>OZ020604.1:34902566-36207250 GCA_963971545.1 Philophylla caesio | reverse complement strand
TATACGGCTATGTAAAATGATGTCGAGCAACACCACAGAGCTCTATCAAAATTGGGAAGGACCTCTTCGAGCCGTTTGGTACTAAACGAGGTTTAAGACAGGGTGACTCTTTATCGTGCGACTTCATTAACTTGATGCTGGAGAAGAATATCACAGTTAGTTTTAGAGTTATAACTTTGAAAATGTAGAGAACTTAGTTTACTTAGGATCAATAACATCAATAATAATGTCAGCCTCGAGATCCAAAGGAGTATCTGCTACTAAAGTTCTCTCTCAACGGAAAACACCACACTCTATTAGCTCGCCCCGAAGCATGTAAGATGAAGACATCAGATGAGAGGTCTCTTGAGAGAAAGATTTTTCCAAAGATTTAGGGCTCTTAACATCTTTGAGATGGTGAATACCGCAGACGATAGAACGATGAACTGTAAGAGCTTTACCAAGGATATAGATACAGTGCAGTGAATTAAGATCCAGCGGATTCGCTGCCTAAGCGCTCCAGCCCTGAAAGTACATGACGTGGTACCCGCTGTACTGTTAATTAGTGTAATACCAAAGAACATAAATGTATAAGAATGGACAACACGTTATTATTAGCAACGAGTGAATCTCCAGGGGCATGCTTTCTTACTCTAGCCAATCAAAAAATTCATTTGAGCAAAAGAGAAAGCATGCCCCTGGAGATTCACTCGTTGCTTAAAGTAACGTGTTGTCCCTTCTTATACATTTATGTTCTTTGGTAATACTAAATTGCAACTCCGACTCTTGTTTCAATGTTTAAAATTCCGTCATTGTTGGACGCACGAAAATAACTCAAAGCCGAAAACTTGGGAGATCGCATACGGATTCTGTAGCCAATTCTTATAAATATCTTCTGTTCAATACATTATGTTTCAATGATCCATAAACAGTATTTAAAAAAAAAAATTATTGGAAAAACAAATAAACCTTATTTTCTTAATAACAAATAATCATAAAAAGGAATATTAAAAAAAAAACTATTTTTTTGTAACTTTCTTCTTAACTAAATATTATTTAAAATTTTTTAACTACAACCGAATTATCAAACAAACCTCTCTTCTAAGCTACTAATTTATTATTTATTATTCATTAAACTAATTGATTGATCATTTCATATTTCACATATAAATTTATAAAAACGAGTATACATTCATATTGAAAACTCACCATTTGTACAAACATTGATGCCTTTGTCCACCACATACGATACAAATGCCATTATAACACCCAACAGCGCTAAGAACACCCAATCCTCGCCGAGCCGCGCAAATGTACGCTTCCACACCCATGATGAGACCTTTAGTACACGCGACGAACGTTTGCCCAGCAATTCCTGTAAATATTTCCCAGCACTGCTGCTTTATAAACGATTCGTTCAAATTTTGGTAAATCAATACGAGAATAAATAGAGTAAAATACATTTATGTTCTTTGGTAAAATACAAATTGGCTACTCGAGGGTTAATACGATACAGCGTAGACTAAAGCGCCAAAATGTATGCAACATAAATTGGATTACAAGGAAAAATTATTGTATTTATATAAATATTTTACTAAGTATACTAAGCAAGCATTTAGATCTTTAATTATTGACAGACAGTCACAGAGCAATCAATTTTTCTTTTCATTGTGATCATATTGTTACATACATATATACACACTTACATTCACTCACAGAATTATTTTGCTTTCAGTGAAAATTTCACCAATATTTACAATTTTTCCGTGATAAAGCTTAGAATAAAGCTTTCCAGAAGATCACACGAAATATTTTTCATTATTGCAGTTGCTTGAATAAGTACTTTGTCGTTGTTGTAAGTTTTTTTTGCAGAATTAAATGGACTAGGCAAAACACATCAAATAAAAAGGTAGCCACAAAACACTTTTTTGGTTGAACTTTTATATATTTTTTTTTAAATTTAATTCCAATTCGAATTTTGTATTTCGTTTAGATAAAAATGCTTTCAGTACAATTTAACGTACTTAGTTGATAAAATATTTTTGAAACTTGGGCTTTTAAAAGCAAAAACAAAGTACACAATGCTCATAAATATATTTTAAAATTTTCTATTGCCTCCACCGTTTAATTACATGAGCATTTTTTTGAGCGCTTTAGATTGTTTTAAGAAATTTTCATAGAAAAAAAATTCTTTTTCATTTCTTGAGTGTCATTTTATACAAATTTTTCGATTTCCTTGAGAGCTGTATACTAAGCTTAAATCTTTTTCGGTTATTTTTTTTTAATAAAACTACAACTTATTCTATAACTAAAACCATTCACGCCAGAGTTTCAAACTCCTGAACTACTTATTTTCAATTTTTAAAGACTCTACTTCATGTTTCAAAAATTCATAACTTGTTGAAGAGTCTACTCAATGTGAAGAAAATGAAAAGTACAAATAAGAAAAAATTTATAGTTGGATTCTCGCAATAAAATATGCAAATATCTGAATATTGTTGCCTCTATCCTAGCTTTTGGCGTCCCGCAAAGCAGATAAAATTGAGATTTAAAAACTTATTAAACATGCCAGAAGCATGATTGCAATATTTTCTATTTTGCAAATTTGGATGATAAAAATAACAAAGGCAGCTGTTCGTTAAATTGTAAATTTCTGTAAATTTGTCATTTCCGTAATTTTTTAGGTAGTTTTCTACTTGAGAGTGAATTGATGATAATTAAATCGTAACTTTTAATCGTTGTTTTATTTTTTTGTTAATTTTTAAACTTAATTTTCTTTAAGATTAACTATAATCGATACTTTGTGATGTTTCTTTTTCTGCGAATTTTAATCACATATCTGTGATTTTAATTTTTCCGATTAAAAATAACTGCTATTATTGGTTTTTTATTTGTCGATTATACTCAAACTTTTCCTACCATTATGTATGTACATATATTAAATGTTGATTTTACTTAAAAAACACTTTACATGTTAATGTCCCTCAATATTAATTGGATGCTTTTTCAGCTTTGAAAAAAAAAATTGTAATACGATTTAGCGCTCTAATTACCAGTCTAAATTTTGTTGCGATACATTTTATCTCGTAGTTTTTAAGGCAAATGTTTTGTCATTCGCGAAATGCGCTGCAATATTTTATTTAAGTTATATATTTAATTCAACAAATGTTTAGGTAGCTGGCAACCCTTTACAGGAGTGTGCATTTTCACGGCTTTAGCTTAGACCTACATAATGACGTTTTAACTTTTATATTTGGTGGAGTTTTAAAGAAATTATGGAGCAGTCACAACAATCTATTTTAAAAAATAAGTTCACATTAACAATTAGGGCACCTACATTATCTAAATTATATCAAAGTCGATATTTCGTGTTGAACAACCTATGAACATACTAATACTAAGAACAACTTAACTAATTTTAAACAATAAAACTAAAAATATTATCGCAAAAAAAGTATATAAAGTATAAAATCCAAGAATAATTATTAATTTTGATCAAAAAATAAACCAGAAAATTACGATTTTAACTGATCGAAAAAAATAAAATCACAATTAGGGGATTCACAAGCTGTCGTAAAATTCCGTAAAGTTATAGTCATTCAATTTTCGGCAGCATTGTTGCATTGCAAAAAAAGGTTGTAAAATAACACATCTTGGACTTTTCAAATTTTATGAATTTACGATAAAACGACACTTTACAACAGCTTGTGAACGATTGTTTTCGTTCCTTGGTTAGGACAGTCTATAAAACTTTGTCACAAAAATCTTACATCAAAAAAAGGTTTTTGATAAAAAAAAAAAAATTGTTGGTCAACAAATTAAGCTTAGTATCCAGATCTCAAGAAGTTCCAAAATTCATATAAAATTACACTCAAAAAATAAAAAAAAATTCTTAAGTCTGCCTGAAGCGCTCAAGAAAAAAAATTCTCATGTACATACTTAATTCTGCAATAAATTTTACAGCAATGACAAAGTAACTTTTTCAGACAACAGAGATAATGAAAAATCTTTCTTATGATTATTCTTGAGAGCTATATTGTAAGAGTAAGCCCAACGCGTCTGGAATTAGCCTTTTATTGCTTTAAAGTAAAAAAATGCCTGTACTCTGTTTGTTCAATGATCTCTTATTTATATTCATTAGGGTGGTGCTTATCTGAGAAAACAAATTTTTTTTTCGAAAAATTTTAGGCAGGAGCCCTCTAAGCTGTTATTTTAATAAAAAGTAGGGATGTCTGAAGTTTCGTTAAACAATTTTCAATATAACCAGTGCCGCATCGGGGTCGAAATTTCACACATACATACATATGTATGGCTTATATGTAGAACAATGTATGTTAATAGTACTTTTTAAGGACTTAACTTATGTTAGAACCTTAAAAGAATACCTTTTGTAAAAGTGTGTATAACTTTTCAAAAGTTTTAGTACAAAATGCTTGAATGCTTAGAATTCCTTCAATTTAATCGTACTTTTTTTTACAAAAAAAAAAACATAACACAAGGAAAAATATTCAGAAACCTTTACTTTTTAGAGAAGCTTGAGGTTTATTCCTAAAAGATGGTTCATTTTAATATTATCTCATTTTCAACGGCAAAAATTTGCAAACATAAAGTTACAATAATGTCCAAAAAAATTAAATTGACTGTCATGTACTTTATTGAAATTTTTTTGCAACAAATAAACATTAGAATGTTTGGATCATTCCAACGAATTATTTTCCGCGATCTTTCTTCCAACTTTTATGATGCGGTAAGCTATTTGGGCAAGTACGGCGTTCGAAGTGACAAGAAGTGGAATCGCGATTTAGGCACAGTACTATGACTACAGGTGGATGCATCAGTGCGCACAATTGTTAATTCCTTCAAGATGTCGCGACAAAAAATGTATTAAATTGGGAATATGAATACTTGGAAGTGTCTTATTTAAAAAAAAAAAGAAACTTAAAAAGCCTTATAAAACATGGAGGAACTCGTTCAAAAACAACAAGTGAAACGCAACGAAATGAACAATCTTTTTGATGTCTCGCATGCAAATGATTTAAAATATTATAAAGATCGAAAAAATAATAATATTGTGTATGCTTGCCTCGAAAAGTTTATTAACCAGTTTTTGTATTTAACAGTTGAACCAGTTCTTTTCTCGCTTTTTAAAGAAAACATGCCTATTCTATATGAATATGTTATACGAGTATATATAAAAAGTTACGAAAACTTTTAAAATGCGAGGAAAAGTCACATACTTCAGACGAAAAGTTCACATTAACGATATATTTACTTTAATAAAAGCGGAAGTAGATGAATTTTTGAAAACGAGCCTACCAAGCAGTTTGATCACTACGAAATCCTGAGAATTTTCTAAACGATTCAATATAAATATTTTGTTTCTAGAGATTATTCCCAACGAGTGGTCTCGAAATGAATTTTCCAACAAAGGAAAAATTAATATTTCGTCGATTAATGTGTGGTGAACGATGCTGCAGATGAGTAAATGTAGTTTCGAAAATTTATATTGACAAGTATTAAAGTTATTTGTTTAAATTATTTAACTATCTATTTCAGATTGTTCAAAACTACAGAAAACGTAACCCAAACCAAATGGGCGCTACCTATGACTACAAGTAGATAAGAGTATAAAAACAATGTTTATATATTCAACTACGATGAGGCACGTGTTAAAATACAAATAGAAATTTTTAAATAACACTTCATGAGCATCGTTTTTTCAATAAAATTAACAATTTCGAGGGTTCCAGCAATTAAGAACTAGCCTAATATTCATGGTGTGTGAGAGACGAAAGATTTGCAATTTTAATGAAATTTTACTATATAGAAGATCTCGGATCTCGAACACAATTTTAGATATGTTTTATGGTAAAAAAATGCATAAATATTTATAGAAATAATGTACAACATTTAGCGTTAAATCTAATAATAGTATTGTTTGTATTTTTGTAATACTTTCGCCATTCCGAATAGTTATTACCAATCGAATTTCACACACTCATTTAAATATTTACCATCATAAATAAATTCTTATAGTACATATAATTGCGTTGTTTTTTTTTTTTTTGCAAATGTGTACTACAAATTTAATTTATTTATTTTTCTAGCCGCCCAGTCGCGCTCATTGCGACGTATTTTCGTATTTTGTCGTGCTTGCAAATAATTAACATAAATAAATAAATATTTAATGTCAAAGTAAATTAGCATAAATACTATTCTCGCCTACACAACTCTCTTGCATGCTTTACACTGAATTTAGCACATTTTACTTAATACATTTTTTTTTGCCAATATAAATATTTACATTACCTTTAACAGTCACATTACATAAGAGTTAATCTCATTAACAAAGTTGCAGTAATTTATTGCGTCACAAATGCAGATAAGAAAGATATATTGTTTGTATTTTGGTTTTTTTTTTTTTGATTGCATGGCAGTTTCGTTTGCATATTGTGGGTATTATTGAAATTAAATTAAATAATTTTAAAAATATTTTTATCAAAATAATATTTGTAGTGCATTTTTGTTTGTTTACCTTGTTCCGTAGTTTGTCCTCTTGTTTTCTGCGTTTCTCGAGTAATTTGAGTTTTCTGGCTTCATCTTTGGCGAATTCTCCTAAATCTTTGGTATAGCGACCATACATCTGCAGGAGTCAAAGAGATGGAAAGCAATTAATATGGGTTATTGTAGACATATACTTATGCATATAATATAAATTATAATAATTTTAAAAAATATATTAACAACCTAAATTTAAATATTTATTTACCTCACTGTATCAAACATATTTTACTATATGCGATAACCAAATTAAGATGCAGTTGAACTTTGTGTATTAACTTTTTGACAAAAAATTACACGAAGTTTTAAACACACTTACGATAAATATAGGTATAAACAAAAGAGTGAATATCTAGTAATAAATTAAAGCGATTTTTTTTTTTATAAAGATAAAACTCTACGTGTATTTTGTAGCATTATTGAGTAAAAAAGCTCTATAATTTTATGCAAAAATTAAGTAAGTTTTTAAATTAAATAAATATTTGTTTGTAACACTCGATAATCGGATGTGCTGGACTCAACGATTTTACATTTTTACTCAGCAATTACGAGTCTACTCTTTCTTTTGATATTGAAAAAAAAAACAATACGGAAATTTGTGTATTTCCCAAGCAAATATCTTAGGAACTAACTGACCGATTTTAAAGTTAATAATTTTGTGCAAATTGATTTTTGACTGACGCTCTTTCGCAGTTCCTTCCATATAAAAAATAATATCGGTTTTGCGTTGTATGAAGGAAACTGTCAGTAAATAATTTGTGCTTTTATTATTTAATATTTTTTTGTACATTTTGCTGGCACTGTTTTTCTACAATCACTTAGAAGTTAATAGCAAATAGTTTCGAGTTTAACGAAATGCGGAGTTTTATTTGAGATACTCTCAAGTCGGTAATCTTAGCAAATGTGAATGAAGTTTTTTTTATTATGATCGGAAAGAGTTTTCGTGATACATTTTTCCAGTAATATTCTAATAAAAAAATGTCGTTTATTATACAACAAATAACATATACAGCCGTGCTCCCAGTTTCACTTTTCAATTCCACAATGTGATTTTAAAAATTTCCTGTGAAAGTGAATTAGTGTGCTCCGAATTTCACAAATTTCTTCGCATATCAAGTCATCCCTGTCACACATATCGTTTATAGTTGTGGCAATTCACAAACAGCTGTTGTTGAATGTTCCCTTTCGGATTCAGCTATGTATGCTTTTTTGAGGAGTCATCAGCAAAACACTTAAAAATACGCATATTTCAATTAATAACTAATACAGAAATGTCATAAATGGCTTCTACAAACATGAAAGAATATTTAAAAAATTATTCCAATCGAAAATAATTAAACATTCACACTTTTTGTCATTTACTTTTTATTTCGCATACAACCAAGCATTCGGATTCAATTCACAAAAATGTATGTGAATGTGAAATTGGGAGCACCAAACATGAGCTTTCAAACCGAATCCACAGGGAAATTTGTGAATGAGAAACTGGGAGCACGGCTGATAAATATACATAGTTTCAAAGTTTCTTCCAAATTCATGATGATTTTTCAAATTTTCGTTAGGCAGATTTCCAGCCCTTTCAACTCTGGTGTAATATTTAAAAATTTAAATGATTTTAAGCAATGTTTATCCAGATAAAAACAGAATATCGTGCATGCGTTGTATGTAGAAAATTGCAGAAACGCATTATTAAAAATATTGTCAAAAAAAAAAGTCCTATACATTTTTATTAAGAATGACTATTGTATTATATTGGAAATATTGTCATATGCTTGAAACATAAGAGGCTTCCAGAGATTTAAAACTTCAAAACTTATCGAATGAGCCAATCGCTCAAGCCGAATATGCCTGCAATAGGAGCGAAAAAATGTGGCCGCTGTGGTCGAGTTGGTAGCGGTGCGTGCTACAACTTGATATGCCGGTGAGTTCGAGGTTCGAGTCTCACTCAGGGCAAGCAAAATCTTAATAGTAGAAAAAGTTTTTTCTAATAGCGGTCACCCCTCGGCAGGCAAACCTCCGAGGGTATTTCTGCCATGAAGAAGTTTCTCATTAAATACATCTGCCGTTCGGAGTCGGCACAAAACTGTAGGTCAATCCATTTGTGGTATAATATAAAGACGCACACCACAAATGGTAGGAGAAGCTCGGCCAAACACTGAGCTATATAGTGTACGCGCCAAAATTATATTATATATTATAGGAGCGAAAAAAACGAATACTCGTCTATCTCTTGACATAGCAAGCTCTTTCATATACAAAATATCGATATCCTAAGAGTGAATTGCAGCTGATGGAAGCTAACCGAAATATTATAACAAAGTAATTATTAAATATGGTGAATTTCTTGCTTGAAAATAATAAGCAAAAGTTATCGTATTAATTAATAACTGTGTCTGTAAGTATACCAAAACAAAATAAAAATATATTTTTTGGTCATTATTTAAAAAAAAAAACCCCCGAAATGCTTGCCAAGCAAAGAAAACCAATCATCAATGCTCATTGTCTGCCACTCACTTTTGTCTTGTTAAAAGACTACATTTGATTTTATTTGTAAAAATTTGCTGCCAAAACGCAATTGCATCAAGGCGACTTTCTATTTCTCATTATACTATGCCAAAATGTATGTACATACATACATACATCATTTTTTGTTTTGTGTGTTTTAAGTAGCATTTGCTTGTTCTTATTTTGCTAGACTTGCTTATTTACTGCCAGCTAGACTTGCTGCTAGACGAAAATGCTATTTTTAAAATCACATAAAATTTTGGCATCTTTTCAGCGCTTTCACGCCGAATATTGTGTTTATTGTGTGTCAATGGCGGACTATGAATAGCAAAACAAAAGTCAAAAGTTAATGCGAAAATATCAAGGTACAATTTGTTTACAGCAGTGGCCAAAGAAATTAAATGTTTTCCCTGTAATTAGTGTTATTAATAATTTCCCTATAATCCCTACGGAATATAAGTAAATAAATGGAAAAATTTTAATATACGATTTTATCAATTGATTGGGAGTCTGTCGTTCAAAATACTTATTCCTTTTGTATTGTTTTCTTCTTTTTCTTGTCTGACAGGGTGAATTGTTGATATTTGTTGAAACGATTTTTCGTCATCCAGTTTGTCTCCAAACCTCACTTGGCAAGGGATGACGGAAAATCGTTCCAACAAATATCAACAATATTCCTTTTGTATTTTAAATGCTAGAAGAATATCTGTCGAGTTATACTATTTAAGCATAACGAAGAAAACTGTGATAGCGCCATCGATGATAATATTGATAATTATATAAAGTAAAAAATATCAATACGATAACAAAATTTATACAGAAAAAATTAAGCAGACGAACAAAATTATTAACGTTTTCCAACATATAACCGCCAATTTCCATTAGTATTTTATTCAGCCTATATTATTAGGGTGTGATCTACAAAATATTAAATTTTTGATTTTAAATATGGCAGAAGCAGCTTTGAACATTTACAAAGTAGCAATAAGTGGATGATATAGACATCGTTGGCATCAACAACTGGGCTGTCATTGCAGCATTTTTCAGTCTAGAGAAGGAAGCAAAAGAGTTTGGGCTTGCAGTGAAGCTGAACAAAACAAAGTACTTTGCGGCAGAAAACAAAAAGTCCTCGGATCACTGTTGGCAGTTGCAGCTTTGGAGTAGTAGAGGATTGTGGATTCAACATAAACACCACCAATAATGTTAGAATGGGTGTCATGGGTGAACAACGAAGGCAAGGACAAACACACTGGAAGGACCAAGTGCGGAAGGACCTTTCTTTACGTGGTATGTTAATTGGCATAGCCTTGCGAAGGAGAGAGGAAACTGCCGAAATTTTTTTACCTGGGCCCAAACCAACGGGTCTATGAAATAACTCCCACGAAATAAGTCCCACCTTTAAAAACGAAAAAAGTCCCACCAAAAATTGCTATTTTGAAAGTGGGAGTTATTTCGTTTTTAAAAGTAGGACTTATTTCGTCAATTGGTGGGACTTATTTCGTTGCGCGTTTTTATTTTAAGTGGGACTTATTTCGTTTTGAGTGGGAATAAATTCGTTTTGTAAAGTGGGAGTTATTTCATACCCCTAAATTTATATTTTGGTGGGATTTATTTCGTTTTAAGTGGGACTTATTTCATTTTCATAATTTTGCATTTTAAGTGAATGCTTAATAATTTTGGCCGTTATTTGTTGCTCTTCACGTTGTTTCTCATTGAATTTCATAATGTTCTTTTTGTTGCTTTTTAAAAAAAAATTATTGTATTGTAGAATATGCTTTCGAAAAGTTCCGTTATTTCTTGCTCTTTACGAAATGAATGGTATTGTTTCAAATTTGCTTCTCTCACAAATTTCTATCTCTTCCATTATTACCTGGAATGCACATTTCGGATAGCTTCCAACTATTAACCGAAGATTTAGGAAAATTGAACGCTTTAGATAGATTCAAATCATTTATAAAATATTTTGAGAATCAATGGATGCAAAAGGTACAATATTCCCTTTTACAGAATATTACCAAAAAGGTGTTATGATTTCATTATTACAGATCGGTCCACATAACTTTTCAGTTTTCGTTTCTGAAATCCGCACTACGTTTGCAATAGAAGCTTACAATAGCGTCATAGGAAAAAGCATTCCAAAGAAGGCTACTTTTTTCAAATTTGTAGCATTTTTACAGATGCAAGAATTTGAAAAAGTAAGAAAATTTTAACTATTGATCAATACCAATGGTAGTGTGGGAGAAAAGCGTATTAAAAAGTCCTGTGTTTTGAAAGCAGATATGATTTCGAAATTCAAGAATGATCTCTTACAAGGTACTATAACTCCTTCTAAATTCCTTGACCAACTGGTGTTATCAAAAAATAATTTAATTGTACAAATGGAGCCTGATGAAGATCTTTTTGAAGAATTATCATATTTGGAAGAGGACATTGAAGACGAGTCGTTAAACCATATTGAAACCAACCAGAATACAATTAATAAGAATATGTGTGTGGTTTGTTTCATAAAGCAGCCAAATGTCTTATTTTTTCCTTGTAAGCACTTGAAAATTTGCAGTGAATGCTGTCTTACAATGCAAACTCACAAAATTGATCAAACCAGTAAACTAGTATGTCCATTCTGTCGTGCAGAAGTTCATGAAACCCTTCAAATATTTATCTCATAAATAAATGATTTTTTTATGGAGGGGTGCGATAGAGCCATGAAATATAAGGCCATTATGGCTTTATTTCTCATTTTTTTCTTATGCAAAAAGTTATATATTGGACATTTCGTAAAAGGGACAACCATAATTTTTTGTCCTTATCTCTCATGGCTCTCCTTTTTTTGTTATTAATTACTTCATACTTACTATAATAAAAATACTTTAAAGAATTGTGTACAAATAGGTACCGAACTTAACTACTGGAAAAACAATATTAAAAAAAATTGTTGACGTAATTACGTATGTACATACATACATATGTGTTTTATTATATTTTTAGTAGGAAATTGGAATTCGTGTTCCATGTTTTCTAATATCACCATTACAAAATACAACTAATCCCAATGCCACGTTAAAACTATAATACCGTCTACCATGCACTGGACCTTCAAGCCATTTATAAAGGTCGATAATTTTAATCTGATGGTCCTTCCGAAACTGTTTCCATCTTAATAATAAGAACAATTGATCTGTACTTAATCCATTTACGAATCCAAACGTTGTTACTAGTAGGCGTTCTCTATACGTTCCTTGACCGAAAAAAGAATTAATAATAAATTCTGGAACTCTATCAAAATTCGTAATATCCATTCCATTAAGAAGCCTTCTGCAAGCTTGCACACGATTTTTCTTTATTATTCCTCTGCTTTAATTATTCATATTATTCGACGTGTGTTTTTTTCGAAGAGCCAAATACTTCTTATTTGAAATCGCATTAAACAGTGAAAAAGTGGGACTTATTTCGTTTATGAAAGTGGGACTTATTTCATTTAAGAAATATATTATTCAAGGGGGAGTTATTTCATTTTGAGTGGGAGTTATTTCATTTCAAGTAAATTTTTAAATCATTTAATTTTGGTGGGACTTATTTCGTTTTCAAAAGTGGGACTTATTTCGTGGGAGTTATTTCATTTTTTTAAGCAATTTTTGGTGGGACTTATTTCGTTTTTTAAAGTGGGACTTATTTCGTGGGAGTTATTTCATAGACCCAAACCAACACACGGTTGTAGTGCCATAAAAGAAGAAGAAGAATAAGTCCGAATTAAGAAAAAAGTTATCGATAATGTATATATATAGTTACTAAAATTGCTAATCGATATTATACATAATAAATAGCAAAAAAAAAAAAACTTGGAATAAAAAATTTATTAAAAATATTGTCAAGATTATAATATAAACAAAAAAAAAATCTTTTATTATAATGATAAATTAGGAATAATCTTGACAAGAGCTAATCAAAAGCCAAAAAACTGAATTATTTATAAAATTCAAGTATTTTTATAATCCATAACTAATGAAACCCGCTACTTTTGAATTTTTTTTTGTTAAAAACAATTCTTTTTTACTATGAAAGTGGCAGATTAATAGAAATGCAATCATTGATTTTGATTATTTATATTTCTTTTATCTAAAATCTAATAGTTTCTATTAAAAATCAGAACATTCTTATTAAAAAAACCATACAAACCCAATATCATATAAAATTTTAAATGATTTTAAAAAAATTTATAAAAATTTCAAACTTAACTTTTTTTTAATATGCAGTTTTGTATTTTTAATGAGATTTTAGGCAGGTCAAATAAAATGAAAATACAAATTTTATGAGCTAAAAAACGTCCATACTCAAAAGACTTCAAATTTTTTTAAGTCCAAAATTTTAGTAATTTACAATTTTATTGAGCTCGATCAATTTTACTGAAAGTTTATTGACTTGTTATACATTTTTCGTATAAAGTTTCAAATTTGCGAATTTAGTATGGCTTTTGCTGAGAATGAGCTGAATTTTAATAGAAAAATATTCAAAATTACCATCAACTAAAGTAGCACGGTGGCGATGGTTGGGAAACGTAGCCTCTTTCCATGCGTTCCCATAAGGCAGTTACCGGTTATCATCCCAAGCAATTGTTTAAGAGAGGAGCGTCTAAGCCTAGTGATAGCTTAAGAGTGCTTCACATAAACTACAGGAGAGAACGGTGGCCCTCGTGATAACCTTCTCCATAAGCTATGATCTTAATCTGTGATTGTAGGATGCTCGAGGTGTGCCCGCGTCTTTTACACAATAGTAACCATTTCCGTCTCTTTTCTGGCCAAGGATCCATAAAACACACACAAATCACATATGTTATATGCCAGCCGGTTTAAAAGCATTCTGCACTCAATGGCTATCTTTACAGTTGTAACGTAGGAGTTTAGAGATTTAGTAGCGGCTTCGCTGTCAGAGAATATGGTTAAGCCGTCCATCCGGTGTCAAGTTACACGTTTCCTACCCACTCGTTCGTTTCTGTGATTCTTATGCAGGTTTTTTTTTTTAAACAAGGAAGAGGAGTAGTAAAATCTAGTATCCTAAGATTATCTGGCAGAGTTTCCATGACCTTTGCGTGTTCGGATCTACGGTCTCCCCACGGCTGGATTGAATTTAGCCTGTCCGCACTACAGCTCGGCAGAAATTTCCAATAGAGATCGATCGGAGGGAGATTTAACATTACATCCCGTGACAAGCATTGAAGCTGCCCTCTGTACTCGCTCTAATTTGGCTCTGGATAGGGTTTTGCTCAAAGTCGGCCACCCGACGGCAACTTCGTAAAAGAGAAAGGGTTTTATCACAGCTGTGTACATCGAGTGTACAATGTGTGACTTTATTCCCTACTTCTTCCATATGGCCGTCTTACATACATAAATAGCGCTTTGCCATCTTTAGTGTAATTTTTCGTTCTGAAGAACGAAGGTACTTGACGTCGGTTAAAAGAGTTACCCCATTTACAGATGGTAGTTTGCAAGTGGGAATTTCATATTTGCTCGTAAAGAGCACCACCTCGGTCTTGGTAGGATTGACGCTGAGTCCAAAAACTAATAATACGACTGTTTCTAATTCGCTTCTTCACTGCAAAGTGTCGCTACATATCACTTTTCCCAGAATTTCAAACCGTTAATTTTATTTTGCTTACGTTGCATCGCCTACTCAAAATTTGCAAACAATTAACTGACACCAGAGAACTTATATTTGACAGAGAAGATTTTCACGCGAATATCAGTGTGAATTGTCAAAATCCAAGTAAATGTCTTGTCTTATTTCACCGCGCCAGGGCTAACAGGGGAAATAGCGAGAGTGGCAAGTTAACAGAGCTGAGTGAGGTCGAAAGAAAATTAACAGCTTGTATATTCTCATAAATGTAAGAAAAATATACCTATTTTGGGTTGATTTTGACAATTTCATAAAAAGCGAATAATTATAATACGATTGATAAAATGTATATTCATACTTATGTATGTGCATTTGTAAAATTAATGGCTGAAGCCGCCCCTTTTTTGTTTTATGAATATGGATTTAATTAATGCACAAATGTGAGCATAATCCACCTGTTGTTTTGCCGACGGCATTACGTATTAGGAAAATTATGAATTTCGTTGGATATAGGAAAAATAAAGTCAAATAATAATAAAATTGGTTTTATTAATTAATGAAGAGTCCTCTTTTGTGTCATTTGTGTGTACGTACTTACATACATATGATATGATAAGATTTGCTTTAATGGTGGTGCGCAAACGCAAATGCTAAAATGCCGTCGGCGATTTGCATTTGTTGACACATAATTTTTACGCTTTTATCTACATAAGTTATTCGCAAATTTTTTGAAAATTACTGCAAATCTTGTGTATGCGTACATATGTATGTATGTACTATGTACATATGTAGATTCTAAACCCCCATTTAACATAATACAAATCAATATTTTACCCATTATACATATGTATATTCTTATCTATGCATACATATGTATGTATGTATACAAAATGCAGAACTAACTTTGCTCATATGTATGTACATATGTACATATGTATATATATACTTTAGATAAATATATTAAATCAAAAGTACTCGTACTTACAAGATCATATAAATCAACCTTGACCTACTACATCACATGCCAAAATATTAATTCAAGGACAAATGACGTCTTTGCACATACAAATGTACGCACATACTTATGTATATTTATACATATTTACACATCAACGTGCGCACACTTCTGTCCTCACTTCCCGCAGCAACTTCTACATCAACTGTTACACCGGCGCCATAAATCCTAAACCATTTCATTCATAAATTGCGCGTGCGTAAAACTCATTTCATTCATAAATTGCAGCACAACTTAAAATCTGCCAGCGAAGCACATTTTTCGCGATCTTGCAAAAATTTATAAATTTCAACATTTTCGTCTTCAGCTTTGCAAGTACAGGGGCGTTGCCTATTTCTGGCCCAGTCCGGCAAAAGTGTTGGTGAAAAATAAATAAAAATATGTATATTAGACATTCCTCAGCTAATACGATACTCTTTTACCAAATTCATATCTAATTTATGAATATTTAATCATTACGAACCATTATATTGTAAAATACTAATAAAAATTTATAAATGCATTCGGTAATATTTCGCAAAATCGGCCTTGCCAAGATAAATACTCAGCACATCTTCATCACCTCAATACGCGCTGTGTACATTTGTATGAGCACATATATATATGTAAATATGTAGCCGAATTTTGTCGCATTTGAACAACAGTGTTGGTCAGCACTGAATTTGCAAACCTTTTACTGCAATTTGTAGTCGGTGTAGGAAATCTACTACTTTATAAAAAGTGCTTACAAAAATTCATAATTAATTTTCACTTTTAATTTATTTTAAAAATGTATCACACTATATCCCACCTTAATAAGTATTAAGCAGCCGTATGTTATTGATTTTCTCCCAGTTAAACGTCTCTGACGATATTTTTTTATTACTCGTATTTTTCCTTGTACCTACTGCGAAACGAAAAGTATTTGCACCCAACTCTAAATTATGGTGGTGGTTTATTGCCTTCGTCTCGCAACAGAATTGTCGGAAATCCGAACAGAAGCAAACATTTAGTGCTCAAGGGAGGTTTGCGGGCACGTGAACAAATGTACGTTTGTATTTATTGTATGTACATACATATGTGCAGAAAAATATGCGTTTGTGTTTTTGCTTGCACATAAGATGAATTTTAGGCTTAGATTTGTTTGATCAAATATTTTAAACATGTAAGATATTAAATTTAGTTTGGGAAGACAAAGTAAATTGTATTATTGTATTCAATATACATATGTATGTATATCAATCCACATTTATGGTTTAAAGGTAAATAATTTGCCCATATGGCCAGATTTACATACTTATGTATGTAAGTACAAAGTACTACTTGCCTTAAATTGTAACTGATTCGATAAATATTATTTCATTAAAATTTTGTTCACATTTAAGTGATAGAATTTTGCCAAAATTTAAATAAATTTTCAGCTCCACCGATAACATAACGAAAATACATTAAAACTCTCGTTTTATCAATTCCCGCTCTGTCAATGTTAGTTTTTTTCTCTATCGCTGTCGAATTGTGGTGAGCTAAGACAAAATATTTCGTGGTGAGCTACGACAAGAAAATTAGTACCCCTCAAAATCAGAGGAATGTGTGTCGGAATGGACTGAGATAAGGCTTCTCTGTCAATACACGTTCTCTGCTGACACTATGGAAATTGTCTTTTTTGTTTTGTTTCTTTTTCTCTCTTTCTTTCACTTTATAACATAAACTTTTTTGGATATAAAAAAAGAAAACAAAAAAAATATTAAAAAAAAAATTTAAAAAATTAAAACAAATTCGCGCCCTGGTGCTATTAATTATTGAACTCTAATTTTATTGAAATTTTCCATTTTTCAAACAATTTCTTAACATACTGTAGTTAAAATTGTTTAAAATATTGCATGTCTTTTATTTTTGCGGCCAGTGTATGTGTATGTATAAATATGTATACGTTACCTTCATATAGAAAAAAATTTTATGAAACTTAAGGCCGAGTAGTTCTAGTCAAAGCAAATCCAACTCTCAATTTTTTTACTATAAAAGAATCTCAATAAAACTTACGAAACAAAAATTGCAACTAACAAATTTACAAGTGACCAATTTTGCCTTAATCGCAAATATAATACCACGGAATCAGAAGAAAGAAGAGAAAAACAAAGAAAAATTCAAGAAGAAAAGATAAAAGAAAAACTGCATAATGTTCCAGATCAAGAAACTCGAAGCATCAAAGTTGAACCTTGTAATGAAAATCTGGAGGAGCTAGAACAACCGCTGTCGAAACCTAAGCGTGGACGCAAAAGAAAATATGATAAAATTGTAGAGGGCGGAATATCTTTGCCGGTTAGAAAAATTGAGCTAAGGTAGAAGAAATCACAATTTCTGACTAAAGAAACAGAAAAATAAAAAAAGAACGTGCCAAACAAAAAACCCAAAACAAGAACTCTTCAGAAATCTAAAGTTTTTTTTTTCGTTGTGTTAAAAAATTTGAAATATAAATTTAAATATCCGATTCTATTGTATTTTTAATGAGTTGTCTCCTATATATAATTATACATTTTTGTATTACTTTTATTCAATGCAAATTAAGAAAAATACTAAAATTAGAGTTATATTCTCAATGTGAACCATTACTGGCACAAAGGGTAGTACAGTAATAATTGTTCATTTTATTCAATTTGACGAATAATAATTGATTAAATTGTTATGTAATTCTTGTATCTATGGAATACGCTATCACAATAAAAAAAAAGATGTTTTTTCAGTTGCCGTCGCTGTGGTCGAGTTGGTAGCGGTGCGTGCTATAACTCGATATGCCGGTGAGTTCGAGGTTCGAATCTCAGTCAGGGCAAACAAAATTTTAAACCTAGAAAAAGTTTTTTTCTAATAACAATCACCCATTGACAGGCAATGGCAAACCTCCGAGGGTATTTCTGCCATTAAAAAGGTTCTCATTAAATACATCTGCCGTTCGGAGTCGGCATAAAACTATATGTAGGTCCCTCCATTTGTGGTATAACATAAAAAGCCGCACACCACAAATGGTAGGAGAAGCTCGGCCAAACACTGAGCTATGTATATAGTGTAAGCGCCAAAAAAAAAAAAAAATATTATATATAATAGCGGATCAATCCTCAAGTTTTTCTTCTACCTTACAACCAATTTGTTTTGGCACGCGTATGAAACTTTTTTCGTGCCTTCACTCTTCTGAGTCGTATGCCTTCTCTAGCGACGCGCTTACGCTTTGGTGGCATCTATGAAAGCAAAAAAAAATTTAAATAAACAAATGAATAGCTTATTACGATCAAGCATTCGAGCAATAATCGCTAGGAAGCGTTGAAAGAAGTATTTCTAAAGAAATAAATAGAAATTAGTTAAAGTAGCTTAGATGCATTGCAATTGAGTGTAAAATGTATTCGTAAATACTGACGTGCATAAATGCAAACGAAAAAAAAAAAATAATTGAAAACAAAAACACTATAAAATGCAGGTATAAAATATACGCAAATGACGCGCAATTAAACGCCAAACAAAGTACACAAAACAAAGTGTGTGCTGCTGTGACGTGTGGCGTGCTCTCATAACACCGGTCAACAAAGCATATTTTTTGTGCTTGCGTTTTACTTTATATATTTTGGTTATATGGGAAAAGACGATTACAAATCGAAAATATTTTCTTTTTAAGCAATTATAGCGATTTGACCATTTTTTATTTTTGCGCCCATATAAAATTCAGTCTTCGCGCGTTGTTGCCGTCGAAAGAGAGGGAAGAGCACGGTAGTGATGGGCGAGTCCGAGATGTTTAAACGATCGAGAGAATCGCCATCGTTGCAAAAGAACAATCGACTCAACAATCGACTCCCTGTTCGACAATCGAGATGTTTTTCCATTCTTTCGAGTCGACTGACTTATGATCGACGACGTCGTGTCAACGCAATAAATAGCTTTCGTAGATTTGTGCAGGTGTGTATTGATGGTTTTTTTAAATTGATAATATAATAGATATTCGAGCGTTATTTTAAATATATTTACATATTACAAACAAATTTATATGTTAAAAATATTGTTCGAAAACTCAAAATGCCTCGCTGCTTTTAAAAATCAGTCGTATGGGATTTTTTTATTAAAATATCTGATTGTGGCAAGTTAACGTCGGTTAACTGCAAATTGTGCAATACGACCTACAAATATTAACGCTGACTCGTTTTGCTATATTTTCAGCGAATTTTTCAAAGTGAGAGAGAAAAAGTGTAATTTAAGTACAAATTTAAAGATTTACGAAGCATATCAATCTTACTTCAATTTACCTGTTAAACATCAAGACAAAAAATGGGCTTTACATGTGTACATAATGTAACTCTTTCAGGTGAGTTTATTTCTTCTTTTTTTATTATATTTATTAACTGTTTTGATAACATTAATAAGGTGATATGTTACGTTTCATTATAGGCTGGTACCGAGGTGAAAAAAGAGCAATGAAGTTTGCAGTGCCGAGAATTTGGAGGGAACCAGGTGATCATCACTCAGATTGTTTTTTTTTTTGCATTGTTAATCCACTCAAGGCTGAAAATTCAAAGAAAACATTTTATCCTGATCTGCGATCGAAATCCGCTCCAATACCATAAATTCGTTCCGGAATCTGGACCAAAAATACCACGTCTTATCAACTCTGAAGATTTCAATGATTTAATAAGAGACTTAAATCTTTCAAAAAATAAAGCAGAGTTATTGGCGTCGCAGTTAAAACAATGGAATTTACTGAATTCTGATGTTTGAGAAACGTTACCAAAGACAGTATACTGAAAGCCTGATGGAGCCACTATATTTGGGGGTTAATACCATAAGTGGAACTTCTACAGAACATGACAGGAAAAGTAAAACTGTTCATTTTTAAACATTTGAAGTCCATTTTAAAATGTCTATTGTAAGAATGAATCCTAAATGGATTATCGGTATCTTTTAATAAATTTGTTTTATCTAAAATTTTTGTGTATTTTTATTGTGTTGAATTTTTTCATTTTTTATACATAAAGCCAATTCAGAACAATTTTTATTCTTATTCTTATTTTAAGGTATGTATAAAAGCAACAAAAAAAAAGGTATGTATAACACGTGCGCAAAAATGGTGTAGGCTGGTGTAATTTGTGTGGCTAGAAACTGAGATAGTTTGCGCTATTTTTGAGAGTTCGTGTTATAACAGGTGTATTTTTTTAACTATGTGGTTTTGAAAAAGAAAATAAAACGCATATAATTTAATACTATGACCAAGAATTTAGTTTTATTATAAAGATAAGGGTTTGTCATTATGTTTCAAAAATGATTTCGGGCAAGTGAGCGCCGCGACTGGCTCGAATAAATTCCAGCCGAGAGGCCCAATTTTCGACCACTTTTTGCAGCAATTGGGGCCGCAGGTATGTCAGCAATAACGCGCCGAATATTCTCTTTCAAGGCGTCTTAATATGGCAAACCAAACTGAGTATAAATCAATTAGCAGCTGTCAAAAAGGCCAACTCCGAAAAAAGTATTGCCTCATTGAAAACCACGCGTCTTTAAAAAAAAAACACCCTTTATAATGCTAATTAATGTACATGTTGGGGTGAGTGTATATACAGCTGCTGCGGTGTGAGAGAAAATCAAAAGTTGGAGAGCTAAATTTTTATAGTAGAGTAGAATATCGGTTGCGGATCAAAGTATTTTCAAAATCTAATGTCAGCGAAGAAGTTTAATTATAATTTCCACAGTAATTTAGTAAATTGCGAATTTGTAAGTGCTAAAGATAATAAGAAAATCCATTTTTTATTAAAAGCGGGAAATGTGAAATCACTATTTCTTTTAATAAAAAAAGATATCACACAAAAACTTTATTTTTAGAATCACAGTTTTTAAAAACGATAACTTGGAAAACAAAAGTATTTCAATCTGCAACGAATCGACAAAAATAGCCAAAAAATTGTTTCTACCTATTTTAACTAAATATGATTCGAATCTCAGCCGGGACAAGTAAAATCTAAAGTTTATTCTAATAGCGGTCACCCCTCGACAGGCAAAAGCTTCTTATAAAAAACACAAAACTGTTGGTCCCTGCATTTGTGGTACAACATACGAGACGTACACCACAAATGGCAGCAGAGACTTGGCTAAACACTGAGCTAAATAGTATAAACGACAAAAAAATCTTAAAAAATTTATTTTTCTTTCTTTCCCTTAGAAAAGGCATAAAATCCAAGCTTCAAACTTTATACAGAATTTATAATAATTAAACAAAGATTTTTTAAACTTTTGAGATTTTAAAAATAATAATTTTTAGAGTGCAACATGACAATTAAACCAATAAATACTTATATTAATATAGTTTGTAGTAAAAATTTCAAGCATGCTTTACCTTAGATGAAAAAAAGTATGGGAGAGCGTCATTAAAAAATTGTCAAAGATCAGAGGCATTATGCACAATATAGCTGTAGAATTGAATGTCCTGAACAATTTTATACTCCAAAACTTCTATTTGGAAATTAATTGAAAATTTTGATGAATTTTGTTTAATTATGTATTCTAAATTTTCTATCGAGTTCAAAACCTCCAAATTTTATTAAAACACTATTTTTTTATACTTTATGGCAAATCAAGTTACTGTAGATTTAAAAAAAAAAATTTAACACTTTTGCTTCCATCTCACAAAGCGTGAATAAAACTTTTTTCTCTGCAAGAAAAGAAAACTACAACCGACGAATAAAATTCTCAGAAATCAGCGGTAATTTGTAGACATAGCACTTTGTTCGACTAGAATTCAATAAGCTTAAAAACTGCAAGCTCCAAATTTTTATAAAGAATAAGAGGTCGTGGACATCGGAGCGAGGATGTAAACAAGATACTCACGCTCGCACCGGATGTGAATTTATGTGAAAGGAAATACAAACCAAATAGTATTGTTTAAATTGCATATACATACATGGATTTTGATTTGATTCAATTTTAATTTGTTTATATCTTATACATAGTTTACCTTTGAAATACAATGACTCCGTATAAAGATGGGAATGGAGCGTGGTGGTTGCCTGGAAATCGTCCGCTTATTTCAATATCTAGAATACAATTAAGTAACCCGTTCTCTTCAACTGTTGCGTTAGCCCAAATAACGGTTTCTCTATTAAGTAACCCGTTCTCTTTAACGGTTTCGTTAGCCCAAAGAACGGTTTTTCATAAAGGCAAATTTCAACATAGCTAACCCTGAGTTATGTTAAGCATTAGGGTGGTTATTTAGGCGGTAAGCCCAAACAGGTGGAAATTTTCGAACCTTTGATTTGAACGGTTTCTATTATGGTATGATCTTAGGGCCCCTTTTCTCGACTGCCTGTTCAAGTGGACATTGCTTAACGAGCAGTTAAATGTTAATTGGTATTTTGGTCAGATTTGTCAACGATATAAAATTAAAATAAAAAATAACGACTTAAAGAGGAGATAAATTTTAACAAGCATTCGAAAAACTGGCCCTAGCTACTAATATTGTATAGTTAAATAAAAAATTAACGGAAACAGATTAAGCAAAATATTGTAAATATAGTGAAAAGCAATGAAAGCAGAGTTTCGCTGCTAGAATGAGCGAAGTAATACGTAAGGACTGCGTATTCAAATCTAACGTTAATGTCACGATGGGTGAGAAACGGAGCAGGAGTAGGTTTGAAATACAATGGAACTGACTTTGAATGTTTTGCGTCAGCTCTACAAACTTGAGAAATATAAAATAAAATAAAATAAATGATATAAAATACTCTTTTATCGAGTGAGAGCCAAAGCGAGTGTGCGAACTGATTTCAATGTTTAAAAAGGCTTTCTTGAATACGTTTAACACGAAAACGAGTCATTTGCTCTGCTCTTCTTTAACCATTTTTATTTGAAGGTGTGAGGTTACGTATACGCCCTAGTACTCCGTACTCATGTACGTATGTATGTATGTATGTACATATATATAAACATACAAATATTAGAGCTGTGACAACAGTAAGCTTTTGTTTACCTTAACACAAGTTTTTCATTATTATTTCGCACAACATGTGCACCCCGAATTACAATAATAAGTTCCTTCTTTTGTTCGATTTACCTCAAATTTGTTTTGTATTGTTTTCTTTCTTTCTTTCGCTATCTTTGAATTTCATCAAATTTGCCTAGACATAATAATTATTATATTTTTGTTGTTGTTTAGCATACAATATGTTTGTATGTATGCATACATTCGTTAGATTTATAGTATAGCGTGAGTGAAAAGTCTAATATTTGCACAACTTGCTCTACCTCTTTCTTCTACAAAACTTAAATTCTTGTTTTCAGACACATGTCTGCATTTTTTGCATAGTTTATTTTAGAAACTTGGCTGATGTGGTGGAAAATATTCAATAAATATATTGGCACAAATTAACACCTGATAATCACATATGTGCATTCATATACATACATACATATATGTATATCAGTTTATAGTACGTTAAATTGTTATTGTAATGCCATTTACTAATTAATGATGTTGTTATTAGCCATTCAAATTAGAAATTGAACATCACTACCCGCTATTTATATGTATGATTGTTTAGAAAAATTTAATAGATTATTGGCAGCCACTAAATTGGTCTAATAGAGTTTGTTTGGCCGAGCTTCTCCAATGATTTGTGGTGTGTGTCTGTATGGCGCCAGGACAGACCAAAAATTACTGTATTTCTTTTTCGTATCAAAGTTTGAAAATAAAAACGTACATTTTTTTGTTAATTGTCTGGCTAAAAATAATATCTATAAGACTTATTTGTACCATTTATGGTTGCTATTATTTGTTCATCGTAAAATATTGATTTAGAAGTGAAATTTCGTCGGTTGGTGCCTTAGTTAAGTGAGGTTAATAATGTTATGCTATGTTATGTTACGTTATGTTATGTTATGTTATTGAAGTGAAACTTCAAAGCGCACAGCATTTATACTTATTTTAAAAATCGCAATTAAAGTCGGTTTGTCGCTTAGATTTCACAAGATATGTTATGTTATGTTATGCTTTGTAAGGTTATAATTTGGTGTTATGTTATATAGTGTGATTGGGGCCTGAAGTTTTGATATAAAGCGATGTGTTGTGACGATGTGACGTCATGTCGAGATGTTATGTTATGTAATTTAAGGTTGTGACATCGTAACGTCATATTAAATGATGTAATGTATGATTTATGGTAAAATATTGATTTTGCAGTGAAACTTCTTATTTATAATCGGATTTCTCTTAGTTCAGTGAAGTTAATTATGTTATGCTATGTTATGTGGCCGCTGTGGTCGAGTGTGTAGCGGTGCGTGCGATTACTATGTAGATATGCCGCTGGTTTCGAGGTTCGAATTCCAGCCAGGGCAAGTAAAATCTTAATCATAGAAAAAGTTTTTTTCTAATAACAGTCACACATTGACAGGCAATGGCAAACCTACGAGGGTATTTCTGCCATGAAAAAGCTTCTCATTATTTATTTATTTATTTATTTGTGGTATAATATAAAGACGCACACCACAAATGGTAGGAGAAGCTCGGCCAAACACTGAGCTTTATAGTGTAAGCCCCTAATTATTATTATTATTAGTATTATGTGATGTTTGACAACAACAAAAAACAAAAATATAAGAATAAACAAGCACAATTCAAGTACAGTGGTCGTCCAATATAACGAATCTTATGTTGTACGCCTATTTCGTAAAATCGAAAAATTCGTTAAATCCAGTAAATATTTTTACCTACCTACATATAATACCACCAGCTTTCAAATAAAAAACTAAATACATACATATGTACATTCAGTAAATAAGAAAAGAAAATATATTGCCTATATTTCAACGATAACAAGATTCGAATATTCTATTCATTTTTTACAGGAAAAGTCCTCAATTCGCGTCAGCTTTTCAACGTTTTCCAAGGTCTTACATCGGGAAAAACTGCCGCTGCCAGTGTCAGTGTCGATTCAATGACGTTTTCTAATCAGTTCTGATATTGGTATGTTATCTTCTTCATCGAATCCTTTAAAATCATAATTAAAAATATTTCCCCAGCATCTTATGATGAAGTTCTCTGACTGTTTTTCCTAAGAAACCTAGAGAGATACAGCATCGAATATATTAATACGTTTTAAAGATTATTAGATATTATCCGTTTCAGTGGCAATAAGTTTACTCAAAAGGATATTTCTGTAACGAAGTTGCAAAAGCCTAAAAGCGTTCTGATCCATCGGTTGAATCAGTGGCGTTACATTAGATGACATAAACATTGTACATTTCAATCCGTCATCGGTAGCCTTAACTTGTTCATTTTCAGGTGGGTGGCTTGGAGCATTATCCAAGATAAGTAGCGCTTTTTTTTGGAAGGTTATGTTCCTCCAAAAATTCAATAACTTTAAAACATGAGACAAGAGTTAATGAATATCACCAACTAAAGAATTGGTCCTTTTTAAATCTACCTGTGGGACAAAATGATAGAAAAACCATTTTTTAAAGATGAAAGTATTCATCCAAGCAGACTTCGAGCTCATATAGGTTGTTGGTAGCAATTTGGTTTTGAAAGGCCTTGGGGTTTTGGATTTTCCAATGACTAAAAGTTGTAATTTCTTGTTTCCCGATGCGTTGCTAAAAATGTTAACCTTTCTTTGGTGTTCTTTTCTCCTGGTGCAGACGTTTCTTTGGGGAGAACCTATGTCTTTTCAGGAAGCAATTTCCAATAAATACCACTTTCATCCGCATTGCAAATAGCATCGTGGTAGAGATTATTTTTTTATTACGTCCTCTGGCAAAGTATTTCCCTCGTAAAACTTAGAATGAAACTTTTTTCGCCATTGTCTTTAAAACGACACCACTAATTTGAATATGGTTTCGACGTTGAGTCATAAACCATTTCTAGAGGGCCTGCTCCATTCTAGGAAATTCGCTTTATTTTAAGGACTTACATACTGATTTCGTTTGATGCGTTTTTTGAACGTATTCCTCGATTTTAAATTTAATTTTTTTTATAGTTCAAACCGACTGACCTACACGAGCATGGACAATGAAATTCGCCGGAACGTGATTATAAATACGGACGAAGAACTCAAATTAAGCAGAACGAAAAATGACACTGAAGATGGCACAACGGCGAAACCGGTTTGTCTTAAAACCAAACTTGACAAGGGATGACGAAAATACGTTCCAAAATCAATTATGTTATGTTTTATTATGTAATGTTGTGAAATTTCAATGCACATATGATTTTTTTCCTTTTTCAAAAATCGTATTTATAGTGCGTTTGTCTCGTAGATGAGTTAAGATATGTTATTTTTTATAATGTTAGGCAATGTTAAGTTTTAATGTGGTGTTATGTTATATTATGTGATTGGACATGGTGTTTTGATGTGAAACGATGTGATGTGACAATGCGATGTTATGTTATGTTATTTAGGTTGTGGCATCGTAACTTCATTTTACATGATGTGATGTGATGCGATATGATTTCAAGTAATGTGATTTTGTTATGTGATTCGATATAATTTAATATGATGTGACAATGCGTTTATGACTTGCATGCGACAAATTAAGACGATATCGATGAATGTACTGCTAATTTGAATACACCCTGACGTCGTCTAAATCTGTAAACAAGCCATATCATGAAACCTATTTATGTAGTACGAGTATTTATATCACGTGGCTTCACTTCTAGTGCCTAGTTGTCGAAGTTCACAGAGTTATTTGCGAAATAAGATCACTCTTATTATGATACGATTAAATGGTATCAGGTGTTTTCGTTGCCGCACCTATGCGCTCAAGGAGATATAATGAATCGAACCAATCAAGAATGGTTCTTCTACTTTGTAGAGATTTTAGCCTAATTGGCGCACGCCTAGCTCTCTAAAAAGAATCGCCTCCGTTAAATTCAAAGATCGAAAACCAAAGCAGATAAAAGTTTTATGAACCATTTGTACGACACCAAACTGAGACATTATCCAGATCTGTTTCGATCTTTGTGTAGACAAAGAAATTTTAAATAATGGAGAAAATCTTCAAGTCATCAGCATATAATAGACAATTAGAATTAGTAAAATAGGTCAAAATATCATTGATAAAAATAACGAATAGGAAGGGTCTAGAATACTGCCTTGTGGTACACCAGGCGACGCTATAAAAGATTTCGAGTGAACGTTCTCAACTACAACTACACAGTGTCGATGATGAAGGTAGGATTTTATCCAAGACAAAAATAGTGAATGAAATCCCAAGCTAGCTAATTTAGAAATTAAAAATTAAAAGACATTGAAAATATGACTAATAAAAATTACTTTCCAGGCATCGAGAAATAAATTATCCACTCTAAAGTTTTTTATTGGAAATTATTAAAAGAGAGTTTACAAAGCCCAAATAGTTTTTAAGAAGGTAAGATGATATCCCATCGACCTATGTTTGTAAAGACATTTTAATGCGCATAATGCCGTCAACTACAACTCAAGAGATAAGGAGAGGTCCCCAAAACAGTTTAAGTATAATAAACAAATAAAAAAATGCTGTCTTCAGTCTTTCATGAATGGAAGAATTGTATGGGATCCATATGATATACATATTTAATCGATATTAGTGATTTTAAT
Source organism: Philophylla caesio (assembly GCA_963971545.1). Classification (NCBI taxonomy): domain Eukaryota; kingdom Metazoa; phylum Arthropoda; class Insecta; order Diptera; family Tephritidae; genus Philophylla; species Philophylla caesio. The sequence continues at coordinate 36,179,014 of OZ020604.1, read as the reverse complement.
TGCTTTAACAGTACCAATAATAAATTATATTTTGAGCCGAAGGTGTTGACACTAGTGCTCCTAACAATAGTAAAGTGGTGATTTAGTCACCTCTTTTCTTATAATAATATTAATAATAATAATAAATTATATTTGTAAAAAATTTCAAGTGATTTATGGCCCAAAATGCAATATCCGAACTATCAATTGTTTGGCAGCTGTCATTCCCGGGATCCCGGCATTTTTTAACGCCCGAATATCCCATCATAAGTCTATTCAAATTCCGGAATTGCAGAAAACAGTGATTTTAATAGACATTTATTTTTTTTAATTTAGTATCGTCAAAAATTTCGCTTTCAAGGGCAAAACAAAGCCTTTAGAGAGTTCATAATCCGTGTTATTTGTCGTATTTCTATAGTCTGCTATTAAAATACAAATGGAACGTATGGATGCACTGTGCCATTTCGTTTACTATTGTATGTGGTATTCAGGCAATGAATCAGCAATAAACCGTCTGTAATAAATATGAGAGGTCGGTTTCTTAAAAATATGTACGAGTATACGCACAAATCCATTTAACTTTAATTAAAAATTTTTCAAACAAAAATAAACCTCAATGGATGTAAAACAGAAAGAGCCGATCGAATAAACATACCTTTCAGAGTTGTATTGAAATAAGAAAATTTAACATGAGAAATAATAACGATAACCAATACGACAAACAACACGGCTTGTGAACTCCCAAGAATTCGTTTTGCCCTTGCCATTATAAATTGGCTGGAGAATATCCTCCTTGAGCAGAAAATCAGCCTTACTATGAAAGCGATGTTAATAGAGGTGCTTGAACTGGTTACGGCATAAAGTCTGAAAGACAAATTGCATCAAGTTTTAACAAGCAGCTCGCAATTGTCCATTAATCGAAAGTAATATAATTTATCAGAAGGCTTGGTAAAAGAAATTGATTGTTATTTTAATGAGGCGATAAAGGCTAAGTCTTAGAGAGAGCATTTGATTTTTTGTCAACAATCCAATCACCAAGTGTTGAGCCGCACACCAGTGCTTCTCCACTGCATATTTTAAATGCAACAAATTTAGGTCCAGGTTGGAGGATAACACACTTAAGGCTTTTATTTCTTTAAGATGGCATTTTGATCAGAATAAGGAATAATTCTGCCTCGCTTAAAATAGATTGGATTGTGCATTTAATTTTTACTTGAAGTATTTCTTTTTTTACTAAATCGTATAACTCGTATATTAATATTGGCCTCAAACAGCGATTAAAAATATTTTTATTTATGCAGGTTCATTTACTTCTGTAATATGTACTCGTACATTGCGTATTGGTACTAGAAGTATAAATTATTTTGTATGTTTGTCAGATTTTACGTTTATTTTTTTTTTTAGTTATTGAAAAGACCAATAAATACAAACATTATTTACAACAAATCGTTCTCTTTGTTATATTAATGTTATTTTAAATTTTTTGATAAATTAAAAATTACGAATCAAAACTTCGTCAAATTCGGGATCCCGGGATTGTCCCGCGATTTTGTTTTCAGATCTCGAAAATCCCGGGCACAATAAAATGGCCGAAATTGACATCGCTAGTTCAAAGAGACGGACAGACAGACAGACAGACGGATGGATATGGCTGATCATTTCAGTATACCTACATTTTGATGGGTCTTATTCTTATCCATCTGATATTTAATATACAATTTCCATGAAAGGTATAAAAAAAGAAAATATTTTAATAATATCTCCACACTCAACGTATTCCAACAATCTTGATTTACACTTACATAATAGAACGCTTCGATTTCAACATCAATCTGATTCTTCTGCTGTCCCCCGCTGTCGCAACTATCAACGCTAACTTTGCGTTGAGAAGACTTACGTCGCAACGAGGAGCGTCTATTGAATGCCGCCTCTCGTTGCTCCTTCTCCTTTTGCTCTTCGCGTTTAATATAATCATCACGATTGATCAGCAATTCCGGCTCAAAGGCATACTCGCGAATATATTCATCATCGGCATCCGAATCGAACATGTGGTGAGGGAGGCAGTATGCCGCCGTTCAAATGTCAAGCACAACAACAACAAATCCAATAGCAATCGGGCAGCAACGTGTAAAAATATGAAGAATAAAGGAAATTTCAATTGCGAAGGGCAAAGAAAGAAAAGCTCGCTTGCTGCTGTCGATGTGCTGCTAATAGGCGCACAGTCTTAAAGATAAATTTTGACAAATACGACAAGTCGATGGCAGCAAAACGCGCGACGAATCATTAGGCGCAAGGGAGACGACAAAAAGCTTACAAGTCTCTCAGATAAGTTGGTTTTTTTTTTACATTTTATTTTAGAAAATTAGCTTTGTTTTTCAATTGATGTATCGTTTTCGCAGTATTCGCACAAATACTCGCCACTGGTAGCTTGCTTTCTGAGATTTTTCTTGCTTTTAATTTAGATTTTATTTTTTTGTAATAACTTTAGTTTGCACTTAAAAATTGCGAATTTTTCTTTGTGCATAGTAATATACACATTTTGTTTTTTTTTTGTTAAATATTGTTATATTTTTTTTTTTCGTTGATTTATTTTGTACCGTCAAGGCGCTTCAATTTTCAATACACATTTGGCGGCCACCAACGTACGCTCGCACAGTCCTTGAGCCGCTGCAGACAACATTCTCAGCGCGTAGAGCTACAACAACTGTTGTGACTCGCCTGCAGTCTGCTAGCATTGGTCCCTACTGCTTTGCTGCACCTGCTCGACATCAAGGTGAGTGATTCATATCCAATGCCTTTATCTGTCTGCCTCTCGCTTTATTAGTTACGATTGCTTTCTGAAGACTGTGAGCATTTTGCTTCAGAAATATAAATATTTTCACTGATCTTAATAAATTAATTTTTTTTATTTCGTTTTTAGAGACTTTAAAGATCATCACATTTCGGAACTTAGAAATAGTTGCTAATACAATTTTTTTGCAAATGCTTTGTCACAAACAAATTTCAAGCAATTTTTAAATTTTTGCTTAGCTTTCACTAATCAAATATTTAGTTTTTCCACAAAATTTTTTAAAACTTTTACTCCACCAGAAGTTATAGATATTTTTTTATTTAATTTTTTTCACCCTAAGGGCCTCGCTCCTACTTTTCCCATATTTTTTTTTTTTTTTTGATATTTCAACTACATATTTCATTTGCACTTTATTAGCGCTTGTGTGGAAAATATAGATTTTCTTTCATCGCTTGTATTATAGATTTTTTTCGCTGCTTCTTCTTTTTTCTAGCAACCTTTGTAATCACTGCACTAATGACATTGCTCATTATATTTTTTCCTAAGCCATTTCTTTGCAACATTTCTCCATATTTAATTATTACATTTTTTTTCCATTTTTTATTTAACTCGATTTTTTTTTTTTAATTTTTGTAATAAAGTTTTACACGTTTAGCGAACGTTAACTTTGAAAATAAATCAATTGCTTATCTACCGTGCACGTATGGAAATCTAATTGATCGTTTTCATACCAACGTTCACGAAAACTTTTTGTAACTGAACGGGGAAAAGCTTTTTCACTTGCGTGAGATTATTGAAAAATGCTTGCCAGTATGTTGAGGTGGCCAGCTTGCAGAAATATATATTAATATATGTATTTATTTTTTCAATGAAGTCGTTATAATTTTTTTCTAGTAATCAATTATTTAAGCGTAATCACATATTTAGTTTGCGCCTAGTGGGATCAATTTCAAGACTACTACAGTGCCATTTCAGTACTAGATCTACACTAATTCGGCGCTAGTTCGCTATCACTTCGAAGATCAAGTTCAAGTACAACTTTAGGACAATTTCAGTACCATTTCGAAATAAGTTAACGGCTAGTTTAGGCTCATTTCTGGAATATTTCATAACCAAGTGCGACTAGTTCAGGATTATTTCGAGGCAAGTTCGGATTCATTTCGAAACTGATATGGAATATTATTTAACGAATATTTCGGAACTAGTCTCAGAACATTTTGAGACTCTTTGAAAACTATTTCAGATGCATTTGAGGACTAGAACGGGAACACATTTAAACCGTTTCGGGACCTTTTCTGGACTGGTATTTTTTTTTTGGATAAATAAAGCACAATTTTGAAACTATTACAGGGCTTGTTCGACGATAAGTTCTGATCGTTTCTTTGATGTGGACTTCAACTATTCCCGAAGTGAAAAAATTAGTGTAATTTCTATTCTAACCTATTTTACGTTCATTAAGAAATATATTTTTATAAAAAAATAATAAACAAAAACGGATTAATACTAATTATTATCATCGTTGCATCATCTACGTTATTCGCCATATCAAAGGCATAAAGGCGCTTAAATCTTTCGAAGAATCTTTCTCTATGAGCCCTCTGATCTGATTTCTTAGTTGTCTATGCTTCTGAGAGAGGACATTACTGCTCCGTTTGATTTCGAGGCTGGCATTATTATTGATATTAATGCTCTTTACATTATTTATTATACAAAACTATTGTTTTTTATTAACTAAAAATTGCGTGAATCTAAGCTTTAAATTCTATACAAACTTTATACAAAATTTTCGAATATCCAAGCAGTGGTCACTTCAAACGATGAAAGGGCGAGATCTGTGCTTATATAATCTTAAGCAGAATATATTTTGATACGCATGTTGGCTACGCCGACCTTAATGTGGTAGCCTGTTCGATAAAGTAACTAATACTCCAGCCAGAGCTTGCAAGAAGGAAGCAGATTATCAACATTACCAGTGACACAATGACGTTCGTATCCCAGCAAGTTCATCTTCTAGCCAAGCAAGCTCATAGAGGGTACGCCAACGTTCCAAGCCAATCATAGATCCAGTTTAGGCCCATGACAGTGTTTTAATAGCAGCCACATTCTCAGGAAAAACCGAGTATAAGATTACGATTGTGTACACCTCCCATTTACCTTTTGGCGTATACTTGCTTCTAAATAATTTATCACTCTAGTAGACGAGACTGTGAATTTCATATACCACAAGTTTGCTGGAAGATCCACCAAATTCTAGAGTATCTGAAACTCGTATCACGCCACTTGATGGACGCATTTAATCTGATAGCATTAGTTTGCCGGTTAGAAAGGTTAATGTGGCTTTAGTCGGCGTTGATCATAACACAAACCACCGCTGTTTAACTCTTATCAACTTGCTTTATATTGTACGTTTATTTGGAGATGGCAACATCTTCAATATTGCGGCGCCAAATTTTCATTTTTTGTTTTATTTACAGTCAGCTGGTCACCCTTCTGCTCGACTCTGCAATCGCGCATTTCAAGTGCGTCCATCTTTTGCCCTTAACCTTTTATGTGTGCGCAAGTGTACTTGAGGGATATTTCTGTTGCAACGAGAACTCATTCGCAAATTTTCAATAAATAATATTCAAAATCGACAACAGAAAAAGCACAAACATGTATTCTAACTGAAAACAAAACAAGCCAACTTTCATGATAATCCGATTATAAATAACATTTCATGAATGGTCAATGTAGTGTTTTTATTTATGATTTTATTTAACGCGAAACTTTTGCAAGTATAACACAAAAGTCAAAGGAAAACAAACGATGGTCGGTCGGGCACGTGAGCGAAGTGTGGTCTTGGGAGAAGACACAGCTAGGGAATACATTTTTTTTTTACAATAGAAAAATGAAAAAAAAACCAGGCGCGCTGAAGACAGATGAACATTGAAGAGCGATGGACTGATGAGCAATGCGAAAGATTATGAGTAGACAAGCCGATAGTTAGATAAATACTTAGTACACATGAAGCGGATATGAGTGGTTGTGCTAAAGATGAGGAATTTCGCAAGAAAAGTAAAATGTGTTGAATGTGCGAAAGCTTTGCGTGGTGAGAGAGAGGGGACGCATGTTGACGCTTGTGGTTATTAGGGGCAAGAGCGTGTCCATACGAACTGTTCACACCACGCAAGCGAGATTTCAAGCATGTCAGCACACCACTTGCTGCCTTCATCTGAACGCCTGTACGTCAGCTAGATTGTCTGTCAGTACACAATTATGAATGTCGGATTTATTTGTTAAAAGATTCGTAGATGATTTTGTTACGCGATACGTATGTATGTAAGTGTAAGTGAGGCAAGTACATATTTTAATTTATTATTGGTATTAATTTTTTTTTTTATGTTCCCAAATACCATTTTTATAGTGAAGTATTTTTGCAAAATTTAATGAAAAAATGATGAGTTGATTGTTTAACTGTAGAATGAATTTGATAGCTGCTTCCGGCTAAAAAAATTTTTGATTGAACAAGTAATCAAGAATCGTACATCTGAGTTATAATAAAATGCAATTCGTTTGAAATCTGTGTAATATCATTCTCACTATTTTGGGAACACGAATTTATTAATTAGGCGAACATAGCCGGCCTCGCAAGGCGTTTTGCTTAAAATCTTTTATTTTTAATATACGTGGGTGCACTTCATCCCAAGGTTGATATACATAAGTCATCAACCAGAGACATAATCAACTATTTTAAGAGAAAATAATATAAGTGAATGAATAATTATTTTATTAAGAAAAAAATTTGTTTAAGTCTTATATTATAAAATTCATTTCATTAAAATAATCGCGCCTATTTGGACTTATTCATTTTTCTTCCTAATAATTATTATAAAAAGACTTCTAATATATGCCTTTGAAAATAATAATTTCACTGATAATTATAACTATTATAAAAATACTTAAATAATATAAGTGTCAAAATAAAAGTTATCGATTATTTAAAAAAAAAACTGTCTCTCACTCATAATTATTAAAAAAATACGCAAATTTCGTAACATTTCTAAAGCTCCGTTATCAAATAGTTTTTATAAAATAAGCTAAAAATTTGTTGAAGAGATAAAATCCAAAAATAAGATCTGAGCACAAAATAAGCCTTTATTATCTCTAAAATGATTTGGAATATCTACAATAAATGCCGCTATCGTGAAACTAGATATTTTCGAATTCGAAGTAGAGGAACGTTAAGTGCCCTGAGCAAAGCTTAGTTAAGACTTCAAGAAAAAAGGCATCGAATTAACAACCAAGGTTTATGATAATTATATGATGAAATGATGTTATGTCCATGTATGTTATGTTATCCTCTGTAAGCTTATGTTATTATGTTCTTAAACGGTGGTATTATCTTAAATAGCGGTATGAAATTGAAAAATCAAAATGGCAAATGAGACGGAAATGACGCCCGAGTGAATAGAGTGAAAGGAAATGGTTTTAAAAAGCAACAAGTACTGCTACAACTTACCATACCTGAACCTACCACAACCTAATTCATCACATCCAAACTCACCACACTTGAAATTCATACACGTAAACACACCACACTTAAAATGTATGCACGTTAACTCACCAAACTAAAATTTTTCTCCCCAAAACTCACCACACTTGTATTATTCTAACCTGTACTAAACTCATCTCATCTAAATTAACCCCAACTAAAAACGTAAAATTTTTTTGGCCTAAAGTAAAAATGTTTAAATACATATTCTAATTTAAGTATGAAAAAGTAAATATCTTAACGACTTAACGGTACATAAGTATCACTAAAGCGAGGTACCGATGACATTAAAAATTTATTTGGTGTAATGATAAAATGGTGCGATGATGAAATAGTTAAAAAAAAAGAAGTGATGAAATAATTCACATTCTATTTTCATTATAGCTAATAAGATAAAATGATAAAATTAAATAAAACTGTTTTTATCATTAAAAAAGAAAGAAAAAAAATGAAATGTTTGAAGGTTGAATTGATAAAATGCTAAAATCACAAATTATGTTATGCTAAAATTATAAAAATGTATATTGTTGAAATGATAAAATTATGAAGTGATAAAATAATAAAATTATAACAAAATATTTTTATCAATAACTTAATGAAAAATTGGGAAATAAAGAAATGCTTAATAAAAACTTATGAATCAGAAAAGTTGCATAATAATCAAATGATAAAATGGTGTAAAGATAAATTGATGAAATGATGAAAATAAAAAAATTATGAAATGATGAAATTATTTTTATCGTTAAGAAAATAAAAAAAAAACAATGCGATGATAAAAAGAAGAAATGACAAAATTATTAAATTTTATAATTTTCAAATAATAAATTGGTTGCGTGTGAAATTTTAGGAAAAATATTTGAATGTTAAAAGATAAAATGATAATAAAAACATTTTTATCATTAATAAAATTAAAAAGTTGTGAAATGAAGAAATGATAAATAAAAGCTGATCAAATGGTGAAAGGGGAAAAAAAATAATAATACATATGATGAAATTATAAAATAATAAAGTTGTAAATTGAAGAAATTTTAAAATGGAAAAATGTTAAACTGACAAATATATCGCTACAAAATCGACTGCCCAGCCGTTGCATATTTGCACTACAAAAAAAAACGCTCCTCTGTCCTAGTCTTAAAAACAGCGTGTGAAATAAACTCCAATTTCAATATAAATTACTAAGTTAAAATTTATATTATCAGTCAAGCTCTACATTTCACTTTCAATCGGATTTTTTCACTTCATACCGCAATTCAAACGAATTCAGTCGGAAAAAACAGCAGAGCATGGTCATATACCTATCTAACGATAAAAAAAAAATAGTTTTCAAGCACAATATGCCTTTTTGTTTTTTTTTTCAAGAAAAATTATTGATTATAGTTATAACTAATATATTTATTATATATTTTTCGTTTTTATATAAGATAAAGCTCTAAAACTTTTGCGAGAAAAATTAGCCTAAGAATATGTACGGCATATTTATGAACAAAATGTGCACCAATTTATATATTTTTCTCACAGTTAGGATGAACATAGTTTTAGGCTAATTCTTCAAATACAATGTCTATCAATAGTCACGAAAAAAGATGAAAATGTCAATTAAAAATTACCGAATATTATTTATAACAATTTATAGAACATAAAAAAGTATGCAGGTAGTTTGATTTGTATAAGCTTACTAGGGTATCAATATATCCGAATGGATCATCATCGTCTGACGACGAGTCCGAATCTCGTCCATGATCAGCCGGCGGTGGACATGGATAGAAGGCTTGCGATTTGATTTTCGGTTGCTTTTGCACCCGCCGCAATTCCTCCTCCATCGAGGTGGTGCTGTTGCGTCGTTGACGAAATTGGCGCAGGAACTTTTCAAAGTCGGCCCATTCCGAGTCGACCACTTCCACATTCTCTTCGCCGAATTCTTCATCATAGCGCGGTTCACGTTGATGTTCTCGTGTATTGCGTTCACGTAATTGCAATTCGCCATCGCGACCATGTTGATGGCGGCTAGCGAAGTAAACCATTTTGTTGTAGGAAGTGTGTGGATTTTGTTAAAATACAAAAATTATGGTTTTGTCTTTTTTTCTTCTTAAAACTGATGCTAGTTTTATATGTTTGTTGGTGTCCATATATAATACATATATTTCACCAGCTGGGTTTATTGTGTTTTTTCAATTATTTTCAAAAAGTGATTTATTAATTTTGTATGCTCTTAAAACCGGAAAAGTCCAACTTTAAAATAAAAGAGAAAAGTACGGCGCATCAAACAAAAGTTTTTTATCACACGAATATCGTCACAAATGATTTATTTGAGAAATTCTTTAATTTTTTAATATATGTATAAAAATTTATATATCTCCGAATGGAATTACTTACAAATATTTTGTATTCACAATCACTTTAAACATACATTTTTGGTTCACCCTTTACAAAAAATCGGTTTTCATGTCGTTTTATTTATTTTGTTTTTTTATTGGAACTCTAATTTTTACTTTTTACCTAATTGCATAAAATGAAATATTTTCTTTACTAAATTTAAGGTCCGTTTTTAAATAATTTATCCCAAATATTCTTGTAAAAATTGTAAGCTTTATGTCACACACTTGCTAATCTCATTTTTTTTTTTTTTAAACTTCTATTATTTTCTCTGATATTTTTTAATGACTTTAATGACTAATTGAAGACATGTGAATTATCAGTTAACCAGTGAATTATTCATATTTATCAACTTTATAAGTAAAAGTCTATTTTACTGATTTTTATTGATGATATTAGTAAAAGATAGGAATTCAATATAAAAAAATCATTAAGTAGACATATTGGTTATAATTCGATTTATTATATTAGAGTTCCTGATAGAAATATATCTTTTTAAAACGTTTCTGTGCTTTATGAATTTATTTATTTTAATTTTTTACTATTCATTCTAAAAAAATTTAGTACATTAAATAAAAAAATTCCTTTTACAAAATTCCAAATTTGAGATTTGAACGAAAAACACAAAAATTCAGCAAACTTTCAAACTAAACTTCAAACTTTTCAAACAGAATTTTTCAATAGGAAAATTGTTGAAATAAGAACGTTTCATAGGTTAGACAGATGGCACGCTAATCGGAAATAATTAGATAGTGCGGAATTATCTTGACAGTTGATACGCATAAAGTTCTTAAATAAAAAAATTGTATGTTAGTTTTTAACAAAAAAAAAAAAATAGAATTTTAAAAAGTTTGCTATGCATAGAAACGTTCTTTCACCACAGAGCGTAGAGTTTCAAATCACCTACGCAACTGAAATAGGACTTTCTTTTGAAATGAAGAGGCGGCCCTTATGTTTGAAAGGCCTATAAATTACCGTTGATTCTAGATAATTTTTATTTTACTTTTTTTTTTTAGGAAAAATATTTTTAAAATTTGTAATTTCTTTCTGACTTAATTATTTTCGCCGTATGGTTATAATCATAAAGATAGTTTTTTGTATTTCAAAGGTCGAACTATACAAAAACAAATGATATCAGGGACTAGTAAAAATTTGCGCATGCACATACATACATACATACATACATACACTCTGTTCACAAATTATAACATTTTGACCATTTATTTATTCTCTAATTATTTTAAATAACTTTTCAACTAAATGAATTTTCCAGCTGAAACTTAATTCCCTAAGGAACGCCATTGAAATTTTTTTTTTAATTTTATAAAAAACGTAGAAAAATTTATGAAAATTTCATCAAAACTTCGAACTTTTAAAAAAAAAATTTTAGTTTAGGTTATTAAATTGTAATTTTAAAATAAATTAAATTTGTTTAAAATTAATTTTATAATTTATACCAAATTTCATTAAAATTTCGAACATATTAAAAATAAATGTTTCGAAATTTTTTGGGGCATGCATACATATGTATGTATATGTGCTCATTAGTACAATTTAGTACAATAAAGTGCAAGTTTCTAGTGGCTAAGAGTTACCACTGATTTATGACAATTTGTTTGCTGAAGCTCATTCGCAATTCTCTCCAAATAACAAATACTCGCAGTTTTGCTTTGCATGGAGGAAACTGCCAGTAAAAAAAAATTGTGAAAAATCAGTCATGAGTCAAAAAACTGCATACTCAAAAAAAAATTCTAAAAACTTTTTGAAAAAATTCGAATTTTTGATGATATTTTGTTAAAATATAACATTTATATATAATTTAAAAAATGGGTGTTTATGGTTTTTCTTTGAGAATGAAACATATTTTACTTGAAAAAACTACTTGAAGTGCTACAATTTGTGAACAGAGTATAGTACTTGAAGCTTAATTTTTAGCTTCTTGTTGGGCTTGATTTTATTTTCTTTTTTACAGTTTTTTTTTGTAATTCCACACTTTTCACTGCTGAGTATTAGTCAATAGTAGTGCCCTACAATTGAATAGCATTAAATTTATTTTATAATTGCATTTCTTAATCACACTAATAGCTGCAATAAACTTTTAATTGCCAACACTTTGCTGCTAATTGCTCCAGCTATACATAAATACTATGAATGTATGTATGTATGTGAATACTTTTATCAAAAAGCTGAAAGTATTCTTCCACGGTGCCTTAGTAAATACATACGAACATATTGATTGATAAGTTTTTAAATTTGGGAACAAAATTTTCTTGAATAGAAGTCGCATCATTAACGTTTAGACGAATTGAAAATAATTATTTTTCGCATATAATAGTAAAGTTAAATATTCAAAAAGTTGCTTGAAATTTTGCAATGCGCTAATTTTTCTACATTAAACGTTTCCGGCAATTTTCTCAAAGAGCGCCTACACACACACGCACACACATACTGAAAATTAAGTCGCAGCCAATTTCTCGCCTTAATATAAATTACAAGACACTCATTTAGATAGATAGACAAATCTAATATTTCACGAATAAGCGACCGACACCGACACAAATACTTTGAAAATATTTGCTCGTTTTGGTTTTATCTGAGAACTCGCCACCACTCTGTCCAATACTCGATTGTAACCGAAATGTTTGCGATTTGAACCGTACTGAAATGGACGCGACGACGTTTTGCACTCAACTGAAATGTGATATCTTTAAAAGAGTTCAACCAAAGGCATTGCGGCGAAAAAGATCCATTAAATTTTTTAAACTAACCTTAATCAATACTTGCAACATGCTGCCAGCTTTTTTTCATACATATCTACACACATATGTATTTACATATTCATACTTACATATAAGTATGTATATAGAATTTCATTATTGCCAAAATTGTCTTCCTAAATGATCATTACTTCGCGCTCAATTGCGCTAACTATTTATGTCAGAAAACGCTCAAAGCGAACTTTACAAATTGCTCATTTCGAGCAAGAAGATGCAAGCCCGAAAGCATGATCTGTAGCAAGATCACAACAGCGCTTTAGCGACTCGTGCGCTTGTCACCAAACACATAAAAATTCTGAAATTGCTCCATAAGATACTCGCTGATATGTGCATTTGTATGTGTGCGGTTGTGTCGTAAAACTGACGAAGATTTCATTTTAATTAAACCAATTTAATAATTTGCTACTTAGGCCGGTCATTATTCAAGTTTACAGTGCAATGGCAATATTTACGTACGCCGCCTAACGAAATATCTTCTTAAAGGTCTATTAATAGACGATTGAGCGAAACAAAGGTTGCGCCCATCGCTATACCGCTACTCCTCTCTTTGTGATTTTGACAGAATTAGCTGTTTTTGCTGCGTCACACTAGTGGTTCTTTTATAGGTTAATCGCACCCATTTCTGGACATTTTTTACTTTGACGCTCCTAGCAGGAAACTATTAACCAAATCGTGAATAATTATGTTGTTTTTATGAGTATAAATATTTAAAATAGCGTTTACGTAATTGTCATGATGTATTTATTACCCTGAAAAAAGCACAGGTGACCGGATACTCAGACGGTGGTGCATTTACCCTACATTACATTTCATTCGCATTTTTTTTTTTGTTTTGTTATCTCTCTCTCCCTGCTCAACCAGTGTGACGTCACGCAAAGGCGAATTCTCCCTGATATGCGCAATCTTGTTATCCATCATTCTTGCTATTAATACGCTTTTAAGAGCAAGGAATAATAATTATTATTTAATTTTAATTTAATAGTAATTTGGCGCTCAGTGTTTGGCCGAACTTCTCCTACCATTTGTAGTGTGCACCGAATGGCAGATGTATTTTATGAGAAGCTTTTTCATTGCAGAAATACCCTCAGACGTTTGCCATTACCTGCCGAGGGGTGACCGCTATTCGAAAACACTTTTTCTATGATTAAGATTTTGTTTGCCCTGACTGAAATTCGAACCTCGAACTCACCGGCATATCGAGTTATAGCACGCAAGCTACCAACTCGACCACAGCGGCTACTCATTTCAATTTGCCTTAAATAATGTGTTTCTATATCTTTCGCCCAATTGTAAGTAGGGGTGAGTCGATACAAGTAAATCCAAGTACATACTCAAAACTTCGGGAGAAAAAGTGACTTTTTTATCTGTCCTTCCGCATATCTTTTTAGAAAGGCAACCCATTTGAGGAATGGAAAGATATGCGCACAATATGACCCTGAAGAGTCAGAGTCAATATTATCTGTGACTTGACTAGAAATTTTCACCATCTTCTTTAGTCGTTGTTTGGTTATGTTTGTTATGGACTTTGGTAGAAATTTGGATTTCTTCTTGATAGCATTCAGATTCGAAGATTAGAGTACTTTTGCAGTGTCGTTGGTTGAGATATCAGAGTAGTCGATTTACTCTCTTCGGGAGCTTGTTGATGGGAGTGGTGAGTTTGGTGAATTAGTTGCGACACTAGTTGGAGTTGTTGAGTTTGCTTCTTTTGTACTTTTCCTAGCGATCGAAAAATATGTTGTTATACTACGCAGGTGTCGCTCTTTGTACACAGCGTTTGCCTTTCTTCTGTCTACTTTTTTTTTATAGAGCCATTATTGCTTGTACCTCTTTTTTCTTTAAAAATATTGGGCAGCTTTTGTCTAATTGCTGAATGACCATAGCGTAGGCAGTTCATGCAACGGAGAGGGTGGGGACGCATGGTCTTGTTTTCACTTTTTCATAGCTAATAAGTATTTCACGACAAACTAAGTGACAGCTTTCAAATAAATGTACTTGTCTGATAACATGTTCTTGAGATAATTCTTCCAGTTTTTCGCGATAATTGAAATGGCGTTTTTTTTTGGGAATTTTTGTGCTTGCATAGTCATTTCAACTTCAATAATAAGCAAAAAAACATTTGAAAAAGTTCTTTGGTCTACGATTGGTGATAAGTTAAAAAATAAATATACGACTGATACCATTAACAGTAATTTAATGAGAATAAGCATTTGCAAACTTTTTTGACGCACTATACACACAACTGCATGCGGCGTATGCTCGTGTCTTTAACAACCCTGTCGGAAAAAAGCAGACAGTCTGAAAAAATTACCAATTTTAAAGTAGTTGGAAATAAACTGCTTTGAAACAAATGCAGCGTGCGAATCTTTAGTTCTTTGTTTATTTAACTCAGTGTTATAAAAAAAGAAATTACAACAAAATTTTTATAAAAGAGTGAAAAAAGAAAATAGAAAGAAAATAGGATAAATTAACTGAATTCATGAAAGGTGTTGTACGTTGTGACAGCGCCACTTTGAACGCCCTTAGCTTAGGAAAGTACAAACCATTGATGATATTTACATAAAACTTAACCGCAACGAATGAATTCTATATGAAAACTGGCAAAATAATAATAATTTGTATTTAAATTTCTGGTGAAATCTGCGCGTAGTTTTTTTTCGGGAATATAGAACCTCACATAGGTTCATAATGAAACTAACGGTAATCCTCAATTCTTATGAGCATATAAAAACTGAAGTCGGTTTTTTTGTAAAATAAAAAATTACTTATTGATTACTGAAAGACATGAATAATCCCGTTAGCCTTAATTTAAAATATTACAAGGTAAAAAAATCTGCTTCTCCATAATGTAAATCTATGTATGTATGTACATATGTTAATAAAAAGTTACAAAAGTGAAATAATGCTCTTAAAAAAAGGGACGTTATTTTCATGCCAATAACGTATTGCATTGAAATTTCCAATAAATTTGTTGATTTTGTCTTCCAAAATGAACCCATGAGATACATTTCAATTAATAATTTAATGGATCATGTTTTACTATACAAAAATTTCAAATTTTCCATAAAAACTTATTAAAATTCTCGCATTCAAAAAACTGATTATCAACAAATAAGTAAAAACAATGCAAAATGCTAAAACAATCAATAATACTGATTCTAAGTTCCACATGAAAAACTTAATTTTCTGCTATAATTTAATTTTTTTTTTTAACTGGTAACGAAATTCCACAAAGGAACAACACAGTTTCTAAGTGCGTACAATATGGCCGATTTAGAGCGAGAAGTTTCGAACGTACAACACCTTTCATTATTGCATCATGAACTGAATTTATGCCACTTTATTTAAATCAAAAAAAGATATAAAAAAATTGTATAGTTACCACTCATTTAAAAAAAAAATTACTTTTAAAAAGTTGGAATAGGCAAGTATAAATAAAAAAAAAACTGGAAACTAATCAATTTAAGCTGGAATATAAACAAATTTTATGGCAATTGGGAAAAAAGTAAATTTCATATTCTTCCTAACAAATATATTGGAAAGTGTATGAAATTAAATGCAGAGTAAAATAATTGACTTGCTCCTAGGGCATCGCCATGTTAAAAAAGTTAGTTGATTACAAGAAAAAAGGAAGATTGTAGTTGGTAAAAAAGTACCTTTTATATTGCTTTTAAAGTACCTTGATTTCCGACAGGCTGTCTTTTATAACTCACATACATATGTACATATGTATGAGTACATGCATACACATTTCACGCGTGTCACAAATGCCGCTACAACATAAAACGTCACGTCAGCATCCCGGCAGAAAAGCTTAATCTTTGATACTCGCTAAGCCTTCTTTCTGCACAGTTCTCTCATATAATGACTCAAAAGAGCCGGGCACCTCTTTCACACATTCGAATAAGTACATATATGTTACGACACCCACAGCCATGTTTTCCACCCTCTTTACTCGGACTCATTCGGCATTCGTGTCAATTCCTCCTACCCTCAAGTATTTCGTCGGGAGGCAGTTTGAGCACTAAGCTCTAAGTCTGTTACCGTCTTGATGCAGTCCGTGGAAGTTGCATCTACTTGGCACCGCCTCTGTTGGTCTAACTAGCCCACCCGTGTCGGGTCCGTCGTCTCCGCCCACTTATGTAATGTCCGCCTAATTGTGTTTATAATGCCTGACATCTGACACTACTTAAATGTTCTAAGTTAATTTTATTATCTATATAATTCGAAGTTGAACTTCATTGAGGCTGTCGGAATGGACGGGAATCCGAGCAGCGAATTTCACAGGTTAGTTAATTTCCGCCTAATCAGCATTGCTGACACTATAAAGAGCGCTATAGTAAGCCGAGGCCGTCGGAACGGACTTGGTTCCGAGCGGCTTCTTGCCCGGCTATGAACTCTGCAGACAAAACGAGCCTGATGGACAAGTTCCCTTGCTGCGCAGACTCAGCGAGTAGCATAACCGAGGTGGTCCAGCAAACGAATACCAAGAGCCGCACTAAACTGCAGCTGAAGAGCGTTTGGTTCTAGCCCTCATAATCGCCTCACTTTGACGCTTAAGATTGCCTACTCAAACGTAGAGCTAGTATCCAGTCATATTTGTCGGAACGGACGAGATTCCGAGCAACATTTAGCGGAACTATGAAAATTAATGTATATGTAATGGATATATATAAATATAATGGCGAGAAAAACTGTTAAGGCGGCGATTTTCTTCAATATTGGCAATGATTTGATGATAAAAAATGATTGCATTCTTTTTGGTACCAGTGGAAACTACATTCATACAAACGACGGTGGACGACGGCACAGTAAACGAATTATCTGCAGTAGAGTTATTAGCTCAATTGCCGCTGCTGTATGCGGCACTAATTTGGGCCGACCCATTGCTTGTAAAAAGTTAGGCGAAAAAGATCACGGCTATCTATCGTTTAAGCGTCTTACGTTCGATCTGTGGTTTCTAAACATTTTCGGACGAAGTATCTTGCGTCATAGCTGGACTAATAGCGGTAGATATTATAGACCATGAAATGAAATATATTTACGAAAGGCTTTTCGAGAGCAACGGAAGAATCAGTCGGAAAGAAATAGAGGCAGAAGAAAGATGCAGTTCAACGGATACCTACTAGCAGGCTCTTTGGAATGGCTCTCCAAATAGCAAATCGACATATGAGCTAATACATTGCTTCAGTATAATGAAAGGTGTAAAGAAATATGGGCTCACGTAAAACACATTCATATAGATCTTAGGCGCGTAGAAATGGCAAGACATCGTTAACAAAATACGCAAGGAACAAATGCGCTAACCAGCACCTGGGTGATTTTATTCAAATTTTTGTGATTTATGAACTGCTTTATAATGTCGAGTAAGTGTCGTAACGATCTTAATTATTTTTGTTTTGTGTGTGGGAAATTGACAAAAGGAACGAAGAGAAAATTTCATTAAACTTGTCTCGGAGAGTTACCACCGATAAAAGGTTACCGTCTTATCTCGTTTGCCGCGCCTATGATTTGAATGGAACCAAGTGATCACGTCAAGAAGAAACACAAAAATTTGCAACAAATTTGATCAAATAAATTTTTTAGAGGCAATAGATCGCAATTGGAATGAATTCGTATATTTAAAATAAAAGTTCCCCAGCAAAGATAAAAGAGT
The DNA here is from genome assembly GCA_963971545.1 of Philophylla caesio. Taxonomy (NCBI): domain Eukaryota; kingdom Metazoa; phylum Arthropoda; class Insecta; order Diptera; family Tephritidae; genus Philophylla; species Philophylla caesio. The sequence goes on along the minus strand of OZ020604.1, from coordinate 36,160,910 downwards.
GCATTTTCGTAGGATCTTAAATCCGATCCGATATTCGAAGAAATATTGAGCGATTTAGAAAAACCCGCAGGAAATCATTTAAGAACGTCATTGCAAATTTTTTGGAATATTAGCCAAACGACTAACAGTTTATTAAATTATTTGGACTCACATCTGGACTTTTTTGCTCAGAATTTGAGAGATGTGAGTGATCAGCATGGAGAAAGGAACCTTTAGGACTTTTCAAAGACGAAAAAGCGTTACCATCGTAAATGGGACCTAAATATGTTAACAGGTTACTGCTGAATAATCGAAAGGGACCAAACAGTAGTTAAATTTTCTAGAAAATTAAAGATCTCATTGCTTATTACATATGTTTTTACATTTTTTGTTAAGAAGGTTGTTTTACTTAAAATAAACATTTTAAAAATGGTTTTTTTTAACTAACATTTACATTCTTTATACGTTTTCGTAACTTTGCCGGTATATGTTTGCTGGATCTATAGATTTTCGGTACTTTCTCAATACATGATAATTTTTCGGCACGTTTTCGCGACTTTGCCGTTACATTTCTGCTAGATGTACATACATATCAATACTTTTTCGATACGATTTCGCAACTTTGCCGCTATATGTTTGCAGGTTGTATATTTTTATACAATTGCGGTACACTCTCGGTACTTTCTTGATACATTTTCGAACCCTTTTTAAAATTTGTATTTAAATTTTTAGTGGATGTTGTCGAGTACTTCAGTGTTGATAATTTTAGTACTCGGGTACTTTTGAAAGATACGAATACTTTTTAGTACTAAAAATTGTTTTCATCGCAATTTTACCGCTTTCCAACACAATTTTATTAGTTTTAATTTTTTGTGAATTTAGCAGGGCATTTTCACATTTGCACGAAAACAGCTCTTTTAGTCTAGATTTTTGTTAAGTTTATTCTTCCACCCAAATGTCGTTGGAATACAGTTTTTTGATTTTTTTTTAATAAATCGCATACCCATAAAATGTATAAAAAATATGGCGTCTAATTTATTTTTTATTTTTTTTCAAAATAGACAAAGTCAATCGTCGTCTTATTTCAAAAACCATTAATATGATCATTTTTCTTGATTACTGCATTTCTTAAAAAGCTGTAATTTGAAGGTCTAGAAATGTCAATCCCGAGATCCAGATATTTATAGAAGTGTTGAGCTTATCACCAGATACGGAGATATGGATTGAAATGTATTGAGCTCATCGATAATACAAATACTTTATGTTAGTATCCAAACTGAGTACTAGAATCAATACTTAGCGCAAATATCGTACTGAGTACCAGCATCGTTTCTCGATACTAGTATCGAGTCTGAGTCAAGTATCGATACTGAGTACTGTTAGTACTCAGGATGGATCCTTTTGAGAAATATTTAATAAATTTCTATTCCGCTCAACACTAATTTAAATTTTTAGCCAAAAGTGTAACATAAAAGAAAATTATTCAGTTTATCGGAGAACGCAATTTAAAAGCTTTAAAAATGCAGAGGTCAATAAATTAAATAACATTCACATTTGACTTTCTTTTACGCTTCGAATCGATTCGTACATTAAATACATACTACATATATATATAATATATATAAATAGCAAATCTAAATCTATGTGCATTGAGAGAAATTCATTTCATTTTCTAAACGAAATATGTACATAAAATTTTTCAAACTTGACCAAGTGTTGGCCGTCATTACTTTTCAAAAATTTAAGAAATTCATCGCAATTCATTATCGTATGTGAACGAAATGGAATAGAACATTTTGAAAACACATTTGTGAGCTTGAAAATTTTTGTACGTAAAAATGTCTAGATCGAACAATCAGTACATATCAGCACCAGGGGCGGATATAGTAAATAATTTTGGGGGGGGGGAAGGGGCCAAAAAATATTTCTGTAGTGAAATCATGATAGATCAACTGTTACTCACATTTAAATTTTTATGCGTGTAATGTTCTGATATTTAGGGAGGGGGAGGAGGGGGCTTGGCGGGTTTCGGACCCCTCAAACCCCCTGTATCTGCGCCTGATCAGCACAAATTTCCAAAAACAAAGGACATTTGCATACTGAATTGGGAATTGAAAATTTTCAGTACAGCGAGTGAAAACTCAGTGCTGTCCTTCCCAAATCAATACGTCTGGAAACCCTATTCAGCGCCTTGCGATATACCTTTACGGTAAGCTAAAATGTAACTATCATAAGCAAGAGTTTGGTTGAAAAAAAATTTTCATAATATAATTTTCTATAGTGTTTATCATTAAATAAAATATTTTAGTAAATAAATCTGTGAAACAAAAAAAGCACTTAATTAAAATTTTAAACATATTGAGAAAATAAAAAATTACACAGTACAACAAAACTAAAGATTTCAAAAATTACTCCGGGTTTCTCAAGGGTTTCCAAAGCTTTTTGGTCTGCTGAATCCAAGTCTGAAGTCAGAATTTTCGGATCATCCTCGGTTTTAGCTACAGTACGTGGTTTGTCCAGAAACCGGCATTTGTAAAAAAAATCTAACATTTTTCGTTTATCATTGAACAAGTGTAATTAAAGGTTTTGGGGTCAAGCAATAATATTATAATATTTATTTTTAGTTTTGACCGCATACAGATGTCACTACAGTTCATAAAAAAAAATTTGTGTTTTAGTACGATTTGGATTGGAATTCCCACCTTGTCTGTCTGCAGCAGTTTTGAGTAGTTGGTCATCAACCAAATCGGCTAACGATGCCCTGTGCAAGCTGTTACTGTTACTTAATATAAAAAAATTTTAATTAAAAAAAAAAAATGTGTAGTAAATCTAAAGGAATTTGGGGAGTTGTGAGCCACTCCTTGCTTTTGAGACATAACTACCATAAAATTCAGTGAATAATCAACGTTTGAACAGGTATTTGTAACATACCCGGAAACGCAACAACTAGCTGAAACATTCAACGAAATTGTTCACTGTGGGTAAATTAGAAAATTGTTCAAAAAACACAAAAAAGTGAAAAAATTTAGTGCAATTCTTAATGAAGACAGGTGTAAAAGCCGGTCCTCAGATTAACGCATTTCAAGTGCACGGCTCTATCGCATAGATTACAATGTATTGTGCTGTTTCTATTCAAATGTTTTGGCATTGTGCACTTGCAGATGATGCAGAAGTCTTCCTGTACGGCGATTGCGTTTGTTTGGTTGTGACGTGACTTCTCCTTTTTTCTTCCTTCGCATCCTATCTTCTTTAATCCGCTTCAAATCATCATTTCTGTGTGCGACTGCCACATTTTCAGGGGATTTTTTTACCCGTTCAACACGCCTTAAAGGGCTAAATTCTTGCAATGCACTGCAACGCTGTAGAGTTGATGTGCTCGGTACCGTTAAGTAGGGGGCCAATCCAGAAGTAAAGAATGTCTCCTTTCTTTGCACGCCAGCGATCATCAATCGCATCTTAATTCGCCCCTATTACGGTTGTCGTCGTCGATGTCGTCGTCGCTTTTCAGTCGACATTACATTGTGTCGACGTCGACGTCACATCGACGCACAATTGGTATTGACTAAACGTATTGAGATGATAACGACAGTTTATCGATAAAATCAATATAGAAATACCATCTTTGTCATTTCTGCATGAGCTGTTTCATTTTGTTTACAATTTTTATGCAAAACAATTTCATTGTTCGAATTCGTCGGAATATTTTAATTGAATTTTTTCTCAGAAAAATTTTCGCTGTTTTTGTTCAAGCGATGATGAGAGCAAAAAATAGCTTGCAGCAAAAAGAAAAATTATAAGGTAAATAGAATTCAGCTGTATTTAGTTTGCCAGATAACAAGTAAGTGTTACAATTAACATTCGTGGATTTTTTCATGATAGTTGTTAAACAATTTTTTTTTTCCAGAAGAATATTTTCGACTCAACAAAACTGCGATTATGTACATATGTGCTGGAAAACATATGTATGTCTCCAGAAGAGTTTCATATTGTTCTGCACTTGTAATTTTCATTTCTAAATCAATACAGATACACATGTAATAATTCAATTTAAATATTTGTTTGTTAATAAAAATTAATTTCTTAAAAAAAAACAATTATACCTTAAAATTTTCTTCTAGTCGTCAGTAAAAACGGTCACGACTGAAATGGCTTCGCTTGAACTCAACGTCGACAGCAATTTTGCTTAGCCAATACCAAATGTGTGTCAATAGCTGTCAATAGTTATCGATAACGACTACGATGTCGACGACGACAACCGTAATAGGGGGGAATAATTTGAACGAGATGATCATTAGCGACATTGTTGTCGTCCTCACTCCGTAAAGTTTCGCCACTCAACTCAGCTACCACAAAGTGTTCATCCGATAATAAATTAGGATCAAATTAATAAATTCCTGTTGCTTTATGGTAAATTCACAATTGATATTCTTCACTGTAACTGTGGCTTCAAGACATTTGTCAACGATAGGCACTACTTGCCGCAAATTCAAAAACACTGCCAATGTGATTTTCATCCAAGCTTGACACTGAAAGTGGTATATTTCTTTGAATGGACCGAATACGCTGACTTCTAATGATTGCAGGCGATGCGAACAATGAGGAGGAAACAAAATCATTGTGATACTATGAGCAACCGCCACATCTATAGCCCCTAAGCTGAGATGAGAAGCGTGGTTGTCGAGAACTAATAAGATTGGTGATTCTTTTGCTGCATGAGCGTGCTTGAACTCAACCGACGTCATCCTTCCAGATTTATTAGCACCACTAGCAGTATTGTCCATGAACACTGTCTGCATGTTTTTATGCGAAAAAATATAGAATGGTGGAATAGATTGACCGATAGCACTTACAGCAAACGCCATGGAAACATCCGTACCTCTTTCGGCAGATATTTTTTGGCCAACCCGCTTTGAACCTTTAGATGCGATGACTTTAATTGCCTTGGTAGAGGATAAATCGATAAGGTAGCGATTTAACGTACCAACGTATTGAACAAAGTGACATTCTGAATTTACTTTAAACTTACTTTTCGAAACGATAAAAAAATGTTCTATCTGAAAAACTAAGATACACATGAAACATGTGTGGCTCATGACACCCCAAAAGTGGTGGATCACAACTCCCCAAATCGCACATTTGCGTAATTGCCACGTCACCATAATACACTGAATGTTCATCCGAATTTTTTACTGTGCCTATGAAGCTAAATGTATCGCAAATGTTATGCACTAATTTATCCCTGAGTTCAGCTGCAAAATGGGTCTCAAAATACCACTAATTTGGATGAGTCAACAAACTTTGGGCGCAGTCTACTGCGTGGCGTATTATGGCACCTTGATCCCAAAATCTTTTAGTAACACTTGTTTAAGGATTAAAAATAAAATTTTAGAATTTTTTTACAAATGCCGGTTTCTGAGCAAAACCACGTATTGTAGACTAAACCTAGGACGATCCGAAAACTCTGACTACAGAATGAGATTCAGCAGTCCCAAAATCTTTAGAAACCATTAAGAAACACAGTGGTATTTTTTGTCTGTTGTACAGTGTTATTGGCGCTAAAATTTGTCAAATTTTAAGCCTATTTTATAAACATAAAAGTTATCAACTGATTTCCTTTTGTGTTCATCTCACAGATTTGTTCAGGTTTCAAGTTTATTGCACCAAAAGAAAAGTGAAAAACTCTGATATAAAAGAGGATTACAGTTGAAATTGCAAAGATAAACGAAATCAGCTGATAACTTCCGTGCCAGATAAAATATTTTGCTTCGGAATATTTTTCTATTCCTTATGTAAACAACCACTAACCTTTGCTGGCTTCACTTGCGTCTTAAACATTTTCAATTGAATGGATCTGCAATTTTTTGAAATTTTGCTATAACAAATCGACTACCACCACCACAACAAAAAAGAAAGGAAATAAACAAACGCCCGACAGATCCTGTGCTAGATGCACTTTTACAACGCGACACTTTTCAATTCGGCACGCCCGCCAGCCAATAACGTTCTGAGAGAGAGCTTCTCGCACGACGGCGTATTGGCCAAAACTGTGGCCAAAAATCAAACCCCAAAGTTTATTAAAAAAAAAAAACACAAAAAGAATGTCGGCCACGCGTGCTAATGTACGGACCTAACTTTGGCTGTATGTGTGTGAGTGTGCAAATATGAAAAATTAATCGCAAAACTTGCAAGTAAAGGCAACCCAAAAGAGCAACAATACACATTAACATTAACACACATTTATCGAAGATAAATAAAGATGTTAATTAAAGCGAGGAGCAAATCCACGCAAAAAGAAGTAAAACAACAAAACAAAAAAAAAAAAAAAAAAAATTACTAAAAATAATTAAATGACAAACACAGCAAGGAAAGGTAAAATAATTAATAAAGCAAGTACAACAATACAGCCACAAATGCAAAGTAAAACAAAATAAGTTTCTTGAAAGTGGTATTTTACGACCGAAGATAAATGGCTTGGCAATATTTAGTGTACACGAGATAAAAGATTGCACCAACAAAACAGCCTGGCGTCGTGGTGAAGTAGAGTGTAGTAAAGTGAAGGAAATAATCCTTCCGCAGCAGCACGAAGCATAAAGCACGCAGCAAGTGCAAATAAAAAGCAACAGCAAACAAATAAGAAATTAAGAAAAATCCGCAGTAAAGACGTCACTTAAAAGCTAAGCGCAAAAATGCTATGCAAATACTCGACTTTTAGCTGCTTGCCGCCAAAATTTGTGCCGCGCCTCCGCACTGCCACCCACTCACTCACCCCTGGCAAGGCAGCAAGCTGGCGCAAGAACAACCATCAATTGTAGCTGATAACAATAAAACGACAGCCTGTTGCTGGCGGCCAATTGTCTCAATAAACGCAAATACATTTGCATACAAACATACAAAGCGAACGGCAGAAGGTACACAAAATGAAAAATATCAAAAAAAAAAAATAAAAAAAATAATTTAATAACAGCAGCAGCAGCAGCAGCAACAGCAGCTAGTTATACGTTGTCGGGCTTTACATTGCTTTTTAGGTGTTATAACCCAATGCTTTATTAATTAGCGTTAAGACGCGCCAACAAGCGCACACACACACACACACACACACACACACACACACACACAATAAACAAATAAAATGTACAACAACAACAACAAAACTACTTAGCTAAGCACACATATCCCCATGCATGCATGCATTCGTATTAGGGATGTCAGTTTTTGGCATTTTATTGATCGCGGGATTTTCGCGATCTGAAAACAAAATGCAGGAACAATGCCGGGATACCGAATTTCAGGACGTTTTGATTCGTAATTTTCAATGTAACACTTCTGTAATTGTCCTATTATAGTAAAGGGTGTTTTTTTTTTTAGATATGTTGGCTTTAAGCAAATAATTTACCTTTATTATAAAAATAAGGGATTATGGCAATGTTTTAAAGATGCTTTCGGGCGGCGGCTGGCTCGAATAAATTCCTGCCGAGGCGTTAAATTTTCGACCACTCTTTGCAGCAATTGAGGCCGTATGTCAGCAATAACGCGCCGAATATTCTTCTCCAAGGCGTCAATCGTCTCGGGCTTATCAGACAAGCAATTTCACATTACCGCACAAAAAATTGTTCTGCGGATTCACGACGCGAGATAATGCGCTCACCAAAAGTTTCGTTAAAAAAATGTATTGTTTCGTTGGAACCACATCAACATCCTCCAATTTAGGCATGGAAAAGTCAATAATCATGGCACACCAAAACAGTGCCTTTTGAGGATGTGACGGCATCTCAACAATGGCTTGTGGAATATCATCACTCCAAATGCGAAAATTTTTTTAAATTAATGTACCTATTCAACCAACTTTATCGCTAAAAAAAATTTTTTTGTGAAAATCGGGATCGGTGGCCATTTCGTTTTGCGCCCATTCACCGAACGTTTGCAAACGTTGTTCCAGAGTAAGTCTGTTCATTATGAAATGGCAAACGAAACTGAGTATAAATCAAGTAGATAACAGCTGTCAAAAAGACCAACTACGAAAAAAGTATATCCTCATTGAAAACCACACGTCTTAAAAAAAAAAAATATTATTAATACGAGTATAACAAAGAATAACAATTTGTTGTAATTCATTGGTATTCACAATCCCAAAAAAAAATGTACATACGTATAATAAAAAGTAGTTTATTCTTCAAATACAAATATACGAGTATATATTTTAGTACTGCAGCAAATGCATTTATCGTAAATTTATTATGAATCACTGTTTGAGATCAATATTATTCTGGAATCTTCATTTATTAACACATATTCTTAATAGAAAATTTACCAAGTTTTATGTATTCTAAACAAAAACAAAACTGTTTTTTCTTTGCTTAATTATTTATAAAAAAAAAATGTTATTGGAAAATTAGAAACTTTTGAATATTTGTATATATTTGATAATCTAAGAAGACCGGACCGGACCGTGAAAATAAAAATAAAAATATAAAAATCATGTACAAATTCCCTTTTGAGCGAGGCAGCACTATTAATTTTTTTTATCAAAATGCGGTCTAAAAGAAATTAAAACATTTGGTGTGTTATTCTCCAACCTGGACCTAAATTTGTTGCATATAAAACCTGTATCGCCCCCATTATAATAATTTATTTTACCAAAACTTCTGATAAATTGTATGCCATTCTATTGTTGGACACTCGCTCGTTACAACTTGTTGAAATTTATCTTTGAGACTTACTGCCATAACCACATCAACCACCTTCTCGAAAGTGTTTTTAACATCGCTTTCATAGTAAGGCTCATTTTATACTCAAGGAGTATATCCAGATCCTTTATAATGGCAGTAAAATTAGAAACTTCAGAAAGTCAAAGTTAAGATCATATACATTATTTGCATTAATTAAAATGTGTACACATCTGACAGGATTGTCCTCTGTTGTATGATTCTTGAAACGAGAATTTTTTGAATACAACAAAATTTAGTATTATTAAACAGCTAAAAATATTGTAGAAAAGATACCTTGGAACTAACAATGTGTACTTTGAGTTTGAATATACAATTTTTTTTTAAAAAAACTAACTAAGCTTCAATAGTTACTTTGACTGGGCGGAGCTGTTTAATCAAATAATGTTACAAATAATGCTTTGTTTCGTCCTTGAAAGGAAGATACTTATGATAAAAATGTTATAAATTTAAATTTCTATAAATTAATTATCCTTCAACAATTTTTTAAAGGACTAATCGGGATCCCGGGATTGACATTCCTAATACATATGCACATATGTATGTATGTACATAAGAGCAATAAATAGCAATAACAACAATAAAAATCAGCAATTTTCCACATAGTAGTTTCAACTAAATCCATTTGCCGCACACCGCCGCCCACATCTTTCACCTGGCTTATCTGCATTATAAATCAAAGCCCTAATATGCCAAAGTGATTGAACGTTTTACACACACACACACACACACACTAAAGTGCATTTAATGGCAACAACAATTTAATCGAATCCTGGAGTAAATTGTATGAGCTCAGCAAATAACTATCCCTGCAGTGAATTGCGCTAATTCAAAACTAGCGCCGAATTTTCTCATTGGGAGGTGGTACTGGTTCTCGTGCGTTAACAACGCAATACTTTCTGTGTCCATTTTGGATGGTTTCAAAACACAGTCGAACTTGTATAACTCGAATCACAATAATCCAATGAAAATGTTCGACTTTTCACTTAGTAGTTTTCAATAAAAAAAGATTCCAATTTAGTGAATTTAAAAATCTGAAGCAATAGCTAGCATCATCATCATTTGAAACAACATTTTCCATAGCACTGGAATTCGAAGAAAAAATCAGAAGCAAAAACCAAGTACATTTGCGATTTCCACTACATTATTCGACTTACGGAAGCATTTGCAAAAATTCTTTTTCGAAGTATTGAGAAAGTTATGGAACTAAAAATAGGCGTATATTGCTCTCTAAACGTTATTGCCGTTTAATTTTGTTCGATTTATAGAAAATTCGAGTTAAAGAAGTTCGATTTATTGAAGTTTGACTGTAGTTCAAAAATAAATACTTCTTGGCTTGTGCGTAAGATGATAGTGTCTAGCTAGTTATAAAATGAGTAGTTATGAACCAGTATAAAGAAAAAGAAATTTAAAATATTTAGTACCAGCGAAAACAAGAAAATGATTTATTATTTTTTTATAGATGTATGTACATATGTCCTTATTACTAATAATATAAATTCTTGAATTAATATATTTTTGGTATATCTACATACATCTACTATTGGCGAGTTTTGACTATTTACTCTTTTATGTTGTTAGTTACTAAAGTTTAACTGCGCTCGTTTTTAAGTATAAATATGATCATTTTGTATTCGAAAAATAATATAAATCAAATTTTTAAATTTCATAAAACAATTTTACATATTTCCAGATAGATATATAGAAATTTCATATATGTTTTTAACAGAATTCTAAGGATTTTTTTGAGTATAAAAGTTAATAACTAAATTTTAGTTTTCTTCAAAAAAACGCCACAGGTTCTATAAAAAAAAGTCACTGTTTTTTACTTAAATTTAATTATAAAACCGCATCCTAAAAATAATCCAAAAAATTTTGATAAAAATATTTTAAATATTGATGTAGCTCTTTGATTTATTTTAATATCTGTGCAAAGTTGTGAACTATTTTTTAATAAAAAAGATTGTTAAAACAAAAATAATAAAAAGATAAATAGGCAAAACTACCTAAAAAGTGAAAATTTTATAGCAGTTTTATAGTTCTATACAGAAAAAAACTCTTAGACAAATTTATCTGGAGAAAAGTATGTTTTTAGTACCTTAAAATATAATTTCTAGTAAGACTTGAATGTATTTCGTATATAGCAATGTTGTCATACAACTATTAATATGATTAACTAAACTATAATGATTGAAGTATTGATCTAAAAAACTATTTAATATAGAATACATGCAATGTGAATTTTACTGGCCGTTTATTCACGCCTGTTTTAAGTAAATCGCACTGCTTGCATTATACGAGTATACGTAAATATCCACTGATTCACTCTGCTTTTGCTTGGCAGCTGTTATGAGACAATCACGTTGGCCTTTAGTCCCTCTCTTTTACTGCAGGAAAGCGAAGGACTGGTGTGTTTGAAGGACTGGCACTCGCTTAATATAGTTCTGTGGCCACAAGGAGTAATAACTTAAATCGATTTAGTAAGAAATACTCGTCTATAGAAAAATAAATGCGAAAATTTGTAAAGCCTTTTAAAAGGGATCCTCATCATGAGTTTGATCAAATAAATTGGTATTTAATCATTGTTTGAAGATTTTTAAATTTGCAATCAATTATAACTTAACGAATTTTAATTTTTTGTTCAGAAATTAAATTTATATACCAAACATTTTAATTTAAAATAAAACTAATTTTTCGCGTTTTTTTTTTTGAAACTACTTAGTATGTTGGAAAAAAACCATCAGACTTTCATCAAACTATTTCCTTGTTTTTTCTTTTGGCGTTGATCTTCTATATAAAATTAATCATCGGTAAATTTTAGTGACACTTCACACTTGCGATGTTTTTTTTTTAATTTTCTGCAAACATACATATTTGTGTATATCATTGGAAACTAGGGGTTTTTGAGAAATAAGAACAAAACTTCCGCGAACATTTTCACAATGAACAAAACGAGAACAAAACTGTTCAAAACGTTCTCAAGAAGAAACGAATGAAGAGCGAAACTTTCGGCAACGGTTGCACTAAAAACAAAATTCGTACAAATGCATCGAAAACGTTTTCAAAGAGCGTAAAAAAAATAGATTCCAAGGAATGTCCTCTAACGGAAAGCAAAGCGATTGAAAACGCTTTGATAATGTTACGTTAGGAGTGAAAGGGGCGTCAAGCAGAACTTGAAGTAACGTATACGCTATGGCTGCCTTAATAGTTTTCACTTCGGCTACTCGCGACCAGTTTCGAAAAAATGTGTATCCCTTTTATTCGCTGTTAAAATATTCCTGAGTCTTATATTCCCATATTTTTCCACCAGAGAATATTCCGTAGATTTATTTTCGTTTTGTTTTTCGGCAGAACGTTCCTACAATTTGCTTCCGGATTGAGACTTTCTGTGATTTTTTACTCATACCGTTGCATTCTGAGACTTTTGTAATCATTTTCTTATTTTTAAGAATATCATCGAAAGTATTGTTCATACTTTGTTCCCATCGTGAATATTTCCCAGCGTTTTGCTCTTATATTATCTTTCGTTCTTGTAAAAATACTCTCGAAACAAAACTATAAAAACAACCATTAGTTTCGATCATAGCTAGACGATCATAGACGTAAAAGCAAGCCAATTGCTTTAGGGTATTGCACAAAAACTCAAATACAAACAAATGTTCCTTTTAGATTTGGTATAGAATTTATGACGAGTACATTGTAAATGCAAACCACAGTTGTGAGTGGTTTATTTCGTGATTAGATTAGTAAATCGCAGCGAATTTGCCGTATTATAAATTAAAAATAAGCAAACTGTCGTTATTATTTAAACGGCTTAGTAATACCATAAATATGATTGCATATACAGTGGCAGTAAAAATAATAGCATATTTACAAATTTTGATTATTATTATTTTTATAAATAGCTATTTTCGTAATTTGTAATTTAAATTTCAGATAATTCTCTAACAAATATAAACTAAGCCAAAATTTCAAACTTTGTACAGTTTTTTTCCATTCATAACTAGGTGGCAACGCTGCATAAAAACTATTATGTTTGCTAAAACTTGTTTTGATCGAACTTATTAAAGTTTATTTTACTAATCTGTTGAAGTGTGCAACATTTTTCTTATTTATACAAAACTAATTAAGTGGCAACGCTAGCAAACGTTTGTTTTTTAAATTAAGAACTTGCTATATATCAATATTATAATATTTATTTCTGCTGTGTAAGAATATTTTTGTTTTAATATTAAATCGGAGGCAACACTCTGCTAAATAAAAGTTACGCTTCTCAATTTATAAATAAAAAATTTCTTTAAATATTAACTAGTAGGTATATTGAAGTGGTTAGTTGTTTTGGTTGAAATTTCCTACATAAATGTTAGTTTTCTCGAAAAAAATGTAAGGCGTGTTCGTATCTTAATTTTTAGCAAAAGTGCTGAGCAAACTATATTCCAAAAATGACCTTTGCTGTTTCTAATTTTTGAGAAAAAAAGCAAAATTTTACAGAAAATATGATTTACTGTTTTCTCTTTATATTTATATTTATTTAAGATATTCGTATGTACATATAAGTAAGACTATAGCACTTTTAGTACACCACTGCAGGGTGGCAGTAACAAAATTATAAAACTTAATTCTAGAATAGCGCAATATAAGCTTAAAACTAATTGTCAAACAACTGAAGACGCAAATCTAAATATATACTTATAATTAAATTTAAGACTAAAAGAGTAGTATGAAGAATAGTTGAGAACGTGAAGATTAGCACGAACTCGTAAAAGAAGAAAGATATCAAGTAAAGAAAGCATTCAAATCGCAATCACATTTAATTTAGAGAATTAAAATAACTGTGGATCAATTTTACATAGTTACTTACCCCTTTTAAAAGCAGTCTTGACTGATTCTGGAACGGAATTCCAGAGCCTCAGAGCATTGATAAAAAAAACAGCCTTGACGAGGACTAGTATTTATACCTAGGCATTATTAAGAAGCTTTTTCATGACAGAAATACTCTCGGAGGTTTAGCATTGGCTGCCGAAAGGTGACTGTTATTAGAAAAAACTTTTTCTATGATTAGGATTTTGTTTGCCCTGACTGAGATTCGAACCTTGAACTCACCGGCATATCGAGTTATAGCACGCACCGCTACCAACTCGACGACAGCGACCACGTTGTTAAATAGTACATCTATTTTATGAGGCGAAACATAATAAAGTTTGCTATGTAAAAGCTCGAAGTACGTTATGTGGGGGACAATAAGTTGAACAGCCAACTTTCTCCTTTTCTCTAAAGATGTAAATGAAGCTGACATTCTTAAATCTACGCAAAACAGCATATACATTGCCAACAATTTTATTGATGTGCTCAGAACAACTCAACATAGAGTTTACAACAAAACCTAAATTTCTTATATTGTCAGTAAACTTTAAGTCACTATCACCAATTGACAGTTTTGAAATATCGTTCGCATATACAACATCGTTACTTATGGGCAACACATATAACTTGGATACATTTAGGCAAAGACAGTTATAACGTGCCCAAAACGAAATTGCAGACAGATCACTATTTATTTTAAAACATAAATCTTCAACAAGACCAACACGACTGGACAAATACAACTGACTGTCGTCAGCAGAGGCATGAACATTAACATACTGACACTCAGTAAACACATCATTGACAAATAGACTAAACAAAAGGTGGCCAAGTGCAGATCCTTGTGGCACCCACGAAGTAACAATACAAGACTTAGAGAAGCCATTCAGGCATGTCACTGTCTGAGATCTTCCTCCAAGGTAGCTGTTCATGAGCTTGACAGAGTCATCCGAAAACCCAAAACAATATTTTAGTTTTCTGCAAAGAAGTTCATGATTTACTAAGCCTTTGAAAAATCTAGAAGACAAAGAAGAGTTAGAATGTCATTTTCAAACTGTATCCTAATGTCATCAATTATTTTTAACATAGCTGTAGAACAGCTGTGTTTTGGCCTAAACCCTGACTGCAAAGGGGATAGTAGATTGTTTAACAAAATATGAAATTTGTGTTGCCATCAGAGACTCACACACTTTGGGATGCGTTTGTTTAGAAATTATAAAAAATTCTATCACCCTAGTATGTACTCGTATGTATGTATGTATTCAGTAATATTATTTAATTGCTCAGTAAACGTTGAAACTAAGTTAAGTTTTGTGTTAGAGAAAGTTTTGCGTTATAATGTTTTTAACTTTTAATTAAATAATAATTCACTTTTGAAGATGCATACATACATATGTATGTGTGAGCATATACATATGTCAGTGTTTAATATAAAATGCTAAATATATGAACAAATAATAAGAAGCTTCTCGATTAAAAACTCGGCCAGTCAACGCTGAAAAGAATATTTGATAAAAGGAAAAATCAGACTCAAAAATGTTGGACAAAGTACAAAAACAAAGGCGACATAATAATTTCAATAAAATAACCGGAATATGAATCTCAACAAAATCGAAAACTATGTGTGGTTGTGGACACATGTACCGTATGTGTCTCACTATATTTAATACACTCAAAGGTGATACAATTGTGGCGAAAATGTGGCTGGAGCGCGAGCCACAGGTGTGTGACAATTTCCGTAATTGGAATCGGCAGAAAAACTTTGACTTTGGCTGTTGGGGAAATTAGAGATTTGCAAACAAACCGAAATACCGCACTTTTATATACTACATATATAAAATTGTATGTGTTTATGAATGCACATACATATGTATGTCGCTACAAATTTAAATAATTACCTTTTTCATATCTACCTACTACGTACTTAATCCTCAGCTGTTTGTTTGTAAATTTGCTTGTATGCTTGAATAAATAAATAATCAGCATTGTGGTTAAATTAAGCGGCAATATTTGCTCAAGTGCAAAAAACAAAAACAAATTGTGGGATTTCATTCATGTCAACACACGCATGTACAATATTGATTACAACAAAAACTTTTTTTTTTTTTTTCATTTCTTACATTTGCAAATAGTAATTAACAAACGCATAATTATCTCATATTAAATTAATTGAGCGTTCAAAAAATAAACCAGAGGAAATCCCCTTCGTAGTCACATGATGATAATGAGGAAGAATGTAAGCCAAAAAAAAAATCCATTTATAAAACATTAAAATTAGTGTATGTAAATAGTCGCAAAAAAATTGTTTTTCGAAATGCCGCCGACTAATTTGTACACATTTAAGCATTTAACTATAATAAGCAATAAAAATGTTAAATAATTCAGTATGTTGTTATAAAAAAGTAACACATGATAAAATACGGAATAACCTTAGATGATTGCAGTATGTGTGGGTCAAAATCAAGTTGTATAATACTCAATGTAGCTACAACCAATGATTGTAGAATCATCTTATGAGAGAGTGCCATCGAATAAAACTAAAATACATATGTATGTATGTACTCGTATATTTATTAACAATACGAATGGTTTTAAACGTAAGCATAAAGAGGCTATCATAAACTAACTGCGTAAGGGCATTGGAAAAATTTTATTTAAGAACTAAAAATTGTCTTTCCACTTTTAAAAATTAAAATGAAAAATCGAACAAACCTCATTTCAGTAAAGTATTCAACGTTTTTCATATTTTATCTTTATTTTTATCTTTATCTTAATATTTTTCTTTTTAACTCTATCTTTGACTTTGTCTTTAAATTTAAATTTATCTTTAACTTTATCTTTATCTTTATCTACATCTTTATCTTTATCCCTGTCTCTGTCTCTATTTTCATTTTTATCTTTAAGTTTTTCCTTATCTTTATCATTGCCTTTATCTTTATCTTTATATTCATTTTTATGTTTTTCTTTATCTTTAGATTCATTTTTATCTTTTTCTTTACCTTTATCTTTATCTTCATCTTTATCTTTGTCTTTAAGTTTATCTTTATCATTTCCTTTATCTTTATCTATATATTTATCTTTATTTTTTTATTCATTTTTATCATTTTCTTTACCTTTAAATTTATCTTCATCTCTATCTTTCTCTTTATCTTTATCTCTGTCTCTGTCTCTATCTTGATTTTTATCTTTAAGTTTTTCTTTATCTTTATCATTTCCTTTATCTTTATCTATATCTTTATATTCATTTTTATCTTTTTCTTTACCTTTATCTTTATCTTCATCTCTATCTTTATCTTTATCTTTATATTACTTTTTTTCTTTACCTCTGCTTTGTCTTTATCTTTATCTTTATCTTTATCTTTATGTATATCTTTACTTTTATCTTTATCTCTGTCTCTGTCTCTATCTTGATTTGTATCTTTATCTTTGTCTTTAGCTTTATCTTTATCTCTGTCTTCTCCGTAATCTATATCTGTATCTTCATATTTATCTTTTTCTTTTTCTTTATCTTCATCTCTTTCTTGGTCTTAATCTTTGTCTTTAACTTTATCTTTATTTTTATCAATATGTTTATCTTTATTTTTATCAATAAATTTATCTATAACTTTATCTTTATCTTTACCTTTATCTTTATATTTAACTTTATCTTTGTCTTTATCTTTGTCTTTATCTTTATCTTTATGTATATCTTTATCTTTATCTCTATCTTTATCTTTATATTTATATTTGTCTTTATCACATAAATTGCTGCTTAAAGGCTGTCATTCAGTACAAACGTACCTCTGCATCGACGTTGTTGAGTTTTTCTTAGTACACAAGCATTTTGATTTAGCTTTTCAGTGCCTGCGTTTGCAAAAAAACAGCACAAGACAGTGATAAACCATAATATAGGCGAAAAATTGGCAAACCGTACAAGACGAAAGTAACCAAGGCGAATTACATTCACTAAAGGCCATGCCACATAAAACTTCTGCTTCGCTTTACGTCAGAGTTTAGCTTTGACAGCAATGAGAAATGCATGCGATTATACGAAATTTCCCACATAGGCAACACCGTCGCCAATGCGAAGCGAAATCTTGGGCAACTCTCATCTTTTCGCTGACTTTGACAGCTCGCTCTTACCAATTTTGTTTATTTCTGACATAAATATAAAATTTAACTGAACTAAATGCTTAAATATACATATATGGATGTATATACATATGTTTTGATTTACTAAAGGCTTTTTCTTTTATAATAGAGGAGCATTGCAGAGAACGGTGGAAGTCACTTCGTGACCGGTTCGTGCAGGAGGTGGAAGCAAAGATATAATTCCCTTACCCACATTTTCCGCCTTGATATGTTTTTTAAACATAATAAGGCTTCGTGGAGTAAAAGAACTATTAACAACACTTCCATAATGTCCATAATTATGCCCTATGTATGTAAATATGTTTATAAAGTTCCGTGCGATTTTCACAACTCACAATAAACAAACGAGAAGTATGTATTGTCAAAGTTTTATTGTGGCATACCTTTTGCGTTTATCGCTTTTCTGACAAAGTTACAAATGTCACGTAAAGCGCAGCAAGTCTTATGTGGCATGGCCTTAATGCCAACACAACTTTCCCAGATGTTACCAAAACATACACATTTTGATATTTCGCTGTTTTCCTAATGTTAGAAGCAACGCCAATATTCCAAATGTTTAAGCCCAGAAATCACGTGTACTAGAGTGTGCTAGCAATAGATTACGCTGCTCAGCCATGTTTGCGAATCGTCAAATACGATCATTTTGTTGTAAAAATTGCTCGGATTTGCGGTAAGTTAACTTTATTTTATGTTTTAATAATTAAAATATTAATATTCTGAACTTTCATTTCAGTATAAAGAACGCCGAAGGGCTATTTCAAAGGTATGCATAGAAAATTCAACATACATACATATATACTAGTTTTAACTAATTTAATTTAAACTTACAGGTATTGTGTACCAAAATTCCCTGGTGAAGATGACAGCAAACGAACCATGGAAAATGTGAGTAGAGTGAATTATTAACAATAGCAAGTGAAAAATAAAAGGAAACACCTCCATGGTGATACATATGTATATGGTGGCGCAGAGGAGATGCGCGTTTTATTCATTGTACAACACAGGTAGGTACGTGAATCATTTAAAAAAATTTATTAAATGTCTAACCCAACACTAATTGCCCTTTTTTCCAACTTAGACTAAAATGGCCAATATGTGCTGCAAATCAGTTTCTGCTTTCACCATTCGGGCATGACCAATGGTAACGACAATAACAAACAAAAAATTACTTAGCTTTTTAATTGCATTCAATTGCTCGCCCAATAACCCAATAACAAAAATAATAGAAAATTTAAGTTGTAATACTTATTAGTTAGTGTAATACTTTAATAATTTTCTGCTCGTTGTATGATTTCAATTTATAACCACTTGGTGAAAAAAATTTGGAGCTTCTGTGTAATTGTATGTATATGTGTACGAAATTTTCATTTTTTTCAAATTTTTTGTGATAATTGCAAATTGAAATTGTGATTATTAAAAATAATGTTAAATTACCTTCCAGACCGTTATATTTTCTTTTAAATAAATTATCATTTTTTATTTACATCTGCAAGTTTTGCGAACTATATTAGTGCTTATACTGGATACATACTCGGGCATTTCCCAAAGTTGCAAGTAAGGTATAGATTTTTTAAATATGTGTTTTAATTTTTAATTGGCCGCTGTGGTCGAGTTGGTAGCGGTGCGTGCTATAACTTGATATGACGGTGAGTTCGAGGTTCGAATCTCAGTCAGGGCAAGCAAAATCTTAATAATAGAAAAAAAAAAAAAAAGTTTTTTCTAATAGCGGTCACCCCTCGGCAGGCAATGGCAATCCTGCGAGGGTATTTCTGCCATGAAAAAGCTTCTCATTAAATAGATCTGCCGTTCGGAGTCGGCACAAAACTGTAGGTCCCTCCATTTGTGGTATAATATAAAGGCGCACACCACAAATGGTAGGAGAAGCTCGGCCAAACACTGAGCTATATAGTGTACGCGCCAAAATTATATATATGGATGTAATTATAAAGATAAATCAATTATCTTCTAGTCTAGTTAATTTTTTATGTTAAAATATTCAACTTTTGAGAATTGCCTTGTTGCGCGTATGTGTACATATACGACATATCACATAGATCTAAGTGAAGTACTAATTTTTTAAAAATGTGTAATAATTTAAAATGGAAATGCATATCATTAGTAAGAAAAGTCAATTATCTTTAATTTAATTGAAACTGAAAATGCATATAACAAGAAAGATAAATCAATTATCACTTGGTACACGATATTTTTGTTAATTTAATAAATAATTTTTATGAAAATGTTGAAACTTTGAGAAGTGCCTTATTGCATGTGCACAGTAAAAGTGTAAATTTTTAAAAAATGTTCAACAATTTCAATTAGAAATGGATGTAACAAGAAAGATCAATGAATTATCTTTCAATCCATTATATTTTTTTTTAATTTTTATTTAATAAATATTTTTTATGAAAATTTTCAAATTTTGTGAATTTCCTTTTTGCATGAGCACAATACCTATATGGCGTTGGACATAGTTGTAAGAAAGGTGTACATTTTATAATTTTATTCCTTTTTTTATATTTTTAGCTATATTCACCGGATCGATATGGAGTTCCCATTTATGAGGACATATGTATATATATACATATATATTTAAGTTATATAAGTAGATATATAAATAAATTAGACTTAAGTCAATAATAAAAAATTAATTGATTTGTACTCGTATATGTATGTTATTTCTTAAAACTGAAAATGTAAATACTTTAAGTGGTCTAATTAAGACTATTTTCAACTGTTTTTAGTTAATTTGTATGCTTTTATCTTTTGTATTTTAAGATGATACGTTGTACTTTATATTAAGAAATTATTAATAATTAATATAAGTCAATAAAATGTAACTTAATAAAAAAGTGTAAAATAAAATACTTAAATTTAAAAAAAGTGCTGTTTTAATTAAAATAAATTTTAGTAACCTATAAATAACTGATAGGTAACGGTTAGCGCTAACCAGTAGGTAACAAATAGAAGAGGTTAGAGGTAGCAAATGAATAACAGAAAGGGTAACCTATATAACTGTTTTGGATAACAAGAAGCTAACCATAAGGGTAACAAATAAAAGGGGTTAGCTATAACAAATAAATAACAGAGCCGGTAACTAATAAAACTGGTACTGTGAACAAACGACTAACAGACTCTGTAACGAACAATGTTAGAGCGAGAGTGGAAAAAGATATGTGTAAATGCAACAAGTAACAGCGACTACGAGCATCACACCGACGTGAACCAGAAAGGAAAAGTGGTCATTTTTTTCCCACGACCAGAATAAAACTGATCAATTTCCTAACAAAGGAACAAGTGAACGCAAACGCTTAGCTACCTTGTTTGCTAACCATTAACCGTCTTGTAGGGTATGAGTTATAGACGTTAAAACGTATGTGATTAGACATAAACATATATTTATATATACTTATATACGTTGGAACAAGATACGTATGTTTATTTATCGGTTAATCAATCAACTTATTGCTGCATATTTTGTTGACGTAAATTGTATAAATACTATTTTTTCTAACTGTTTTTATTTTTTTTTTTGGCTCCAAATAATTATTTAAATAAAGTTCGATTTTTATCAAATCTGTGTTTTTTTTTAAAAACCTGAAATTTTAATCAAGTTGTGCCCACTCGAATCCAAAAAAAATGTATTACGGTGCGCACATATATTAATACATACATATGTACATATGTACATATGTACTTATGCAACTGTTTGCCTACATACTCGCAGGCTGAGTACTGGGATAAGTTCTCAAATTTCAACAACAATGTTCAAACTAACACTTTATTATATAAAATTTAACTTTTCTTTAAATGTGGTCAAAGTATGAAACTTGTACACATACGACTTTTGTAAAATAATGGACTATAATTTCATAAAATTTTTTTTATTTAAATTTGTAAAGGAAGAAAACTTTTTAAATTGTAATTAAATATATATGTATGTACTTTATTATTATAGTCATTGACATTATATATATTTACATGTGTAGGTACGTATGTATGTGTTTGGATGATGTTTATAATTTTTGCTTACAGTTGACCACAGCAAAAAAAAGCAAATGAAAAATTATTAATTTAAAATGCACTAATCTATAAAATAATTAAATGATATAGCGTCATTTTTTTTTTTTGGTAATTCGCGACACTATGATTAATTATTTAACTAATCAAATATGTGACATACGAAATTAATAATTTCATTTCAAAGCCACATGATTTTGAATATTAAAATTTTGAAGTCAATCCATCATTTGAGTTGTTTGCTTTTTTAACCATTTTTTTTTTATAATTTTTACAGTGCCGCATGATTATTGACTGATAGTGCAATGTTCTATTCAGTTGGTTAATTAGCAAATTATTTGTTTATCTCTTTCAGCTTAGTCATATTTTTTTATACCCATTTTATTTATTCCTTATACTCCAAAGCAAATACAATCAGCCGCATGAGTGAGAATATAATGGCAAATATTTAAATAATTGCCCTCCTTTGACGAGCAAAAGTTTTTTTTTCTGTGAAGTTAAACATTACAAATAACTTGTATTAAAATTTAAAAAAAAAGAAAAATATCGATTATCAATTACAACTATAGTTATGATAACGATTTAATTGTCCAATAAGGTATGATTGCCGAAAAATAATATCGATAACAAAAATGTGATAACGATAAATTTATTATTGTTCAAAAATGGTAACTTTACCAATATCGTTATTGTTATCGATAACATTCGAGTTATTAACAACGACATCGTGTTCGGCTCAAGGGCGGATTCAGAACGCTTTTAGAGGGGGGCAAATGAAAATTGCTATAGACGTTTTTCGTGAGACAAATCAAGTTTGTTGTGGCAGCTACCTTTTCTGCTGCTTGGATTTTAAAATCGAGGTTAAGGTTTCTACAGCAAAATGATTGCAAGTTTAACTGCTAAGCACACTGAGAGAATGGTTCACTTGCGTAACAAAGGACAAAACATGAAAGTGAAAAGGTCCTACGAGTTCTGTAACATGCGGGAGACATCTTCCGTCCCTGGTTCGGTTTGTATACGTATGTATGTATTTGGATATGTTAATAATAAAGTACTTAGTGAAAAAACTGGTCAAGTCTACATTTTACGACCAGGCCAAAATAAAGTTACGAAAAAGCCAGCATAATGCACTAAAATACGCCAAAAAGTAAAAAAAAGACAATAAAAAGAAATAGTCCCAACGAAAGACACAATAGTAAAAGTAAAATATTCGAAAACAATATACTTTATAATTGCATATTTTACAAATTAAAGCAAAAAAGTTACATTTAATAAAAATTCAGTACTCTTATGATTAAATTTAGATGCGCTCGACTTGAGCTGCTGCAAAAGGATTCTATCACAAATAATTTTATTGTCTCTAATCCTTTATTTGGCTGAAAAGATTTCGCATTTCTGTAAGCTGATTTTGTTTATTATATAAAAAATATTTACATCGTATACACTTTCAGGCTCCTAAAATAGCAGCTTTCTGTAAATAATCTTGAATCTCAAGCATCTCTCAGCTCTTTAGACACGTTGGAAATCCGTATCCGCTTCTCACTCCACCTCCCAATCGCTTAAGTGCCTTCTAATCATGGCCACTCACTCTCCCTGAGGTAATCACCGTTTGGGCATTTTCGTAATCAAAAAATTGTATCCTTAATACCGTTGAAAATCGTTGATCTACCATTTTTCGATGCAACATTAAAAAAATTGGATTTAACGTATCCTGTAGCTGCCTTAACCAGCACTTTAATGAAGCATACAAATTTTCATAATTACTGTGTTCCGGTACAAGCCCGCACTTACCTTTTGTTTACCGAAATTTTCAGGGTTTATTCTTGAAAACGATTCCGTACGTCGTATGCGAAAAACCAGTAAAAGAGAACACATTTCAAAGAGAAAATAAGTTTCTCTTATATTGGAAGTTTTCAATTTTATGCTTGGTTTTCATTAGGTCAAAATTACAGCCATCTAAAACTGTCTCAATTGTCGTCAATACGGCTTTGCACGGTAAAGACAGTGTCTGTTAAAACAATACAAAATTGCCAAAATGTTAATAAACCTATTTAGAAAAAATTGTCATCTATGGCTTTGCGATAACTCATCCACGATATATAGACTGGTTTTATTTTATACATACATATATGTACACTCTGTTCACATATTGACAAACTATTAAACCTCCAATTGTTTGGAATTATTTTTCAATTAAAACAATATAGAAAAAACTTTTCGGGTATTTAGAAGTGCAAGATTCAAGTAGCTACGATTAAACGCTGATTTTTGACAATTTTAATCTGAGCCTCTTTTGCAGTTCCTTTCATATAAAAAATAATTACGGTTTTGCGTTGTATAAAGGAAACTGCAAGTAAAAAAAATATCAAAAATCAGTGATAACGGGAAGACAAAAATTTTACTTGCAAAATAGTTTGAATTAATTAGAAAAAAAATAAAGAGTATATTTTGATTACAAACTTTTGAGATATTGTGCGGTACGATAACTTTATATCCCAAGTCTATATTGTTAGGAGATAAACTCTTTATAAAATTCAATGTTCGAAACAAATTCTTTTAAGGCAAGTTTGTGTACAGAAAGGTAAACACATAAAAGGTTTTATTCCCAAAAATAGTGATCGTAATTGCAGGGCGTTTGCCCTCTTTTGGACTTTCTTAAACCGATTGTGTAGAAAACTCTACTTTTTTCACCATTCCAGAAACACTTGGCAAAGTCGAAATCTTGTAGAAATACTACATTCGCATGAACGCATAAAAAGTGCAGCTTCCAAACGCGTCTGTGTGTTTGTGCCATAAATTAAACAAACAAATAAATAAAGTGTTCCAAATTTTCTGCATATTTATTATTGATAATGAACTTGCATTTGAGTTGTACATACATAAATAAATAATACACCAAACACCAATTTTTGATCGTCAGAGACTGACTTTTGTCGTGATACGAATAAAGCGGGTCAAATGAGAAGTTCAATCAACTTTATGCAAACAAAAGATTATCATTATCTCCATCGGCATCAGTAAGATGCACACTTACATACTTACAAAAAATTTAAGAATGTTGAACTTTTAGAAGAGCAGTATCTCATTTTTTAAAGACTGCATTATACGAATATACATACACCGTTTATGGCTCAGTCATTTGGGGACGTGCAGCAATTTAATGTAATTGTTAAAAGCGTGATGGCAGTGATGGCTCGACAGATCCGCCTTATCCACCATCAGTTATGAGACCCAATAGGAAATCGAAACGCCTGCCATAAAAGCAACATTTTTGCTTCGTATTTAGAAAGATTTCATTGCCAAAATGTCTGGTACTTGTATTTTAGAAAGTTTTAATTTTTATCTTTGGACAAAATTCAGACTCGCTTTAATTCAGGATATTTTTAACAAATTTTTTAATCTTTTTTTTTTACACTTATCTGTTTCGGGTTTGATTATATATATTTTTAAAATAAAGCTTTCATACCAATCGGGCATCCCTTGTGTACAAATTTAAATTAAATAAAAATTAAATTTGTACAATGTTGCTTATATCGAAAAATAAGTTCAGCAAATATGTGGCTTTCTGAAAATAAAATAACAATCTGGCGCCTCTAGCTTAATATTGGGCGACCGTTGTGCTTCAAGTTTGCCTTGTAAATATAGTAAATTTCCGCAAACAAATTTTATATTATTTTTCAACTTTGACGATTTGTTATATCTTGACCCTTTAAAAACCCGATTTTAAATTATATAACGAAATTAGGAGGCAACTCGTTTTGAATAAAAAACATTTCTGGATTAACGCTATCCGACACACTTTTCATATGATGTCTATGTACATACATATATTTTATGTAATATTTTATATAATATAGAATAGATGGCAACCCTATAGGAATATGACCTGCATTAAATAATAAATATTGTAGAAAGTTATCTGCGGACTCACTATTGGTCTTTCGTATAGTATTGTAGATTAAACCTATCAGAAAAATCTTTCTACTCAAAAAGATTTTTATATTCAGGATGGGTAAAATATATTCCTTTCGTTTAGTAAATTAAAACTGAAATAGCAACCTTACATGAATCTTCTAACTGGCAACATCTGGCTAGATGTAACATAATTTCAAACAAAACGTGAGAGTAATTTCCTATGTAACTTAACAATTCGGAATGTTAAATTATATCTCTGTAAATAATAAATTATATAAATAAAATTTATTTTTTGTATGTGGCAACTCTATACTAAAATATTTTTGTTACTAAAATGTGTAAAACAACTTTCGTTTGGAACGCATATTGCAATTTTCCACTTATGTAAAATAAATGATAACCTTTCCAATGGCAACACCTTCATAAGTAAATAAGCCTAAAGTTTAAAATATTATTTATATACAAAATTGCATCAAAACTATGTACCTATGTATTGCATTATATCAATTAGATAACATAAAATATTATTTTTGATAGATGGCAACACTGCGCAAGGTTTTTCTTTATTAAATTTGTGTAAAATGTCTTTCGTTTGGGCTGTTTTAACTAATCTAAAATAGATTGCAACTTTCTACGAACATTAACAGTGAGAACAGCTTGCCAGAAAAAAAACTCATAAAATTTCCATTAAAAATTCAAACTTTTTTTCAAACTTTTTTAATATGCCATTTTGTAGTGCTAATTATTCTTGCCTAAAACGCATGCCCATTGACTAAAAATTCATAAAGATACTTACAATTTCTGTCTTGTGTTTAAATTTTAGTTAGAAAGAAATTGCGGAAAAAATTATCTTATTAAAAATACTTTTTTTTTTTGCCAGCGCCAACATAAAATCTAGAAAATTTTTGTGACCTTTAAGGGCTTGAATCAAAGTGCACGAATATTACAAACTTTTTCCTACTGACCTCAGCATACAGGTTTGCTCATTAATTTTATTTTCATATTTAAACATACATACATATGTATGTATGTATTTTTACCAGAATATCACGTGATGCCAAAACTAAATAAATTCAAGCACAACAAAAGCAATAACTAAGTTTGCAAGTAAGAAGACATTTTAGTTTGAGTTCTACATTTGGAAGCAGAGCATTTTAAGTTAAAAAATAATTTTTTTCAAATTCATATTCATGACGTGCTCCGAGTGTTTTTTTTTTATAAAATAATTTCTATTAAAAATATTTATTTTAAATTTTAATTTTGAGTTAATATCTTCAGTGATTAGTCTTTAAAGGCAATCGATATAAATCTCATTTGGGGTTGCAATACGAAGAACACCAAGGGATTCAATAAATTTTTGCTTTAATATCGACTTAAGTCTGTCACAGTTATCTCCGAGTGTAAGCAATTTTTTCAACGACAATGTCTAATCTGCAACAACAAATACAATGCACAACAATGTAACAAAATTCTAAATAAATAAATAAAAAACGGTATAATAAGCGCAGACTTCCACTGCTCTCACAGTAAGAGAGCATCGTGACAAACTGTGTTGGATAGCTGGAATGAATGACACGTTAAATTTTGTGAATGAATCATTCATTCGTTTTATACGAAAAACGTGAATTGAAAATTTCAATAGAGCTATTATTATTTTTTTTGTGTTCTTTTATTATGGCTAATTAATCGTTTATGAATGCCTTTCATACGAGTATTTTGTGAAAAAATAGTATAATTTTTTACATTTATTTTTCTTTTCTTTGTACGAAATTGGGGAATCCCTTTAAGTGATTGCGATTTTTTGGTAAAAATTTTGGGCTAACCCGTATTTATCAATGTACGAGCTTGTATACAGGTATGTTGATACAACTTGTTTTTTACACTAATAACACTTGTGAAGGCAAAATATTATGTGATTTTAATAAACTACAAAGATTTTAAGTGCAAGTATGCTTGGCTCGAAGAAAAAGGCACAATCGCTTGGGTTTGTTTTCTTCGAAAAGGAAAAGTCTGCAGGTTTCTACTGGAAAACAATTAAATGGAAAACCTTTCAAAATACGAAGAAAGAGTTTTCAGTCCACTGATCATTTGATTCAAGCTATCTGCTAGAAGAGATACAACTTGGCTTATCTATTGAAAATGTCTGAAACAGAAATTTGTTCTTTCATTTCCATACGAAAGGATACTCGCATGGTAGATTATTTATTTATACCGGCTCCTCTTTTGTTAGTCGCCTCTTATATCGTTTGCTAACCTTGCTTGAACAGAACATACCTAAACTTACCACGCCCAAATTCACCACACCCAAACTCACTACGCCTTAATTAATTGTTTGTAATGTTATGTTGAGAATGGTTTCGTGCGCAAAAGTCCATGAAAGGGGCGGGGGTTAATTCTGATTGGCATTCACCTGGGAGTGGCCAGCGCGATTCTTTTGCATGCATTTCGAACAGCTAACGACCTCCAGGTGATTTCATCCAAGTGTCCTCTGTAAGTAAAGTAAGAAGGTTAACCTGGCGAGGTCACTCCGACATATTAGGTTTAAGGGCTCATCAGGGTATGCCGCGTTTGTTAGCCAGTAGATGTGGCTGCGAGCGGGCGTCTGTTTTGGAGCAACCGGCTCACTATATAACTGGGAATATTTCAAATTCCACAGAATTTGCTTGTGCACAAGGCTTGGGACCCGCTACATTATAAAAATAAAATCCAATGAAAAACAAAGAAAATCCTCAGATGGACCCGCCTTTTTAGATGACGACCATGTCACTGTTGACAGTG
This sequence comes from Philophylla caesio, assembly GCA_963971545.1. Lineage (NCBI taxonomy): Eukaryota > Metazoa > Arthropoda > Insecta > Diptera > Tephritidae > Philophylla > Philophylla caesio. The sequence continues at coordinate 36,132,501 of OZ020604.1, read as the reverse complement.
ACAGTCAACCTTGACAACCAGCGGAGAATATTTCTTGCCAACAAGTGCTCTCTCGACGGACTAAACATTCGCGATAGAGAATACTGCAGGAGGCGACAGACATAGTAGATAAAGTGCAGTGAATTAAGGTCTAGTGGCTCCAGCTCTGAAAGTATTCGACGGCAGAAGAAAAGGGAACAGAATTAGCTGGCGTGCTATGCAATAATCGCCAAAGCGGTTTTTGAGCCAATTACGTAGAGTTATGTTATCTTTTGATATGTTATGTTGTGTTATCTTATGTTAATATTGTTATGACGGGTTAAATTAAATTTTAATCCATTTAAAAAAATTCAGGTTTTTTGTTAAGTTAAACTTCTTACGAAATTTATTAGGCACAGCAGCAAGCGTTTCTTCTTCTCACTAAATTTAACTTAATGCACCTAAACTCCCCATACTTAAAACAAACATACCCAAACGCACCACAGCTAGACTCATCACACTCAAGCTCACGATACCTAAGCTCTCTTGATCTAAACTACCCACAATTATATTCACCACACCTAAACTCCCCAAAGCTAAGCCCGTCATGCTAACACCCAAAACACGTTAACTCACCGTATCAAAATACGCAAGATCTAAACACACTAAACGTCACCTCAATTCACCAAAAAATTTACTTTAATAAAATCTGATTACGTATTTGAGGTGATAAATTAAGAACATTATTTTAACAAAGCTTATGCAAACATATGTTTACTTATGAATGGAAATTAATTAAAAAAAGTTATTGCCAAAATTCAGCACATTTTTACGGCAAACTCGAATAGTTTATTGTTCATAAACTATTGATTCTACAAACGCATTGATTTATTTACCAACAATCATTAATCAAGGAAGAAAGGGGCAAAATATCATTCTGTAGTTGTAGAAGCAATTATTTGATAAAAGTGCTTAAAATCGCTAAAAGTCATTGAAAATCTGCATCCATGAGCTTTTTTTGCTCTTAAAATCCATTAACGAATTTATATGGAAAAGGGAATAAATTTTGGATATTTTCATGTCGGCAAAATTGTCTCGCACGGTGTTTTATTTAATACTCGCTTTACTTAATTTCACGAAATTACGCTAAAAATTTGTTTCAATACCGCATATTTGCCCTAAAGGGTAGACATCTTACATTTTTGCTGTATAAATCAAGCAAAATAAATGTAAATCTTAAAATTGTACTAATAGCGAACGTAAACATTTTATAAAATCAAAAATTTCGCAAACAATAAAAAAAAATTGGTATAGCAAATACAATTTTTTATATAAATAGTAAACAAGCAGGTAAATAAAAAAAAAAACAAATAACAAGTAAATTGTCTTCTTTAAATATTCCCCAACCTGCTAATGAGTTTCTTATATTATTTTATAATTTGGCTATAAATAACAAAATAAGCATCTCGAAAAAGATTTATTTTGCAGATAAAATTTAGAAAAACAAAAAAAAACTAATGCATTCAATTTCTTATTGACCACGGCGCGCTCAAACTGTCATCTTTCATAGCAAACCCTGAGCGATTTTGATAAGCATTTTTTTTTTTTTTGATACTCATTCTAATCTTTGTACACAAATGTTAATATGAAGAACAGTTTCTAAGCGAATAGTTTTGCAAAATATTTACATATACACGCGTTATCTGCTTGCTGCTACAGTTGCTCTATTGTTGTTAGTTGTTGATAAGATTTGTCTTTCCATTTGCTTCCGACTGCTTTCTGACTAATGTCTTGTAATTGGTTTTGTTTACAAAGTGATAAAATTTGTTTTGGCTTAGATAATAGAATTCGTGAAGTTAGTGAACTTAGAAGCATTAGTGGTGTTCCATTAGATTAATCAATCTACATATGTAGATGCCATCTCGAAATCTCATCGCATATAAGCCAAATGCGTTAATTTTGAAAAATCAACACCCTGAATGCGACGCGAAATGCCTGAACTTTTCTGAACTCACCACACCCAAACTCACCATACCAAAACTTATCATACCCAAACTCACCATACTCAAACTCACCACTCCTTAGCCCACCATACCTAAACCAACCAAACCTCAACTGAACACACCTCTCAACTCACATATCCGGACGTCCTCTCAGCACAACTCACTTTACCTCACATTGTGATTTGTTATTACATTTCATTTCATTGTTTGTTATACTAGTAAGAAAAAGTAGGTAGTAGAATACCGTGAACGCTAGTTTCCAATCATGGACGACGATTTCATTGTCCGGGCGTCATTCGAAATAAATAAAACCTCACAAAAGTACACAAGTTTTACCAACAATTTTTTAGCAATTTTTTGAACAGGCTTTAGTATTTTGTATAATAATTTTTTTATATACTTTTATCAAAATGCGGTATGTTAAATCTTTTTCTAAATTGTGTAATGAATTACATTGTTCAGAAGAAATGGCGAAACTTTAAAAAAAAACTATTTATTAAAACTTTTAAACAAATCGGGTCAATTTACTAATTTCTACCATCAAACACCTACGCCGACTAAAGAGATAATATTTAAACTCGCTGAATTTTACTTAAATTTTGATACCATTTCGGTCACATTTGATTCGTGGTTTGGAATTTTATTTTTATAAAGCATATCCTTAATATTATTATAAGGGCATAGTGGCACTGCGACCTAACAAGATATATTGTGCTAACCCTTTAAGACGATGGAGATGTTATTCGCTGTCCAAGCTGTATAAGCCAGAGTCCACTTATACTCGGGCATTCACACAGAATATGCTTAGAGGTCTCCTCAGCTAGGCCACAATACCTGCAGTTTGCAACCTCCGTGAGTTCCACTTTTTGAAGATGGTATCTTAGTCTACAATGACCTGTCAACTAAAAGGTGAGAGACTATCTCTGCTAAGACTGAGAGATTTTGCAGAGGCTTCACGAGATGGAGTACTGCGTGGTCGGTAATAAATGGCTGTATCACCGTGTTAAATGGCTAGTATGTGAGTTTCAGGGAAACTCCGCAGGTCTTACCGTGTAGTCTTTGACAAGCATAGAATGTCTTTGTCGCTTTATTGGTAATTTCCGTGAGATGAGAGTTCCAGTTGAGTCTATGGTCTAGTGTGATTCCTAGGTATTTCACCTATTTTGAGGACTCGATATTAGTACCTCCCAACATTGGTTTGGTCTGGTTCACCTTCCTTCTCTTGGTGAATTGGACGATGGTGGACTGATTGACAATCCTTTCTCAGAGCACAATTTGAGCGTTAGATTTAGGGCTGATTAAAGCCTGAAGCCTAATGTCCCCTCATCCCAGCCCACAACATAGATTTCAAGGTAGTCAGCAAAGCCGTAAGCATTGAATCCTTTTAAGATTCTCTAGGAGTTCATCGACAACCAGTGTCCACCGTAAGGGTGAAAGAACACCCCCTTGAGGGCAGCCACGAGTGGCCGTTACCTGAAGTCTATCATAACAAAGGGCTGAAGGAGTGAGTTGGTAAAAAAAAAACCTCTCTATAACGCCTGGAAATGGCCGAAAGCCTACGCAAAATGCGGACGAAACAAGGTTTGACAACACGACGATCAACAGAAGGTGAGATTCTAGCGAAGAAACATAAAAGGTCCTGCCCAACATGTGCCTCCACTGGCCTTAATGGGCGGGAAAAAATTCGATGCAAGTTTTCGAAGTGCACCGGGTTCACTTACACGGTGTGTGAAAGTGCAGCTTTTATGCGATACCAAAATCTAAAATTGTTATAAAAACTTCCATTTGCCCTAAAGGATTTCAATTTTACTCATAATTTTACTAATTTTCTTTATAACTGTTGTTTAGAAAATTTAGAGAATATCCATGTATTTTAAATATACAAAATTTACTTAGGAAAAAAGAAGTTACTTAGAAAAAATCTAAAAAATTTTATAAAATCAAAAGCAAAAAATTGTTTTAATTTGAAAATTAAGAACAACATCTGAAATAAATTTTCAAAGAAACTGTTATTCAAAAATAAATTTCAACTTTTATCCGAACAACCATTGTATAAATGTTCATATTTCAGCGTTCTAAAAGTTTCAAGATTCCTTAAAAGTTTAGTACTACTTATTGACGAAATTTTTATTAAAACTCCAAATTTCTAAACAGATTTAAAAAAAATTTTGTAGGTTTTTTGGCAATTTCTTGTTAAAGTAAAAATATTTTTTAAACACAAATTTGTTTAAAAAAAAATTGTATCCAAAAATATTTTGTTTTCTTTTTCACTTACCAAAGTATGCGTAAAACCCAGACCACTTTCGTCTTCGTCCGTATCATCAGCACCACCAGCACCACCTGCACCATTGGGCCGGCCAATCGATGAGGCGTCTGAATTGGTACGCACTGGATGAACTCTGACTTGCGGCATGGATGGAACTGTGAGCAGCGCTTCCATTTGGGCGGAGTTGGTGTTTTTCAGCTTCATTTTTGGAGGAAATTTATTTTTTTGTGATGAAAAAACCTGCGCGTTTGTACTTTAATAAAATTTGATTGAAGGACTTTTAAGACTAAATCAATTAATATTTTTATTTATATTTCTTCACAAACACTTTTTTGTGCACAGCAAATTTAATGAATTTTCAATTGAGCTTGCTTTGTATTAAATTTTTATTTTTTATAAATTTTTATGTTTTAAATAAAGCGATCACAACCATTGATTTTTTAATAGTTAGTTAGTTTTTTAAATTTTTTATTTTTTTTAATAATCTTAAGTTATTTCGTGTTTGTTATTTTGTGGTTTTACTTTCTTCGAATTTATGTGCATTTGTTTTTATTAATGTTTTTCTTTTATTTTTTTTTTTTAGTACCGCGATTTTTGCTTTTACAAGCACTTGTTCTTTAAAGCGTATATTTTCGAAAAGTGCATACACAACACAGTAGAGTTGTTGAATTAAAGTGCTCAGCAATTTATTTAATTCACTTGTTTATAGTTAATTAATTTTCGCAGTAATCATTTTTTTTTATATTTATAATATTTTTTCCACATTCCTCATCGTTAAACACCAACAACACTCTTTACAAATATTACAATTTTCACACAAAAAGATCTCCTTCCCACACAAAGGTCATCATTATCCACAATGCTCCCGTTCGGTCACCGCTCACTGTTCAAACTTCACCCTGACTCGGTGACGATCACTTGCAGTCTCGTAGAGTAGTAGCGCGAAATTGTTTTTGATTCGGAGTGCAGTGATTTGTGTTGATTGTCAAGTTATCTGCGGCCGGCAAACATAAAAACCACCCAACACAAATGAGTAGCGCAGAGGAAGTAGCAAAGAAAGAATTTCTTTGGCTTAAGCGACAATAGCGACGACATTCGCTGCCAGCAGTGACGATCGGCTACGCGCGATCACTGACGCTTCATCGGTTTTAGCGTTACACAGCAACGCGTTAAAGGCAAGTGTGTATGCAGTAGTAAGTTGTAGATCTCTGCACGCGAATTTGTACCTTCAACGACGATGACTTAAAACCGAATCGACGATCCCCCCTCTCGCGACGACAGTGGTACATGTGTAGCTCCTTCGTAGCTTACTACTTGGTAGTGAACGTCACGATCGACGATTGATCGTTTGCCAGACTCGTTGATATTTTTTTTACTTTGTTTTTTTTTTTTTTTTTTTTAATGGCTAGTTAAACGATTGCATATGTATGTGTGTACGTTTGTAAAATCGTACTCTAGAGTTGTTGAGGTACTCGAATTGTTGGTTGATTGGGTTGTTGGATAGCTCGAATTGGTCTGTTTTGCGTGCGATAAAGCTTGATAATGCCTATTTGGCTTGCTGATACATCCGCTGTGTGGTACTCGTAATTGCAGTGTAGCTCCGTTATAAGTATTCTAGTGGCTGATATTTGATTTTTGTTGTGATTACAAATATATGTACTATATGTACTTCAGGCTGGCTGCTCTCCTTTCACACGAGATGCTCTTGTAAGTAAATTAAATGCACGTGACTGACTAAACTTTCTTTGTATGCGTAGGTAAGATGTTTATGGACGAGATGATCTGCTTGTAAGTGATAGTAGAAAGTAGCCAAGAGCAAAACGAGAGAACTCCACTAAATATGCACTTTCCGTGTTGTCGTCTCAAATTAAGTACTTAATAAGTTATTTTTTTGTTTATTTTGCGACTTCACTGCTATTTTAAAGCGCGTAGTGTGCACTTTAAAATGTCACATGATATTAATTCGCTTGAATAAAATCAAATTTACTTAAAGAAAACACTTCGCAGACAATTTGGCACACGGTCAAGTATTTTCAACACTGCAAAAAATCGTCGTTCCTATGTAAGTAGTTCTGCCGTTCCTGAAGTGGCGCACTCTACAGTCTAGTTACTATCAGTCGAGTTGAGTAGTTGTTTGGCACAGATAAAATATCGAAAGTTTATTTAGAAAATAATTGTAAAGTTTACATTTTTATTAATTAAGTTTGTAGGTAGTAGCAATGTTGTTAAGTTTGTGCTTCTCAGCGCGTGCGTGTGTGACTCTGGGGGAGCGTTTCTTAATTCGATTACACATAAAAATCCAATTTCAGCAACTTTATATGGAAAGAGTGATGAGACGTAGATCTGTAATTGTAAAAAAAAATGTGTGCAGTCGTTAATATCATTGGCAACTTAGTAGAGTTGGAAAACTATTGATAGCATAACTAAAGCTGGTTTCAAAAATGTATCGATATTATCGTATTCTAACACTAAAGTTCAGCCATACCAACCCTAAATACACGTTTTTTACACAAATTAAGAAAAAAATCAACAAAATTATTTTCAGTATTTTTAGACAATTGTTTTTTCCCGTTATTTGTTATCGAAAACACTATCGAATCGAACAAAAGTAACGGGTTTCTTTCATGTTTTATCAAATACTCGATTCGTTATCGAGTGCACTGATTGACGCCAAGCTTTATAGCCCATTTAATTTGAATAGAAAAAATTAAAGTTTTTTTGTTTTGTTTACAATTAAATAAGGAAGGAAAATTTCGAAACAATCGATAGTTTAAAAAAATTATCGCGTTATCTATGGCGCATTGATTGTTTTTTCAGCGAACTCAATTCTTTTAAACAAATAAGAATTAAAAATAGTTTTTTTTTTGGTTATTTATGAGCCGATTGGTTTTGGTCTCAAAGCTCATAAATAAGTAATTAAAATAAAATTGAAACTATTTTTAATTTCTTAAATTCTTATGGATTTAGAAGAATTGAGTTCGCTGGAAAAACAATCGATGCACTATAGATAACGCGATAATTTCCTAAAACTATCGATAGTTTTCAATTATCAAAATTAAAAAACTATATAAAACTTAGGCTCTTGAGGAAATTAAACACCTTGTAGGATTTCACATTCGTGATTCTGTCTAGAAGCAATTGAAATTTTCCAAAGTGCATAAGTCAAAAGCTCTTTTTATCACTTGCGATCGATTTCTTGATCTTTACTGTATAGAATTTTCCGTCGAACAGAACTAAAGGTTCAATGCTGCCACTTTTCTGTTAAGTTAAAGTAGTAGATATTTGTTGGAACGATTTTCCGTCATCCCTTGTCAAGTTTGGTTTGGAGACAAACCGGTTTCGGCGTTGTGCCATCTTCAGTGTCAAATTTCGTTGTGTACAGTTTATGTCTGTTGTTCCGTATTTATTTCATTTATTTGGTCAATCAGGTATTGGTGCATAATCGTAAATGTTAGCAAATGTAAAGTGTCCTGAATATAGGTACCTAAAGTCTCGCGCGGTTAGAGTCCAAAAATGTATATTTTATCGCAATACCTAAATCTAATTTCGCAAACCATTTGGTAAACGCAAAATGTTCACCCGCAAACATAAAGAAAACCGTGAAGGTACTGCACGTACAACAAAAAGGACGGCGCCTAAATGCTCTTGAAAACATGGAAATATATAAACAAAAAACATTTGATGGGAGGATAATAAACGAACAAATAAACAGCAACTCTGATGCGATATTTGCACCATTAAGGCTTGTTTACAAAAAACAAAACAAAGACGTAGGTAAAATGACAGATACCAACATACAAAACAAACCTGCAATACCTAAACGGACTAAAATTACTGACTATATACCTGTTCTTACCGCAAAGGCAGATTCGTGATAAAATATACATTTTTGGACTCTAACCGCGCGAGACTTTAGGTACCTATATTCAGGACACTTTACATTTGCTAACATTTACGATTATGCACCAATACCTGATTGACCAAATAAATGAAATAAATACGGAACAACAGACATAAACTGTACAGAACGAAATTTGACACTGAAGATGGCACAACGCCGAAACCGGTTTGTCTCCAAACCAAACTTGACAAGGGATGACGGAAAATCGTTCCAACAAATATCAACAATTCACCCTGTCGGACAAGAAAAGGAAGAAAACATTAAAGTAGTAGCTCCATAATTTCACGGGCGGTAGTCTTAAAGCTTTCGGGATTCTTTTTAACCTTTTGAGTTACGTAGTTGAGTTACAGTTTGCGAGTTCTTACAACTTCCTAAAAAATCTACCGTGCATACATTTGTCGATCCCTAAAAGGCTTGGGCCGTTAGGCCCAGCTTTCTATTATATTTATTGTAGCCTTGTAAGGCTTAGAAAAAGTTTATTTCGTTAGCTCTGTCTACTCTTTTGACATTTTAATGATTAGCAAAAGGATCTAAGACACCTTAATGACCCCTAAAACCGGCACATTTGAAACTACTGAAGTTCGTTCATTTGCTATCAGCTCCAACAATGAAGTGTTGCCGGATTTTTTTCAAAAACTGTATTTTTGACCAAAAAACTGTAATATCCAAAACGATGAGATTTTTTTAGAAAATTTAATTTGTTTTTAATCTTATTAACAGCTGAAATTTCGTACAATCTGAAGATTTTTTTTCCTTAAATTACCAGAAAGTACTGGATTTATTAATTCATATTTTTTCTGTAATCTGTCTATATGAATATTTTAAAAAGCGGTGCTTAGCTTAAATAAACAATAGCTAAAAAGATAAAATATATGTATATCAAATAAAAGGGGTTGATGTGTGCATTTACACAAAATTATCAAATTGAAAATCGGACTCTTAGTTCTTAAGAAAAAAGTAAAATCGTTGAGTTCATCACACCCGATTATCGAGAATTAAATACTTATTTATTATTATTATGTTATTTATTCGTTCAAATCAGAAATTACGGAAAACACTGTATTTTTTACTAGAAGATTATTTAAGAAACCCGTAAGCTTGTCTACAAAACTGTAATTTACAGTAAAAACTGTGATTTTGACAACATTGGTCAGAACGAAAAAAATACAATAAATGAAAGCACAACGCCCAAATTGGTTTCTTCTCAGCATACCAATTTAGCAAGGGTTGAAAGAAATTCATTCTAAAAACTTCTGATTAAATTTTGTACGAATTTTTTCTTGGGATTTTTAGATTACTTAAAGTCGCAATCTAAGGGAAACTAAAATAATTACTTTCTCATAAACCCTAGATACATAAGGGCCTTAAAATCTGCTCTTTAGTATACTAAAATTACATAGCTACAAAATTTTAAACTCCAAAAAATTCTAAGACATTTTTTTCGAATTTTTTTTCAAAGTTTTTTCCATTAATAAAAAATCAACCTACTTTTACTTCGACTGGTATTCGTTGGTAATTAGTTGCACGCAACTGTATACAAATATATATTTTTTTCAAATAATTTTATTGAGCCAAAACAGGGTGCGGGCTGCGAATTTTAAATATTTACACACAATTTTTATTTTTATTATATCACAATCTGATTATCTGTCGCCTTACTTCTTTTATGGCATATTTTTTTTTATTGTGAGCATACAATTTATTTTTATTTGCGTATTTATTTAGAGCTGCTAGACTTTATTTGAATTGTTTAGATATACATACATATGTACATATGTACGGCTTATTAAGGAATTTGTTGTCGACAATAAATATTTTATTATTTTATTTTATTCTCCTGTTTAAGCATGTCACATTCTGTTCCAGATAAGCTAACGATTTATGCCAAAAAATTTTATCAGTTAAAATCGTCGATCCCATATTTTTTTAAATTCAACAAAATTTGTCAAATTTCTCAGCTGAAGAGCGCAACACGACACAATATTGCGACGTTGATTGCGCCTGAGACGAAAATCTTCGAAATTTTGTTGAGCTGTGTGAATAAAAACTAATACTCGTAATAATAATAATTTGGCGTTCACAATATATACATAGCTCAGTGTTGGGCCGAGCTTCTCCTAGCATTTGTAGTGTGCGTCTTTTTATATTCTACCACAAATGGAGGGACCTACAATTTTGTGTCGACTCCGAACGGCGGATGTTTTTAATGAAAAGCTTTTTCATGGCAGAATTACCCTCGAAGATTTTACTTGCCCTGGTTGAGACTCGAACCTAGAACTCAGCGGCATATCGCACCGCTACCCACTCGACCACAGCGAGAATAAATATAGTTGAGGAACTAACGGCTCAGTTTAATCTAATCGGAGCATAGAATTTTGAAAATAACGCGTTAAAGTATTATAATTACTTTGTTTAAAGAGATGTGATAAAGATAAGGAAGTGTAACATCCAGATAGGAAACCGAATTCGGAAAAACAATTTTTTTTGAGAATGAATAAATAGTGAATTGGCCAAACAATAACAAATAAAATGTATAAAAAAGGTAGAGCCAGCCTTATACAAACAAATTCTACCAAAATAGAAATTGTACAAACAACAACTACACAGTCAAGTAGAAATAGCGGCAGTACAGCCGCACTTGATTGAAGTAAGTTGTGAAGGGAAAGCAGGAAAAATAACAACAGCTCACACAGCGTAAGCTAAGCTGAATGCGTTTAGCTGCCGGCTTTAGTATTGTGCATGTTGTTGCGGGTTCGACTCCCGCAGAAGCCAAGAAGAAAGAAGTCTGATGAAGAAATGTGGTGATTTCCGAAATAGTACTATAACTTCTACCGCTTTGAGTATTGTTGTTTTTTTCCTAATAATTTTCCAATAAACCAATCGGCCTTAAAGCTCAAAAATATTTAAAATAAATAGTGGAATGGCCAAACAATAACAAATGAAACTTTTCATAATTATCACTCAATTAAGTCTAAGTGTACTTCAAGCTAACCTTTAGCTATCGTATAAAGACTTGTGACTGTCGCAAAGCGCGAAAGTTTCGAAAGCTTCAATTCAAAAGCAAGTGGCCACCTATTCAGAACGTCAAGTTCAATTAAAATAATAAATCAAAGCAAGTATGTATTTAAAAATGGTTATCAAATGAATGGCGATATCGAAAGTATAATTTTGAGAATATATTTAAGGATAGCTGCCACAATATCATCAAGTATTGCAATATAGATTTTAGATAAAAGTGATTTTAGAGATTTTCTTAGAGAACATATTTTTAGAGAAGCTGTCATCTGTTTAAAATTAAATGCATTTCAATTAATGTTTTAATATGGCTGACAATGGATGGATGTTTTTCGTTAGCTTCATATCGAAAGTATTTTCAAAAATAATTGCACTCATTCAGAAAAGTTTGACAAATCAAATTTTGGGTAAGCTGAGTCATTTAATTTAAGCAAGACAGCCATTGAAAGCACACAACCTCTTGACTTTTAACAAAAATGGAAAAAGTGAGTTTCGTGTGCTGATTAAGCATTATTTTTTACGAAAAAAATTCCATCACAAAAAGCAAAGAAAGGCTTGCTAAATACTATGGCGACACTACACCATCAATTCCAATGGTTAAGAAGAGGTTTACTGAGTTCCGTTGTGGTCGAATCAGCTCAATTCAGGTCGCCCAAAAGAGGTCGGATGTCTGTAGAATGAAACTGCGTGAGGTGGCTGAGCCTATAGGCATCTCAACTGAGTAAGTACATCACTTATGAAAAAGGTATCCGCGCGATGGCTGGGCCAATTCGAACATAAGCGCAACCGTATGACCACTTCACTAATATTAATAATAATTTGGCGCTTACACTATATAGCTCAGTGTTTGACCGAGCTTCTCCTACCATTTGTGGTATGTGTCTTTATATAATATCACAAATGGAGGGACGTACAGTTTTGTGCCGACTCCGAACAATGACCACTCCAATGGATTGGCAAAAGTCCATATATTGGACTACAAACTGCTACCACATCCAGCCTATTCTCCAGATTAAGCCTCATGCGACTATTTCCAATTTCCAAACCTGAAGAAATATCTGGGTGGTAAGGGTTTTGGGTAAAATCAAGAGGTCATCACAGAAACAAACGGTTATTTTGAAATTTTAATGTCAACGAGACTCTTTAAAATTCCATTGTTATACCACGAACTATTTTAAGTGCTTGACGAATCTCTTCAGGCCGTTTAGGTTTATGTCCACTTTTCACAGAGGTTATCAATGAAAGGTGATGCTAACAATTTGTTGCTTAGAAGGTAAAAAAAACTATTTTTTTTCCACCTCATAATTCTTGCAGCTTCTACAACAACTGTAGTAAGGTGCTTCAAGGCGTCCTGCATATTTTCCAATAAGGCTTTGTGTCGTTGGCGCTCCAATTGTCTCACATCTTCCCTACCGAGTGAAAATACACTACGAGACCTTTTTTCCCACCTAGGCTAAGTTCGCATTGCAAGGACGGAAGGGCATATCAATGCGTTCTGTTTAACTTGGTCATACCTTCCCTCACAAGTTCGTCCACTGTTATGATTTATGTCTCTGTGGCCGGGAATCGAAATGAACCTTAGGAAATAATCGTGTCAAAAACTTTTGTAGGCAAAAATGCATTTTTAAAAATATCATTTTGATACTTTCCCAGATGTTTTATGACATTTCAGTGACTAACATTGCGAACGATTCCACCAGGATATTGTCAACGTGTAAAAGCGATTTGATGAGCGAATCAACATTTGTTTATAGCAGAAAAGGGCTGAATAAGAATTTTTAATTTTGTTTTTGTTTTGCTAAGATGGTTTTGAAATAAACAAATAAATTAATTTTGATGATCATATTTTGAATCACTGTAGTCGCAAAATTTTTGCAGGACATCTTTTTATTAGCTTACTTAACTGAAAACTTTGTATGTTTTTTATATCAATTTATGTGAAATGAACTATTAAAATATTTTAGTCTACGGCAGGGAATAAAATTTTGATGAAGTCTGTGGTTTTGAGTATTTTAGGTTAAATTGATGGCAACTGCAAGTGCGACCAGCAATAGAAACTCCAAATATTGTATATAAAAATTTGCCCAAATACATGCATACAAACATACATATGTATGTTCTCTATAAATCAAAGAAATAATATTGGAAATTATTTTTGTTTTTCTATTTTTTTTTTTGTCAAAATTTTTAAATTTAACAAAAAACCAATTTTTCACTCATTCCATTGATAGCGAGTAGTTAAATTTGTTTAAAAAATCTTCAGAATTTTACATGTGGAGCCTTAAATTAAAGGTATTGGTATTTTGTTCGAGAATATATATAAAATATTTTTAATGAAGGAAGTCAAGTTTTTGAACAATAGGAAAAAAAGCTCAGCGATGATCTGAAAAGCTGAAAAAAAATCAAAAAAATGGCACCAACTTTGGCAAACCAATATCATTTTTCCAATCTACAAACGATGCTAGATCGAAAAAGTAATACCACTTCAAAGGTGTATAAAGAAAGATAATTAGTTAATTTTGCTAACCATGAATCGAATGCCCTTGACGACAAGTTATGGAAAATTAGACCTATTCTGTACAAGATACTAAGAAAAATGTCACAGTCTGCCAAGATCAAAGTATATGTCAATAGATGAGCAAATGATTCCATTTTCTGGACCCAAACTGGTGAAAAAAGCGATCCTATATTTTTAAATCCCAGCGCCAGTCGTGCATCAAAAAATGTGAGGTATTCTTTTCCTTCAAGGAAAAAAAAAAACGAACAGTTGCCGCCCAACCAGCCACGGAAACCCGGTTTGAAGCAATTGACCAAGTATTTGGATGATAAATTTGCACCAAAATGCAGATTTTTAGGATGTTCTTCACGTTGCCGTACCACTTCCGCACAATGTAATATTTATTTTTGCTTTCTTTAAAACTATGTATATCATAATTCGATGCAAAAAAAATGTAAAGTGTACGGTCCTGAAGTACAAATATGTGCACCTTCTAAATTCCAGTAAAAAAAAAATATAAAAAACCCTAAAAAGTTTAGTAATTATTTTTTTAAATTTTAATTTAATCAAGCCCGAAAATATCATAAAATAATATCTTTCAAGTTTATTTATGGCATGTGTCTGAAGAGCCTATCGTCTACTTATTACGTATAGCTGAAAGCTGCGCCTGGAAATCACAACAATTGTTCGGTAAACGAAATGAAGCAGCGTTATAATAATAATAATCCCAACGGTTTTTTTCCCTCCATACCCGCCCGACCGACGCGAGGGGCGCATCCGTATGACGCACGGATATATAAAAAAAAAAAATTTTTTTTTTCATATACATATGCTGCGCCGAGTCATGAAAGGCAGAAGTTTGTTAAGTGTCGAGATCTAAAACTGTTCAGCTACAGAACAAATGCTCATCAGCTGATCGAGTAGTAATATATAAGTATGTTTGTATCAATTATTGAGAGCATTGAGTATAGTTTTCTTTACGTAAAAAAGTGAGTCTGAAGTATCAAAAGAACCGGAATGAGTGTTAAAATCCTGGCACAAACTACGGAGTGGCTCATTTAACTCAAAATTACTTTTACATGGCTTCAGAAAAAGAGGCCGGAAATGTCTTGAAATTCGGGAGGGAACGTTTAGTTTTATTTCACCAAGAAGAGATGGGCTATAGATCAAGCCTGTCAGTAACTTCACTAAAAATACTACGCCTAGCATTTCTCTACGACTAGCAAGTGTAGGAAGATTAATGAGTTTTAAACGACTTATATATGGGGGCAGGTTGTACTGAGAATCCCAACGAAAATTTCTTAAAGCAAAAAGCAGAAATTGTTTTTGAATTGACTCTATTCGGTCGGAATGAACTTGATAGCGCGGGTGCCAAACAACAGATCCATATTCCAGTATTGGCCTCACTAACGTTGTGAATAGAGCCTTCGTAATGTATGGGTCATTGAATTCTTTTGACCATCGTTTTACAAATGCAAAAACACCCTTGGCTTTGTTAACTGTAACATTAATGTGAAGATTAAAATTAAGTTTCGGATCCATTGTAATTCCAAGATCAACAAAGTTAAACACTTGTTCGAGGTTATGGTTACATATGTCATAAGAAGCCGGTTGAAGTGCCCTTCGAGAAAAGCACATTACCTTACATTTTTTAAGGTTTAGCGGCATGTTATTTACTTCACACCAGTTAGTCATGCTATTTAAATCCGCCTGTAGTAAGGACCTTTCCTCAACAGAATGATACGATATAAAAAGTTTTACATCATCAGCATACAATAAAATTTTTGAATAGTTAATTACAGAAGGTATGTCATTTATAAAAAGTAAAAACAGAATCGGACCAAGGTGACTTCCTTGCGGGACCCCTGAAGATACATGAATAATGTTTGAGGAACTATTTTTAAAAAGAACTCGTTGTGTTCTGTCCATGAGGTAAGAAGATATCCAATGAAGGAGATTAGGTTGAAAACCAAGGAGATCGAGTTTATGAATCAGTAAAGCGTGACTTACTCTGTCGAATGCTTTACTAAAATCGGTGTATATAACATCAGTGTGCATAAATTCTCTGAATCCATTTGAAACATGAGTTGTGAACTCGAGCAAGTTTGTAACGGTAGATTTACCCTTAGAGAACCCGTGTTGAGTGCTAGAAATTGTAGAGGATAATGAATGCGTTAAATGGTCAACAACGATTGCCTCAAATAGTTTAGGAATAGCAGAAATCTTAGCTATACCGCGATAATTTTCTATAGAGGACCTACTCCCGGTCTTATGAAGGGGTAAAATGAATGATTCTTTCCAAGCTGAAGGGAAAACTCCAAGCCTAAGAGAAAGATTAAATAAATTAGTTAAGGGCTCATAAATATGTTTAGCACAGTTTTTGAGGAACCACGTCGGGATCAAATCGGGGCCAGCCTTAAAAGATTCTTTTAAGTTACTCAAACAATAAAATACTTCCTCAGAAGATATTTGCGGAATAAAAGCAGAGGTTAAGGGACAAAGTTTATATGGATAAGGTTTGCTCAGAGGCAAAGTAATGGAGTAATTTGACCTGAAGAATTTGGCAAACATGTTGGAAATTGATTGGGAGTCACAAGACACGGTATTTTGATATTTCATGGCAGACGGAAAACCAGTCACTCTGCGTTTTGAGTTAACGAAATCGTAAAATGATGCAGGGTTTGTTATTAAATTCCTTTTAACTTTGCACAAATAAGATCTGTAGCATTTTTTATTTAATTCAAAGTAAGCGTGTCGGAGAACTGAGTATTTAACATAGTTAGTGTGCAAACCAGTTATTTTGTACAGTTTAAAAGATCGCGACTTTTTATTTTTTAAATTTCTTAGTTCTTTTGTAAACCAAGGTTGTGCGTTAGGTGAGGGGACGCTATGTTTCTCCATTTGAGATGCTGTTGAGAAACTAAATCCATACGTTGGAGATTCGTGTCGAGTGTTGATGACTAATTTGAGCGTTCCACTCGTTATTATCAAGAAGCTCGACATTGAATTTTTTAGGGGCTTGACTTCGTTAGCTAAGTATTCAAAAATATACATTTGCGCCAAATTATCAACCTCATTATCATCTTTAATTTATTTATAAATCATAATTAATGACGACCTTCGGCAAGCATTTATGCCTTGGAACACTGCTTATATAATAATTGTAAGTTTTGAACAAATGTTAATAAGCCATATTAGCTAAATTTTTTTAAAAAAATTGTTTATGCTTATAATTAAATTTTTTATTTTTTTTTTGCATTTGAAAGTGCATGCGCACTTGTACTTCTATGTTAGCTTTTATTTTAAAAATATACTTGCCTCATCTTTATTTTCCATTTCTCCACAGGAAACCTTACCCATTTCTCACATTTATTTATCAATTATTCGCGAAATTTCGCTAGCTATCAAAGTTTACAACTTAGCGTCTACAGCAGTCACGCTTTTTTATCGTATTCGTATTCGCACCTCTTTTCACAAATATTTATTTTAAATTTATTTGTCTCTACAAAGAGTAAAAATGCCACTTGTTCTTTAAGAAAATGTATGGTCGTTAAAGTTATAAATTTGTTCATGACACGTTTAAATTGTGTTGGCTTAATGGAGGAAAGAAAATAAGCGAAAAGAAATCTTACTCCATAGAAAACTGTCGTAGGAAAAAAATCATTTACCATTCGTAGAAGAAGACGTGGTACAACATCAAGACAAAAGCTATTAATTGCAAGAAAAGCTCAGCCAAGTTTCGGACGTCCCCGATGGAACACATTTAGGATATGCTTGCCCAATACTCAGTTGTAGTTGAGAATATGTTTCATCAGACCTTTGATGTACATATATATTCTCAAAAAAATGTTCACCGAGCTGGCTGGAAATAATACAATCGAGCAATTTCCAGTTTACACCAGTGATGTGCTGATTAGATACTTTTGTGTATTGAACGATACTCGGTACTGACTTAGGAAATAAAAATTCTTTGCCGAAATTTACATTTATAATAACATTTATAATAATAATGCAAAACAGCCAAAAATATGGAACCTCACTTATCAAAATTCGAATGCAGTTGTTAATAAAGCTTTCAAAAGGGATTAATGTGATAAATGTTGACAATTTGCGGGAAAAGGACTTCTCTAAAACTTCTTACAAATGCCTCCCTTAATCTTAATTTCACTTGTTCAAAAAATATACCAAATCAGAATTTAAACAAAAACGAATCTATTTAGGGGATTCACAAGGTGTCGTAAAATGTCATAAAGTTGTAAGGTCATAAAAATGTTTGGTAGTTCAAACATTTTTTTTTTGTTTTTATTGCATTGCAAAGAAAAAGGATGTAAAATAGCACAACTTGGAATTTTTCAAATTTTATGACTTTATGACAATACGACACTTTAATATACCTTGTAAATCACCTAATTATATACCAAGATACCAAGGCACATTCAATAGGTAGCAGCAGTAGAAAACTTGAAAAAATTAATTTGAGCTCTGTATATTTTGTTTTGGCTTTTAAAAGCTAAAATTTCAAAAATATTTTATTAACTACCTCGAATTGTACTGAAAGCATTCTTATCACAACGAAATTCAAAATTTAACATTTCAAATTAAAAGAAAATATGAAAAAAGTTCAAAAAAAAAGTTTGCTGCGGCTACCTATTTGATGTGCCTTGCAAGATATACATACATTTTATGTGTCTATATTTTTTTATACATTTATGGGTATAAAATTCATATTTAATTACATTTTCATATACATACATATGTATATATATTTGGTTTTTTATGTGACTTTACTAAAAACTAATAATTCAAAGATATAATTTTAAGTAATATAAAATAACTTTGAGGGACGCATGGAGATCGTTAACGTTGCTATGAATAAAACTCAGTTTTTGTTGAAAAAAATCAATTTCTCGCTATTATTTGGATCTAAAAGGTTTTGACGCTCAGTTAATATTTGCCCCGCTTTTGAAATGCACCTTAGCTTGGAACTGATGTCACCAAAATTCAATGAAACTCTTTTGCAACCTCAGCCAATTTGGTTTTAGTAGATCTAAAAGCGATCTAAAAGCTTTTCATTGACTTTCGTTTTCTACTCGTACAATTTCAAATTCAAAGTATGAAATTTTTTAAATATTGTATAAATATTTACTCAAAATCGACGCCATTTCCAACGTTATTGTGTAATATTCCAACGTAAATGTTCTTTGAAAAGGTAGAGTAACCACAGGTATTACAAATTTAAAAAAGTCTAACAATATTTCCACAAGAACGAGGATACAATCGAAGGCGCTCCAGGCAGCTGATTGTCCTCTTAAAGAACAATCTGAGAATGCTTACGGGATACCTCACGAGCCCCCTTCACAGGTTGAAACTCTGTTCCTATGGATGATAGCGTTTGACGAAATATTATAAAAATTTTGGTCGAAGTGCATACCTCATTTTATTTATGTATCTAAAGCGGTTGGTAAAAATGTACAAGAAGGCGACGAGACTGTTCTTTGTGAAGGCAATATTGTCGAGATGGGGTTACTTGTTCGAAGAACATTTTATGCTTGCTTCACTGAAATGAATATTGGCATCTTGCGAAAGCTGCGTCTTATTTATGAGTACATATATTTTTTTTCAAGTATTGACTACCGACAATTCAGCACATCACTAGTTAGCACTGCTGGTGAATATCTACCGAAATGCTTAGCCAACTTAGTGCTTTGGAATTGAAATGAGGATTAAATTTAACTAATTACTAAAATTACAGATACTATACTATCTTTCTCCGCATCCACTAATTGTGAGATGAAGTTCAATACCTCAGCCATAAACTCAGCCCCAATCTCTTTCATACAATGTTTCCTATGCTTTGTACAAACTTCTTTTATATCATCGTTGGACTTCGTCATGGCGCCTTCGACAGATCTTCCCACGTATTGCCAACACGACCCAAGAACCAAAAATTCGAAAATTTTATTTGTTAAGCCAGTCGATGAACAGTTTTGATATCTCTTTATGAGTTCCAAGGATTCTTATAACTACTAGCTTTGAGATCGTGCGACTCTAAAGTACTTTGTATTGTTAGCCTTTTGTGCTAATTTCCTCACTTCCGTTTTGTTTATTAAGAATGTCCCGAGTGCCCATCAAACCTTTTACATCAGCGATATTTTAGAATGAAAAACATTATTCGTGAAATCTTTTACACATATTCCGTAATCAAATCAGTCAAACAGAGATGATAGACAACTCGAAAAGTAAACTCAATTGATAAGCTTGCATTTAAAGTTTAAAATACAAGGTTAATTGCCAATTTAAACCGATAAAGCGTTTAATTTGAAATCAACACCTTATTAAAGTAAATATGCGCTCATATGCAGTAATAAAATTTTCAGGTAAGCCCACAGCGAGTGTGTGTCCGCTTCAATTAATATCTAACTAAATTTATAAATTGAATTTACAAATAAACAGTAGCGCTAACAAATTTATAGCCTTGCCCATGCCTTATCGAATTATATTTAGTGTGAATTAATGACGTCGACACAATTCATAGGCAAACGATCAGTTTTAACGAGATTAGTGAAGTGAATATGGAAACGAAATGAGTTGTGACAACAAAAAAAAATCAGCTCAAAGTGTAACGCATATATTTTGCTGTCAAACAGTTTGTTACGATTCGTTAGCAAACTCCATGCTAAATATTGAAACCTTTTAAACGCTTGAGCACGCTTTCGAAAAGTAACGCGTGCCGTTAAACATAAAAGTGTGGAAAACTCAAGTGCGCCGGCGCGTGGTTGCGTGCCCTTGATAAGTACCTAGAGCTTTTTTGTATTAGGTTTTAAGTCGAGTATCTACTCCAGCGGATGGCGTTGCACAAGAAACTATAGTTTAAAATCATTTTTGTTTATTCTTCAGTACTTGTCGGCACTACTTATCTAGCAAACGAACTCTGAACTTCAGATGATGGCTGACTTACTTAAATGACCTGTAGACGGTAGGGTGCGTTTCCGTCGGGCCGTTGAACTTTTAAACTCATCCCGAGTATCGGTAACAGCTTATATTCGGTTAGGTGGCAGCCTACAGGAGGCTCACTAAAACTTATGTTGACAGTCAATTGTGGTGCCACAATACAAATGGCCTATCCTAAAAAACTATAACCACCGGTAGACATACATATTTTTAAGAAAAAGCTCCGAGTACAACTGTCCAATGCCTACACCCGCGAACCTCATGGGAGTGCTATGAAATTCGAGACAAGGTGCTTGAATCTGAGCTTTACCAAAGCAGCGCAACAACTTCCGCACCTCGGGTCTGAGACAATGTTCAGCCGTACGGTGCGGATCCCCATCGGGTAGTGCCCGGTCAATACCCTAATGAAGGCTAAAAGCAGTTACCTGGTAGTATTTAGTAATTCCCCAGACTGCCCGCGGTCTACAACTGGTCAAAAAGGCTTTGCATATCGGGGTTTCCGCCCAGCGTTCGCTTGGCCGACTAGTTAGTCAGATTTTCGAAAAGCAGTCCACATGTCGAAAGGAGAATCCCCATGCTCTTTCTCCCGGTGGTGATTACCTCTGTTGTGCCGTGCCGAGCCAACTCATCGGCATTGCAGTTAGCTGCCACCCCTCCTCCCACTCTATCCTCCAACTTCGATTTATCCGAGAACATGTTCACTGCGCCTTGGCACCAGATATCATCAACCTCCAACTCCTCGCTTAATGGGATGTGTATAAAGAGGGATCCTCTCGAAACGATCTTCGGCAAGCACCACCGTCTCTATTTCAAAAAATGCGAAAGCAGTTTCGGAGAGGCATCAAAGGTCCGTAAGAGACACTTAGTTGACAGCACGGTATCTCAACGTCCGTATAAAATAATATAACGACTTTCATAAAAAAAAATATTATTTCGCATTTGTCAGATTGAATATGAGTGCACTGTTGCTGACTCAAAAAGGAGTATATGATTCCTTTCTTTTCATTCTATACAACATAAAATACTTTATTATGAAAACAAACAAAAATGAGTTTATATGAAAAAAATGTTTAAATGAAGACTGTATTAAAATAAAAAAAAAACCAAGCGCGCTTTATACGAAAAATACTTCACACCGTCCGCATACACGAAAAATTTTAAAATTTTATTAAAAAATTTCCTAATATTTTTTAGTGTTTTATACAAATTTAGAATCATTTTATGGGTTTTGTTAGAGAACTGTACACAAATTTTAAGGCAGTAAGTCAGCAAGTGGCGGCTCTTGTCGCTCTTAGGTTAAGAGAGACATGTCAATGGGAATCTAGCTTGCGTGGGCACTCATAGATTGCTTCCGGAATACACAGACCGCTGCGTCGATATTGTGATCCCGGACAGAAAATTCGGGATAATAATCCCAGATAGGGAGGCTTGGTCAAAACACTTCTATACTCGCGGAGACCTGGAAGTCTCACGGTTTTTATTACAGATGGTTCGAAGTTGAATGGCAGTGTGGGAGGATTGGTCTTCTCGGAGGACCTATCTCTGAACTGGTCTTTTCGGCTTCCGGGTTACTTTAGTGTTTTCCAAGCAGAGGTTTTAGCCATTCAGTAGGCTATAGACATGTTACAAAACGCTTTAAAAGGCAAGAATGTCTTTATATTCGGATTCCCGCGGATCGCTGCAGGAGATGACTAAGCAGAACCTCATTTTGGTTCCAGGCCACAGGGACATCGGCCCGTTACATGAAAGGTGGGCGTTCGCCCATTTTATGTACCTAACTTTGACACAGAGTTTTCCATGTAACAATTTTATTGAGATATCTCAACTTTAACTTTAGTTGTCTCGAACGGATGAACGGACAGATGAATGGAAAAACAGCCTGTACTAAATCGACCTTTCACTTCATTCTGAACATTTTAGAATATACATACATACATGCATATGTGTGTATGTACATATGTTTCTTATTACCTACAAAGAAACAATCGTTTTGCGAAAAAGTTTTGCACAAGTCCCTTCAAGTATAAAAATGACCGTGTCATCATCAACATTTCATATTCGTAGTGTACCAGCGACTTCTAATTTTCCTTTTATAATTATAAAAAAAAACAATCTTCAACATACATACATGAAAAAACAAGCATGAAAAAATCGTCGAAATTTTTCCATTTGTTATGTTTTTTTTTAATTTCCATTTGTTTTTAAGTAATACGAATGTATGTGTGTAAATAATTTTGTTTTATTTCTGTCCGCGATATTTTTGGCACTCGCAGCTCTTTTCGTTTTCTAGCAAAAATGCTTTGCACCGCAACTCTGTTACTTTTCAATTCCACAAAAAAAAACCAAAAAAAAACACTCAAATATTACTTACACTCTTCTACTAGTTATGCGCGTAAGCCTCAAGTAAGATCCTTCATAAGTTTTTAACGCATTCGCAACAGCGGAATTCTTCTGTGTATGTTTTTTTTCATTTACTTCACTTCTGCAAATTCACCTTCACTCACAATACTTTTTGCGCGTCTGCATTGCCATTCTTGAACACCACATAAATCACAAACAGAGCAAAAAAAAAAGCACGAAATCAGCAACAATTTTAATATTCGAAAAAATGCCTAAAAAGTGACAGCTGATCTATATAGAGCAAAATGCGCTCGTCTCGTGCACACAAACAACGCGCAATAAAACGACAAAACACGTCTAGAAAAACGCACAACAACCGATGTCCAACGATTTCTACGACACACTGAATGAATTTGTTGTGATTTGCTGTTGTTTTGGTGGCTTTGGGGCCAGTGGACAGCAGCGGTTCATGCTGCTATCACTGCCTACTGCTGCGGCTGTGGCTGCTGCTGCTGCTGCTACTGCTACTGCTAAATGTTATGCTGACAGCACCATAAACGTCAACACAACACAACCGAAGGCAGAAAGCAGAAAACAATAAGCCAACAAACAATAAAAAAGCATAAGAAAGCATTCACTCGATCTTAAATTACAGCGGAAAAAGTTTTGCACTAAGTAATCAAGTGGCAGTCCACAGACAGCTGCTGTTGTTATTGTTTTTGTTATAGCTGTTGACGTCGATTTGTTCCGCTGCAGCCAGTCTGTTTTAACAGCTGATATACTAACCAAGTAAATAACAAACTAACTAGGTAACTGCCGGCCGACCCCCAGCTGGAGACTGACTAAATGCGAGTAAAATTCATTGGCAAAGTGATTGGCATTCTATGAAATGCTTACTACTTACTACCTGTTTGCCGGTTGCTCAGCTGCTTGCCGACCGACCGACCGGCCTGTTAGTGTTGTTGCTATTTCTACTGTTGCAGCTGTCATTGTCACACTATTACTATAAATACACACTCGTTTGTAATATATACATATACACTTATTTTTTTGCTATTTCACTTTTTTTATTACTTTTTCAACGTGCGATAATTACAACGAATAATCATATTTCGTTGTCATCGCCTACAATCTTACCGCACCAAAGCGCTCACTCTCGCGAGCCTCTTCCATTAGCCATAGAGTAGAGACTCTCTGGTTTTGTTCAAAGCAGCTGTTGCCAATTTCTCTGATTCTAATTTAACTAAATATGTAATCCGCAAGTGTATAATATTTCAACTTCATTGTTGTTTGTAATATTTTTTTATTTCGTTGTTGTTCGTTCTTAATGTTGTTGGCTGTTATGTGTTGGTTGAGCGAACATTGTTTGCATCCTTGTTGTTGCCATTCCAGCTACTGTCACCGGTGCTGTTGATCATGCTTTCATTAGAAGTTCAACCAATGTGCTGGCATCATAGCGTTGCGAGAGTTGTATCGAGTAACCGGATATTAAGTGTGACTACATAGCACGAATACTTTGTCAAATAATTCAAAAATTTCAAGTCGTTTAGCCTGCAATTCGATACGATTTCTGGAGTCCAAAAGTATATATCCGTTTGCAGGGGCGGCGGAAGACGTTGGTATGGTGGGTAGTACTACTAGATATGTCTCCATGTATTACGAGTATTTGACGCAAAGCGCAAAATCAGGGATCTTTGAAAGATGTTGTACAATTCGTGCGTGACAACGAATGGTGCATGGGACTTGTTCCCGAATATGTACGCTTCGGCGGACTACTTGTTACGATTCCAGGCTCATCTTGTTCCAACGAGCGAAGCTTTGCGGTTTTGCGTAGGGTGAATAATTATTTGCGCTCGACAATGCATCATGTCGTAGCATTGCATTTTTATAATAATAATAAACCCAACGAAAGGAGGGTTATCGTCTAACCGGCACGAGGGGCGCATCCGCACGACACCAGATTTTTTTTTTTTTTTTTAACATGGTTGTGCCAATTCGAGAAGGAGCTTATTAAATGTCGAGATCTCAAATTGTTCAGCTACAGAAAAAGTTAATTCATCAGCTGACCGAAATGTTACTATGTACTAACGCAAATCAATTTAAGAGGGAGGAAAGCAAATTCTTCTTGATGTTAAAGAGCGAGTCTAACACATCAAAGGTGTTGGAAAGCAAGTTAAAATCCTGATACAAGCACCGGAATGGCTCATTCAGTTCAAAATTTGTTTACATTGATTCAGAAAAAGGGGTTTAAAGTGCCCCGAAACACGAAAAGGGACATTGAAATTAACTTCTGCCAACTTCACCATAAACATTATGCCTAACATTTTTCTACGTTTGGAAAGAGTAGGAAGATTAATAAATTTCAGCCGACTAGTATATGGTGGCAGTCTGTGAGTAGAATCCCAACGAAAGTGTCTTAAGGCAAACAAAAAAAATTGTTTTTGAACCCATTCAAGACGGACAGAATGCACCCGATAATGCGGATTCCATATTAAAGAACCATATTCCAGTATCGGTATAACTAAACTAGTAAAAAGCGCTTTCGTTATGTAAGGTTCGCTGAATTCTTTTGACCATCTAGATGCAGTTAATAAATCCTTATTATCCTAGAAATCCTTATGAATGATTTCATTTCTCGGAATTCCAAACAAATGGCTGTGTTTTCACTGCACACATAAAAACTTTTCTAAATTTCGATGGAATAAGTACATGGAATGTATGAAGAATAAACTTATTATACGAAGAACAATCTACTTTAATTGGTAGTGAATCGTCAGCGAGTAACCGGTCCTATGCAAACCCGGTCAACAACTTCCAACACTAAGTCAGTTTGACTTTTTGAAAACGAACTTGTTTCAAACAAAGAGATCGGAGACATTTGGCAAGAGTGCGCGGAAAATAAAATGTATAAAAACTTCCAGGAGCGAAATAAATTATAGCGCATTAATAAAAAACGTGCAAATATACATACATACATATATACATACTAACAAACATTTATATTTATGTGCGAAAAGTGCTATCGTTAAAATTTATGAGATTCTCATTAAAAGGCACTCATAAAAATCAAGTGTGTTTAGGAAAATAATAAATAAACGATTTATGTATGTACGTTTTTTTTTTAATACAGATGTACATACATACGAGTATATGAATATGTAACTCGGCTGTACATACATATGTATGTATGTATATATACATTTATTTAATAATGATGACAATTTTTAGTATTCCTATCAAAATGCACACAATATTAATAATAAAATATTAGGCCCTTCCAGCTGGTAACAGCGAGTATACAAGCAACAAAAACAAACAATCATCAAAATACAGTGTTTGCAATAAAAAAAGGAAAATTAAATATGAAAACAAAACAAAAAAGCAGTTTTTAAAATTAAAACATTAACTAAAAATGAAGCTTGCATTCAAATTCAAAATAAAAAAAGAAAGAATAATAATAATACATACATACTGTTCACAAATTATAGCACAAACACAAATTGACACATTTGAGCAATTTATTTGTTCTCCAATAATTTAAAATAATTTTTCAATTAAAACTTCGTAAATGTACTAACAAACACCATTTGAAAATATTTTAAATTTTATAAAAAATATTGAAAACATTTATTTAGAATTTAAAAAAAAATTTTTGGAATTTTGCAAATATGTAGCTCATTCAATTTTAGTATAGCAAAATGCGAGTTTCTAGTGCCTAGGAATTACCCCTGATTTTTGACAATTTCTTTACTGAAGGTATGAAGAAAACTGTCAGAAAAAAATTATGAAAAATCAGTTACTACTTGTAGACACTTGAAATTTGCACTCTCTTTCACTAAAATTAAATGAGCCAAAAAAAAGAGATACTCAAAGTTGTAAAATCTTTTTTTTTTTTAATTCGAAATTTTAAAAAAATTTTGTTAAATCATTGTACATTTTGTAAATAGTTTAAGAAATGGGCGTTTATGGTTTTTCGTAGAGAATGAACCATATTTTACTTGAAAAATAATTTTAATTAGTTAGAAGAATTAAAAAATTACCAAATCTGTCAATATGTGGTTGTGCTAAAATTTATGAACAGATTGTATACAAGCAGAAATCACCGCAGCAGCTAGTGATTATTTCATACTAATCATCCACCATCGATATTTTGCAAAAAGCTGATTAAAATTTTATTACTCTGCGGTTTTGTTTATACCAAATGTGAGCAACTTATGTCATGTTAAAATAATTTTTTCTTGCTTTTATTAC
The DNA here is from genome assembly GCA_963971545.1 of Philophylla caesio. Lineage (NCBI taxonomy): Eukaryota > Metazoa > Arthropoda > Insecta > Diptera > Tephritidae > Philophylla > Philophylla caesio. The sequence goes on along the minus strand of OZ020604.1, from coordinate 36,105,319 downwards.
ATCATTTTTGGTTTAATTATATTTATTATCTAGACAATGTTTTTATTCGTACATACTTAATGACGAGTACTTACTGACATACATATGTATATAGCTACCAGTTCATTGCCTGAGATTTATGAAATGCGCGCAGAGTTGCATGCGATTATATTATACGCTTGCCGCGATGGGGGAAAAAGTATTTTTGTTTGTGATCTTTCTTAATATAAAGCTACGCTTTGAAATGTTTTTAATGAAGCCACATTTTAAGAGGTAGTTTCAGCTTTCGGGGTAAGTGTAAATCGGCACTTAAAATTCCTTCACTGCAGAAGTACACCCTAGACCTGACTAATCTATGTCAATGTCAATGCAGAGCGTGTGTTAAGGTTGTCATCAAATTTCAAATAAGTTACACATTACAACAAATATTGCAAAGTATGTAGGTATTAAATAATAGGTAACAAACGAGATGTTAATAAAAAAAATATGTTGCTAAGGGGTTGCCGCTTGACATAAATATAGCTTTTATTTCGAAATTTATTTTGCATTAAAAGAAAATATGTAATATTTATTATCATACGTACACAGTATACTGTGAAAAACATACAGTTTCATTAAAATATTGAACTGGGTTGCCATCTTCTCTTATTAAAAAATAAATCTAAATAAGAAATAAATAAAATATTACAATATGTACATCCCATAAAAAGATATTTCAGACAAACTCGGTAAGAAAATATTAAAAAAAAAAGTTGTCACTAAATTTTAAATATTAAAAAGATCAAAAGTGTCTAAATAAAAAAATATTTATATGAACTTAACTTTTTAACTTTATTTTTGGCAGCTCTTTTTGAATATTTAAAAATTATCTTAAACAGCTTTAATAGCAAAATACTTTTATTAGAGTTGTCACGTGATAAAATTAAAAATCATATATGTATATATCTAAAGTCTACCCAAAACAACAGTGTGCAACATAAGTTAACATGTTTTGAAAAAAAAAACATTTTAAGGAAGAATTTATCTTAAACTTACTGAAAAAAATGTCTGAGTATAGAAAAAAAGAATCGTTACTTTTTACCTGGTATACATTACGGTAAATACTGGTTAATGACAATAATCGCTTTTATCTTTAATAATGCGTATTATTATTTTTTAGTTATTTCCCAGTGTTTAACCGCTCTCCTAGAAGGGCAAACGTGATGCTGGCTAGTCTGAGACAGAGAACGCCACCGTATCCTTCATACGCAGGAAACGAGAACAAAAGGTATGCTCGAAACAAAACCTCGCTCTCGTAGTTTTATTCCCAAGAACGTTTAAAGATATAAACCGTAATGAGAACAAAACTTTCGAAAGTGAGAACAAAATAGGCCAGAACGTTTACAACGAAAATCTAGGGAACTTTTCTCAAGAGAACAAAAAGCGAAAATTAAATTTCGAAAACGTGTTCTCGGAGAAAAACTTGGAAAAAAAGCTTCAAATACGTTCGTAAAGAGAACGGGACTTTTCGCGAATAACGTAAGTGAAAACTATTATGGCATGCACGGCGTATACGTAACTTTAAGCTGCTCAAATGTGAATAGTGAGAATATAAGCTCTACCTTTTGCCGTATTTAAAGGCACAGAAGTGAATTTTTACTTGAAAATAGAAAAGTAAAAATATCTCTAAATTAAAATGAAGAGACAATTCTAACCTCTAGTACATTTTGAAACAGAAAAATATGATTGAAATTTCAATTGATTGATTTACTATTGTAGTAGGCTTTCAAAGGGCGCTACGAATCATTACACCAAACACCTCACAACACTGTTAACCCTTAATGCAATTACTACTGACTCCACATTCCCTCGAATTCGAAATTCCCAAAGCGACGTTTATGCCACTTTCTCAAGTTACACTTAACTTAAATTATGCTCTCAAAAGTTTTGTTCCTGATTTTTTTTGCGACAGAACATTTCCCACACTTTTGTTTTTATTTGATCCTTCTTGAAAACGTTCTCGTATGTTTCGATCTCATTTTGCTCTCATTTTGCTCTACTTTAGAACGTTCTTGCGAATTTCGTTCAAATGTTTGTTTCCGAAAGTTTTGCTTTCGTTCTGCTCTACTTGACAACGTCTTTGAAAATTCCTTTCGATTGTTTTTTTTTTTTCATAGGAACGTTATCGAAATTTACGTTAAAATTTTTTTTTTTCATGGAAAGCGCGATGTACCACTCTTCATAGATTTTTTCTTTGACAAAATGTTTTCGAAAGTTTTGTTCTCATTTTGCTCTACTTTAGAATTTCTTTTGTTGGAATTTTGTTTTTCATGGGAACGTTGCCGAAAGTTTTGTTACCTTTTGGTTTTTCTGGGAAATGTTTGTGAACGTTTCGTTCCCAATTTACATCCGTTTAAACGGTTCTCAATACTTTTGATTTTTTGACGAAATCAATCTTATTAGTTCTCGTGCTGAACTATGTAAATCAAAACTGCAGAGCTTTTTTTAAAACCTGACAATATTTCATTTATTAATTTTGTCTATTTTTTAAATAAGTGAAGTCGGAAATTTAATCTACTCACCGCATAAAAATACTTCTATTTATTTTTGTTTTAAATCAAATATTATTTAGAGCTCAAAATTTCGCTTGACAAAAAAAAAACTTAAATATTATTTTACTAAAAACTTCATATGCAACAACTTTCTAAAACTTCTGAGGAAACTGTTTGAAATTTCGATATAAAAAAATTTTTTAATGCGTTTATTTTTTTTTTATAGTTTAAGACTTGTGTTAATATCATTTTTGTTAGAGAATAAACTGTATTTAGTTTGATTAAAAATTGCAACTAAACACAGGGTAAATAAATTTCGAAAATTTAACAAAATGAACCACAAGAAAATTATTGTACGAGTATTTTCATTTTTGAACATATCACTTGCAATTGATTTCATTTTAATTACTAAAAAATAATCAAATATTGATTCTTCTTTCACATAATCCTATTTACGAAACTCTCCATTATTCTGATCCAATTTTTAACAGCCACTAATTTTGGTTTTTCATAGTTAGAAAATATACGCAAAAGCGTAAGTGGCTTAAATGGGTTTTCCCACTTTATTACACCAGACAGATATGTAAGATTAAACATTATTTTTTAATCTTCAAATTTCAGAAAATATCTCTGTTTTTGTATGCCAATAGGTTTCTCCTTGATTCTGTATGTACATTCACCTTTGCTTGCGTTCACAACTTTTTGCACAACAATCAAAAAAACATTAATAATACCCTGTGTAATACCCGAAAACGTAAATTAAAATGAATGATTGACGTTTTAAGTCACCGCAGTGACATCACCGTCTTTTTGAAATTAAACAACGCTATTAAATTGCATTAAAAAGCAAATATTTTTACTTTCAGCTCATCGGTCTTAAGTGTAACTCGAAATTTTTTTAGATGATATTAACTGGGACCAAGCGCTTTGGCTAAAATTTTTCACACTTTGAAATTTAATTTTAAACTACCAAAAGAGATTTCCGATGTGTTTATGGTAATTTAGAAAATATTTATATGTATGTATATGTATACATACATATATTACTTCACATATTTGTGCGCTCCCAAACCAAACCTATAAGATCAGGTTTATTCTTTAATGTTTCTTTTTATTTGTTTGTGTGTTTGTTCAATAATTCATTAAAGTTTCTATATACACATATAATTGCTTTCTCTGTAATTAGTTGACAATACTAACCCGATTATTGTGATTTGCACAAACAAACGTGGAAATTTAATATTAAAAAATTTTCATTTTTTTTTTTTTTGAATAAACTTCTTTACTTTTGAATACAACGAGCCACACGCACTAACCGACGACTGACTGATGTCCCACTGGTTGGCTGAAAGCCCATTTTTACACACAAACACACACACATTGTGCCGAAACTTTGGCGGCTACTTAGCCGCTGGGTTTGCTCGCTTATCGCTCACACACGCTTCATGCTTCCCAATAAACATTTAGGCTTGACTCAAATTAGAACTCAAGTTGAAAACAAACGTACTTCTCAAATCTCCAAAGTTGTTACTCAACAGTACCTCAACTTGCGAGTCATAGCGTTCTCAAAAAAGGGCATTTTTTTGTATGGCAATAATTCTCAAGTTGAGAAAAAGTTAGTTCGCAACTTGAACTCAAATGTGGGTTTCTAATGAGTCTCAAATTTATAATTGCAATACTAAAAATAAAATAAATTATGTATATTTGATTTTTAAAAGTCATTTTTACTTTGGTACTTACGATTTTACTAAGATATTTTATTCACGATCTGAAGTGCTAGGCTTTAATTTCAACATGGCTTTCAATTTGCCAATGCTACCACTGGTTTTATACAATTTTATAAAGGTTACACAATAATTGCTAGATATCAACTTGAGAACTATACATTTTTCAAAAAATTTTTCAAAGGTTAGGGAATAATTGTATGTATTTCTCAAAGGTCAGAGAATAATTAGAGAATGACGCTGGATATCAACTTGAGAACTTAAAAATTCTCAAACAATTTCTCAAAGTTTCGCTTATAGTTGCTGGATATCAACTTGAGAACTATACATTTTGCAAAAAATTTCACAAAGGTTAGGAAATAATTGCTTGATATCAACTTGAGTATTATAAATTTCTCAAATGTTAGAGAATAATTGGAGAACGGTGCTGAATATCAACTTGAAAACTATGTTTTTCTCCAAGATTGGGAAAATATTTTTCCGATGTTTGTTGGGTTATGCCGTGAGTATAGCGAATCAATGTCGCTTGTCCGTCTGCGAAGGCATGCAAATACAAACACACATACATATGTACATACATATGTGCATACATAGAAGTGCCCGGTAAGACAGTGACGACAATGCGGATGATCAGCGCTTACAAATATTGACACATGTGCATACAAAATTTACATGTGTGCGTATGTAGAGATGTTGTTCTTAAAAGTCAGACATGTAAGTATACAGTCAATAGAGTAAGTTGGGATATTGTCATATATGTAGGTATAACTCATTCGACAGTTTCTGTAATTGTTTGAAGATAAACTAAAATCATACCGTGCAATTTTATTAATTGATGTATTGTGCAGAATGTTCTAAAACAATATACTCCATTATATTAAGTAGTTCAGCAGATATTCCATTAAAACCAGAAATAGTCAAAAAAGTCGTGTTGTCAAAATTTATCGGTAATGTGATATACCATGTCGGGCAAAGTGATATACTTTTCTACATTGCACATAACTTATCTTTTAAAAATAATATCTAACAAATTTATTATTTTAATAGAATACACAAAAAAATAAAACAAGCAAAATTAATGTAAAAGAGTAAAAAAATTCAAAAAAAAACTATACGAGTTTATTCATAGTAAAAGAAACTATTCACAAGACTCGCGAACGAATATCGCTTGGCGTTTAGGTTATCTGTTGCAAAACGAGCTCACAGTATTCATGCTGGTTGGAGTTTCGGCCCAACAATCCTTATCTACCACTGGGCAGAAGCAAATGTTTTTCCAATATGCTTGCTGAACTTTCCCTAGCTTGTGTTACTCGTTGTACCTTCCCTTTTTTTCTCGATTTTTGTGCCTCTTTCAGGTTTTACATGAAGTAATGCTTTCCTCCAAATATGGTGTCTATGGTGATGTGCTTGTATGTACAAAAGTTCTATGGCACGATTCCCATCTTTTTTGTCACATGAACTTTCGTATTCATCTTTGGAAAAGGTTTTGAGAGGCCAATACAAAATACAATATTTGGGGTATGACTATAGAGACCACCTAAAATAAGCAAAATTGGGTTCTCCCTTGACTTGATTGAACCCCTTTGACTATATCACATTACCCCATCTCGAGTTTTTTAAACTAAAAAATTGTTTATATTGAAATAATTTACCAAATATAAAAAACTAACTTGAATTACAATATGCAACATCAAAAAATTCACCAAGTCGTGATTCGTATTAGGCATACTTAGTAAACAACAGAAAACAAATTCATATTTAGATATCACGTCCCAAAACATAAATAATAGTAATCTTACCTTTTTTACTTTTCGTTACACTTCCTCAACTAAGTGTAGCTATAAAATTATATCATTGGTGTGTACAAAAGTCATCAAAACATTTAGATTATTCATAAATCTACAAAATGTCGCGTGTTTGTGTTAATTCTCCTAGCTTATTTTGTTACGTATGTCGTCAATTTACTCCTAAAAGGGAAAAAAAATGTTATAAAGCTTATTTTAAAATTGCCATTAGAAATGAAGACAAATTATGCGTGCCGAAAGTGTCTTGTTTAAAATGTTATAAATATTTGACGAGTTGGTACAAGGGTAATATTAAACCGATGCCTTTTGATGTACCAATGCAGTGGCGTGAACCCAAAAATCACGTAGACGACTGTTACTTATATTTAACCAGGGACCGAAAATAACTATTATTTTTTTTTCCAATGTTATAAAAGTCCGGGGCTAAATATTGTTATAGAAGAAAAATATTAATGCTCCTTTGATCCCAGGACCTCCAGGACAAAAATCCTGGATTTTTTCTAATTTTTTAACTTTTTGTGAAAAAATCCAATAATAACTGAAAAATCCGGACTTTTATTTTTTTAGTCCGCTAATAATAGTTAAACTTGGCCAGATATTTTTTAAGGCCGAAATAAAAGTCCTTTCCTAATTAGAAACGAACCGCTTATCGAAATTAAACAAATTTGGTATCAAATGAAATATGATTGAAAGAGCTTTGAATATGAAATATCTAAACAAGGGATGCCACCTTTCTATATATATTTTTTTAAATGTAAAAATATTTTGTATGCTCAAATAAAAGTCCTTTACATATAATAAACAAACGGCTTATCCAAATTCAACAAATCTGGTATCAAATGAAAGAGGATTGAAAGAGCTTTCAAAATGAAACATTTTAACAAGGGATGCCACCTTTCTATCTATTTTTTTTTTATAATGTAAAAATATTTTGTATGCCCAAATAAAAGTTTTTTCCCTTTAATAAAAAAACTTCAAATACACAAACCTTAAAAAAATATTAAATCAGTACAATCATAGTCTTCACTTATTAAGAATTACATTTTCATTTTATAAGAAAAAAAAATATCAAATAACTAAAAATTTTCCCATTTTTGTAAATTAGTACATCTGACTTATATTTACGAGCATATCAAAACATGCTTCGATCTTGTTTGGTTAATGCAAGGGTTAACTCGCCCTTCGTGTAAAGTTAGAAAATATTTAACAGCTCCCGACATTGTTGTTGTACTACTCGGCAAATTTTGCTTAAGTATTTTTTTGGTGACCAATCTTTCAGGTGCGATCGTGAGTTGCATTTGTGACCCGAACAGTTCGTATGAAAAAAAGTACTTAAGCTTTTATGAAATATTCTTAAATCAAAATTAATTTTTATTAACAAATATTCGAAATATTTAAAGTGGAGTGAAAGTTTTCAAAAAAAGAAAAAAAAAACAATCAAGTGAAAAATTAATCTAATACATTAGCGCCAGAGTAAGTATTTAAATTACCGATTTATGGATGAAGATATGTAGTACATACTTATGTTGTTTATGTATGCAGCAAATTTGCTGCATATCGTTTGTAGAGGAACCTTTCCATTTCAAATCAACCAATCCGCGCAGGTCATATTTTTGTATTTTGACAAAAATGAAATATGTTGTTTTTAGGTTGATTTTATGAGACCCGTATTTTTTCTTTTGGCTGAAACAAATTTTTTCGTCCATTTTTCGAAATTATCGTTTGTATATAAAAATCGATTTTTCTTGTAGTACCCGGGAACTTTTTTTTGAAATGCGCATAACTTTAGTTAAGATAGTGCTATATTCGCCAATAAAGCAGGTATTATATTATATTATTACAACAAAAACAGAAATATGAATACAAATACGCAATTTCTATGTAATTGTTAGGGCAATTTTTTAAAGTTTTGTACTTAGTTTTGTGATCATGTGGGTTGTATTCAAATTTAATTTTTAGCAAAATGGATATACCTTTATGTAAGATATATGATTTTATGTATGTACAAAGGTAGGCAGTGCCAAATCTATTCGCCAAATATTTTGCATATAGTACACGTTTCTGATATTATACTAGACCATATAAATAATAAGTAATTATGTGGAAGGGTTTCCAACATTACTTTTTAGCACTGACCAAAATAAAAATAAAGTTATTTGTTTAATAAAAAAGTATTTGAATTGAAAGAAAAGATTGATCCTTTGTAATTATTGATACATTTTCTTTGTCGTTATAAAAATTAGAAATAAAACAATGGGACGAAAACGTGATTTTTATATACGCGAATATTTTGAAAATGAAGATCGATTCGCAAAATGCAAGGCATGTGGGGAAAGATTTCAGCACAATTTTATAACTAATTTAAAAAGGCATTTGCAAAGAAAGCACGCTGAATTATTTCAGGAATATAATAAACGGATAAAACAGGCAAATGAAGAAATTGATCCCAATGACAAAAAAATTAAATTTACATCCGAAATGTGTCCAAGTGAAGTTGTGAATGCATGCATTGACTTTATAACAAAAGATTCGCTACCTTTGTCATTTTTCGATTCCGATTCATTTAAGACTCTCACTAATCAAATATTTGACGGACTAAAGATGACAAAAATCACGTCCAAAAACATTATGCAGTTTGCTAGTGAAAAGCACAGCAAGCTTATATGTTCAATTAAAAATATGATTAGGGGTAAACTTCTTTGCCTCAAAATCGATACTGCTACTCGAAGTGATCGCGGGGTTCTTTGCATAAATGCCCAAGTGTTTTTGAAAGGAAAAATTGAAATAATAACGCTTTCAATCGAAGAAATAAAGGGAAGGCATACGGCAGTGAACATAAAATTGATAATCCAAAAAGTAATGCGTTCTTATGAAGTTAAGAAGGATCAAATTTATGCTGTAACAAGCGATAATGGACGCAATATGATTAAAGCGGTTGAGCTTCTGTCAGAGACAGTTATTGACGACGATGATGATGAAAGCGAAATTAACATTTCACAGGACTTTTCCAGTGATGATTTAATACCAATTATAGGTGACCACATAATATCTATTAAATGTGCAGCACACACGCTCCAACTCGCTGTCAAAGACTTTTTGGAAGATTACAGTCCGGGAATAGTAATCAACATCCGTGGTGTTGTAAAGCTTTTAAGGACTCCACTTTTACGGTATATATACGAGTAGTACATATTAAACTTACAATCGCCTGGCAACTAATTTTTTATATTGGTTTTATTTATAACTTTTAGCCAAAAGATAAAAGAGTTGAACCTTGTGAAACCACAAATTGATGTTCCAACTCGTTGGAGTTCTACTTATAACATGATGAACAGACTTTGCCAACTTAAAGATTTTTGTGCCCAATATTTAGCAGCATCGAAACAATTGAGCGTTGACGAGTGGCAATTGACAGAGAGCATCGTGGCAGTTTTAGCAATACCTTTTGCCTTAACATTAAAGCTCCAAGAAAGTCAATTGCTCTTGGGCTCTTATAAAGGTGCTCTTTATAAAGGTTGGCTGGAAATGACGCTTCAGTTGAAAAGCAAAGAATGCGTAATTAGCGAAAGGTTTTTGAGTTTCGTTGAGAAGAGGCAAAGTTCGCTTCTTGAAAACGCGACTATGTATGCAGCCCTATTTTTGGACCCCAGGTTGAGGCGTGTTCTTTCTAAAAAGAAAATGCAATCCGCTAAAATTCACCTCAAAGGACTTGTTCGTCGCATGGAGGGCTTAAAAGAGGTTACTTTTTTAAATAATTATATTACCTCACGGGTTTTTGAGTAATTTTTTGTAACTTTTTTTCAATTTAGAATCACGGCTCATCCTCTCAAGATTTTCAACACAGTGAAGATATGACATTCTTGGTTGATGAATCTTCTATGCAAAGTTCGTCATCACTCTTAAAGAACTGTATAAGAGAGCTTGAGTTAGCGAATTCTTCATCCGAAGAGGATTCTCCAGAGATCCAGAGTGAAGTCAGAAAAGCCTTTTATGAAATTGAGTCCTATAAAGAAAAGCGAGTAGATGTTGACATGGATATAATCGAATACTGGAACGGTAAAAAATATTGTTTTCCATGGCTTCGAAAACTTGCCTTTGCTATTCATTCGGTGCCTTCCACGCAAGTTAGCGTTGAACGATCGTTTTCCGCCCTGAAGCTGATTCTAACGGATTTGCGTTATAACCTAACCGAACAAAATTTGGAAACTATTTGTCTTTTGAAGCTTAATAGAAATATTATTTCACACACGTGAATATTTTAAATCAATTTGTTATTGGAAATAATTAATATTATCCTCGTATAAAAGCATTTTTTATACTGTGCAAAATAAATTCGTAAGCCTTAAGGTTTGTGTATTTGAAGTTTTTTTATTAAAGGGAAAAAACTTTTATTTGGGCATACAAAATATTTTTACATTATAAAAAAAAAATAGATAGAAAGGTGGCATCCCTTGTTAAAATGTTTCATTTTGAAAGCTCTTTCAATCCTCTTTCATTTGATACCAGATTTGTTGAATTTGGATAAGCCGTTTGTTTATTATATGTAAAGGACTTTTATTTGAGCATACAAAATATTTTTACATTTAAAAAAATATATATAGAAAGGTGGCATCCCTTGTTTAGATATTTCATTTTCATAGCTCTTTCAATCATCTTTCATTTGATACCAAATTTGTTTAATTTCGATAAGCGGTTCGTTTCTAATTAGGAAAGGACTTTTATTTCGGCCTTAAAAAATATCTTGCCAAGTTTAACTATTATTAGCGGACTGAAAAAATAAAAGTCCGGGTTGACCGTTTATTTTGTTTCAAATATAATAAAAGTCTAAGAATAACTTTTATCTAAGGACTTTTTTTTTAAAAGTCATAAAAGTCCCGGTCCCTGTATTTAACAATTGTTTTAGTTTGATTAGTCAATCAAAACTAAATTACCTTTTTAGAGATTTAGATTTGACCACAGAAAAATCTAAAATATTAGGCTCGAGATTAAAACAGTGGAATCTATTGGAAACTGGAGTTAAAACTACAGCTTATTGAAAACGTCACATTACCTTAACTACCTTTTATTCAAAAGAAGATGGGTAAGTGATATGCAATAATATTGATGGATTAATGTCAGCATTAGGTCAAAAGCATATATTAAAATATGGGTTCAGTAAGTGATGAACATGGTGAAAGATTTCATAAAGAAATTGCAGAGTAAGAGAAACGTTATCAGGGTAGATGGGAGCCAGCTATGCTTGCAGACTATTGTTGGAGCCTACAGAGGGATACTGCCACTACTGACAACAAGAGAGCCAATCGTTCAAAACAAAGAAAAGTTATTTTTAATGTAGAATAAGAAGTAATGTCACCGCTTCACGTAATTTTAAGTAAAATCAATAAATGCCTTTCACTACTAAACTTGACGTGATAGAACAATTTTATTTCAATATTTCAAATAGTTTTAAGGTGGCGAATCATAATTAAATACTGTGAACCTAGTGAAAAAAAATGTTTACTTTGTTGCATAGTGTTATTAGATATTAAATATATTCACAAAAAACCAAAATAAATGCCAGAAGCTTAAAACCTTTGAAAACTGTGTACTTATCACTTTTCCAAACAAGGACTAAAATATTTGGGTACGCACGATTAAAAAGGTTTTTGCATACTGCAAGCAAATTAAGCTTTTATTGCATGCACAGTCTTGGAGCAACAGTTTTTAACCGTTACTATTGCATTTACAGTTAAGTTCATGCAAAACCATGCATAGTTTAGAAAATATCCTGTTATATCACTTTATCCACCACCCACCCATATCACAATACCCCAACTCACTCTATTTTTTGGATTTTTACACACGCATATCTACTGCTTAGCACATTTATATGACACCCACAAATACATGGTCAATAATTTACTTTCCTTACAATAAACCTTTATTATTTTCTGTAACAGAAACCTTACAGCCTAACCTAATATTCACGCACTCCGGCAATTATCTGTCAAAAATGTCTCATGCTCATACAACTTGTATGGGAGCAACCCAAATTGAACGGCGTGCGCCAAAAGCTAACTCAGTTTCCAATTTTCATTTTGCGTGACATTTCGATTTGACGTTTATCCCGCCGTTGAGGGTGATGCGCATTGTCTTAAATATAACGAATACGGACTTTTTTGTTTGGATGAGCAAAAAAATTATCAAAAAGCTTTGAATGAAAACTTTTTATAAATTTGTCATTGTTTGGAACTTGGGATTATGTTTTTTATGATTATTATTCCTTATATAATATAAAAAAGGAAACAAATCAATTGCCAAACAAAACAAAAATTTCAAACTTTGGAATAAATCAATATTAATTAATTTTTTTGAGTAAACAATTTCGTAGTGCAAATTTCAAGCGGCTGAAAAACGGCGTTTGACAATTTTTAAATTACATTCAATTTATTTGCTTTTGGTTATATGTATATTCTTTATAAGCTTTTTTAATATACATATGTATGTGAATATTAGTATTTTAAAATGAAAGTTCAAGTTAAAAGTGAAAGTTCAAAAAAATTTTTTAAATTGTTTGATTATATTATGAAATTGAAATAAAATTAAATTCACACTTTGCCAACATTTTTTGTTTGTTCTGTAAATTGTATCGTTTGTATTGACCACATTTAAATTTAAATCTGCGAAACTGAACAATGGTTAGATAAAATTACAAAGAATTATGTTTATTCAGGTAAAAAAAAAATACCTAAAATTTTAAAATAAGAATAAAAAACAATGAGAGTGTAACATTTCCGAACCTACTAATGAATTTTCGTTGAAAATTTTTGTTTAATTACCGAATTTAAGAATTAAATTGAATGCTTTGAATGCTGAACTCGGATTGACTGAAATCCAGTAATAAAAAAGGCAAATAAACAATTGGATGTTATTTTTTGAAGACTCTTGGAAGAGAAACAGAGTTTGCCGTTTGAAAAGTTATTGTTTTGCAACGCAGTCATACAATTTTTACGATAAACTAGTTTTACTTCAAATAAATTTCATTAGAAACTACTATTTTTTTATTCAAAAATAAAAAATGGATGCACATATAGTACATACTCGTATAGTACCAAAGGAGAGCATTAAAGTTTCATTCAACAAATTTGAAATGAACAAATTTCTTTATCCTTCTATTTTGTATGTATGTACGCAACAATTTTTTTTTGTTTTTTTACTTTAACGCAAGTACAAAAGCGAATTCATAAAAGGTGGTATTAATCAAACAGCTGATTGGTGGTTGGTTGTCAAAATCAATTGTTTAGTTACAAATAATCAATTGTTCCGTTTAACTACAAGCAGTTTAAAGATATGGTTCACTATAACTTTTTGCGGTGACTCTACTGGTGTAAAAATTATTTCGCGAAATTTAAATACAAATGCGATAAAGTTTGACAGTAGCCCACCAAAGCATTGCATTTTTAGAATCGCTACCACCTTACATGCATTCGTATTTTATGGCTATCGTTTTGTTGAAGGGAGCTTAGTTATGCTGACTGTTGACAGAGCTTTGTTATGAAGGATTACATCTACAAACAAACTTTTGTACTATTAGAATTTATTTCTGCATTAATTTATTAATTTTAAATGACATTGATAGATTTATTGAGAACTTTTGTCAATTTTTAAAATTGCTAAGAACTTTGTCATACATACATACATACATATGTATGCATCTGTACATTGTATGTATGTACATAGTTCCATTTCATATCTCAGACGGCAAAATATTTAAGTTTGCAATTTTTAAATGCTTAAAAACTCAATCAGTTATTTTAAGTGGCAAAGTTCATTAATAATCTTACATTTGAAACTATACATGTTGATGACAAATGTGTCGCTTTAGTCTAGCCAAAGTCGTTAGGTGCAATTGAAATACTTATCATACTTTAGAGAAAGTGATCGTTAATGCCTTTGGTGACCTTATTCTATCGCCTAGAATTGTTTGCTCTAATCTTTTACGTTGCCAGCCAGTGCAAGAAAAATCCAAATCATTGGAAAGGTTTTTCTAATAGCGGTCAACCCCTCGGCAGGTAATGGCCAACCTCCGAGGATATTTCTGTCATGAAAAAGCTTCTCATAAAATACATCTGCCGTTCGAAGTCGGCACAAAACAGTAGGCGCCTCGAATTGTGCTAGAACACAAGGACGCCCACCAAAAATTGTAGGATAAGCTGAGCTACATATGTATGTATATCAGGGGCGGATCCAGCTGGAGCACATAATCCCCCAACCCGCCTCCCCTAAGAGCTCGACGTCGTATAGATTACTCGTATTATGATAATGAATTATGAATTTTGTCTCTACGAACAACAATGTTTTATTTTCCTGTCAGTCATTTTATCACTTCGGTAGCTAATCGATAGAACTTTACACCGACCAAATAACAGTAACTCCAGATTTGAGGTATACAATTATTAACCGGCCTCCTCCTAATAACCGTTTCTGGATCCGCCCCTGTGTATATAGTGTAAGCGCCAAATTAATATTATTATTAATCGTTTATGTTTAAGAAGAGATTTTGCCAGCATCCTGTCTAACCCTCTCTGAAAACACTTTATAAATATCTTCTCTGGGATACATTTAGGTACTATGTAACAGCTGTAATCTGCAGCCAACTAAGAATGCTCCATTAGTTGCCTTAGTTCTACCATTTCATACAATTCGAAACATTTACATGTACATATGTCTTGTGAAAAAAAAACCATAGTAGTCTGTAAACTACCCTAAATTAAAGTTTATTATTGTAATTAAGTTTATGAACACATTAATTATTCCTTCAAACTTATTTGAAATAACGAGTATTCATGAGGTTTTTAGGAAGAAATAAAACGCATATAATGTAATGCTTTGGCAAAGAATTTATCTTTACTATAAAAATAAGTGTTTGCCATTATGTTTTAAAAATGATTTCGGGCAAGTGACCGCCGCGGCTAGCTCGAATAAATTCCAGCTGAGAGGCCCAATTTTCGACCACTTTTTGCAGCAATTGGGACCGTTTTCAATTTAATTAGTTCAAAGTGATGTATAAAAAAAATGTAAATTGTTAATCGTGTACAAAAACCAATGGATTCAAGAAGCAGGCTTCGTCTACACACCCAGCGTCTACCCCGTACCGATTTCAAATTACTGAACCAACACCTAGTATTCTGTGAGAAAGTCGATTAAGTAAAATGAGACGTTGAAGAGCAAAAGATCTAAAGCGATTTGAATTTTTTTTTCAATACGGTTAGTGCAGAAACATATTTTGATCTAGATCTGACAAAGACTGTTAAAAAATAACTTTAAGGTGTATGGATCTGAGAATTCTGAACAGTACAACGAAAAAAAAGAGTAAAAATCTATTGCTTATCTTACTGAAAATCACTTTGGAAAACAGATATACATTCTTCTCTAAAGACAAAATGGTTAGAGACGATCGTCAATTTCAATTTGATTTAAAGGTACATATAAGACGTGAAATGTTTTAAAGAATATCAATGAGGGAACGATTTTAATTTACTAGAAAAGTTCCCTTTATGATAATTATCCGAGCAGAAATTGTAGCGGAAGAAATCAGCGAGTAGAATGGTTACCTCATTGGGGGGAAAGGGCAGATTTTCAATTCAGAAACAATTGAGCAGGAGTACAAAAGCATCATCCAGGGGCGGATACAGAAAATAATTTAGGGGGCTCAAAAAAATATTTTTGTAGACAAATCATGAATGAAAATCATGCTCAGAATGAAAAGATAAGTCGATTTAGTGATGTCTGTCTGCCCGTCCTTCCGTCCGTTCGTCCGTGCAGACGATAACTTGAGTAAAAATTGAGATATCTCTGAAGGTAGATTGTCCTTGATCAGAGCAGGTTGGTATTGAAAATGGCCGAAATCGGACAGTAACCACCCAAACCTCCCATATAACGGCAATTGTCGAAAATGCAAAAATTGCTATATTTCAGTAGCTATGGAAGCTAATTCGCTCAAATTTGTTATGTAGTGTTGTATTCGAGCAGAAGATCTGACTGTTAAAACACTTATGAGTTCATTTGTATATCTCTGCAACCACAACCGCAACCCCCTCCCCCCCCATATTTTTCAAATGCCGATATTTGGAAAATTTTCAAAATCTGGCCATAACCACGCCCACCTGCCATATAACGGTAATTTTCGAAAACACTTAAAATCGGACATTTAAATAAATGTTGAAGTTAAATATCTTGAGTTTGGTATGTGGTGTTGTATTGCAGCGAGAAATCCGACTACGTTACCACGCCCACTTATAAAAAAAATCTGTATGTATCTAAATAAATGTAAGGTATTGCCACAAAATTTGGTGAACGTATTGTCCTTGATATCACTACCATCACCGTCTTTTTGAAATCGGACCATAACTACGCCCAACTTCTATATAACGGAAATTTAAAAAAATGCAAAAACCTTTGTTTTTCGGTATTTATTTGAAAGAATTGAGTAAAGTTTAATACTAGCAGATATTTTAAACAAAGAAACGGGGTTATATAAAAATCGGTTTCGCCCGAATTTAGCATTTCTTACTTGTTTTTATTTTGTTTATTCGAAAGCTTATTAAAAAAAAAAAAAAAAAAAAAAAAATTATTTAAAACTCATTAGAAAGAAATATTATAGAAATATAACAAAATTTATTTACTTATTTTTAAAAAATTTGCTTAAAGAGTAGATCTTACAAGCTAATTGTAAAATGAAGCAAAAGCATCGAGGCCTTACACCTAATATCTACATGTGATTAAGGATATTGAATCGCAAATTTGGGAAGGTGGGTCATTGGGCAATGGAGAAGGATATGGGTTATGGTAATTCTTATGTCCGCGTTGCACGTAACATATGTATGTACATGCAAATGGATTATAGGAGGAATAAAAACCAAAACAAACAATTTACTAAATAAATAAAAATGCTTGTAAAATGAAACAATTTTTTATATATTTTGTTCTACGAGTATAAAGGTATACAGGTATAAAGTGTTCATTTTATTTTTATAATTTTTAGTTTTATTCTCTTTCATCTTTAGCTGCATAAGTTGTTTGTTTATATATTATTTACATAAAATATTTTTTGGTACTAAATCTTATATGTTTCTATTTTAATTACACGGTTTGTGTGGATCCATTTTATTTAAAATAAAAATAATGTTTCTAAAAAGACCAAATAAATAAAATCCAAAGAAATTTATAAATAAAATAAAATAAAGTGCAAAACATAAAACAAAATAAATAAATACATAAGTAAATAATGTAGACATTAAAATCAAACAAAATAAAATAGATGGAAGAATTTTTTACTTCCAACAGCGAAATTTCCGCTTTCAAATTTTTAGTTGCACACATCCAAGTATGAGCATGAAACTTCACACAGCCAAAGCGAAAGTTCGCCCGGCGAGTAATTTAATTATATAGCCACCGCCTTAGAGCGCGGCGGAGCATGCCAAGAATAGACGTATTTCTTTATCGTTTCAAAGTTTTTAAATTAAATTTTACTTATTTATTTATTTAATTTAACAATGGACATGTAAGACATTTGTCTTTTAAGAGTACATCAACTTGATAATATTAATATTAATATATTAAGTTAAATCAAATTATTATTATTAACATAAGTTAAAATAAGTAAGCTTAAGACTAACAAGAAAGAAATCAGAATAAAATACGATTTTTTTTTGGTTTAAAAATTAATTTAAAATGCAATAATTTATAAAAAACTATCTCTTTTTATAAAACATAATCACTCTTATAAAACACTCGCTCCAATTGTGTTAAACTAAGCGATTATGCAGAGCGAATAATGTACGACGGCATCGCCATAGTCAGCGAAGTTACCGCCGCACAATGGGGCAGCAGACCAGAAAAGTTGGCAAAAACTAATTTTTTCAAAATAGCCGGTAGCACTTTTCGTTTATTGCTTTGGATTTATGAATATACTAGCAACAATAAACCAACGGTTTTTCAATGTCATTTTCACCACCTCTCTTTTCAGAGCCTTACAAACACAGAGCTTATTTTCGCAATAAGTGCAGTTTGATTTTTGTGCATTTTCTATTCACAGTTTGAATATATATTTTCCAGTCGCTGACTATAATTTAGCAACTTTAATTATGGAACCATCAACATCGGGTATTTATAAAGATTCATTTATATTCACTTTGTGCGTAATTGTGATTTTCACATTTTGGTCGTTTTTTTTCGGAAACCTACCTTAATAAGTTTATTTTCCTACAGTTTAAGTTTTAAAAATTGGAAAAGTTAGTGAGCCCGGCATGATCGGCCGGAAATTTTTTAATTATCCTGTAATATGTATATTTATGTACTTAATTGGAAAAAAAAATTGTGCGGATTTTTTGCGTTTTGGCATTTGCTCGCATTTATGTATGTGCCTATGTACTACCTTTTGTTGTAGTTTAGTTCGAAGCTTTTTTTACTTTGTTTTGATTATTTGTTTGTCAAACGTCAACTACGTTGATTTAACTTTTCATTTCAGGTGTTAGTTCAAAAACAATTTTTGTCAATCGTAGGGAGCTCATTCAAATAATATTTTGTTGTGAAAAAATCACAACTGATGAAAAGTTTATTTTTTTAAAAACTGAATTGGAAAAACAAACAAAATTTCAGCAAGTGACTAAAGAAGAATTGAATAAAACATTGAACCGCCTGAAGTCTGAATTTAAACTTCGTTGGAACAAATCGTACCGAAAAATAGAAGTTTTTAATGAAATTAATAAAACATGGCTGGATTGCTCAATTTGTTTTATGAAAAATTCAAGCCGAAAAGGTGGTCGGCCTGAGAGATCTTTTGAAGAAAGCTCAGAGCGTACCAAACGAATGAAAACAAAAGATTTGAGGGAATCTACGCCAGTTGATGTCCTGAGTTATGCTACTCAAATGAAATTAAGGGAATCGGGTGAAGTGAAGGCATCAAAACTTTTGATGAAAAGCTTATCTCAGAATTATGATAGCGCAAATATGTGTTCAAAAACTTCATCAGGCCATTACGAAAGTACTTGTTTGTCAGGTGAAGATGCTTTGGCTGTCGTGGTAGATGCCAAGTTGACAAGGAATCAGTACAATATAATAAGATTGGCTGCTCGGGATAAATTTCCTTCCTATAAAGTAATACAGGAAGAAAAAAAGAAATGTTATCCTTCCAAAGAACACATCAAGGCAACTAATACGCTTGTCTGTGCAACTTTACAATCCTTACTGGACCACACAATATGTCGTCTGATTATTGCACAGAGGACTGTAATAGATTCCATTCCCGCAAAGGATTTACACTACTTCTGATTCTGCTGTTTTCATAACTAGTATTGTGCCTATTCGTATTGTGTTGGGCGAAAAAGTTGTTTGGCAAAATCCTGCTCCATCTTCGACGCGCTATTGCAGGCCTTTGAAAATTGAATTTATTAAGGAATCCTCTGAAGTTTCAATAGCGGAGAAAAACAGAGTTACTGAAGAGATTGGAAATCTTAAAAAATCTAAAACGATATGTGATGGAAAATCTATTGAAGTTGAGCACGCTTTACTTTTTACTATGGTGGATGGGAAAGTTTGTAATGCGATAACCCAGACGACATCCACTCAAAAGTGCTACATTTGTAGTGCAACATCAAAAGATTTTAACAATATTGACAAAATGGTGAAACGAGAAATACATACAGATAACTTAAGCTTTGGACTATCAATATTGCACGGATGGATAAGATTCTTTGAGTGTCTTTTGCATCTGTCTTATAAACTGCCAGTAGAAAAATGGCAAGTTCGAAATGACTTGGGAAAAAATATTGTTGCTGAAAATAAAAAACGAATACAAAACGAATTTAAAAAACGCTGCGGTTTGATTGTTGGTGTTCCAAAGCCAGGGTTTGGAAATTCTAATGATGGCAACACAGCGCGACGATTCTTTAGGGAGGCAGAGGTTTCGGCCGAAATTACAAAATTGGATTTAACTTTGATTAAAAGATTGCACAATATATTAATAACTGTAGCCAGCGGACATGAAATAAATGTTGAAAAGTTCACGAAGTATTGCCAGGACACTGCTAGGTACTTTGTGGATAAATACCTTTGGTATCGTATGCCTCCAACAATGCATAAGTTTTTAATACATGGCCCTGAAATAATTTCTCACGCTTTACTACCAATCGGCCAATTATCGGAAGAAGCACAAGAGGCTTGCAACAAGGATTTTAAAAGATATCGCGAACACCATTCAAGAAAATGCGGCCGTGTGGAAACTAATATTGACATATTCAATTCATTTATGCTAAGGTCTGATCCGGTAATAAGTTCAAAGAGAAAATTCAAAAGAACTAATAACCAAAAGTTACCAACTGAAGTATTGGAATTATTGATATGTCCACTTATTCCTATTAACGATGAAGAATATGATGATATTTACGATGATGACGGTCAACAAAACGAAAATTGGTCTAGTGATGAAAGTAGCAATAGCAACTAAATACTTCCTAAGTTACTTTCAAATAATTTGTTTATTTGTTAAAATAATTTCTTTTGTATTCTTTAAATTATTTTTATAGTTTAATTGTTATTATTGAAATAAAATAAAATAAAAAATAAAGCAGTCGCCACCAATCACTATATGAACGGTTCAGGTAAATCTGATACAGTCTAAAAACTTCGGTTGTAAGCGCAATATTCTGAAATTTGATACAAATACTTACTTTAGTAAGAGGAATCAGGGTACCAATTTCCAACTTCCTAGCTTAAGCCGTTTAGTTGATGCCAACTTTTAGGTCATTCTGCCCCACTGTGCGCCGTACGCCATATTATGTTCAAGCCTTATTTTGCTTGTTCATTTAATTTTGTTTACTTGTTTTTATTATTTTATTTTATTGTATATTAAGTGACGCTTCGGAGCCGTAACGGAGATGTGACGCAACTGAAATATGCAGGAGTTATATTTGTTGTTCCATATAAATAATAAAAGGTGCTCAAGATCCAAATGTATGTATGTAAGTATACGTTTATTGGGGGTCTTTAACGTAAGTACATCAATTGACACGCCTTAATAAAAAACACATCAATTAATAAACTTAAAAGCGCATTTATAACAATATTTTATAAATATTTTTTATACAAGCATACAAAAGAATCTATTGTTAATTGCAAATAAAACAAAAAAATGAACTCTCAAAGGTTCAAAGCAGTATATATTTTATTTTAAATTCGACAGTTAACTACCGAACTGTGAAAGCAATCCTTAATACTTTTTAGCATTATTATTTGCGAGTGTCTCGCAAATGCAATAAAATATATTTCATTGTAGTCGTAATTTTTTTTTCAACACGGCACACCTTTGCACGTGATAAATAATTAACAATTTTTTAGAGAGATGTCAATTGTCAATGTTAAAAATTTTTTAATAGTAAATTATTTTATGGCGGGCTGTGGCTCAATATTTCCGCTGATATTTTACAATTCGTATTAGCTGCTATTGCTTCAAAAAAAAAGGAATACCCTCGAAAAAATAAAAATTTCTAAAAATCAACGGTGTATTTGAATATCCTAAAACTTGCTTTTTGCTGAACTAAAATTGCATACGCTACAAATTTGCAAACACAATTTTTTTAAAGACTCTGATAAAAATAAAAAAATTAAAATTTAATACAATTTTAAAAAAATTTTAAATTTTTTCGTTAAAAATGTATCTGTCTTTTCATAAAAAAAAAACAAAATTAATAAAGGAATAAATTTCTAAACAACTTGTTAGAAAAAATTACTACTATTTTACAAAAAAAGCGCTTTGTTAAACTTACACATTAATGTTTTAAAATTGAATGGACTATAAGACTGTACACACAAAATTTTCTAAAGCTTCGGAAAAAAAGTTTAAATTTTGATCAGAGTTTGTTGAATTAAAAAAAAAAATAAGTTTGAAATTTTTTATTAGAGAATTAACTGAATTTCAATTAAAAAAATTAATTTAAAAAAAATTTTATAGCGTCGGGATTGGATATACAGTCCCGTGCACATCTCTAGTATGTATGTATGTATGTACATTCACATGTATTTACCGACATACATATATCCGAATTTATAATTCGCTTTAGTGAACGCAGAAGTCACTAAATAAATAAAGAAAAATTCCCTATTTGCATTAGATATAAATTTATTTACATTTAGCCATAAATAAACATCAATATATATATATGTACATACAGTGTATAAGAATGTGGGTAAAACTTTAAGATAACAAAAAAAGTACAGTAATCTACAATTAAGGAGTGTAAAATTGTTGGCGTTAAAAAGGCAAAGACGCTAGCCGTTGAAAACTGTTGCACCTCGAATACAAATATTTAATTGGGTAAATATTTAATTTGCTGCCAATTAAACTGTTATTTCCAATAAGCTTGTAAGCTATAATTTCATACAATGAAGTGTAAATAACAATCAATTTTCGTTTCAACAATTACAAAAAGACAAATAAAAAAAATATGTTTACATACTGAGTCTGTGTAAGTGTTTGCATGACTATATTTTATTTATTTGGGCTTTAAATCGTCTTAACTGATATTGAAATGGTTTTAAAATCAAATTCAATACCAATACTTTTAGCTATGGTAACAAAATATGACTGGGACTAACTTAAGTGGTTTGGAGAAGTATTAATTTTCAAATTTCAGGATTGCTTTCATTCATTTGTTATCGGCAGCAGTTAATATAAGATCAATCTCTCTATTTAATCTGGATTAAAAGCATTGACAGACGGCACCGTTAATCCCGATTAACCACGCAATTGATCCGATTGAAATTGAGCACTGACAGATGACAGCATTTCAGATTAAGTAAACTGTTTTTATTGCAGTGTTGCTATCGAAATCTCCCCTGATTCACAAATCACAGAAACGTTTTTTTTTTTAATAGCGGTCACCCCTCGGCAGGCAATGGCAAATCTTTGAAGGCATTTCTGCAATGAAAAAGCTTCTCATAAAATACATCTGCCGTTCGGAGGCGGCATAAAAATTTTAGGTCCCTCCATTTGTGGTAGATTATAAAGACGCACACCACAAATGGTAGGAGAAGCTCGGCCAAACGCTAAGCTAAATAGTGTAATTATTATTGTTATTACTTCCGAAATATCTCCTTATCACGCCTTCTGTCTATGACAATGACTCTTGAGTTACGATTTAAAACATTGACAGATGACAACGCTTATCCGATTAAAATTGAACACTGACAGGCGGCAGCATAGAGAATTAGGTGAGTCATTTTGATGGGATTAAAAGGAATAAAAGTATAATAAATTATTAGAAAAAAAAAGTATCATATTTTTATCTCAAAGCTGCAATAATTACTATTTTTATTTCCTTAATTCTCTTAAATTTTGGGACTAAATTAAAATCTGGAGCCATATAAGAAGCAGTTCATTCCCTAGATAATTCTGAATTAGCCCGTTAATTCTGATCATCGTTAATATGTACCCGGCCTACAACTATGTCAAGGTCATTTAATACGCCAGTAGCATTCTGATATTATTCAACATAAATAGTTCAGGACGGAGCTAAGAATTATGTTGTGTTGTAAGTGAATGCAACAAAATGGAATGTGCCAGCTGGTGAATATTTGGCCTATGGTTGATTTACCAAGTCTGAACCCACACTAGGAACGCCCCAAATTGTCAAAAGTTAAGGGAAAATTTAGCCACTTCAGACTTACACATTATCACGATTATACTTAAATTAAATGGGCTATAAAATTGCATACCCTATTCGTTGATTTATTAATATAAAATTTGTTTCATCCACCGGAAATAGAGGCGTCTTTTCCAGGAGAAGAAAGACGTCGGTTCGCAAAGTTTGAGATGCTGGCAGACAAAAATGTAAGGAACACTTCTCAAAGCTTTTGAGTCACAATTCTGATGGCGCGTTTGAAGAAGAAGAGCAACCCATGCTAATCTAAAGGGAAGAACTGCATCCCTCTTCACTTGACGAGTCTAGAGAAGGAAGCAAAAGAGATATTGGGGCGCACTTCACTGTTGGCAGCTACAACTTCGAGGTAATAAAGATGAACTAAGTGGACTGTATAATATTATGGACCTAGTCAAATCTGTGGTAAAGAGATGCGCACTTCGCGTGGCCGTCCTTGTTCCATCCACAAGAAGATACAAACCGAACCTTGGTTCAACTAGGTCAAAAATCTACAGAAGACTTTTTGGGGGGACTTGAGAACGTTTCGGACCCAATGGCAAAGGAAATCTACTTTGGCGGAAAGTTCAAATACAATTTCCCAGACCGGGAAAGTTAGAATAATGGAGGTCCAAACCTTAATTCCAGGTATCTGGAACTCGTACACGGATGCATCAAAAATGAACGAAGAGACGTGTGCAGGCATATGTATATGGTCCTGGCACCAGATGCTCTATCGCAATGGGTAGGTGGCCTACCACATTTCAGGCAGAGATACTAGTCATCTCAACGTGTGCTAAAGTTAACCTTGCAAAGCTCTGAAAGGCGCATTTATTCACCGTTCCCTTAAGACCGGAACCATTTTGTGGCGTCAGTTGGGTCGCGTCCAAAAATAGCACACTGGACTGGCAGGACTCAGAGCGAGCCAAGTACTGGAATGCCATTGATGGCATTGGGCAAGCTTTAGGTATGCCTCTATAAGGGTTGACACAAGCCAGTTAAGTAGGGCTGATTTGAGGTAACTTTCAGGTCACCTTACCGATTCAAAAATGCACTGGATTGGTCCGTCTAATGAGACAGAATGTCGACTGTGTCTGGAAGACGATGAGACGTCTCAACACATTTTATGCGAATGTCCGGCCTTGGCTAGATTTAGACTCGCATTTTTCAAGAATGCATAGCTGACTCCTCTAACGTTAGGAAGGCTGAGGATATCTTGGGTTGTGGGTGTTAAGGAAGTGTCACTAAGATCGCAGTGTCCTGCCGTTTTTATGACGCCCAATTATTATTATTATTATTAGTCAAGCGCATAAAATCTCAACAATTACGATGGCTTGGGCGTTTCATTCGTATGGCTGTCGATGCTCCGGTAAAAGAATCCTTCGACTTGCCATTCATGGACGTGAAGCAAAGGCACAAAGGAAAGACCAAGTGCAGTAAGATCTGTCTTTACTACGTTTTTTTAAATGGCGTAACTTTGCAAAGGAAAGAGGGCAAATGGTGAGGTTTTTTTTGTCTTGGGCCAAACCAACAAACAACCGTTTAAGTGCCACAAAAGATAAGAAGACGTTATTGAGTATTTCGTAGATAACCGTTTTTTTTTAGCAATTCAATTTTGGAAACCAAATTTTATTTTTTTTATTAAGGTGTGGTAACTCAATACCACGTATAGATACGCAATTCCTTGATAACGAAAATTACCAATCAACTTTCAATTTTATGGAAATATTTTATCTTGATATTTGTATTTGCAAATTTTCATTAACATAGACGCGATCGACGAGCTACCAAGGCATGGATAATGTATATATTACGATTAACTCAATCTGAAATGATAATCAAGTTGAAATAATTAATTAAGTACACGTACTACGTACGTACGTAAGTAGATTATTTCAAATCTACGTTAATACTCGTATTTATTGCACGCGTATCGATTTTGTCAAAACTTCATTGCTAAATATGTTAACCAAATTCGTATTGATTGAAACGCATGCCAGTCGAGTTTGTTTTTGTAATTATGATAATTTTGCTTCAGCTGCGTGTCCCACTGTTTACACATAGCAACTGCTACAGATGACAATTGTCCATAAGGTTTTTACCGCTAATGGCAATTGGCAAATATTGCAAACAATTTTGACAAAAAAAAACCATTAAATGCTTATTTTAACTAAGTCGACCGCCCAAATGGCAACAACAAAAGTAAGTGTAGTAATTGTAGTGTTGTCACAGACGATTAGCGATTGTCATGCGACAGCATCCAAGCCATTTATGTACACGCGATTTGTTTAATAAATTATTGCTATTAAATTTATGTATGTACATACATTCATATGAACGTGCGTATTAAGTTTAAAAATATGATCAGTTTATTTTTTTTTTATTTTTTAGCGAATTAAGGCTAAAACTGTTGCTGTTGATGCTTTAAGAAATGAGTTGCAACCAAGCAATCAAATGATCAAACCATCAAATTGACAGCGCAGTCAATTCAGTAAATGAATTATTACGTTGATTATATCGCATGCGATTTACTGAATGAGTGGAAAATCATCAACTCTACGATAAATGTGAGAAATTTGGATTGTGTGTTTTGGCGTAGAATACGTCTTACCTTACGGTATGGGCACCCATGTCAGGTTTTTTTTGTTGTAATCTCTATTTCTTTAATTATAAGGAAACGGCATGGTACCTTTTTTTTAAAATTTTTTTGTAGTCAAATGAAGATGTTAGCTTTCGTTTGACATACATTTCATGTTGGTTGATATCTTCCTAATATTTAAATTTCGCAAATGGAAATTGTATAAACACATGCACACAAATACGTGTGTGGTGTTTGGTTGAGTGTTTGCTGTTGGGCGATTTAAATGTACTCGTGCAGCCCTTTCTTTGTATTGCATAATTTTAGGCGGGCAAGTTAAAGCAAAGAACGTAAATCTATAAGAAGCGACAACACGCTGAAATGAAAAATTTCAGAGATTTCTGAGACCGTATGGTGCCGTCCATCTCCAGGAGTTCACCACATGCTTTGATACGCTGTCCGCACGAAAGAAGCAGAAGAAAATATTTTCGCCGGCTAGTTTGCGATCATAACAAATAAAAGCAAGAGTGGAATTTTAAGTGCTGCTTGTTTTTTATTAAAAATTCAATGAAAATCCTAAATATTGTGAAAAATGTGCATAATAAATATATTATACTTATTGTGGTGTCAATATAAATCAGGTTTGAGTGAAAATATTGCGGTATTAAAGCGTAAAGTGCCAAAGAATGAGTGTGCCCGAAATTGAAGTGTCAACCAAAATTTTAAATACACGAAAAATTGTGGATAATGTTGCAAAAATTATATTAAACTATGATATTATGGTTTGCTCGCGTAGTTGTAATAGTGTTTTAATAATATCTTAACATATATTGAATATCCGGGAGTGATTTAGTGTTAAAATGATGTTGCATGCGTAGTGGGTTAGTGATAAATTTGTGTTGCAGAGTTCATGAAAGTCGGTGCCTAATAAGTGTAACAAGTGTAATTAACAAAACTAGTGTACATTTAATATATAAATTGCATTCAGTTGTTTTGAAACCTATGCATTTATTTATTTCTGTATATATGTTTTGTTGTCATCAGTATAATCTAATCGAAAAATGGAGGAGCCTTATTAAAAGAGTGTTAATGATTCAAAGCCTACTATCTAAGTGTATGTATGTATATGTATGCACATAAATGTTTTCTAAAAATTTAGCAAATGAATAAATATGCTAACTTTTGCATAAATATTTCAATACGTCTACTTCTGCGCGTTTTCAATCCTGCCGAGCTCAAAAAGTCTTCGCCATACCATGGGGTTCAGAGAAAACTATTTTAATTTGGTAGCATATTTGATGAAAAATAGCAGGAGTATAAAAAGGTACTAAAAAGAGCTTTGAGATATAGATCTGCGAAAAAATCACTATAAATTAATGTTTTAAGTAAACACTAAGCTAGATAAGAGGTTAATACGTTAGTATAGTACACTGAGAATTAAAATTTGGTTGTTGTGGTTTCCGACCGGGTAATTATACGCTGTATTTTGGAACGAATTTCCGTCATCCCTTGTCAAGTTTGGTTTGGAGACAAACCGGTTTCGGCGTTGTGCCATCTTCAGTGTAATTTTTCGTTCTGATTATTTTCTGTACGTACGTTAGTCTTTATAGTATTGTCCTTGTCTGTTGCTTTTGGTTATGTACTCCTTAGCGGACCCTTTTTTTGTGTTTGTATTGTAGCCTTAAGTTGCTGTTATACCTGCAGGTATATATAACTTAGTTGTTTACATTTTATTGATTATTGTTGTCTGGATTCGAAGGTAGGTAAAAATCCGTTATTTTCTTTCGCTTGGGTTCAGTGGTTTGCATTTGCGTACCCTTTTGTGTGTTAGTTACGGGACTTCTGACCTGTTTTGGGTATAGTAGCCTAAGAGGCTCGAATGATACATCCGAGGCTGTGTTTATCTGTTCGTTTATTATTTTTCCCACGAAGGTTTTTTGTTTGTATATTTCCATGTTTTCTAAAACGTTTAGACGATGTCCTTTATGTTGTACGTGGAGAACTTTGGCTGCTTTCCCTATTTTGCATGGTGTACATTTGTTTTCTGCCATATGGTTTGCGAAGTTTGACTCCGGCGTAGTGGATGGTTTTGGCCTTTTCTTGTTGTAGTCTCTAATATGTTCACGATATCTTGTTTTTATCTTGCGCCCTGTCTGTCCTATATAGCTATATTGACATTCGCAGGTCAACTTGTATACACCCTGCTTATCTAATGGGTCTTCTTCGTTGGTGCTATTTTGTAGTATTTTGCCCATATTATTCCTTGTTTTAAAGGCTGTTTTTATATTGTATTTTCGGAACACTTTAGCCAATTTGTAGGAAGTTGTTCCTGTATAGTTTAAGACTGCCCAATTTTTATCGTTATCTTCCTTCTTATTCGACTTCTTTGTTTTAGTGCCTTTCATGATTTTGTTTACCAGCTCTTTTTTGTATCCGTTGTTTTCGGCGATAGCATATATTGTTTTAAGTTCTTTGTTGTACGCATCTTTTTCTAGTGGAGTTCGTTGAAGTCTCGTTATTAGATGCCTAAATGCGGCATTTTTGTGTTGCTGCGGGTGGTTCGAGGTGTTATGTATTATTGTGTCTGTGGCTGTGGGCTTCCTATATGTTTCGAATTCAAACTTGTTTGTGTCTTTATTTATTTTAATTGTTGTGTCCAAATAGTTAATTTTTCCTTCCTGTTCTGTATCCATCGTGAACTTTATGTTTGTGTGTTGGTCGTTAAGATAATTAAGTATTTGTTCCTCCTTGTCTTCCGTTACAAGGCAAATGATATCATCGACATATCTCGCGTAGAACCTTACTCCTAGGTTGCTTGCCAATTTCTCTATGTATTTCTCCTCCAAATGTTGCATGAATACTTCCATTAGGATTGCGGATGTGGGATTACCCATTCCCAGTCCTTTAGTTTGCCGATATATCTTATTATTGAACTTGAAATAGTTTTGGTCGAGCGTTACTTTCAAAGTATTGACTATTTCTGTTGCTATGTTCTTGTCCAATTTATCTCTCAATGTTTTAGTTAGGACGGTAAGTGTTTCTGTCAATGGTGTTGATGGATAGAGATCTTTGACATCAAATGATACTAATTTCGCGTGGTTTGGTACGTCCAGCGATATCATCTTTTCAATTAACTCCGTTGTGTTTTTGATTATATGCTTGTTTGGTAGTTCTAAATGATCCACCAGTAGTGATTTCAGATGTTTAGATAGTTTATATCCTGGGGCCGATTTGTGGTTGACTATTGGTCTCATTGGTGTATCTGGTTTGTGTATTTTTGGTAGCGAGATCATTGACGGGGCTGATGGATTCATTAATGTCATTGCATATTTCTGTTTCTGGTTAATAATCGTCTTTGCTTGTTTAATTGCATCTTTTATTGCCACTTGGTACTCCTCAGTTGGGTCTTTTCTGATTAGCCGACAATTTGTTTCTTTAATTAGGTTCTCGGTCTTTTCTACGTATTCTTGTTCGTGCATTAGTACCGTTGTGTTGCCCTTGTCTGCCTTTGTTGTGATAATTTTGTTTATTTTGAGCTTTTGTTTAAGTCCTTTTATGGTTTTATTTTCGCCTACCCCTTTCTCTCGCTCTGTGGATTTTATGTCTTTCTCAATTATGTGTTTACATAGATGTCTAGCATGATCTTGATCTGCGCTTGGTAGTAAAGATATCGCCATTTCTGTGTCCACAATTGTCTGTTCTACTTCCTTCCTTTTATTATAATTTGGAATGTTGTGTTTGAGACCCTTCTTCAATATTTCCGTCTCTTCTTTGTTAATGTGAACCTTAGTTAAATTGACGAATCTTGGATGGAAGGCTATTTCATTTTGTTGTTTGTTTTTTGTGCCGTTTACTTTCCTATTGAGGTCATCGATTTTCTTGTTCAATTTATTGTATCTTTGACCCATGGATTTCTTAATAATTTCCTTTATTTCATGTGTTATTTCCATAAGTGCGTTGACTGGAAGGAGTTCTGCTAGTTCTAAGTGAATGAGATCCGAAGAAAGGCAAAAAATCATAAAAAAAGCCGAAAACAGCTTCCTTCGACAAGAAATTAAATACTTACAGGCCAAAAAAGAAAACACCAATAAAGAACTACTCAAACTAAGTTATATATACCTGCAGGTATAACAGCAACTTAAGGCTACAATACAAACACAAAAAAAGGGTCCGCTAAGGAGTACCTAACCAAAAGCAACAGACAAGGACAATACTATAAAGACTAACGTACGTACAGAAAATAATCAGAACGAAAAATTACACTGAAGATGGCACAACGCCGAAACCGGTTTGTCTCCAAACCAAACTTGACAAGGGATGACGGAAATTCGTTCCAAAATACAGCGTTAAAATTTGTATTAACTTTTGTGACTACGTTTTTTAAGTAGTAGAATTCCTACCACAGCGGCAAAGCGCAGTGAAATGAGTGCAATAGCAGTGATGATAAACACTGGTGTGAAAATGCGACAAAATTCGGCGACATATTTACATATACATATATATGTGCGCATACATATGAACGCAGTGCGCATGGAGGTGAGGACAGGCCGTGATTTTATTAACGCCCTATTTGGGAAATCGTATCGAATTTAAATATTTATTTTCATAAAACTTAACAAAACTGTGTTTAACAACATATACATATGAATATTCATATTAGATATAATTTTAGAAATTAAAAATATTGCCGGGGGCAGCATGTCTGATATATTTTAAGTAAATGTGTTCACATATTCATTAATGCCGGTCTGGGCCAAAAAATCAAGAATGATCCTCCTTTTTGGTGCGAGCACGGAAGACTCAAATTTCATAAATTTGTTCAAATTCTTGGTCGCGAAAGTCTTAAATTAGGAAGTGGATGGCGATTGTGTGGGAAGGGAGAGGAGTTGGGTTTGCATTTATGAATGAAAAGACAACCGCATTTATGAATGGTTGTAGTATTTTAGAGTTTTTGGCGTCGACGTGTATACATATGTACAATATGTATGTATCTTGCATTTACTAATATTATTTACATATGTACATATTATTCCATATGTGACATTTATGCATACATATTTTAGCCCTCAAATTAAAAATTTTACCCAAATGTAAAGTAAGCAGTAAATATGAATTCATTGTAAAGAATATTTAAACAAAAACCTTATTTCATATTAATGCGCATGCGAAATGCCGTCGGCAAAACAGATACGCACTTTTTGGAAAATGTCAACGTACATAAGTATGTACATACATCAATATATTCATACGGATCTGTAATATTTGCGATTGTACAAATATGTATATTTAACTTCTATGACAAGTGTAATAGAAAATTAATCAAATATGAAGTTTTTGCAAATTTTCGCTCATTCCAATGCGAAATCTCAAAATGGCCATGAATTTCATTGATTCAATCTTCTTTCTTCCTTCTTAATTTGGTGCAGCGAAAAGCAAGTACACAGCGAATTCTGGACCGGCCTGGTGAATTTTGACGAAAGAAGATGTGAAGACGTGTGGTGAACTCCTGGAGATGGACGGCACGGATTCACTCGCCAAATTTCAGCGTGTTGTCGCTTCTTATAGATTTACGTTCTTTGGTTAAAGTTGAGTAAAGGCAGAGAAAGCGCTGCCAACTACTGCTTATTGGTGGTGATTTTAACACAGAAATCACTTCAAATACTAGATTGGCGAAATTTATGACCGATACGTTTAATTTGGATTATATTCGTAATGATGCTCCCACAACTATTGATAACACAACCATTGACTTAGTTTTTGCGAGAAATTTAAATGTTAATTTAAAAACATATTTATCCTATTTTTCCTATCATAAGCCTATATTCTCAAAAGTAACTTTCAAATAATCAAATAGATTTGGGTCTGTTATTTATCATTTATCTTTACTATTGATAACTACCATTGACTTCGTTTTTGCAAGAAATTTAATTGATAATTTAAAAACATTTTTATCCTATTTTCCTATCATAAGCTTATGTATATCATCAAAAGTAACTATCAAATAAAGAAATTCATTTGCTTGCATTATTTATCATTATAAATTATCATTATACATATGTTTTCTGTCTTATCGGATGGCGTATTCTACGTTAAACTTAATGGCCGTGTCTCTGACACAGCCTCCTTCTTTTTTTTTTTTAATCGAGCTCCCGTTCACTCAATTTTTCAATGAAGACGCGGTTGCACTAAATAAAAATGGAAGGAATCAAACTTACGGTTCGGGGTCTTATCCCCAAAGTATTGCTTTCGGTATGAATACTTAATCCCATTCGACACAGGGGCGGATACAGGGGTGTCGACCGCTTTCTCGCGCCCCAGAACTCTAACTTTTTTTTTATACATATTTTGAATTTTTCGTAAACAATAGAATTCAAATGAATTTTTAGTATACATTATGAATAGTGCCTACTTTTGTTCCATCCGAAGCATAAATAGTACATTATTGAACGAATTCTTCATAGGTTTTAAGCCAAGTGCATGTTTGCAGGAGAAGGCATATCCGAGACTTGCCATCGCATGTGGCTTGAGAACATGTGAAGGAATTGTGTATTAATGGCCTTTATCTAATAAGGCCGTTAAAGTGAGTTCAAATTCGCCAAACTGGATAAAGTCACATAAGACGTCTCCGGCATGTCACAGAACTCGTAGGACCTTTTCACTTACATGTTTTGTCCTTTGTTACGCAAATGAACCATTCTCTCAGTGTGCTTAGCAGTTAAACTTGCAAACATTTTGCTGTAGAAACCTTAACCTCGATTTCAAAGTTGAAGTAGCTGCATGGAAAAGCTTTATCAGCTATACTTGTCAAATATACATACGTTTTTATGGAGATACTGCACACCCACGAGATTTAAAAAATACGAACATTTTCATATGATTACGAGTATAAGAAAAGGTAGCTGTCACAACAAACTTGATTTGTCTCACGAAAAGCGTCTATAGCAATTCTTATTCGCCCCCCTCTAAAACCGTTCTAGATCCGGCCCCTGATTTGACACCAGTGTTGCCGTTTTGATACAAATGTATTCGTACTAATCTAGAGCAACCATTTCGACTTGGCGCGTCATTCCATTGTTGTAAAATTGCAATGTACATATACTATATGTTTGCTAAATTCTAAACACAGAACTAAATACAATTGTTTGCGATTTTTTTCCGGCAATTAAAATCAACAGGCAAATATTCTTGTTATAACTAAGGTATTTATATTAAGAAATAACATTCATTGATATATACGATTTTTGAGATTTATTGAAATAACCAAAAATACATACTAAATTATTTATGTTCTTTTTTACTGATCCTTATGTATTTAAGGACAATATTTATTAACAATAAGACACATTTTTAAATATTCTTTCGTGATTGTTTTTATTTTACTTGTAGAAATATTAAGTTTTTTACATACAGTCGAATTTGCAAGTACAATTATTACCCTTGTTTATACGAAACATTCTCCGAGATCGTATCGACTTAATACACCTTCTTTCTTTCTGTTTATACAGAAGTGTTTTTTACGTAATAGTTAAATTTGTTCCACCCTTAGTGGATTGGTGCATTACTCAGCATGCATTTTGCTACCTTAAATTGTTGCAATTAGCCACTGCACACTTAATTTTATAAATGACTTTATATTATTTAAACTCACTTAATTTAAAGTTTTGCGCGCGAATGTGAAATTCTGTTCGTTTTTCCTTTTGACTCGTTATTCTCGTATGCTACGACGACACACAGCTGTCAAGCCGAAACAAAAAAGATAACGGGACGAAAGAGTCGCAATCTGCTAATTTATCATTCTTGTTTCACATCGGTAAATCTAGTCGTTTATATGCTCCTTCTAACCGAAGCGAGAAATAAAGTACCGATTTCAAAGTGAGTGTGTGTGAATTCGCTAAAGCATTTCAAGGCGTATGAAAAATCAGTTTATATGTACATACATAAATGCGTTTCGAAGTGATGTGTATTCGATTAAACCGCCAACAGCCAGTGAGTCTCAAAGATAAATTTCATCAAGTTTTAACGAGCGAGTTGTCCAACAATAGAATTGCATACAATTTATCAGAAGGTTTCGTAAAAGAAATTATTATAATGGGGGCGATACAGGATTTATATGCAATCAATTTAAGTCGAGGTTGGAGGATGACACACTAAATGTTTAAATTTCTTTAAGATCGCATTTTGATCAAAAAAAGTAATAATTCTGCCTCGCTTAAAATGGAATGGGTGATGCATTAAAATTTTATTTTATATTTATTATCCGAATCTTTGTTCTTAGATTATCAAACATTTACAAATATTCAAATGTTTATAAGTTGTCAATAACATTTTTTATATAAATATTTAAGCAAAGAAAAAAACCGTTGAATTTTTTATTGGAATACATACAACTTGGTAAATTTCCAATTTTGAATATGTGTAAATAAATGATGATTTATCAAGATATTGATCTCAAACAGTGATTTTACTGTATATGCAATTGCTGCTGTACCAAAAATTTGCTCGTATATTTGTAGTTAAAAAATAAATTACTTTGTAAATTGGTCAAATTTTACGTTTATTAATTTTTTGTATTGAAAAGACCAATAAATATATACATGAATAACAACAAAGTGTTCTTTTTTGTTATACTCAGATTGTAATACTACTATAATAGGACCATTACAGAAGTGTTAAATTTTTTTGAAAAATTAAAAATTATAAAATAAAACTTCTCGAAATTCCCAGGGTCAATAAAATGTCAAAACTTGCCATCACTAGTACATATGTATTGCGAGTTCTCTTTCCTTGTCTTCAAATGTCACACACAGAGCTTGGCGAGTATAGAGCAAATTGGGTTGATCGTTTCCTTATGCCTTTGCATATAATAATTTGCAGAAGGCACTCGCTTTCAGAAATCTATCGGCAAAACCGCTAAAACCAAAATTTACTGGAGGTTTCACGAAATCTTAAGAATGTAAGATTGACATACTTTCGAGTTGCAAATGTAAATAAGTTACTTATTAACAAAAACCTACTTTATAAACCTTTTAAAATTCATCTTAAGGAAATAAACCATAATTTGTATAGCATTTTGTATCTTGGTAGACAAGCCTAGACAGACCCAGCTGGCGATAATTAAAAGTTTAAACAATTTCGAGAAGCCCAAAGTCAGCCTTATACAGCGATTAAGTGCTCTGCTGCTGAGCCGGTCGATAAGGTTTATACTCGAATTCGGTAACTTGGTATCATCTCAAGTCTCGAAGAGATTATTGCTTTTCTTCGCTTTCAAATTTTTTTCTATGGCTTTTATTTTACTTTTTTGTGATCTGCTCATCACCAGGTAACTATTTAAAGAGTTTATTTTGAGACTAAAGGCTTTATTTCGAAGCAAATGAATGCCAACTGGTCTAAAATTGTGACTTTTGTCTCTATTAGAGACTGAGACTGCGTACTGAATTCGGCTAAAGGAGTGGAAAGTTTAGGTGTGGTGAGCTTAGGCATTAAGAGTTTAAGTGTGGTGAGTTCAGGTATATTGAGAAGAAAAATAACATCTCGTCTCCAACCGTTTCTTTGCACTGCTCTGTACCGCCGCTAAAGACAAAATATAACAAAACATAGCAGAACGTAGCATATCATAGTAAAACAATGCATAAGATAGTATAACGTTCAGTGGCGTGTGACATAATATATCATAACATTACATAACAAAACATAATATAACATAGTGTAACATAATATAACATAGTGTAACAGAACTTAACATAAAATAGCATGGCATACATTTTATACATTTTATAAAACAAAAAAAGATTTCTCAAAAATCAGCATTAAAATTTTGGCACTTGAAAATTAAATTAGATACAAAAATTTTCTTAAAAATTTTTTAATAAAAAAAACTGTTGAACTTCTCTAAGTTTTATACAAAATTTGAATCTTTGATTTATATTGTTTTTGCAAGTTAAATGGAAATTAAACACGAAGAATAAAAATTTGCAAAAATGTGTCAATATGACGCAGCTATGTATGTATGTATGCACATCGTAGAGTTACTAAACTCTCGCAAAGAAGAACAATTACAAAAAATTTAAGCAAATAAACACTTCGATGGAAAACTCCTAAACTGCTTTAAACGGGCGTTGTCTTATAAAATTAATAGTGGTAATTAATTTTGCTGTATGCCCTTCACGACAAAAAGCGCGCTCAAAAAGTTAATAGCGTTAAAATGTTATTCAGTTGAATAAAAAAAAATCGGTAAATATTTTACACATTTTTGTGTTTTATTTTCTGGAAAAAACTGTCGTATTAAGCGGAACGTGTTATGCAAAAAAAAAAATTATAGGCCTTACATAAGTATGCGTGTTAGTGTGTGCGAGTATGTATGAAAAAAGTAAAGCCTACAGGCTTACGTGTAAAATTCGCACGAATTCGCATGTTTTCAAATTTCATACCTCCATGTACATATGTATGTATGTAGTAGTTATGTGCATTTGTATGCATGTATGTATGTATGTATGTATGTGTATAGCCATGCATTAAAGTGCAAATAATTAATTGAAATGCAAAGAGACACACGTGCCTCACGGCTGCAAACATGGCGGTCACATGATCGCCCACAACCACGACCGATTGACCGAGTGCCGCCGCTGCTCACCTGACTGACTGTACTAACGTGTTTTGCATGCTGAGTGTAATATTAAAAAAAATATTTTTTTTAAATTAAAACAAAAAAAACGTTAACCGCAGTCACAAAATAGAAGCACTAGCTAATCGCAGATGTAAATCGCTGTTTTAAATTGTGCCTACGTTAGTAAAATGCAGTACAAAGTAACGTGAGACATGAGTAGGGTTGCCAACTGTACAAAATATATAATTTTTTTTTCATAAAATCAGCAACGACGACTAAAAAGTCAGCTCACTCTTTCTATCTTTGATTATTTTGTCGAGTCAAAAATGAAATTCACTATTTAGACCCATCAAAAAATATGTTCGACAATGCAACCCTGGTAGCCGTGGCGCAAAAGAGCTACCTTACCGAGTTGAAATGCCTGCGTCGAAGACCAATCGGTTAGGTGCTAGTGAGATTGATTGAGCGTTATTAGATATGCCCAGGCTACGTCTTCACATCACATCACAAACAATGGGCGTGTAGACATTGTACTTCACACAAGGATTCGCAAGAAATCAGACTATATCCGCCACTTATACATACATATGTACATCTAGACAAAAGCTTAAATAATAGATGTCACACAGGGAAGTAATGGAAAGGCTTAACATCCATAGATGACTTCGAAACATTAACTTTCGCAGGAGGTTGATCTCATTACTATCAAGAACTAATTGCCATTGTTTTCGGATTGAAATTCTCACCTCACGCTTACTAAAACAGTACAGGATGTACGTCTCAAAACTCGATTGCCAACTCTGTGTTTGCCAGATCTGGTTGGCCGGACAGGACTCATACATTTAGGTTGCGTTTCTTTGGTTTAACTAATTTTAATGAGCCATATTTTTTTAAACTAAGCGGACGCCGTTTAATAACCCCAGCAATGGGTTGTGCGCAGGGCTTAGAACCCGCCACGTAAAACGAATATCCAATGAAAAGAAAGACAAAGCCTCGGATGAGACCCCCCTTTTTTGATGACGATCACAGCAAATGTTTAAAGGACAATGATTTGGGGGCATGCACCTTAATTGGGAAGGAGCCTCTGCCCGGCTGGTTGATGTCCTCAGCAGAGCAAAGGCTGACATCACCGACATCCAAGAGACGCGATGGACGGGGCAAGGGAAAAAGTGAAAGGTCCTTGCGACTTCAACTAAAGCTGTCATGTAAAGGAGCGCGCATTCGGTGTCGAATTTGTGGTGGGAGAGAGACTGCGCCGTAAAGTACTGTCGTTCACTCCGGTGGACGAGCGTCTCGCCACAATCCGCATAAAGGCGAGATTCTTTAACATCTCCCTGATTTGCGCCCACGCCCCGACGGAAGAGAAGGACGATGGGACTAAAGATCGCTTCTACGATCTCCTTGGCCGGTGCCCCCACCACGATATAAAAATCGTGCTTGGCGACTTCAATGCCAAGGTGGGCAAGGAGGGCATCTTTGGTTCTACAGTCGGAAAATTCAGTCTCCACGACGAAACGTCCGATAACGGATTGAGACCGATCGACTTCGCCCGAAACATGGTAGTCTGTAGTACCAGGTTCCAGCATAGGAGGATACATCAGGCTACGTGGCTGTATCCAGATGGTAAGACACGAAACCAAATTGACCACGTTGTGATAGACGGAAGGCATGCTTCCAGTGTCCCAGAGCTAAGATCCGCACGCGCCTGTGTGCAACAAAAAGCGCTGAAGAATCCATCGGATTTCAGCGAGCCCGAAAGAACAACGCGCCGCTGCGGAACGTAGCCTACAGGGCCACACTGCGATCGGGCGCAACGCGAGCTGTGCGAGAGCGTTTTCGTGAGTTGAAGAAGGAAGCAAGACGCTTTTTCGTTAGAAAAAGAGAGTGGCCGAAATGCGTAAGTGCGAAGAGCTTGAGATGCTGGCCGACAGGAAAAGCGCCCGAAATTTTTGTTCAAAAAGTTCGACGGCTAACAAAAGGTTTTAAGTCCGGGGCGATTTCCTGTAAGAATGAAAACGGCGACCTAGTAACCGACCTCCACAACATACTTAAATTATGGAGGGAGCTCTCATCAACACTGCTTAATGGAAGCAACTGCAACAACCTTGGAGAAGATGTTGAACCCGAATCCCCAATCAATGATGATGGTTGCGATGTACCATCACCCGACTATGACGAAATTTGGAAAGCGATAGCACGGCTGAAGAACAACGAAGCCCCCGGGGGTTAGCAGCTGAGTTATTTAAGTACGGCGGAGTGGAGCGGGTTAAGTGCATCCACGAGCTCAGAACGCATGCCTGCTGATTGGAACTTAAGTGTTCTCTGCCCAATCCACAAAAAGGGTGATCCTGCAGTTTGCGCCAATTATCCAGCGATTAGTCTTCTTAACATCGCAAATAGGGTTATGTCGAGTGTATTGTGAGAAAAACTTAAGCCCACCGTCAATGAACTGATTGGACCTTATCAGTGTGGCTTTAGATCGGTAAATCTACCACCGACCTGATATTCACAATACGCCAGATCTTGGAAAAGACCCGAGAAAGAAGAATTGACACACGCCATATTTTTGTCGACTTGAAAGCCGCCTTCGACAGCACTACAAGAAGTTTCCTATATGCCGCAATGTCTGAATTTGGTATCCCACCAAAACTTATACGGCTATGTAAAATGACGTTGAGCAACACCACCAGTTCCGTCAGAATCGGGAAGGACCTCGCCGAGGCGTTTAATACCAAACGAGGTTTCAGACAGGGTGACTCTTTGTAGTGCGATTTCTTTAACCTGATGCTGGAGAAGATAATTCGGTCAGGCACCAGTTTTTTTTAAGAGTGTACAGCTGCTGGCGTACGCCGATAGCATTGACATCATCGGCCTTAACAACCGCGCAGTTAGTTCTGAATTCTCCAAACTAGATAGAGAAGCGAAGCGAATGGGTCTGGAGGAGAAAGAGGGCAAGACGAAGTAACTCCTGTGATCAGATAGACAGTCAGCTAATTCACGGCTTGGAGCTAATATCACTGTGGACAGTTAACTTCAATAATAAGGTCAGTCTCGAAGTTCAACGGATGATCTCTCAACGGACAAAAACCATACCTGAACGATGAAAACATCAGATTAGAGGACTCTTAGAGTGTTTGAGAGAAAGATTTATGGGCCTGTTAGCCTTTGCTATGGCGAATACCGTAAATGATGGAACGATGAGCTGTCAGGATGGACTTGGGCACCCTTGGTATTTCTAAACAGCGCCAGTTAGCGAAAGATAGAAATAACTGGCGTGCTATGCTGAGCTCGTTCAAAATCGCCAAAGCGGTTATTGAGGCAATTAAGTAAGTAAAAGAAAGGCTTCCAGTAATTCTTCTTCACAGAATAAAATGGAACATTCAACGATATCTTTCAACCAGCTAACAAATGCTGGCTTAGTGATATCACACGTGCCTATAAACTTATGCAAACTTGTAAATTTTTCACTCCCTGATCAATTAAGAAAATGTCCAAATAAATATAATAAATTAAATTTTAGCACACCGCTGATTTGGATAAAACGACTGTTATCAATCAACTTAGACGCAAGCAAATCTACATATATGTACATATGTATATGTTTGTATGTATGTATGAAATTTGTGATTTTTTTTTGTGACGTCTATATTTACAAACATACATACGAATACATGATTCAATAATTAAAGGTTCTGTACTTACTCCTTAATCTATAGTTGTAATTTTGAAGTACGTAGAAAGGGGGAATAATGTGATCCCTCTTTGCGAAATGGTAGTTAAAAAGTACTAAGTAAAATATGTTTGAAAATACTATTTTTTAAGTGTTTATTTAATTAATATTTGAGCTAGCTTATAGCCGCGAGATTTTACTTTGCTATTTGACACAAATAAAATGTATAAAGAATGAAATTATATTTTATTTTATTTTAAAAAAAGTCAATCATTGTGTGGTGCATGGTTGGTTGTGTGCATGATTCAAGCATACAAGGTTGGATAATTAGGCAGTTGTCTCACTCTTGCACGCTGCCTTAAGGTAGCCTGTGTTGCTCTCTTTTAATTTAAGAAAAAAAATGTTATCAAACACGTGAAAATTAGTACTTTTCTTGTGAAATGGCCTCGCAGGCAACACTGTTGCCTTTTTGTAGTTTTTTAATTATTTCAGCATGCCCTACATTAAATAATCGAATTGACGGCATTCTCATATGTTTTCCATTAGCCTTGCTTATCTACATAGCAGCGAACAGGAATTGAAATGCAGAATGTATGTTTTTAAATTTTTTTACTGTATAAATTTTATATAAAATAACATAAAATTTAAAAAAAGAAATTTTTATAAATATTAACAACCTAAAGTTATATAGTTAAAATATCGAATGGAAGAACATTTATTAGTATTTTGACCAGTTTTGACTAACGTCTTTTCTTGATTTCTAACAGATGTATATCAATAAAAATTTCGTTAACTTTTTGACGAAGGCATTGTGTGGTGTTTTCCATATAAAACAAAAAATTTTTTTAACAACTAATGTTACATTTTTAGTGACTTGAATTTTACAATTTTATGATCTACAAAAATGGTAATTATATTTTTAAAAAAGTTTGAAATTGCAATGAAATCCTGGTTACTGGGCTTTTAATAGATACCTCTTATTTTGGTTGCTAAAATTGATATTCAATTAAAGAAAAATTTATTATTAAAATTTTTCCAAATGTGATAGTTCTATTTTCTGCATGTAAAAACTTAAAAAAGGTTGAAATCACATTGTTTTTGTTAACAAAATGTGTAAAAAATATATATGCTTCTAAATCACACTTGCGTTTTTTGTTTATATTGTTTGTTGTATTAAGGTGCTATGTATATACATACATACAGGTGTGGTTAAATATACGGTTATATTATATTAAATTGAAATGTCAAATTTCTGCAAATACATATGTTTCATTCTATGGTCAAACCGCATTTCGCTACTAGTTACCTACTTTTCTACTACCTTTGCGCGAAAAGGGATAAAATATTTTCCCCTTTATCAGACCTTCCTAAATGCAACCTTACAAGGCAGTCGGAAAACTTAAACGTCAATAAGTATCCGACCTCTTATAATTGAATCATGATTGTGTGTAACAACATCATTCCAGTACTCAATTGCATACATATACATATATTCTGAGAAATGCGATATCAAAAATTAACAGGTGTTGCGCCCACTCCTACAATAACCTAAAGTTTTCTCCATGAACATGAAAATGATTTTATTTATGAACAAGCATCCGCACCAAATTCCATGAGTCCAGCACATGTATGGGAAGTGTCATTATCAATTATATTTTATAAAAAATGTCTTATGTTTCAAAATAGGTTATAACCTGCTTTCCAGCTAAAATTTATTTGAATTTGTTGAGTCGTAACAAACATCCAAACATACTCATTTTCACATTTACTGCCTGATTCTGTGTTCTTAATAAATTATCAAACATTTTCAAATATTTAAATGTTTATAATTTGTCAATATCATTTTTAATATTTTTAATTAAGCAAAAAAAAGCTTTTAATTTTTTAGGATTATAAATTTTGTATTGCCTATATATTTTTTGCGGGGAAATTTTTTTTAAGTGCAATATAAATAAAACAACATGATTATAGTGGAAACTCTAACAAGAAAAAACCACTTTTATTTCCTTATGATCGACAAAAATCGAGTTTTAAACAATTTTATATAGTTTTCGGCAAGCTTGGTAAATTAGGGTTTTAGGTAAAGTTACATAAATGTAAAAATTTCATTAGAATCTCAGTGCATAGTTAATTTTAAGTAAAACATTTTAAAATGAAGGATCTGAAAGTTGCTTACTTAAAAATGCTGTAGCTTTTAATGCCTGTAAACAAAAGGTTTAATTATTAAAATAGTTAAAGTTGCTATTTTTAATTTTACTTATGTATGTGT
Organism: Philophylla caesio; assembly: GCA_963971545.1. NCBI lineage: Eukaryota > Metazoa > Arthropoda > Insecta > Diptera > Tephritidae > Philophylla > Philophylla caesio. The sequence goes on along the minus strand of OZ020604.1, from coordinate 36,062,488 downwards.
GTGTGTGCCTTCGTGATTGATATATTCTGCAAATAAATAGTTTTATCATTAACGTAAACAAGTTAAAACATAACTGATATTTCCTCTCCAGATCCTCGGAAAGAAAATGCAAATAATAACGCACAGAAGAGTTCGCTTTTTATACATAAGTGATGGTTAACTATAGATACTGCAAATAAGATACATATATTTGAAAAATTGCCATATTATTATGAAATAACATTAATTTTTGCAAAACTCACCCAAATTCTTGCAATCACAAAATCAAATGTCAAGAGTAAAAAAAAATTATAAATTAGACAAACGAGTCAGTAATGCCTACGCTTTTATTAATATGAAGAAGTTTTCAATATACTACTATTAAAAGTGAAAACTGTAGAATATGCAACATTCTTCATGAGTTAAGGAGCCGATTTGTCATGCGGGAAAGAGTGAGCTGCTTTATTACAGAATCTTTTATTATTGAATCATGATATGTACATATGTACGTATGTTTGTGTATTAGATTGTCTCACTTTATGGTTTAAGAAAACGTTTGCAGACAATTGAAAAAAATATTTAGACAATTTCTAAAAAAAACTCGTAAAGGAGGCAACTGAAGATGTCTGCCGTTGACCTTTGCCTTGATTATGTCAAATCTCGTCCTATACTTATTATACGTTGAGATTCTGGCATTGACTAATTTTTTTTATTTTTTTCAAATTGTTTTTAACATTCTTATCTATGCGTGTACGTACATACATACATATTCCATAGGACGCCATCGTTGGAGGAAGCATTTATGCGGTAGTCTGACGTCCAACTCTGCCCTCATAAACCGGTATGCTTTGATTGACATGTTGTTCACATTTTGTGTTAACGCTTTTTCTTCTTCATATGTAACATATGTACGTTTATATTTCTGTTTCAAGCTTCTTAATATTTATTTGTAATTCGCTCGCGTTCCTTTGATAAGTTCGAGCAGTTCCCACATATTGTTATGTCATGAACGGTCACATTCAGCCCTATTCTGCATTTCGACTCGGATCGAAATTTTCTACGATTGGCTACTTTGGCATTCGGTGTTCCGTTCCCGTTCGATCGAACTTCGAATCTTTCGATTTTGCCTATTCTGCATTTCGATCGTAGCTCCGTTTTGTTAAGTTGCAATTTTGGTGGCGGAGGAAATTCAATTTTTTAATTTTACGGTCGTAAAGAGTATAATATTCATAAAAATGTAAGTAAAACTGTTTTTGATAATTGTAAAAGTGACCATGATGACTTTTTTTTTTGTTTTTTCTGTGCTTTAATGACTTTTTATGTGTAAAAACCCCTCTTCTGACGGCTTGATTATCCTTATATGCGTACCATCAACGCACATGATGACTCCTGGGAAGCCTGCCTTCGCATAAAACTCCTGTTTTGCTTGCGTTTTTTCCTCCTCAGTCTGGTCAAAATGTATCCATTCACGGCAAAGCTTGTGTTCCATGATGTCGAGAAAGTTTGAAAGTGTCTTTGACACTGTTGACTGACCCATTCCAACGTTGTAGTCCGCACCAACTCCATGTTGATAACTGCCTTCGGCAAAAAATCTCAATGCAGCTACTACACGATTGAGCGGAGACAACGTCGTCGAAGTACTTGCTGGAGCTTCTACCACAAAAGTATCTAGGACATACTTGAAAGCGTCCTTGTTAAGTCTAAAGTTTTTTTTGAATCTTAATAAGCAAATAAGTTATTTTAACTAATAAATTTAACCAGTTTCAACTAAACTTCTTACAATTCGTCACTCATCTCAAAAGGATTGCACATATCTCGCAATCTTCTTCTTTCAATCCTTGCCACAGCATTATCGGATGCATTGCCCTCCTCCTCAATTAAAAACGCTGCAGCTATTGAGTCCATTTTAGTTATATATTTTATTTAAAACACCGTATAATTGTTTTATTTTCTGTAATTTTGCTTTGTTGTGTTTCAATTTCACCCGTTTCAAGGCAAACAGCTGATTTTCGAAAGAATTACAGCTCTTCCTCTTCTTCTTTCGATTCAATCGTAAAGCAGAATACCAACTTTCGAACATGGCGGAGCGTAGAGCGGGAACGTAATCGAAATGCAGAATAGGGCTGATTATCGTGCATCGTAATCATACTCGGCATCCATATTGTGCTGACATTATCATGGTAATATTATTATTATTATTTTCAATCCATGTTGTCATTTGTACAATTCCGATGCAATGAGACTACTTACGTTTGGTGTGCGTCTACTCGAATCACCACGGTAATTAAAAGTTAAATATTCCACTGCGATTATAGCGAAAACATCAGAAACATATTTTTAATCAAATATAAAATTTCCTACGGTTTAATTATATATGTAAATGTTAAAAGGCAAGTGTTCATTAAATTTTAAAATCACACTTCCCAAAGTCCTTTGAGGGCTATTAAAGAGATATATTCTGAAGTAAGACGCCGTCGTTGAATTCATTTCATATTTCACAGCGACAAAATATCGAAATCTTTTGATTTTCATCAAGCCGTGTTTCAAGCAGAAATTTGGTTGCACAAGGTCACTTGTGTGCCGAGCTAAAGTTGGACGTCAAATTAGCTCGTTAATAGTTTGTATTACATACATACATTATGGTGAAAAGTTCACCAAAATATACCAAAAAATTACACTATCTGTTTATTTTATTTTTGTCTCCTAAAGAGTAAAAATTTTAATTTATTTTTAAAACACCCGCATCAAGAACGTACAATATACGTCAATTTTACATATATATGTATGTATATACCATAGTCGAAATAATTAATCTCAGTATAATTATCTTCCCTTTATATATTACTTTTATTGACAAATTTTCAAATAGTTTCATTTCTTTGCTATGTCTTTCTAACAGATAGTAAGTTGATCAACTGTTTCTAGATCATGGAGAAATTAAATTTTTACGGAAACTTAGAAAAAAAATTTTTTTTTTTAATATTAACAAATTTAGAACTATAGGTTTGCTTAAAAAAACTACTATAAAATAAAACGACAAATATTAAGTGTAAAGAACTTAAGAACTCAAAATGAAAAATGCAAAAGTGTTTGCACTCGCAGTCATAATTTAGTAATGGGCGCGGTAATAATTTTTATATATTGTATATACGCAAGTATATTTTTTACGTCGTAGTTTATTGGGATTCATCTACTGTATGTCACCGAAATAAAACTTAACGATTTTTCATTTAAGTTTATAGGTAGATAATTTCTTATTATTGAATTGACTTACATCGTAAACAAATTGAATTGTTAAAAGTTACTGTATTAATGGTTATTGACCATTGCAGTTGGTTGATGAATGCAGTAAATTCTACAATAGTTAGAAAATTAGGGCATTGCTTGGAATACAATGTTTTTATAATTCTTTTTAATTATTGCAACATTTTAACAATTGCTTGCGTGCGTGGTGCAATTTACACGCGCCTTACAATTATAAAAAAAAAAAAAACTAAAGAGCCAAGCATCAAATCATCTAACTGCAGTTACTTTAGATACGGCGTGAGTAGTTGCCACCGCCACCCTGTATATTACCAGCTTTGGTCTTGCCATCGAAGAATAGCTCAATATAACGTGAACCAATTTGCTCGCGATGTCGTTTCATTGCCAATTGTGCATCTTCGTATGAATCGAAGAAAACGTCAGCGGTGCCGCTATGCAAACCTTTCTTATTGAAATTAACCCGTACATTGACTGGGCGAACTGGTTCAAAGAACTACAAAAAAAAAAAAAACTTTTAAAAATGTACCAATCGAAGTGCGAATTTTCATCTCACCTTGAAAATAACATTTTCGAACGACTGATATGGCAATCCGCGCATATGTACGGTATAATACTCATTATCATTGCGACCGCCACCGATAGGACCGAAATTGCCACCGTTGCCGCCACCATCGTCCATATTGTTGCCACCATTAAAGCCGCCATCACCCATATTGCCATTGCCATTGTCATTGCCACCGCCACCACCACCGCCACCGCTGCCATCCACGCCGCCGCCGCCACCGCCACTGCTACCGAAGTTGCCAAAGTTGCCGAAATTACCAAAGTTTCCGCCGCCACCGTTGGGACCATTACCGCCACCGCCACCGCCACCGCCATTACGATTATTACCATTTGGAAAATCATTGCCAAAATTGCCGCCATTGCTGAAGTTTCGATTGTTGCCGAAATTGCCAAAGTCACCGAAATCATTGCCAAAATTGCCGCCGCTATTGTTGAAACGATTATTGCCACCAAAGCCTCCGTTGCCGTTGCCGTTGCCATTACCGAAATTACCGTTGTTGCCACCGCCGAAGCCACCAAAACCGCCACCGCCATTTCCGCCGTTTCCAAAACCGCCGCCGCCGCCGCCACCATTGCCATTCGGCCCAAAGTTATTGCCAAAATTACCTGTGTTAGTGAAATTTGGCAGATTATTGAAGCCGAGTGTATTGTTAGCGCCAATGCCGAATGGTCCATTGTTGCCCCAGTCTTTGTGAAAGAAATTAGCAGGAAACCACACAAACACTTGATGCTTGCTATCGGAAAAAGAATTGAATTTGCTTACCACCATTGCCGCCACGCATGTTACGACCGCCACCGTAGTCGTTGCCGCGATTACCGCCACGATCCTTTAAATCATATGGACCAGTGCGCCCATTGCCTTTAGCAGCGCGCTTCAGTTCAGCCAACGAACTACGAAAGATCTCAATATACCTGTAGTGAGGAAGAAAAAGTTGGGAAAACATTGATAAGACAAAAACATAACGATTTCGGTTCGATTTTGACTATGGTTTTCAATATTTATAGTTTCTTTTTGTTTTTTTTTTCTTTTGCACGCCTGTTATGTGCAGAAAATGTATAGTATGTTTATTTTTAAATGTTCGTAGCAACCGATAACAGCTTTTGTATTTTTATTATTTTCATAAATTATTAGCAAACACACAAGTTCCAGGATATATGTATGTATATGTTTGTAGGTTGACTTGTGCGTTCGAAATGTGGTTATGGACCCAACCAAGACCCCACCCACAACCATAGCCCAAACTATTTTATCTGTTGGGTGAAATATTTTTATTTTAGTAATAGGTTTTGAGTAAAATTAAGAATTCGCCATATAAATACTGAAAATATAAGTATTTGCTGCGTTGAGCTGCTTTTTAAAATGTAAATATGTAAAGTATTGTATGTTATAAGAAGACTTTTTGCTTTCGATGCGTCAAGCATTTAGCGATGTGTGCGGAATACAAAACGGCTCTTAGCTCAACACTGCTCGCTTAACTTTTTTCCTTTTTTTTTTTTTGCTAAGCGAGCAGATAAGCGACGAAGTGTAAGCAACATTTTTTGGAATTTTTTCCTAAAAGCGGTTACTGGAAAAGCACTTAACAATTAAAGTAAGTAAAATTAAATTTTAAATTGAAAAACAACAGCCTTTTCCACTATTTTCTATATTATTCAGTATAATTAAATATTGCAAATATTCAAAAATTCATAGATTTTGTTGCCAAAAAAATACATCAAATACACTTTTAACAACAAATTATGTAAATTTTCAAATACACTTTCAATAATAAAACCGAATACACAAATCATTTAATAAAGCTCATATTGTTCTTATTTTAATTAAGATGCATTTACTAAGTTCCATAGTTGCCCGAGTTTATTTTAGTATTAAAAAGCGTTAGTTAATTGTCAACCGTTCCACAATGAAAAAATATAATTTTAATGACATCGCGAAAAATAATAGTAGGTTTATATTAATCTTGTGCTTTTGTATGAAAATAAACCCTCTTTATTATGCTCTAGCTGGAATAATTCTTATTAAATTCCCATTCAAAGCAGAAGTTTATAAAAGTGAAAAAGAAAAAAATAAACATTAAATGAAGAGCAAATGAATATGTATTGAAAATACAGACTTTGAAATTTTTAAACGCCACGGTATAAGGCAAACACAATTTTTTTTTTATAAATTTTTCCGACAATATTTTAAAATATTCTTTCACTGCACTTGTAGGAAAAAGGACCTATAAACAAAATGCAATTGGTAGTTGTAAATATTTACTGTTATTATTTGAGAAGTATTTTTTTTTTATTATTTAAGAGACAATGTATAGAGTGACAACCCACCTGTGCCCAATCTTTGCCCGATTACGTCCCAAGGCTTGTTCAGTGTCATCCTGGCTTTCGAACTGAACAAAAGCTTCCCCAGTCGCACGACCCCTTTTGTCCATAACAAAAAGTATTCCCTCCCGATCCGGTTTGATTTCCAACCCTGCCCATGACGATAACAACCAAATGTAAGAATTCTTTCAATTCACAATTTTTTATTTTTTTTTTGTGTTTTTTTCTATGTGAAACTATAAAAAATATCATTATAGTTGCAAATCTTGTAGCGCTGTGTCGTTGTAGCTGTTGTAATAAAATACTAATGGAAAGAGGAGTGGATGCACAAAGTTTGCATATTTTGTTTGAAATTAAGAGCAACGAACAAATTATTGTATCTTCCTAGTCTAAAATATTACTAAACAACTAACTAAAAATATGTTATATACATAATTATTTATACATATGTATTTTCGCCGAAATCACAAAAAAAAAATATTATTTTGCAACTCTTGAAAATATAAATATTACTACGTATGTATGTATGTCTATATGTATGTATGCATGATAGTAGAAATCCAATAATACATAAAGAAAAGCTTTTTGCGTAATAACGGGAATAAACGCTGACATTTGCAAAGACCAGCTTCGTAATGTGAGCTTCCCCTCAAAATATTTTACTAAACAATTTAAAATACTATCCAATAAATCCCTCCAAAATCCAACAATAGCAAAATCCATTTCTCAAACATATTACGAAATATAAAACCAAAAAAAAACGGAATTGTTTGCTCACCACTAAAGAACTCCTCAACTTGTTGTTCGGTAACCGCGTATGGCAAGCCACGCAGCTTCACAACATATGATGTGCCATGGCTTATGGTCTTACGCATAGCTTCTTTTGCTTCCTTTGGGTTAGCAGTAAATACTTTAAATATAGATAAATTAAAACACGCAATTAAATTTAAATTTTTTTTCTCACTCACCTTCAATGTAGCGATGTCCCATAGTGCCTTTATTTAACTTGCGCGCTTCCTCCATATCTTCTTGGCTCTGCACTTCAACGTATGCTTCGCCAGTATTCTTGCCATCCCAACGACTGGTAATGAGATGTATGCCCTTTGAGCCATCAACAACATTTACATTTCTCAAAAAATCAAGAATTTCCTGATGCGTCGCAGACCAAGGTAAACCTCGTAAACGTATATATTTTGGGCCGCTAGAGGAGTTGTTACCTTCGTTGCCGGACTGGTCTTGACTTTGGTCATTGTAGTCGTCATTTTCATCCTGCTCATCATAGTCACCTTGTTGATCTTCATCATATTCTTGACTGTTGTCATCTTCTCCGTAATCTTGAGAGTATTCATCATTATTGACTTGTGCGTCAGTGGCCATTTTGGTTGAGATGTTAAATTAACTGAAAGTTAAAGAAAAATTCAGTATCGTTGCCATGCAAACCTCTAGTAGTTACTTAAAAAACCGATCATCTTTGAGCAAATCTTTACTTAACTAATAATTCACAACGGTCTATGCATGTACTTACACACATACACATGGAAAAAAAATCGATTTAACAGCCGGTACCGCCGTAAACGTGTTTGGCGTCAAAGTGGCGCTTATTATGACGCCACAATGCAATGAACCAGCTCAATATGTAACAAAGTATGAACAATATATTTTTAAAATAATTGTAATAATTTTTGTAAATAGTTCAAACAAAATCTCAATTTTATTTCGCAACCAAGATTATTTCAATTTTCTTTAGCTGATTCCAAAAAAAACTTCACCAACAAAGTCCGCCATCTTGAAACGATGGCTAGGTGAAAAAATACAGCGGCACATTTTGCGAAATTTTCAAACGCATTTTTCAGCAATATTTCGGAAACTAGAAAAAGAATTTTTATATAGGATTGCTACTCACCTTTTATATATAGGTTTTAGTAGAAATTAAACAGATTACTAGTATGTTTTCAATGCTTTTTAAACGATTAATAAATTCAGCGAGAGAACACGAGAGCTCAAAAAACGTTTTCCGATGCGAATGAAAGTGTGTGGAGAAGACTGACTAAACATGAAATGAGAAAACTCACAAAACCCAAATCCACTACTATTTGAGTAAATTTGTTTTGTATACATAACCCGAACTGATTGCACAAACTACTGGTTTGTGTATTCTCTGCGGGTAGTGTTCAGACAGAGAACGTACATTGCAGAGAAGCTTCAAGACCGAAAGACGGAGTGAATTGTCAAAAACCATCAAAATTGCAATAGGCAAGTTCACCACTTTTGCAATGGCGGCGAAAAATTGTGAGCGATATATTAAAAGAGCTGAGCAAGGCCGACATTTTTAACATAACATGCATTTTCTCGATTATGTGTTGATTTCTGATTGAAATTAACAAAAATAATGATAAATTTTAAAATATGTATGAAATTCTGTATTATTTAAATATGTTTGCAATAAGAGTCGATTTATATTACATATGTTTATACATACATATGTGCATATTTAAAACCATACAAATACACTTTGTTTGTTAGAAGTTACATACATGATCACAAGCTGTTTTGGCCGACGGCATTTTAAATGCACATTTTCAATAAAGGAAAACGATTTTCATTAAATGATGAATTTTTAACTTTATTTATGTTCATAAAATATGTAGGTTGACAATTACATACATACATACATGTGTAATGTGTGTACTAGGTATGTCTGCTTAAGATTTTACATTCTCAGATATTGGTAATTTTTTAGTTTTTTATATAAGTTATGACTTTAATTGGGTATATATTTACGATAAACAAATCATTTCCTATACTTGAATGTACATACATACTATGCCAAAGTTTATTTCATACACACATATGTACATATGTATGTATGTAAGTACATATACATAAGTATACTTAAATAATACCCAAGTTATATGTATGTATGTATGTATATACTAAGTAACAATAATTATTAGATAAGATATTAATTAAATCTCAGCGTAATGCAAATCAATATTTGGCACATTATTCAAATGCATACATACAATAATAGTATGTACATATGTATGTATATACTACATATTAAATAACTGACCTACATCACATGACAAAATACATATTCAAGGACAAATAATGTCCGCATACATACAATTATACGTACATACATACATACATATTGAAACATATCGACATGTGCACACTTCTGTCCTCACTTCCCTCACAATTGCAAACTCAACAGTTACGCCGGCGCCATTAATCCTACACGATTTCATTCATAAACCACGCGTGCGTAAAACCCATTTCATTCATAAATTGCAGCACAACTTAAAATCTGCCAGCGAAGCATATTTTTCGCGATCTTGCAAAAATGTATAAATTTGAAGATTTTTGTCTTTAGCTTTGCAAGTACAGGGGCGTTCGCTATTTATGGCCCAGTCCGGCAAATTTGTAGTTAACAGATAATTAAAAATACGTATATTAGGCATTATTCACCTAATACGATATTACTTTACCAAATTTATATCTAATTTATCAATACTTAACCATTACAAGCCATTCTTATGTAAAAAACAATTGAAAATATATCAATGCATTCGGTATAATTTCGCAAAATCGGCCTTGCCAAAATAATTACTTAGCACATCTTCATCACCTCCATACGCGCTGTGTACATTTGTATGAGCACATATATATATGTAAATATGTCGTCGAATTTTGTCGCATTTGAACAACAGTGTTGGTCAATATGAATTTGCAAACAATTTACTGCTATTTCTAGTCAGAGTAGAAAATCTACTACTTTGAGAAAAGTAGCAACAGAAATTGATAATACATTTTTGCTTTCAGATTACTTAAAATATTTATTACCTAATATCTAAACTTAATATTTATTATGCCCCTATATATTATTGATTTTCTCCTAGTTACATGTTTTTGAGAGTGAAATAGTACCTTTTTGTACTACTGATATTTTTCCTTGCACATAGTGCGAAACGAAAACTATTTGCACTCAACTCTAATTTATGGTGGTGGTTTTTTGCTTTCGTCACGCAGCAGAATTGTAGGAAATCCGAGCAGAAACAAACATTTAGAGCTCAAGGGCGGTTTGGGGGCACGTGAACAAACGTACATACGTCTGTATGTATATATTTATATTTGTGTGCATATAAAAACATACATACGTGTGCTACCGAATTTGTGATTTCGGCGGTGTTTGCATGCTATTTGCTAGATTTCGATGACTTCCCATAAGGATCAACCTTTTATAGTATAAAATATAGCTTTTATTTTAAATCTTTAATTAATAATAATCAATTAAATAGTTAATCATAATTTCATAGAAATAGATATACCTAGAAAAAAAAAATAAAAAAAATCATATGGTTACTAGAGAATATTTGAGAAAAATGTATTACGAAAATAGTTTTGCTGCAAAAAGAGTAGCAAAAGTAATAATTACTAAATAGAAAATCAAAATAAAATAAATTAAATTAATATACACCTGCAACCAGAGAACGTACTGTAAAATATATACATAAATTCTCTCAATTACACTTCTCGCTTCAAAACTGTTAACTTTTGATGAGTTCTGCTAATTGGTGAATTTGCTTACTACCTGTGGTGTACTTGCCTATTAGAATCAAGCTCAATTCACAGTAGAGGAACGAATCACGGAATGGACCGGAATGAAGCTTCTCTGTAATGTACGTTCTCTGAGCCCAAGGCGAATTTATAATTGAATTCGCCTTGTACGAGCCCAATCAAAAATTTGCTTAATAACTTCAAGTTGACAGCACTATATTTTTTTGTGCGCATTAAACATAGCTTTGACATTTGCACTTTGCCTTTTTCCAACTGTGATCTATTTGGACTATTTCGCACATTTTACAATAAAAGGAATATTTATATAAAATCAGTAAATTAAACAAATAGAATGTCTGAAAATGAAATTAATGGCACCGAGGAGGATGTGCAGGATAAGAAGCAGAAGAAACAAACACGTCACGATGGTGGTGCGGCTGATTTGGAACGTGTGACGGATTATGCGGAGGAGAAAGAAATCTCAGCAGCTCATATATCCAGCGTAAGTGTATATAATTTGATATATTTGCCGTTTAGTGAATCGTTTTAACAATTGTTAAACAGGCAGTTGAGCAAATCGGAAACAAGCGCAGCAAAGAAGATGAACGCAAAGTGGCTAAGGAGATGGAGCTGCAGAAGGTGCATGTGAAAAAAGAAGATATTGAACTGATTGTGAGTAAGAGGCGTTTGCAGTTGTTCATATTTTGAATAATTTCTTTACTTTTCAGATGAATGAAATGTTAATAACGCGCACTCAAGCAGAGAAAGTACTACGCGAACAGAGCGGTGATGTAGTTGCTGCGCTGGAAGCAATTATAGCCAATTGAATATTAGCAAACACTTAATGTGCTATACGCTTGCTTAATAAATTTGATAGTTTTAAACAATATTTTGTAGAAAAAAAATCTAAATAAAAATAATAACTTTATAAATTTTTGAGTCGCAAGTTTCGAAAGCGGTCGAAGGGGTTATGATGTCACATGGCGCAGGTCAATGAATTGCTTTATACTTTTTTGTATTTACCCTAAAAACCAGTTTAAAAATCAATGAAACTATGTCAGGGATAAGCATGTTTAATAAAAAACGACAAGTAATTTTTACTAATGCATTTATTGCCAAACAATTTGACCTGCCAAGTTGAAGATAGCAGCGAGTTTATACTTTTCGTTATTCTATATATACGTAATAATTCAGGCAAATGTATGTGTAGCCAGAAGCTTATTCAAATATGTTGGCTTAAAATATTTATTAACAACCAAAAAACATATCGTGATGCAAATTTAAAGACGCGATAATTAAATAATATACTTGTGATCTAGTGAAGTATTTTAAATGAAATTATTTCTATTAAAATATTTACGCAAGTATCACGCACATTTTTTACTTTTGAAACGGACATAACAAAAAAACCTTAGATGATTAAAGCGAACTACGTATTCAAATAGTTTTGTAGGTTGTCACAAGATGGCATATTTATGTTTTGCGCTTTACGGAAAAGTTCCCTATCGCCAAACGAGCGAGCCTTTGCCAACATGGATTCCCCTGTAGACAAGAAAATATCATAGTAGTATAGTCTAGAGATCAAATCCTATTTACTTACGATAGTTACGTTCGCGACTACAAGAATACTTTAGATGATCAATAAAGTCCTCCTCCACAGACTCTTCCAATCGTCCAACAGACCCTTGATATTCAGCGTGGAAATTATTCTTCACATAGTATGGCACTTTCAAACGATTTGTTTCACGTTTTACAGCATATTTGCTATTAAAGGAATATAATATGATTGTCTGTCTTTTTTGTATTAAACATATTTACTCACTGTGATGGCGATAGACTGTAAATGGGGTCTGATATGAAGAACGAGGATATCATCGAGAGACCAATCAACAGCAGAATAGGCAAAAAGTTGATAAGCGCCGATGAATTTGATTGATGCTGATCCAAAGCATGAAAAGGACATAAATAAAGTTTTTTTGCTCCAAATCAAAATTCACACTTACTTCGCCATCGTCGCGGTGTTGTTGTCGACGTCTTTGTTGCCGCATGTATACATTTTGCTGTGCAAATCCACCACCGAAGAACATATTAAACAGATCTTCAGGACTAACTTCGGCCTGGAAGCCGCGTGCATACGCATATTCGTAGTTATCTCTACGCACACCATGTCCACTAGAGTGTGTCTCATTTATGCCATATACATCGTACTTCTTGCGCTTTTCAGCATCCGTAAGAATAGCTGCAGCATTTCCAACCGCTTTAAAGGCATCCGAAGCGCCAGGTGCTTTATTCTTGTCTGGATGTAAAAGTAATGCCAATTTCTTATATGATTTTTTGATTTCCGAGTCTGTGGCTTCTTTGGTAACACTTAAAATTTCATAATAATCGCGGCAGCTAATACAAATAAAAATTTTTATTTTTAACTTTTCTACGCAAAACAATTGCAAGTTGTTCACCTTTTGACTTTACGCACGGCCTCCAATTGTTCCTTTGTATACTCAGGCTCGGCGTTACGCGAGTCAGAATACTTCCGCTTACGTGGACCATCACTAGCATTGCTCTCTGAATGAACTGAACCATTGACACCTGCACCGTTGCTGGCTTTGCCTCCACCTGTCGTTGTGCCAGACTTCACTTTGGCCAATAACTCTGTATTTTAAGTTAAAGAATTATTCGTACCTCAAAAATAATTGGTTTTATAAATTTAAGATATCTTACCTCTAGCGCGTTCTGTGGGAAACAGTTTTTCAGCTTTTGATAAAAATTTTTCAGCTTTCTCGATTTTGCCCTCCGAAAATGCTTGCACGGCTATGTCAATACAGCGGTGCGCTTCGTCTTTATTGCCATCCATTTGTTCTAGTTGTTCCACTTTACTTTATGTAGTTAAAAATGTACATTCAATTATTGCACTTCACCCTTACGTGTATGATTACTTGCTAAATTAGCTGCGCAGCACCTGATACGTGACGACTGCTGTCTGGATATCGTAGTGCACCAAATCGTATGTGTACAAAGGGCTTGGGTTGTTGTTTATGACCAATCGCTTACAACCCATACGCACACTTTACTTTACAAGCTATAAAAAAAGTGTGTAAATTCGTTTTAAATATAAATTATTTCTTCTTTACCTTTTCAACTAAAAACTTGGATCAATTTTATTATAGTGCTTACGAAAATTTCCTCTATCACATCACTTTTACGTTCTCTTTTGCTCAGTGTTTCCAATTTCCACAACAGGGTTGATTTTTAGTTGACCATCTATTATAAATGATGGCAAAATAAATTTTACGAGAAAACAATAAATATATAATTTTAAAATCACGTTTTTCAATAACACGAGCAATATAACTTTTGTTTTACCTGCAATTTTCGAAAAATACTTGTTATTCTTGATGTTTCTAGAGTAAACCACACATCGAAAAGTCCATTACATACAGTATACAGATTTTGAGTCAAATTTTAAAGTGATTTAAACTTACCCTGCAGTAAAATTCGTTACGAATTGCCTGAAAATATTGGTTGCGCAACTAGTGTGGCTTGCACCAGACTTTCACTAGTTGCAAATACATGCATGCCGTGAGTTAGCGAGAAGTAAATAAATCAAACCCATAGATAGTTGAATGGATGTATATAATGTGGCAATTGCCACAGCCTACATTGATTTAAAACCAGTTCGCTTCATTAAAAAGGTATTGAAAAGCGAAGCGACCGTCGCCTTAGCGTAGAAATCAGCTGTTCTCTCATTGCATACCACTCGCTTATTTTTGTTTAGTTCGCTCACTTTTATACAATTTTGCCATTGATTTATATTATTTTCCGTAGAAACGTATCAGCTGATTGTTTTCTCTCTCATCATTCTCGTACAAGGTTGCCACCGCATACTATTTGAAATCATTGAAAAGTATTTCCAAATACATGAAATATTCTTAAATTATTAGAAAAATACTATCTACCGAATATAGGAGATTATAGCATTATATATTATTTAAGTAATTTAAGTAGGTCAGCACTTCGATTCGTTCATTTGCATTATAAAAATGTTAACTAAAATTGTAATTTTATGCAAAAACATATGTATATATAAATCAATGGCAACATTGTATAAAAGTGAGCGAACTAAACAAAAAGAAGCGAGTTGTATGCAATGAGAGAACAGCTGATTTCTACGCTAAGGCTACGATAATGAGTTTTTGCAAAAATGAGATTTTACCGCCGTCTACGCTATGCTACGTACACGTTCGTGGGTAACATTCAACACAATTTAATTTTCCTTGACATTTTTACAAGCAATATGCGATTCAACAATAATCACACAAGTGCTTTTATTTACTACTTTGTACTTTGTGTCAACGGAGATATTCAAAGAACAATATGCAACAAAAATTAATCCTCAAAAATTAAATTGACATGTTGAGTAATCGTCGTCAATTCTTAGGTAAAGTTAAAGGCCGGTTTTACAATCCAATCTTAAGTCGAACTTAAGACAAATCCTAGCTAAGACCAGTTTAAGATTTTGCCCACATTTGCGTTTCACAATGGAGACTTAAGTACGGAAAATATTTAATTCAGAAATATGGTAGCACCCAAGGTACAATAAACAGGTAGTATACTGTCAGCAGCTGATTGGAGTTTTTTCTTATATGTGGTCCATAACAAGTCAAACTTTGTTTACAAAACAAAATTTTGTTTTTTCAAAACAAAAACAAAATTGTTTACAAAACAATCTTCGTTTGTATTTATGTATGTATGTATATGATTTTGGTTTTTAAGCTGAAAATAATTTTTAAAAAATTTCGTTTACGGGATTTATGTTTTATACGCATTCAGAAATTGGAAAAGGTGCATTGTGTTTCGAAAGACGGGGAAAGAGAGGATATTTTTTTAAAGTTCCGCAGGATCTGCGAAGAAATTCCAATCGGAAGAGAGCTTGCTGCAAACAGTTGGGTGTGTTCCGACCATTTCTTGCAATCAGACCTTATGGCTTGAGCGCAAAGGATTAATTTAATGCCCAACTCGGTTTTAATTTGAATATACATTTTTCGAAGTAAGTATGCTAAACGCATGTGCTTCTAATATGTATTGTATTACTTTAAGCTTCCTCAATATCTCTCACTGTATATGTACTTACTGTTTTCATGCTTACATACTTTTCTTCGCTTCTACAGAAATATTGTGACAAGGATAATTGCTTCTCCTTCAATTGTGTAGTTTTATGGTTACATTGACTTTAACTAGAGTCGCATACTTTAAAGCTGAAGAAAAAAAATATTTTTACACATTTTTTACATTTAAAATTGTCTCACTCTTCAAATTCGACATATGTATTTATTTTGACCGGTGATGGACCAGAACAATTCATAAAATATAGGCCAGGGCTGCATTTTCTTTAATGCAGTTACCTGTTCAATGTGCCTTGGTTTTGGTTTATTTTTTCATATTTTGAAATTTGCGCAAATAGAAAACTCATATGAATAGGTTAGCAGCTGATTGGAGTTTTTTTCTTATAAGTGGTCCATAACAAGTCAAACTTTGTTTTCAAAACAAACTTTTTTCCTAAAAAAAAAAACAAAACAACTTTGTTTACAAAACAATATTTGTTTACATTTTGTATATTTATAATTTGTAATTAATACAATTTTTTCATTAACGCGATTTGGGAAACATATGTACATACTCCGAGAGGAAACAGTGTGTTCTGAAAGACGGGAAAAGGTCGGATCTTGATTTTCAAATCCAATTGGAACAGAACTTCGGCATGCCGCTTTCTGCAAATGGTTGGGTGCGTTCCGACTATTTTTTGCATATTTGAAGATATACCAAGAGAGTTTTTTCCAAATTTTGTGACCAGGAGCAATGTTTCCTGAGGATCCTTTGTAGTATGATGCGTCTGGCACTGGTTGCCTTAAAAACAAACGTATTTTTCAAGCAAAATATAGAATCACGTACATACATTTTGTTTACATTTAGAATTATCAAACTCGTCAAATTTGATATATCTATTTTGAAGGGTGATGGACCACAACAAATCAAAACATATACCCCAGGGTTGTATTTCCTTTAATGCTGCTACCTGTTTAATGTGCCTTGGTGTGTGGTTAATTAAAAAAAAATTTAAAATACAAAGAGAATAAGCAATTTCGTTCTGAATGAGACTGACTTGGTGGGTAATCTAGGGGCAAACTAAATTTTATCACTGTCTTATTTTTTCTCTTTGTCGGAATTTCATAAATTGTCTCTGAACAATGCTATAGGGTGTGACGTAAACTCGTATGTTATGGCTCGTGAGTAGTAGCTTTGTCGAAATGTTAATTAAAACATACTCTCCAGACACAACGCATGGTTCCTGAGACAATTTGAATTAGGTTATATTTGGTTTTGGGACGAATTTTCGTCATCCTTTGTCAAGTTTGGTTTTAAGACCAACCAGTTTCGGCGTTGTGCCATCTTCAGTGTCATTTTGTCTTAAAACCAAACTTGACAAGGGATGACGTAAATTCGTTCCAAAACCAATCATTTCACACCTGTCAGAAGCAACAACCACAAAAGATCAGAATAGTTTATGTTTCTTTGGAAATAATAAAGGATACACATACCTGAGAGTCTATTGCTTCGATTCGATATTATTAATTTAAGGACATTCCAAGTATTATTGAAATAAAATCTGTTGTGGAAATCTTTCTTATCGTACAAAAATATTTATTACTTCCTCGTTCCCTAAGTCACTGTCTTTATCACTACTTCAATTAGTTGTATTTAGGTCCTTACAATTTCATTTAACAAGCAATAATCAGCTGTTCGCAGATATAAGATCAGTTTAAGACGAGAAATTCGGCGACATAAGTTCAACTTAAGTCAATCTCATTCGGAGCTAAATAGCTACTTCTCTTTGTATCTGCCATTTCTTCATTAAATAAATAGAATTCTGTAATATTAAAACCTGAAAATATTTTTTGAATAAACCCCGCACAAATCTGTGTATGTATGTATACGAGTTGTTCTGTATTTGCACAAATATCAAAATATGGAAAGCACATTCTGGTGGTGCCTTCATATTTCTGTATAAAACATTTTCCATGCTTTATGCCCAAATTCAGTAACTTTGTATCATCTCAAGTCTTAAAATGAGCTAGAGATTAATGGTTTTCCTCGCACTCAGTTTTTTCTCTTATATTTTTATTTTAATTTTTTGGTCATCACCAGGTCACTATTTAGAGACTAGAGGCTTTCCTATAATTCAGTAAGCAGCCTCAGTCTGTAGTAGAGACAAAAGTCACAATTTTAGATCAGTTGACATTCATTAGTTTCAAAATAAAGCCTCTAGTCTCAAAATAAGGGCAAGGGAGGAAAACGGTAGGCCCTTGCGACGTATACTACAGCTGCCATGTAAAGGAGCGCAAATTTGGTGTCGGATTTGTGGTGGGAGAGAGACTTCGCCGTAAAGTACTGTCGTTCACTCCGGTGGACGAACGTCTCGCTACAATCCGCATAAAGGCGGGATTCTTCAACATCTCCCTGATTTGCGCCCATGCCCCGACGGAAGAGAAGGACGATGGGACCAAAGATTGCTTCTACGAACTCCTGGAGCGCACGTTCGAACGCTGCCCCCAACACGATATAAAAATCGTGCTAGGCGATTTTAATGCCAAGGTGGGCAAGGAGGGCATCTTTGGTTCCACAGTCGGAAAATTCAGTCTCCACGAGGAAACGTCTGATAACGGATTGAGACTGATCGACTTCGCCGGGGCCCGAAACATGGTAGTTTGTAGTACCAGGTTCCAGCATAGGAGGATACATCAGGCTACGTGGCTTTCTCCAGATGGTAAGACACGAAACCAAATCGACCATGTTGTGATAGACGGAAGGCACGCTTCCAGTGTCCTAGATGTGCGCACGATCCGAGGAGCCAACATCGACTCGGACCATTATCTTGTCGCAGCCAAGATACGCACGCGCCTCTGTGCGTCAAAAAGCGTGCGGAAAGGCACATGCACTTCGCTACTCGACTCGCATTCCTGCCCTCTGAGAGCTCTAATCAACACAGCGATATTTCAGAGCAATGGAACCACATCTCTTGCTCTTTACGTACCGCCGCTGAACAATCTATTAGTTTTCAGCGAGCCCGGAAAAATGACTGGTACGATGAAGAATGTCGCGTGCCACGGAACGGAAAGATGCTGCCTACAGGGCCACGTTGCGATCGGGCGCAACGCGAGCCTTGCGGGAGAGATATCGTGAGTTGAAGAAGGAAGCGAGACGCATTTTTCGAGAGAAGAAGAGAAAGGCCGAAATGCGTGAGTGCGAAGAGCTTGAAATGCTGGCCGACAGGAAAAGCGCCCGAAAATTCTTTCAGAAAGTACGACGGCTAACAGAAGGTTTTAAAACCGGAGCGAATTCCTGTAAGAATGAAAACGGCGACCTGGTAACTGACGTTCAGAATATACTTAGTTTATGGAGGGAGCACTTCTCCACACTACTTAGTGGTAGTGACAGAGACCACCTTGGAGAAGATGATGATCCCGAAACCCCAATCAATGACGACGGAATTCATGTTCGTTACCCGACTGCGATGAAATCCGTATAGCAATAGCACGGCTCAAGAACAACAAAGCGCCCGGAGTTGACGGGCTGCCAGCTGAGTTATTCAAATACGGTGGAGAAGAGTTGGTAAAGCGCATGCACCAGCTTATCTGTAGAGTATGGTCGGACGAATGCATGCCCAATCCATAAGAAGGGTGATACTGCAATTCGCGCCAACTATCGTGGTATAAGCCTTCTTAACACTGCATATAAGGTTCTGTCGGGCGTATTGTGTGAGAGACTAAAGCCCACCGTCAATGAACTGATTGGACCTTATTAGTGTGGCTTTAGACCTGGTAAATCTACTATCGACCAGATATTCACAGTGCGCCAGATCTTGGAAAAGACCCAATAAAAAAGAATCGACACGCACCACCTTTTTGTCGACTTCAAAGCCGCTTTCGACAGCACAAAAAGAAGTAGCCTTTATGCCGCAATGTCTGAATTTGGTATCCCCGCAAAACTTATACAGCTATGTAAAATGACGTTGAGCAACACCACCAGCTCCGTCAGGATTGGGACGGACCTCTCCGAGTCGTTTGATACCAAACGAGGATTCAGACAGGGTGACTCTTTGTAGTGCGATTTATTTTATCCGATGCTGGATAAGATAATTCGAGCCGCAGAACTAAATCGGTCAGGTACCATCTTTTATAAAAGTGTGCAGCTGCTGGCGTACGCCGATGACATTGACATCATCGGCCTTAACAACCGCGCAGTTAGTTCTGCCTTCTCCAAACTGGATAGAGAAGCGAAGCGAATGGATCTGGAGGTGAACGAGGGCAAGACGAAGTATCTCCTGTCATCAAATAAACAGTCGGCACATTCACGACTGGGATCAAACATCACTGTTGACAGTTATAACTTTGAAAAAGTAGAAGACTTCGTTTACTTAGGAACCAGCATTAACATCAATAATAATGTCAGTCTCGAAATCCAAAGGAGGATCACTCTTGCCAAAAAGTGCTACTTCGGACTGAGTAGGCAACTGAGCAGTAAAGTCCTCTCTCGACGACAAAAATTACGCTCTATAAGTCTCTCATTATGCCCGTCCTGATGTATGGCGCAGAAGCATGGACGATGAAGATATCTGATCAGAAGGCTCTGGGAGTGTTCGAGAGAAAGATTCTCCGAAAGATGTATGGGCCTTTACGCCTTTGCGATGGCGAATACCGTAGAAGATGGAACGATGAGCTGTACGAGCTTTATAACGACATAGATATAGTGCAGCGAATTAAGATTCAGCGGCTTCGCTGGCTTGGTCATGTCGTTCGAATGGATGAAAGCGCCCCAGCTCTGAAAGTATTCGACGCGGTACCCGCCGGTGGTAGCAGAGGAAAAGGGAGGCCTCCTCTGCGTTGGAAAGACCAGGCGGTAAAGGACTTGGGTACGCTTGGTATTTCCAACTGGCGCCAGTTAGCGAAAGAGAGAAATAACTGGCGTGCTGTGCTAAGCTCGGCCAAAATCGCATAGGCGGTTATCGAGCCAATGAAAGAAGAAGAAGAAGTCTCAAAATAAAGTCTCTAAATAGTGACTTGGTGATGAGCAGGTCACAAAAAATTAAAAAGCAAGCAAACGAAAAAAACGCGAAAGCGAGGAAAAGCAATAATCTCTAGCTCATTTTGAGACTTGAGATAATACGAAGTTATTGAATTCGGGCATTCAACTCAAGTTCAACAGTGTTTCTATGACAAGTGAATCACGTGTTTCGCTATTTGAATTACGTTAACACGTCCTATTCGTACTCTTGCGTCTTCATTCACTATAGTTATAGCTAAGATGTATCTATTACAGGTAATATCGATAAAAGACGTGCTTCCTCTTATTCCACATTTCTAAAAACTGTGTGTCAAACTATCACGTGTTTTGCCTTTGTTTATGTTTTATTGTTTACAATTTTCGTTTGCGAAAATTTTAGTTATGTGCGATATTTGCGGAAAGCCTAGGAGGATGGGCGAATAATTTTTCCGTGTTCCGCTTGATGTGCGACGCAGAGCTTAATGAAGTGAGTCCATCGGCATTGCAAATGCTTCTATAGTGTTATAAGTGTTAGCACATGTTATTGAAGTTCACTAAAAATAGAAATAATGCTTTTAATTAGCAATATGTATGTACATTTCTATAGTTTTTATCTTTTTTAATTGTTTCCATTGATTTTATTAGCTGTTTGTATCATGAAAATATAAACACAAACAAAGCAGGTCCGTTACCTTTTTGCTTTACGATATTGCCATTCAGCTGCTCAAAATGACGTCACATCGGCAAAGTTTCTTTAAAATTCCAACACGAGTGAAGTGAATATTTGGTGTTCTATAATTTTAAAGGATTAATTAAACTTTTTAATTAAATTTTTATATTATTTGAACTTATAAAGCCATTCTCCAATCAAAATGAGAATACGTTATTGCAGGTGTGACGTACATGCGCAGATCGTAAATAATTTTGGTTAGCTGTCGGCGCAATCTCTTCTATATCAATCTTGGTTGTAGCCAACGCACGCTATACCGCTATTCCTCTCTTCGTGATTTTGACAGAATCAGCTGTTTTTGCTGCGTCACACTGGTGAAACTGGTTTTTTTATAGGGTAAACGCACCCATTTCTGGACACTGAACATTTTCTTTAATTTGACGCTCCTTTTCCTGCTATTAACCAAACCGTGAAGAATTCTGTTGTTTGTATGAGTATAAATAATTTTTGTCATGATGTATTTATTACCTTGAAAAAAGGACAGGTGTCCGGATACTTAGATGGTGGTGCATTTTTCCTACATTACATTTCATTCGCATTTTTTTTGTTTTGTTTACTCTCTCTCCCTGCTCAACCAGTGTGACGTCACGCAAAGGCAAATCCTCCGCGCAATCTTGGTATTCATCACTCTTGTAGCCAACAACCTCTTCTTCACAAAGTCAACGTTAGAATCCATTTAAGCATTTAATTTTTTCTTCATTTCATTTTTGTTTTGTTTTGATAGCTGTATGTTTTTAGGCAGCTATTTTCGATACATTTTCGACTAAAGTTAGAGACGGCATCGATTTTTCGTGATTCGGATGGTGATTCAGATTGAATCCATTTCAAATAAGGTAATTCGCTCACAAAATTTTGTGTCGATTCGGTTTGTGATTGGGGTGCCAATTACAACTATTTGTTGCTCTATGGGTCAATTTCTATGATTCAAGTTTTAAAATAACATACTTCGTGGGACACTATGTTTAAGGGGTATTTTTAAACTGAAATTCTAATAACAACTATGTTTATTATTTAAGTGTATTTGCTTAGAGAGCATCAACAAACCATATATTGCACTCTTTTCTCCTCTCTTTTTATACTCAACTAGCACACCGCCAGAAAAGATTGTGGTGGTTTTGCGCCAAGGCGGAATTAATATGAATGAATTCACCATGTTTTGCATCAATAATAATAATATACGTTCTCTGATCTTTTCATATTAAACTGAACAACAATTTTGACTTTGCGCGTCATTCCATTAATGTAAAATTGCAATACATATTTTTGATAAAATTTTAACACAGAATAAGGTACGGATGTTAGCGTTTTTTTTCCATCAATAATAATGGGCAGACAAGTTTTCTTGTGATAGCTAAAGAATTTCTCTTAAGAATATCATTCATTGGTATACATATGTACATACATACATATACGAGTTTTAAATAACGAAATTTACGTACTTTTTTATTGCTCCTTATGTATTAATGTATAATATTTATTTTATAATAAATACTATCAGACCAATTTTATTATATTCTTTCGCGATTGCTTTTATTTAACTTTGGTAAAATGTAAAGTTTTTGACGTACACTAAAATATCCAAGTACATGCGCTCTTTTTGTGCGAAAAGTTTAAAAGACTATGTTTGATAAATTGTACAAAAATTTTCTATAATATAACTAAAATTTAATGAGAACTCGTCATATAAGCTGTAGGAACTTGTTTAAATGCCGATATACTTTTTTTCTGATAAGGACACATTTGGATAAATGTTTAAGTTGTTGACGAATACTATAAGGGTCAAAATAGTGGCAGCACTGCTCGTTGGTGTAGAATATTCTGTGGTTGTTAAAAGACTGGCAGCTCTGGTCAAACTTTCCTATAGCCATCGTATCGTTCGTTTCCTCCGCGAAAATAGCTATATTTTGGTGAAGTTTTGCGGGTTGGTGCGCGAAAAACAATTAAAAACAACACTAAATCAATAGTAATTTATCGTTTTCAATCAGTGTATATGTGATTTTATAAAAAAATAAGCATAGTAAAGTCCGTAAACGTATTGTAAAAAAGTGCTCCCAACTCGGTACTCGCCGTCTTTGTCGTCGCAAAAGCAATTTGCTGTTTTTGTAGTCGCCCCGCTGTCGCAGTCGACGTCGCTGTCTGCTGCTCATTGCAGTTTGCATTTTGTGCGTGATTGTAGTTATACCGTCTTAATTTGCACTATTTGACAGGATTTTAATTTACATGATTGAAATTGTTAATCGTTGAAGTGTCGTGAATACAAAAAACTGACCAAAAATCAATAATTTAAAACCAATCATACAAATTTTGCAAATAAATTCCGATTTCGGCAGCGCTAATGAAAAGCAAATAAAAACAAAATAAATGCATTAACGAGTCATCTCGTTCTAACACAAGCACTTGAGCCGGTTAAGTCAACGTTGTCGTCGTCGCCGAATTGAAAAGTGTATTGTATTTGTATTTAGTGTGTTTGAAACGGCGAGGAAAATCGTTGAAATAAATTGCCAATATTTGTGATAACAAGGTATGTGCAATTTTCGTTTTCTTTCACAGAAAGCATTTTTATTTATTGATATTTATAATCAGTGAAGATATTTAAATATAATAAATAACATTTGTATGTACATAAGTATGAATGTACATAGTATGTATATACGATTTAAAAGAAAATGCCCAGCAACTTCAGAAGCTTGACAATAAGGATACGGTTGACTGCTCACATGTGGTTTGCCGGCGTTGGACCATGCACCACCTAGTAGTAATAGTTCCATGTCTATGACTATGTACATATGTATTTCGATTGGATAAACACGTAAAAATATACCAATTTTTTAAAGTCAGACTGAGATACATTTTTCGACACAAACAATTTTAATCGTGCATGAAACTTGTGTTCCACCTATGAATATTTGTTTGAAATAGCTTGGCAATGGGTTTTTACTAGTCTCGGAAGTGTCTTCTATTGCCAGAATATATTCACATACACACCTCCAAAGTTTTTTTTTTATAGAAAATTGCCGAAACTTGAAAGAAGGGCTTTTCTAAAACTTCTCTGAAAGTCAAAAAATATATAGAATTTTGTCAATTGTGTTTGGTATTGGTAGATTCGAAGAATGTAGCGCTAAAAATTCTTCTGGCACAGTTGTATACTAATCGTTTAGGAGTATCATCTTCCAATTATCTTCACCGAATTAACAGCAGCTGATTATCGATTTATAAATCTCCTTATATGTACATACATAGGTTAAAATTTTTATTTGATTGCGATTAGGTATTTGTAAATCAATAAAAAAACTGGTTGTATCAAAAGCTCACTTTTTTTTTGGAAGAGATAAATTCTTTTCATACATACATACATATGTATGTACGAGTGTATCAAATGCAACAACAATGATTGTTTGCATGCTAAAGCTTTGATTCCGCTAATTAGATATAGGGGCTTATTTCACCATCCCAGAACGAATTTGACGGTCATATAATTGATAAAAGAATCTTATTTGATCCAAATAGTAGTGCGAGGTAGGTTCAGGTGTGGTGAGTTCAGTAGTAGAGGGTTCAGGCTCTATTTTAAATAGTTTACATGAAGTGAGTTAAGGTTTGGAGGGTTTATTTGTGATGAGTTTAGGTATAATGAGTTTAGATGCGGTTTTGAAAATGAGGAATTTGGATCTGGTGACAAGGTGTGCTAAGTTTATGTATGGGAAGTTTTTTGGGTGTTAATTACTTGGTCGTGATGAGTTCATATGTGGTGTATTCAGGCACAAACATACATACATATGTATGTATGTAGAGCGAGGAAGCACTCGTTGCCCTATACAACCGTATCCATATGCATCTATGGCCAGTCAGACTTCCAGTTCTCTTGAAAAATTATGTATGTGCATACATACATATATTAAATTACTAATTCAATTAGGAGGTAAGACGAAGTAGTTTTTTCTATGTTTTGCGAATTCCGCCATTAAAAACGTTTAACACCTTAAAAAAACACAAAAAGTTTTAAGTTCATTTATTTAGAAATATAATAAAATGTATACAAATGTGCACACATACAATGAATAAATCTTTAGAATAAATTTATGCGCTCATTGGAGGCTCTCGCTTCGATAATCGTACATTTATGCCACCTTTAGCCATAATGGGTACGCCAAAGTTGGCAATTTCGATTTCTTTTCGAACTGGACTCAATTCGATATTGAAATTGAGAAGCAGCTTTGCCAAGGCAACCTTGGCGTTAATTTTGCCCATGCGATATGCTGTTAAAATGAGATAAATTAAGTTAATTTCTAATAAGTAGAAAATGCGCAAGTAAAATAAGAGCAATCAAAAATTACCAATGCAATGTCTTGGACCCTCGCCGAAGGGCATATAAGCTGTAGAATCATAATTTTTATTCACAAATCGCTCTGGATCCCAACGCATCGGTTCCGGAAAATATTTTTCATCACGATGCAAACCCAACAGCGATATAACAATCGGAGTGCCCCTTTTGATTACTAACTCGCTATCGGGTAAAGTGTAATCATGAGTGCATTCGCGATTAAGAATTGGCAGTGCGGGATATTTGCGTGTGGTCTCTATAGAGTTCAACAAAAATAAGAGATCAGTTGAAATACGCGAAAATGTCAGCTTCTCGCTCACCCATTAAACAGAGATCCAAATATTTCATATCTTGCACAGCTTCGTATGTGAACTTATTCTCATGTCTCTCTAACGCTTCTCTAACATCGCGTTGCGCTCTCTCCAACGCTTCGGGATATTGCGCCAACTCGAAGGCGGTAAAAGATGTCGTGGAGGCAGTTGTCTCATAGCCGGCCACATAGAAAAGGAAAAGGTTCGAAGCGATGATTTCGGTGGACATATACTTTGGACCGTCTGCATTAAAAATAAAATGTAAGGGAGGGAAAAAAAAATTTAAAAAAAAGTTATATTCATTCATATACTCGTTTACATACCTTTGCCCGCTTTGGCAGACCAATCATTGTCGTCGGCGCTAATTTCACCTTTATTACGCAATTGCATAAGCAATTGAAGCATGTCCTTGCGTGTGATGTTGTGCTCCTCACGCGTTTTAATTGTGTGCTGTACAATTTCTCTCATCATATCGGGCGCCTCTTCGCGCCAACCCAAACGCATGAACAGTTTTTCTAAGCTGTGGTGATAAAAAATAAATTAGTGAATATTATTTAAGGATTTTAAAGAGGAAATTAGGAAAAACTATATTTCAGTAGCCAATGAGTTTTTAATTTATTTCTTTTTTAGAATAACCATATCTATTTTAATATATGTATGTACATAAGTGGCACATTAAACTTGGATTAATCCGCAAGGTGGCGCTGCGTTTTGTTATTCCGAAAAATTACATATAAACTAGTATTGACACTCTGTACACAATTAAAAAAAATTCAACAAACTTTGTAAAAAAAAATTTATGTACATACATATGTACATACATACATATGTATGTATTTGCATATTATAGTTCATTCAATTTTATTATAACAAAGTGTAAGTGTGAAGGTGTTACAAAGTTAAATCAATTATTTTTTATCTCTTTTTGAAAATCAAAAAAAAAGTTAAGAAATTATATTTAGGGTATTCACAACGCGTCGTAAAGTGTCGCAATGTCGTAAAATAATAAAATTTCATTCGAGTTTGTCTTTTTTCAATTTTTTCGGTGTAATGATACAAAAATAATAAAAAAAATTTAAGTTAGTATGTGTTTTATCACATAACGAAATGTATTTTAATAGAAAAATACTAAAAATTTAATGAAAGAATAACGAAATTTCAAAAATTCTGTAATTTGACATGCATACTTGAGTTTCTGTATTTGAAAACTATTCTGGTTTTAACACAAATCTTTAATTAAATACAGCATACCGCTATGACAGTTTTGTTATTTCAAAAATCATCAATCAATTTTTTCTCATATACATACATACATATAATTTTTTTAAATTTTTTGTTTCGCTAGAAAAATATTTTAAATTTAATTTATACGAGTACCATATTTCTATATTTTTCCTAAAAAATGTTAAGAGAATTTAGGCTTAGTATTTTGAAAATAAAGGTTAATTTTGAAAATAAGTTATTTTTTTTTAAATTTCTATGGCTAGATATTAAGATTTTTCTTTGCTTAAAAAATAAAACCAATTAGTTATAAAAAACCATTTATTAAACATTAATGTACATAAACAAATATTACCTCTTGACTTAAGTTTTAACTTAGAAAAAAAGCATTTTTCTATAGTTGTAGTTTATAAAAAAAAATTTGCTTGATTTTTAATGTTATTTTTTTTGCTTCGAAAATAAAACTTAATTTTGTAGTAGCTTTTTTTTGTTTAGAAAAAAAAAGTAAAAAATACTAGTGATTTCTTGCACTGGAATATAAAAATTGGGTTTGCGTTAAAATTTATAAAAAACGTGTTTTCTTGGCTGTTATTTATTTTGTCTGGAAGATTTATAGATAAAACAAGTTTGTTTTACTTTACTTCTTTTTGTTTAAACATTCACAATTGCTTCAAGTTTGTGTTTTCTTAGAAAATAAAGTATATATTTTTCTATATTTTTTTTTTCGTTCAGAAAATTATAGTAGATTTATGTTTTACTTACCAATTGCAATTTTTGCGTAGGTGAGGTTTTTTAATTTTTTTTTTGATAAATGATAGCACTGTGTAACACTGAAAATGAACTTTGAAAGAGACCTAGCCTAGGCGTTAGGCCTTATAAAACTAAGAAAAACTGTATACTTGAAATTTGCGAAACACCCCCAAAATCTCATTTTAGGGCCAAAAAACTGTTTTTGAGGTCATTCGCTAGTCAATCATCAATATCTTTGCGAATTTTCATCCGATTCAAAAGTTGTTTATACATTTTGAAAGGTGACAAATCACTATTTTAATGGCGTATAACTCATAAAAATCAAACGAGAACTGACGAAGCTACAGAGAAAAAAAATCGTAACTTAATAAAAAAAAATTAATTTTGAAACTTTGACTACGATTTTACGATAGTCTTAATTCAGAAAGGTACCTATCAAAGACAATATTATTAAAGTGAATAGTACTGCGTCGATTAAGCTATTTCAATCGAAAATCGGTTGGAAATTGACAGAGTTATTACTATTTAAATTATTTTAGATGATGACCATATTTAAAAATTCATACATTTTGATTATCTTTCAACTTCAAATTTTTATTCTGACTGAAAATAATTTAAAAAAAATTTAAGGTCCGAGACAATCTGCCAGCGAAATTTATTGTATTTAAGCAATCGTAGAATTTTTTCCATCGTTTGATAAGTCTCTTTCATATCAGTAGCGTATGCCACTGGAACTGATGGCAATTCATTTCTGTTGTGCAGCAATACTGCTTTCAGACCTACGATGTTAGTCAATTGAAAATGAATTGATAAATTGTATTCAAATTTAGTTCTCTCACACTCATAACACATTAAATACTTACTTTTGCAAGAACCGTCTAGAAATAATCGCCAATCTTGTGGACAGTGCACGTGATCGAGTGCAGCAAACAATTCATCCACATCAACGCAATAAACTAGTTTGTTATTGGTGTCATCAGCTTTGAAAATGTGTTCGAACGAAGATAGGTCTCTGTCTCGTGCAGACGTTACTTTAAAGTTACTGTCTACTATATTCCAATGCTTTAATCTGGAGGCCAGAATCTCTGTCTGTCTTATAGACAGATCCATATCCCACACAAGATCACAATAATCGTGATTTGACACGAAATGACGTTCTGTTTCTATTGCTTTGGTTGGAAGGTACGGTCCGTCATTTACCTCATTAGAAGATTTGTGGCTTGAATCAGGAAATGTAGCTGGATTTTTGTCTTTAGTTCGCTGATCTTGTTTTCCTCTTGGAATCGGTTTCGATACAGTCAACACATTGGCATATTCTATGAGGTGGCGACTTTTATAGTGGTGACCAGTGATTTTTGTTTGGCAAAAGTAGCAATCCTCCGGCTTGTGATATATTTGATAATGCCAAGCCATAGGAGTCACAAACGGCAGACGCTGGTCATCGCATTTACCGGTTTTCCATTGTTTTAATGTTGTACAGCACATCGAATAAATATATTCGGGTTCATACCAAGCACTTTCCACGTATGAGCAACTGAAAAAGAGGTTGAACGCTTCAACCACAGCTTTATTTGTTCTTAAATCGAACCGATATTTCTTATCAACAAATAGACCGCAGGCGTAACAAAATTTGTTGCGCCTATCACACATTTTACCACACTTATTACACAATATAATTGCGAAGCGGTCGCAAGGTTGAATTGACGGCGTAAATTTATTAGATGACCACTCAAAATTTTTGGAAATGAATGTGTTTAAAATAATTCCTCATACTTGCTATGTTTCTAGTAAAATAACGCAATGAAATGCGGTCAAAGTAGAAAAATTAAAAAAAAAAAACTTTTCGCAAGGTAAATTTATTTAATAGCAGAAAAAATTTAATAGCTTCGTCAATTTTTGTCCGATTTCATTGCATGAGCACTCAAAATTTTTGGACATGAATGTACTTTCAAAATAATTCCTCATACTTGATATATTTTTAGTAAAATACTGCAATAAAATGCGGTCAAAGTACAAAATTTGAAGAAAAAACAAATTTTCCAAGTTTACCCGATGAAAACTTACAACACGCTAGCTCAAAATAGATATTTATATCTCAATTTAAAGGTATAATCCTTACCTTTCCAAAACATATTTCATATTGAAAATCGGTAAAGAAATGGCCAAGTAATGAAAAGATTAGCGCGTACACTTCCGAAGAACGGTTTTTTAACGGTAAAGCAAGATTTTGAGGGTGTTACAAATTTTCCAAAAACCGTTTTGAGTTATATTCGACCAGGTGAACAATTTCCAATATGTCACTTTAAAAGTTCATTCAATTTTTTCCATTTTGTAACACTGTGTAGTTATTTCTAGCATAGAATATACATACATACGTATATACAATTTAGTTTTGCGTACAAATATAAAATAGTTTTAAACTTACAAAAATTTTTTTTTTTGGCTTAAAAAAAATGTATTTTTAATTTTGTTTATAACTTTTTTTTCATATTAAAAATTGTAGTTATTTCTAGCATAGAATATACATACATACGTATATACAATTTAGTTTTGCGTACAAATATAAAATAGTTTTAAACTTACAAAAATTTTTTTTTTTTGGCTTAAAAAAAATGTATTTTTAATTTTGTTTATAACTTTTTTTTCATATTAAAAATTGTTTTTTGTTTTAATTTTGAATTTACTTAAAAAAAAAAATATTTTCTTTGTTAAATTATTTGCTAAGATAATTCGCTTAACCAAAAAAAGTTGTTTAGTTTTTTTTTATTGAAAATAAAAGTTTCGTATTAGTTGGTTTTTGGTTGGAAAATAAAACTTAGTTTTGCACTTTATTTTTTTTTACTTAAAAAGTGAAATTTTTACTGAAAGTTTTGAAAAATAGTATGTATACCTGCGCAGCTTCTAAAATTTAGTTTTGCTAAAAAATAATTAGAAAAGACTTTTTAAGTTTATTTTTTTTGTTGCTTATTAAATAAAACTTGACTTTACATTTATAAGTATTAGACTTTATTTAACTTATTTCTTTTTTTGTTAAAATTAACCTTTTCTTAAAAAATAAAATAAAGTTTTTTATTATTGCCTTTTTAGGAATTCGCTGCTTTTTTTTTAAATATTAGATTAAAAAGTATTTTTGCACGTTGGCTTTGTACATATGTACATACTACGTATTCATTTATAAATGTAGTATGATAAGAAATAAGCTGATTATAGCGGCTGGCGCATAATATTTGAATAATAAAATCGACAGTGCAATTGAAGTCATTGATAATTTAAAACGTACGAACTTCTGAAAGTCTCAAACAAAAAAAATGGGAAAAGTTAGCAGGGGGTGATTTTATAATAATAACTATCTAATTGATTATATTCCTTAAAGGGCGAACCACAAAGTTATTGAAAATTTAACTAAAAACACCAAAAAAAAACTAAAAAATTAAAGCTGCTTAAAAAAGTGTGCTTAATTTTCAGACATTTTTCAACCACCTACACACTAACTTATCTTTTGCGACGAGCATTGATAAAAATTTAAATACGAGAGAGTCTAACTGAAAAAAAAAACTTACGATTTTTAGGAATGTTATCATAAGTTGAAACATTTTTTTTTATCTTTTACTTTGCATTTCAACTCACCTGGGATATAAAAATTGACTTGTACCGCGCACCACACTTGCAAATGTAGGCTCATTGATTTTGCGACTAACATTTAATACACCATTATTTGGCTCTACGAAGCTATTTACTTCAAGACCGAAAATCACTGACGCAATAATGTCTACGGCATAGCTAAAATTAGAAGAAGAAAAAAGAAGAAGTCTTGTATAAGTACCTTCTCCCACAGTCTCCGACAGTCAACACTTCATTTTGCCATTGCTAGCCTTGTATGTATAGAGCTTCGATACTCACGTGCTAATTATTGATTTCATTTCCACTTCCTTTACACCCTCCTCCGGCAGTTGTGTATTCAAATAATCCACCATTTTATCGGCGACATCCTCCACCGTACCAAACATGGCCTTCAATTTGCCCGATGTAAACGAAGGTGTCAACTTGACCCGCAAACTTTTCCAATCCTTACCCCTGAGAAAGAATAAACCGCCACTCGATTGTGGATCACTTTCATCATCGGCATGTACGCCGCGATCGTGAAAACTTTCGAAATCCTTTGTCAAAATATCTCTTGCCAATTGAGCGTCGCGCACAAGCACGGCGGGTCTAGTCATTAAATAAATTCCTATCACTTTCTCCTTCGTGCTGCGATAAACACTACCAAAACCTCTCTATCGCATAACAAACTAAGCTTAATAGTTTGTTAAATAATTTTTTTTTATTGAAAATCTAATATTTTGTGGAAAAGCCATTATTTTGAATAAATGCTTCACATCTGCGAGGCATTGATTCAATTAACTTCTCACATATGTTTTTGGAAATTGTGCAATCAAACCTTTGTTTTCAATTGCTCCCAGAGATTCTCAATGGGGTTCAGGTCGGGACTGTATGAAGGCCAGTCTAATAAAAGAATAATTTGTTCGCCAAGTAACAGGCATATTGTCCTCGGAATATGGAAGCATTACATCTCTCATTATATAAATATACTGATGGTGATCCATATGATCCTCAATTTTTCTTATAGGCTCAACACCCCTACATGATATAGCACCCCATATCATTATATTACCGCCGCCGTGCTTCAGCGTGTGACGAGTGTATTTGGGGTCAAACTCTTTACATCGCGTACGCCGAACGTAAGTTTTTCCATCTGGTGACAGTCTATTTATTTTCGTTTCATCCGAAAATAGGACTCTTTTCTACTTCTTTAGAGTCCAATGACGATATTTGGCGAATTCAAGTCGTTTTTTCCGATTTTGCTCTGACAGCAGTGGCTTATTCCTTTCAAATAGTAATTTTTCTCTTAAACGTCTTTTGATAGCTTCAACCGATGGTGCACTAAAAATTTTTCCCCAAAAATACGTACGCGAATTTGATTTGCTGTTTTTTGGGGAATTTTTTTTATTCGCGTACGATTCGCTCGTCATCTCTAGCGGTGGTTATACGAGGTCTTTTCCTTGCGTTGCACTTTAAAATACAGAACAACGCTGAAAATCATTCTTTAACGATTGCGCAATCTCAAAATAGGACTTCCCACCATTGCGCATATTAATAATAATGGCTCTCGTACTTTCGTCACAGGATTTATTTGTGCCCATTTTACACCAAGCTATGTAAATACGCCCTATGTATACTTTACAAATTTATTGTAGTATACATAAATTGAAGGAACTTACCTAAATTATTTGTAAGTGTGGATAAAAAAAAGTATTAAAACACTGCGTTGGTAATTACGTGACCGACTGCAATTTAAGCCAACTTAAGAAAAACACATGAGGTTTGTAAACTAACGGGACTTTTTGAATAAATTTTGACAAATAACACAAGGGAACCATATTAAAATTGAAATCAAGCATAAAGTGTTACCAGATTAAAGAAATATTGGTGTTAGGATAAAAAGATTTCTTTGGTGCCTATCGTTGTTTATTAGTTGACCGTAGCTGTATACAGTTCATACCTGCATACATACATATGTGTGTATGCATGATGGGGGTATTCACAATCAAAATCTACTCAATCACTCAATACATCTACAACATTAGGCTACACTGTTCTCAGTTCGAACAGTTTTAGCAAAGATTCGTTCGACAGGATAAAGACAAGTGGATGAAATCGAATTGTTGAGTTTGATTTTGGCACTCACTACTGAACAGGTATAATGAAATGGTATCGAACATATGAGACAACAGTGGTATCGGCCAGCCTCTTTCACCTAACTGGAAACATTCGCCGTACGCGCGGCATTTGTCTTTAAAGACTCTGGAAGGACAGCAGAATGGTTGAAACAAAATAAGCTTCCTACTACCCAAAAACACTCTAGAGAATATTTTGCTGCTAAAAAATATTTGTTTCGCCTAACTTCCCTATGACCGACTCGACCGAAACCAAGACCAACACAACTGCACGCAAGATTACAACAATCCACTGATATTTAAACGGAAGTGTGTAAGGTACGATCCTTTTTTGATTGTTGGATATTTTCGGAACAATCTTACAGCTTTCATTGAAATTACTGCTTCACCTTTCGTTTAAATGACTGCAACAGCGTGTTTCAGGGGGCCATCAAATCAACGAGGTAAAGGTTACTTAGCAGAAGAGGGCGTCGCCGACTTTTTAACCGAAATGGCTGAGACATTTTCAACACACATTTTTTGGGTTCATACGACGATGGGACATTTAAGTTAATTGTAAAGGCCGTAATCCGGATTATGAAAACCGAGTAATAGAGATATGTAGGTAGACAGTTGGACTCACTTATCAAATGGCAAGAGAAAACCGACAATCTATCAATGATTAAGAACGAAATATCTTCCCAACCAAAATAACCAGAAAATTTGTATGAGAACCCGGGCATATGAAAGTGGAAGGTAATGAAAAAAGCAGATACTTTAGGCGCTTGCATCGACCCCTATAAGATCGTCGCCTACTTTGCGGTAGGAAGTAAATACATAAATGACAGTGTAAGTATTTACTAAGGAGATCAAACTTCTTTTTTTTGCTTTTTAGCTCCCCAAGGTACTTGAACAGATAACTGTAGACTAGAGGCTTTATTTTGAAGCTTATGAATGCCAACTGGTCTTAAATTGTGACTTATGTCTCTATTAGAGACTGAAACTGCTTACTGAATTCGGAAATAAGCTGGCTATTTGGTCAACTGACCTACATATGTCGCTTTCATAACTTGACGGACAACTTGTTTGTTGAGTGTAAATCCGCGCGTGGCGCCAACCCTGGAGGAGTGTCTAGGATGCCTAAGGCCAAGGGAAGAGCACACACGCTTCCTACCTCCGGAGAATTTAACGCTCCCACTACAAACCTAACCTAACTTAAATTTATTTTATTATTTTTAAGCACTACTACGCTTCCAGAAACTTCAATGTAGAAAAATCAATCAACTGCCTTTTGGTGTGTCAACATCGTAAGAGGAAATTCACTTCTTCTTTATATTCGTTTATGTATACATATGCTCGTACAATTATTGTTGTGTGAACACACCTAATATCCTTATCAAGAGTTTTACTTGTTTTGATTTTGCATTATTTAATTTAGAAGTTGTTGTTATGCGAAATGGTAGCATTGGTTCCATATCAGTTATTGGTTTTAATTGTTGTTTCATACTTCAATGACTTGT
This sequence comes from Philophylla caesio, assembly GCA_963971545.1. Classification (NCBI taxonomy): domain Eukaryota; kingdom Metazoa; phylum Arthropoda; class Insecta; order Diptera; family Tephritidae; genus Philophylla; species Philophylla caesio. The sequence continues at coordinate 36,027,146 of OZ020604.1, read as the reverse complement.
TTATATGTACATACATATGTATGCGAGTATGTGATTGCGGATTTATAAATAATTTGCGGATAATATTAAGTATACTTATTTAAATAATGGATATGGTGCAATCTTGAAGCTATTGCCCGTTGTACTAAATTTTTTTTCTTGGCACGTATTTAGATATGGGTTAAGGATGCCAATTTTGAATTGAACAATAAAATTAAATCTAATTAAATAATATAATAAACAAAAAAAAAATATTTAAAATAACTTGGCTTAGTATTGTACCAAAAAAAAAAAAATATAAAAAGTTATTTAAAAAAAAAATTTTCATAAAAAAAATTATAAATTTTGCGCTTTTTTTGTGCCTATAATATTGTCCGAGAAAAATATTTATCCACTTTTCGTGAAAAAGTCAGTTTACATTTTTTTTTCATCAAAAAACAAGATATGTATTTAAAATTACACTTTTACTATAAAAAGTTAAAAAAAAAAATTTTTTTTTTCACAACAATATGGTACTTCTTTTTTTGCGGTAAATCGTAAATTCCAATTTATATTAGTATTTTCCGGCAAAAGTTTTAGTTTATCTAAAAATTTTAATCTTTCTAAAAAGCTAAAAATTTCAAATTTTTGTCGCTTAATCGTTAAATTGCGCTTTTTGGGGGTAAATCGTTTGTCCCTCCTTATTTAAGTATTTTCCAGCATACGTTGTTGGTTGTCGACCCTTTTGTTTAAAAAGTTATTGTAAGAGATATTTTTTTTGTTTTTTAAAGTTGAATGTTACACTTTTTTCTTACTTAATCGTTTGTTCATGAAAAAATTTCTTCGTCAATCAATAAATCCATCAATTCATTAAACCGTCAATTCATAAATCTATCATTCTATGATTTCATCAATATGTCAATTCATAAGTTCATCAATTCAACTGTCCGTCAATTCATCAACCTTTTTATTTAATAATTTCTATACATTTTATATGTGAAAGACAGATTTTTTTTTAAAGCTTCCTTTGTTCGAGAACAAAGTTCGATATATTCGGTACATTTATCCGCGCTTCATACTGAGATTTGGTGGGAAAAAGTAAAATTTCTCTTTAATTCTAAACTAATTTTGTTTCTAAAGCTATGAATGTCAAGAGTATCATTTGTTTGTAGACTTAACTCATTAGCTCTGTGAAGTTGACACCAACATATGCGAATTTTACAAAAAAAAACAGATCGTTCCTTTGCCCATGTTGTCCACCCTTTTTTTAAAAGTTATTTAAAAAAAAAACAATTTTTTTTTACAAAAATTTCAAAAATCGAAATTTTTGTCCATGTTTGTCCTCCCATTGTTTGAAAGTTATTAAAAAAATTAAAAAATTAAAAATCGTAATTAAAATGTTTTACGTTAAATCGGGTCTCCATCGTTGTTCACCAAAAAATTTAATTTGTCCACTCTTTGTTCAAAAGTTATTTAAAAAACAATTTTTTATGAAAAACCGATTAAATTAAAATGTACGCCATTATGAGCTAAATCGTTGGTCCATGTTTGACAAACGACAATTATTGGTGGACAAACGAAAACTTTTGGTGGACAAACGATCTAACGTAAAAAAATGAAAATTTCGATTTTTGAATTTTTCGTAAATTTATTTTTTGTTTTAAATAACTTAAACAAAGGGTGGCCAACCTAAAATTTTTGGTGGACAAATTCGCATATGGTGTTGTCCACTTTACAGAGCTTAATTTGAAATGTAGATATAAAAATATGTCTTGAAACAGAAAATGTATAAAAAAAAGAAATAAAATTCGCAATTTCTTTACCACAACTTAATGCTATATACTGCCGATATTCAAATAGTTGTAACTGATAAGAATTGAACTTATGTATTAGTAGCTCTCGGGAGATATGACGCAGTAATTGACTTTGCATATTAGTTAATAAAATTTGCGATTATGTTTGCTGAAAATTTCGCGTGTAATGAAATGGAAAAAAAACCTTAATCACGATTATAGGCACTATATTTTAAATATTACAAATATTTACTTGTATACAAACAAATTGTGTCATACTTTACTGATAAGAGTTCGATTTAATAAAAAAGTGAAAACAATTGTTGATCTAGTAATTAATTATGTGGGATCAAAAGTCTGAAATATATTATTTTAAAATTATGTATGTACATACATACATATATGTATGTTAGTTTAATTATTTTTTAATAATTTTCAATTAAAATGCAATTCATTCCCTTATAAACTCGTATTTGAATCTTTGTACAAAATCTAAAAAATTTTCAAATTCATAAAAAATTGTAGGTACATTTTTTTTCAAAAACTTTTCAAAATTTTTTGAGTAAGTATGCAGTTTTTTAGCCCATGAAATTTTACAATAAAGTGCATATTTAAAATCGCTACAAATTTCCGTTGAGATTTTTTAACTGCCACTGTTGCGCATTTCAATTCAATAGTTCAAAAAATATTCAAAAGGTCTTTGTGGCCACTATAAAACTGCATACTAGAAAAACATTTTGAAAACTATTTGTCATTATATTTTTAAAAAAGGAATTCCTTTTGCAAATGCTATAAAAGATTTAAAAATCATTTATTTTCGTTTTTAAATAGATATTTAATTGATTAAAAAAAAAACGAGAATTGATTATAATGAATGGAACATTAAAATTCCACCTTATTTAGTTTTTTTTTTTAAATAATTTGAAGAAAATTTTTTTGCAAGTTTCTGAAATGATAAATAATTTATTTTCAGGGCTAACTTCATTGCCACGCTGATAGAAACAGCAGATTAAAAAAAAAACTTTCTAAAGCAAGACAAGTTCAAGATCAAGTGCCAGTTAATATTGTAAATATAAATTTTAAAATTTCATGTCATTCTTTAGATTAGATAACTGACGATCGATGAATGCCAGTTTTGGTTTAACGCCTTACTTAAACTTGAATCCCAAACTTTTTAGTCTCTTTCGTAATGAAAGTAAACACAGAAGGTAAACGCGAAGTCTTTGATGTCGGCATTAAAACAACTGCATATGCATTTTTTTTTTCATTTGCCATCATTGTAATGTAAGTTGTCAATTTTTCCAGAGTTAAACTTTAATCCGTTGACGACCAAAGGGACACCGTTGTATGCCAAAAATCAAAAAGATATTGCTTGGTGGATTAATTAACGTGGATTTCAGAAATTACTTTACTTTTAAGGAAGGACTCATCGCATAGCCTACCACGCCGTCTCAAAGTCTTAAAAACTTAAGTTCTTATCGCCCATTTTTTAATTGCAATATTCTGTATAATTCTGTATATAAATAAGCACTAATAATCGATTATTCTCGGATAAGCTCTCAGGTAAACGATTTACGTACCTAAGTGTGTTAGGAATAGAAAAAACGCTGTATTGACCATAAGCATTGCCGACCAATGTGCATGAAGGTCCCGCATTATTTGCTTTTCGACACCTTACTACTGAATAGGAGTCAAGTGTCATATCCTTGAACTTATCAATTGACCAGTAAATACCGCCAAAGCGTTAATTAAAAAAACTATTTCCATCATATATGGAGGTGGTTGGGCCAACTTCTACCCAACGATGCCAGTTAAGGGTTAAAATATATGTATATAAAAAAAAGTAAGAAAAGTTAATTCGGGCGAAACCGATTTTTATATATCCTCGCGATATATTTGGGCGTGGTTATGATCCCATTTCAAAAATTTCCCACGATAATAATAGCGATGTCAAGAAAAATATGTCTAGCAAATTTTGTGACGATAATGAATACTGTTATTGGGATACATAAGATTTTTCATAAGTGGGCGTGGCAACGCCTATTTTTCAAAATTTCATAAATATCTAATTTCTTAGTTTAAAATTGCTGCAAATACCAAATTTCAATCAATTTGCTTTAATGGATACCGAAAAAACGGAGTTTTTGCATTTTTCAAAAACTTCCGTTATATGGGAGGTGGGCGTGGTTATTGACCGATTTCAATACCAACCTACCCTGTCCAAAGAGCAATCTATGTACCAAATTTCATTGAGATATCTCAATTTTTACTCAAGTTCTTGTAACCAAGGACAGACGGACGGACGGACGGACAGACGGACAGACAGTCAGGGCTAAATCGATTCCTCTTTTCATTCTGATCATTTTAGTATATATATGTCTATAACTATCTTGATTCCGTTATTCTGTTACAAACCACCGTTATGCGAACAAAGTTATAATACCCTTGTGTACAATTACGCTCGGGTATAAAAAAGTAATTAAACTTAATAATTTAAGAGAGTTTAAGTATATTTAGGTCAGATCGAGGCACATCAAATAGGTAGCAGCCAAGGCATATTTAACAGGTAACCTCGATAGAATTAATAGGATTTTTATCTTAATTGTCAAACTTTTTTTTCATTTGATAAAAACAAAAATAAAATGTTGATATCTGATTCGTGCTTTTTAGTGAAAAAATATGTATGTTATGAATTTTGCTCATCAAATGAATGAACAGAGTTTGGAAAGTGCGTTATCTGCAAAGAACGTCTAGTAAAAGTACCGCAATAGCCACACCAATGGAAGAGAGCTTGTGGCATTACGTTCACGGAAACAATATGGTGTCCATAGACCATTTCGTAAGCTTAAATTTTGTTGCTGGTGCAAAACCGGTACACTTGATGCCCAACTCTGTCCCAATGCTCAAACATTGAGTTCTGAAATAAAAATGTACATTCTGTATTTAATTATTTTAGATGAATTGAATTTGTGAATTTTCAACTTTTTTTTTCACTAGACTGATTTGATAGTTCTTATTGACAAAATAAGGTATATCAAAAAACGTGGCAGGGTTGCAATTTCTCTACTGCGGTTACTTGTTAGATCTGCCGTGGTAGCAGCATAAAAAAAATTATACATTTTTATTTTTTATTTTAAATTGAATAGTCAAATTTTCTATTTCGTTTAGATAAAAATGTTTTCGGTATAATTCAAAGTATTTGATGAAATATTTTGAAACTTTAGCTTACAACATAAAAGCAAAAATAAAATACAAAGTGCTTTTTAATTTTTTTTGTTTTAAAATTTCTACTGCTGCTACCTATTAAATTAGCCTTGGGTGAGATGCATTTTAAGGTAGGCTTGTATTTAAAAGTTTAAAAATTAAATAAAATTAAATTTTTAATGCTTTCGATTTAAGTCCTTAACCAATTAGAATCAGAAAAAACTCAAAAATCAGCTTCAATTTTATGAGCAACAAAACAGCATGCTCGAAGAAAACATATTTTTTGTTTAATAGTTCAAAATTTAAAGGACATTTTATTAAATTGTTGTAATTTTTAAATGGTGTTCAAAATTTTGGTTTATATGCTTTTATTAGAGAATTAATGAAAGTTAGAGTTTTAATTAAAATTTTAGAAAAACATTGGAAATTAATGGTAAAAAATAATGCTTTTAAATTTTTTTTTTGATACCAGTGTTCGTTAAAAATCTGTTTGCCACATCGCGTTTAATTGCCGGCTTAAGTGTTACGCTTGATGTTGCGGAAGCCAAAAAGAAAGAAGTCTGAAATAGTACAATTTTCAATAAAACAAATCGGACTTAAAGCACAAAAATTATTAAATAGCCAAACAATAACAAAAAAAAATTAATTAATTAATTTTATCTATTAATATGTCACAGAGAGGATTTCGTAAAAATCACATTCCTTTGCATTCATCTGGGCTCCGTAATGTTATACACCGTAATTTGTCTTTAAACGCGTTTTCCCAAAAGTAGTGTTTATTTAGCTGCCGAGTAAGACTTTTCATAAAACTATTGGTCCGATTTAAAAATGAACATACCGCTATGTTTTCTCGAGTACGATTTGCAAAATTTTATTTTGTTCTATTTTTAGTCTCTCGTTGCATAAATTTTACAATTTGCAAAATAAAAAAAAATATCTCGGGAAAACATAGCCAACGTAACTGTAACTATAAAGAATATTTAATTTCTGATTACAGATTACCCAACTGGCCAGAATATTACTTAAGCGGGGCCCATGCAGTTTCAACATCAATTTAGTCAATGACGTTTCAAGGTCGACAATGTTTTTTTACAATAAAATAAAAAAATTCTTAAATCCATTCAGTAGATCCTTCGCAATTTATTTCCAAAAATTGGGAGTAGAACACCCCCTTAAATTCTAAACGAATAACAACATAAACACAACATTCCATCAGTTGGCACAAAAAAAACCTTTCCTTCTCAGCTGTTGTGTTTACCTTAAAATTTTTCCCAATAATTAAATGATTTTTTGAAAACCGCAAAAGATCAATGCCTTAAAGGTGATATATTTCAGAATTCAAGTATTCATAAACAAAACCATTTTTATTTACACTTTGAAACACATCAAATAAAAAACAAAAAGTTTTGTTACCAAGCGATCGGCAATTGTTTATGGACGCTGTGGCGGGCTATGGTGCTCGAAATTACTTCATTATTGGTGGAGCAGCATGAATTTATAAATCATCATTGAGGGAAGGAACCAGTTTTTTTTATTTTTATCCACGAGTACAAATGTTTGTATGTTTGTACGTTGTATGCAAGTTGTGTCGCGAAATAGTAAATTGTGCGCGAAACGTGAATGGCACAGCTAGGCAGGCAGGCAGCTAGTAGCACCCAATTGCATTACAAATATACATACATACATACATACATACATACATACATATACATCAATACATAAACAGACAGCCAGTTAGTCAGCAAGTTAGCCAGTCAACTAAATAGCTAACCAACTAAACTTACTTAAATATGTACACATAGCAACGGTATGCGTAGTGATGAATGCCATGATTTATACATACCGACACACACACGCACACTTATTTTATGCACATTGAAGAAACTACTAAAAGGTGAATGGCTTCTTTTCGGCTGAGCTAGTTGTGCGCCATTAAAAAAAAAAAACAAAAACCAAAAAAAGAGGGTGGCACTTAGGGGCAATGAGGATGCTGGTTGGTGGTTTGGAGGTTGTTCTCGTTAAATTCTACACGCCAAAGCGACGAAAATTTATGCTGTAAAACCAACCTACATATGTATGTACATATGAACGTGTGCATGCATACATACATATGTGTATACTTATGTTTCTATACAAATTATAAAAAAGAACAATTCCTTGACCGAACTTGTTCACCTTAAACATAAAAGCTCAACACTCACAAAAGAAAAAAAATAAACAATAAAATTAAACAAACACATTTGTTCTTTAATAATCGTAAACGTACACATATTTTAGCATTTAAACATAAATAAATATGTATTTCTGCGTTGAAATGGAAATCGCTGTAGCCCAAAATGTTTGGCGCTAGGGTATCTGCCAAAATTAGATGTTTAATACCTATCAACAAAATCAAAAATTTAATGTTTTTTTAAAATATTTTTTTATTATTATTAAATTATAACAGTTAGCGAAGATTTATAACAGTCGAGAATTATAACAGTTACAAAGTATAACAGTTAGATAAGAATTATAACAGTTATAAAATCAGCAATAACAGTCACTTTATAAATAAAAAGAATCGATAAAAATCGGTGATTTTCACTGTCTCTTCAAATGTCTCAATTGTCATTGAAATACCTTCCACAAAGCATATTTTATCTTTTTTCTTCAACTTTTCCTAGGAAATAAAAAAAATAAATTTTTATTACTTATTTTGATATAGTAGTAAAACGACTTTTAAGTCACCGATTAATTTTTATCGATTATTTTTGAAAATGACAATTACCAACGGAATTTTATTGACACTTTTTTTTTAATGTGCTTGATTTTTAATGCTTATCATAAATATTTATGTATGTATATCTTATTTTCAGATTTTTAAAATAAAAATCGAAAGTAATTGTTATTTTTCGGCTTTTAATATAAAAATTAGAAAAACTGCAAATTTGAAATTTATGACATACAAAACCAGCAAATAACTTTTTATTCTTAAATTTGTATAAAAATTAAATCTTCTTAGTGAGTTTTTCTATAACTGTTTTTTATTAATAACTGTTATTTTCGGTGCCTGATTTAAATATGTGTTGGATAATGACTAATGAACCAGTGTAGTGTTATCAAATGTTTTTATTTTTTTAAATGCGAAAAAAAAGTTGAAACCAAGTTTACAAAAAAAATTTTAAAAATTTGCATGTATGTATTTTGAGCCACTTGAAACATGCATTTTATTACATTTAAATTGATGAGGCTACAGAACTACCAGAGTTTTTTTAAGTTATAAAAAAATGTTAAAAATTTTACCTACTTCAAATTTATTTTACAAAAATTTACTCCCATGCCATTGTATAACCAAAAACCTTGTGAAATATATAAAATTTTTCATTGAATGAAATATTCTTCGTGCATTTATGTATATTTTGCTCTAAAAAATTAACTATATTTTTGTGAAAGAAAATTAAAATTAAATAAAGAAAAATGCTGCTATCATTTTTAATCAAGTATTAATGATTAAAGTTAATTTATCTTAATCTTTTAAATTTATTAATTGTTTTAATCAAATGAATTAATCGTTATCATGAATACGATAATTATAATTAATTTGGAGTGACTTGTACAAATTTTAAAAAGCACATAATTATTGAGAAAAAACATCTCTGATATCCCCTAAAGGGCCATTTTTTAAGATACAATTTTTATAAAATGTGCTCTTTACGTAAAAAAATTTATTATTGAAATCAAATCGTAGAATATTTTTAAATAAATTTTGTTACCATTGAAAAAGATTTAAATTAGAATAACTCAAAATTATGTGACAAATATAAATAAATATATGTATGTCATGTAATACTCGTACATAGGGAAACTATATATGTACATATGTATGTACCTTTATAAATCATTTTTGATTGCTTGAAACTTTATTTTTAAATCCTTTATTTTTTCTTTTAGTTTTGTAGCATCTACTCATATTTTCTGCTGAGCTTTTCTACGCTCTCACTTTAACAGGTAAGTCGTCGATTTATCATAACACACTTTTTTTTTTTTTTTTTTAATTTTGATTAAAATGGGGTAGATTTTTGTGAAGACTGTAAAAATTTTGAAGCTGGACCTTAGATGGTTTTTGTTTGAGAATCATCTGAAATTTATTTATTTAAATTATCAAAACTGCAAGTGTTTGTTAACGTCCTCTTTTAAGCTTATAGACAGTTCATCAGAAATTTAGTAAAAAAAAAAAGAATATTAAATATCCTGCCGATTCTGTTAAAAATTCAACACTCTTGTGAATGATACCGGCGCGTGAGCGCATATATGTACTTGTCGAAACGTGAGAGCATCAACTATAGATGCGTCGACGTTACGAGAATTTACTAACGAGATGGTAGTGCTACCACTTTGGTAGAATGTAATATAAACTGGTGCATTCGATTTTTTAATTTAATTCTATAAGATTTGAGGAAAATCGACAATGGAGGCAACAAAAAATGTATAATTTGAAATTAAGAAAAAATAACCCTAATAGCGAACAAGTCTTAAATTTGCAAATTTTTTTCCTTGATTTTAGATAATTTTTTCTTTTATTCGTAAGGTTTTAATGTCGAGTTGTGTGCCCGCTATGGAATATATTTTATGAATGCATGCAGGCTATTGTTAATATTTTTATTATCTAATAACAAATAGTTTTATCAAAAAAGACATAGCTAGAAATAAAAAGTGTTAAATTCAGTTAAAAAAAAAAGTAAAATTAAACTATTTAATAAATAATTTTATATACATTTATTTTCATTCTTAATGCGCATATTTGCGTACTAAATATACAAATTTTATGGGTTCACAGGAACAAGTCCTATCTACGTTTATTTATTTGTGCTAGGACAAACTTAAATATTTTTTTTATTAAATAATTCATTTATTTGCGATATGTTCGTAGGTTATTCTCTTTTTTCACAATATTTTTATTGCTTGTTGATAGGAAACAGACAAACTTACGAGTGTGACAGAAATAAAAAGAAAAGAAAATGAAATAATTGCTTTCAAGACAACTGAACTGAAATGCTGCTCGAGTTATAGCAATTTTATTAATTTATTTTTGGCAGAAAATATGTTTCTGATATGACAACACTATCGGATACAAACATTGGCTTCAATGCGGTGTTTTTAATGTGCAACTGAGTGTTTAACAAAGTGTTTGAGAATAATCAAAAAGCGACACATTTCTCTGCTCACCACCAGTATCCGCATGGCGAAAGCGTTGGCTTATTATTTTCCGCTTTTTGTTAACAAAACTTTCGCACAACAAAAACACACCTTGCATTGTTGTGATTTTTGTTATTTCAAAGCAAAATATCATTTCGTTTATTCGCGACGTTCTACTGCTGTTATTTCTCTCTTGAGCACCAGCATCGCCAGCTGCACGCTCACTCGCTCGCTCAGTTATCAGCTGATGCACTTTGAGAGTACTAAAGTGAGTATATTTTCCATTAAACTAACAATTTTTAAGTACGCAAATACGATAACACGAATAGCAACAACTTGTAAGACATACAAAATTTCGAAAAACAATTCGCATTAAACTCATAAACAAATAATCTCATTTGATTAGAGTGCACCAATGTACTGCGAAGTTCTCTAAGGGTTGCCGTTGTGAGCTTTTTCTATAAATTGGAATTTTTTATGCTCGATAGGATAGTAGGACGTTTCAAATTTTGGGAGGTTATTCGTTCTTTGTTCATAAAACAGAAAAAAACATCTAGTGAATATATGGACCCGAAATGCTTATGCACGGGAAAGCCCCATTTTAAAGCATTAATAACAAAATGGCTACCATGAATGAGCTGAGCTTTTCAAAACAACAGTGCTTAGAATCGTGCGTGCATAAACATTTGAGTACGAGAAGTTGAAAAAAGAAGTACTAAGTGAAGTGCTGTTTTCAGTTTTTATCGCTTTGTGGAAGCCAACTGGAAAAAGTTTTGGATTGGCTATTAGCGATAATACTATGACTTTTTATCATGATCACCGCGGGAAAAAAAATAAAAAGGTAACAGATTCTCAGAAAAATATTATGTCTATATGACCGTAAGGAATCTTAATGATAAATTTAAAAAATTTTAAAGGGTACTTTTGTACATAAATTACTTTAAATTGTAATTTGTAACTATTTTTAGTTTTCTTTTGAGAATTCAATTTGATTTTACACATTGCAACTATTGTTGAAATTTAGTTTTGGTTTTGGTTTAGAAACTTAAAACAACTTAGTTTGACTGTTTTAATGGCTGTTCTTACCAGTCTTATTTTTTAGGCTGTGTTCAATTTACTTAAGTTGTTCATCATGACAAATTTTGCCTATTTATTTTCCTCTTATTTATGTACATGCATTTGTTTTTGTTTTGAATTCCAGAATAAAACTTAACAACAAATTTTGTTGAAAATTTGTTTTAATTATTCTAAATTTCGTACAAAGTTTGAATTTCGTACAAAGTAAGAATTTTAATACATTAGGGGTATTCATCTAAACGCGCATATGCCTCGCAACCGCATAAACCTCGTAAACGTTTTTATTATTGTATGAAAAACCGGTTTGTTTACGAGGTTTACGCAGTTGCGCGACATTTGCGCGTTTAGATGAATACCCATATTAATTTTGAAAATTGATAGTTCATAAAATTTAAAGATTAAAATAAAGTCATGCTTATGAAATTTGTATCTTTAATTAAAAAAGTTATAATTAAATTAAAAATTTTATTAATTAACAAAAAAAAAATAGTGCAATAGTTTTTTACATAACCATTTAACATAAATGCTTAAAAAAATTAATTGTTTATAGTTTTGAATTCAAATACTTGGACATTTTTTTATTGTTGTCCGCTTATCAGACAAAGTACTTAAACAAGATTTTTTCAAATAATTTTTGATATGTAAGTTTTTTTTCTCATCTTCAAATCACAGAGCTTTTACTTTAATAAAATTGCTACAGAATTTGAAAAGATAAAAATTAAAATAATTTCTCAATAAAATAGCTTTCTTGATTGTAAGTATTGACGACTAACCTATTTGCTGACTAACCCCCATATTCACAAAAATTAAAATGGATTTAAAATATTTTATAAGAAGAAAAATGTTATGAAAATGTCACTTTTTGAAGCTTTTGGTTGAGATAGAAAAATGGTTATCAAGGATTAGTTATTTTTAGACTTTTGATTTATGTGTACTTGAAAATGAATTAAATCAGTTAGTTACATAAAAAAAATTTTTGACTTGATGCTATTTTGATAGGTTTTTTTAAAAAACTCTTGTTACGGGGAAATTACAACCCTGGTAGCGCACTTGATTGAGCGCAACAACGACAATAGTGATAGCAAGAAAAGCGGAGAGTTAAATGCGAATGTACGAGCATTCAATACTACCGCCTTTCCTTGTTCTACTCGTTCCTTTGCGAGCCGCCCATTCCCCACCTTCCAACATCATGGATGCATTCAAGCACTGAAGACAGCTATCGTCTGTTAGTTAAATTATCATTGTTGTTCTTGTGCTGAATCAGCGGTTTTTTGCTTTTCTTGGTTCTCGTGAGAGTTGTCGCCCCCAAACACGCCACGCTTCCGATGCACCTACTACTTAAGTACTCACAGCTACATACATACATTCATACATACATACATTCAAAGGGCCTCGTTGTGGCTCTGCTGCAGTAGTGTCTATTGCGGTCGTTGTGCGCTCTTCTTGTGTATCGCATATTTGCCGCTGTCCCCGGCGCCACAGCCAAAAATATTCGGTATGTGTTCAACCTTCATTTCGGAAAATATTGACTTTTTTTTTTTAAAAACTCGGCAAAATCAACTTTTTTATGAATTTAACAAAAATTGTGTTTAATAAAGTACAAACTGCAGCCGCAAGGTAAAATTATAATTTGAAACTTTGCCGCAATTAATGAGTGCACATGCACTTGTGTGAGTGTGTTTGCTTGTGTTCATCTGTCTTGTATTCGTGCTGCGGACACGCGTGTGTGAATCGTGCTTGAAAATTGTGTACTTTTTTGTTTGTTTAAATTACAAAGTGCATTGCGACCTTAATATACGTAATAATATAAATATGAAAATTGTGTCTGTACAAAAAATATGTGTGTTTTTGCAAAAAAGTGTTGTTTTAAAAGTGTCGTGTACGTGACTTTTAAACCATACTGGAAATTTAAGCGAATAGAAAATCATTTTTAGTTTCTTACACCAACAAAGTGGCGCTGAGAATTTTCTTCAATGGATTTTTTTTTGTACTTTGGCTCTAAACTGTCGCTCAATCCACTTGAAACGAGAAAATCGCAAGTCTGAGCAGTCAGCTGTTAGCAATGCATTTGACGTCCCATATACATATATGTATGTTTGTGTGTGTACTCTCTCAGTGCCTGCTCAGAGAGCTATTGCGCGCGAGATCTTTATAATATAATTTATTTTGTTATTTTGAGAAGGAAATTGTTGGTTTTCAAAGTATGTAAATATAAATAAAAACATATAAATAAAATGCAATAAAAATTAGATTTTATGTATAAAATAAAAATGTTTAAACTAGAAAAAGTTAACTAAAAAATATAAACCTTTTTTAAATTGGATAAAATTGTCTTCAAATCATATAAATTATAATAATAATTTGACGCTTACACCAAATGGATTGGTGTTTAGACGAGTTTCTCCTACCAGTCGTCGTATACCACTGTGGAACCTACAGTTTAATGCCGACTACGAACGACGGATGTATGTATGTACATACATATGTACATGTACATACATATGTACATACATACATACATACAGTGGTGGCCATTTCATTTGCAACCAAAATCAAAATGGCATAGTTTGCTACTTATATTTATTTATTTGTTTTTAAGAACTTTCAATTAAAAATCAGTTAACTATATAACATAAACCATATAAAATCAAATTTGAAACTTTGTAGAAAACTAAAAAAACACTTCAACAAATTTTGAATTAAATTTTGAACTTTTTTCTTACTACTGATAGAATTTCTTTGAGTATGTAATTTTATAGCCCATTAAATTTTTGTATAATATTTATTAGGATTTTTCGCATTTGCTTCCGTATAACGAATAAGCAAAATTTATTTTTAATATGGAAGAAAGTCGCAGCACCTTTGACTTGCAACTTTCACATTCACATTTCACTAAAATTTAATGGGGTTTAAAAGTGTATACTCAAACAATTCTAACATTTCTGAGAAACAAGTTGAAAATCTATATACATATGTATGTATGTATGTACATAAGAATTTGTTGAATTTTTTTTTATTTTTCTACAAAGTTTAAACTTGGATTTATATAGTTTATATAGTTTATATATAGAGAATGAGCTAAATTTTAATTGAAATACTTAGAAATATTTATCTCGCTGACGATTATTACGAAAATACTTTTATTGTATACAGTGGTTCTAATAATTGACAAAATTGAAATTTTTTGCAAAAGCGAAAATCTAATTCACTTTGATTATTAATAGGATATCACACTTTAGTATTCTTTGTTTAAATTTATTTTTATTTTTAATATTAAAAATGCAAATCAAAACTTTAAACTTTTTGATTAATAACGGATATTCAGTTTTGTAGCCTCGATTTTTAAGAATTTTTTTGCTGCTGGTGTTATGCATTTCCTTCCATACAAAGATTATGCGAAATTAATTTTAAATTGAAAAAAAAGATGTACATACATACATCAAAAGCAAATAAATTTCCAAACCAAATTTTAATTTTAATTTTAAAAAATTTTAAATTTAAATAAATTTTAATTTTGATTTAAAAATACCTCAACCTAAAGAAGAAGTGTTTCTTATAATATGGCCGCCTTAAAATTTCAATTTGACGATTATACTGCAAATTTGTTTTAACATGTTAATTTAATCAAATTAACTTTTTTAAACAGGTGGCAGCTCTCTTAGAAAATATTTTTGAGATAAAGCTCTTTCAAATATCGTTGTTTCTTTAAACACCGATGCCGCCATATTTGATTTAAACTATTAATTTTATTTAATGCAAATTTCCAAAAAAAAGTGGCAACTTCCTTGAAAAAATATTTTTTGAAACTCAGTTTTTTTAACCTCTCAAAATACATTCATACGCGTATGAATGAAATTTCAGTTTGACACCCGTATTGCGGAATTCAATTTAACTAATTATTAAAACTTAGTTTTAGGTTTTAAACAGATTTCAACATCATTTGAAAATATTTTTGAATGAAAAGCTTTGAAAATCTCTTGTTGGACGCCCACGCTGAAGTCCTGTATTCAGCTTATTAGTTTAATGTATTGCAACATTTTACCGGGTGGCAACTCTCTTTAAACATGTTTTCTTAAAAAAACTTAACATCTTTCATTTGGCACCTACATTAAATTGTTTGATTTAACTGATTCACTATTATCGGGATTTTCGCCCAAAAAAAAATTCACCCGAAATTTTTTTATTCGCCCGAATTGAATATGTCTATTACGAGTTTCACCCGAAATAAATTTCGCTTCGAAAATTCGAAGCATGGAAATGACAGCTCTGAAATGTGTATACCTAAACTGTAAAACTATCAAATAATTCAAAATAAATAGTAATTTGACAAAATTTATAAATTTTCTAGATGTTTGAAATATTACAGTCAATAATGAATCGTTCAAGCATTAATTAGATCTGCTAACCTTTTCAATACCTTCAGCACAACTACAATTTGCTATTTCGCCAGTTGGATAGCTTAATGCGAGCCTATTGTTTTTCGCTGAAGTTGGATACTACAAAGGTGTAGGTAAGAGTTTTGAAATGGGGCTGGTGCAATCGTCTTTTACTCAGATCCTATCAGAAGTTGTCAAAATTAACGAGTCCATATTATTCCCGCTGTGGGTAAAACGGACATACCACTTTTGGCCAGTACAAGACTATTTTGGATTTAAAAAAAATGTATTTTTGCGCACATTTAAGTTATTAATTGTTTACCCCTTTTCATTCGCACTCATTTTTCATTGCAACCCCGAAACTATTCAGCTCCATCCTTAGCCGTTTTAAGAACTCAGCTACGTTTTCCTTGTTTTCTTTGACAAAATCTCTTGCAATATCTGACTTTTTCTCCATTCTACCTAATACTCGTAGTATCTCTCCTTGAATTTTGTTAATTGTTTTGGTCTTGAAATGGGCGATTGTATGTATAAAATTTTAAATTAAATTACTTACATTTTAAATCCGCGTATATTTTTCGCCTCTCAAAATATAGTGAACAAATTCAATCTAGTCACCAACTAAATCCGCCCGAAATTAGTGTTTGCCAGTAAGGGAAAACAATGTTCAACAGCGAAAAATTTTCGCACGAAATTTATCATAAGCGAACAATGAAAACTGAACTATTTCGGGCGAAAACGTAACTCACGAAAAGGGTGATTAATTAAATATAAATACGTTTTAACAGGTGGCAAAAGCTGTAAATTTGCAATTGTTTTATTACCCCATTTAATTGCATTCTTCTATTTCTATTTTCTTCGAATAAGCAACTAACAAAAATCCCGTGGTGTCTCGATAACCAAAATAGTGAGTGTCACCTTGTTTCTCTTTGCGAAGAGTTAAAACACACTCTGGCGACCCTGGAATTGATCACCCAAATCGCCTGTCTGAAAATATTGCAAAATAAGCGTCTTTCAAATCCTTCTTTAAGATTTAATCAGGCACACCTTGAGGCTGCTAGATATATATGTATGTAAATATGTAGGACGGGAACACCGCAGCAGACGCTTGACAAGCATTTAGTAATACAACTCTGACAATCCTGACGAACCCAACTAACGCCAAGTTTGAAAACTAACAGAGTATCGTGAAAAGTCGTGTGAGTTCGTCACACAACTATCGTATCGGCAAATATCTTTAAGTCTATAAATTTTATTGAATAAACTGTTTTACTACATATTATAATATAAACTGAATAAAGTGTTATACTACATATCATAAGTATCTTACTTTCAAGGGCGAGACAAAGCATTATTTGTAGCGCTATAATGATAAGTCAAAGTTACTCTTGAAGCTTAATGTGCTCGCAACATGGACTTATTTACTATATGTGGCAAAGCTTTAAATTTTATGCTGAGGAAATAAAAATTAAGAAATATACTTTGAGTAATAACTTTTATAATAAACTCGTTTCAAGAATTAATCAATAGAGGACAATCTTGTCAGATATGTAAACTTTTTAATTAATCTAAATAATGTATATAATCTTAAATATGACTTTCTAAAGCTTCCAATCTTACTGCCATTATAAAGAAGCTGAATAATATACTCCTTGAGTAGAAAATGAGCCTTACTATGAAAGTGATGTTAAAAAGACTTACCATAAGGTAGTTGAGGTGGTTAAGGCAGTAAAAGGTCTGACACACGGAGGCAGTGATGCAAATAAACGAGCTCATATATCTGCATAACATTTTAGGTCTGACAGGCGACACTTATCTGCATTTCGATATCAGCTGATTTGACAAATGAAATTGAGCTAAAAATGGAAAGTAAGGAAAATAATATTGGCAACTAATTAAATGGGAAAAAATCAATACGAGTTGAAAAGGTGAACAGAAATATGAGGCAATGTATTCAACTTCATTAAATAGTGGCTATCGCTTTGGAATATAGAACTTTTGCAAGTCTATAGGATGAAGTACTGTTGGTGAAATTGTTGTGGATTTTTGCCAAGCAGTTTGCGAAAATCTTTCGGATTGCCTCGCTCAAAATGGAATGGGTGATGCATTTCATTTTTATTTTATATTTACTCTCGAAATCTGTGTTCTTAGATTATCAAACATATACGAATATTCAAATGTTTATAAGTTGTCAATAACATTTTTTATATAAATATTTAAGCTAAGAAAAAAAACCGTTTTATTTTTGATTAGAATACATACAACATGGTAAATTTTCAATTTAAAAAATGTGTAAATAAATGATGATTTATCAAGAACCAGAATATTGATTTCAAACAGTGATCAAACAGTGATTTTACTGTATATGCATTTGCTGCTGTACCAAATATGTGCTCGTATATTTGTAGTTGAAGAATTAATTACTACGTATGTTGGTCAAATTTTACTTCTATTTTTTTGCGATTGAGTACTACTATAATAGGACGATTACAGAAGTGTTAATTTTTTTTAACAAATTAAAAGTTATCAATCAAACCTTCCTGAAATTCGGGATGCCGGGATTGTCCCGGGATTTTGTTTTCAGTTCTCGCAAATCCAGGGATCAATAAAATGCTAAAAATTCACACCCCTAATATGTACATTGCTCCTTTCTCTGCTAAATAAATTATAGCTCGCTTTTTATTCTTTAATAATAATAATATAATGATAATACTAGTAAGATTTATTGCGGCACTTTTCACCCTGTACTTTTCATTGTTCACTCAATTAATTGACGAAATCAAATTTTTAAACGATTGCGCCTACCTTTGGATGTCTTTCGAATATCTTTGAAGATGTCTTCCGTATGAACATTTATTGCAACACAATTTCGCCTGCTATTTGTGTGCATACTTTTATTATTATGTTTGCACATAAATATCTGTATTTGCGTTCGAATTTCAACTTCAAGCTCATTCGACTACAAGCACGTACTACTATTTTTAAATGGGTATTTTTTTCCTTTGAAAAAAAAATAATAATAATAAAAACGCGTCTAATACAATGTTCTAGAACTTTGTTTAATAACTCATTGAATGTCATAATGTGATATATTTCTAAAGTATAAAATTTGTTAATAAAAATTTAGTTCAAGCTTAACAAAAATGAGGTTAATTACTGTATACACACTCGCACACACACACCCAGAGCTTTTCAACTAAAATAACCTTAAAAACTCAATTCGCGCTACTTCCTAGCGATTGTGCAACATTCTGTTCTACTAGCACACACATACATAAATACATTTCAAATTGATTTTATTTCTGTTTCTATTTTTTTTTTTAAATTCATTTTTTTTTCTCGTTTCGTTGCACGCCAATAAGGTCAAAGTGGCATTAAAACTGATTTCGTATACTTCAGCTTGCGTTGAATGCCTTTGAAATTTGACATTCTATTTATTTCACCTCTAACGGTTAAATTTGACATTTATTATATGATATATGCCTTGTAGGTTTATGAGTGTATATGTTTGTATGTATAGTACTATGTTTGAAGGTTTGCGCATAGAAGTCAAGTCTCAAGTTATATTGTAAACATTTAAGATGGTATTCTACTTTAGTGACCGGAAAATGACCCTTTCTTTACCCTTTTGAGATTGCTGAGTAAACTGTAAATATTTCAACGCCATCGAACTAGTAGATATTTTTCTAGTTATCGTGGTGACCGTTTTTTAAATAAGGGTTCTGTGAAAAACGCGTTGAAAGATTTAATTTATGGCTTTGCATGTATCTCGAAAAGTATTTAAGATCGAGTTATAATATTTTGCAGACTTATAAAAAAAATCGAATTTTTGAACCGTCTAAAGTTGAATATCCCCTTAAAGTGCTTTGTTTGCTAGTGTTTGAAGAATGCATGACATTTACTTGTTGTTGTTATTGCATTTGTCCTTCCAAACTCGTGCGAGTTTAATTACTTTTTTTTTTTTCGAAGTTTTAATACTTTAACTATTCAGTTAAATTTTTTCATTCAAATCAATTCCTTATACTACTTACTTTATTAGTTCATCTCTAGCGGTGCAGGAATATTCTCTTCACAACGATAAAAATGCTGCGGCGCTGTTGCTTAGCAAATAAGCTTCAAAGCTACTTCACGCGCAACTCGTTAAAAAAAAACAAAATATACCTACATGGAAAGAAAAATAAACAGGTAGTTGTTTCGACTTTGCAAACCATGCATATTTGTTTACAAATTAGCCAGAGGCCGTCAAGTAGAAGCAGCATAGAAAAGAGCAAACGAATAGTATAAAAAATAGAAGACAAACAATTTGCGAGCATAAAAGATTTATTTATTAGCTGCACGCGCAATTTTTATTCTCAACTCAGTTGTTTGTGTTTTTAATCTCAACTACTCTTGCGGCAGTAACTGTGTTGGTGCAGTTATCGCTAGAATTGAGTGCGCTCATTAAACAAATGTGCTCATTAAATTTCATACGAGTATTTCAATTGGCTGAGGTGCCAGTCAGAGTTGCAGTCTCATAAAAATTTTTTTACCCGAGCGTACTTGTATACAAGGGTATATTAACTTCGTTCGCATAGACTTATATATAGCAAAATGATTAGAATCAAAAAATTGAATGGATTTAGCCCTGACTGTCTGTCCGTACGTCCGTCTGTCCGTGGTTACAATAACTTGAGTAAATATTGAGATATCTCAATGAAATTTGGTACATAGATTGCCCTTTGGCCAGGGTAGGTTGGTATTGGAAATGGTCGAGATCGGCCAATAACCACGCCTACCTGCCATATAACGGAAGTTTTGAAAATATCGCTTTTTCGTTATACATTGTAACAAATGTATTAAAATTTGATATTTAGGATTGTAAATAACGAAACTTGATTTTTATGAAATTTTGAAAAATGTGCGTTACCACACTTACTTATGAAAAAGTGTCTGCATCTAAATAACAGTGCTAGGTATGGTCATTAAATTTGTTAAACATATTGTCCTGGATATCTATCACTATTATCAGCGTCAAAATCAGACCATATCCACGCCCAACTTCCATATAACGAAAGTTTTGAAAAATGCAAAAAACTTCGTTTTTTCAGTATCTATTGGAACAAATTGACTAAAGTTTAATACTTGCAGCGATTTGAAACAAAGAAACGGGGTTTTTATGAAATATTGAAAAATGACCGTGGCATCGCCCATACAAAAATACTTGTTTTTGTTTAATGTTACCAAAACAATATGATAAAAATTTGGTTACTATTTCTTTTTTGTTTCATGAAATTTTCGCTATTGGCTTAGGTAAAAACTAATTTTTAAATTAGTATTTTTTTAAAATTACATTCAAGCCGTCTGCACATTATCCGCCTAATTATAGTAGTGTAACCGTTTCGTCAAGGCGCATTTATACCGAACATTTTTATTTCAATGAACTTGTCATCTAATCATAAAAGCTGCAAGAAATAACGCACCGAACATTGAAGAGGTTTTGAATATTAAAACAATTAATGCGAATGAAAAGAATATGTACGCATAATTTTTTTTTATTTATTCTTTTGCAAAATGAAAAAAAAAAATGAAATAAAACTTATCAGCAGTAGTCGTACGAATTCAGATTGTTCGATTTTCAGAATATGTTCATAAAAAAATGCAAACATTAGCATTTTTCTTTGCCTTCATATCGAAATTATGCAAAATAAAATAGCTGCTTTTTCACAACGATAATATTATTTGCCATGAAAATTAGTATAATGATGACCAGACCTTAGAATGGTGTCTTGACTCGCCATTTTGTCATTTTCCCCTATGATTTTGCATTCATGAATATTTCTAATGTTTTTGCAGATTTGATTTCATATAAATAAGCTTGTTTTGACCTTAAGTACCACCAAAAATCGATTTAGCTTCTATGTATTTTAAAATTTCGTTTATTAATTATTCGTTTATCTTCTTCTGGCCTTTATATGATTGTTTCATCCCTATTTAGTATTTTAATTAAAATTTTTAATATACTTATATTAATATTGCGACCCACCGTAGCGGTGTATGCTTTAACTCGTTTTGGTAGTGGCAATGGGCATTTCTGCCATTAAAAAGCTTCTATATTAAGAGACACACCACAAATGGTAGTATAATCTTGGCCAATCACTGAGCTAAATAGTGTTAAACGTAATATTACTTTTATTCTACTTTTTTTATTCAATAATACTCCTAGAAAAAAGCATTGAAAAATTGTCAATGCAAATTGTAAAAGCATATGGCAACTCTATCGTCCCCGTTTATTCTATCAAGATATGCACTTCAGCAAATGTCACCAATTTAGGGCTCCCACCTCTAACACAACCATTACAAAAATGTCGCTCATCTAACGATTTTTTCTCCCACGCTAGCCCAAAGCTCTGCTCGAGCATTTCGTTTACATTGTCTCTGGCTTCCACTCGCAGCTACTAAGTATATGTATGTATGAACGTTCATACCTTAGATATCTACTAAACAAACTTCTACCACAAGCAGAGCGTGCTCGATATCACAAATTATTCGGAAGTGTTGACGATTTGAGAACTACTTTAGCATAGAGAAGTAGTGTGTGCTAAGCAGGGGGTCGATAGCAGAGGAGAAAATTGGATGAATGTGTACTTATTCTCCGTTTATTATTGTTTATTGAACGTTTTATGTTATTTTGCTGGCATCTACATTATTTACAGCATTGTAGCTGCAATGTTGCTAACATTAACGTTATTAACAACATATCGCTGTTATATTCTTTGCTGCTGCGGCGGATTCGCTGCTCTGTAGTTAACATTATGCAGCGAATATTTATGTACGTTAACTGACCGACCGATTTGAGAGTGAGGTCATTGCTTATGTATATTAATGTAGTATATATGTATGTATATATTAATATATTTATATATATAGATGCCTATACTAGATGCTACCCAGGCCCTTCTTTGGTGCTATTCATACCTATATATTTATGAACATATGTATATATACATATGTATATTACAAAAATGTTTATACGGACTAAGGAGAGCGCCGCTAACATTTATGGGTAACAGTATATATTTATGTACCTACGTTCTTGGTTGATAGTTGCTACATATGTTTTTTCTTACTGTTGCTATAGCTATGAACTTGATAGAACTGAAATAGAATTAATAGCAAAGGCAACAGCAATAAACTAATGAAATAATTGTATGCACATACAAAGACAACAGCAATAAACTAATGAAATAATTGTATGCACATATGTATGTATGTTGATAACAGAGGCGTATCCAAGAAGTGGGGGGTTTCCGAAAAATGCTCACTTGGATCAGCAACTTATTGCTGGTTTCTAGTTCCATTTCGACAATCGTTTATGATATTTAACAATTTTGTAATTTGTTTTTAATTTTAGTACAACAAAGTGTGGGTTTCGAGCGTTATACATACATAGATATTACTGGCATTTTCCTCCATAGAAACGGTTTTTTTTTATTTCGAAAAAATTGCGAAAGGTCGTCAGTAAAAACTTTGTCAAAAATCACTGTACTCAAAAATATTCTAAACAATTTCTTTTTAGTTCGAAATTTTGTTAAATTATTGTTAATTATTGTATTATATTAAATAAATGGGTGTTTGTTGAATTTGTTAGAGTTTGAAGTGTATTTTAATTGAAAAATAATTTTAAATAATTGGAAGAATAAAAAATTGTACAAATTTATCAATAAGTGGAAGTGATATAGTACATAATTATTTCGCAGACTGAAGTATTGTTATTTAAATATACTTTGACTTTTAGTTGTCATCTGTCACTTTAAACCCAGCGTTCTTTTTGAATAAAAACAGCATAGTTCTTTTCAATAATCTTTCGATCTGCAGGGCAACATTTTGAGTTCAGGTATCGAAAAAAATTTACGTTGGCAAAAATGGCATTAAATCCACAACAAGAGCGGAACTACTCAAAAAAAAAAAGCTTGATTTAACATTAGACTTTTAATAAAATTTGCTAATGTTTCTCGAATCAAAAAAGAGATTTAAGAAACACATTAGAATTTGATTATTAATTTATTAGAGAAACACTCGTATAAAACACTTATATGATAAAATTTAAAATACATTTTTTTACATTGTTACGATGAAAAAATCGTGAATGTGCTGTTTTTAATTAACGAATGCCAATAATAGTAGCTTTAAGGCAATCAAAAAACAATATTAGAAACCAATTAGAATTCAGCCTAAGAATACAATTATATAACTATTATTTTTCTCGATATCGATAACTAAGGGCCAGTTGTACCTTAGAGAAATATATAAGGGTTCGACTCGTTCTCTAATCATTCTCTTAATTAAATGTTTGCTGGGACTGTGCGTTGCTAAGACGAACACTAAACGGTTGAACAACAGTTACGCCTTAGGATTACGCCCTTCTTTCTCGATCGACTTAATAGCTTTTCCTCCATACTTAAACTCTCTTGTGCTTGTTATTTCAGAATTTGAATAGTTTGAAAATGATGGTAATAACTAGATTTGATGAACCCCCATGACCTAAAGATACCCATGCCACTGCTTTGTGTTCCTTTGTTGTTTTTGTAGAACTATTAAAAATAAGCTGCATCTGATAACAAAGCGAAGCGAATCAAGACAAAGGGAGTGAGAACCACTTAACTTTAAAAGTGTTGTTGCTTTTTATACAATCTGTAGTTTATTCTTGTTTGTTGTTGTTAGTTTTAGTGTTCGCGATTTGAGTGTTTTGTGCTGCTATTTTGCGCTACTCTCTGTTTCTAACAGTATGTATGAGCACATGTTTTTCTGCTAAGCTTAACATTTGCTCTAGCATTGCCTTTGTTGTTATTTAAATGGTGTTTGTTGGGCATACATACATACATACTGATTTATATATGTACACATCTATGTACATGCATTCACATTTGTATATATACATAGAACACAAGCACATTTGGGCGTAAATACAAAGCACATCCGTGCCTACATCCACGTGTACATGTGTGTGTGTGTGTGTGTACGTGTATTTGCATGTACATAGTAGCTCGAGATATAGGAAGAACCTTGTGCGCTCATGACTATGAAATGAAATTTAGTTTCTTCCTCCTTCCCCTCACGCACTTGATGTTGTCGTTGTTGTTGCACATATTTATGCTCCCTTGGCTGTTATTTGTTATTGTTTTTTTTTTGTTATATGTATGTAGCTTTTGTTTAGCATTGTGTAGCGCGCTGAGGTTGTGTCTATGAGCTTTTTGTGCAGTCAGACACTCTGCCCTCGTTGCGGCCGACGCTGACGCCGCCGCTGTCTCGCTATGCCGCTACAATTCACTGCCATGTTTGCCTCTTTGTTTTAGTATACGCCTCTAGCGCTGTTGGCGCCGTCGTTGACGTAACCGCTGTCATTGTCATTGGCTCAGCTTCTTCCTCCTGCTAATTGCTTTATGTGTGTGTTTCTTCATACATTTGTGTCTATGTAGATATGTATGTATAACAATTTGTTGCTTATGAAAATTTTGATTTTTATTCTCTTTTAATAATTGTTTTTCTAAGTTCTATTCCAATTTACAAATTCTCTTGTTGGTATATTTCACATATTTTCTTTTTATGTACATACATATCTACATACATATGTATTTTTTTATAAACATGTGTGTTCGTTCTTTGATTGCCAACACCTTCGTGACGCCCTAGGTAGTCAATTTGATTCGTTCCGTTTCGTTTTTCGCTATGTTTTGTTTAGAAATCAGAGCAAAGTTCTTGGAATGCGGCTGTTATTTCATTGTATCATTGCACCTTGTTGTTGCTATTTCCGATTCAATCTCAATATCATTTATGGAGGTTGTTGGCGTTTGTTGTAAATTAAGTATAGTAAAAGGATGGTTGTATTTCATAACGAATGCAAAGCTCTATAGAAATTAGCCAAAGTCTGCAACAAAGTTTTTTGTAATTCTCAATAACTTATTAGATAAATAATTTTTATGATTTTTCTCCAATATTCCCTCAGAAACAATAACAATCGATTATTTGCTGAAATTTATATTATTTGGCAACATATTGTTAAACATCTGCTAGCAACATACTGCGAAAAATTTTCTAGCAACATGTTGCGAAACATTACTTAGCCATATAACGTTAGTATAATCTATTGTCTATGTCAAGTTGAAGAAAAATATGCAGGTTTTTGCAGTTCTTTGATTTTTGCGTATTTTTTAGTTTGGCACAGTAAACCAGTACCAACAAAAAATGTTTGGCTTTCAAAAATCAGACATTTTTTAAAATTGTTGATCCCTCAAAGTAAAGGAAGCCACCAAATTAAAAAAAAAAATTAAATAAAAAATAAAAAATATTTTGTTTTAAATAACTGACAAAATATAAGAATTAATTTTAAATAATAATAAAATTATTGCACCTAAACATTGTTATTTTTTCGAAGACACTTTTGGTAGCGGCGTATGAAACGTTATTTTAAACTACATATGTATATCGATAACGATATGTTTGTCGATTACTACTATAACTCAGTGTTCGATAATTATTTTTGATAGATACAAATTTATTAAAAGATTTTGGAAAATTTTTCAAGATTAGAGTAAAATATTATGTATGTATGTATGTATGAATACATAACAATTTTATAAAAAAAAATAACGACTACACTATAGTAAAGTCGACACTTTAACAATGTGGACAACTTTAACGATACTGAGGACTTTAAAGATAACGAAAAAATTAACTGTGTATATCATTAATGAAATCGATAGCGTTTAAAAAATCGCAAACGGAAGTAATATAACTATAATATTATATATAAAACGTTAGTGTTGTCTATAGCAATATCGAGAATCACAGATAACGTCTTCGATATGTATGTACATATGTATGTATAACGTTAACAATTATGTAATAACTTTAATAATAACGATAGATTAAATGTTATCGTTATGTTCTCGATAAAAACCTACAACTATGTCTTATATGACGTCGATACGTATAAAGATATCGGTTGCGCTGACAATAGTATCATGACAACGATAAGTGTAGAGATGTATGTACATACGTAGCAACAAATATGGATAACTAAGATCTTTGTTGTCGATAAATATTTACAAAATCTTTATGATAACGATTTCGATAACTTCAGATAACGATTTCGATTATTATAAGCATGGAAATATTTTTAATTGTAAAACTATTAACGTAAAGTAATGTTCTTGACATCGATAAGTTTATCGAAATCGATAAATTAAGCAATATCGATAATTATCGATAGGTATATCGACAGTAATGTCTATTGCGTAACCAAACCAAAACAATATATGTGTTGCCAAATTTTTTTAATACTATTAAATCTATGTTTTAAGTACGTAACAGGCCATTCAATAAGTCCGTAGGGTAAGTAAGAAAAAAAAAACATTTTTTTTGGCAAAATTCGATTTTATTATTCAACATACATAGTTGCC
Source organism: Philophylla caesio (assembly GCA_963971545.1). Lineage (NCBI taxonomy): Eukaryota > Metazoa > Arthropoda > Insecta > Diptera > Tephritidae > Philophylla > Philophylla caesio. Next base: position 36,000,125 of record OZ020604.1, on the reverse strand, counting down.
TTTGAGGGCGATACTCCGATTTCGATTTTCGGTACCATTTTTGTAGCACGATTGACTTTTTCCTCATAAAAAGCCTCAGTGACGGCAATTACTGCATCATTGGAGCCTAATCTTTTTCCCTGGAACATTCTTTTGAGATCCGAGGAAAGAGAATAGTCACTGGTGGTCAAATCTGGTTAATACGGTGGGTGGGAAAGCAATTCGAAAGCCCAATTCATGCAATCCAGACACTGCTCTGAAAAATCAACACGTTGCTGTTTTTGATCAAATGTGAGCTCGCGCGGCACCCACTTTGTAAAAAGCTTTCGCATGTCTAAATGTTCGTGTAAAATGGTAATTGGCAATGTTTTCCGGTGTAAATATCTTTGAATTCTTCTTATAACTTAAAGCAATAGTTAAAAAATAAAGATTTTACTTTTATTCAATGATTCACAATATGTTTATAAATTTCAAAATGAGGCGGTAAAAGAAGTAGCATTAAGAAAAGATTATGCTCTTAAAAACTAAAATTAAATAAAAAAAACCTCAAAATCTACTAAATTATATTAAATAGTAATCAAAAATTAAGTTACATATGTCTGGAAGACCCACAATAATGTCATTTCCTCTTCGGCGTAAGGCAACGTAACCTCCTGTAGAATTTTGACATATACATACATACGTTCTGATTCATGGCCTCTTGTATTCAATGTATAGGGCATATGCCATTGTAGAAAAAGTCAGCCCACACCATTATACTTGACCCTCAATAGTTTTTGTTGTAAATCGAGTATTGTACTCAGCATTTGGGGGGTCTCCTAACTTGAGACCGACCTCCTTTGCTACCATACAAAACGATTTTGCTTTCGTCTGTCCATACAATTTTCCCCCATCTCTCTACCCGCCAGTCCAAATAATCTCTTGCAAACTCTACATATGCGTTTAGACGAGTAACTATGACATTGCCCGCTTTCGTCCCCGAGTTTCGGCCTTTGGAACCAATTTTATCGCATTATTGAGCATTTTGTTAGAACAGCAAGTCCTATTTCTGCATAAGTTTTGCCCTGAAAATTTAGATTCCTTATAATTTCTCGCTTTTCGGCACTCCAACGCTTTCAACGGCCCCTAGCTACTTAGAAAATTTTTAATTTTGCTTTTTTATTCAAAAACTATTTTAAAACAAATTTAATTACATCTACCCAAATCTATCTATTATTTTCGACACAATGCACTGGCAGTGCTATTAATTTTACCACCCACACTAAATTACTCGAAATAAACAGAAGCGTTATGATTAAAAATAAATGGTTGCACTCTTCGAGAGAGAGAGCCCTTTGTTAGTAAACCAATGCAATAGAAGAAGCCAGTCAAGTGTGATTTAAGTTAATTTTTTTAAAAGGGAAAGAAAGTTTTTCGCAGTAATGCGTTTTTTTTTTCACCGGCACTGTATGCAAGTAAATAAATTTTCATGGAAATGTAATCCACATGCTAACTACTAACTACGCTTTACAAACAAGTTTTCAAACCTTCAATTCAGTTGCTTGTCACAAAATTTTGTAAATCTTTGCAAATCCTTGCCAATCTCGGTAGCTCACCAAAAAACCCCGAACGCACTTACATATCTAATGTCCTCCAGCTACATATAGCGCCGAGGTCATTCCCTTCGAAAGCTACATACATTCATACAAACATATGTACATAAATACAAACGCACATACATAAGTACACTTTGCCCTCCGCATCTTTACTCTCCTCTCCACCCCTGTCCACACACTCCAGCATGCTCGCTTGCCGACTGCCGCCTGCTGCCTATTTCGTAATCACGCGTGTTTTACCGACCGCACGACCTCGAGCCCAGCACCTCGAACCTTCGCCGGGAGGCCTTCACTCATACATACATACGTAGTGGGAGCAGAGCGGGCAATTTAACGACAGTTACTGTCGCATCAGGGACATTGATAATAAAAAGAAAAAAGCGATTGGAATGATAAATCGCACCCGACAACAACAACAAGAACTAAAGCAACAACAAGGCATATACATAGCTATCTTTGGAGTTGGTATGATATGACAAAAAAAAACGCAAAAGTTAAAAAAAAAGAACGAGAATTTTTCGAAGTACGTGCGCGTGTGTGTGTGCTTGTGTGTTTGCATTGCTAAGTAAATATTTGTTGTAAAAGTTTGACATTGCCAAATTAATATCATAAATGCGACGTTCTATAAGTTTGGCGGTTGTATTTGTGTGTGTGTTTGTCTGAATATTTATCGCCTCGAATCATATTTTCGGCGTTAGTTAGTTCGAGGGGTTCTTTGAACTGAGGCAAGGCCAAAGTAGTGCTAAACGCTTAAAACGAAAACAAAGTCCGACAAGCATAAACAACGTCAGAAATGAATTTTGATAGTTTATCGACACAAGTGACAATAACAACAACAACAAAAAAACAGCAGCAGCGCACAATTTTAATCAACAAAAGAAAACGAGAATAATAAAAAAAAAAAAAAACGATCGACCGCCAAAACCGCGCAAATGACGAAACGGGGAAGTTAATGCCGGCAGCGACGTTCGAGCGCCGCGTAGCTGCTTAGCTGCGTAGCTTTGTTGGAGCAGAGGCGGAGACGAAGGTGTTTAGGAAGCGGAGGTGGACGCACGCAGCAGATAATTCTCATGTAGCGGCAGCGGCAACACGCGCGTCAATTACGCTTCAATGCCAACGGAAAATGTTTTTATTTTTTTTTTGTGTTTTAGCAAATATTTGATTTTGCACGTGTGTGTGCGTGTGTAGTCATTTGCACATTTCGGCGCAAAACTTTTATCACCCAACTATTTTTTACTCATGTACATATTTCGTTTACCCCCGCCCCCCCGCCGTCAGCCACACGCGTTTGCACAACCCCCTTATTTTCATGGCAACGATAAAGAATTTATAATAAAATTTTACCGGAAAATTAAGTGTGCAAAGGAAAGCGAGCAAAAATGTGTGCGTTTGAGAGCATTACCACAAAAACTTTCAGCTTTCTGCTTTCCTTAAAATTTTATTGGCACTTTTGGTGTTGGTGTTGCTGTTTTTGCGCCAATGTCACCACCACCACTGCCTCTTTCGCTTTCACCTCTAACCATCCCTGACCGGACCGGCGCGGCGCGGCACGACTCGTGGTGCTAACGCCCGACTGGCACCCGGCGATTTCCGTTATGTGGGCGTGCAAATGCGGAAAAGCTCCGCCACCGACAACAACAATGAAATTCAGTCAACATGAGACCCACAGCTGTCACAGACAGCAAAGAGACAGCAAGAAAAAAAAATATAAAAATTATATAAAGACAGCAGCTGCTCTGCAACCGTCAGCGCTGATGTGGTTGGGGAAAATCGATATTGTTGCAACAACAACACGGAAACTGTAAGATAGAACGCAATGCGACAGGATGCTGCAGCAGATAAGTTCAAAAGCGTTGGTATATAAAATAAAAAAAGACTAACAAACAAATAAAATGATAAAATGAAATAAAATAATCACTAACATATTTAAATTTATTTGAAATCGGGGAGCAGGTTTTTCGTTCACGTTTTATATTTTCAAGAATGATATTTGTGGTTACTTGAAATTTGCACTTCATCGTAATAAATTTGAATAGACAACAAAACTTTAAAACCGAGGTTCGCTAGATGGCGTTGTCAACGAAGTTTATAAATTCATATAAAAAAAATTTAATTTTAACATGTTGACAACTAACATATAATATTTTTAATTAATGAATTTAATTTTAGTTCAATTTTATTATTTTAAATTTAAAATTTTAATATAATAATTTTAAAAATACTAATATTAATTTTTATTTAAATTTTTAGTCTACAATTTTCAATTGTAAAGAGCAATATATCAGATTAATGGATTTGGTTTTAATTAAATTTATTTATATATATTTGAAGTTTTAAAATTTAAATTTTTCACTGAAAATACTGATTTTTTGCGTAAATTAAAAAAAAACTTCAAAAAATGAAATTCAAAATAAAAAACTTAATAAAAAAAAAATTGAATTAAATAAAATTAAGAAAATAAAGAACTATAAAATAACGAAATAAAAAACAATAAATAAAAAATTACGTTATATACAAAATGTAAAATATGTATGTATATATAATAAAACTAGCTGACCCGGCAAACGTTGTTTTGCCATATGCATACGTTATTTCTAGGAATTATTTTTTTTGAAAATATTTTTAAAAATAACTAACACTAGGGATGTAATTATTATTGAAGGAGACAATTAAAGTATACGTTATTTAAGTTAATAAATTATTCTTTATTAAAGTAACAAAAATATATTAAATTACAATTATTGATAGCTAACTATACATCGAAAATACATAGTTTATATTTAAACAATAAACAAAGGGTAATCTCTTAACGCAATGGAATGTACAATAGGGGTATTCATCTAAACCCGCAAATGCCTCGCAACCGCATAAACCTCGTAAACGTTTTTATTATTAATTTTACAATTTTTATTGAGATCAAGGCCAGGAAGATTTTTGAGAAAAAAAACAACAGTGTTTTAATGGTAGAAATTATAGTACTATTTCGGAAATCACCACATTTCCTCATCAGACTTCTTTTTATTATATTTTTTTTCATAATTACTTCTCCCGTTTTTATTATTGTATGAAAAACCAGTTTATTTACGAGGTTTACGCAGTTACGAGGCATTTGCGCGTTTAGATGAATACGCATAATATTTTTGTTTAGTCTGTCCTTAGCAAATACAAACAAACTGGATGGTTTGCCCAGGCGAGAACATGCCACATATACTCGTCCGTGGGAAAAGCATAGTGTACCCAAATCTAAGCCACAAACATACAACGTTTGGCCTTGAGACTCATTGATCGTTATTGCGAAGCCAACCTAATTGGAAATTTAATGCGTTTGAATTCAAATGGCACATCTGTAGGAATTATAGGGATTCGTGATAGTAATACATTTTTGTGTCCGAACTTTCCATTTAAAATGTTGGCTTCGATTACGTTTTTCATTAATTTTTTAATGACCAATCGTGTGCCATTGCAAAGCCGTGGTGGGTTCAGATTACGAAGCAAAACAATCGGAGACCCAACCTTCAATTGTAAATGGTGCGGTGGCATGCCCGGCATATCCAATGAATTCAAAAACTCAATTGAATAATTCACAGCTTCGTTGGCATCGCAAACAGCATCGATAGATTTGTATGAAACCAAGTCCCCTGGCAACAGCTTTTGTTTCTTATAATTTAATCCATTGACGTCCACAAAATTTTTGCTGCCAAAATCGCTCTTTCTGCCAGCCACTCCAGATTTTTGTATTTTGTGTGTACATCGGGAAATATATTGTCGATGAGAGCAGTATTTTCATGTACAGCAACTTTTCCATTGCCAATATCTAACAGTTGTTTTGAGAAAGTTTCGGCAGATGGATCTTGAAGAATATGAACGTGTTTATTTATATCAGACTGCTTTAACAATTATAAATGAAGACTGTCTTTTTTAATTATTAATAAAATGAAAATAAATAATAATAACATTGAGAAATAACGATAAATTCACTATGATAATAAAATGAATAAATAAAACAAAAAAAAAAAAAAATGGACGAAAACTGTATAGCGAGTAAGAGAAAGAAAGCCGGCTTCGTTCTCATCCCTACGCTTCTGTGATGTTTGTTGGTTGAAAAGTGGCAACGGGAGACACCTGGCGGGTATGTCATGAAAATTAAAGTATACTACAATTATTATATTCGATTGCCATCTTGTGGATCTGTGGATGGAACAGAATAATATAAATATCGACACGAGAATTTAATATAAAATTTTAATATAAAGCAAGTACATCTTAGTAAGGAAAATGAAATAATATAAAAAAGCTATTATTTTTGTAGTTGAAGTGAGATACATACATATGGAATCCAATTTAATGGAAATTGAAAGAATATTAAATGAGCTGGAAAGGAATAGGGATGAAACGAAAAGGAACAGAATGATTTGCTATTAAATGAAATTAATTGAAACTTAAAAAAAATTAAATAAAATAAAATAAGATGAAATTACAATAAAAATAATAGAAGACAAAATAAATGGCAAAGGAATTAATTTACACAAATGAAATGGAAGATAATATTTTGTTTTTGCCAGAAAACAAATATGATATGAATTAAGATGAAAAAATAAATGTAAGGAGTATTAAAAAAGTAATAATACAATTTATTTCAATGAATTGAAATTAATTTAAAAACGGAAAAATATTATAAAAAAAATAAAGTAAAATTTAATAAAACAAAAAAATATAAAATATTGGATTGGATAAAATAAAATAAGAGAAAGAAATAAAAAAAAAACATTTAATTCAATAAAATATAATTGTATGAAATGTTCCAGGGGATTAAATAAAATATAATAAAATTAAACGGAATAAAATCAAATCGAATGAAGAGGAAATCAAATGGAGTATAATGATATAAAGCCAAGCGAAATTCATTTGAAAAAAAAAGAAATGAATTGAAACAAATAAAAAAAAAAGATGAAACGAAATATTTATATTTACATAAACGAGATAAAATTAACTGCAATTACAATAAGAAATGAAGAAGAAACATATAAAAGAAAAAATTTTTATTTAAGTGAAATTTAAAAAAAATTAAATTAAATTGAATGGAATGAATTAAAATAATCTGAAATAATACTGATAAATGCGATTAACAGACACCTTAAAAATTTCAATAAAGAATACAAGAAAACATTTTTTTTTTTAATTTTGAAAATAAAATAAAAAATATAGTCGGTTTAGAGCGAAAAGCTGCTTAATTAATTTTTTTTAAATGTTACATCATTATTTTTATATTTACTCAAATATTCACTGAAAGCCGACGTTATATTAAAAAATAAATAAAAAAATATAAAAAAATATTTGCTTCGTTGGTCGTATCTTCAACAATTGTAGATTTGTGTAAAAACAATTTGTACGTGTTTTTCAAATTGAAAACCAAAAGTAAAAAAAAAAACGCTAACGTTTATGTGAAATAGTTCGCTCCATAAAATAATTGAACAAAAGTTATCTTTCACAACGCGAATAAACAAACAAACTAACTAACAAAAAATTATTGTAACTAACTCAATTTTGCCTTTATTTATTCACCGTGACATTTGACTTTTATAATAATCAAAGAAAGAAATATCGACAAAAAAAAAAACGCTAAAGTGGATACTACACCGTTGCCGCTCTGAGGCCTAAACCAGGTTAGAATGGCGTTAGCCAGGTAAGCGGAAAGTAAGAGTGATATACAGTCCTTATATTTGTATATCAACATACATTCTCGTGTATACAACTTAATTTTACTAAAGAACTGAACAATTTTAATAATTTAAACTTTATATAATTATTTCTCCATTAGAATATAGCACAATTTCTAACTAAAGTCATAAGAACAAAAGCTTCAAAGTTTGTGCAGAACTAGAGTAAAGTTCAGCAAACAAACAATTTTTTTTTTAATTTTTTGGATTTTTTATGATTTTTAAAATTAGTATAATATACGAAGTGAATTTAAAACTTGACTTTTTATAAATGTTGAAAATAGAACAAAAGAAAAATTAATAGTCACAATTCGTCAATAGTTGGTGACCTTATAATTTTGAAACAGAGTGTTTATTCTCTTTTCAGTCCAACGATAAGTTAAAATTTTCAACGTTGACTAATAGTTTTCAATAATCAAAGGATTTCAAGCTCAAAGTGGTACTAAAACTTCACTGAAGCTTTTTTGAATTCTTCAGAAGCTTTTTAACAGCTTATTGATTTCAACTTTCACATTGCAGTTCATAATTGTATTCTAAAGCTTTTGGTGATTATTACAGTTTCGCGATGGTAGTGCAACATTTTTTCAAAACATTTATTTGGTTAAAAATAATATAGAAGTTTGTACTGAAAGCTTTTGATTATGTTGAAAATGCACCACATATTGGTAGCTAAGTTTATCTTACAGTTCCGTTAGAAATTAAATATAAACAATAATAAAACTTGCTTTAAGCTCCGCTAAACTTGTAATACATATTTTTCTCTGAAAATTCTGGAAAATCTTCATAGTTTTATTTAGCATCGTACTTAATAGGCACAACTACAATTCATTATAAACATATGTATGTACGTATATTTTTGCTACAACTTCTTCAATTGAAGAAGTCAAACTTAAAGTATAAATATCGTTTTTATTTCAGGTTGCCTATACTTACTAGATACGTAAAGTTTGTACTGAGGTTTGAGAAAAAGTGTTGTTAAATCTTCTTAGATCTATCTATTGACTTTTTTCAGAGTTTTTCATTTAAAATACATTTGATATCAACAGAACTTTTAGATAACTTTTAAAAATGAGTTTAAACGCTTAAAAATATACTTGAGCTTTAAGACCCGTGAATTTACTTTCAAAGTTCTTTGACATTTCAAGCTTTCAAAGAGCTTATACTTCATGTTGCTGGAAAATGAAAAATTCCACAAATTTACACTTAAAGCTTTCGAAAAGCTCTTTATTCGTTTTCATAGGTAACGTTTAACATTAAATATTTCATAACATGGATAGTACCTATGTATGTATGTACATATGTCTATAATCAAGATGGGTTGGAAAAATTAAGATTTTTCCTTTTCAACAGAAACATAAAATAAACCAAAAGTTATATGCAAATATCTGTTTGCGTATTTATTATATATGTACGAGTACAAATATTTATAAAAGAGCAAATTAAGTTTGCTATAAAAAGTGTATGAGCGAGCACCCACAACAAAAACCGCATATTTTTCCTTATTCGCTACAACAATACGAGTACACAAGTACACGTACAAGTACAAGTGTATACATATGTACATACACACATACATATGTATGTAAATATGTATTTATCACTCAATCGGCGGCGACCTTGAAAAATGATGCTCAAAGCTTTTAGAACAAACTCACAAATTTTTGCTTAGAAAATCGTCGGTCTTAACAAAAAATAAATAAAAATTAAAATTAAAAAAAAAAACATTCTACGTAGCAGTAATAGAAATATTCTTCGAATTTTTAACATATTAATATGAGAGTGTATGTGTGTTTTTGTATGTACATACATATGTATTCGTGTAAACTAATTATTTATGAACACTCATGATTTACGTTCGCATTTTGCCTCTCAGTTTCATTGAAGCATCGCAGCCACACTTCCGCCTTTAAAATATTCATGGCGTATGCCATCACAATGCACACACATACATACATACATATATATTTCCAAGTTTATTATACATGTATGTATGTTTGTTGCCTTTTTTTTTTGCTAGCACAATTACTAATAATTAAATTGACAATGACGTCAAAGTCGAAACATTGAATTTTCAGCTCAGCATCATTTTAGCTTTCAAAATGTCTACTTGATATGTTTGCATGTGCACTTTTTTAAAATTATTACAAATTTTTTTTTCTAGTAATTTAACCTTTTTGTTAACAAACAAACGCGATGGTCGCTGACAATGTTATGTGAGATTAAATTGTTTAAGTAGTAACTTTAGCCTCATTATTACACTACCTTATAGCTTTGCCTACATTCATACCAGCATACATATGTATGTATGTACATATGTATGTATGTACATATGTATGTATGTATGTATGTATGTATGTATATTAGCAATAAATTTACAAATGTAGGTGTAGGTGCGTGACCGTTAGTTATAAACAGATACTTCCCCATATGTACATACAGTGTTGTGCATATCAAAAGCAACGTCATTCAAAATTTCATTGCTTGCCACGTATATATTTTTAAATTTATTTTTAAGAATTTTAAATTAAAATTCAATCCATTGCCTAACATAAATCATAAAAATCAAAGTTTTAAACTTTGTAGAAAACTAAAAACAAAATCGTCACAAATTTGTATATAGATAGATTTTCACCTTTTTTCTCAGAAGTGTTAAAATTTTTTTTGACTATGCAGTTTTATAGTAAATTAAATTTTAGTCTAACAATGTGAAAGTTTCAAGTAGCTAGGAACTACCGTTGATTTATTAGAATTTCTTTCGTCAAGGGTGTTGCGCCTTTTTTTCAATGTAACAAAAAAGCAACATTTATTTTTATATGGAGAAAGTCGCTTGAAACTTTCACATAGTTAGACTAAAATTTAAGGGGCTATAAAACTGCATACTAAAAATAAATTTAACACATCTGAGGAAAAAATTGAAAATCTATATACAAATTTGTTAAACCTTTTTTTAGTTTTCTACAAAGTTTAAAACTTTGATTTTTATGGTTTATGGTAAACATTAGACTGAATTTTAATTGAAAATTCTTAAAAATAATAAAATTAATTATACGTGGTAAGCTATGTCGTTTTGAATGCTGTTGCTTTTGATATGCACAACACTGTATGTACATATGTATGTATGGTATGTTATCTCAGGCCCAGCGCTCAAGTTTTCCAATATAGTTAGTGGGTGTCTAGACAACCTCCGATTTTATGTACGAATTAATATTGTGACCTCGTATTCAGCACGTTTTGCTTGTGCACGTACATATATTTCTCTTTAATTTTCTTTAGTGACCAATAAGCGTATATTTTACATAATAGAAAATTAAAAGCAAGGTATGAATACAAGTACCATAATTACCTTGTGCCAAATGTGATGATCAGCGAGCGACACGTTTTTCACCAAATCACGTATAATTTGAAAAGCTCACACGTAGAACTTTCATCGGAGCTTTATTACTTTACATATGTGAGCAAGCACTTGAAAACTCTTTTAACGTTTTCACTTCGAAATTCCATTTTCTTCCGGTTCTGTTACCTTTTAGCCCCGATATATGTACATAAGTATGTCTTAACGCTTTTTAATTTCATTTATCGAGCAAATCTGAATGTACTTAATCGTTGTTAAAATTTTGTGCACTAGTCAGAGGAATGAGCTTTCACTTTGCGCTTATTGGTACGACGTATCGACATTCAAGTTCAGATAAAACTTCCTTAGTTTACTTCAACATAAGTCAGTTTTATAATGAAAGTTTTCGTATACATCTCACATGGTTGTTTCGTTTTTCAGCTTTCAAAAAAGTGCTATTGCTAAAACCCATAACAACCTTTAAATGCAAATTCTAAAAAAGCTTTCTGAAGTTTTTATGAAAAACAGTTCCTTGTTAAATAGGAAAAGTATGGTCAAAGTCGTGTGACTTAACCATCACAGTGCTAAAAGATACAACATACATACATATTACATACTCGAGGAGAGGGTTCCAACTTGACTGGCATTGTTGAACAACTTTTCAGGGCCTGACAGGCGTTCTCATCGTATGATTATTAAAGTCGTCGTTTGGATCTACTAATTCGCGTCTTATATTTAAAATAAATATATGTAGCTTGTGGTAGTGCTACTCACAATGATTATATGTACATATGTATATTTAATGCAATATTGAAAAAAGCCTTTTTGTGCAGCTTGTGAAAGACATTTTGAAATTCACTTTTTCGGAACTATAGGTTTAATATTAATATTAAAAAGCTTTTTTGATAGCCTTTTGAAAGTAGTTTTGGGAAGCTTTTACCCTTTCAGAACTATCCAATACATTAAAAAAGCTTTCCAAAAAAGCTTTTCAAATCTGTTTTTGGAAAGCTTTCACTTTTTTTTAGAATTTTGAGAACTTGTGGCAGTGATATGTATATATATATGTACATACATATGTAGGTATATTGGGTGTATGTATGTTAGATTAAACAACTAAGGGTTTGTAATACGTTATGAACTACATCCAATTTTCGCAACTATCTAATTAACTTTAAAAGCATAGTTTTATACAAGCTTTACTACGAAATATAAAATTTTTAAAAACATTCATGTGAAGCTTTCGAAAGCCGTTTCGGGAATCTTTCACTTATTGTGATCTATCTGAAACCTTTGAAAACTTTTAATTTTGTTTTCTATAATTGACTGTAATACTAAAAAATCTTTTTCGTGTAGCTTTTGAAAGTTTTTCTAGAAACTACCTAAATAACTTATAAAGTATAGTTTTTTAATAGTTTTACTTCAAAGTATATAATAAGGGAAAGCTTTCCTGTGAAGCTTATGAGAGCCGTTTAGACAGCTTTCACTTTTTTCTGTTAAGCTTTTGTAAATTGCTTTTACAAGCTTTCACTTATTTTGAAACTATTTAAAAACTAAGTGAAAGCTTTAAAACTTGTGTTTTTATAAAATGGGGGCACGTTAAATACTTTTTTGTTGTATTTAATAGCTTTGAACTTCGTTAATCCAATTACTTACAATTTTTTGTATACAATGTATTTATCGACATACAAATGTATATATGAAGCTTTCACAAAACTTTCTTTGCCATTGAATTGAAAAAGTAAACAAATTAATAACAAAAAACGGGCTTTTTTAATTTTTTTTTTTTTTCAAAAACATAATTGCAAATAACATGCAAACATATCTACATACATACGTACGTATTTTTTACATTATTCGCAGAGAAAGTCTCGCAACAACGTCGATTATCCGTTCGCCATGTGTATCCACCTTGGTGCAAGCCGATCCCTAGGTTGTTGCAACAACATACATACATCCATACATACATACATACATATGTAGGTATTTGTAAATTAGCGAGCGAGGTGATGAGCCGCCCGCTGCTGCTATCGCTGCCTCTGCCTCTGCCTCTGCCAGCGTCACATTTAATGCAATGCAGAGCAGCAGAGTCACCGTCAAAGGTGCTGTCATTTGTTGTTGCTATAGCGGTTATAGCTGCTCGTATGTAATTGTTTCTTGCCGCTAACAAAACAATAACAATAACAACAACAACAACAATAGCACACCGAGCAACATGTGCGCTATGCCCGCCAATTACACACCGGTGCATTGTTGCAAATGTTATTGACATTGTTTACTTGTTGTTTTTGTTCTATGTATGTTTGTAGATATATAATTTTTTTTTTAACACAATATTTTGTTTGTTTTTGCTTTTGTTGCTGATAATTTTCGCTTGCCATGTAACGGTTTTCGAGAACAAAATTTGCGCCCGTTCGTGTTCATAAATGGCGCCTTCGCTAATAAATACTTTTATTGTTGTCATTTTTCGTTGTTGTTGTTGTTGTTGTTACACCTTGTCATTACATATTTGTGATTTATAAGGAAATGTAAACTTATCGCTTTATTTTCTGAGTGAAATTTTTTTGTTGTGTTTTTCCGGGGTACATTTGTATGTGTGTATCTACACTGCGGGAATTAACTATAAAACGCTACTTTTTATTGACAATTTGGACAATTAATTTGTCTATAATTTAGTTTTAAATATTTTTGCATTAAAATAAAGCTCGTTCTCGCATAAAAATCATAAAAACTGAAGTTTTTAACTTTATACAAAGTTTTTATTAATCAAACAAAAATTCAACAAAATTTCTAACTTTTTGCGCAGCAGCTTTAGATAGTTTTCGAGTACGCAGTTTTGTAGCCGATTAAATTTTAGTTAAATAAATTGAAAGTTTCAAGTGGCCAAAAATTACCATTCATTTTTGACAATTTTTTTTTTGCTGACGCTCTCTTTCAACTTCTGCCATATAAAACAGTCCGAATATATCAGAAATTGCAAAGAGGCATCAGTGAAAACATTGTCAAAAATCAATGGTATATTTTAGAGTACTGCAATTTGCACTTTTTTATACTTAAATGCAAAAGAAAAACTGAAAACTGCATACTCAGAAAAACTCTAAAAATACGGTTCGTTTTTGTTGGAGAACGAACCTGTGTGGTAACAGAAAAATAAATTAACTCAAAAATAAAATTATTTTAACAAAATTGTGTTCCATATGAAGTAGTGCTTTAGTTATGTGACGTTAAATATTGTGATTTTGTTGTTGTTGCAGCTGCTGCTACTACTACTACTCGCATTTGCTTACATTCTACATATAATTGTAGGTTAGTAGAATGACGTCGTCATACAGTAACATCATTATCATTAAAATTTTAAATTTTGCATTCGTAAATATAATTTTATGTGTTGCGTTTTGTGAACTTTGGAAATATAAATGCATATAATCTTGTCTATGTTTGCATATGTTTTCTGAAGGTAACTTCATTGTTCCGAAACCCGGTAGTGCACTGCAACTTGCGTGATAACTCATACTCATTACATTTACTATGTTAGTTCGGATTCGTCTATTACTTACAAACATCTGTGAAATTGTGAAATTAATGGGAATAAAAACTGGCACCACCGTTAAATGAGTTTAATTCAATGTTTCGAATGGGCTATTACGTTGATAGCTTTTTTCTTGACTCGTTTATTTATTTATTGGATTAGAAAACTGTGTGAACACTCCTTAAACACTGTTTGTTTTGTATACCATAGGCGATAATAATCTACTTTGTATAATTTTCAATCACTGAAAGCTTTTTACTGCCATAAAATCTATAAATTTAAATTTAAAAAACTGCTTCAATTTGTTTAATGTCATCTAGATAAGTCTGTAAGCTGGTGATTTTTTTTTTTACATATTCTCAATATTTTTCATGAAATAATTTTTTCGTTAATTTTTATAAAAATTTAGCTCATAATTGAATAATAATCAAGTGAAAAAAATTGCTATAAAGTTTTTAAACACTCGACAATTTATGTAATCAAAATATCAATTTTTTTTAAAATGACTTTGTATATGAAGTTTTATTCTCCCTTTAATATTATTTGAAAATTAACGTGAACTTTTGAAATTTTTTTTTTAAATTTCCGTGCGAAAATTTTTCCATATTTAATTTTTTTATGTATGATTTTTAAAACCACCTATTGGCAAATTTTGAAAAAGCATTTTAATATTTCTCGATTTAAATACAGTACATTTCACAAGAAAATCAATCAGGGACTAAGTTTCCAACTTTGCATACAATTAAAAAAAAAAATCGATAAAATTTCTTTTTTTATTTTAAAATTTTTTTCGAAATTTAAATTTTTTGTAAATAATTTCTAAAATTATTTTGAGTAAGCAGTTGTGTAGCCAATTAAATTTTAAATTGTACAAAAATAACCCTTAATTTTTTTAGAATGGTTTGAATATTTTTAACATATCTACCCAAAAATCTTAAAATTGTTTTTCTTGAAATTTTTAGCAAATCTAATTGTTGTACAAAAAAAAATATATATTTTTTTAAAAAAATTGTGAAAGATCCGAAAAAAAGTTTTCAAACATTTTTAAAATTGCCAAAATATGTTAACCTTATAGTTTGGAAACAAAGACATTAGAAGAAAAGCGCTGCATCCAAAATAATAACAATCAAATCACATTTTAATTTGAACATTATTTTTTTATGTACATAGAATTAAACTGTGCACTCAAACCGTTTTTTTTATGTGCTAATTAAGAAATTTGAAATTTTGATTACAATTTAAACTTTTTTCTATAAATCTCACATAAACTTTGAAATATTAAATTCAGTGATGGCAGTTATCAGAAAACTGAATAATGACGGTTCCATTAACCAGCCCCATCGAAAATTCAATGATAAAAAATTATTATTATAAATTTACAAGTAATACATTCATATTTTTGGGAATACGAGTATAACTTCCCATGGAATTCACGTGAAGGTTAAATGTCATTTTTCATTCTCAATCAAATACAAAATTCCCTATCTACTATATTTGTCTAAACGTGGGTACAACTTTGGAATGGGTATAGATAAACAAAAAATTATTGGCCGAATTCTGCTACCGTTTGTGGTATTCGTTTGTTTTAAGCGTCCGTTTATAGCAAAAATACACTCGGCGGTCTCCATTTGCCTGCGCAGGGGCAATGGTTGTAAGAAAACACTTTTTCTATGATGGGAACAAATCATTCCCAATAATTTACAAGTAAAACGTGCTAATGGCGTTTGGGTACCAGCAAAACACGTTGCTTTCTCTTTGCATGGCTCTTAGTGCTTGTGCTCACAAAATACCATCAATGAGGAAAATCCATTTTTATATTCAAGCTTTGTAATTAGTGGGAATTGTGCTTTGCCTAGAATTTGCAATATGGTTAATCTTTTTTTCGTTTTCTGAACAAAAGTAAAGTAAGAATAAAAATAACTTGAAATTTAATAAATCTTGTATACAATCCTTGTTCCAGGGCGTCATTCCAGAAAGGAAACTATTAAAAGCATTCTATAGAAGAGCGATTTTAAGAAATATTTAAATTGCAGCGTTATGTATTTGTAAGGCGGGCGGTACGACTCATCCATTGCTACGGGGCCACCATCTGGTGGTATTCGTTAAAAAACACAAACACAGGGGACAGCTTCGACACCTTACCTTTCACTCCCATCAAGGCGGTGGGAATTATTCTAAACCTATATGGCCGAGCTTCTCCTACCATTTGTGGTGTGCGTCTTTATATTTTACCACAAATGGAGGGATCTACAATTTTGTGCCGACTCCGAACGGCAGATGTATTTTATGAGTAGCTTTTTCATGACAGAAATACCTTCGTAGGTTTGCCGTTGGGTTTGCCAGCGAAATTGTGCGTTTCCTGGACCTCCCGTTAGATAACCTCGATGCGTATAATTAACTGATTCAATTACTTATGCAGATTAACCGCTGCAACAAAAGCGCCACAACCAAAAGGTAAAACGATTTTGCTCAACAAACTGATACGAAAAAAATTAAAATTATTAAAATTGTAAATTTCATAGCCTCTTGAGTGCTAATAGAGTTCAAAGAGAATTTGGTAAATTTATTTTACAGTCATTGACCTCATTCATAAGCTGTTCAGTGTTGTAAACAAATTATGCGGGTAAGATGAGTATACATACATACACACATACATACATATGTTTGCACACAAATTTGTAAAGGTACCCGCATATACATACATATGTATGTACATATGTATGCATGTATTCTTTTGCTTTAGTCCAAAATTCTCTGCTTAGGGTTAATTTAAAGTTATGCGCACAATTTCGCTCAATGTTAAAAGGAAGGGCGTTTATTTGTCTTCGCATCGAAAATGTTTTAGGGTTTCTCAAGGGCGATTGGTGTGCCTGAATTTACGTTTGCTATTCCATTACATGTGATTGTTTCTGTATGTAAATACATACATAGATATGTATGTTGTTATGTACTTGTAGATATCGGTTAATCGATAGACATTCCCTTGAAAGACAAAATTTTAACATCGAATGTTCGAAAAACAATAATCTCCAAATTGGAGTATAAGATTGCCATGAGTTGATTTTTAGTATAATTTGGTTTTCGTAGAGCAAACTTCAAATGAATATGCCGTCTTTCAACGCTTATTGACCACCAAACTGTATTTATAATTTCTTGCGTTTGTTTATGTACTTTATGGAAAAAATATTCTAAAAATAACAAACTTCTTCATGGGTAATAAAAATATCAAATTTTAAAAATTAATTACGAAAACGCAGCCTCATAATTCTCTACTGCTTTTCTTCAAACACCTTTTAAAATGACGTCCATCAAGTTAGCAAGGCAACCACAGAAAAAAATAAATACATTCAGTGGGTAATTTGTAGCTTTATTTTTGGTGCTTTAGTTGTTTGAGAAAAAATTCAAAATACGCTATTTTAGTCAAAGTTTTGATAAAAGAATAAACAATTTTTTTGCGGGGAATTTGCAACTTTTTTGTTGCACTATTTTAAATTTTCTTATGTTAACTTGACGTCAAGTTATCAAAAAAGCTTCAAAAAAATTATTAAAATTATTTTGTTGTGAATTTGTAGCTAATTTGTTTCTTTTTTTAATATTTTTTAAAATATTTTTTTTAAATTGTTTATTTATATATTTTTTTTCGTAGTAGCCGTTTCTGAAAAAATTCGTTTTATGAAATTTACAAAAAATTTTGAAAATAATTAGTCAAAGATTTGAACTTTTTTCGGGGAATTTGCAACTTTTTTGTTGCACTATTTTTAATTTCCTTGCTATAGCGCTTTGCTTATTTCAAATAATATATGTTAACTTGAAATTAGCAAAAAGGTTTCCAAAAAATTATTACAATTTTTTTTCGTTGAAGCCGTTTTGAAAAAATTTAGATTATGAATTTAAAAAAAAAAATAACAATTTTGTGAGGAAATGTCAACAAATTTGTTGCCAATTGTTGAGTTAATTTTAATTTTCAACAAATTTTAAAAATAAAATAATTTTTTGAAATTTTTTTTCTGACTTGACGGTAAGTTGGCGTAATTTGGATTTTTTCAGAAACGGCTAAAAAAATTAAAAATAGGGCTATAAATAAGCTGCAAGATTCCCACATAATTAATTATTATTATTTTTTTGCTCGGTTGCCATGCTAACTTGACGAACATATCATTTCAAATTGTGGCAAAAATTAAAAGTTCATACTAAGTTGAAAAGGAAGCAAATTATTGTGTGCATTTGTTTATTTATTTGTATTTACGAAAACATGTAGATTCAATTTACGGTAAATTTGTTGATTTTACACTTACCAAACGAAGCGATTGTCCACGTAACTGTTAAATGTGTGTGTGTTACGCCACGCCCACCACTCTATGCTCGGACACAAGCGCACATATACATACAAACAAGCACACACAAGAAAACCTATAATTTCATACCATTGAACATTTGGAACACTTTAGTCCTTCGGCCCCGACGCTGGCCCTCTTTAATATTTTATGAGAGCAATGCAATGCTGCAAGGGAAGGAGGGAAGGAGGAATGGCGAAGGGTGGTGGTAGGTGGCCAAGTCTAACGGCTTAAAATGACGAAGTTAGCAACCATAACGTAGCGAGGGCGACGCTGGGGCCGAAGGCGAAAAGTGTGGGGTTATTGTGACAGAATGTTGTGTCCTAGAAATGCATGCAACTGTGATGTGTGAATGCTTGGCAGCACAAAATCTGACACACACACAAATGTATGTAAATATTCCTGTACCTTTGTAGTTGTTCTATGTACGTGTAAGTACAGCAACAAAATACCTAAACAAGTTAAGTTAACGTGCAAATTCTAATTCTTCTTTTTGTGGCATTCAGTTGAGGGCGTCGAATTGGGGGAGTGTTGTTGTCGTCCTCGTTCTGAGTATCCGTGCTTAAGGCACAATTCTATGTGTGTGTGTATGTGTGTGTGTTTGTACATATTTGTGATTGTATGTGTGTGCTGAATTTCGAGTTAAATAAACTTTTCTATATTCTATGCAATGCGGGTGTGGTTTGGGGTGAATTTATGCTCTCGAACGTGCAGCTAAAGTCGAGTGTTTCGTAAACTTATCAACTCATTGCCAACGAGGGGCATAGCTAGATATATATTTAGGTACAGTGCTGTAAAGAAGGACAAATTTGGTTGAAAAGGCTGATTTTCTACAAAAATGAAAAAAATTAGAGATTTAGTCACAGTTCTCGCTCTTGGCGGCAATTTGGACGCGTCACTGTTCAATCGGCATTGCAGAGCTGCGAATCGCCTCTTCATATTTTACTAAACACTCTAAATTTCGCAAGTTCAATGTTGAAATTTAAATATTTAAGCTCTGAGAAATTGTCGCGCATAGAAAAATCGGCACATAGAAATGATCGGTGGTTACCGTTCTAAAATTTTATTTGACAAATCTAATCGCATTGATCTTCATCTCTTTTTTACAAATTTATTTAAAAATGTGTTTTGATCACGAGTTATGGTTTTTTTAAAGTTCAATATATTCATTGCGAGCAGATATCTCTGAAGACGCAAATTTCAATATATTCGTATTACGGTGCCATATTGACACTTTTGCCTTTCGATACAGATATTTTTTTAGTGCTCCTATTTTCAAGCTTTATTTTCGAAGTAATCAAAGCTATGAATTTGTCAAAACAAACTCCAGGGCATTAGAAAATCCGTTTTTTTTTCCTGCGAATGCGTTGTTAACTCTTTGACGAACAAAGGACACGTTTTAAGCGATCTAAAAGTAAACTTATTTCTATCTTACAAAATAGTACTTGTCTAATAAAAAAGGAGTTAATTTTTGACTACAAATTTTTGAACTAAAACTTGTTTAACGGCGGGGTAAATTGAAAATCAACAGACGCGCACTTTATTTTTTACATTAAAACCCTAATTAGAACTGGAATTAAAACTGTAATCTTAAAATATTGATAGTGTTAAGCAATAGAAAACCTAAGCTATACATTTTCTTAACATTTTTTTTTATCTTTTCTTGCAGGTATGTGCCCTCTACTTTTTAACAATTTTACATTTTTAAAAAATCTGATTGAACAATTGGTGAGTCTTATTATTTGTGAAACTTCAACGTTGAAAGTTTTAAAGCATTTTTTATGTGAAAAGTCTGTTTTACGAAATGAACAGCCGCGAACGTGCTTTTTAGGCATATAAAACTAGTAATTGTAATTTAAAAAAAAGACGTCTTAATGTTTATACGCTCAGGATTACTATTAGATTCGCCATGATCCGTTAATTGGAACTAAACAAAATTAATATGGGACAACTCTGGAATTAAGAATTATTAAATTATTGATTACACCACTTCAGCGCACTCGCCAGTAAGTGATTCTCCAGGATGGCAGAGCTCCAGGTTCCTTTCTCGCCCAGTTCTATCTTGACAAGAACGTTGCGATAAAAATAATAATTTATTTAATATCGAAATGGAAATCGAAAGCGAGCGATATCGATAATGTTTGTAACATTTTATTTATTTACTTTTTTTTTAATATAATTTTTTTTATTAAATTTTTATGTTTTTATAAAATTTTTTTTAGATTCTATGTTTTTATAAGTTATTATACATTTTTTTTTATTTTTATGTTTTTATAAGTTATTATACATTTTTTTTTATTTTTATGTTTTTTTTTAGTTTTGTTAAGATTTTTATTGGCCTTATAAATGAATAATAATTCAAAATTTTATTGAGCTCGAGGCCAGATGGAATAAACACAACCGTCCACTTGGCAAGCGTAGCAAAGCATGTAGCGTGTTGGCTCTGCAAACCCGAGGTCCGTGGTTCAAAGCCTGTGAAAGTGGTGATGAAGAACAAATATAATTAAATAATAAAAAGAAGCCTGATGAGGAAATGTGGGCATTTAATTTTATTTAATTAGAAATAATTTTTTTAGTTTTGTTGATATTTTATATCATTGGTTTTTAATTTTATTAAGTGTTAATTTTGTTTCTTTTTACTTATGTTAATTTTAAAATTTGTTCATTAATAACTTTATATTTTAATTTTTATAACTTAATATTTAGATTTACTGTTCTTTATTATTTTATTGTTTTTTATATTTATTTTTACAAAAACATTTTACGTGTTTAGTTTTATTGAATTTAAATTTTTTAATATTTTGTGCGCGCCATTTAATGTCTTCTCGCGAGAAGTAGTTAATTAGCAACCTTTTAATTTATGTTTTTGTACTTTTGCAAATATTACTTGTTTTTTAATTAAATTCATTTTTTTTAGTTTTATATTTTTTGTAAATTTCAAATTTAATTTATTTTAATTGTTGTTAAGTATTTATTATCGATATTGTTTATTTTTTTGTTTTATTAAGTTTTAATTTTAGAAATTTGAAATTTAATTTTTAATTTATTTTATTCATTTTTATTTTATTCCTTTCTATTTTATTTAGCTTAAGTATATTAATTAAATTTTTATTATTTTAATTTTATTTTTATTATTTTATGTTATATTCATAATTTATTGGATTTAACTATATTTAACATTTAAAAAATTCTTTATGCTTTTGGTGTGTTTGTATTCTTACACCGTTTAGGGAAGTAAAAAAATTATATACATTTATTTTGTAGAAAAATATATTAAATATTTTTAATTACTTATTTTCTTAACTTTTAATTATTTGGTGGACAAATTTAGTTAACTTTTTTAATTCCGTTTTTTCTTGACTTCAATTACGTATTTTTATTTTATGAAATTCTTTGGTTTTAGTTTTTCTGTTATTAATTTTTTTTTTGTTATAAATTTTTTTTTTTATACAATTTTTTTTTGTTATTGAATTTTTATTCATTTTTGATTTCCATTCTATTTATTTATATGTATCTATATGTTAGTTTTATGTAGCTTTTTTTATTATATCATTTAGAGTTTTGTTTTTCTATCTCACTCTGTTCTTTTCAAATTTAGTTATTTATCTAATGTTTTGTTCCACCGTGCTTAGGTTTTTTTTATTACATTATAGCCCCTGCTTTACCACATCTGTACATACATATGTATGTACATACATACACATGTAAGCAAGTTTGCTGACTTTGATGTTCACCGCCGTTTACTACTGTTTTGTCACTTTTACTCCGCTTCCTACCTCTACTCAGTCTTCCACCCCTACAGTTTGTTGGCATTGGGCGTCTTCAGTGCACTTCATTGCTATGCGTTCCATATGCTCATAAATGGGCTGTTAGAAAAAACTTTACCTAAAATTTAATCAAACACAACGAATGATAAAATTAATAAAAGATAATATAAATAGATAATAAAAAAAAATATTTCCCTAAAATGGTTGTTAATTGACTACTTATCGCAAGAATACACAAATAAAAGCATACAGAATATTAAAAAAAAAAAAAAACGAAAAAGTACAGTGCCATTTTCGATGCTGACATGATTTCATTTCAATTTCGTTTTCATTTTCATACGTTTTATTAAAAACTAATGCCTCGCTAGATTCCACGCTGCGTGCGTGCGACAGGGCCACCGCTGTGAGTGGGCGACCAACAGCGGTCGCAGATAACAATGACACAATTTGTCCCACTATGGCACTAATCACACCTACATATGTATGTATGTATGTATGTATATACAACGTGTGGTAATCGTAATCGTAATCGTGGCGTTGACATCGAAAACGCTGTCGGCGGCGTCGTTCGCTTTTGGGGTCGAGCGGTCGATGTCACAGCTGCTATTTGAATTTGTTGTTTTAAAAACTCGTAGTTTGTTTTTTGTCATTTGTTGTTGTTGTTGTTGTCGCTGCTGCTGCTGCTGCTGTTGTTGTTGTTGTTGTTGTTGTTGTTTGTTGCTATCGGCGTGTATTGGCACTTGACAACTGTCAGTGGCATTGCTCACCTCATCAAGTTGGTGTTGTTGTTGTTGTTGATTTCGTTGCATTTACAAACTAATAATCATAAAATCGATTAAACTGCAATTTTATTGAAATTAAAAAAAAAAAAACAAAAAAAATCTATTAATTGTATACAAATGCAATGAGAATTTCAAAGATGATTTGGACTAATTTGCACGAGTACTCATACGATAGTATATCCATCGCTTCAGCAGCGCACCGCTGCTTGCTAATAGTTCAAGCGCCACCGCTCAGCGACTCTGACTTAATTAGAATAAAGCATTGAACTCCATTTATGAGCTTGTGTACGCTAAATCGAGCGCGAGCTTGAAGTACGTTTTTATTTTTTTTGTGTTTTTTTATTTTTTTAGTACTACGTTAGCCTCAAGTCAGCGCGATTTTGTGCCGCCACACCTCGAATGAGTGCGTTCCTCCCCACCGCTGCCGCCACCAATTCGTCCGCTCATGAATTATAACCCTGCTGTTGTTCTCATTGTTTTTGCTTATTCTATTAGCCAGTTAGACAGTTAGTCATTCGCTCAATCGGCATCAACGATAATTAAAATGGATGTCAGAATTAAAGAGAATACATTTGTTCTCTCCTTTTCTGCTTCTTGTTTGAAGACTCTTAAGTTCCATAAATGATGAATTTTTATTTTTAGTTTTAAATTATTGTTTCTGTTTCCCCGAAAAGAATAGAATAAATATGACGATCAGTCACAGCACTAAAGAAACTAACAAAAAATCGAGGAGAATGGATTTAAACATTGCAATTCCGACCAAATTTGTCGAAATAAAAATGCAGAGCAGGCCTGATAGTAAGCTTACATAGTTGGTCTCTGAGAAATTTTAGACCGATTTAGAACGATTAACTTTAACCTACTAGTGTAAAATTAAAATATGTAGTTTTAAAGAAAATTTTCATGTTCTTTGAAGTAAATTAAAAAAAAAAAATTACATAGAAATAAATCTGCGCAGAAAAAGAACAGATTTGTAAAATATATTGTATGTCTCAAGCTTAAGATGCCTAAAAATATATTTCCATTTCAGTATTTACAATATTGTGCAAAACATATGCAACTGGATACGAAACAGATAATTTCTAAGCATTGCTGAAAAAACAAGTATTTTTTTTTTTAAATTCATTTGAATAAAACAACATTTTCAAATGTAAAATGAACAAAGAGTTCCATTTCGCTGCTATATTTTTATGAAAGATATTTTAGTATTGAGGAAACTATTAAATATATGTGTGCGAAACAAATGCAACTAATTCGACACGTTTTAGTACTAAGTCCAACAAACATTGCTTTTAATCGCTCGTTGACAAAAATCTATGTTCTTTAGCCCGCTGTTTAAGGACTCCCCACGAAATGTCTTTGGTTTTTGAATCAGTTGACTGTGTACTGCAATTTCTTCGTTTGTGTTTGGGGTCGTTATCGTGTTGGAAATGTCACAACAAGGATATTTCCTCTTTGGTATGGGCTCGCATTACTGTCGCCGATATTATAATAATAGAGCCTCGCCAATGCTTTAATATTTCTTATGTCATCGAGCACCAGACTAACGGCCAACGTGAGTTATTCCGTCTAATCCGAAGCCGTTAAATTTGCTCTCGTCGCTAAATAATAGTGTTTTTCACTTTGCAGCAGATACTTTTTCATATTAACGAGCAAAGTTTAACATTGAAGTTAGTATTTTTTTCTCACCTTTTTCCCATTATGTACATATGTTTCAAGGACAAAACGGGGTTGTTTGAGGATTGGTATGCTATCAAATTGGCTACTGCCCTTCGTCGACTGACTGATAGACTAAGCAATTAAAATATAAATTAATTCAAAAGGTTTTAAGAAAAAAGAAATAGCTGTAATTCAAAAGGCATCCCAGTTACATACGTTTTGCACAATACTGTATGTTCAAAATATATAATTTGAAATTCTAGTCAATTAGATGTTTTTACGTCAATTAAATTCAATGAAGACAAAAAAAATTAACAAACGAAATAAATACAAAAAAACAAAAACAAATAAATAAGTACAAAAAAATAAAAACAAATAAAAATTTTAATCAACTCAACAAAATAGAGTAAAGTTCACAAATAACCAAAACTAGAAAAAAATAAAATATAAAAACTGTAACTAAAAATGTAATAAATAAAACCAAAAAAATTTCCAAAAAAACAACTAAAAATTAATAAATAAAATGAAACAAAATATGAAATTAAATAATTTTAACTTTTGAAATCTTTATATTATATTTACATTTATTTATTCTTCTACATCTAATTCATCCCCCTCAAAATAATCCCCCCCGAATGCAATACAACTATGCCAACGCTATTTCCAATTTTCTTAACATGTTTTATCCTTGACTTCCGGAATGGCCATCATTTCCTTCTTCGATTCGGCTTTTATCTCTTCATTTAAATCAAAAGTGGTCTTTTAAGTTTGCTGAACAGCCAGAAGTCACACGGAGCCAAATCAGGCGAATACGGAGGTTGTGGAACGATATGCTTTGAGTTTTTGGCGAAATTTTTACGAAGGACGAATGTAGTGTGCGATGGTGCATTAGCGTGGTGCAAAAACCAAGAGTTGTCTTCCCACAAATCCGGCCTCTTAAGGCGAATAGCTTCACGCAAACGACTCATAACACTCAAATTGTTAACAGTTTGGCCGGTTGGAAGGAATTCGAAATGTAAAACACCACAATAATCGAAGAAAACTTTCAAAATGACCTTGATTTTTGAACGACTTTGGCGTGATTTTTTCGAGATCGGCTCCTTTGGCACGATATTCGCTCGATTGATCGGTTGTTTCTGAATCGTAAGCGTAGACCCAAGTCTCATCTCCAGTTATTATGCGTTCCATTTTGTCCTGATAGTCAGAAAGTATCGTTTCACAGACTTCCATGCGCCGCTGTTTTTCAAAAAAATTTAGTGTTTTTGGCACCAATTGCGATTTGACTCTTTCCAGGCACACAAGCAACTTTTAAAATAGTTTTGACTGACCCATTTGAAATTCCAACAATATCAGCAAGCTCTCTAGTACTCAATTTTGGAGGATTTTGCAGCACCAATTCTTTTATTTTTTTGACATGTAGCTCATCAGTAGATGTTATTGGTCGTCTGTGGTGTGGTTCGTCTTCAACGCGTTCTCGACCTTCTTTGAACAATTTGTGCCAATCAAAAACACTCGCTCTTCACATTGACTTCTCACCAAAGGCTTTCTGCAACATTCTGAACGTTCCGTCGGCCGATATTTCATTTCGCGCACAAAATTGAATGCCACTTCTTTGTTGAATAATTTCAGACATTATAAAAATTGAAGAAACAACTTTTCTTTGTTTCGCAAACATAAGCATAACTACTACACCACTACCCAATTGACGTAATATTTTACACAGATGTCAATAACAGTACTACCAACTTAAAAATAAAAACATTTACCCGAATCGATACACCCGGGAAGTTTAAATTGAAAAGTCCTAATCATATTTGTACACAGTAGTAAAAGTTCAAATATGGTAAAATAAAAAAAAAAAGGATTTTAGTAAATAATAATAATATAAAGTATACATAAATTTCGTTCTTGTTTTTGGGTTTTGCATCATCACAGCTCTCTTTACAGCAGTGGAATGTCCGGAGACTACAACGCTGCCCACATTTTAGAACCGTCGTCTACCCTGATGAGAAATAATAAAAGAATAAAAAAACATTTAAAAATTATAAAAAAATTATTTTAATTAAGAAATTACAAAAATTAAAAAATAATAAAATATTTAAAAACATGCAAGTAAAAGAAACGAAAAAGCAATAAAAAAATAATAAAAACTAAAGAACAAATTGAAATAGTGGAAAAATATGAATGCCAATTTTTAAAAATAAAATTAAAAAAATAAAAATAAAATTAAAAAAATAAAAATAAAAATAAAATTAAAAAAATAAAAATAAAATTAAAAAAATACAAATAAAATTAAAAAAAAAAACGATTAAATCGAAAAAAAAGTTTGAGGAGTATTTAAAAATTATTATTTAATATTTACTGCACATAAAATAAACTTGTAAAGCAAAACTGACGATAAAGTGGAAAAGTGAGAAATAACAAAATATAAAAGCTTATCAATAAGTAAAATTCAATAAAAGAGAAAAAAAAACGAAACACAAAAAAGTAAAAAAGTAGTGTAAATAGTTTTGAAAGAAAAAAATCAAAAACATTTAAACAATTTATTACAATAAAAAAAATTAAACTGTTGTGAACAATAATAAATATGTACAGTACTCCGCCAACACATTAAAAACATAGAAAGTTATTCATAAAGTTTTTCTTCCAGAACCAAGTACTCCAACAAAAATTTATGTATATTAAGAGAATTTAAAATGTCTTTTTTCTTCTAAATCCAGTAAACAATTATTTTCTTAAATATGTTGCACCTTTTCTTGAAAAAGTTTTTTTTATAACTTAACCGAATATTTTTAAATAATGTAATTTCTAAACAAATAAAACAATGAAAACTAATATGCTCGCATTTATGAAAAATGTCGATATTGTCTACTTCGTTATAAATACGATTCGTCTCCAACTAGTCATAATTCACAAATGCCTATTTATAAGTCAAGTAGAAAATTCCCTGTGTCGCCATATTTTAGTCCCGTTTATTGTAATGAAATATTTTTTTTTGTATTTGGCATAGTATGCTATGTATACATATGTATGTATACTCGTATTATGCACAGCCTACGTAAAGCTTAGGCATTGGAAAACAAATAAAAATATTTGCCCACAAATTAATAACAGCATGTTTTTAGTAAATCATTGCATATTGTACATACATACATACATACATATGTACATACTTTCAGTGTTTCTAATGGGTTGACGGGGTACTGTTAATGCCGATACGTAGCATTCAACCGGTATCGTAGTCTGATAAGATGTTATTACTATCGACATTTTTATTGTTATCGATATTTTTTATTGTCATCAATATTTTTTATTGTTATCGATATTTTTTATTGTCATCGTTATTTTTTATTGTTATCGATATTTTTTATTGTCATCGTTATTTTTATTGTTATCAATTGTATACATATGTATGTATTTATTTTGTATCGATATTTTTTTGTTATTGATACTTTTATTATCTATGTTTGTATTGTTATTGATATAGATACAAATGTATTTATTTTGTATCGGTATTTTTTTTATTGTTAATGATATTTACATACATATATTGTTATCGATATTTTTTTCTGTTATTGATATTTATATTGTTAGCGATATTTTTTCCTGGTATAGGCATTTTTATATTTTTCGATAATTCTACCGTTATCAATAGTTTTATTGTTATTGTTATTGATATTTTTACAGTTTTTGATATTTTTAACGTTATCGATATTGTGTTAGTTATGGACAGTTTTTTGGCTATAACATTTAGTTATCAATATTTATTTATTTATATACTCAGTGTTATTGATTTGATATCGGTATCGTTTCTAGCAGTGGTGTTGATTTTCATTGTATTGGTATTCGTATACGCACATGCGAAATGTCTTCAGTTTATGCCTATTTTTGTCACACTAATGAAAATTCGCTGCTCCAATAAAGACTTAACAACGAGCGTCGCAATGTTTATACCAGAGCTAAATTTACTTTACGAAAAGCAATGATCGATCTTTCATGCCAATAAAATAAACTTAAATCGCAGTTTTTTAAGTGTTTTTTTTTTTTTTTTTGTTGTCATTCACTTGACTACACTTGGCGGCGAAACCAATTGCCTGCTTGCGAGTGTTCGCTTAGCAAATAAATACTTACAGATGACAACAAACAAAATTTGTAAGTGCTTTTAATTTTAAAGCTTTCGTTGTTGTTGTTTTTGAACGCACGCGTGCGCTCACATGTCAACGCTACCTGCACCCGCATGTGACAGCAAGCCATACAATAACAATAGATAGTGAAGGAAAATATTACAACAATTAAAAGGCGACGGCGGCGAACACGTTTGCAGCAAATGGGAAATGTTTGAGTAAGAAAAAAAACGAAAAAAAAAAATGTTCAAGCAAAGCGTAAAAAGTTTTTTTTTTTACGCCACTCACTTGTTGTTTTTGTAGCTAAAATTAAAATTACATGGGGCAAGCAAAGCTTCATTGCCATTGTCATTGAAGGAATCCAAAGTACTCGTACTTGCTTTAGGAAAAACAGTAAAGTGTTCATAAAGGCATTGCAGCTTTTTTTTTTTAAGTCTAACGCCACTCTACTGTCACTATGTATGGGTTAAGAGATTAACCCTGAATATGCTTACAAGGTAATTGCATGTAAAGATTTCTATGTAAATTTTATGTACCTATTATGCAATAACAAGAAAATGAAAAAACAGCAGCCTCCGTTGTTTGATTGCCATTCAAAAATTAACACTTCAGTCGAGTTCAATGCGATTCTCAAGCGGCCGTAGCACCATACAAAAACCAAACAGCAGAAGCAGAAAAGAAACAAACAAAAAAACACAAAAGAAACAGCCCTCAAAAAAAAAAAAAATTTTAAAATTCAAGCAGGCAACAAACGCTTAGAACCTTCGCTTAAGTCTCGTGCAAAGTCTCATTTAAGATTACAAAAAAGTTCAAATATACATAACTACAATCACACGTTTTACATATTTTCAGTGAAATTGAAGCTAATCAGCTTGTGTTTGTCGTTTGATACGAAACTCCTACTTAGAACACGTTTTATGCCATTTTTATTTAATGTAATTTCTATTTTGTTTTAAATGAGTGAGTTTTGAGTTTGTAACAAAAAAAATTTAATTTTTAAATCAAAATATTTGTAGATTTGTTCATTGGCTGTCGAAGTCACTCTGTCCATTCAGAATTCATGGATTATGTATTGCCCGAGATGCTTTGTGTCCAAGTTGTTTGGAGGATGACGAGACATAATTACCTAAGCTGTTTTAACTAAAGTGACTAAGTTAAAAATGCTTTCGCTCGTATTTCCTACAAAGCACTGAGCAGCTCTCGGGCTTTGAAATAAGCCAACTTCGTGACTTTATAAAAGGCTCGCGGTGTTTTGTGGTAAAAGTATCTTTGTCCAAAATATATCGTCATCCTTAAAATTAATTATATTTACTTAGAAAGTGATCGTGATCAAAAAGTGTCGGTGTTCTAATTGTTATCGATATAGTGAAAGCTATTGGAATGCCGATAGCCACAAGATCTATCGATTTTGCAAAAAGCTAAAAATTATTTATATCTTACAAACGATCGAAGTAATAGTTGGCTGTAAAGTGACAGCTGTCGAAAAGTTGTCTGTACATTAAAACATATATATACATATTTGTCGGGATAGTTGTCGATATGCCAAATTTAGGGTTAATCGCAAGGATATCGCAAAAATCTATGAAGAGTCCAAAAATTTTCGATTTCGCAAATATGACCGAACTCAGCGCAAAAAAAAAACTATCGCTGTCAGAAAGTTAACCCTCTAACACGTAAGAGTGCCTCAAGGCACTTATTATATTATTCGCTTTAAAAAAAAAACTAAACGCTTTTTCATCATTTGAATATTTTTTGGCAGTTAATAATAAGCTCACCAACTTGTATGCGAAAGTTTTGAAAGCTCTCGAAAGTTCTTAACGGTAATTTTGTTTTGATCTGCACAAGCCATGTGTTTATGCTCGCATAAAATTCGGTCCGTTGCATGTTGTGTTTTGTTGTGGTAATAAAAGTGAATTTATCAAATCTATCCAATCCATTATTTTTTTTCGTCAGAGGTATGTTTATTTAATACTAAAATCAAGTGGCATATTTGGAAATATATATAAATTGTGCGTTGTAGCAGTGAAATAGTGATAAGTGCCTTAAGGCACTCTTAGGGCTGCAAGTGAACTTTTGTAGGCACCTGCTATTTCGCAATTATTCGCAATTTTCCTTTTTTATTAGACGTAGCAAAAAATGGCGGAGCAAGTGCGTAAACGTTACAAGCTGTCGAACTTGACGGATGAACAATTGCTGGATTTATTCGATTCAGTCCAGTTGGACGAGGAAATGTTGAGCATTTCAAGTGATGATGAAGACAACGAATTTGATGTGGTAGAAGCTCTGAACACAGCATTGGAAGATGTTTCGGCTGTGTCATTTATAGACAATACAGTTGAAAATGTGGAAAATATGGTACAGGAGTCTGAGCCTACCCGGAGACCCGTAAAAAGGCCTCGATCACCATTGCCATCAATTGAGCATTCAGCATATATGTCTTCGCCTTCTTCTGGTGGCTTCAATGGCCTTGGTAAGAGAGCAAAACTGCGAAATGGTTTTAAAATGACTTATAATTTGTTTGTATAGGCATTGATTCAATAACAAAGGAGCCGAGCAAGATAATGTGGCGGCAGCAATCGATGCAGTTGCATGTCAACGAAGTATCCTTTCAAGGAGATTGTTCGCTGTCAGCTGAAATCATGGAGGTTGAAACTCCATTACAGATGTTTTGCTATTTTTTCAATTTAGATATCATGAATATGATCGTTGAGGAAACCATGCGCGCAGCTTTAACTGATAATATCACAAATCAGTTCAAAATGAACATTGACGATATCCACCATTACGTCGGAATTTTGATGTATATGTCAAATTATCGATACCCGAATTTGAAAAGTTACTGGGGAAGAAACGCGTTTGGACCTATTAAAAACTGTATGACTCGAGGTAAATTCGAAGCGATTAAGCAATATTTTTCACTGCGTGATGAGAGCAAGCGGATCAAAAAGGGCGAACCTGGCTACGATCCACTGTACCGCACTCGTATATTGGTAGACCGCCTTAACCAAAGATTTGACTCCGTGCCAAAGCAAGCCCGCCTTTGTGTCGACGAACAAATGTGCAGCACGAAAATGAAGCACCACCTACGTCAGTATATGCCCAATAAGCCTCACAAGTGGGGTATTAAGTTATTTGTACTTTGCGATTCGTTTGGTTATGCTTACCGCTTTGAGATATATACCGGCGCAGGTGATAACGTTATCTTACCTGGTCACCCAGATCTTGGTACTTCGGCCAACATTGTTGTACGTTTAACAGAAACCGTACAAAGTTTCAAAAACCACATTATTTATTTTGATAATTTTTATACGTCGCTGCCTTTGTTGGTATATCTGCGTGCCAAAGGTATTTATAGTCTTGGCACAGTGCGTGTAAATCGCATCCCCAATTGCAAGCTACCAAATGATAGTACCATCAATAAAAAGCCAAGAGGTTTTTCGACTGAGTTCGTAGGCTCCTCTTATGGGGTCGAAATAAGTAATGTGTTGTGGAAAGACAGTAAAGCCGTTCGCTTATTGTCCACTTATGTGGGCGTTAAGCCATTTGCAAGGACAAACCCAAATGAAGAAATGGCAAAGGCTCTTCGTTACGAAAGGAAATCTAAGCGATACGTAGAAGTTGATTGCCCACAAATAATTCGCGAATATAATGCCCACATGGGGGGCGTAGATCTGATGGAAGGACTTATGGGTCGGTATCATATTCGAGCAAAAACTCGGGATGCCGCGACTCGAATATTTTATCATTTGGTCGATATGGCAGCAACAAACGCTTACATTTTATATAGGCGTATTAAAAAGGAAAACGAAAGCACGGACAAATTGCTCGAGCTCCCGGATTTCCGCGAATCCATTGCTGCTGGATTGGTAACATTTCAGAACAAAAATGCACGAGGTCGCCCAATCAGTGATCACAATAGCCAGACGATGCAGTTTCCATCTTCTCAGTCAGTGCGCGTAATACAGTCTCCGTCCTCTCAGGTAGAATTGACTATGCAATCTCCAACCACGCGGCGACCTTTACAGCCCCAGCTCAAACTTGGTGATAAATCAAAGCATCTAATTCAGGATTTGCGCTTTGATCAGGTAAACCATTTTCCGGTTTGGTTGGATCGAGACGGTGGAAGAAGATGGTGCAAGAACTGCAAAAGTTCACAAACGCAGTGCATCTGCTCAAAATGCAATCTGCATTTATGCTGCACAGCCAACAAAAATTGTTTTTTGGAGTATCATAATAAGAAATAAAATTAAACTTTGTTACTAACAAATGACTTTTTTGTAGACTCACAGCCCCAAGAGTGCCTCGAGGCACTTATTTACATTTCTTCACTTTACAGGTAAATGAAAGCTTATAGGCAATTTTTGAACACATATTTGAATTCAGGAGCCACAATTCACCATAGAAAAAAATATATAACTTATTTTTTTCCGTTATTTTCAAAAGTAGTCTTAGAGGGTTAAAGGGTGCTGGAAAAAGTGATTGAAATCGTCAAAGTTATCGTTATGCCAAATAAGAATCGATATCATAAAAGTTATCGAAACCGTTGGCGCCAAAAATAATCGTTGCCTCTGTGTTGGCGTTATCGCTAATGTGAAAGTGATCGATATTCCAAATATCGTGAAAATTATCGATATACCTTAAATATTCATTAACGCAAATTTTATCGATATTGCGAAATTATATCGGCATTCTGAAAGTCATCGATATCGTTAAAGCAGAAAAGTTATCGATGTAACAGTTATAGTTGATGTGTAAATGCATCGATATCGGGAAATTTATCAACATCCTAAAAATTTTCGATATCGCAGAAATGATCGACTTCGCTACTCAATATTGATATTCTTATTAATATAAATCATTGAAAAAAAATCGGCACCTATCGAATTCATATTTATTGTAGCACTCTTTTGTTTGTATAACTCATTACGGGTGAATTAGAATTTTTTTTTTACTTCTAATGATTATTTTAATAACTGACGTCACCTACGCATACTGACGAATTTTAATTTTTTTCAAAAATTTTTTTTTTAGTATACACACACTAGTCTTGTCAGTCAGATGCCTTTTTTATAATTTATTAGATATTTGTCGGAACCGGCCCGACCGGATGACTATAACTTATATAGGAGCCGATTGTTCAGATATCATATTTTGCTTTCATTTAAGTAGCGAGAGGTTTGAAATTTTGCAAGGAGGTCCGCTAATATAAGCTCTATAAAAGTAATAAAAATCGTATAGATCAAATATATATAACATATAGCTCCCATACAACTGATTGTTCAGATGTTTCATTTAGAACGAAAACACCTACATTTAAGCAGCTAAAGTCTTGAAATTTTGCACAAATAATAGTTGCTATAAGAACAGTTATAGCATAGAAAACCATTTAGATCGGATAAAAAGTAGCTGCCATACCACGGATAGTTCAAAAATTGCATTTTGGGCCAAAACTCCCTCATTAAATCAGCTAAAGTCTTGAAATTTTCAACAAATATAAATTATTATAAGAGTCAAAATTATTAATATCAAATTATTATTATACATATATGGCTCTCAAATATTTCTTCCATTCATGAAAGGTATGAAGCATAGCCGAAGACAGCTTTTTTTTACTTGTTTTAATTTTATTTTCTTAATTTCGCAAATAAATGGATCAGATTCTCTAACAAAAACCTTATAAATGCAAGTTCCCAAATTTGTACAATATTCAATTAATGTTCTAAATTTTTTTCTAAAAAAATTAAACTTTTTCATCAGAGTTTTAGAGGAAAAAGGCAAAAACTACTCTCTTATTTTTTAAAATAATTAAAGCTGAGAAAACTTAAATATTAATGAAGACTTTGTTTTTTGGCAAGTTTTAGCATTTTTCTCATCTTAACGGATAAAGAGTTAACTCATATTTTTGCTACATTCTGACTATTTTGATTTCATAACATTCACTTTCCTCCAACCTCCTTTTTTTACACTCGAAATATTTATTATCTTCGAGTTGGGAACATCATTTGAATGGTAATGAGGCCACTCTCCATTTGTTGTTGTTGCAACTGAATATCCGATATTTTCCGCCGTCGCACAGATTACTTCTTACAATTTGTATTCCATTTATTTCTTTTTTTTTCATTATTTTTATTATTTTTTTTTTTTTTTTGGATGTTGCCTTGTTTTTTAAGTCGTACATGGCCATATGAAAAATATTCTACAGGGCCACCACCTCCAAAATTTGTATGTAATGACTACAAAAGCAACTGCAGCAACACCCAGAGCTAACACGACGAATGCTAGCTGGCTGGTTGGCTTGCAGCGACACAAATGACAACAACAACTAGCGACAGAAGCGGCAGCAGGAAAAACTGAAGCGGCAATCAACTCACAATTTAACTACATTTGTGTTTGCGCGTGTGTGTGTGTGTGTGTGTGTGTATGCGAGTACTTAAAAGCAGCTAGTAGCGTTGGCCTCAGTTTCTCTGCTGTTGCTGCGGCTGCGTGGGTTTACTCTATTTGCTGTTGTTTTTGTTGGCCACATTCCACTAGGCTAAATAATCTAGTTGACCTGAACTCGTTGAGGTAGCCGCTAACGCCCAAAGTGTGCTACTGTGGGATTTGTGTGTAGAATTTGTAGTTAAAAATTTCGAACGTATTTACATTCATAAGCGTAAATGTGAAATGAAAGGACTGCGGAGATAACTGCTAGCTATGTATGTTTTTTGTGAACCTTAGTTTTTTAATTTCTGTAAAATCTGAACAAAATACAAATTCCATAAGCTTTTTGAGAATATTTATCTTCTCTTTCTTATTCATAGTTTGCTGTGAGTACATAGTTAAATTCAAACAATGGTGAGTTCAATGAACGATTTCAATATTTTAAACAACAAAAGATTTGAAACATAAAAGTATTCAACACTTTTTTTTTAGATCAACTTTGATTTCCGTTGAACGAAGGTGACATTTTTTCAAGAATATTTGTGAACCTAATAGCTTGAAAACTTCGAGCAAGAAAATGTTGCTTTGAGAAAGTGTATAGAACTTCTTCAAAGAGGGAAACTTTATTCAACGCATGTAAGTCAAATTTCTTGCGGTAGAAATTGGATATCATCAATATTTAAATATGTTTATCGGCGAAATTTGATAACTAATTTTTCTTGTGTTTAAGAGTATTACTTAACAATTAAAATACACTTCAGTTTCTAATCAAAGTCATATAAAAGCAAGTTCCAAAGTGCATACAAAATTTAATAACAATCATTTAAAAATTTTCTTAAAAATTTCGAACTAAAATTTTTTGAAGTGTGTAGCGAGAAGCCCACCAATTGTAGTTTAACAAAGTATCAAACTGCTAAATATTACCGTTGATTTTTGACAATTACTTGACGATGTTATTAAGTTTTTCCATATAAAAATAAATTTCGTTTATATGTTATATGGAAACAGAAGTAAATGCGGTAAAATGTTTTTTTTAATACAACGATAATTTTAAACTTCTGCTTGTATACTCAAAAAATGCTTAGAAATAAAATAAAAAAATGTATGAACGTTTTATCATCTTTTCCTACAGTTTTTTTTATAAATGTATATTGAAACTTCGGTTTTTCCGGGTGTCGTTATATTTAACTGCAAGTTTACACGTTCTATTATAGATGTAGGAAGAAAAAATTGAGTGTGTCGAAGTGAAAAGAAATTGCCTGAAATCTTGACCGTTTAAAGTGCAACTTAATTGAAAAATACCAAAAAATTTAAATAAAAAGATAGTAAATTGTTATAACAAAATTCAAAAATTATTTCCAATGTTTCGTTTGGGTTACTCCCACTTTTTTGAGATGTAAAGTGCGGTAGCGATTTCTCAAATTTATTTACGTAGTACATTATTTACAACCGACATCGTCACTTCTACATACATTTCTGCTATATATGTATGTATGTTGACTCGCATATAAAATATGTTCAAAAGTCCTTTCCCATTTGTTATCACAAAATATATTTTCTTGAGCTTATAGCATACTAGTAAGTTCTTCGTTAGCTTGCTCCACTGTACGTAAAGCGCACAGTCATCAAACGCTGCCGCGGCCGTCAAACACGCGCGCACAGTTCATCATTTTAAGTGTTTGACAGCTTTGGCCGTCAATCAGCCAAGCGAGCCAACAAACATAATTACATTCATACTACATACATACATACATCATTACCTGCTTCACGTCCAAGCAGAGTTTATATGCTTTTTAATTACCACCCGCGCGCGCA
The DNA here is from genome assembly GCA_963971545.1 of Philophylla caesio. Lineage (NCBI taxonomy): Eukaryota > Metazoa > Arthropoda > Insecta > Diptera > Tephritidae > Philophylla > Philophylla caesio. The sequence goes on along the minus strand of OZ020604.1, from coordinate 35,963,076 downwards.
CATATTTAACTCGCTCATTTAATTGAGCGCATTAACTCATTCGCTCATTTTCTATGAAACGCCAGCAACGTCTACTGCGACTACAGCAGCGAAATCGATGTCTGCCTGCGTCAACGTTGAAAATGTTTGCTCGCTTATTCGCTTGGTTTGCCTGCCTGCCATTACCGGCCTCTTTTTCTCTAACGACCGACCGCTCAGTCTGCGGCGTCAGCAAACGCGGACGGGCGCGCTCGCGCTCTCAATCACTCATTTGGCTAGCCGCGTTGAAGTCTGCCTGAGCGCAGTCAACTAATGCGCGCTGCTCTGTCCGCTCGCACGCTCACTCAATAGCTTGTTCGCAGGTCGGTCTGTGCTTGGTCGTTTGTTTGCTCGCTCGTTCGTTCGGTCGTTCAATTGTTTTGGGTCGTTTTGACCTTCTTCAAAAGTAGGTAACCTCATTTCTCATTTATCGTGTAAATTTTACACATTTACTAGTTTGCGCGCTGCACACCGCCACCGCTGCCACCCAGGCGTTCGTTTCAGGCACGTTTGTGTACGTGTGCATCTTTGTGTTTTTTTTTTTGCTTTTTTTTGTTTTTAATTGTTTTTGTTTTTTCGTGTTGCCTTGCATTGCGTAGCATTGCGCGCTAGTTGTGCGTGGCAACAACAAAGAGCGCACAAGGAAAAATATGCAATATGTGCGTACGCTTTTTTCACACATTTCTGGGTTAAAGGCGACGCCGCCGCCGCCGCCGCGCTGCCAAGGTGCAAAGTATGGCGCCCTTTGTAGGTAGGCTGGTTGCTGCTTGGTTGGTTGCCTCATCGCACACCGTTGCCCCAAATTCAGTGAGCGTCGACTACAAACAACTGTCTGTTGTTGTTGTTGTTGTTGTTGTTGTTGGTGTTGTTACATGTGCTTATGCGAGCGTCCTCCATGCTTCAATACCCCACTACTCTACAGTCACCTCAATCTCCTCTTCCGCCTTCCGCAGTCGCGTTCTCTCATTAGCTTTTGTGGCGAAGGCAGTGAGAAAGCGACCTTGCACTGACTCTGCCAAGCTGTTGGCGCTGTTGCTTGTCGGCTTGGCTGCTTGCCCGCTTGTTACTGCAGCTCCTCCGCTTACTCGTTGGTCGGTTGGTTGATTGGTTGGTTGGTTGGTTGGTTGGATGGCTGGATGCTCTTGGCCCATTTCAATGTTGAATGCTTGGAAAAGTCATTCAAAGCTTTGCTTTTTGTTTATTAATTTCGTGTTGTTGCTGTTATACGCTGTCGCTCACCTTTGCACCTGCAACTAGTTTGCCTGTTGACTGACTTGCATTTGTTGCTGCTAAAATATGTTGCTCGCTAGTTGCCCTCCATTTTGACTCTTTCAATGCCCCGTTCCTTTTACAAGCAATTAACAGCATTTATTTATGTCAACAACGTCATTATAAGTATTCATCTTCATCTAACTAATATGCATTCAATTCTAAAAACATCGCCATTGGCGTTGCAATCAAATTGACATTCGTCAGCTCCGTTGACATCTTGAATTTTGATAGTCAATGCAGCGCTGCGGCTGTGATTTTACTTAGTCACTCAGCTAAGAGTGGTTCATTAAATTTCACCATTTAAAATGTGACACAAAATTTTGTGACATATTTGATTGGAACGCGGTGAGCTTCCTGCAAAACTTCGGAGTGCGTCCTAGTCGTTTACATATTTCCATGCAACGGTCGTAAATCCAAAACACCTCGATTGAAGTTTAGTCTTTTTCTACTTTGTCTCTCCAGTGCAACGGATATATTCCTCTTTGAGCTTGTATCCATTCATTAGACATGGCCTTGTAGAGCTTGCTCAGCTCATTTATATATATCCTTACGTCGAATCTTATACTCGTCCACTCCACATGCCGTTCATTTTCAGAGACTTATCGAGTGTGTTATTTGGTTCGTCTGCTTTTAAATGCTCAATTTTCTACTCAATCTTCAAAATATCACTTGTTGAGTTTCTAGAGAGAGACATGCACTTGTGATTAGAGGAACACTGGGGCTAGTGTTTACGGATCCTGATTTCAGGAAGAACCAATGGAGCCAAAACAACTATTAATCGGACAGTCAGCACAAGACTGCTACAAGACGGCGTCAAAGCTAGTAGACGATTGTCAAATGCTGCTGGATTAACTAGGAAACCATAACAGAATCACCTTCAGATCGGTTCAAGGTCATCAGAGCTTCGATGGTAGATAAAGAGCTGGTAATCTCGCGAAATGCGGGACGCAAAGGAGCGTGCATGGCATGAAGCCTTGCCGCCCAGGGCATACACGGCCATATGGCGGAGTTTCAAAGAAGGTGCAAGATTAAATAAAACTACCATGCTTCAAGCCACGCCGACACCAACCAACCTCAATCCGTTTTCGGCTTTTGTGCCAAAGATCCCCGTGCTGCTCAAAGGCCTTTGGTCCTAAAGATGTTGGTGACTCTCACGCAGTTTCGTATTTGCTCTGACTCAATTTGCGCTATTTTAAGTGAAAGCTTTAAAGAACGTGTTCAAGGTCCTATAGGTTTTTTTTTGAATCGTTCATCAGATTTTATGAGAGACGTATGGTATTGTCAAAGACATCCAACAGCTGCATAGAGGATTATTGATCTAAATACACCATGTGCATTATTGTTAACGACTGCGAAAGCTGTAAATTGCAATAAAAAGTATAAAATATGAACTGCAAAGGAGTAGACATTCCATTCCCAGTACTTATAATTTAATTCTACCTTGTTGGATTCATTTTGGACGGAATCACATTAAATATTCGTTTAAATTGTTCTTTTAGTATTTTAAAGTAGTTTGCCTTAAATAATTTAATTTTCTACTCTATCAACAATTTTAAAATTTTTCTTATATTTTTCCAGGTATGTATTGAGCTGATTACATTAAATACAAGAAATAAAATGATTTAACATCATGAAAGTACGACAATGTTAAGTTCGTAAGTCAAATACATATTTATTCAAACATAACTTAAACTCTGGCAAGATTTATTATTTCATTTTAGTCTTTTTTGACCATATTTTATTTAATAGTGTTCCAATAACTGAGAGTACAAAAATCCAAGAAACCTGCTTAATGTAATCTCTTTAACTTCAGATTTGAAGAGACGATTTATTTCTTAGCAATTTGTTAAGATTAATTGTTGTATGAGTGTATATTATGCAAATCAGTCATTTCCATTGACGATCGTTGTTAAACAACTTCGAAAATGCAATGCTTTGAAAGTCTTTCAGTTTCTCAATGACAATTTTGAAAATACATACATACCTACATACATATCTTTAAAAATTAAAATCCAATGAGAACGATATCAGGGATCATTTATCGTTACCTCGTTTTCTGTGTTTTTTCATGTGTTTTTGTAATAGTTTTCTGTTTCTTTTTTTCTTTGCTTGAGGTTTTAGTTCTTTTTAAAAATTTACAGGTTTTTTACTTATTTTAAATTGTTTTCTTTAAAAAAAAAAAAATTTTATTATAATTTTTAAATTTTATTTCTTTTTTTAAATTTTTTATTTTTATTATTTTTTTGTGTAATTTTTGTTGTTTTTTTTGTAATTTTTTCGTATGTTTTAAGTTTTTAATATTTTTTTTTGTATTTTTTTAACTTTTGTTTTTTATTTAATTAATTGTTTTTTTAATTTTTTATTATTATCTACTCTGGATTTTGTTTTAATGTACCGCTTAGTTCGATTTTTCTATTGTATTTTTATTTATTTAGTCCCTTTGTTTTTTTATTTTAATTTTTTCTTTGTTTATTTTAATTTCTTCGCTTTTTTTGGTTTTGTATAATTTTTTTTAATTCATCCTCTTTAACTTTCTCCTTTCTTCCATTTTTTTAAATATGACGTTTGTATTGTTAATATTCTATTTGATTTGCTTATCTTTATCTACTTGTTTTTTTTTTCGTTTTTTTTTTCGTTTTTTTCCCCTTTATGTTTATTCAATATTTTGGTACATACAAATATTTTGGTTGGGTTTTTGTACTAGCTTTTCGTTCTTATTCTACCGCTTTTTATTTTGATCGTTTGTGTGTTATTTGTTGTTTGGTTTTCCTAATTTTTTTAGTTCATACTTTTTTTTGTTTTTCCTTAATATTTTTTTTTTTTGAGTTTTTGCTTGTTCGATTTGGTTTAGTTTTGATTTTTCTATTTTTTGCAGTCATTTTGTGTTCTTTTTATTTAGGGCTTCTAATTTTTTGTGCTGAATTAAATTTTTAATTTAATTATGTATGTGTAGATAAAAGTTATTTTTTTAGTATGGTTATTATATGTATTGTTTCTTCATAAATTTCGTTATTTTCGACATTTTTTGATTTGTTTTTTCACCCAAATCTATAAAAACAATTGAATGCCGCTGTCATATGATTGGAGTTGTAGTTACTTAGTGCTGATGGTGTTGCTGATGGTCGTCAACGACAACAATAACAACAACAAAAATCAATGACATCTTAAAACAAAACAACAACAATAATAATAATTACAACTGCTGCTCCGACAACTCTCAATCCAACAAATCTCAAAACCTTTTACCACTTTTTTACTTACGTTTTGTTTTGTTTGTTTGTTTTAGGATGCTTCTGCTGCCGCTGCAGCTGCAACGCTGCGCGTACATTTACAATTTCAATGCAAGCTTCTAGGTAACGCGCCCGCGCGCTGCCACTGTCGCTGCTGCTATTGACACCATTTTAATGCTGACATCGTTTGTTGATGACGATGACGGTGTCAGTGTAGTTGTAGTTGTTGTTGTTCTTTTTTTGCCTTTCGTTTGCTGTAGCAATGCTTTAGTGAAACCGTTGTTGTTGTCACTGTTTTGTCGGCGGCTGCTGCTGTTGCTACATTTTTTTTATTTTTACCTTCAATGCGAGCGCTTCGCTTGAATGTCGCTGCTGCTGCTGCTGCTGCTGTTGTTGTTGCTGTTTATAGTGTTGCTGCCAGCTGCTCTGAATATTGCTGCTGCTACTGTTGTTGTTGTTATTGTTGTTGTTGTGTTGGCTCATCGCGATGGATGTGGGTCAATTGCGCTAATTGCTCGCGGTACTCTATCCGTTTAACTAAAGGGTTTTCCAATAAGGATGATATGATTTCTTTAAAAAAAAAAAACACACTAATTGTTAAGGAAATTCAAATGTCTTTTAATTAATGTTAAGTACAATCGATACAATTAAGTTCTGAATATAACATCATTTTAATGGCCTCCACGACTTCTTTTGCAGGAACGAATTCGATTAACCCAATTTTCGAGTACTTTTTCCACTAAATCAAGTCGTATGTCATGAATAGCACGTTCAATATTGTCTTCTGAAGCTTGAAGAGAGTCTGGTATATTGCTAGAGACCAATGACTTCATATAACCCCACAAGAATTAGTCTAATGGTGTTAAATCACAACTCCTTGGTTGCCATTCAATTTCACAATTTCTTGAAATAATCGAATCTCCAAATTTTTCTCGCAATAATTCGGTTGTTGCACGTGCTGTGTGGCACGTAGCCCCGTGTTGTTGGAACCAGATGTTGTCAAGTTCAACTTCTTCCAATTGCGGCCATAAAAAGTTGGTTATCATCGATCTTTACCGCTCTGCATTGACAGTAACGGTGTCACCAGCTTCATTTCGAAAGAAGTACGCACCGATGATTCCACCAGACCAATAACCACACCAAACTGTCCATTTAGGTGAATGTAATGGTTGTTCATGAATAATTTGTGAGTTTTCTTCGCACTGGAATCGACAGTTTTGTTTATTTACCGTACCACTCAGATGAAAGTGAGCCTCATCGGAGAAGACGATTTTCGTAAACAATTTGCAATTGGAGAACGATTATTTTGATAATCAAATTGAATAATTTGTAAACGTAGTTCTTGCGTATATCTTTCCATGATGAAATTGTAAACATTACTGAATACAATGAAAAAAAAAAATTTGACAGATCATGACATATTAAAAATGGCCGAAACGACACTTAGAAATCATATCATCGCTATTGGCAAACCCTATAAAAACGTACATATGTACATACGAACAGATTTGCCTGTGTAATTCATATGCAAACTGGTATGTTACCTACAGACATATAAGTATATGTATGTGTGTATGTATGCATCTATATTCATCTTGAACCAGAAGATTAGAAACACGACTATTAGGCAAGTTTTGCAATTTTTTTAAAATACGTATACTAATAGTAATTTAAAATAATTTTTTATAAAAATGTCAATTTTAAAAACACATATTTGATTGTAATAACATCAAAATGACTTCTTTTGCAACTGAAATAAAAGGTTTTTATTTCCAGTCATTTTACAATCTATTGATTGGTCAGAGTCCAATAAAGTGGGAAATAAACACGCAACGCCTTAAAAGGCTGAAAAAAAAACGGGGCAACGTTATTCCAATAAAAAAAATGAGTATATTTTATAGTAACTATAAATTTTTGTTTTTTTTTTGTTTTTTAATTAGCAAACAAATTCAAAAATACATAGTTTTTCACTTATATTCATTTATTTATTTTTAAGGATTTTAAGTTAAAAAAAAGAAAATCAAGAAATTTGTAAATATTGGCTTTTAATTTATGTAGAATTTAAAAATTTTAACATTCGTTATTTGAAAAAATTGTATGAACTTTATAACTGTAAAACGAACAAATAATTTGTTATATTCTGTTTGCAATCTTTTTTGATTCTCAATATTTCAATTTATTTAGTATTAAAAAATTTCAACATTCGTTATTTGGAAAAATTTTATAAACTTTATAACTGTAGACCGAAAAAATAATTTGTTTTATTCTGTTTGCAATCTTTTTTAATTCTAATATTTCTTTTTATTATTACTTTGATTTTTTTAATTAGCCAAAATTACCGAAAAATATTCCAATTAACATACATAGATATGTATTCTGTTTGCATTTTTTTATTAGGATATTTTTTTTTCTCAAAGTTTTAAATTTAAAAAAATTTATAATAATATTTTTTTAAAACTTAAGTTATACAATTTTTTAATTATCGAGATATGTACATATTTATATTTTTACATAAATTAGTTTTTTTTTTTTAATTTTCCAATCGCTTTTAATTACACAAGTATACACGGTTTTGGATTGATTCTAGTTTTTGAAATAATCAAGAATTTAATTTTTTATGATTTTTGTCAAATAATATTCATTTTATTAACTTAAAAGTAACATATCAGAAATGAAGATTGGACTTTCGTCCCAAAATCCTTGGCATCTTCTTTCAATGTTGGCTAGATCTTGGTGCAGCCGCTCTCCTTGTTCGTCGCTCGTATCACCCAAGTTTTCGGGAAAAAAATCGATATGGGAATGCAGAAAATGGATCTTTAGAGACATTCTAGCTCCAATCTTTCGATAATTGTGCAACATATCGCCAATAATTTCCTTAAAATTAGGGGATTTGTGATTACCCAGAAAGTGGTGAACGATGTTTTGAAAAGATGCCCATGCGGCTGCTTCATCGGGCGATAAACATTTTGTAAATTTTTTATCAGCCATTAATTTTCTAATATCAGGTCCGACAAATATTCCTTCGTTTTGCTGTCCAGGCTCATATTGAGTACGACTTTGCCATTCTTTTCTCACATAATGATGTACAGTTGCGCGGCTATCCCACAAGCATAAAAAGCAACAAAATTTGGTGAATCCAGATTGCATCCCAGTTAAGATACCAATTACCTGTTGAAATAATATAAAAAATAAGTGTTTTCGATTTAATTGGAATCAATGTTTAAACCTTTAGATCGCCACATATTTTCCATTTATGATCATTGTATTTGATGAAGCACAGGATCTTCCGCATTGTTTCGTAGCATTCCTTCGTTTGTACTGCATGAGCAATGGGAATAGATGGTTTTTTATTTCCATTGTGGAGAAGAGCAGCTTTTAGGCTGTATTTGGAACCATCAGTGAATAAACGCCATTCGTTTCGATCGTACGGTGTATTCATTTCATTAAATAAACCATTAATATCGTTACAGAAACTTATGTTGTCTTCTTTTTTGAAGAACGGTCGAAGTGTCTGATTTCTGTTTCTGTGTACAGTAACTTGTGTTCGAGAGTCTAGATATTTCCATTGCTGCAACCGTGATGCTAGCAACTCTGCTTTTTGTTTGGACAAATTCAAATCACGAATCAAATCGCTTAGTTCATCTTGCGAAATGTGTCTCTTCCATGACAAAGTCGGTATCATTATTCGGGGGTGATGGAGCTAAAGTTTCAGGACGTTTCCACTTATACTTGGACAAACTGGCAATGAATCATTAGCAGTACGTGGAACTGGCTTGGATACTGATGATACATCAGGATATTCATATTTTGCTAATTTTTTTGCATTTATGCCCTTAATTTTCATCAAACAAAAGTAGCAATCATCTACATGGTTTTTAGGTTCTCTCCAGAGCGCTGGCATTGAAAAGGAAAAGTACTCACGTTCTCTCAATGACCACTTATACAGCTTTGTTTTGCATGCGTTACAAATAAATTTCGGTATCCATGACTTATGAGTGTCTGCTACTCTGAAACCAAAGTAGTGCAGATACGCATCTTTGAGCGCATTTGTTATTATTTTGCCACTTTTTTTAATCATATAACTACCACAAACGTAACAAAAACACTTTGAATCAACTTTGCAACACTGTCTCTGCATTTTTATTTGCTCTAATCACTTATTTTATTTTACTGCTACAGTTGAAATGACTTATCAAGCAGTGCCTGTAAGATTGGGAGAATTTTCCTCAATCGGTATTTAATTACTGTGCTTGCAAACTGTGCTTGTAACAGCACAATGGTGCTATCATGCGAGAACTCGGAAACTAGAATAAATCTTAAAAAACTAAATGCATATTCGAATTCAGCATATCAAATATAGTTAAGAATCGTTCTTATCTGCTCAGATCCAAAAGTTGACCTGAATTTGTAAACTTGTGTTATTTAAGCTTTTTTTAAGTATTTATATTTTTGTTAAACCTATCTATTATTATACCTAATATTTTTTGTAAGATTTAATTTAATTTACTTTGAAATTTGATTGTCCAGATTTTTTAGTTTATATGTAGTTATTTAAACGTATTTAATTTATTTTTTTTATATTTAAGTAATCAATTTTTTTTTTATTATAGAAATATTTTTTTTTTATTTTTAACTGTTTTTCTTTTTTTTTTTGTGGTTTTTTTTTTAATTTTTCAATAGCTTTAATTTATTGAAGCTTTTCTTAAAATTTAAAATTTTGCTTAATAGATAGATACTTAATATTTTGTGTAAAATATGGTTTTTTTTCATTAAAAATTTTATTTTTAGAAATTTAAAAAAAATTATGTAGTTTAGTTTTTTAATTTAATTTTAATTTCTTTTATTTGTATGATTCCTAATTTTACAATTTATTCAAACAAAATGTTCGCATTACCAAATAAAATTTTTTTATTTACATTGTATTTTAATTTATGAATTTTTTGTGTCTTTAAATATTTATTTTTAATGTTATTAGTACATATGTACATATACATATGTATGTACATATATTTTTTTACTTCTTTATATTGTATTAAGCTTTTTCAGTTTCAAAATATTAAAATATATTTTAATAATTTAGTAAGCATATTTTATAATTTTAATAAATTTTAATATTTTAATGTTATTGTTTGGCTAAATAACTTTTTCATTTTTTATGAGCTTTAAGGCCGATTGGTATTTTGAGATTTTTTTTTAATTAAAAATTTTTTTTAACTTAAATACTAAAAAAAATAATTAAAAATAAAATTAATTTAAAATGAGGAACATATGTACATATGTTGTGTTATTTCGTTTGACCTTTTTTCGTTCGCTTTCGAAAAAATTTTCAATTTTATAAATACATTTGCATTTCGAAAGTTTTGTTTGCCGCTGCTTCTCGCAATGGCGACATTTGCCTTCCAGTTGGTTGTTGTTGCTGTTGTTCACGCGCTTCTCGCATTTGTCGCCACTTCTCACGCTTCATTTTTTGCTGCAATTCTATCGCTGGTTGTTGTTATTGTTGGTTTGAGCTTGTTCTTCCCACTTCTACTCTGTTTCATTGTTGCACTTGTTGTTCTCTTTGCTCATTGTTGCTGCTGTTGTAGTTGCAGTCAATGTTCCCACTGCTGACTTCATTCGTTGGTTGTTTGTGTTTTCGTATTTTTTTTTTGTAAATATTTGCATTTTTAAGCATTCTCATTCTTATTGTTCTTGGTGTATTCATAAATATTTGATGTGTTTGCTGTTCAACAACTGAATTTTAGCGGCCTGTTTGTTATTGATTTTTATACGGTAAGCGTTTTGAACTTCAAATTGTGCGTGCTTTACGATGCACATTTAATCTCTGGCGCCTTCTATTTTTGTTAATTGTGACTTCAAAATAATTTGTATTCGCCACACATATGGTTTGAGTCAGTTATGGGAGGTAAGGCAGTGAAGTCTGAAAAATGTTTGTCAAAAATCTGCAAACTAAAATTAAATACCTACGGTGTCCATACAAATGTCATAACCGCCGGGGCCCGAATGTCAGGCTACTCCTTCGGTTGATAATTCGAATCGAGCTCATCGGCGCTGCTGTCCGTGAAGATGGACAGAAGAACCCGTGGCACGAACTTTCTCGCTGAGTAGAAGAACTCAACCTTTCGCGGTGGAACTCCATTTCACTAGTGACTAGAAATTATACGATTCGGTTCCTTGCCGTCGTCAGAGACGTTATTTTTTTTTTACGTTATTTTCCGTCTATCGCTCTGTCTGTGGGCATGCAAAATAATATTTCGTAGGGTCTGAGGATAAAAGCAAAAGCTTGATCGCGGAATGAACATACACAGCTTTTATAAGCCCATTACTACACGAAGAACTCGGCCAACTTAGGAGAGCTAAGTCTCGTCCCTTCCGACTACCTCAGCAAAAGCTGCGATCCACTTTATATAACTAAATATGAGCAAGTTTTTTGAATCAAAAGGTAGACGATGAGCTAAATTAAGATGGTTAGAAAAACCTGCCTAACTCAAAGTATGCGGTTGGCTCCAAGTTGATGCATCTAGATTATAGACGGTCACGAACGTAGAGCTTAGAGCTCAAACTGTCTACCGACAAAATACTTGACGGTAGTATAGCGAAAGGAACGGCACATGAGCAGTGTAGGAGTTCAACACTGACTCCTCGTAAAAACAAAGCAGCGAGCCATGGAGCTCTCGAAGCTCATATTTACACCGTCTCGCTCAAACTTTCGAGCTCAGGTTTTAGTTTTTTCTTTATTTCCGCCATTCTTTTAAGTCTAAAAAATAATTATTATTTTTAAAATTGTGCTTTCGATCTGCGTCAGTTTTAAATTAAATGGAACTTCCAATTTTTTTTTTTAGAAAATATGAATTTAATACAAAAACATTTAATTTTAAAATTGTTAAAATAGATCTGCGTGGATTTCAAATTGAATGAAATTTTTTTTTTTTTTTTTTTTAAATTTTAGTTTAAAAAAAAGTTTATTTTTAAAATTGTTAAAATTAATCTGCGTCATTTTTAAATTTAATAAAACTTCAAATTAAAAAAAAAATATATATATAAAAACTGCTATATATTCTGAAAAGCGACTAAACTATAACACAGTACGACAGTGGTTGGTACACATGAGAAATGTTAATAGAATATGAAAATAGGCTTTAAAAAAAGAAATACGTGTCTCGGTGTTTTGCTGTAACACGTCATAATTTTGCGAAAATCGATTTTTAAGCTTCAAAGGACCGTGGAGGTTCACTTCTAAAAAGTTCTATAAAAACAGAATGGGTAAACCGATTATAATGCAGTTTTGAAAAGGTAATTCAATTTTTTTTTTATTAAGAAAACAATATTTTTCTACCGGCACTTTAATTTTCATGTAAAGTTAAAAAATAACCAAAAATGTACGAAAAAAATGTATAAAAAAAATAAACGACCAACTTTTTTAACACAAAATTATAGTTAAGATTTCATATTCATTTTTGAATTTTTATTATTTTTTTTTGGTATTCATAATGAATTTCGTACATTACTCATGTGTACCAAAAAAAATTTGATTTTGTGATACTGTGTAATATATACAGAAATGAAATCTATATCAAATAAAAGGTCTGGAGTGAACATTTGCACAAAATTACATCAAATTGAAATTCGGTTTGTTATTTCCTGAGATTTTTGCGTGGAAAGATATATAAATTTGCATACAATTTTTATATTAAAAAAAAAAAAAGATTATAATTGTTCTAAAGAAAAACATAAAATCGTTGAGTTAAACACGCCCGATTATCGGAGGTAACATACTAGTATGATCAAATCTTACTTAAATCCATGTAGGGTCGCTACTTTCACACAAATGTACACATCGAAAATCTCCTTGCATATTCGACCTATTTTTGACATTGACTGAGTTAGCTTGTGCGCCTATGAAGGTATTGCGGTACTTTCTTATAAACGAAATACATACATACATACATATATACATGCATATTTATGAAGGAGTACACATTTTTTTGGGGCCATTGCCGGGGCAAGAAGCTTCTTCACTTACGCATACTTTTCGGCAATTCAAATTCGGCAATGGCTGGTGATTTTCAATGAGAATATAAGCACGCACGCAAATTAACATGTGTATGATTATATACATACAAATTTTCATACATACATACATATGTATACACATAAATACATAAATACATAAGTAATCCATTCATTGGTATGTATGTATGTATGTGAATATTTGCATGAGTGTGTGCTTGACATTTTGTGTATTGAAAATGATGGTTACCGAGAAGTAGGTCAAGAAGTATTTGCAGCAGCTCGACTCAGCTCAGCTTCATTTTTACTAGGCCGTCAAACAAAAAAAAAAAACACCTAAAAAACAACAACAAAATATTAAAATATGTATGTATGTATGTATGTATGCACGTGTATTCGCAAGAGCTTTGTACAAACCAAAAGAAATAAAAAGCTACATAAATTATAATAAAACCTTATTGAGGGATTTCGTGTGTAACTCCTCCGGTTAAAATGTACGAGTATAGTACGAGTATATGTGTGCGTTTGAGTTTTCTGTATTAATTTTTGTAACGAATTTTGCACGCGTTCAACATGCAGCACATTGTTAAAAATCATGGCAAATCTGGTGGAGTAAATCGAAGTTGAGTAGCAAATACACGCTTACAATTGTCAAGCTACCGAATTTTGCTAGTAAAAACTGCGAACAAAAAACAACAACAAGAATATGTACATACATATATACAAATGTACATACATGCAAATGTATGTAGGCATGTACACAGCAACAGGCAGCGTCCGGCGTTTTCTCAACTTGTGCGAAAAGTGGGTCAAACTCGTCCCGAAAAATTGTTTGCTTGTTGTGGGAGCAGAGAAAGGGAAAATAAAAACTCAAAAAAAAAAGAAAAAAATACTAAAAAAGGAGAAGCAAAGTACCCTAATTGGCGGCGTGAAAGTAGAGCTCAGCGTTTGTTACCCGTACGCTGCTGAGCGTTTGGCGTTGTAGGACTTTTTTTCTTCTTATAAAATGATTGATGCCTTTGGGGAGAAATAAAATTTGTGAAGGGGGAGCAGAATATTAGAACTGGCGCAGGGCTTTAACATAAGCCTACTAATTCAATTTGTTTTGCCCCAAAATATTTTATATTTTTCACTATATCCATTCAAAAGCAGCGTTTTCTTTAAAAAAAAAAGGCCATTAATTTTATATTTATTTAATTCAAATACAGTTCATTCTCTAACATAAATTATATAAATCAATCAATTTGTATCTACCTAGTTTGTGTACATAAAAATAAACTGACGTTTGAAATTTTGTAAAATTTTGTTTAATAATTAAAAAAAAAAATTAGTTATTTTCAGAAACTTCAGAAAATGTTCGTGCATTTTCGTTGTTGAAGTAAAATAAAGTGCAAGTGTCAAAGTAATTACCGCCGATTTTTAAGATTTCTTATTCGTAATGTGTTACAAAAAAAAAATTCTAGAAATTTAGCGGTAATCACTAGCGACTTAAACTTGCACTTTATTATACTTAAATTGAATGTACGAAAATACTGAGAAAGTTTGAAACTTTGAAGAAGTTATATATTGTATGTATACTGTAAACAACTCACTTTTACCCAATTTTAAATTTTTCTAAAAAAAGTAAGAAAACTATAAGTTAAAATTTTTAATTTATTTTTTAATTTTTAATTTAGTAATATTTTTGTTTTACTGTGTTTGTTTTAATTTAATGTTTTATTATTTTTATTTATATGTACACGGTGGCGATCAAAATAATAGCAGTAATTTATATTTATAAATAAAGTTCAGATTGTTTAGCACAAACCATATAATTAAAAGTTTCATACTTTTTACGTTCTGCACAAAAAATTATCAAAAAATTGTTATACAATTTTTTTTTCATCACAATTTTTAAAAAATGTTTGATTAAAATATACCCTTGATATTTGAGAATTTTTTTTTTGCACCCAGAGTGCATGCGTTTTTTTTTTTTCAAACAATGCATGAACAAAATCTATTTTTGTAGGGAAGTGCAACACCCTCGGCGAATAAAATCTAAAACAAAAAAAAAATGGGTAAAATTCAAACGCCAGCAACTTGCATTTTATGAACGAATATTATATGGGCTACTCAAAATATTCTTTTAAAAGCCTGGTTATATAGCTAGAAATTTTGAAAAAAATGTTTAAAAAAAGTGTATGAAAAAAATAATATATAATTTGTATTTAATTAATTTGTTAAGATTTTTATTGGCCTTTGAAATGAATAATAATTCACAATTGTATAGAGGCCAGAATAAAAATTTTCCATAAACTGGTCTCGAGCTCAATAAAATTGTATTTAATTTTATTTTTATTAATATTTTTTTACAAATATTTTGCATTTTTTTTTTTATAAATATTTTGCATTTCATTTTTTTTTTATTAATCTTTTTATATATTTTTTATTAATTTCTTTTATATTTTTTTATATAAATTTTTTTTGTTTTTATTATTTAATCATATTTTGGCTGAACTGTGTTTATTTTCCATGTAATATGTGAATAAATATTTTAAGTGTTGTTTGATTTCTTATTTTACTTAAATTTTGTTTAACGTTTTCTAGTTTTTTTCTTTTATATATTTTTCAGTACAAAAGTTTATTAATGAATTAACATTTTAAATGCTTCCTAATTTTATAATTATTATCATTTTATTTCTTTCACATTTTTTAAGTGTGCGTTTGGACTAATTAATTTATTTTTAGTATACAATTATTTTTTTTTATATTAATCTTAATTTATCTTTTGTAAGTTTGCTATTTTTTCATTTTGCATATTTAATTCATTTTATTTTTTTCACCGGTTAATTATTTTTATTTTGTATTTTACCTTTTTTTTTTATTCTATGCATGCAGTAAATATGTACATATATGTATGTATGCTAAGAGCATAGCCACCCACTGCTCCACATATACATACATATGTAGGTACATATTCATCAAAACAAATTGCTGCCAAAATGAGGTTTGCACTCGCTCTCAACATTGAGCTTTTTGAAATTAAAAATGTTTGTCAGCTTGCCGTGTCGTTATTGTAATTTTTTCTAACGACTTGTAGATTCTAATGCAAATGCTCATTGTGGTTGTCGTTGTTGTTGGCATTACCTTGTTGCCATGTTAGTTTAGCGCCACACGCAACTGGGTCACGCTCATGAACTGGCGAATTTTTGATTTGATTTCAATTCTCTACAAAGAGTTGTGGTTGTTTTTTTTGTTTCTTTTTCTTATTTAGCATAAAACACCAACCACACATACATACATTCATTTTGCAGTAAAAGGTGATTTTAAAAAATAAATGAAAAGTGGAAATTGCAAAAAAAAAATTGCCTAAATTTGCCAAACAATGCAAAGTGGCTTTTGGAGGTGAACGGAAATACAATCAAGCGCTAAAACATCAAAAAACAAAAAACAAAAAAAAAAACAAAAAAGAACTAACTAAAAACGCTGAGGCTAACGCTCCGGCCAATGGCAGTTGCGTTGATGCGCAGCCCGAGTGATTTGTATGCGACACTATTATCTAATTTTTCTACTAACTACATACATACATACATACATATGTATATGTACTTGTATGTATTTTTGTTTATTTAGTTTTTTATTATTTTTATTTTATATATGTATGTACATATTTTTTTTTTGCCTTTTGTTCGCTTGTTTGCATAGAAACCGGCTTGAGATGAACGCACACGTTCGAGGTCTGCTGTGTAGGCGCGCTAAAATTTAGCTTCAATTATATTCTTTTGCCAGTAATTTTCATTCCATTTTTAACTTTTTCGTTTATTTGCCTTGCCTAGCGTTTGTTCTTGCTGTCTGTTTTCTACGAAGCACTTCGAAATAGTTTTATTTACATATAATTTTAGAGTGGAAGGTTCATGGGTTCAAGGTTGATAACCAAATGTTTGATGATACAATAAAATTGTAGAATTTTTACGCTTCTGTTGGCTTTTATGAAATTAGATTTTAATGATGGGTTTCAGATGAAAATCAGATTACCTGGTGATTGATTTAAGCTATTAGACGCTTACTTACTTGTATGTTTGTTGATGAGTATGTGCGGGGCTACCAAAAAAATTCTCTTAACTAAAATGTAAATTCAAAACTAGGTAATAATACATTTTATTCCTTTTAACAACTAAATTTTTTTTTATTTATGTTTTGTCTATAAATAAAATGTAGCTTATTCCTAAGTATTTACATTTTTGGTTATTGGCCATTAAATTCCGTTTAAGAAAATATTGAGAAAAAAAACTTCAATAGCCAGTATTGCAATAAACTTCTTAATTATTAATTTTGTGTTTTTTTTTGTTTGTATTGTTTTATTTTTGCATTAGCCTTTAGCTCATTTAAGCACATAATTCAAAATAACTTTTTATTAAATTGCAAATATTTCGATCACATTTTCAATTTAAATATTTTGAAAAAAAAAGTTTAAATAAACACAAGCTTGAAAATGTCTACAAAACAATAATCATTATTTTCTATTGAGCTCGAGGCCAGTTGAATGGAATATTTTGGTTGGAAAAACTGACCCGGAGCTCAAAAAAGTATGATTATTCATTTTAAAAGGCCACTAAAATTTTTTATAAAAAGTATAAAAAACTAAAAAAAAAATTGGTAAATTTCATTTGGTCTTATTATAAATACTAACACCTTTTCTCATATATGTACATACATTTGAGGTTTCCTTAACTACTGTTAAATTTAAAAATTCGTTCCAAAAAGTGAGGGGTTTTTTCTCCTTAAGGTTAGTATACAGCTCTCAGGAAAATTCATATAAAATGACATTGAAGAAAAGAAAAAAAATATTTCTATAAATATTTCTTAAATCAATCTAAAGTTCTCAAGAAAAAAATGCTCGTATTTATTTATTTATTTATTTATTTCTTCATGAAATTTTACAGCAAGGGCAAATTAATTTTTCAAGCAATAGAAATAATGAAAAATATTTCTGGTAGAGTTTCTCTGTAGTATTATTGTAAATTCTTCAAATATAGACACACCACTAGGCAAAAGTTCCGCAGTTTTATTTAAATTGTTTCCCGAATCGACGCAGCAATACAGTGATGAACAGCCGGTCTGAAAGGACGTGGTCCAGAGTCGCGTTGTCTTGCTTCTCATGTTACCGAAAAAATGGGACAACACGTTTTAAAGCAGAAGAGATAATGGCTTTGCGCTTTCGCCGGAGTATCATCATTCATACGAACGACAAGCGCTAGACTTTGTCTATATTATTATACAGCGCATACAGTTCATCATTCCAACTTCTTCGAAACGCGTCGTCCATGCGAACAGGGCAATAAATCTTGCGAGGAACATTTCTATCGAAAGCTGCCAAAGCCTTCCCATCGCTTATCAACATCGCCCATGTTTCTGCGCAATATTAAAGGACTCGCATAATGAGGGATTTGTAGAGCGCTTGATTTCAAGGCTGACATTATTGGTAGTGTTGTTGCTGAATCCAAGGTACACAAAATTCTTAACTACTTCAAAGTTGTAACTGACAACAGTGACGTGGATCCCAATACGCGAAGATTTGTTGCCACAAGGTAATTTGTTTGGTCCTCGTTCACTGCAAGACAAACCTCTTTTGCTTTCTACTCTAGACTGGAAAATGCTGTACTGGCGGCTAATGCCAACAATGTACATACGCTTTCCAGCATCAGATTGAAGAAGTTGCACGAAAGTTAGTCGGCCTTGTCTAAAATCTAGTTTGATCTCGAACGGCTTGGAGAGGTTATTCCCAACTTGGGTGGAGCGTCACTCTATGTGGCCGTATAAGTTTTGCGGGGATCCCAAATTTGGACGTGGCTTCTATATATGCAATGAAAAGCGGCTTTGAAATCGAAAAAAGTGATGGTGTGTGTCGATTTGGTTATTTAGGGTCTTTTCCAGTGTTTGACATGGTATGAATATTTGGTCAATGCTGGATTTACCAGGGCTAAATCCACACTGATAAGGTTCAATCAGCTGCTTCATATACGGCTCGATAGGATATCGTCGATAGGACCTAATATGCGATATTTAGAAGGCTTATTTCAAAGATTGGGACAAGTAAATTGGGATTCCAATCTTCTGGTAGGTACTTGTCGGACAAACTTGTGCTTAACAGCTGGTACATGCTTCGTATCAGCTCTTCACCGCCGTCTTTAAACATCTCAGCCGGTATACCGTCTACTCCAAACGCTTTTTTTTTGGTTTTCTTAAGCCGCCTTATCGCTGTTCTTGCCACGCCTTGGTCAAGTGGAGGGACTCGTTGCTCCTCCCTCAATATTGTTCTGCACTCCTCTTCTTCAAACACATCACCAGAGTTCGCATTCATAAGCGTTGAGAAGTGGTCTCTCCATACCTAAAGTACGCTCAGTCACCTTATTTCCGTAAATGTCTTTGCAGGAACCACGTCTTATAATTATTTACGATAAATTACCCTTTTTCGTTGTTCGGCACGAATTGTTCGGTAGGGGTTGTTGAGCTTCGATGTTGAGTTTTCTTTTTAAAAAGTTTTAAAATCATTTGCCATGGAATACTTATTATTTTATCTTAGTAGAAAAACTATTGTAATATAATTTACTTTAAATTATGCAAATAGTTTTTTAATTAAAAAAAATTGCCAAAAAAGAATTTGTTCCCCTTACTTTCTGATTTTATATTCGGTTTTTATAGACGATTTACGATATTGCTGTAAAGATCCCGACGAGGTTGCTATATTTTCTTCTACGAGAATATTAACGCACGAAGTTTTATGCATTTCTCTAGTAAAATCTTGTAAGCAAACTGATGTTTATTAAACCCATTTTTGAAACAGTTTTTAGAAATATAAAAAAACTTTTTTTCTTTCTTGTTTTGTGATATTTCTCATATACATTTTCAAATAGAGGCTGTTTATTATTATTTTTTTTTTGGCTTTGATCCCTTCTAAATATAGTGCTCTCTTATAAAGAGTACGCAAATTTGCAACACATCAATTACGCCGCACAGTGGTTGATTTTCGGCATTTATGAGAACTAAAATAATAAGTTAATTTTAATTTCAAAAATTTACTCTTTTTTATTGTAGCTTTATAAGCTTTTAAGTTAAAGCTGCTTTTATAGGGTAATACAGTGTATTTTTTTTCCATAAATGTACATAGTTACAGCTTATTGCGTTTATTTCTTTATTGAGTAGAATTTTGCTTTTGGCTTTAAGACATATTCAATACATATAAACTCCAATAAGAATTCCATTAGTTAATTCGTAAAATACTCTGGAAAATCGGAAACAACTCAATCGAAAATACAGGTTCAAACTAAGAAATGCATCTTTATTTAGTGTGTTATAGAATAACTCAAAAACAAAACAAATCTATATACAAGCATATGTATTGAGACTACATTGCAGAATCCGAAAGCCCTAAAACTTTTGTAGGCAGAGGATTAAGAAATTTTGTTTTGAAAATATTCGCATCTATGATGTACATAACGGGATCAGATGTTATCAACAACTTATTTAATATGTCAGTATTTGAGTGAGTCTTTGACATTTTTCTTGAATATGCTTTGCGAAATTTTTTAAAATCCTTTTGACGACTTTCTTGCACGTATTCGGTTAGTTTACCAATAGGCAAAGGGAAGTGTTAGATAAAATCAGTTCCATGTATTAAAACTTTATGAACGCTTACAGGCATGGGATACGAAGAGTATTTTTCAACATACAATTTCGCAGTATCTAAACAATAATTCTTAAATCGGTCCACGTTTATAGTGAGACATCAAGATAGAGTTTTCAAAATGGTTGAAAACCGTTTTATAAGTAGTTCAAGCTCTATGCCAGTGATTTCTGCTGATTTTTCAGGTTCTTAAAAAATTTTCTGGCTGTGTTTCCATCATTTGTGTTTCTACCTGCTTGCTTGGGGATGTCCGAAGGGGCCCAATTTTCGACCACTTTTTGCAGCAATTGGAGCCGTATGTCAGCAATAACGCGCAGAATATTCTCTTCCAAGGCGTCAATCGTCTCGGACTTATCTGCGTAGACGAGCAACTTCACATAACCCCACAAAAAATAGTCCAGCGGTGTTAAATCGCACGATCTTGGAGTCCACGCTACTGGTGTACGACGCGAGAAAATGCGCTCACCAAAAGTTTCTTTAATAAATTGATTATTTCGTTGGCTGTATGGCATGTAACGCCGTCTTGTTGGAACCAAAGGTCGTCCACATCAACATCCTCCAACTTTTTTTCCAACGAAAAAATTATTAATCATGGCTCTACGGCGTTCCCCATTGTCTGTAACCTAATGGCCGGCTTCATTTTTGAATAAATATGTACCAATAATTCCCTCTGCCCATAGCTCACACCAAAACAGTGACATTTTGAGGATGTAAAAGCGTCTCAACAATGGCTTGTACTTATTCAACCAAAAGTGAGCTTCATCGCTGAACAAAATTTTCTTGTGAAAATCGGGATCGATGGCCATCTCCTTTTGGGCCCATTCACCGAACGTGCGACGCTTGAAGGTCCGCAAAATCTTCCATAAAGTGGATGGACATAGCTCCAATTATTGCTCGCGATAGGGGATGGACTCATTCAGGTCTTCTTCGATACTCTGCCCCACAGCAGCAGGAGGATGCGCGTTATCCACTAGAGTAAACATTGTGCGAAACCGATTCGACCCTGATGGGCGATTATGTCGACCGAGTATTGGACGCGTGATGCGTGACGCGTCGCGCGAACCGAACCATTCTGTTGGTAATAAATTTGCGCGATTTGCAAACGTCGTTCCGCAGTAAGGTGGTTCGTTGTGAAATGGTAATCCAAACGGAGTATAAATAAAGCAATTGCAGTAAAAAAGACCAACTGCGAAAAAAGTATTGCCTCATTGAAAACCACACATCTAAAAAAAACACCCGTTATTATATTTTTATATGAAATGTGTAGACACTTGTCAATTCCAATATTTCAAATTTTTGTAATATGTTTGATAATAAAATAAAGTTATATTATTGTTTAGCAATTTATTTTGACATGATTAGCTTTGATTTAAAAAAAAAATCTCATACATTTTTTTTTTAATTAAGTTCCCCTACTTGGTTCTAAACCGACCACTGTGCGCCGCGGCGTTGGTACAAATAAAGTGCTGAATAATTGCGTACATATGGCGGCTGTAAAATAAAATAAATAAATACAAAAAAAAAAAACAAAAAAAAAAGATAACAGAAAATTGATTGAATGCCTGAATGCATGATTGTGTGTAAATGTGTGTACATAAAAACGAATGAATGAATGAAAGAATGAATGCGTTTAATGAGTAATAATTCACGTGGAAATTAGTGTCAATGTCAGTGTGTTGCGATGTGTTTGTGTGTTCGAAAAAGAAATTGGAACAAGTTGTTGGCGTGTTACATGCAAAACTAAAGCGCAAGAAATAAATGAATATTTGTATGTAGGTAAACATATTTTGATTCAATTCAGCCATATGGAAATATTTAATGCGAGAGTACACTTGGGATTATACATTTTTCACATACATAAATAAGTACCTTTGTGCTTACAAGCATTTTCATAGAAATTCCCAACTAAAACTCTCCCGGAAATATGAGCAATGATTTCATTGGAAATTGCTACAAAAATTTAATTGCCATTGTCCTTGAAATGTTATTTTTTTGCTAATTGGTGAAATTGAATAGCAGGCACGCAATCGCTCGCCGAAATATACATATGTAGTAGCCGCTAGAAATTATATATCTAAGTACAAAAATTGTTAATAAAAACTATAACTATATAAACTGCTCGTAACGTTAACGATAAATACATACATATATCGATTCCAAAGAAAAATATATCGCGATTTAGATAAGGAAGTGAAATTCTACATGATTAAGCAACAAAGTATACCGATAATTACAATGATAGTTGCATCGATCATTATATCGATACACCTTCATTTGAACTATCATAGAAATTTGATACAAAAATACATATAATGAGAATATTGATAATAAAAGCAAAGTCTCTTCGAATAAATAATAACAAAATACGAACAAAAAGTACGCGGCAATTTTTTAACGAAGAAAATGAAGATAAATAAATAAAATTGGCGATAAAAACGATAACGGTATCGATAAATATCGATAAAAATAAAGTTATCGATAACCATGTCGACGAAGTTGATGAAGTTCGCACCACCAATTACGAAGTTGGAAAAATAATATGTATATATATATGTACAATTTTTATGCAAAAAATCGGAAAGCAAAAAATCACCAAGTTTTCGAGCTATTCGAAATTTTTTGCTGGACCAAAGAAAACTTTTGTGGCGCAAACAAGCGATTTCGCATGAAAAAGTGTAATTTTTAAGACAAAATAATTTTTTAAATAACATTTAAACAAAGTGTGGACAAACAAAAATGTTTGCTGAGAATTACCTTAAAACAGCTGAATCATAGATTTAAAGCAAACAAATTTCGAATTATTAATTTTTTTTTTTTTGTAATAACCTTTAAACAAATGGTGGACGAACAAACGAAAATTTTTGGTGGAAAAACGATTTAACGTAAAAAACAGACATTTCGAATTCAAATTTTTTTTTTTTAATTTTTTTTTTTCAATTTTAGATTTTTTTGAGCTTGCAGTTTTTTAGCTCCTTCAGTTTTAGTAGACTAAAGTGCCTAAAAAGTACCACTGATTTTTAAAAAAAATTTGCAATGACAATTCCCTTCATATAGTAATGTGGAAGGAATTACGAAAGAGCGTCAGTAAAAATTTGGCAAAAATCAGTGAAAATTTGTAGGGACTTGAAACTTGCATTTTAAAATTAATTGAGCCAAAAAACGGCGTACTCAAAAAATCAAATTTTTTTTTTTTATGAAATATTCGACATTTTGATGAAGGTTTTGTTAAGGCATTGTACATTTTGTATAAAGTTAAAAAAAAAGAGTTTGCATTTTTTTTTTTTTTTTGAAATATTCGACATTTTGATGAAGGTTTTGTTAAGGCATTGTACATTTTGTATAAAGTTAAAAAAAAAGAGTTTGCATTTTTTTTTTTTTTTTAAATATTCGACATTTTCATGAAGGTTTTGTTAAGGCATTGTACATTTTGTATAAAGTTAAAAAAAAGAGTTTGCATGGTTTGTTAAGGTTGTATACCACCCTTCGAAATTTATCTAAATAAGTTGTTAGAGAATTGACGGTTTCGAATAAATTCTTTAAATCTACCAATATGTGAGCTATAATTTGCGCACAGAGGACGTATGTATATACAATTTTTTCGCTACTTAGTTTTTATTTTTTTTTAATATTCTACAACCAACTAAATTTTTCTCTTTGCTTTACCAACCAGCTGCTCAAAGAAAACTCAACCTGCGCCTCAAATCTGTACATCTGCTCTTGTAAGCGTCAAGTTCCGTCGCGGTTAATTTCATTGATGACGTTAATTTCCATGATCGCCTTCAATATTTCAGTTTGTGTTACTGTCCATAGCTCATATGTAGCTTGTCCTTTACACGCTGAGGCTATTACTACTCCAGTTGACCATCGGTGCGACCATCAGTTCGCTCGTTGTGTCCGTCACTCAAACTGGTGCCATTCGCTTTGTACGCGTACCTTTGAACGTTTCAGTCTGTCGTTTAGTGAGTTTGTACTCCAATCGTTTAACTCATTCCGCATATTTTGTTATTTGGCTGTGTTCAATGTTCACTCGTCGTTGGCTCTTTCGTTGGTGGGTTCGCGCGTTCAATGTCCGTCCCTCACTTAGTCATTCACTGACTATATTTTTTTTTTGTGTTTTTTCCATAAACTTCGCTATCAATTTAATTGTTTTTTTTTTTAGTTTATTTTTTGCTTCGGTAAATGTGTTCACTGTGTTGCATATGAAACTTTATTATTCTTTACTACGTGTTCTGTTACTTGGTGACTCCTCATTCTCTCATATAACTTTTTGGCACGTTGTAAATTCACTATTTTTTCGTTTGTTTGCTTATAAATCTTTCAATGACATTTGTGACTATGACTTGTTGTTGGTGTAGGCTTCAGAAGCTGCTGAGTTTGTTGTTGCTACGTGATTACTTGTAGTGTCATTCCACTTGTTTTCTGCCACTGTCAGTCTTCGTTAAGTTTATTATATGGCATATATTTTTTCTTCGTTGAGCATGACTTTTAGTTCCGTTTAAATTAAGAATGGATCTCTTTGAATGTAGTTTCGGAAGAATGTCGCATTAGAAGAGCTTTCTCTTCACTGGTAGAACAAGGAAAGTCGGAAAAAATCAAAATTTTCCAATAAATTCGACCAAAGGGAATTAATTCGGAAGGTCGGTGAGATGGGGGAGAGTAATTTTTTTTTTAGTTGTAAACGTTTTCTACATAATGCTGGAAAAACAAATTCTTGAATTTCAAAACTGAAATCGGACTTTTGTCCAGCGACCCCAACACAGTCAAATTTATTTGCGGTTAGAAATTTGTTTTCCGTCAAAATACTAGACTGCATCAAAACCTGGAAATTTTGTTGATTTAATTTCATTTTATATATCTTTATTTTATTTGATTTTACTTACATAAAAACAAAAAAATTGCTTAGTATGGTTTTTACTGCTTTTGAAGTTGTTTTGGCGAACGAGTTTCTTTATCGGTTTTGGATGAAAAAAGTAATTAATTTTTTTTAGCGTAACATCTTCTATTCACTCGTTGTGTGTAATTCCGTGTAAATGAAACGAAGAAAAGCATGACTGCTACTTTCTATAAAATTCGAATTTATAGACCGATTTGTTGCTTAAATAAATTATGGTATTTTATTCTATGTTGTGTTGTGCTATATAACGATAACATCGTTATGTGACGTCATGCGTTATGATGAATTGATGTAAAGCTATCTGATTTGTGATGTGAGGTGATGTGAGATGTGGTGTTAAATTCTATAATGTGATTTGATGGGATGATGTGACGTGTCATGAGTGTTGATATGATGCGATGTGATATGATGATGTGAAGTGATGTGCGATGTGGTGTATGTTCTATAATGTTATTTGATGTGATGCGATGTTATGTGATTAAGTGACGTGATATGGGTGTAGATGTGATGCGATGTGATATGATGATGTTAAGTGATGTGCGATGCGGTGTTTGTTCTATAACGTGATTTGACGTGATGTGTTGCTATGATGCGATGTGATGTGATAATATGACGTGATATTCGTGTTGATGTGATGCTAAGTGATGTGATATGAAGTGATGTGCGATTTGGTGTTATGTTTTATAACGCAATTTGATATGATGTGCTGATGTGATGCGGTGTGATGATGTGACGTGATATAAGTCTTGTTGTGATGCGATATGATTTGTTGCTGTGAAGTGACGTCATGATGCGGCTGTATTGATGTGATGTGATGATATGCTGTTTGATTCGGCTTCTTAACTTTCTGCAAACACAATGCTTTGGGAAATTTATGTATGTTGCGGATCGCAAATGCATATACGAAGTTTTCTCGTAAAATTTTTTATATATGACCTTAATAAAGTTTTGTCAACAGTTTCCTCTATGATTGTTATTTTTTCCGACAGGGTACGCTGTATTTTAGAACGAATTTGCGAAGATGACGGAACTTTTGATTTGTGGACAAACGGAGTTTCGGCGTTGTGTCATCTTCAGTGTTCATTTTTTTTATAAGGTTGATTGCGTTTCAGGCGTTGTGATTGAACTTATCACCTGGCTTTTGTCAGGTGTGTCTCATTCGTTCGGTGTTAATCAATATGTAGGGGAATTTTTATTGCTCGACTTTGCAGGCAAGTAAAATGGGTTATACTTATCTTCCTTGTTTCTGTAGACCGTGGTGGATACATTTTACCAACGTCTGTTTTTGAGTTTGATTTGACAACTTTTATTAAGTTCGTTTGCAAGAAGTTAAAGTACGCAATGTCATCACACTGCTTGCTTTGCTTAGACTTGCGTCCAGTAAACGATTGCCATTTGCTATATTCCGCTTGCAACTGCAACCAATCAAGTGCAGCTGCATAGAAATTCGCCAGGACATTTTTCGGTACTCCAAGGAACAAGTTTGGACTCGGCCAACCCCACTCGCTTACAAACCACGCCGCACTTCTCAATATCATCATCTATGTATGTATGTATGTGCGAGTACATACGAGTATTTGTAGCATGGATCTTGTTATTTTCATTTACATCTCTGAATTTCCATCACTGCTTCACGTTATCAGCCACCGCTCTGCTCATTTTTGCACGCTCTATTTTTCAGCAGCCAGTAGTCCGCTTTCGTCTTCCTCTGACCCTTTGCGTTCATTGACCATCAAAAGAACCTTGTAGTCAGTCACTCAATTGACAACCACAACAACAAGCAACACAGTCAGTCATCAATGTACATACCTTTAACCTTTGTTAGTGTGTGTGTGTGTTGTTTTTTATTGTTGCATTTAACTGGGTGTTTTCATATGAATGTGTTTGTAAGTACAAGTGAATGTTATATGTTTGTCTGCTAGTGCGTTCGTATTTTAAATGCGTATCCTTGAAAATGCCACCTTACCATCGTTTGCGTCTGCGCCTGCGCCTCCTCCTGCTCCAGCCAGCACTATCGCATCAGCGCTGTTCTGTTATGTTTTTGGTCTGTTTGTCTACTTGGTTGGCTGTTCGCTTGTATGTATGTAGCCGCTACAACGTATGCCTACGCTTTCATTGTCCGTCTATGTAGCTGCTTTGGATCGTTGACTAACTGACTGACTGACTAACTAACTGGTTGAATGGTTACCAGGACGTGGTGGCGTAAGTGCTGTGCTGTGCTGCGTTGTGGCATTGGCTGCTTCTCCACTCTTATGAATGTGCTATGCATGTCCAACATATAGATTTATTTTCGTTGTCCTTGACAATTTGTTTGGCCGTGGTGTGACGTTGATGGCGTTTTAGGTTCCTTGATTCATTGCCTCGCTGTTGGGCAATAGCTGTGCCTGCTTGCCTGCCTGACTGACTGTCTGTCTGTGTTTGCCACATGTAACGTCAATGCCGCTTGAGTTGTTATGCTTATCTGCTGCCGCCTGTGCTTGACGTGAAATGCCCCTTACCACCGTGCCTTGTCTCCCTTACACGAGGGTGGTTCAATAAGTCAATTAAAGTTTTAAAACGATCTCAAATACAACATTTTTCCTATACAGAAAGCTTTAAAATGAAGCTTTTGAACTGCAAACATCCATCACATCTTCTATCTTTATACACTCGGCGACTTTACTAGCGAAATTCAAAGTGTAAGAATAAAACGTGCCCGAAAATGCCAAACTATCGAAGATTAACCGAGAACCAAAACTATAATTTTATGTTATTCCGAAGAAAATATCGGGAAAAGGGAGATATGTATGCAGCTCTACGTTTGGGATGTGATGAATCATCCCTGCGTCAATTTTTAACATCATATCAAGAAATTGGTCAAAAAAATTGGACGGACATATCCAGAAAGATGACGCGTCTTAAATAGGCGAGATGAGACTCATCTGAAGCGCTTATGTCTTAAGGACAGAATCAAATCAGTTTCAAAATTAAAACGAAGAGCTCATTTCCGCAATAAAAAGGCGTTGTTACACCCGCACTATTCAACGGCGGGCGGCTCAATGATATGGGGTTAGAGTCAAGTCGACCCGCAAAAAAACTGAGTGTATATATTCTGAAAAGCGGCGCTTAGCTTGACTTAACTACAATGAGATGAAACATATATCAAAGGAAAGGTCTTGGTTTGCACTTTTGCACAAAATTATTGAATTAAAAATTTAAATTGTTCTTTAAAAAAATGTAAAATCGTTGAGTCGAGCACACTCGATTTTCAGGGGTTATATAACAGTATTTATGTATGTATGTATATTGGGTGATATATTTACAGCCTTTTTTTCAAAAGTAAAACAGAAAAAATAATGAAAACAATTAATTGAATTTGATATAATCTTTATTATCACAGAAAATAAGCATTCTGTTAATGTAGTTTTTAAAAATAAATGCTACCGAAATATTCGGTTCATTCAGAAGTTCCAATTTTCGTTGACGCTTTTGAGCGTACAAGGCAATTTTGTTTATTTACATTGCCATTAAGAGAGTGAAATGAAAATAGATCTTCTTAAGGGGGTCTGACCATTTAGAGGCCAGAAAAAAGTCGGCTTTTTTGAAGTTTTATTTTTAGAATAAGAAACCTTGTAGACAATTCGTTTAAAGAGTATATTTCGAGCATATCTAAAAGTTTTTTTTTAATGATTGAACCACTCAAAAATGTTGCAGTGGAATGTGTCGCAGCTGGATACCGTCCATTAGTGTGCAAAGTAACGGCCGTAATTCTTAACTGCAACAGTAAATATAAATATCTTGTTAATTCGTATACTTTTTTACCACATAAAGCCAATGAAAACTGAAAATTAATAATTTTTTCTATGTTTGAACTTTGAACTTTTTTTAACGTTGCATATTTTTGAATAATGTGCATATTTTCAATTATGAAAATTACAAAAATCATATTTTTGGTTCACATAGAAACCTAAAAACGGTTCAATACTTTACAAAATATAAGTTGCAACCCATTGATAGGTGAGATAGTTTTCACGCAATCGTGCACGCCAATTGCAAAAACATGGGTTTCAGAACGACGCACTTCAAAGTTTTGATAAAGAAAAATTTTCGTACCTGAAATATCTTTTGAACCACTTCGAAATCAAAGCTAATATTTTACACAAATGTTTTTAAACAGTTTTGGATGAGATGAAGCAAAAAAAATCGATTTTTTTTCGATCCTCTTAATAGCTTTCTAGAGTCCAAAGACCGCAATGATATCGTACTAAATCTTTTCGCGGCGATATATCAAAAAGTAAGAAAGTAAAAATATGTTAACAGTTTGACAAAGGCCCACACGTTTTCCTTTAAAATCACTTCTAAATGAATCACCCGATATTTAAACTTGATTTCAATGTGGTTCTGCTGGATAAAAGAATACAAAATGTTTTAGTGATCGAACCGAAATGTGCCCCTCAGATCTCTTGCAAATAAACGCAGGGCAATGACACTGGGGCCTTGTGCTTCAAGTGTTGAAGGAGTTGAATTTCAGACCAATTCAGCTGCTTCGCTTCTTCTCTTCCATACAAACAAAAGTATGACGTCTACGAATCTCCGTTATAATCGTCTACAAAGCCCAGCTGTGCCGCCACTCATAGCCCTGAAAAGTTTGAGCGCCGTGAATTTTCGTCTTACTTGACTCAGATTGAATGACTTTCCTGCTTCTCAATATTCACTTCAACTTTCCCCAAGCCTTCAGATGATAATGTGACTTGTGAGTCGCCCTATGACCGTAAGAAAAAATTCTCTCGTTATCGCGAGTGCTCTCTATTGCCAATGCAGTCAGTAAAAGCTTGTCGGTTGTGTGTGTGTTTTTTTTTGGTCGATTGAAAAGTAAATCAATAAAACTTATACTTATTTTGATGATCTTAAGAAGTCAAATGTAAATTGTTTTTCTTGGTCAAAAGGAGTGTCTCTTTTTATTTTGCATTTCAAATGTTTACTGACTTATTGTTCCACCATTGTGTACAGTAAATTTGCTGTATGACTCCCTGCCTGCCTTTCTTCCTGATTACCTTCTCGTCTTAACACCCATTTTACTTTGCTTGGAGTTATGTACATACATACATATGTATGTATGTAAGTTTTTACGAATATCTATTTTGTTCGGCTTGTCCTATGCTTTTGCTTGGCTCCGTATCTACTTTGTAGCACCATTAAATCGATTTAACGCCCATGTTGCTCGCTCTACACAGTCTTTGCACATGCTCAACAACAACAATGATTCGCCGGTAATATTTATTAGAGAACATTATGCGCAAAGGGACTTATCAAAGTTCGATACATTGAAAGGTACAAAATATGTTACGATTGACGCAAAAATTTATGAATTTTTGAAAAATGTGTGTCCTTTTTCTAATTGATGCTTCAAGAAATATTCCTCAAAATCGGATTATGTTAGACTTGCGATCAATACCTGCATTTACGCGATTCAATTTACATACACAATATGAATAGTTGAGGTTAGAAAATAAACATTAAATTTTATATTCCAGTTTCTGAAAATATAACCTCAACGAGAATAGTATAAGAACCATTTCTAAAATAGTTTCAAACTACATCGAAATGTGCCGAATTAAAAGCTGAAGTGACTCTGATAAACTCGCGGAATTGTCCCGAAATGATTGCGAAGAAGCCTTGGGAAGGACCTCATAAAGTCCTTAATTAGTTCTAAAATTAAACTTTAACTATTTTCGTAGTTGAACCGAAATAGTTCCATAATGAGCGCAAACTAGTATGGAAATATTTCTGAAATAGTGCATATCTAGTCCCGAAAAGATCCCGAAAAATTGATAATTAATACCGAATTCAACCCGAACTGATCCGAAATGGTCCTAACAAATATCTACATTGTACTGAAATATCCCTTAACAAAAGAAACAGTTTAACTAATTTTCTAAAAATGTGTTCATTCCTACCAATTAGGCGAACTTCTGTTATTCCCCTTGTACTTACTTACATTATAAATACATATGTACATATATCAATGTTTGTATTATTATTCAGTAAATGAAACAAAAAACCTTTGAAAATTGTCACTGTACTTGTTGAACTTTGTCCTTGAATGCTACACAAAAAAAAAAAAAGAAAGACAAAATGTAACATCGTGCAGATAACACAATTTTTGGCGTTTATTGAAAGCAAGCTTTATCGCACCATAAAAGAACGCAAATATGTATTCATATTTATCTCTTTTGTTAAAAAAAAAAAAACCATTACTTCATTGAGCGCTTTGTCAAGATAATTGGGATGTCCTTGAACTGATGAAATACTGAAAGAAAAAAAATGTATTATCTTACTTTTTGATAATGCGGCTCGCTTTGCCTTATGCCAGCGAAAAATATTCTAAATGAATATGTTGGTCTTTATAAAAATAAAATTTGCCATCTTTCTAACTTATTTATGTACTCGTATGTATATGCACTCGAAAAATTGTCTGAATACAAAATTGAACATTCTTTGAGATTTTGAGACTTCAGTTATTATGAGAAATGACAGAATAACTCGACATTAAGATAAGAAGTGTGTATTTCAATAGAATGATTATATGTACTTACATATATTATATTGAAAGCAATTTAATGTTTTTTTTTTACGATATTTTGGCATATTTCTGCACTTCTTTTAGGGTATGTTTACTAATATGCTTTCAACATTTTATTATGCATTACTAATTTAAAGTGAATCGATACACAAATAGAAGTTTTCTGAATGCTCACACTGATGTTTGCGCCACCTGGCAGATTGGTTTTTCGTAAATACATTCCTCTTTATATTTGCATTTTACTTGTCTAAATTTAGCTTAATCGGATCATAAAAAACGCATTTCCTAAAATAATCCGACTTCAGCGCCATCTAACGAATCCATTTTACGCTCCAATATTTTTCTTAGTATGGAGTATACTTTCCTTATTTTTACTGAATGGAACACACAAATTTGAGTTTTTTCAAAATCCTGATTCCAGCGCCACCTAGTTGATCAATTTTTTTTTGTTAGTATACTGTTCTTCGCATAAGGTTTACACGTTTTAAATTTTAAACAAGTCGACTTCTAAAATTAACTGACTATAGCGGCATCCAATTCTCACTCGAGTATTTCTCTGCAGTTGAATCGGGCCATAGACACGTACATACACGAGCTTGCCGAATATCACAACCCCAGCTCCACCTAGCGGATGAGTTTTTTTAGAAGTGCTCCACTACTCAATTGAATTACACATTTCCAATTTCAATCTGTTGACTTTAGCGCCTCCTAGCGGCTAAAATATGTATATGTGTGTACCCCATTTCTTATTTCAATTAAATCGGAACATCTTAGACTTCAGCGCCACCTAGCGGAATAAAATATGTTTGACTAAAGGCATTTCATACGCAATTTGGAACTTTATTTTAATTGCATTTCTAAATAAAGTTTTTGCAATAAATGAGTTTAAAAATTATACCAAGCACAAATTTTACCAAATACGTGGCAACGTCGTTTATCCTAACTGTTGTAAAAGTGTTGCGTCACAAAATGTTTGATTTTCTTATATTTAAGTGCTAATTTTTTATCTGCTCTATGTATAATGTTAATTATTTTTTTCTATTTTTCTTTCAGGTATGTTTCATGGAACGAATGTCTACATTAGAAATTGGTATGACGTAAATACATGTATTTAAATATGTTTATATTTTTCAGTCTTTTATAATTTTTCATTCTTCCATGACAATTCACGTGAGTTTCTTCGTAAAACATTTATAATACTTAGTAAGTAAGTAAGTCAGGTTTTAGTCAAACAAACCCTTAGATTCGACTCTGTATCACCTCATGAATGCAGTAAACCAAGTCCAACTTACACCCATGAGACGACTTTAGGAACTATCGAGAGAACTATTATTGATTTGTGTCTCTTACGAAGATGGATGACGATGTTAGAATGAAAATACCATTCCACATCCTTTTTAAACTTGAACTAGATTGAACTACTTATTCATAGGACTTTTGTAAACAACTCGACTCTAGCGCCACCTAGTTTTGTAGATGCCAATAATAGGACCGGACCAGATATGCAAGAAATAACCAAAGATTTTACTGAATTATAATGGAACAGTATGAAAAAACTAGTTTTAATCAATGTAAATGGTTTTGCATACAAAGAGTGCAATTGTTTTGATTTTAATTTTTGAAAGTATATAAAACATTTTCTAAAATTTAAACCAAAATTTATGAAAACAGTACATTTGTTAATACGAAGTTTACTATAAAATCAAAAACTCGGAGTTTAAACCCAAAGTAATAATGGCACAATATGTACAGTGACAATCAAAACCGAGTGCATGTTTTGTAAAACAATGTTTAACAGTGTGTAAATTCTAAGATATTCAATTAAAAGTTAACCAAATTTTCAACAAATATTCTTTATTTTATTTTCAAAAAAACTACATACTTCAAAAATATACACTCCAATCAAAAATAATAATTATAAAAAGAAACGTAAAAAATGAGCCATGCACTCAGTTTTGCACATTTTGACATCAGCAGATTTGTTGTTGTCTAGTATTTATTAGTATTTGGTCCAAAGACCTTTATTTTTTTTGGACACTTTTGATACGTCTGGGCATGCTTTCAACCAAATGCTGTATATGTTCTGGTGGAATTTGAGCCCATTCAGCGATTACGCGATCCAATACCTCTTTCATATTGCCAGGAGCCCTTTCATAAAAACCCAGCCGTCTGTTGACCAAAGACCACAAATTTTCAATTGGGTTTAAATCTGGGCTTTGTGCCGGCCACACAAGCTGCTGAAATTTTTGATCACCTAACCATTTTTGTACTATTTTTGCAGTATGTTTGGGATCGCAAGCGTCCACAAAATCGGGCAAATTATTCCTTTAATTTTGACGAGTGGTTCCATATGCCACCATGTAAAACATCCCCAAATCATCAAGCTTCCACCACCATGTTCGACGGTTTGCTTCACATGGTGCTTTTGTATACGTTCGTGTGGCCTACGCCAGAAATATTGCTTACCGTCTGATTGGAAGCGATTAATTTTCGTTTCATCTGACCAGATTACCCGCTTCCAGTCCTCTACTGTCCAATCCTTATATTTCATACAAAACGCCAGACGTGCTGCAATATTTTTATCCGATAATGCTGGTTTTTTCTTTTTGATTGCCGCTTTATAACCAATTCTGTGCAATGCTCTGCGAGCTGTTGAGGCACTAACAGTCTATCCAATGGCCGAATCAGCTTTTCTAGGTGTTACGCGCTTATCTTTTTTCAAATTTTTGTGCAATTTTACAAAACATGCACTCGGTTTTGATTGCCACTGTATGTATATGCCAAGTCTAATTTCGCACTGCGGAAATTGCAATTAATTTTAATTTATTTTTCATCCATTATTGAACGATTGAGGAAGTTTTTTTTTTAGTTTATTGTAGCTCTTTTTTTTTAATGTAAGAATGTATAAGTAAGATAACTCCACGCGGTAAAAAAATACAATTGGACAGCGGGAAACTTTAATTCGGTTTTCAAAAATGTCAAAATCTATCCGAAATATTAGTGAGATTGCGAGTAAAGCTCCAACAAAAGTTTTAAATATAATAAAAAAGATACGAAAATGCAACGGACGTGGGCAACAGACCGAAATGGAGTAAAAACCAAATTTTTTCCGAGTCCGATGATCGTTGGCAGGACGTGCAAATTAAGAAAAACCCCCATATTAGCACCCTAAAATTAGGAGGCCTTGACGAATGTCATAGAGGAAAAATTGCAACGGAAAACTGTAAGAAATGTGTTGCGAAGAAAAACAATTACAACGGAAGTGTGGCTAGGAAAAGAGGTTTTGTAACCAAGGCCAATCAACTTTGCCAAAAGTCATACATTTTATTATTATTATTATTTATACCGTTGACTTATAATTAAAATTTATATGCTAACGAAAGTAGCAATAGCAAAGCAGGCCATCAGCTGACAATTAATTTAAAGTTAAGAATACACTACATACATATTTATCTTTTTTTTTTGGTTTTTTTTTAATTTGGATTTTATACTTTTAGAATATAACATATTTGAGTGGAGCGTTTCTTAATTTTAAAATAAAGTCCGGATGATTTCAGGAAGTGGGTTATTGTTGATATATTTATGGGGTTGGAGTTGAACAGAAGTGACTGCTTGTTCCGGGTAAATATATTTGCACGCAAATTTTGAAATTTCATGCAATCGTTTAGGATATGGTCGACATTAAGTTGTTGCGATTACAATAGGAGCAGGTTTGGGGGAGGTTTTTGTCGAGCAAGTGCTGGTGGATTAGTTTTGTATGCCCCAATCTGAGGCGAATTTTATTTTATTTTAGTCTATGTAGGTCATCTTTATGATTAAAATTAAGGTAGGTTTGGATACATGGATGTTCTGCGCCATATTGATGTACCGTGCGAAAGTGATCTGTGTGTATTGGTGAAATGTGTTTTTGCAAAATTTTTAATATTGTCGTGATTGTAATTTGGGGTGACTGTTAAGGGAAGGGAAGTAGGTAGCTTCTTTTACGGCTTGGTCCGCAAATTCATTTCCAGGTTATATGTACGTGTCCAGGTATCCAAATGAGGGTATTCCTAATGATGTTTACATAATAATTATTGTTAATTGTGTTGGATATGGCATCAATAGCTGATCATACATTTTAAAATGTTATATTTTGTAAAAACGTTTTGTACACGCATGAAAGTAAATTGAACATAGTTCGCTTAGATGGGCCGTTAAATGTTTGCGCAGACCTTTTTAAAGAGCTTAGACACGCTTACATACATACATACATCCAGTTGTGAAGCACAGTATGGATTCCGTAATCGTCTGGAGCCCGATATCTGCTGCTAGGCGAAGAAAAGGTCACATTAAAGGCGAATGTATAGAAAAGTGTTTGAACAGGACTTAAAATTTTACAAGGATAACGATCGAAAGCATAAGGCTCATGTTGTGTGCTGCTACTGGTACAATCGTCCTCATATATGTACTTGAAACTCCATCTCAATTTCCCGATTTGAACGTTTTCGAGCATGAGCGGCATTACTTGGAGCAGATATTGAATAATCGTCAGATTTGAAAGAGATCGGTATTGAAATTATTAACCATGGGAAACAAGCCAGCTTCCTATTGGCATAATTCGGAGGAAATATTAAATCTCAATGAATTATTTTTGTTTCCCCTTAAATTATAAGTGTGCCATTATTACTTTCAGACCGAATTTCATGTCTTTTTTATTATAGCAATGTTTTCCTTAAATGTTTATGTTTTTTGGGTACACTTTGAAAATTAAATTTCAATATTTTCGTACTTTTCCTAATAAAATAATTATTTAGGTGGTAAATATATCTTTCATTGTGCCACTGTAGTTAGTAGTTTTTGAGCCCAGCCCAAACAACGAAAACTGCTCACTATTTTCCAAATATTTGCACATTAAGTTTTGTGTCAATACTTTGCTGTTACTGATTTATAGCGGATTAGCAATAAATAATTGCTGCTTTGAATACATCTTGTCTTGGGGAACAACTTTTGCTTCATATTCATATCCAAATCCAATTGAAGTGGAACTAAGCTGCATCATTATTGCTTTTTTAATACGATTAGTCGCATATTAAAAATCGTTTATTATTCAAAAAAAAAATCGTATTCGTTTCAAAATTTCAACAACTTAAACTAGAGACATAGAGAGAGAGAGAGAGAGAGAGAGAGAGAGAGGAGAGATAGAGTGCCAGCAACAAAAATCATCGAGTCATTGCTCTATTCTTGCGCGAAAACTAGGACGCCTACAAATTACGAACAAAATTGAAAGAAAAAAAATCGCTTCAAAACTATGTAAGTATGTACATACATATGCGACTAGCAAAAACAACAGCAACAAATTGTTACGACAAAAATCTGAAAAAATAAGCCAAAGTGCAGTGGCACCGAAAAATCGCTGTGGCAAATTGTTTCTGTTGCTGCTGCGCTTTGAATGGCAGAAAAGTGTCACACAGATGAGGTGTTTGGACAGCGACAACAACAACAACAAGAGCAACAACAACTAAATGCGGAGACGCCAAGTGGCAACAAAAAGCAATCAGCAACAAACGAAAATTTTAAACAAATACAAAAAAAAACAAATGTTTAACTACAAAAACAATGCGACAAGCATGAAATTGTACGTCAAGAGGCCGAGTAAAAAAAAAAATTTAAAAAAAAAAAAGGAAAAAAAACCCAAACTGGGTTACAATTGAAATCCATTGCAATGCAATTGACGTTGAGTTCAGACGAGTTTTTGGGTTTGGCTACATTCGACTTGGCGTTTGGTATTTGTGTGCGCGCCAACGTAAATGTCGAAGATTACTTGCGCGACAAGTGAGGAGGGGTATTGCAAAATTGAATGTGAATGGCCGTTAACTACTAGCAGCCTCTAACTCACTACTCACTCTACATATGTAAGTGCCTGCTTACTCATGCGAAAGTGGTAGAAAAAAAAAATCCGCTACTTATTTAGCGTTTGTTTCAAAAACTTGTAACCCTAATTTAATATCAGCGCAGAGTTTTGTGCGACTTAATTATTTTATTGTTTAAATTTAGCAAACGTTGTCTCATTGCATACATCATGCAAACTCTCCACAAATATCATTCGAATCGTTATTAAAGAAGGTGAAATCCTTGGAGTTCAAGTTACGAGACACCACAAATGATGTCTATTTACTTTTGATATCAGTTCTTCATACCGGTTCAGAGCAACGGGCAGTTAAGTCAGAGCAACGAATAAAATATAATCAGTAAGTCCAAAATCGCTCCATACAATAGGAGCAGAGAGGATAGAGTAAACGAAAAAGAGAGATTATCTCTGGCGCAACATTACAGGGTTAAGCATAGCGGCAAAGTGCTTATTGGATGGGTTTAACTCTGGAGATGTAATCCTGCAAAATTGAGAATTTACACAGATTTTCTGGCAAGATACTGCCGAGTAAGAGCTTTATGGTCGAAAGTTATCTGTCAAGTTTGTGATACAGTCCTTAAGGCACCGTCGCAGCTCTTGCTTTAAAGACCATACTCAGAACTCTTTTTAAACTTGTTATTTTAAAAATGTCTAATTTTTCTGGGAACAATGGGTGTAGATGCCAAGATTTTACTTGCCCTTGAGATTCGAACCTCGAACCCAGCGGCATACCGAGTTATCACGTTGACCGCTACACACTCGACCACAGCGTTCACACCACTTCAGGCAATGGCCAACCTCCGAGGGGTATTTCTGCCATTAAAAATCTTCTCGTAAAATATATCTACCGTTCGGAGTCGGCACATAACTGTAGGTCCCTCTATTTGTGGTAGAATATAAAGACTCACACCACAAATGGTAGAAGAAGCTTGGTCCAACACTAAGCTGTTATATTTACTATTAATGGGTCTAGATGTCTTGTGAGAAGGATTAGACTACATAGTAACATACAAATGAGTATATTTTTATTAATATTATTAATATCGACTACTGAGTTTGGATATAAAGGATGGAGTACTAAGAATAAGAAGCACTTCCCATTAGATTAGAAACAAATTGGTCTAATATGCATTTGAGAATAATTAAAAATACTTTCTGAAACGTTACGCCTTTGAAATGATATTAATTTGTAAATAACAGCTTGATCATTTAAAGTGGTCAATTTGGTTGATTCTCAAATTTCAATAGTTGTTTATCAATTATTTTTCAGATGTGCCATGTTTCTTCAAATCAATCTCAAATGGATTGAAGGCACAAACTTCGTTTTCAATTTGACACTGATTAAAGAAAAACATATAAAATCAAATTGGAAAATCGATTATTATCTGAAATTGTGTTTTTGCTGGTAGATATGTGTCTGCTAAATTATTCTGATTTTCATAAAAAAGTATGTTCATGCTTTGCTCAACTTAAAGTTTACGGACATTAATGATCTTACACCATTCAAGTTGATTTTCCTTCGCAATTCCTTCATAGGAAGATATATTTAAACAAACGGTCTTTAATTCCATATCATGAATAAATTTAATAACCATTTTTCGCATAAATCCATTTGCCTGAAGCTCTACAAGATTTCTGTTTTCTCTAGCAATTAAACAAGGTCAATGGTTGAGTACACTCAGCTTTACTGCTTTCAATAAGTTAGTCATCAGGACTAAACGGATGAGTTCTGAATAACACTAGTAAGGGATAACACGTATTTTACTGGAGTAATTTTTGAAGTACATATTTCCAAATCATTGCTTTTCCAATCGAATTGCTATAAAGGTCGGAAAGATTTGCATTGAAATGGACAAAACAAGCTTTCGATTTCATAAGTGAAATGTATGTATATATCTATAAAAGCCTAAAAATTTAACTAGACAAAACGGCTGAGTTTTAAATTACTTTAAATAAAACAACTAACACAAGCGATCTTTCTGAATAAATTTCTGTAGTTCCGTTCCAGCTTGAGAACCATTTTAATTAGAAGTTGAGAAAAGTATTTGAATTTTTTACCTATATAGTTTTGGTTTTGACCAATCTGGCTCATGTAAGAAAGGTTTATACAAGTCGACAACAGAGCCACCAGGTGAATTTGACACATTATCGAAATGAAGAAAAATAGTCTTGCAAAAAAAGACTCACCAGAGGAATATGGGCTTTTAAAATATTACTTGAAGTCAAATTTGTGGTACAATTTGGCAACCGGAAGTGCTAGTATTCGATTTACATATGGCTGCTAGAGATAAATACTTCTGCAATAATTAATGTACACCAGTTTGATGGAACTAGACAAGTCTGCAAAAAAAAAATAATAATTGAAAGCTGTTTGGGTTTTTTTGTGTAATTCTTATGTTTTTGGGTGTGCTGAATCCGAAAATAACTTTAATTTTGTCAAAGAACGTCACGTTTTCTGACAATGTAGGTGTCTATGTTAAACAAGTTATCATCTGAAAACAAAATATAAAAGATTAAAAAAAAATTGTTTAAATTTATAATTGCCTAACAAAACTAATTTATTTATGTAAAATACATTAATTAGTAAGCACTAAACACATTTCTTTTTCTCCGTGAGATTCCTTTTGGTACATTTTCGCTTGTAGGAAGCATCGGGAAGGTCTTTTTGAAGCGTCCAACAGTAGTCTGCCATCATTGAAACGCTCCATCTTCCCTGATATCTTTTTTCCATCTCCTTAATATCTTGGTGAAATCGATGACCTTGCTCTTCATTCACGTCTCCTAAATTTTCTGGAAAGTACTCGAGGTGGGAGTGAAGAAAATGTACTTTTAAACTCTTTGCTTGAAATGCTTTTTACATTCTTTTGACAATTTGTTTGCAGTTAGGATCTTGGTTATTGCCTAAAAATTTCTTTTTGACTTCTTTAAAGACAATCCACGCTTCTCTTTGAGGATCCGTCATGGTTGTGAAGAATATTGGATCAGCCATAAGCCGTCTAATATCTGGTCCAACGAATACACCTTCCTTCAACTTTGCCTCCGAGTGGCCTGGAAACTTTGATATTAAGTATTTGAAGCAATTTCCATCTCTTGGAAAAGACTTTACAAATTGCTTCATCAATCCCAGCTTTATGTAAAGCGGTGGTAGAAGAACTTTATGAGCAGGCACCAAAGTTTCATGCAGGACATTCTTTTCGCCAACTTTAAGCTCCCTCGGAGGCCAACACTTTTTGGTCCAGTGATTTGTTTGGTCTCTACTATCCCATAGACACAAAAAGCAAGGGAATTTGGTAAACCCAGATTGTTGTCCGAGCGCCATGCCCAAGATTTTGAAATCACCGCACACTTGCCAACCGTGGTCTTAATATTTTATTTTGCAAAGAATCAATTCCAAGTTCTTGTAGGTTT
The DNA here is from genome assembly GCA_963971545.1 of Philophylla caesio. Taxonomy (NCBI): domain Eukaryota; kingdom Metazoa; phylum Arthropoda; class Insecta; order Diptera; family Tephritidae; genus Philophylla; species Philophylla caesio. Next base: position 35,922,132 of record OZ020604.1, on the reverse strand, counting down.
CCTTGAGGTGTACGGAATGACCGACGGGAATGGAAGTATAGAAACCGCCGTTGTGAAGCAGAACTGCTTTAAGGCTTCTGTTTGAAGAATCTATGAAAATACGCCACTCTGCTGGGTCGTATGAGATCCTAAACCTTACGTTCTGGAATTTTTGGAGTCTTTTTTTAGTTTTCAGAACACCTAAATACATAGAAATCAGTTGGAAATATCAAACACAATGACGTCGTATGTCAATTTGTTTGGCTTGACGCCTTGAAAACACTTTTGAAGGCAATGTAATTGTGGCGTCGAGCTTATTGTTTACGAATGATTCGCCTTGATAACCCGTTCGCCAATCTAGATAGTTTAAAATTTAATAAGGGAACAAAAAAATACCTAAACCATTTTTAACTGGTTTTTTTTTTGTTTTTTCTTTTTTTTCTGTAGTCAACGTGAACCAAAAGATAATGATTCTTATTCAAGTGTTTTAGGTTCAACGCTTCCTTCTTCATTTCAGCACATTTTTGTTAAATTTTTTCACTTTTTCTTCCAACACTTTGTTTTTTTTTGTGCTCAAAGTCCTGCTTCAAACCTATAATTCACCATCAAATTACAATCAATTTGGTGATGGCTTGGTGCTAGCGGCGAGACCGTCGTCGTCGCACCCGCAAATCGCAGCAATCAACACAACGCCAGACGACCAGACGTGAAATTTGCATAAATTAAAAATTAGTAAATAAAGTGAATTAATGCAGAGCAATCAAAGTAATAAACAATAATGCAAACCTAAGTGCTTATACATACATACAGACATACATCAATCGACGTTTGTGGCGCCAAAGACGCATTTCTTCACTTAAAAAAAAAAAAAAAAAAAAAAGCCAACGTTTTATTGCATTTTTTTATATTTGTTTCTGTGCATTGCTGCTTCATAAGATTTTTGATTATTTTCGCTTGCGAGTTTGCTGCCAATTCTTTGCACGTCGAGCGATTTTTTTTTATTTTTTTGTGTTCAGCTATTTATTAATTTTATTCTTTCTTTATACACTGCGCACTTCTTCAAGACGCGCGTATAGTAAGTATTTGTGGTAGCATTACTCGATCCACTGCAGTGCAGTGCCGTCTTGGATACATTTGGCATTTGGTTTGTTATTAAATTTTCTGTCCTTTTTTTTTTTGTCTTCTTGCCTTTCAACAAAGCACATTTTCTTCTCTCCTTTCCTTATCTAACTCGGCGGCTGGCTTGCTTACCTAACGCATCTCGATTTGCGCTTCTCTTCCTGGTTCGCAGACAGCCAGTGCGCCGCGCGGCCGAGCTCTTGGCTGGTTGGCTTTGGTGGCCTCTTAACTTTGTAAATACGTACGTGCAAATACAATGAAATATATACATATTTACATTTTCTTTCGCGTGTCGAAATTGCTTTTCTCCTCAGTGGATTTGCACGTTATTTTAATCTCGTTTTTTTTGCCAGCTACTTCTGAAGTCTACATATCGGCATCTCTTGCCAACCGTCTGCACACATTAATCTTTTTGATTTTTTTCCCTGACTGAACGAGTGCAGCTACCTACTCGTACAAACACCGAGTAGCACAGATTGTGATCCAAGTGGCACAAGTTGACCATGGAGTTCTAAACAAAAAAAAAAACAACATAAAAATGCAAAAAAAAAGGGCATCAGAAAGCAAGTTCTTTGCGCGCTATTGGCGCTTTGTCTGCTTTGGTTGCTCTGTCTTTGTTCTGCTTGTTTTTTTTTACTTATTTTTTCTTCTGTATACCTTTGCCAATGGTTTTCGCACACTTGCTTACTATTCGCTCTGCTTGTTAAACAATTTGTTCTAGTCTCTGCTCCAGAAGCGTTTTACTTGGTTTGTTAAGTTGGTGCTACTCTTGAATGGCTTTCGTTTCATATTTTTGACATCCACTGCTGTTTTTCAAGTGTACGAGTATTGCTTTATTCTTTTGATTAAATTTCTGTGTTCTCCTAAAGAGACGCGCCAGTAAGCGATGCCAACACTTCTTTGGCTGTCGCCTAGACTTGGCATCGACTAACGTCAACGAACACCTACATATGTTTTATTTAACAAAATTATTAACTACATTTGCAGTTTTTATTGTCGGAACCCTAGCCGATGGAACGATCTTAGTCACACTATAACCTCTTGCAGCGCAAGAAAATCCTTTCTGTTCGAAAATTTACTAATATTTAGTCTGTAATATTTCTTCACATAACATCTTGAGTTTGGCTCGCTAGTTCATAACCTTAGAATTGCGCATAATTCCATTCCCTCTATAGTATGTACACCTGCAATTCTCATCTAACTTATGCGAAAGTTGCTAAAAGTTTCAACCGGCTGGCATATTCAAATAAGATGCTGTTAGCATCTCGAGCATCCAAATGGTCTTTCTCATAAAGCAGCTTAATGGGCTTATCCCTTATATCGGTGGATTGTCACTTGTTTTATTATTTCCTCTCTCTCCCTTTTTATGTCCTGTGCCCCCATTTATTTTATCTCTCTCTAGTATCTTTTTCACTCACTCCCTTTATTTTCTACCTCCTCTCTATTTTATCTATTCTCTCTCTCTTCTCTATTCTATATATTAACTCTCCATCTCTCGTCTCTTTTCCCTTCTTAATTTTCGTTCTCTCTTCTCTTTTTCGCTCACCCCTTTTCTCTCACGTATTTATTTACTCTCTCTCTCTCTCTCTCGTCATTATTTCTTCTCTATTACTCTCCCTCTTTTCTATTTTCTCTTTTTTCTCTATTGTCTCTCTCTATCTCTTCTATATCTTTCCTTTTACTCTGCCTTTTTATTCTCTCTCTCCCCTCTATTCTAATTCGAGCTCCCCTGTCTGCGGCTAAGTTAGCAGAAATTTAACCCACTTTTTTGCATCGATAATGTAAAAGAGAAAATCGCCAGCGACGGATAGTTTCGCTCTCCTACATATAAAAGCAGGCTTTCATAATTTCTCATATACAACTTTATACAATTAAGAAGTTGTTGAGTGACCTAAGTGAGGCTTGTGGAGCCAACCCTACACTATCAGTTTTCTTATCTTATTCTGATCTTTTGTTATTGTTGCTTCCGACAGGGTGTGATTTTATGGATTTTGGGAAGGAGTTTCGTCATACCTTGTCAAGTTTGATTATAAGACAAACCCGGTTTCGGCGTTATGCCATCTTTCTATCTTCTTTTTTTTGTCCGACAGGGTGAATGTTAAAGTTAATGTTTGTTGGAACGATTTGCTTCGTTCTTCAGAAGGAAAATTGACACTGAAGATGGCACAACGCCGAAACCGCTTTGTCTTCAAACCAAACTTGACAAGGAATGACTGAAAATCGTTTCAACAAACACATACACTAACACTTGGCGCCATGCTATTTCATTTTTCGAAATAAATGCCAAACGGAAAAACTGCTAGAGAGCCGTGATTATCAAGGGCTAATACGCAGACTTCCTCTTCGGGGTCTATGCTTCCAATAAGAATATGACAGTCAGTTCATTATAGAACTGTTTAAAATGTAGGCTTTACACCGCCTTGGATAAACTAATTGGTTTAAAAAGAGCAACGATGCATATGTGTAAAAACTTTTTGGTTGCGTGCATGATAAAATCAGCATATAAGGACGGGTTTAATGACATAGGTATGGACGTTCATACAGAAAAGAAACTCAGTACTTATTCGCCTTTAGTACCCATATTGCATGACTCCTCACTTGTGGACAAAACGATTATTGTTGCGCTCTCAAGACTGAATCTAAATATTGTTACTGTTTATGTCAACTTTATTTCTCAAACAACATTCATTTACTTGTAACCTTATATTCGCTTAACATACATAAATATATTTTTTGTTGAGTCCTTCGTCGGTTTTCAAATCCTCATTTGTCCGTACACTTGCCAATCTTCTCGTACCGCTTAACGCGATCGCACGGCCAAAGCTTAGTTTGAACGATTCAGATTAACTCTGTTGTATGTTTGTGCATGTGTATGTGTTTTAACGCTAACTCTTATGTAGTACATAGTTGATATCCAAGAACTTGTCATTCGCTTGGTTTTCTTCTTCCCGGCGTTGATCGCCGCACAATGTGACGTGTATGGCCAAAAATAGCTCACATCTTTTATTTGTAATGACTTACAAAGGAAAAATACTTTGGCAGTCTTCCAAGAAACTATTTATGGGCGGTGCGGTCAAAGCTTTGATACATTTTAAAGCTCGTGGCGAATTATTCCCCCTTAAATGTCTCGAATCTTCTTATAATCCTATATTTAATAATTGTATTTCAAAAAGAACTTCCCCTAATTTGAATTGAAGTACATATGTATGTATCTTCATGTAAATTATGGCTTTAAAAAAAAAATTCAAAAATTTCGAAATATTTACTAATAATAAAATGAATAACTTAGCACTCATAAGACTAAAATTTGCAATAATTGCATTTCGGGACTAGTTCGGGATCACTTCGGGCCTAGTTTTAGATCATTTTAAACTTTTTCGAACCTCTTTCGGAAGTGTAGTAAAAACTATTTCTGAAACATTTCGGGTCTAGTTCACGACTATTCCTGTACCATTTAGAAGCTATTTATTGTCTATTTAAGGAACATTTCAAAAGTTATTTTGGAATCATTTCGGGACCTATTTCCGGAAAGTTTCTAAACTAGTTTCGGCATCATTTGTAACTAGCAATTTCGACAGCGTGTCAAAACTTGTTTTCACAACTCTTTCCGAACCATTTTGCGACTAATTGAGGTAGTTCGAAACTAGTTGCGAAGTCGAAGTGGTTCTGAAAGAAGAAAATAAAAGGTAAACAATTTTGTAACTTTTTACCACAATTTATGTGAAAACGATACACTGTGCTCGACATCACCAAAGCAGACAACTCAAACCGCAAGCCACTATTACATACATACATACATACATACATACGAGTACATTCCATGTCGGAAATCAAAGTAATACAAAACTTACTTTTTTTACAACTACGAGTGGTTTTAATTCTTCCTTTTTTCTGATAATCAATCAACTTTATTAACATGGCGATGTCCTAGGTCGCAAGTCAATTATCCGACTCTTCATTTGATTTCAATCACTTTCAAATTTTTTTTTCACTCAAAGAACATTAAAATGATTTTTTTTGACTGCAATAAAATGTGTTTATTATCAGCTATTTTCCGATAAAGTTTTTTTAAAATTAGAACTAGAAATTCGCATGCTGCATTTGTTTCAAGGCAATTGACTTCCAACTACTTTAAAATTGGTTTATTTTTTAGGCTGTCTGCCTTTTTTCCGACAGGGTTTGTATGTAGATATTTCCATGTGTGTGTGTGCGACTCATTGATCGGTGCCGTCTTGCAGTCATACGTACATACATACATATGTTTGTATCTGTCCAAGACACTCGTGTCGTTTCTTGTATATTTTTAGTTGGTGCTTAGTACGCGTGCATCCGTTCACATTAGTCGTTGCTAATCGTGTTGTTGTTATGATTTTAACTGCCTTTTGTTGTCTCCTTTTGCTGCTGCATTGGTTTTCTTTTTGTTCTTTATATTTTTTTTTTTATTCTTTTTTTCTTGTAGGTTGTTCTTGCATATTTTATTGCTTGCTACCTTTTTTTTTTCTTCCCATGTAATTACCTTTTCCACTCAACTCCTTCGCGTTGCTGCTATGTACTTTATGTTAAAACGCTGATCTGACATTTCTGGCAAAGCAGCAGTCGAATATACTTTTAAGTTACACTCGTTGCCATAATTAATATGGTTAATCGCATTAAAAGTTGCTACTCCATTTCTGTTTTAATTTACCTTTTTTTATCAACATTGTGTTTTTTTCTTCACCACATTTGCGTTTTTTCCCATGCCGAAATTAATCACTTACTCGCTGATGTCTCACAACTGATAAACACATAAAATTTTACAAATTGTGAGGAAGAAAAAAAAACAAAAACGAAGCAACACCGAAAATTTGTTAAAATTCACCTGGGTGACAGATTAATGCGATTATAACATACTTAGTATGAAAAGCAGACAAAACAAAGTTGATAAAGTTCAAAGTACATACTTACATTACTAAAGTTGATAGTAGATAAATATATTTTTTTTCTCACACAGAAATAAGTCACTATCGCTTGAACGAATTTCTCAGGTTACCTGAAAAAAAATTTAAAAGAAAGTTAAATACATAAAACACAAAAAAATAAAATAGTATATGCGATGTAAATATATATCATATAAATTAAAGAAGTCAACGAAAAAAAAAATATATTTTGTATCACATTTCAGTTTCAGCGGAAGGTTTTTACAAGTTCAGGTGTTCGAAAAAGCTCAACAACTAAAGAAGCCGGTGAAGAATCCTGAAGAGATACAAATTTGGTGTTTAAACAAATTGTGTATTACTGTACGAATTCTACGAAAATTTGTAATGCAAAATACAAAAAATGAGAACATTTTTTTTTTTTAATATTAACTTTTTTATATTAGTCTCGTAATTGCTTTTTTTTATAGTTTTAGCGGGTTCAAGAAAAATGGATAATATAATTAAAAAATGATTAAATAAGTATTAACGTAGAGAAACAGTGTTTGCTGATAAAAAAATATTGATATTCAGGTTTCTAAACCATTTCTAAGATTTTTTTTTTTCATATAAAATGCAGTATAAGCATTGAGCCCATAAAGAGACCTCTAGCGGTATTTTTTCAGCTTTATTTTTTCAACCAAATTTGACAAGAGAACACCCAAAATCGTTACATATAGCTCAACTTTTCGCCTTGTCACAAAAACGTCAAGAATATTAAGATTCTAGTTGACGGAACCTAAAATTGTTGCGATAATTATAATTACAACATTGAATTAGAAGATGCTACAGGAAATTTTCGAATACCTTTTCCACTCGATTATCGCGAAGAAAATATTGAGTGTTCAATTACAATATCGAACATTCTAAGTTTTTGTAAATAAATCAAAAGACGGGCATTAGACCGTATCGAAAAAAAAAATCAATCAATCGGAAGTATTTTTACGAGGCAGTTTTGAAAGAAGTGTTTTTTCTGGCCACCTTAGGGATCACCTTATTTAATTTTTCGTCATTCTTACAAAACTTTGGCATTTGTGATCGGTTTTTTTGAGGTATGAGCACATCCTTGCTTTTCACTCGAGATTATACATATTTACATATATCTTTTGTTCCGAAAGTTCACGAATTTCAAGCCACCATTAAATTGTGGTACTTGCTATTTTTGAAAAACAATTTCGACAAAAGTTTTTTCTGGTAACTCTAAAGATGCTTTGCATGCAATTTTTGTCATATTTTCGGCATTAATAGTCGGATATTGATTAACTAAAAATATGTATATAATAAAATAATCAATAATAATATCGGCCACCAAAACTATAAGAGAAAGAAGTGCAAATGTAATGAAGAATGATAGGAAAAAAAAATACACGAGATACCCAACTCTTAGATATCACACTAGAACTAGGACCCCTCTATTCTATAGATTTATTTATCAATATTGCCTATTTATCGAGTGTTTGGTATGCTGTCTCAAAAATCAGAGGCACTTTTCTTGTTGAATTTTCAAGATTACAAATGCTAAAGCATCTGCCTTATAAAGTTTATGAAAAGAAAAATTAAAATGCCAATGCATTGAATATTTATGAAATTTTGAAAAACGGGCAATCTTTAAAAAATGTCTGTATCTCAATAACGGTGTAAGGTATCATCACACAATTTGGTGAACAAATTTTCCTCGATATCGCTGTTATCATCGTCAAAAAGTTTTGAAATTGGACCATAACCTCGCCCACCTGCCATATAAAGGAAATTAAAAAAAGAAATTATTTTTTTCAGTATCTATGGGAACAAATTGAGTAAAGTTTAATACTAGCAGCGATTTGAAACAAAGAAACGGGGTTTTTATGAAATTCGGTTCGCCGGAATTTTGATTGCCTTACTTTTTTAGCATTAAAATTGATTTTATCAAATATTAAAAAAATACTAAAAAAATTGAACGCATTCACATATAGTTAAAATAATTTTAAAACAAATTCGTTGAATACCATTATTTTAGAATTAAAAATTTAGTAATTAAGTTAAAAATTATTAATTTATTTAACGCATTGACATTTAAATAAAAGCATTCTCTAATTTTTTTGAAACTATAAGATTATTATAGTTTTTCTTAGTTTTAGGTTTTTTTTTTTGGTTTTTGGCATCTGCTTATTACAATTTAGAGGATTTTTTTTTTAAAACTCAAGACTTCATTTAAAAACTTGAGACTTTATCTTTAAACTAAAGATTGCCCGTTGTTCTGAAAATGTGTCTTTGGTCTTTATAAGAGATAAAAACTGCGTACTGAATAACGGCATAAGGTTTTTATACTTCACTTTCGATAACAGTAAGTTACAAAAAATCGATATCGATAACAAAATTGCTTACCACAACGACAAAGGAATGAAAAACGAATTTAAAAAAATAATGTCAACGAAACGATATCGGTAACAAAATTGCAACGATAAAATTATCGATTAATTTTTCGATTACCACAAGTAAAAATGTAGAGAATGAAAGGGAAATATCACAAAGTACAACTGTGACAACGGAAAGTGTTAGACACCCTGAAATTTGTATTTTATCACTTCTCACTTTCTCTATATAATCGTTATATTCTTTTTTAAAAAGTATTAAACTTTCAAAAAAGGAAATCGGCGCCACACCTTTAATCAAAATGATCCGCCTAACAGTGAACCTACAATTTCGCAAAACCTTAAACTTCCACCATACAAACAGATATATGTATGTACATACATATTTACATTTACTATCTAATTTCGTCACCCTGCTTATGTAACCGCGCTTAATTTCTTTGAACTGAACGCAGAAAGGTGGACGCAGGCGCTCGTTTCGCAACTAAGCTGGGATTGCCTGTTGAAGCTGACTGACTTGGTTGGTTGGTTGGTTGGTGGGTTGGTTGGCCTGCACTTTCTCTTCCTGGTGATGCCCGTCGTGCTTGCCACCACTCACTCACTCTCTCTCTCGCTGTGGCGCGCTAAGCAAAAGTGTTTTGTTGTCATTTCGTGTTGGTGTTTTTGTATTAAATGTGTTCAAATATGCGATTTCTTCGCCTATTTCCTTCCGACTTTCATTCATTGCATGATAAAACCACAAACCAAACAACCAACAACTGTAACCAAATCAAAAAAAAAAACGGAAAACAAAAGAAAATATACGCGAGAAACAAAGGGAAAACAGCTATCACAATAACAAAAAAAAACAGCGACAATGCGAATGGAAAGGCGCATCTGAAAGTGAAACAAATTATAATAAATTAACAAACGGAAAGAAATTGAGACAACAAAGCAAAGCAGCGAAAACGCAATGCACTGTTTTTTATGCATTTTCTTTTTTTTACACGAGTACCATCTATGTATGTATGTACAAATGTATGATTTTTTTTACCAGTGAGTATGCTTGTCGATTGGCTTTTGCATTTTGAAAGTGCGCATATACTTCTTTATTATTATTTTTTTTTTTAATTTTAATTTTCACTTTTGTACAGCATCCATTGTGATGAATTAAAGTTTCTTCCGGCTTGCATTCAAATTTAATATCGCTTCATTTATTCGCAAATCTTTTTATGCAAAGCACTTTTTTAGTTTTGAATTTTTAAACCCGAAGACCCGGCAGACGTCCTACACGAAAGTGGACTTATCTGTTAAAGGATTTTTGAATATTCCAAAAGTTTGGCCTTCCGTCCATTTTCTGGCGAAGCAATTACCTTCAAACGTCGAGAAAACTTACACAAACATATTCCTAAATATTAAAATCTTCTTCGCTCTGCGTAAAAGAAGGTATTTTATAGAAATCTACAATCTTATTGAAACCCCGAGTCGAACGGCTAAGCTGGTAAAAGTTCCGTGGAAAGACTAGACTACAAAGCTGCGCTCACTCAAGAGGAGGCGTGAGTGATGACAATTTCACAAAGATCATTATTAAAAGCCATTCTGTTCTGCGAGAGATTCACTTTACTGGAAATCAGATGATATTTATACGCCTTCCTTTCCCTGGACAGGAGAGGGAGGGGAGTTATGTGAAAACTATCACGATGAAGTTTAATTGGTTTGTTGGTGCTCTAAAAAAGTTTCACAGCCACTACTAGGCACGTGTCTATATCTGTTGGCTGTTTAATGGAAATGGACTCCGCTAATACAACCAAAATTTGTATGATGATTTTTACTAGAAAAAGATTCTCCCGAAAGGAAGTTTCAAGTTGTTATTCTGAAGACGAAAGTATTTAGAAGTAATTCTGTATACTGCCGTTGAAATCTCACATGGAGCAAAATACCTCTTAAACATTACCGGCGTTGTGGAGTTCAACCGGAAAGGGAATCCTCTGCATTAACAACAGCCTCTAAATGGTCAACCAAGCACCCCGCAACAGCTGGTGTTACATTGCAGCTGTTAAATACGCAGCATACAAAGCAACCCTGCTGCCAAATGCATTTTTTTTTTAAGTGTAAGAAAAGAGAGATACAAAAATAAAGATGAGTGCCAAGCACTTGAAATGCTGACAGGCAATAATGCGGTCCGAAAATTCTATCAGAAAACCATACAACAAACAAATGGTTTCAAGACCAGGACTGGTTTCCGCAAAGACGTTTGTTTTGAAGATTGGAAAATCTCAGTGTAATTTTTGCCAATCCATAGGCATGTTGATCCAGATAAAATTGCGATGCTGTTGGCGTATGCAGACGATATTGACATCGTTGGCCTTTACAAAACGATCTGTCACGCCAGCATATTCCAGTTTAGGAAAGGAAGTAAGAAAAGGAAGATGTTGGTGTGGCAGTGAACGAGAAGAAAATGTCCTCACATTTGAGATTTATGTAAGTCAGTGTCGGCTGTAATAGCTTTAAAGTAGCGAAGGACTTTGTATGCGGATCTAACGAAACGGAGTGAGTGTTATGTTACCGATAACATAATCGATAGATAACAATATTAAATAAAATAAGAATTTTGATTGATAGATAACATTGTTAGTTATCGATCAGATTTGAGTTTAACAATATGAATGTTGATATTAGTAATAAGACTACATATAATGATGACAAAGTAAAAACAAAGAAAAATCTATTATCACATTCGATAAATTTATAACTCTAACATAACGATGTATACATATGTCAATAAAGTTGAGAAACCCTAGCAATAACGCTAAACATTTCGAATATAATACCAATTTTCTAAATGATATCGATAATTTTTTTTTAGCGTTAAACGTCGCTAAAAACGTCGAATGCGAACTGTTGTTTGTTATATTATTTTTTGTTTGAGTTGCCTAATTTTTTTAATTTTTCTTTATCAATATCTTGTGTTTATGATTATTTGTTTTTTTTTTGTGTTTTTGAATTATTTTGAATTATATTTTCATTAAAAATTTTTTTTTTTTTTTAATTAAATTTTATTTATTTATATATTTTTTAAATATATTTTATTTTATTTAAATTTTTTTATTCTATGTTTTTCACAGGGAGAAAAATTGATTAATAGTTTTTTTTACGTTCGTTCGTGTTAATTTTTAAATTTAAATATATTTTTAACATACTTTTATTAAATTTTATTTTAATTAAATAATTTTTTTTATTTAACTTTTTTTTATTAATTTTTAATATTAATGTTTCACTTTATTTCCATTCTTATTTCTTTATTTTAATTTTATTTAAATGCGTTGAAATTGATTTTAGTTTATTTAATTTTAGTAAGTTTTATTTTCCTATCCTTATATAATTTAGATAATTTGTTTTTTTTTTGGTAATTATTTTAGCTTCGTGGTCTTCATTTGGTTTTTCTTTTATTTCTTTTTATTTTATTCTACTTAACTATGATTCAACTAATTAAATTTTTAGTAATAATAGATATTTTTTATTTTATTGTTCTTTAATAACAATAGCTTTTATGTTATTTTTCTATGCTTAAATTTTGACGTTGTTTTATACGAACTATTTTTTTAAATTTCAGTTTTTAATTAATATGCTTTTATTAAACTTTTTTATTCTATATAAATTTAATTTATTTTATTGCTATTCTGTCTATATGAATTTAATTTTATTTTTCCTTACTATTATTACATACTTATTTTATGTTACAATCTTTGTGTTTTTGTGCATTTTTGTGAGTTACTTTATGTAATTATAGTTAATTTCGTCTCAATTAATTTTCTTTTTTATTACATATTTTATTTCTTTAATATAATATGTATTTTATTTGAGTTTTATTTTTACTTTATTAAAGTTTTTTTTTGTATACTCAATTTAAATAAAAAAAAAATGTGTCTTTGTATGTTTAATGCTTCATTTTTGCATATTTTATTGTTTTGTTTCAATTATTCTGTTATTTTTGCTTCTGATATATATGGTAACCTAATTTAGTAAAAATTTAAAATGTTTTTTTTTTATAAATTTTGTTATTTACTTAATTTAAACTACCTTATTTGTACCTATATATAATTTTATTAAATTATTATTATTATTAAATGCGATTATTTAAATAAATTTGTTTAAAACGTTTTTAAGCAATTGTATTGTTTTATTTGACGCAAAAATTAATTTTTTTTTGTATTAATATGCACGTGTACATAAAAACAAAATCATTAAAATTCATAGGAATTTTCTTTTATCAAATAAAATGCAACAGCTGGCGGACATGTGGTTGCTACAAGAATTAACATTAAAAATGTATTTCTTGCGATTTCTTTGGAATAATATTTTTATTCGTGTAACTCCAGGCGTAAGTATGCGAGCTCATTGAGTATAAAAAAAGTAGAAAAATATATACATACTTATGCACATCTACGGTGATCTCGGTCCTTTACTCTGCCCCTAATATATATGTAATTTACTTAACGCAATTGCCCGGCATCTACTTTTTCTGTCATATCTGTCATTGATGTAATTTTTTCTTTCGTTTCTCACTCTCTACCTTTAAACTCAATGCACGCCACTTTCCCCTCGCCACTCGCTCACATTCGCTCTTTCTACTCGGAATAAACTTAACCTCGCCACATCATGTGATTATCATCATCATTATTGCCATCATTATGGCTGTTAATTGAACATAAACGTTTCATATGTTATGAACTTTAATATGCTTTCATTAGTACATACATACATACATATGAACGTACACCATTGAACGCACCTGTGTGTGTGTGTGTACTTTCGATTTTTTTTACGACATATTTAGCTGCAATCAAAAAATGGACAAGGTTTTTCTTTCTTTCGAACATAAGAAAAGCATAAAAATGCTCATTAAATGATATCTCCAAATTTTTTTTACACAAATTAAAGCATTCAAATTTTACACAGTTGTCTGTTTTTCTTTACGGTACTTATATATAAACATATGTATGTATATATTGTTGTCATTAGATAAGTAAAATTAGATTTTTTTATGTTTAATTTACCCTTTTTATATGCATTTTTTAATCACTTACAAATTTATTTAAACTGATTGTTTTAAGATAAATTTGAAAAAATTATTGACGTTTGTTCTTATAAGAAGGTGTACTTATACGAGTTTTGCATGCTAAACGTGAACTTCTTCTAATTTCATTATTTACTAAATACGTTTTTCTCTCTCTTTTTTTGCAGGTATGTGCCAAGTATTTAAAATCGTTATATATTTCATAAAAATAAACATCACGACGTTCGTAAGTTTAAACGCTTTAATAATTTATCGAAAGTTATTATTGCAATTTTTATCGATATTAATGTTGAAACATAATTTAAGCGAAGACTTTTAGGAGAGCCAATCGGCACCGATAGAAAAGATATTGATATTTTTATCGATATTTTTTATCAAAATTTGTATCGATATTTTTTTATCGATATCGGTTGAATAATCGCAAATGATATCGATGACAATAGTAAAAAATACAAAGATCATTTATGTAAAAATATCGAGGAATGATAAATATAATGATATCGTTATAATAATCGGCGATAATATCGTTATAATGTAACGATGACAATAATGAAGAAAAGTGCTAATAACAGTAGTGATATCGAAACCGTTTTAAAAAATATTTAACGTGAACGTTTTAAATCATAACGATAAGGATATGCATATTGATAAAACAATAGCCATTATATTTAATATCGATATACGATAGTAATAGTGAATAGCCATGCTAATATCAGCAACGTTATCATTATTTAAAATTATAGTAAAAGCGAAACTGTTTTTAGCAACGATTGGAAATTCGGCTTCTATAGACAAGTCGGTAATAGCATCGATATAAGGTTGTAAGTAAATTTATCAGTTAAATGTCAATATGTACAACGATAAAATATCGATATCGATAAATATAACAATCTCCAATGATATCTATGTCTTTAGGGTAACAATGGCGATACCGAAAGCTATATCAACCCTTATCAACAACTGTCAAAGAGATATGGAATAGATCAATGGAAACGATAACGATAACTTTCTCTTGGTCCAGTGCCGATTACGATTATGACTGAAATATCGATAACTGTGCGAGAAACCATAGCAATTGAGATCATTACATCAAGTTAATTCCTTATTATTTTGTGTATACAGTTATGATTCGACCAATAATGGTGACTGCGATAGATACCGATATGAATGCAGGAAAATATATCTATACAAATATGATGTTATCGGTTATGCTCGATACGAATTTAATAATATTGATATTAAAAAAAAATTTGGTATACATTACAATTTCGCTAAGAATTAGCTGAGAGTGAAAGTAAAAATTTGCATAATGGTGACGATAATAATTCCGATATCGATGCCGATTTCGAAAATACATAGATAACGATTCGAATATCAATAGTTCGCGATAACAATGCCACCATTATTATCGATAACAGTGATTATATGTATTTATAAAGTTATGAGAATGTCGATAATAATTGCCGATCTCCTTCTTATATGGCACTACAAGAGTCTGTGCCCAAGACGGACACTCGCTGAGACAATGTACTGCTGTTTCTTCGCGGCTACATCATCCAGTATTCCTGAGTAGCCTCATTCTATCTGCATGTTGAATTTGTTATAATCGGGTCATATTTCTTGAGCGATTTTGCAGGTTTATAACATGTTTCACTTTTCTCCAGCTATTTAGATGAACTGAAAGTGTAACTTCTTGATAACGCGAGCTTACAATTGCTGACTACCTTGGAGTTTGTCTGAAAAGATGGATTGTTTTTTGTCCTCTTCTCCCGCTTGTTTGTAATACTTTACAGGCTTACCAAATTCTAAGTGCCTCTGCTTGAAAGATATTTAATAGGTGGGTTTGATAGTCGAAAATAGAGAGAGAGACATTAAGCCTATCGGATAACACCACCCACTCCGAAACCGGATTCGTGTCCTCTCCTTTTAATTTGTATACCTCATAGTAGGAAGATAGTTTAACGGTTTCTCCAGTACCAAAAGCTTGTCGAGGCTACTTGTGTAACCTAATTGCTTCGGGTCTCGCAACACAGCTTCTTTGAGTCTGGTAGCGGTAGTTGCTGCAACCTCAAGATTGTTGAGCTCAACGGGCAGCTGGAAAAGGCTTATATTACGCGTATCCGTTGCGCACGACTTTATGTCATTTGTAACACCTCGCAAGCTGCTAATAGAAGACAGTTCAGTTTTGTTTTGGCTATAAAATTCTTGTCTAGCGTCTAACATAATTGGTCTTATGACGGCGGTATTGTATCCATAAAACGAGCTTAGGTTTTAAATCACCAGATTTTATTGAAGATTCTTTTGCATTTATAAAAAGGCATCGTACGCGCTCTCTAAACGTCTTTGAACATTGATTTTTTAACTCAATTTGGTGATGATGAAATACTTTGCTAAGGATGCTAGTGTGAGGGTCGCACCGTTGAGTGGGTCAAATCTAAATTTCTGACACCCTTCGAGCAGCACTTCAAGCATGAAAGATGCAAGACTGATTGTTCGCTTCCGCATAAAGAATCGCCGACCTTTTCGATAAATTCAACCTTGATGGGTTTCCAACTTTGTTAAATATTTGTTTTGAGGTTACTGGCTTTGAAGACCTTTGTACATCCGGAATGCCATTGTTTGCTCGAATTATTCTAGCACAATTGGGCCAATACCGTCTGGATCTGAGGATTTGAAGGAAAACGAATGCATCCCGCTTCCATGATTGTATCGGGTAGCTACGGCGAGATGGGTGATGTTTGGTCCTGTTTGGATTCGTAAACGTAAGTGGTTGGTCTCTGCTCACATTCCGGAAAATGAGTTTGACTAACCTTACGAAGGAACTGTTCGGTTGCTCTTTGGACAGTATTTTAGACGATGTGTTAATCTATCTTTATATGGTTGCCAAACCTTCTCAGCTTGTTCCTAAGTTCTTTTAAATTTCCTGTCCACCATAACTGGGATTTTTTCCTCAGTATACTAATTGGTGTAGATTTGGTATAAGCTTTGGTTAGCGCGCTCTCAAGCTTTGCTATTCTTTAATCTAATTGTCTATCGATATAATCGTCGACTATTTCTTAGCCGATTTCATAAAAAGCAAAACTTGAATGCGCAGCTCTTGCTCCTCTAGCTGCACCTTAATGTAGTACATAAAAAAATGTTGTGCGATTTGTTTGAATTTTCAGTTCTTCATGCTGAATATAAATGCATTTGATTATAATTCATAAACTTCATATTTTTATCTCTTTAATTCACACCTAATTTCTCAAAAGTCTCCCTGCCTGGCATTTTGATTTACATAAATATTTAATATAAGAAACAAATTATACCGAATGCACAACCAACAAACAACACTTTCATTTTTCGCCGCAGTCCTTAGCTTCCTGCTGTCACTGCTGTGTATTTTTTTGTGTTCTTTTTTTGTCATTTATTACCTTTTTTATTTTATTATTTAATGTTTTTTTTAATTTTTATTGCGGTTTGGTTTTTCGCCTTGCATTTTGCATGGACCGTCAGTCAAGGAGTTGCACATTAATTTGGTTTTGGCTGCCGCCGTCATTTTGCATTTTATAAACTACCAATGAACACTGCAAGTAAAACTACAGTGTTTGTTTGTTTGTATTTATGTATGTATGTTTGTACTAAGTATGCGAGCTTGTCTGCCTGACTGCTGCTACTTAGTAGAGCACCTTGCCTTTTTTTGCATTTATTTCTTCATATTTGCTTTTTTCTCGTTGTTTTTTTTTTGCTGTCCTGACAGCTGTCGCCTCGAACTGCCTTGCTGCTTTGCTCTTGTTTCATTTGTTTTTTTCTTCCACCGCAATTGGACAATCGTCTGGCGGACAGACACAAAGTGTGTAAGAAGAAAAAAAAACAGCAAAATTTTGTAAAGTTGCCTTGTCACTTCGAAGGCAAAGGGGCTGCGATCGTTTATAGTTTACAAGTATGCGCGAGCATTCGTGGCTGCACTCATAATTTATGAACTTTTGCAACAGCCGACGGTGGACGGACGACGAATGCAACAGACTTGTAGATTTCGCAAAATTGCACACGCCGCTGCGGTGGAGTGGTGTTCTTGCGCGTTGGAAAAGGGGACGAACGGCTACCCTCTCATTTCCTCAGTGGCTCACTGACTAAACGACTGAATGAGTAACTGCCTGGCAGCTACATTGCTGCTGGCTGGTGGCTACCTGTCTGTCTGTCTGTTTGATCTTTGCGGCTTTTTCCTTGCACTACACTCTGTTTCCAAACAATAAGGTTGACACAAATTTAGAATAAAATTTTCATTATTGCTAAATTTAAATAAAATAAATTCTTTAACAAAAATCATATAAACTCAAGTTTTAAATTTTGTACAAAACTAAAAAAAAACAACAAACTTTCATTGCCATTTCCAGCTGACAAAAAAAATTATAACCGTTTTGAGTATGCAGTTTTTGTGGTCCTTTTATTTTTTTATTTGGACACATTAAAAAAAGTCAATATTTTTTAATCTTTATTTTTTTAAATATGATTAATTTTCTAACAAAAAACTCTGTCCAAAGAAAAAAATAATAATTTTTTCGAGTATTTTATAAATTTTATTTTTAAAACATAACCTATTTTCTAATCATAAAACTAAATCTAAAAACTTTGTACAGAACTTAAAAAAAAACATTTAGATTTTGGTTAAAATGTTAAACTTAGCTAAAAAAAAAATGTTAAACTATTTGGATTATCTACGCAGTTTTGTGGCGCGCTTAATTTTTTTAAATACAGACAATCAAAATATAAATTTTCCAACAAAATCATAAAACTCTATCTGCAAACTTTTGTACAAAACTAAAAAAAAAAATTAAAGTGTAAATTGGTTGATTTTTGATAATTGTTTGTTCAGGCTCATTTTCTTTTTTTGAAGATGTCAGCTGACAGCTCTGGTTTACCTACAATTCTTATTTAAAATTTTTCCGGTTTTATTCAAAATCAGTCTATCTGACTATCACTTGTATGACAATTAAAGTAAAAAACGAGAACTGATATGAAAAGTGTGACTGATATTTTCGTATCAGCTCACAAAATATACCCAAAACAGGTCTAAAATCTTAGCACCAAAATGAGTGTAGGCCGGTGTAATGCACACTCGAAATTTTTTTATAAAAAAAAAAATGTTACATCAATGAAAAATGTACATGAAATCAATGGTAATTTTCAGACACTTCCACCATTATCTTTGTTATATCTACTAAAATTTATTGAAATACTAAACTCTATACTCACAAAAAATTTATTTAAAATCCTTTTTTTTTAGCAAGTTTTTTAAATAAAAATTTAAATTTGTATATATAAAACATACATATGTATGTATGTATGTATGTACATTGTTTTTTAATTTTTTAGTTTTTTTTTGTACAATGCCACAAAGCTGTTTACTCAAACAAAAACAGAAAAGAAAAAAAATATATAAACTATTTAGTTTAAAATTTTTACTTTTAATTTTAACAAAGCTGAAAAATTAAAATAAAAATTTACTATTTTAACGTTTTTTTTCTCATTTTGTTCAAATTTGAAAACCTGGGCTTATAAAGTTTTTATAAAAAATTAAATAAAATTTTTAAAATAAAATTTTGAAATTGAACAAATTTTTATTTGTCTTATACAAAACTACAAACTTCAACTCAAAAAGAAAAAAGGTGAAAGTAGGTAAATATTTTTTTACAAAATTAAAAACTTCGTTTTATTAAGTTCTTGTTAAAAATTGAATTATATTTTTATAATAAAGTAATTAGTTTAAATTTTGTACAAAGTTGCAAAAATGCTTACTCAAAAAAAATATAATTGTTTTTCAGTTGACGAAAATTTTTAGATTTTTGTTTTAGTTTTGGACACAGCTGGAAATTTTGGTTTATGTAACTTTTGTTAAAAATTAAATTAAACGATTATAATAAAAATTTGTTATTTTAACAATTTTTTTTTTATTTTGTACAAAGTTTAAAACTTGAGTTTATACGATTTTTGTGTGAAAATCAATTCTATTTTAAATTAAAAATAAAATTATTACTTAAACTAGTTTAACGATACGTAGTGAACTTGTGGTTTGGAGACGGAGTGTATATTTGATGCTTTTTTTTATTTGCTGACTTATTCCGCCCTGAATTTGATGCCTTCCTACATATGCGAGGCACGTCGGCTGGCATTTTTATTACCCACTATTATGAGGTTGTTGTTGTTTATTTCTGCTAATGTTGTAACGAATGCTTGTGTAATGGTTTTCTTTCGCAATTTCATCGATTCATCGTTTTGACGCCATTAAAAGGTGATAAAAATTGGTCGACGTTCTTTGCATTCTTCATTCATACCATTTATAGCACCTCATTACTTAACATACGAGTACACAAGCTCACACTTGCCAACAAGCGTCTGCGCGCTCTCCTCCAGTTGGTTTATACAGAACTCTCTTCACCTTGTTAACGGCCAAAGTTTGTCGCGTCGCAAAAGTAGTGAAAAGTTGGCAAACACAAAAATGTTTGCTGCTGTTGGTACTTTTGAGCCCTTGGGCCGACACAGCGACCGGAAAGGCTTAGTTAGTTGCAGCTTAATGTAAAGGCGGTGATAGACACTCAACTCAACTAAAAGAGGGAATAGCGCGCTAGGTTAGACTTGCATTGCCGGAAATGTGCACGCGCACAAAAATACACAAAAAGAAAACGAAATCACTTTCAAAAAAGTAAAACAAAAAAGTGCTGGTGACAAGTAAATCGCTTTGCAAATCAAAGCCGAAAATGTGGCAGTTGAGGTTATGTAATGTGAAAATGTTCGTTCACGTGTCACTTTGCAGCACTGTTGGGACATAGTTTGCGCCGAACGACAACACCAACGCCAACGCTACGCTCGCTTGCCTCTCCTCGCAATTATTTATTCAGTTGTTCAGGCTATAAAACTAACAAAAAATAAAAAAATTAAGTTTTCCAGTTACTTACCGAAATAGTGAAACTTGTAAGCGGAATAATCCCGAGACTTACTTTTTGCTCTACCCCGCCGTTTAACCCTAACAGTCTAATGCCAGCCTAACCGCAGGCGTCGCGTTTTCATTTCCTTACTTTTCCATATCATCTTCTTCCGGAAAATACCAACAATGCAGCACTGTCTGCCTTTCTCAATAACTATTAATCTTTTGTTTTTCTCATTGCGTTGTTTTTTCTGGTTTCTAAAAAGCTTTCTGCTTGCGCTTTGTGGTTAACCAATTGATTTTTTTCTACATTTGCACGCTTTTTGTTATGCTTCTTAGTCACATCGCAGCTCGTCTTGATTCTCTATGCATTGCTGCTTTTAAGTCAACATTTCAAGTCTAGCGTAAGGTTAGATTGATTGTGCCTGCTACGGCATCGACACAACTGATGTCAAACCCGCGAAAGTTCCTCTGGGGCTTTAATCAAATGATACAAAACTTACTGGAATCTTATCCTCACAAAAGCTGGAAAGCTGAGAAGGTAAGGACTGGTATGGATTCTTCATCATTATTATTATTAGGACACATGCCTCACAAGATCTATTGTGAGAACGTTTTAAGTTGTCACTCCATCTTTAGGCTATCTATGAAATTAAGCACTTTGGTGGGTGTCGTTGTCCATCCCTCCCCAAGGTGATTAAGCCTGAGATCACTTATCCGCGGTCATTTACACAATATATGTTCGGAGGTCTTCTCTTCCAGGCCACAAAACTTGCAATTCAGTAACCAGCGGTGAGGGTACTTAAACTGTTTCTGCTAAGTTTGTGCGGTCTTTCAGAGGCTTCACGGCAAGGAAACATGAACCTTTTGCATTGTCTATTAGCCTTTGACGATCGCCATTGCGGTGATATTCTTGAGTCCTCCCATTTTATTAGAAGCTCTATCGTGTATCTCTTGGAATGACCATAGAACGGCTGAGGGCTATGAAAACTCCGTTAGGTCCTTCTTTAAGCAAAATAATCCGCCCTTTCTTTGCCACCCAAGTCTTCGTGACCCGGAACACATCACAGGGTAACTCTGTTGTCGATTTCTAATAAGTCCAGTACCATTTTGCAACTGTCTACCAGCTTTGAATTCGTCTTGAAGGAGTCAAGTGCGCTTAGAGCTGCCAGGCTGTCTGACGTAATGTTAATTGGTGCCCCGTTAGTCTTTCTGCGATTGTATAAACTTCCGGCTGGAAGATGGTTGAGTATTTATACACCCATCGGGACACTTTTGTGAAATCTAGATCCGAATACCCCGCCCTTGTGCTCCCATTGACAAGTTTGAAACGATCAGCGTACCAAACATGATTGCTTTCATCATCGCTTTGAAGGTGTCCGTTTCAGGTAATATAACCTTGTAGGACTTGATAGGTCATTACCCAAACTACTGAGACAAAATGAATCAAAAGTGAGATGAAATCTGAACGTAAATGTCTATGGTATTGTTTCTGGTCGTAAACTTCTACCAGTACCACGAATTGTCGCTTTATGGGTGTTACAACGCTTTTCGCAAAGCGACTACTGAGTCGACGTAGAGCTCCACTGTTTTATATCCCATCTGCTGCTAACTGGCCAACGACCACGCGTTACATAAGAAAACATCCTTTCTAGATAGCACTGGGTACGAAAGTGAAGCTTCCAATAATTTTAGGAGATTTCTGACTGTCAAGCTACAGGTACCACATTCAGCGTAATAGCTAAGATTCGACGTTCGTCACTGATTCCATTGAGACTAGTCTCTGTGCCCACTCGTGCTGCTTAGCTTTTGAAACCCTCCAATTGAGTCCCACCAGGAAATGATATTCTCCTCTCCGATAGCTCCACGAAGTACAAAGGCAAAGCTTAAGCCTTAAAAGTGATCAAAAAGCACAAATGAAACACCTGAGGGAAGTCGACTTTTGTACTTTTTTTTTAATATTTATTTTTGAGCCTCCGCCTTAACGCATATCCAATGGGATTAAATCTTCCTAAGGTCTAAAAGGTGAAATATTGGTTGACAAACCGATCTTTTAAAGAATACCTTTGGTGACAACAAGATCCATGCTAAGCCAAGAAATGATTTTCCTAGACCTTTCTTTACATGTTCTTAAAGTAATGGTAAACTTTTGGGGAGCTCTGGTAATATATGTTTACCATGAAACAGCGTTACTCCTAGGGTTGCCAGATAAAAATGAATGTTTAACTTGACAGTTGCAAAAAAAACTGGATTTTTCGGGACAACACATTTTTATTAAAAAAATATATACATCTTTGCTTAAATCTGTATAAAACAAAAAAATAACAATTCATTTCTTAAAAAAGCGTACTACATACTACAATATAAGATCAATTTGCATATTTTTTATTAGATTTAGCGACCTTTATAAGTTTGGTCCCATTTTCCGTTTTTAAAAAATTAAAAAATTCATTGCATGTGTAGTTTAAATTTTGCCTTATTAAAAGCTCTGCTTTTATTATATTGGGAAGCATTTTATTTCTTTCCTTAAAATATAAACTCTTAAATATACTGAAAATTTTTTCACAAAATGCGTTACTTATAGGTATCGATAGTATAAAAGAAATTATTTTTTTCAAGTTTTTCATTTCATTTTCATTATATTTTAGGCAAGATATCATACACACTACGTAGACAACCATAATCTTTGTATAATTCATCACAATTAATTTAATTTTTCAAATTAATATTTAATATCACCTCTTCTAATTAAGACCAAGTAATTAGTTTCGTTTTAAGACAAAAAAAAAGAAATCTGTTTCATAATTGAGTTGTCTCTATAATCGTATCTTTCTTCTAAATACTTTAAAGACACTTTCAAGAATGATTCTGCTTCTTGTTCGAATTTATGTTTATCGTATTCATTAATTTTTCTCAAAAGAGCATTTGCTTTAGCGCCAAAAAATTTATCGTTTAGTCTGTTTTTGAGACTGATTCTAAGCTTTTGCATTACACTGTCTGTATCAACGATAGTGCATGAATCAGATTCCAGATCTCGAATTGCAGAGTCAAAATCTTGCAAAACGTTATGGGCAAAGTACAAAAATGTTCTGATAATCCTTCTTCGCTTTCATTTAAAATATCAAAACTTGATACGCCACATGTAATAAATTCCCATAGTTCTTTGCGACAATTTTCCTTCTGCTTCAAAATAAAATATCTTTTCACAGCCGGCCAATCAATAAGCAATATATTTAGCGCAGGAAATAAGGAAAACCAGCGAGTTGGTACATGGCGAAGAAGCGAATTGTATTCCATGTTAGCAAACTCGAAACACTCCTTTAGCTTTTTAGTTTTACACGAAGAAGAACTGAATTCATTAAATATTTTAATAACAATATTTTCAATGTCAGCTGTTAAACAGTTCAATCCAGCCTTAACACAATTATTAAAAACGTGGCAGTTGCAGTTCGCTTTCAATATGTTTTTGTTCTCTTCTAAAAGTTTTTGGTAAACCGAATTATGAAAACCATAATTGACGGAGGCGTTATCCGCACTAAACGCAGAAATTTTGTTCATTTCTAATTGAAAATTTCTATTTATACGACGTATACTTTGAAAAATGGCCATTGATGTACCATTTTCATATTCATAAAAATCCAACAGCTTCTTACAAATACCTGTTTTAGGATCAAAATATTGAACCATGTAGGCAAACATTTTTGTATTTCCCAGACTGGTAGCATCATTACCTATAGCAAAGTAGTGATTATTTTTAAATCAATCACGACCTGCTCTTGTGCATATGGTCCCAAAACATTTCGGGTTATAGCTGCACTTTTTGTACGACCACAAGTTATTTCTGCTGCTATTTTGCTGTCAGGGAGAATACATTTGTCCACTTTGGTATGGCAATCCAGACTATTGTAACTCAGTCCATGTTTAACATTATGGAAAATATTTGTTAGTTCAGCCGTTGATATTTATAAATCTTCGGAAGTAGTTGATTCTTTGGTCATAAATTTGCTCACACTTCCTGCAATTTTATTCGAATTTTCAATATGCTGATGTCTTTTTGTGCGTAGATGTTTTTCTAGTGCTCTAACCCCCTCATATTTGATGGAAATGTCCACCAAGCAAAATTTACGTTTTGCAGTGTGTTCGTCTTTTTGTTTTATCCACTTACAACAGTCAGGAAAATCTAACCACCTCTTTGAAAACACAGTTAATCTCTTTTTTGTTGCAGGTTCACGTTCTTCTTCACTTTCAGACATCTTTCTATATAAAAATCTATTTAATAACTATAAAATACTTATGGTTTAACAAACTTAAATACTTACAGTTTACATTGCACGCAGTTTCTTTCTAAATTTGCACAAAAACAGCTGTCATGAAATAGTGATGGTAGTTTTTGCAACATGTGAAAACAATCGATTTTTTTTGTAGTTACAAATGTGAACTTGGAAAGTTAATTTGATTTGCATTTACGTATGTACATACATTTTTATTTGCTATTATTGAAATCTGTTTGAAAAACATACTGTTTTTCTGGACAAAAACCTCTTCGTCTGGACTCTGGACCGAGATGTAAAAATCGGGACAATCCAGGCGAATCCCGACCACCTGGCAACCCTAGTTACTCCTCATCCGCTATAAATATGTTCAATAACAATGAAATTTTATGCCTTAAGAGGTTCAACAAAATTATTCATAGATATATATCTAAGTATATATATTTTTTTGTTTGGAAATTTTCTACTTTACTGCAGTGTGATTAAATGGAGGATCTTCTTTCAACCTCCTCTTTTCGGGTTGAGGTCATGCCATGCATATTTTATAATCAAATTTTCGTCTTAGCTATTTTGTTCTGCCTGTTATGCGTGCAGCTTGCTGTCAAACATTTACTGTCCGGCCACACAGCTAGCAAACATTTCTTACGTTTTCGCCGCAGCTGCCCTGCCAGCAAAGAAATTTCTTTAAGAAAGTGCGCAACGACTTCTGCTTTTCTAAATTTCTCCTTTCTTTTCGCTGCTAAGCTTTTCGGTGCAATGTGAAAGCACAAACATGACAGACGCGAACCCAAGTCAACTCGCCATCACGCCGACCAAAGCTAATACAATGTAGCCTAAAGTTCAATAAGAAGTAAAACAAAAAAAAAAAGAAAATAAATATAGTTAGAAATGTTTAAACAACGCGCATACCTGAGCTACATACATACATACATACTATGTACGTCTGTATTAGTTACAATAACGAAAAACACAAATCAATATTGACTTTTCGCTGGCAGGAGATAGGCAACTTTCCTTCAACTGTATAGCAGCAATGTGGCCAATCTCCAGCGGTGGATGCTAAGTGGAGGCAGCAAAAGCGATCGATGCCAGCCAAAGCAGGCGGGGGCGCGAGCAGCATTGGTGACGGCAGCGCATTTGCCCGATTTGATAATACAATAAAGTATTAATGACGATCGACCAAACAAATATCAAAAAAAAAATAAAAAAATGGTATCAACGAGTGGAAAGTAACGAAAGAGCGAAAGAGTAACGAAATGATGGGCTGTCGAAACAGCACGACATAGGGAGAAAGAATAACAAGCAAAGACAACAATTTTTTGATCGCATTATTAATGCATTGTGAAATTGAGAAATCTGTTAAATCGACACAGCAACAACAACCATAACAACAAAAACAAGGGCGACAATCGTGCGCATAGTTGACAGAGTTGCCTACATTTCTTTGAAATACGATCGACTCCCTGTGTTTGACTTAAGACAGGCAACCTTGACCAAAAAATATTTGTGAAAAAAATTCTTCTCAAGTTTACTTATGTATGTATTGTGAAATTTTACATACTTACATTTTTTTCCATAAATTTTTCTTGATATTTGGCATGCCGGTATCAAAATATTTCGTCATTCAGTAGATTTAAAATACTACTACGATATGGACAGCCATATTTGAGTATCTTATTTGCTAAACTAACTTAATTATTTTGGTTTTTTAAAAAGGTGGCAAATCGAATAAAATAAAAGCCTGGCTTAAAGCTTCCTCTGATATATTTTATATTTTTGATGTCAACAGATGCATTACAAAAATGTTTAATACATTTTCATTTCATAAATATGTACATGGGTGGCAACTCTACTTTAAAATAATGCTGAATTTCTATGTTCTTAAACACGCTTGATTAGACAGACAAGTTTTAGTATTTTAATTAATTTGCTCTTTATGTATTTAGGTAATTTTAGTTAGATAGCTGGCAACCCTACTCAAACATAAATCCAGATATTAAAACTTCAATTCTTCGTTTAAAACTAATATTGTTAAATCGATATTTTAGTACATTTTTATTTCGCAGTTAGGTGGCAACTCTAATATAAGCTTTATACTGCTAGATTTAAATCTTCTTTAATATTGCTACGTTTGTAACTCAAAATATAAAGTTTATCTTAATTATCGTTCATATTTCAAAACTTTAAATTAGTTAGCAACCCTGTTCAATTAATAAAAATGTGCGAATGACAACGATAACTTTTTTATTAAAATCTACTACCGTTCTGTATGGAAATTTTCATAACGCCTTTCATTTAAAACAAATATTAAATATGTAAAAAATGTCTTCAGAAAAGTCGATTGTTCTTCAGAAACCGCAAAGTGAACTTCGGAAACCGTAAACTGTATTTCGGAAAATGTAGAAATATATTTCGGGGTAGTCAGTTGTACGAGGGGAACTACTTATGTATGTACATATTTAGAAAATATAAGAGGGAAAAAATTGTTTCATTCTAAACGCATTTTATTGTTTTTTAAAATATTTGCCTTTAAGATTTATACACTTGTGCATGCGCTCAAACCATTTTTCAAAACACTTGCAAGTCCGAAGAGGATATGTACCTCAGAAACATGGATTTTGAACGCTTAAACCGCTTCTTCAGGCGATGAAAATCGTTGACCACGCAGTTTATTTTTAATTGTTGGAAACAGGAAGAAGTCATTGGGTGCCAAATCGGGGCTGTACGGCGGATGACCCATCGATTCGATCTTTTGAGTGTCCCAATACGCTCTTGTTTCACGTGGTGTGTGTGAGCTCGCATTGTCGTGGTGCAAAATGATTCGTCGTTTTTGATTGGTCTCTCGCAATTTACCGAAAACTTCTGGCAAACAAATGGTCGTATACCAAGCTGAATTGACGGTCTTCTGATATTCAAGAGCCACAGTTGCCACATGACCAGTTTTCGAAAAAAAACGCCACCATCTGTTTCGCAATGCTTGGCGCTCGCACAACCTTTGTTGGATTTTCTTCGAATTGAAAGACCCAAGCATTTGATGGGTTTTTGGTTTCGGGTTCATACGCATAAATCCACGATTCATCACCTGTGACGATGTAGTCGACACTTTTGGAAGCACCGTCGTCGAATTTCCCAATCATTTCTCGGCACCAATCGACGCGAGTCTTTATTTGAGCGTCTGTCAATTTATTTGGAATCCAACGCGCACACAGCTTCCGCACACCTACATATGTATGTTCATGAAAAATCTTATGTATGCTAGTCGCCGATATGCCTAGGGTTGCCTCTATCTCGAGATATGCCACATGACGATCTTGCTCAATCAGTTTTCTCACCGCATCGATGTTCTCTGGCACAACAACCGCTTTTGGACGACCTGGTTTCTCATCGTCTTTGAGCGAATGTCGTCCGCGATTGAACTCATTGTATCAGTTGTAAACACTTGCTTTGGATGGTGCTTCATCGTCAAAAGTTGAACGAAGTGATTCGAAACACTGTTGTTGAGTTAGCCCCTTTCGGAAGTCGTAAAAAACCATGGCACGAAAATTTTTACGAGATAATTTCATTTTTTTCAATGAATTGAATTTTTTAACTTGACAAAAAACAATGTTTAATGCGAATTGACAGAAGTTGACTGAAGAGACTTATGCTAAAAAATGTCAAACTCTTCGAATGTCATGTCGGTTTGCATATGGCAATACTAGTAGTACCATTTTCTAAATACATAAGAAGTTTCCCTCGTATTTGAGAAACCGCAAAGTGAACTTCGGAAACCGTAAAATGTATTTGGAAAACTGTATTTCGGAATACTAAATTGTGCTTCGGAAGCCGCGAAATTTACTCAAGTTAGTCAATTGTACTATGAAAAAAAAAAAAAAAAAATATTTTCAGAAAAGTCAGTAGTATTTCAGAAATCCATACTTAAAGGTATTTTACATTCTAAAAATGCAATTAAAAAAAAAATTAATATGTTTTCTAAGTTTATGCACTCTCGCAAACATGAGCGTCGGTATCAAACATCTTGCAGCTCCACATACATTTGTATGTATGTATGTATTTATTTGTTTGCTCAAAGCGGGGATCAAAGGTGGAGTAGATGGAAAACGTAGCGTTTGCACGCTGAAACGATACATTCGTTGGCATGCGGATTATTAGCTTACACGTGGAGTTACAACATCAGCGACAATAGAAAAGAAAGCGTTTTCCACTTCCCGAATTAGGCAAGCGCAGCATGAAAAGAAATAGTTGATGGCAAAAAAAAACGAAAATGACCAAAAAAAAGCAGCCACATTTCACAGACAATTAATCCATCAACATTCACAAAAAAAAAGCAGCATCAAATAAAAAAAAATTAAGGGTTTTTGTTATTATTTTTTTTTGTTTCAAATGCCCTGCAGTAGCGCTTTCAAGCGTTTGGTGGGTGCTTTTTGTTAATGATATTTTGAAATGTTGCACAATACGACAACTGTAGGAGAATAAGAAATGTATTTAGATTTTGTAAAAATAAGTGTTTTGAAATTTTCCAAATGCGAAAGTGACAGCAAAAGTGTGGTACTTAGACAGTGCCTCTCCAACAACGGGCAAGGGATTTTTAATTTTTTTTTGTTTTGCTTTAGGCTACTTGGACTATGGCTAACAAATGTTGGCATTTTAAGATATCTTTGAGATATGCGGTCGAGAAACACACAAACACACACACACTCACACACAAACATACATATATGTACATGTGTATAAAAGATGTAGCTGTAGTGCAAAGCAAGCGCCGCTGCTAAATTTTTTCTGCTTTGCTTCGGAAGAAAGTTTTGCTTGCTACTTATTACGTACGTATGTGTGTGTGTGTGTCTATGCACGAGTATATAGCTTTATTGCTGTTGCGATTAATACAAAGCTTGGTGTTTGGTGAATGTGTAGCATTATGTAAAACTGGGTGCCTTTGAAAAGGAGAAAACATTTTTTGAGATCTGCGCGCAACGATTGAGGCGATCAAAAATGTAAGAAAAAAAATTTAAATAAAAATGTTGCAAGTGAAATGAAATCGAAATGGATATGGAAATGGTAATGGTAATGCTAGCAGCGTATGCGCAGCTGTTTAAATTTATTTACTTACTTACAAGCATTAAATATATTGCAGCCGCTGATCGCCGCCCGTTTTGTTGTATTGCGGATGTGCAACTTAGTTGCCATGAATTCACTTTCAATTTTTCTCCATACACAGGCGCCTACTTGGTTGGCTTCACGGTTTTGTTTGTGTTTTTTTGATTTTTTTTTGTTTTTCCTGTCACCAGCTGACCAAAATTTTCCCATACTGTCGGGATCGGCGTTTGCGTGCAATCCATTGCCACCTACGCGCGTGCGCAGTGCGTAATCGAACATGGTTTCGTCAAAGTGACCTCGCTTTTCCCGCCTCTCGCGGCCAATAAAATGGAATAAAAAAATCTCCTTTTTTATCAAATAAAGCAAATTATTTTGAGTATTTTGATTGAAAATCCTCTAAAAATCCTCTCGCTCGCGGCATTGACAAGCGCAACACTTGTAAAAAAAAAAAGAAGTAATAGAAAAGTTAAAAAAAAATAATTTATTCTTCATCATAAAGTTATATAACCGCAACGCATATTGTAAAATTTTTGACAGTTTATATTTCTTGTGATGATTATAATGATAACGTTCATTCCCCAAAAAGGACCAGATAAACCCAAGTTGGAAACTTTATCCAAAATTTATAATAACTCAAAATATTTCCTTCAAAATTTCATACTTAAATAAACATAATTAATAAACAATTTTTTTTGTGTTTGAAATTTTTTTTTTTTTTTATTTAAATTTTTTCCTTTTGTTTGGTTTTGCAGCAAACGAATATACCCATTTTTTTGGGGGGAAAAATTAATTATAGCTTAAAAAAATGTATATTTAAAACATTAAATTTTTAATGAATGGCTCTTTTAAAAAAAATCTTAACCTTTAACGACTGTCGGGTCTAAGCGGGGCACTTTACATTTATAGTTTTATGATAAAAGGTGGAGATTAAATTTAAAAAAAAAATTATGAATTTTTATAAAATGTCGTATTTACAATTTTTTTTTACATTCAAATATTAAAATAATTTGACAAATTTTTTTAATAAAAATATATAAGTATCTGCATAAGTTTTGCCAAAATTGGAAGTAATTTTTTTTCATGAATTTAAAATTCAAAATAATTACATTTTATGTGTACTTTACAAGCAATAATGTCTGGTTTTCACTTTTAAGCTTAGAAAACGGAAATAATTTTCATTATTTCTACTTTGCCCTTGCTGTAAATTTTTTTGAGGAAATATATGTCTGAGCATTTTTTTTCTTTCTTCCATTTTCCATTTCTAGAGTGTCATTTTATATGAATTTTCCGATTTTCTTGTGAGATTATATATACATATATATATAATTTGGCGCGTACACTACACTCTGTTCACAAATTATAGCACAAACACATATTGGCAGATTTGGGCACTCTATTTTTCTTCTAATTACTTAAAATTATTTTTCAGGTAAAATATGGATCATTCTCTAAGAAACCCCCAAAATATAATTTTTTTTATTTATTTACAAAGTGTACAATGATTTAACAAAGTTTTATTAAAATTTCGAACTTTTTAAAAAAAGTGTTTAGAATTTTTTTGAGTATGCAGTTGCTTGGCTCATTTAATTTTAGTCTAAGAAAGTGTAAGTTTCAAGTGTCTACAAGTTATCACTGATTTTTGACAATTTTTTTACTGACGCTACTTCGCATTTTCTTCCATATAAACATTAATCGCCGATTTGCTTTGTATGGAGGAAATTGCCAGTAAAAAAATTGTCAAAAATCAGTGATAACTTGTAGACACTTGAAACTTACACTTTCTTAGACTAAAATTAAATGAGCCAAGCAACTGCATACTCAAAAAAATTCTAAACACTTTTTTTAAAAAGTTCGAAATTTTAATAAAACTTTGTTAAATCATTGTACACTTTGTAAATAAATAAAAAAAAATTATATTTTGGGGGTTTCTTAGAGAATGAACCATATTTTACCTGAAAAATAATTTTAAGTAATTAGAAGAAAAATAGAGTGCCCAAATCTGCCAATATGTGTTTGTGCTATAATTTGTGAACAGAGTATATATAGCTCAGTGTTTGGCCGAGCTTTTCCTACCATTTGTGGTGTGCGTGTTTATATTCTACCACCAAATGGAGGGACCTACAGTTTTGTGCCGACTCCGAACGGCAGATGTATTTAATGAGAAGCTTTTTCATGGCAGAAATACCCTCGGAGGTTTGCCATTGCCTGCCGAGGGGTGACCGCTATTAGAAAAAACATTTTTTTTTTTTTGCTTGCCCTGACTGAGATTCGAACCTCGAACTCAGCTGCATATCAAGTTATAGAACGCACCGCTACCAACTCGACCACAGCGGCCTTAGTAGTAAAAAATAAAAAAAAATGTTACTTTCAAAATAAGTTTTGGATTCAATTATTACTGGCGAGAAAGCCATGAGTCTTTATTATCAACCTTTGTCAAAAACGCAAGCGATGGACTGGCGTATGAATTGTATCAGATTATTCATTCATTTCATTATAGTTAGTTCATCCCAGAAATTTTTGAATCTTCTCATAAACTCGGAGTTTACCATACACAAATTTTTGGTCTAACTCGCTTTAAACACCACTTTTATTTGGTGTTTATGGACGTGCAACCCTTATTTGCCCCAATATTAGGCAGCACTGTCGACAAATTTTGGAATCATTGTTCAAAAGTTTTGCCGCACTGTTTACTGTTTTGACAGTTCATAGGTCATCGACTTTTGGAATTTCCCGCCCAGAAACTTTTAATTCATCATTGCTGCTTTTAACTGCCATCTTATAACAAACTACTAAGTAAGCTGATTAAGCCATATTTTTTGCGTAAAAAAACCATCACCTAAATGAAGGAAAGGCTCGATAAATACTGTATGGACCTTGCATCAACAATTTCAATAGTTAAAAATTGATTTACGGAGTTCCGTGGTTGTCGTGGCATCACAAGTGGCGCCGAACGTTCAGGTCGCCCAAAAGTCGTCGTTAGACCAGAAATCGTCGTTAGAATCCATGGGATGATATTGGAAGACCGGAGAACGAAAGTGCGTGAGGTAGCTGAGTAGGCAACCAACTGAGCGGGAACATCACATTTAACACGAATATTTGTTGTATTTTGGAACGAATTTCCGTCATCCCTTGTCAAGTTTGGTTTGGAGACAAACCGGTTTCGGCGTTGTGCCATCTTCAGTGTAATTTTTCGTTCTCCCAGAACGACGGAAATTCGTTCCAAAATACAGCGTATAATTACCCTGTCGGAAACCACAACAACCAAAAAGAACGAATATTTGTATATAAAAAAGCTATCCGCGCGATGGGTGCGACGATAAGCGTAACCGGTTGATATCTTCAAAACCATGGGAAGAATCCATATATTGGACTACGAATTGCTACACCATCCAGCATATTCTCCAGATTTAGCCCAATGCGACTTTTTCCTATTTTTAAACTTGAATATATGGCTGGGTGGTAAGAGGTTTGGGTGAAATGAAGAGAATATCACTTAAACAAACGCTTATTTTAAAAGCCTTGAGAAAAGCTATAATTTGGAAGGAATAAAAAATGTTGTATAGAGTTGAAAGGAGATTATGTTGTGAAATATAACGCTTTTTTGCCGATAAAATATGTTTTATTCAAAAGACAATGATTTATCACACCGCCTTCGTTAATTACTTGTAAACAAAATAAACCAAATTACACAAACAAAAATTTCAAATATTTATGCAAAAACACCGTCACCACCTATCGCCGTATACCATGGAGTTGACTTCGCATTCACCATTGCTCAGTGGTCCATGCCATCGCAAACATTATCCAATTATATGCACTTTTTTTTAATATTTGTAATTAAGTACAATATATTTTCATAAACAAACCAAAATTTGTATTTGAAAGTAAATAAACAAATGTCAATTCAACTCAAAGTTTCTTAAACATCTCAATGAGAACGCTTGACAGTTGTTCATAAACTCAAAACCGCAAACTCGAGTGTACTGCGCAGTCAGAACATAGTATTACTCTGTTTGAATGGTTAGGTAAGTACGAATTTTTTAAAAATGATATCTTGAATAAAATGACATATTTATTGCTTTCTTCTTGAGTACTGACCGATAGAATTTTCGGAGCACTATTTCAGTTCGTTTTTGCACATATGCTGGCACATTTTTGCTATATAGATATATATATATATTTCGATATATTTTCGGTACTTTTACCGTACATTTTGGATATGTTTTCGGTATCTTTCAATATATGTATCTTTAGTGTATTTTGGTAAGTTTTGAGCTGAACTTTTTCTGTACTTTTTAAGTACATTTTCAGGATGTTCTTGTAAATTTTAGGTACTTTTCGTTAAAATTTTAAGGCTTTTCTAATACTTTTTGATTCTTTCCGGTAAGTTTCAGAGTTTTTCCATGCATTTACACACATAGGCCGTACATTTTTGTTAGAGATATTTTTCGATACATTTTCGATACACTTCCAATACTTTCACGGTACATTTTCGATATGTTTTCCGCATTTTTCAAGATTTCCTTGGTGTTTTTGGAAAGTTTTGAGCTGAACTTTTTTTTTGTACTTTTTCAGAATGTTCTTATATACATATATTCGGTACTTTTCGTTAAACTTTCAGGACTTTTCTAATACTTTTTTGTACTTTTTGGTATCTAAATTTCCGTTGCTTATTAGTGCATTTCTCGCACATTTCCAGTACGTTTCCATCACTTTGACGGTACATTTGTGCTAGATATATATTTTTTATACATTTGTGTACCGTGTACCGACTTTCGGTACTTCCTTAGAACATTTTCCAGATCTTTTAAATACGTTAACGGAACTTTGCCAGTCAATTTCTGCTAGATATATTTTTCGGTACATTTTCGATATTTTTTCGGTACGTTAACGAGTACTCTACGAGTCTTTCTCGCTACATTTTCGATATGTCTTCGGTATTTTTGCAATATATTCTCCTCGCTTTTTAACCTGAACTACTTCAATACTTTTAAGGTTAGCTTTCAGTACTTTTTTATGTCAAAAATAGTATCTACCTATTCATTAGATCCATCATTAAAAGGCAAAAGTGGCTAGACTTAGAAAGCAACAAAAATTGAATAGTTTTTTTTAATAAATTCTGTTTATTGGTCGACATGAAACGATTTTGGTAGGTTTTTGGAGCAACTCTTGGTATGAAAGAGAACTGTTCAGTTGTAATAACCTTTTTGTTTTCAAATCCAAAAAAATTGCCCCTTCAGTTATTATCGCTGACATTAAGTCAGTTAGTTATACCCTTTCGCATGCATACTTACATACAAACTTAAACATATTTATACACCTAGGCACACACCCAGAAAGATTTGCTTTGACATTGTCAATGTGTTTTTTTTGTATATGTACATTTGCTCTTGTCATTTGTCACGTTCGAAATTGTGTGATATTATTTAAAAATTTACATTCGCTTTGTCGCGTTCATCGCATATCAATTTCGTCTTTTATTATTTATTAATTTTTTTTTTTTTCGAAAATGCTCACGTACTAGAAAATGTGTGGTAATGCGCTAAATAATGATTTCTTTAACGTTTCACATTAACGATAAAAGTGGCTTTGGTTTCTGCTACGTGCCGCGCACATTTTACGAAATGAATCAGGCGCTATGTAGACGCTGTTAAGGAAGGTGAAAAAAAAAAAAAACAAATTAAAAAATCAATAAAATTTGCGAAAATTTACATGTCACACCATATTCCCACTTCCTGGTTGGGTAGATGTTTATGTTGACTGAAGATTAGCGCGAACATTTTTCATACGAAAAATGTTAAATACAACACATGTAATTTTACCACTTTTCTTTCTTTTTTTTTATTAAAACACTCTAATTTCATTTATTTTTTATTTTTTTTTATCAAAGTTCTCAACAAATGTCTACTCACCACAAGCGGTCACCCAGGCCGCGAGGCAACGAAGGTTGCTACTGAATGTGTCATTGTCATTAAATATTTATAAACTTACTAAGTATATTTTGATAACTATCGCGCATATGTACATATACAAATGTATGTATGAATATGTGTGTGTATGTGTGTGCATATTATTGCCTCAGTCTTTATATAAAAGATGAACAGATTTCTCAAATTCTCCACGCTTATTACGTCATTTTCTATGCTTGTAAATAAAAACAATCGTATTTCAAATTTCAAATTTCGTAGGCTTTATTTATTTGTTTGACCTCCTTCTACTTGTTTGTGATTTTAATCCTGTTGAAAATAGACTTTCAAAATAATTTTTTTAATTCAAAAAAAACAACATCCAAACCTAGTATCTAATCTTCTATCTATCTTCACTTCGAATTCGAGTTGTTCGTACTGTACGTGTTGCCTTGCAATCTAACAGGTTTGTTAATAATTTGAAAATTTGAAATTGACTCGATTCCAATATTTTTTAAATAATTTGAATTAAAAAACTACAAGTTTTCATACCTCTGCCATAATTTACCACTAAGTTTTCAAAAAAAAAAAAAAAAAGTTTCACAATTTGTATAGAATTACACACAAATGCATTTGGTTGTTAAATCTTTTAATAAGAATAAATAAAAACAAGAAAATTTCAAAATTTGTCTAAACTTAAAAAAAAAATAATTGACAAGGCCAGTTTATGGAAGATTTATGTGTGGAAAAAATGTAAAAAAAAAATGATAATATTAATATTAACCAAACTAAAAAAAATATATTAACCAATTGCATTTAAACTTAAATTAAAAAATCATGGTTGAAACATTTTTAAGAAATATAAATGGATTCAACAAAATTTGAAATTTCTAAAAGAAAGGAACGAAATTTCGTCATCTCTTGTCAAGTTTAGTCACACCCTGTCGGAAGCAACAACAACAAACGATCAGAATATATTTTCTTATTAAATTAACAAATCGCTTATATGAAATACATTTAGAATTATAGTAAAAATAAAAAATTTTATGCAATTTAAAAAAATTAAAACAAGTTTTAAACTTCTTAATCAAAAATTAATAAATTATACATATGTGTCCAATTAATTAGCAAAAAGTGCATTCAGAATTAAATTAATTTTGTAAGGTTAAATACATTTTTTACTAAAAAATAAAAAAAATTTTTTTTTAAATTTTAAGAGGTTTAAAGAAGTTAAACAAAATTCCAAACTTTAACCCAAAATCATAAACAAATTGCAATCAAAACTAAAGTTATTTAAATTCAAAATTTGAAAATTTGTATACATGTTATAAAATTTTATTTTTTGAACTTTTTAACGAAAATTAAGAAAAAGACAAGTATGTTTATTTATTTGACAAAAAAGTGCATTTTAAACATACTATTTACAATTAATTGGCTTGATAATACATACTATATACCATATATTTAGGGAAGTACATATGTATATTAATTTTTTCTGATTCTAATGTACAAATTTGACGTGTAACCTTAATGTGTTATTTGAAAAAAAAAAAAAAAAAAAAAAAAAAAAAATATGTCTAACTACACTACATAACAGCATAATCGATGTGCTTTACGCGGTCAGCACGTTAATTTGTATGTTTTTTTTTTTTTACAATGAACACCTACACATTTCTTTGCATTTGTGTATGTGTGTCTGTGTGTCTAAGTACTTTTTATATATTAATGTTTATGTGGTCTGCTCCGTACTGCTGTTTCCGTAAACTGTTATCAGACACTACACCGAGTGAGGGTCGTTTTGGCCACAAAATACCAAACAATAATCCCCGGTAAGTGTTATGTGAGTTTAGAAATAAACAAACAAACATACATACATATGTACACATTTATATATGTATATATTGAACACACACATAATCACTTGCGTATGTACATACATATGTGTGTGCCCCTTAAGCGCACGTCGAACATGTGCTACATAGCTAACCTCAGTCCAGCTTCAGCCATGACGTGCTTTAATGCCAATGTACTTCAACGCAAAATAATCAGAATTTTAGCCATGAAAATTTTTATTTTTATATTTGCATGCAAAACAAAAATTTTCATATAAATACACACTACTATGCTATGTACACACATAACTTTATCTATTTGCGGCGTACAATTCATAGTTGTGTTACTTCATGGCAACTGTAATCTTTTGCTGCTCAGATGTTACGAATTGTTTGTTTTTTGTTTTTTTTGTTTTTTTCTTTGCTAACGAAACCGCAGTCCAGTGCTACAAACAATGGAAGGTCTTGTCGCATTTACCATGTCATTTAGCAATGTTCCATTTCGCTGTTCTTGATACGACCTCGTCATAATGTACCAAAATATATAATTAAAGGAATTAAGTTTAAAGATCGTATCGAAGTTCAACAAAAAGCGGAATGCCCGTTGAACCATCTATGGCAATGAGTCTTTCGTTAAGTTCGTTATAGCGCGGATTTCTTCGAACTCAAGTGTGGCTTGAATTCGAACTACAAAACACTTGGATACTTTTTAAAGCTGGAGTGGAGGCGAATTTGGCCAAGCTCGAGGATATTGCGCCACTCGTTTTCTCTCCTATGCATCCTAGTAGTCCCTTTCCTTGTGATCTTTCCAACAAATGCAAGAATTTTGTGTCTTCTGCCACGACTTGTGGGTATCGCAACAAATACTTTCAAGATGGTATAACTTCCTCAGCGGTTACGCTGATAGCTAATGTACACAAAAAAGTATACTTATTTCCCTGTAAGAGCATATACAGACGGTAGCAATAAAAATTAAACCTCCAGCATTGCAGATTAAGAGAAGAGTATATTTGTTTTATTTTCAGCGCATCGTCAGTTTTATGTTTTTATCATTAAAATAAAGTTTATGTAGAAAAATTAAAAACAATTTTTTTTTTGAATAAGTTAGATACGTGCGGGATTTAAACCGCGTCAACGTTAAAAGCGTAAGCATTTTAAAATAGTTAAGTTTTCTCAAAAAGCTGCATTAACATTTTTATTTCATTTGGAGCGCACTGTTAACATTACAGTGCTGTCATCGATATCAGTCCCATTCTTTTTTAATCTTTGGTCTAGAACGAAATGGGGATTAAGAGTTGTTAATAACCGAAATACTTCCGATTGAATTCCGTAATCAAAATCCCTCTGTCCAGTTCTTTCTCTCTCTCCCTCTTTTTCTGTCTCTCTTTCTCTTTCTGTCTCTCTTTCACACTTTCTCCCTCTTTTTCTTTCTCACTCATTCTCTTTTTCTCACTCTTACACACACTCTCTCACTCACTCTCTCTCTCACTCACTCACTCACTTTCCCTCTCTTTCTCTCTTTATAACCATTATTCGGTTCGGGACCGGAAATAGTCCCATAATGAACTTGTGCTGAACTAATCCCGAAATAGTCCTGAATAAGTTCTGCCCTTATGACTTTTCTCACTCATAATAATTATGAGACATTTTTTATACTATACATAAGTCTCAAACAGTCTTGGGCAAAAATCTAACTAAATAATTAATAGTTTAAATTGGGGAAATCAATTATAATTAATAATTGATAATTAAATTATACTAAATTGTTAGTTATGTGCGAAATTACAATTAAAAAATTTAATTTTAGTTATTGGCATAATTAAAAAACCGTTGTTTAATTATAATTAAAAAGTTTGAATTGGTAATTAAATCAATTATAATTAAGTATTTTCATTATGGTAACAAATTTTTTTATTAATCACAACTAATTTAATTATAATTAAAAGTTATTAATTTTTTCATTAAATATGCCCAACACTGGTCTCAAACTGATATACTTTAAAATATTTTTCTTGCTCATAATTATTATTAAAAGACTTTTATAATGCTTACGAAAATTTTGATGACTTTTTTAAAACTCCGCCATGAAATAATTATTATTATGCGTCTCTGGATGATAAATTTAAGTAAATAGCAATTTAGGCAAATCTTCTAAATTTTTCTACATTTTTGAAGCTTTTCTTGAATTTTTCAGAAGTAAGGAAATTAATGATTACAAAATATAGCGCAATCGTCTCTAAAAAAAATGTTATATTCACAAAAGGGTACTAAAATGTTTCCTTTGTATTGTTTATTATTCAGTGAATAATATTCACTTTCCAAACAATTGTTTATTTGTCTTTTCTAAATTAAAGCAAGAATTTCAGTGCGAATAAAGAAGAAAAGAAACAATTTCGAAAACGAAGCGAAAAATTAGAGGTAATTGTGGCAGCAATAAAAAGAAAAATAAAATGAAAAATTAATCTGAAGCCAGAGCGGCATGACGGCCGGCACGCGGTGAGAACTGTTGGAGCCAAGAGGGGGGCCAAGCACATGCCAAAACACGAGACACATGTGCCACCTGACGCACACACATTCGCCTCTGTGTGCGTGTGTGTGTGTGTGTGTTCAGGTGAGCAGCAGAACGGACGGACAAACAGAATGAGCGGAATGAACGTAGCACAACAACGCAGACGGGCAAACAAGTTGGCAGCTGACAAGCGAACAGACAACAAGTAGGAAATCCATACCGTAAAGCTGTTTTTGCCGGACAGGTGGTACAAAGGTGGTACACGTAGCAGCGTCGCGTCGTTGGCCTCATACACAGCAAAAACAACAAGCGCACAAGTGACTAGAACGAGCAAAATAATGACAGCTTTGAAAATAAAAATTATAAATACATACATATGTACAACAATAGCAAATAAAATAAAAACACAATCACAAAAACTATAATACTAGCTGTTGTGCTGTGCTCAACCTGAAAGTTCCACCACCATGTTAACCAGCTCGACAACCAACCAACTAGCCCCATCAGCTACCAACCTTTCAATCAGCCAGCCCTCTACATCTACTCGTATGTTCACGCTAACGCTATCGTCCTCCCCTCCACGCCCCATCTTCCTCAACCCATCGGTTCACACGTTCCGTTCGTTTATGTAGTCGCTCGATTTGTTCGCTAGCCATTGTCGTCAACCTTGAGTTTCAAGGTGCTCATACGTCAATGTTTTTGCGACGCAGATTGAAAGTGGCAGAAAATATTGTAATAAAAAGGGTGCGGGGTGGGGGAGAGAATAAATCTAGAAGTATTTATACTAAGGTACATAACAACAACAACAGAGCCCCAGTGAGTCAGAGAGAGAGAGAGACTAAACAGTCAATGCGTCCAAAGCTTACAGCAATGACAACACCAAGTACAATCAACAGCCAACAAAAAAGATGGGCGAAAGGAGCACTAAAGCATGACAATGCTTAAAAAACATATGACGATGGTGTCCAATGGTGTGAAAGAATGATTCCTTTAATTGTATTTTTAGGCTTACCTGCCGTTTGTTGATGACTGGAAGGCCAAACACAAAATTCAATAACTTAAAGCATTTGTTTAGTTTTTACAATCTGAACTATTGAGAGGTATAAATCGTATTACCCTCTCACATTTTTTCCGCTCATTTAAAGTGAAGTTAACTGGCAAAGGTTTCTAATTTGTACTTACATTAACGAGAAACGAGATTAGGAAGCTTCCTCCGCACACAAATACAAGCCCTGTAATCAAAACCTTACGAGCAATTGTTATATTCTTAGAACAACACAATTTGGTCGCTTGGACATAGTAAAATGTACAGATGAAACTACAGACTCGCCAGAAAACCGCATTTCGAACCGTAATGGAATCCCTTCTGATGTCGTTTAAATACGAGTATAACCTTTTATCCCGAGGGAGAGTGACAACCGACTCGGAAATCGATTCTGCGATGCAATCGAACGGGGCATATGAGATAGTAACTGTTTGCAGTCGAAGCAACTTCCAAACAATTTCGAAGGCATCTCTACGAACGAGCCGACGAGATCCCTATATACTCGCATATATGTTAAGACCATCAAGTGTACCGACAGCTGGGATTCACCGGGTACCAATTATCATCTTGACGAACTCTAACTCTTCTACTAAATACGAAAAGAGATAATGGGGCAGAGACTATGGTGTAAATAAGAGCATCATCTCGCGCGGAAAAGTCTGAAATTAATACTTCGAGGAACTTAGTGCTGATTTGTCTACACGTTTGAAAAACGATGCCAGTATCTTCCAGGTAAGAGTGCTTGGTAACTGCGATGCATGTGAGATCGTAGATGATCAGAAAAATATCAGACCACAATTTATTCTACTAAAAACTTCTGTCGTCAGATATTCTGATGTGGAAATTCTACTAAACAAAAAAAATGTTCTAGATATTGGCAAATCTATATACATATATAAAACAGGATGTATGTAACGTATGGACTCCAAAACGGCTGGGCCGATTTTGATGAAATTTTCAGGGAATCTTCAGAATATTCAGGCGGGTGACACTGGGAAGTCTGATTTTCATATTGCACCACCAATCTATGTACATACATATGTATATAAAACAGAAAAAATGTTTATGTATGTCCTTTATAGGCGTCAAAAGTACCAAACCGATTTTAATAAAATTTTTACAGTTAGAATGTCGATAGGTGGCGCTGGAGTCGATAAATTTGTAAAATCCGTATTTACAGACCGATTTGATTGAAATTCACAACATTTATTAGGCTCCTAAACATAAATACTTTGTGTGAAAATAATGTCGATAGGGGGCGCTGGAGTCGATATATTTCTAAAATCCATATTTACAGACCGATTTGAGTGAAATTCACAACATTTATTAGGCTCTTAAACATAAATACTTTGTGTGAAAATAATGTGGATAGGTGGCGCTGGAGTCGATATATTTCTAAAATCCATATTTACAGACCGATTTGATTGAAATTCAAAAAATTTATTAGGCTCTTAAACATAAATACTTTGTGTGAAAATATACTCGATAGGTGGCGCTGGAGTCGATATATTTTTAAAATCCGTATTTACAGACCGATTTGATTGAAATTCAAATTAGGCTCCTAAACATAAATACTTTGTGTGAAATTAATGTCGATAGGTGGCGCTGGAGTCGATATATTTTTAAAATCCGTATTTACAGACCGATTTGGTTGAAATTCAAAATCTATATATATGTATATATGTATATAAAAATTAAATGCCCCTTGTACATTACCGCATCACTTGAGAACGGCTGAACCGATTTGGTTGATTTTTTTTTTGTTGTGGTAAAAGATGAAAAAATAAAAGGTTTGTATGATAAAAAAAGTGGAGCAACGCCTAACGATTTTAAAGAAATTTTAATGTGGAAGATACACCACACAAAGTGCGACATGCGGCAATCTGTTATTTGTTTTGTTTCATCTTTTGGGGGTTTTCGGGTTCGAGAAATCTGTATCTGCATTTCATTTTTACTAACAACGGCCACTAGGATGCGCTTTGGTGCGAAAAATCCATATTTTTAGGTTTTTCTGACTAAGAAGCTAGTCATTGTATTCCATTTGTTGTGCGTACAGAATGTATAAGAGGGGGCAACAAAACAAAAATACTTTAAAGGCGCAGCGAAGCACGCCGGGGTATTAGCTAGTGTACTTTAAAAACAAAACGGTTTCGACGTTGTGGCATCTTCTGTGTCAGTTAGCGTTCAGCCAAGGCAAAAGAAAAGTTCGTTTCAATATACACTTTTAAATGACTTCAATATATAAAAAGGTGGTAACGCTAAGAAAAAATTTTAAATTTAAATAATTCAAATTTCTGATCTTCTGTTGTTGTTGCTTCCGACAGGGTGTGAAATGATTGGTTTTGGAACGAATTTTCTTCATCCCTTGTCAAGTTTGGTTTGAAGACAATTAGGTTTTGGCGTTGTGCCTTCTTCAGTGTCAAAACTAAAAATTTAACTGACATGACTATTTAAGTTTCCTTTAATTTGATCACTATTTTCAGGGTAGTTTAAAAAAGTAAAATTTTTTATATTTTTTATAAACTATGTTGGTGTGGCAACTCTGTTTGTAGTTGTGCTTGTTTTAAATCAAAGGTTTTTTCCATACTTTTTATTTGCTATACAAATTGCAATATATTATTTTATGGTACCTTTGATTTGAATGGATCAATTTGAACTTGATTAGAATAAATTTTTCTTGCATGTTCTATACCGATAATATTTTAACAAATTTTTGTTAGATAGTTGGCAACCTTTTTCTAAGATACATCGGCATTTCAGGGTTTTTAAACAAATTTGCAAAAATTGATTTTCCGCAATTTTTTTTATATAATGCACACTGAAGATTTTTTAAAAGTATAGAAGAAATAGCAGAAGATCGTCAGTAGAAAATTTGTCAAAATTTAACGGTAACTTGCAATAACTTATACGAGTACTTGCACTTAGTTGAATGGACTACACAATTTTTTTATGATTTCTTATAGTTTGAAATGAAAACT
Organism: Philophylla caesio; assembly: GCA_963971545.1. Lineage (NCBI taxonomy): Eukaryota > Metazoa > Arthropoda > Insecta > Diptera > Tephritidae > Philophylla > Philophylla caesio. The sequence continues at coordinate 35,878,136 of OZ020604.1, read as the reverse complement.
TTTTTTTAGTGCTTGACAAAATTTAATGCGTGAATTTATATGGTTTTTGCTAGAAATTTTCTATGTACTTTATTTAAAAAATAATACAAATTTAAATAATTGTGTTTTAATTCAAAGAAAAATAAAAATAAATTAAATAAATTGCCCGAAATTGTTATTATGTGTAGCTGTGTTATAGTTGTTAAAAGCACTGTATAACTTTGTTACGATGCTACAAAAATTCGCAAGCTGTATTCTGAAAGTATTTCAAAAAAAAAAAAAAAAACGTAACATCTCACTGATAGAATTCCAGTGCTAGTCTCGGCGTCTATTAATCAAGGTCTTATGCGCCATTTAATACATTTGAGTTATGTATGAGTAAGTGTATTTATATGCGTTACTAAATCCTCCTAAACAAAAATAATATATAACTTTTGTGTATGTACATATGTATATAAAATATATTTATGTGTATGTATGTACCTACATTCGTTTAAACGAAAACAAAGAAAAGAAGCACTCACAAAGAGAGAAAGCCAAATTACTGCCGCCGATTACCCCAAATGCGTAGCGGCAACCTCAATTTCAATATGCCGCCGCGCCACTCGAAACATTCTCAAGGTCTCGCACACAGTTAGCGTCAGACGAGGCTGTTAACCTCCTAAAAGTATACCTCTGTAGGTACGTACGTACATAAGTGCATTTGTTATTGTAATTGCTTTGTTTGCGTACTTTTGTTGCTTTTATTGCTTTTATTGCTTTTTGTTGGTGTTCTTCTCTCTTTTCCATTTTACCTTTTTTTTTCCAGTTTCGATATTTTCTAATGGTGACAGGTTTGCGCTGCGTGTGTGTTGTTCATTGTGCTTTTGACAGGATATTAAAATGTGACCTTGACGTGGCTTTTGAAGTGTGTGCTGCTTAAAAAGCCATTAGAGAAATTTGTACACAAATGTTGGTTGCTTTATAAATTCAATATTTATTTTACCATACTCATGCCGTTCAAATAAATTGAATTATATTTAGCTGAATGAAATATTAATGCGTACAAAAAAATTTAATTTAATTAGAATTAATTTAATGAAAAGACCAACAGAATGTCAAGTTGCTTAGGCAAATAAGTGGCCAAAGTTGGTAGCGGCGACCTTCTCCAACAATATCAAATATGCATAAAAGTGACTTTTTGATACCACAACTGGCTTATTCAATTTAATATTTACACCAGCAAATTAATTACATACTCGTAGCAACCTCGTTTTGACAAATTTCAGAAATATATTTTTATTTTATATATTTTCCTAAATTTTTCAGTTAAAACCCAAGTTTCCAAAAATTGATCAAAATAATAATTTTTCCTCAGAGTTTTTAGAATTTTTTTTAGTATTTAATTTTGAGTTAAATTTTATTACAATAAAGTGCAATGCATCAAACATTTAGGCTTGAGCTCAACTTGAAGTTAAATTGAGAAACATTACTCAAATCTCTAACGGTGTTTCTCAAGTGTAGAATCAATAAAAACGGCGTTTTTTACGGAAATAATTACGGTTCTCAAGTTAAAAAACACCTAGTTCTCAACTTTAACTCAACTGCGATTCTTTGACCTGAAGGGTGTTTTTTTTTAGACATGTGGCTTTTAAGAAAAAATAAAACGCATTTAATTGAATGCTATGGCCAAGAATTTAGCTTTATTATAAAGATAAGTGGTTGCCATTATGTATTGTTTTCTTCTTTTTGTTTTAAAAATTATTTGGGGCAAGTGACCGCCGCGGCTGGCTCGAATAAATTCCAGCCGTGACGACCAATTTTCGATCACTTTGGGTCAGTAATTGGGTCCGTATGTCAGCAATAACGCGCAGAATATTCTCTTCCAAGGCGTCAATCGTCTCGGACTTATCTGCGTAGACGAGCAACTTCACATAACCCCACAAAAAATAGTCCAGCGGTGTTAAATCGCACGATCTTGGAGTCCACGCTACTGGTGTACGACGCGAGATAATGCGCTCACCAAAAGTTACTTTAATAAATTGATTATTTCGTTGGCTGTATTGCATGTAACGCCGTCTTGTTGGAACCAAAGGTCGTCCACATCTACATCCTCCAACTTTCTTTCCAACGAAAAAGTTATTAATCATGGCTCTATGGCGTTCCCCATTGTCTGTATAATTATGGCCGGCTTCATTTCTGAATAAATATGTACCAATGATTCCCTCTGCCCATAGAGCACACCAAAACTGTGACCTTTTGAGGATGTAACGGCGTCGCAACAATGGCTTGTGGAATATCATCACTCCAAATGCGACAATTTTTTTTAATTAATGTACCTATTAAACCAAAAGTGAGCTTCATCGCTGAACAAAATTTTCTTGTGAAAATCGGGATCGGTGGCCATCTCGTTTTGGGCTCATTCACCGAACGTGCGAGGCGCTTGATGGTCGTTCGGCTTCAATTCTAGCACGAGTTGTATTTTGTAAGCCCGCAAACCAAGATCCTTCCGCAAAATCTTCTATAAAGTGGATGGGCACAGCTTCAATTGTTGCTCGCGATAGGGGTTGAACTCATTCAGGTCTTCTTCGATTCTCTACTCCACAGCAGCAATAGCGTCTTCAATGCGCACTGTACGGCGTCTCTGAGGATGCGCGTTATCCACTAGAGTAAACGTTGTGCGAAACCGATCCATGGTTGCTCGAATTACCGACTGTGATGGGCGATTATGTCGACCGAATATTAGACGCAGCGTCGCGGGAACCGAACCATTATTTTGGTAATAAATTTGCACGATTTGCAAACGTTGTTCCGGAGTAAGTCTGTTCATTATGAAATGGCAAACCAAACTGAGTATAAATCAAGTAACAGCAGTCAAAAAGACCAACTGCGAAAAAAGTATTGCCTCATTGAAAACCAGACGTCTAAAATATGAACTGAAAAGTTTGAGAATGATGTTTGATATTAACTTGAGAACCATATTTTCCTTAAAGGTTGAAGAAATATTTTTTTTTGTTTGTTAGGTAGTTACAAGTGCTGATTTTTGAGAATATTTTTTATCGTACTCGTATGTAGGTGTTGCCAGTTTTTTTCCATATAAAGACATGTGAGAACGCGTTATATAAACGAAATATATAAATGCGATTAAAAAATAATTTTCAGAAATTAACGCCAACTCAAAAATGCACTTCAGTGCATTAGAATGAGCTACAAGATTTCATAGTAAAAAAATCTGAAAATTGAACAATTTATTTTTCTTCTAATTTGTGAGTATTAATTACAAAAAAAAAACGAAAATCTATGTTTATATGATTATAGTATGGATATGAATAAATGTATTAGAATAAATGGGGAAATGAATACGGATATGAGATGAATTATTTACTCGAATTCTGAAATATTATTTCGAATTCTTAACGTATTTATGCCAAAACTGGTGGTAACTTTCTTTACGACTTTTTGAATAAAATACTGAAAGTTTTTCTTTTCTTTTACCGATTTCTTTTAGAAGTTGCGTTAATAAATAAAATTTTGGGTAAACAACTCGCAGCTTAAAGAATTCGCCGAAAAGTTAGAAATTATTTCAACTAAGTTTGTATTTAAAATTTTTCTGATATCACGATTTACAAATGACGAGCTCGGAGCGAAAATTCTGAATTCCCTAAGGTTTTTCCATTGAAATATCTCGTTTTTGCTCTGATTCCGTCAAATATGGATGCGAATATTAATAAGAATGAAATTGTGAATATCGATATAGTTGCGAATATGAATAATATTAATATGAATACAAATGTGAATACAAATGTGAATACGAACATAAATAGAAGTATGAATAAATAAATGTAATGTAAAATGAAGGTGAAAATGTATACGAAAATTAGTTAATATGCGAATGAATGTGAATACGAATATAAAATCGAGTATGATTGTAAATTTGAAGACGAATATTAATTGATATTTATGTTAAACAATGTGAATACTCGTATAAGTATAAATATGAATACGAAAACTGAATGCTAACGCGATATAAAAATATCGATAATGGAAAACTAATATGAACCGATATGTTACATTATGTTAAATATATTTTAATTTTAATTTAAAATGTTTTTTTTGAAATTAAAATTTTTATTTTATTTTATATGTTTTTATATTTTTTAATTATTTATTTTTATTAAATTAATTTATAATTAATTATTTTTTTAATTTAAAAATTTTTTTTTATATTATATTTTTTATTTTTATTACATTTTAAATTTGCAACCTCATAGTTAATGAAAATATCGATAATACATAAATCAATGGGCATATATTTATCGATTGCATTGACGAAATCGATAAGGACGCATATCGATGACTATGAAAATATCAATACCGATTATAACACCGCCAACTGAGCTTACATCGAAAATGAAAGCAAAATCGATAACACTTTTAATCACGTTAATGATAATTGTAACAAAGAAAAATAGTATTTAATATATTGATTACTAAGATGAAATCGATGTTAAAAATGAGGAAATCAAATATATCCATGAAGAGTACGCAATGTAGAGTTTTAAAATATCAGCAACAATACAAATACCATCACCGATTACTATAGCGATACCGATAAATGCGATATGTTTTTAGCAAAATCGTTAAAATTATTGACATCATTAATGATAATTAAGTTGAAAACAATGTGTATGAAAATATCAATTGCATGGAAAAAACCGATAACGATAACGTTACCTAGTATATCGATATCTTTACTAACGAAGAATACAAAAAATAGTCATAAATAGTACTTCATATCAAAACCGTTTGCTACAAATTTTCTTCTTATTTAATTATCAACATATTCTCATCGCACAAAGCAATTTCACGCCAGCTCATCGCTTATTTTCGTTTATTTGCTGCTGATTGCTGTTGCTGCCGCTGCCGCCGCCGCCGCTGTCAGTGGGCATGCGGTGAAAATTTTGCATTTATGGCGCAATAAAATGTGCGCATGCGCACGCGCATAGGCAAGCGCTCGAGACTGAAAGCAGTTAGGCGATATATCCTCAACTATGTTTGTATGTACACACACACATATGTGTGAATGCATATAAAGCAATAATCAAACTGCAATCATCCATCCAATGAAGGCAATAATCATAAGCGACGACAGGCAAACACCGCAGACAGCCAAATGAAATGGCCAAAAGTGAAAAATGTGAAAAGTCGGAGTAAATGCGTTTGTGCGAGTTTGTTCATTCACTTTCATTTATCCAACAAAGTGTGTAACCGTTCGTTCGTATCTATGCATTTCCATTTTACTTTGGCAATTCGAGTAAGCAAATGCTTTTCCTGCTTTCCATTTTTAATTTTTGTAGTTTCGTCTAATTTTTTTTTTTTGCATTTCGATCAGAGACATTTTCGCTGCTCACTTTTCGCCATTCAATAATTCATTTTTACACACATACTTGCAATTTTCTCCATAATTTGTAGCTACATATGTATGTATGTATGTATATTTTTTTATTTTTATTATGAAAGTTGCCGGTTACTAACGAAAGTTGTGGCGATGAGCGAGTGAAATGCTAGCGCATACATACATACATACATACGATATATGTACATATGTATATTAATTGAAAATTGATAAGCATTATAATCGTTAGTGAAAACATTGATTTGATTTAGCGTTTATTGTTGTTGTTGTTGTCTTTCGTTTTTGTTTTTGGACTTACAGTAGTAATTAGCGTTCGATCGGCCACGCATCTCTCAGCTACTGCATTCAAAAAATTTGTTATTGTTCAACAGCGTCGCATGCCAGTTACAACAACAACCGACATAGCTGAGGAATGTGCTCCTGAACGTCGCTTTTTCCGCTATTTTCAACTTTACCCAATGTATGTAGCTATTTTGTTGTTTGTGTTGAAGTCGCCGGTTAAAAATGTTGTAGCCGGCAAGTTGGCGATACGCCGTCGTTTGCTGAGTAGCTGCACTCAATGCGTTCGTCCGTGCGTTCGTTCAATGCATTCCATTGCTTCAATAAAATAGACGCGCACTCGCATATTTGTCTCCTCTCGCCTGCTCATTCTTCTCTTCTTAATACTCCTTCATCATCATTTTAAATGCAATCTTGTCGCTGAGCTGCTTCGTTGCTTCGTTCGTTGCGTTGTAATACGATATTCAAATGCGTTGCATTCAGTGATTTGTTGGAATTTAAAATGTGCCGTGTTGTAATTGTTGTTGTTATTGTTGTTGTTTACTCCACAGAGGTGCTGATGCTGATCGCTTAACTCATATTACACTTTATTTTTCTCAATTTTTATCTCAGATTTGTATCTACCTTAGTTACTGTTAGTTATTTTGTTTGCCGCCTTTGTTGTTGTGTAATTTCTTTTGTAATTTCTAATGTTACGCTTGAAGGGCTTTCACAATGCTAAAACTGTAATATTTATGTATAAAGTCATAAGCATATTTTCAAGTGTTTTTTGTATTTATTTTTACTGGGTCGAGTTGTAAGAAAAGTTTGATTTTTTTTTAAGTTAAACTTTCTTGACGTTGGTAGTAAATTGAAAAATATACACATATAGAATACGGCCAATGCAAGGGAGATGATTCGACAAAAATCGGAAACAAGTAAAATCATCATACCTGTACTTCGACACACAAATTCACCACATCCAATCCCACGATAACTGCACCCGCTACGTCTAAACGAACCATAACTTAATTCAGCACAACTAAATTCACCCAATTTCAGCGCACCATATAACCACACTTATACTCACAATATCTAAACAATTTCGAACTTAACTCATCAGTCATCGACTCGCTTCACCTCATCAAGTATGAATTTTTATTTTTTTTTATTTTGGAATTCAGCTTTGTGGTCATTTTAATTTTAGTATACATATATCCATAGATAAGTTAGGTTGGGTAAGGATGGTTGCCCCGGGCACACACCTAGGCATGAGGATATTGTCTTTTAGGACGCCATTTCCCAGATGACAAAACACTGCGAGATGATCAAGAAACAGCGAACTTAGCTTTTTTCTCCCCCGAGAGTTCCTAACTTCTGTTGAAAATCCTTGCAGCAGTCCGGATGTGTATAAATCTGTCCTAAGGAGGGTTCTCGACAGAATACCCCTCCACCACTCACCTTGCCATTAAGCTTCTTAGCTTCGATCTATCCATAAAGATGCCTACCACGACGATTTTGGCGGAGTAGCAATTCTTTCCTTCAGGGATGAAGTGGAAGCTCGCCAGTATACTATAGTGCCTAGACTGCAGACCTGTTAACAGCCCAGATTCCCTGAGACTCTTATACCTCCTTGTCTACGATAATGACCGGCATTATGTACAAAAAAGCATTGAGTGCCAAAGTTGGAATAGTTCGAATAGACTATCGCCTGTAGTTGTATAAGGCGACCGATCTCTTCTTCGCATTTTCCTCAAGGTTAGGCCTTCACGACAGTTTCATATCTATCTTTGACTCTTACTAAAGACTGTAGGCGAACATTTTAGTGAATACGACCAGTTTCGCTGCGATGGGATTGATGAGAAGGCTGCTATTGAACGTTCACCTAGTCACCAAGGTCCTCCAAGAGGCAATTTCCAACCACCATCCCCTATTGACGTTTCTCCAAGTACAGGCGATCCCTCACTCCTTGATCAAATTCCAAGCTAAATTAGAGATTTAAATGACGTTTTTTAAAAACGCCCTCAATTACAAGAAAGTTGCAACTGCCAAGTCTTTGTGGGATCTTCCTCTATTCACTATTTTTCGTATGCAGGTCGTTGTCCACCGATTTCGATTTCCACTTAACAATAAGCATGTTGATCATCCGCAAGACAGTCCGAAAGGATTCCGCTTGTCATCCAGTCTCTCCAACGCCTCAAATAAAAACGACGCCAGACAGATGGGCCTGAATTGTAAACTCCATAATTTAAGCAGAGAGAAAATCGCGCTGGGCGTTAGACACGAAGCTTTTATCTCTATAATATGTAAGTAGAAAACTTTCGGAAGGAAATGAAAGCGAATTTTGCAAACTAAGTAAACACTAGAGCATATTATCCGGGAACGTTTAGCTGTCGATTGACCCTGACATTTTAACAGGAAAGCCTCCTTTCGAGTTCCTAAAATAAAACAATTTTCAATGGAAAACTTCAACAGATGCCTTTCATTAGATTTGATTCACATTATCGAATGCAAAAAATTTATAAAAGTTATATCTACTTAAATCGATATTTTTCTTTATATGTGTTAACTAAACTTTGATGTACATATATACATAAGTACTACATACATATGTACATATCTATACTATTATTTTACTATGTGTGATATTAACAAATTAACTCTCTTACTTTTTCAGGTATGTAGAAAAATTTCGTTGAAATTTTGCTGAAAATGGCTATAACAATTAGAGTAAGTAAATTGAAAGAGGTCTATGTACCAGTATATTCGAGTACGTATATTGATCAGATATGTATATACAAGTCGGCAAATCTTGGAAAATACAAAGAAAAGGGAATTGACTTTGGAGATTACTTATTTTGAGACTAGGGAATCCAAACTAGTATACCAACTGGTCTAAAAAATGTGTATCTCTTTTAAAGACTGAGACTGCCGCACTTAACAATACTTTAATTCGCAATAAATAGGCATTTTTTAATGTGATAACGCTTGCAATATAACAAATTAATTCAACTAATAACACTGTCCAACAAATGAAGACTTTTTGAATGGAACAGAATAGCGACCCTATATTTCTGAAAGGGTATGTTGAGTAGATGATTTTTGTAGAACAAACTTATGGTCCAGCACGTCTGAGTTTTTTTTTACAGTGGGTCAAAGTTTTCATTTTTTGGCCGAAGGGAGCATTATACTATATGAAAAAAATGTTGTAAGTTAATGTCTGAGAGAATTCTTATGGTCAGAGTTGTATTGTGGAATTGTATGAGGATTATTTTTGTGGAAGATCTTAACCCTCTAACTGGTCTCTTTATGGGTCAATTTGACCCTTTTTTCGAGAAAATCAAAAAATATCCTTTAAAAAAGGACATTTAAGGATTAAAATATTCTACGAAAATGTTTGGCGGAAAATTATTCTGTTCCAAAAATGCTGTTTACACTGATTAATTGAATATGAAGATATTTGAATAGTTGTTTTCTTGATTACAAAAAAAAAAATTCTGAGAACACGATTTATCAAAACATAATCGCGTTCATTTTGTTTATTGATAAATTCATTATGAGAATGTTTAATTAATATTAAATTTTATGGAATACTTAAAATCAATTTATTCATTCAGCTCATAAATTCAATTTAATTATTTTTTAAATTTATGTGTTAAACACTGAATCAATTAACAAACTGATTAAAATGGCAAGTAACTTTTAATTTTGTTAAGTAAAATTTTGTATATTTGCATTTTTTAATGATCGTATTCCATGTACTTGATTACTTTAAATTAAAAATAAGTAATAGTAAACCAGGGCACGTATAATATATAGGAACATATCGCACCCTAAACCAAAAACCGTCACAACTCAAAATTTTTTAAAATCGCTTTTATCTCATAAACCTATTCCCAGAATACTTCCCAACATGCTCCGAAAATTTCTTCATCGTAACTATCTTATTTTTTCGAAAAGTACGTTTAAAATATTACAACCATTTTTACATAAAATTTTTAACTTCTCTTGGATATTAAAAAAAAAACCTTTTTAAATCCTTTTTCCACATAAACTAATTCACGGAATACTTCCCCAACTGCTCCAGAAATTTTTTCGTAGTTACTATCTGCTTTTACTGGAAAAATATGATTATAAAATTATCATCATTATTGTAGAGACTGTTTGTTTTGCCTCTCCTGAACATTTGAGATTTTTTGAATTGTGACTGTTTTTGGTTTAGGGTGCGATATGTACTTCATAAGCGTGATAGTTTTTTTCTTTAGTCTTAATCTATGAAATTTTTTTTTAAAACAAAGTGGTTTAAATAGGAAAGGTGTGGCAAAGAAAAATCGAATAAAAAATGTGTACTAAAAAATTAATTAAAAACTTAAACTAAACAAAATTTAAAAAAAGTAGTGATTTAAAATTAATTTAAAAAAAAAAATAAATTAATATTAATAGAAACAAATATTTCAAAAATAAGTAACATTAAATCAAAAAATTAATTAAATTGAAATTAATTTTAATTTAAATTTTAAATTAAAAATTGTATTAACAGAGAAGATGTGGCCAAAAAAGTTTAATAAAAAAATTTTACTAAAAAAAATTTACGAAAAACTATAATTAAAAAAAAATAATTCACTTTATATGATTAATAATTTAAATAACTTTTTTCTTTTAATTGTAATTAATTTTTGAATTTAACCCAAAAAAAGGGTAATTAAAAACTATAATTAAAACTAATTATTAAAAAAATGTATTTAAATTATATTAAAAAATAGTCAAATTTAAATACTAAATCACTTAAATTACTTTTTTAATTTAACTTTAATTCATTTTTTTAGTTCAAGTGCTTAATTAAATTGATAAATCAAAAATTTTACCCAAAATAATTCATTTAAAACTAGACCTAAAAAAATATTTAAAAAACTTATTTAAATAAAATTAAAAACTAAATAAATATAAAAATAAATTAAATTACATTTTGAATTTGATTTTAATTATTTTTTTTAATACAAGTTCTTAATTGATCTTTTATAAAAAAATTTTTTTTAGTAGTTGTTTTTTTGCCACATATTTTCTATTTCAACAAATTTTAATTTCAAAATTTTACTAAAACTAATTTTGAAAATTTAATTAAAATTTATTTCTAAAAATTCAATTAAAATTAATTTTAAAAATTCCTAAAAATTTATAAATTTTTGAATGCGCAAATAAATTTTTGAATCATAGCATATAATTGTGTAAGTATGTATGTAATGTAATTTCGTTGCATTAAAGTTTGTATATTAGTTAATCAGATATTTAATATATCTTTTTCTGTCCTACAAATTATAAAGAATCACGGAGATATAATTGACAATCTTATAACTTTTTCTCTGCGCTCATAGAATTTGTGCGCTAAGCCCTTGTTCCTAAAAATTTCCTGAATTGATACTCGTGAAAATTTGTAACCAACTTTTTTGTTCAAAAGTTATCAGATCTGGTAACACTTTTCCGCAAAAATTTGGATCTCGAGATACGGAAATATCTTTAATATTTAAAGCCACACAAAAAAATCAAACCCCACTTCATTTGAGTCCAATTTATATTTTCATATTTATTTACATGACTCATGCGCTCAAATCGCATCGTTGCAGATTTTCCGCCTTTTTTAGTTTTGGTTTGCTTTTGGGCCAACACGTGCATATTTCGAAAACTGCATTTAACGGTTGAGTAAATTTCAATTTAACGCTGCAAAAATGGAAATAAATACTACAAAACTAAAAAAAAAAACATCTAAACAAAACACACAAGTGGTCCGTTGTCGGTTGGTCAGTCTGCAGTAATCTTTAACTAACCGGTAGGCCATGCGGGCCACACTTACATATAACTAAACCGCCCGCCCATCCGCCGGCCTGCCTACCTGTCTGTCAGTCTGTTAAATAGTCTGCAAATTTAACGGCGTCACAATGCGCGTTTATTCCATTTGCCTCTTTTCGACTCGGTGAGTATTTTCAATATTTCAAACTCATTAAACCGAGTATGAGGTATAATATTGTTATTCACAATTTTATTGTTTTCCTTTTGTTGTGATTTTTATATTCGTTATTTTTAGTTTTATTTAATTTTTTTATTGCTTTTTGCCGCAGCAAGTACTGACCATAGACAAGAAATTTACTACGCGCGCCACCACTCCACTCCATGGACTTTTTCTTTTGGCCGTCTTTGTGAGGAGCGATATTGTGTTGTTTAGCCAGAAAATGTAAAATAAAAAATTTAGACAGCAACAAAAAAAAAAGAAACGTCGAATGTACAAATGAAATCAGTTGAAAGTTTCGAAATTTTCCAACTCTACTTCACTCTACCCAAATAAAATTTACCAAAGTTTTTCTTGTTCGATTGAATGAAAGCATGCATGCATGTATTTATGTACAGTGGCGAGTAAAACAAAACGACTCAGTTACATAATTTACTATATTTTATTGAAGCGATTTTTTCAGAACTATTTCAAGACCGTTTCTAGTCTAGCTACAAGCTTCATCAAAATGACACAGAAATGATCTTGAACAAGTCTTGAAACGGTTTTATGAGTCCCAAAAACATCCCAAACTTGTTCCAAAATAGTTCTGAACAAGTCTCGAAAAGATCCCATACATGTCCGAAAATAGCCTCGAAACGGTCCGGAACAAGTTGCAAAATATCCCTAAAAACTCGTTAATTAATCCCGAAATGATCCGAATATAGTCTGTTAACCAGTCCCGAAATTCACCTGAAATAGTTGTGTATTAGTCCCGAAATGTTCCTGAAGTGATAAAAAAATAAAAATCCAAAAACGAACTGAAAACGTCGTGAACTAACTCGAAATTAACCGTTAATAGTTTGTGAACCAATCCCGAAATTAACTCGAACTAATCTGAAACAGGTCCCGAAGTGTTCCCGAAATTATCGTGTATTAGTCATGAAATTTTCCTGAAGTGATATTTAAATGGTCCAGCACAAGTTCCAACTCTTGAATTAATCCCGAAATTCTCTATAAATAGTCTGTGAATCAGTCATGAAATGAACTCAAACTAGTCCCGAAATTATTCAGAAACTCACTGAAATGCTCCTGAAGTGATATTTAAATGATGCAGAACATGTTTCAAAATGGCCCTGAAAAATTGGGGAATTAATTCCGGAATGCTCCGTAAATAGTCTTTGTACTAGTCCCAAATAGCTCCCGAAATGCTCCTAAAATTATCGAGTATTAGTCCCGAAATATTCCTGAAATAAACTAAATGATCCCGAAATTGTACTAAACTAGACTAATGCTAGTCCCGAAATGGTTCTGAACAAAAATAGTAAAAATTCGCAACTGGCGGCAAAAATGCGCTGAAATATGTTAGCCAAGAACAAACATAATCACCAGTTTTACTCACTACTGTACATACCAAAGTACGACGTCGCCTCTCGCAACATTTGCTCCGTTGATGGGTATGAGGAAGGAGGTAGGCACTCCAGTTGGTGTGAAGTTAATTCGTAAGCCTTGTATGTACTCTGACTGCCGCACTGCCAATATGTGGAACACAAAGTTTATGAGTTTATGGCAAATCACTCGACACACATCAAAAAAAAAAAAATACACACAATGACTTGAAGTAGGCAAAAAAAAAATTTTCAAAATTTATTACAGCTGATTTGCGGAGCAACCAATGATTTCTGTGTACCGTCGCGCTCGTTTGCGGCATTCAAGTTACAAACATACTCGTACACATTTAGGCCAACATTTGTTGACTGTTGTTCGAATTGCCTCATAGTTAGTGGCGCGGCTTTTGACTATTTGAGACAGCATGCGATTACATAAAAGGTGTAGCTAGTGCCATACAATTACCTACTCGTGGCTAATGAAATATGTTTTATTGGCAAATCTATTCGAGAATATTTTTGTTGAAAAGAAATTTTAAATCACTAAGCGGACGTTTCCAATATAACTAACTTAAATTTTTAAAAAGAGTGGCAACCCTATTTCAATAAATTTTTTTAACTAAGCCCTTCTAATCCAACTGAATATTGAATGCATATTTTCCATTTTAAAACTTATTTACTAAGCTTTGCATTTTTAAATACTTAGCTGGCAACCCTATTCGAAAATTTGTTACAATGAAATATTTCACTTAAACCAATAACCATGTATTCGGATTGTGCACAATGCGATGTAGATTTTCTAGCGACGGCTTCCAAATTGATCCAACTCAATTTCCCGCCTTTTCGAAATTGCTTCGGAACTAAATTTTTTGAAATATTTAAAAATATTCACTAAAAGATTTGTACTGATAACTTCAATAAATAATGAATTTGTTATTAATAAATTTGGTAAAGTAAAGCAGTGATTAATTTATGTTTTTACAAATAAAAGTTGATCAGTTTTATTGATGACATACATCATTTTGATTTAAGTCAATGACTTGTATTTCTTTATTTAAAAAGTACTGACATTTTTTTTGTGAATTTTGTAACTAAACGGCGCTAACTTATTTAATGACTTTTATACCTTAAGGCACTGTTGGATTTTAATTGATAATTTTTAGTATAAATTAATCGCCGACTGATTTTTTCTGATGACCTTTATAAATTGTTGTTTATAAATGTGATAAATAAAAAAAGGAACTCATTGATATTTTGTAATTATTTATTTATAATAGATTTATAAATAATATTTTTATAAATAGATGTTTACTAATTACTATAGATTAATTTTATTTTAAGTAAAAGTCACTGACTTTGATGCATTTAATATATTAATTACAGTGACTTTTATCAATTTAAGTCATTAAAGTATTTTATTTTTTGATTACTAATATTTAGTATAAAAATTGTCAACAAATGATTTCTTAATATGTCCTTTATAAACTTTTGCTGTTGACTATTACCAATCGCTGACTAATTTTTAGTGCTGCATTTTTTATAAATTGTTGTTGGTGACTTATAAATAAAAGTCACTGGGTGATTTTGTAAAGTCATTTAAAGCTTTTCTAAAATAAAATTCGTTGATTGAACATTATTAAAGAATTTAATAATTTCTTTAGTAATTTTTTTTTATTAATCGATAAAAGTTTCTGACTTATTTTTTTTCAAGAATTTTGCAAAAAAAAATACGGTGTGTGATTTAATGACTTTGATAAATTAAAGTCACTGACGGATTTTTGGTTGGAACTAACTGATTTTAAATGATGACATTTCGAAATTTTTGCTCACTACTATTAAAAATAAAAACTACTAACTTATTTTGATTGATGACTTATACATTTCTCTTATTGCCTTTAATAAATAAAAGTCAGTGTTATTATTTTAATAAATTAATTAGTAAGTCGAAACTTGATTTTTTTTTATTTATTATCAAATACTTGACATATGTATGCATATGTATGTAAATAAAATATGCACATTTTATTGAAATTGTTGTGAGATGCAAAACTAATATCTATTGAAAACATTGTGTAAATAAAAAATCACTGTTTTTCTATATAAATTTTGAGAAAAGAGAAAATAGATCTCAAAAAATGTTATTTTCCGTTTTATAAATTTCTTTTCATAAATACAAAATACAGAAACCACTTTCGTAAATCACTGCACTTAAATTTCAAACTTTCTCTAACTTTAACGAATTAAAAAATTACTTCCTTCCCTTCCTTGTCACAACCAAGTTGTTAAAATCAATTGTTGCACGTGTGTATGTGAATCGCTCTGTGTTTGCATGTCTGTGTGTGTGTGTTGTCATTATTGCTCGCTTGTTGTCATGTTGTTATGGTAGTTTAACCTCATTTAAAGCATGAAACGGTGCATAAACTGCCAGCAACAGACAGAAAATCGAAAAATCAAATTAAAAAAAATTGCAGAGCAAAATCTAAAAAATTCAGCAAAAATTACGAAAAACCAACAATTAGATAAACGCATACAACAACAGCAACCAACCGTTATTGCTTGACTTAAGATGTTGTAATATGCTGCTACGATTTTGAAAAAGTTAAAACACCAAAAAATGAAAACGAAAAAAAAATTGGTTCAAGCTAGAATGGGCAGAACTCTCTGCAAAAAAATTAAAAAAAATTCACGGAACATTTTTGACAACTGAAAATTGCAGTTAATTTAATATTTTTAAGTCGATTCTTTTTAAAATTTTTAATTATTTTTAATAGAACTAATAAAAATAAAAAAAATAAAAATAAGTTAATACAATATTATTTTGAGTTTTGGGCTTTATTTAGAAACTAATAATCGTCTTTTTGTTTCTGTACATATTAATTTTGATGTAAACAATTTTCTTTTAAGCCTTTAAATTTGCTTTATTTCAATTTTGTTTTTACTTTCTCAAGTTGTATTAATTTTGGTTAATTTTTTCGTTGTAATATTTTCATCATTATTTTTTTTATATCTAAAGTATTTTTATTTTTTAACTAAATTTTAACGATTACACGTTGTGTTTAATTTTTTTTTTTTAATTTTTATTTGCTGTATATTTAAGCATAAAGTACTTAAATGGGCATATACAAATTAATTTAAAAAAAAAATTATTTAAAAATTTTTGTTTTTATTTTATTATCTATAAAAGTTTAATTTCGTTATTTACTTTTTTTTGCTAATAAATAAGTTGAGATGTATTAGTGACTACGGCGATGACGAGCGCCGATACACAGATTTTTTTGTTTTTTTTTATTAACAAATTTTTAATTTGTTGTTTGTTTTTATTAACAAATGTTAAATCTTTTTTTATTTGGTTTCTTTACAAATTTTCTGATTTTATTTTTTTATTTATTTTTAGTTACAAATTTCTTTAAGACGAGTACGTGCCTAAAAATTTTTTTAAACATATTTTTTGGTTTCTGTTTAAGTACAAAATTGTTTTGTTTTTTAATTTAAGTATTTGTTTGATTTGTAATATCAACCAGACTAAATATATATTTTACTTTATTTAATTTTTTTTTATGTAATTGTTTTTTGTTATTTAAGTTTGTATGATTTTCTGTTCGTTTTTTGTACGACAAAATTTTTTTTAACTGCAATACTTAATAGTTTTCTTAAATTTATTCTGGTATTTGTTTAATTTTTGAAATTCTAAATCTTTAACTAAGTATTTACTTTACTTAATTTTTTACTTACTTAACTTTTTTTTTAAATTTCATTATTTTATTTTTAATATATTTTAATAATTTTTCCTTTTTATTTCCGTTTGGCTTGTGAAATAATTCAAAATTTTAAATTGTTTACCCCATCATCTAATTTTTTATTAAAATTAGTATTAAATGATATATATTTTTTACTATAAAACCCTACTCATAATTGCACAAATTTATTTTTTGATAACACTTTAAAATCTATGACCAAAAAGTTCGAGGCAAAAATATTACAAATTCATTCAAACTCAAATTAAAATTTTAATTTGGATTTTAATATTTCAATCAAAAAATAATAATAAAAGCGAAATCTTTAATTTTGAACAAAAAAAATTTAAATTTAATTTTTCATCTAATTTTTATTTGTCATCGAAAAAAATAAAAGAAATATTTGAAGTGATATTTTTAACGGAAAAATAAAAGTTAAATTTTGATTGCTATTTTTTAACGAGGAAATATATACATTTTTTTTACTACTATTTAATAAAATAAAATAATTTATAGTAAAAAATAAAACTTTTACCATTATTTTAAATCAAATTTGAATTTTTACTTTAATTTTCTAGCAAAAAAAAAATTTAAAAATTTTTATATTTCATTGTTCTTTTGAATCAAAATTAATAAAGTAAAATATTAAAACAAAACTTAAATTATCACTGCTTTTCTGGTCAAAATCATATCCATGAAAGATTAACGATTAGTTATTGAGTGATTACAATTTCGAAAGCATTTTTATGCTAACTACGCTTCAAATTTTAAATTTGTAGCTTAAATTTTTTTAACTACTTAATATGTACTCGTAATTTTTCTACATGGTATCATAAAACGTCACGATATTAGTCAGCCAAAAAGAAAACGAGCAATAAAAAAAAAAAAAAATCAAAAGTTAAATTGCCGCATGGACTGCTTAGCTGGTTGGCGTTGATCAGGCGACTTGAAACGTGTTTTCTCCCGGCCTCTGTATGTGCACAGCCAAGTTTTATTTTTAGCTGCCGTAATTCATTCACTTTCGATTTCTAAAAGTTTTTTTTTCTGAGCTCATTTTCGTTTTCATTTTTTTCTCTTTAAAAACTTTATTTTTGCTTATTTATTTTTATTTTGTTTATTTTTTTATTCAGTTTTCGTCATTAATTTCTTACACCGCGTTCACATTCGCTCACGCACGTCGCCACCCGCGCGTTGCTCTCTTGCTCGCCTCCGCTCAACCAATTTTGCACGCCTCTTTTATTTATTTGTGTTTGTTGTGGCTGCCTTGTTGTTGTTGCCACTCCGTTTGAATGCAGCTAGCGTTCAGCAAAAAACAGCAAGCAACAACTGTCGCCTCATTCAGGTAATGAGAACGCGCGCGCATGCGCCAACGTCACCAGCCATCAGCTACTAGCCATCGACCCGACGTCAGGCGAGCAAACCAGCTGCTGCCAAAAACCGCTTGCTAAGCGCCATATGCCCCACTTAAGTTTGTGCTCGGGCTCCCCCCTCCCACCCTCAATCACCGTTATGTAGCTTTACGGTGGCGGCAACAATAGTAACAACATTCGAAAGCGTTGCGTTCGTCGTCGTCATCAGCAGTAATTTAGTGGCTCTCATTGCTGTTGTTGTTGTACAGTTGCAGCAGCTGCTTGGTTGTCTGTGTTCGTTGCTCGGTTGGTTTGGCCATACACTCCATTCGTGCTCTCACCCGCCCCACGCTGGCGTCCTCGTTTCGGCGGCGGCGGCGGCGGCGTTTTTGTTGTCGTTGTTGTGTGCATTTGCGAGTTGGTTGGTCTGCGGTTGGATTTTCACCCGCTGCCACTCTCTCTCGATGACATAACTTTTCGTTTTCTATTTTTTCGCTACGTTTTTTTTTTTCGATTAATATTTTATTGTTTTCTTTTTGCTTGTTAGTTTTTGTTGTGCCATGTGGAAAGTTGGTTTGTCTGTTTGTTTGTTTGTTTTTTATTTTATTTTTTATCGCATGTCTTTTTTCGCTCATTTGTTGCGGTTTCGAAAAGTTTGCAATTAAATTGTGCTGCTGAATTGTGTTGAAGTTGATTTTTGGAGTATGAGTTGTAGAAATTTTGTATTTTTTTGTATTTTCTGCGACCGCATTTATCGATTTTACTACGCTTCGACACTTACACACGTGTAGAAATGTATGTATGTATGTATGTACATATGTATGTCTGTATGTACATATGTATGTTAACAGGCGCGTAAAATTGAGGTCTGCACGTAATCACGCAATGCCCACGTTTGTTTACATAAAAAAAATAGAAATAAAGACACAAACAAACAAACATACAAATATAGTTTTTTATGCTATCTTCATACCAACATATGACATACATATATACAATACATACATACATACATACACACATGTACATATACAATGTGGAAGTGTGTCGAATATGTTGCAAGTCCCTTTCATGACTGGAATCGGGCGCTATTGCTTGCGAAATCTGTAGGCTCATACTTAATTATTAGAAAGTGTTGACGCTTTCGTTGATAATCTCACACGTTCGATTGTCGGAAGTGTTTGAATTGGTCACAGCTGCGGCTGCGATGTTACACTGATTTCACTATTTCACCACTTTTCAAATTCTCCCCTTTTCATGAATAAATACTAGTAAATGTGAGCATATACGCACGCAAGCTGTGTAAGTTTCAAATAACCCAATAATTTTCAAAAGTAAAATTGTTAAAAATTAACAAACAAAAAAAACATGGAGAAAATATATTAAAATTCAATTAAATTAAGCATACTTTTGTGAGTAAACTATAAATGATTCTTAGTGTTGTATGAACTGCATATAAATCAAGTAAAAAAAATTCAATTTCAAGTATAGAACATTTTTTAGAAAATTTTCGAGTACGCAGTCCTTTCAATTTTAGTCTAGCAAAGTTTAAGTTCTCCGTTGTTTTTTGGAATTTTTTTATGTCGACGGTGTTTCACATTATGCACATTAGGCACAAAAAAAATTCTCAAAAAATATAGGTTAATTCAAGCCACATGAAATTTGGACTTTTTTCTCAAAATTTTTTTTTGTAAAAATTATTTAATTCATCGGATTATTGTACAAAATTTGGAAATTAATATTTTTTGGTGTATACTTTTACTAAAAATGTATAAAATAAATGCATGAAAAATATATAAAAAAAAATTGTTTTTTAATAAAATTACTCATACTTTTGTGTGTGACTGTAGGCATTTGAAATTGTCACGCTTTATATACACTTTTAAAGTTTTTTAAATGTATAAAAAAATATTTTTGAAAAATATTTAAAAAAATTGTGAAAAAAATAACACTACGAATATTTTTGTGTGTGGCTGTAGGTATTTTAAATTATCGTGCATTATATAAACGTTTGAAGTCTTCTGAAATTTCAAAAAATTTAAATTTTAAGAAAATTTTTCACATCATTATTAACCACACAAAATGTGTTTGAAATAAATTTCATATATGTACATATGTAAAATTAGCTTTGTTGAAAAAATGTGTTCCCATTCTGCAAAAAAAATTATATAATTTAAAGTTACAATTTTTTTTTTTTTTTTTAAATTAATAAAATTGAAAATAAAATTCATACATCTTTTTAATATACTACTTACTCTTTTTGCAATGTATTCAATGTTTAAACTTTTTCCTTACGATCACACCTATTCATGTACATCTGTGATAAAAATAATAGTAGTGGCACATTTTGACAAAATTCGGCAATTTATTTTTCAAAAAACGAAATATTTTAATCAAAATGAAGTGAGTTCAGGAGTAGTGGATCAACTCAGCTGTGGTATGGCAAGGTGAAGAGAGTTGGCGTGTGATGAGTTTAGATCTTCAGAGTTTGGACATATTGAATTAAGGTGTGTTAAGTTAAAGTATGATAAAGTGTGGGGAGTTTAAAAGTGTGTGTTATTTTTAAATTTTGTATCACCACTAAGAATTAAACATAACACAACATTGCATATGGTTGGGAGTTTGGGTGTGGTGGGTTGAGTCCATTCAAGTCTATGGAGGTTTGGGTAACTCGAAAAAGGTTCTATAAAATATCATTACTATTGAATATAAATTCTGAGGACGCGTTTGAAGAAGAGGAGCACAGAACAATCTTTTTAGCTAAGTCCAAGTTAGAAAGGGCCTCTCCGAGCCGTTAGAGACCAAAGAAGGTGTTAGACAAGGCGACTCACTTTCGTGCAACTTCTTCATTCTAATGCTGGAAACCGTAATAAGAGCTGCCAATCTGAATCGCAGTGGCACTATTTATAACCAAAGTACGATGCTGCTGGCGTATGCAGATGATATTGACATCGTTAGCCTTAACAACAGCGCCGCCAATGCAGCATTTTCCAGTCTAGATTAGTAAGCAAAGAGGTTGGTCCATAGAAACATGGACGATGTTGATCAGCGATGCGAAGACTGTGGGGGCATTTGAGAGAAAAGTTCCTCGCAAGATTTATGGTCCTGTTCGCGTGAGCGACAGATAACCATGAAAGTGGAATGATGAACTGTACGAGCTGTATGCGATGGCTTTGGCATGTCGTTGGTATGGCTGATGATGTTCCAGGGAACAAATTTTTGAACCGTCACCCATGGGTGAGCAACGAAGGCAAGGACGCCCAAGAATACACTGTAAGAACCAAGTGCAAACGACCTCTCTTAACTCGGTGTGAGTAATTGGCATTACCTAGCGAAGGAGAGAGGAAACTGGAACATTTTTCGGTTTCGGCCCAACCCAACACACGGTTGTAGTGCCATGAAAGAAGAAGGAAAATATCGAGGACTTACCTCTTTGGTATTTGTATTGTGGAATCGTCTCAAGTTGTTTGTCCTTTTCCTCGAATTCGTCAAAATTTCAATTCGATGAGACTGAACTTTATTCAAGCGAGACCAAAAGATTTAGATCTTGACAGGAAGAAGGCCAATAACTTAGTTGTACTTCAAGTTAGTTTGTCAAGTTCGGACGGGACAGAATCGTGGTAGGACAAAGCTCTATTCCTTCTCTGTTTCCTTTTTGATAGTCATTTAAAATATTTTAGGCTCTTTTTTGAAACTTTTTAATGCAATGTTGACAATTTTTTGCCTAAACAAATTTCGTTTAGGAAATTTTTCATATTTACTTTTGTAACATTTTCGAATTTTCAGTTTGAATCATATGTTTGTCAGCAGCTTCAATATTTCGCAGATATATTTATGTGTCACAACTCACCATGCATGCAACTTAATGCAAGCGCATTCACGCATTCACGCAAACATAAAAATATGAATACAAACTTATACAAGCATACATAAACACGTTGTAGAGCCTAAAGTGCAGCCCAAAGCATACAAAGACTTTTAAGCCCAACAAAAAAAATCGTTTAGTTGACCCACATATGGTGGCAAAACTTACCAAAAAAAAAAAAAAAAACAACAACTTGAAACTGAAACTGTTGGTTAGAGGCGGCAGGAGGCATTTGTGTGTATGCCTGTGATGACAGCAACAGTTGGTGGATTGTTGAAAAGTACATGTCGGTGTGTAAAAGCCCGGCCCACTACCAAAAACAAACAACACCAACAACCACCAATAGCACCACTAAACAACGATCAACAAGCAACTAAAAGCAATTCGATATTATTTACTACCTCACATTGTGCTGTTTTCTCATGTAGTAATGGCTCACATCCAAAGTCGGGCAAGAGTATGCTGGAGCTTGAGTGGATGCCGGGACACTGTGATATTCAAGGTAACGAACTGGCCGATGAATTGGCAAACCGCGGGTATTCGGACTGTCCAGTTGGACCAGAACCAATCATCGGGTCAAGTATGGCTGAGGAGGAGGGAGCTGCGAGCTCTGACAGGACTGATTACGGGGCACAATCCATGGGGGCAACACATGGTCGCCATAGGTATCATCGACGATCCGCTATGCGCATTCTGCCTTGAGGACGAGGATAGTATCTACAGAGCATTTTCTCTGCAGCTGCCCGGCGTTCTCTAGACTCAGGTGGCGCATCTTTGGGTCGGATGTCCTGAGAATGGACAAGATGGACATTCTCTCTCCCTCTGCGGACAAAGCGGGCTCGTTAAAGAATCGGGGAAGTTTGCTGAGGAGTAATTACCTCTTATGACTCCCCACCCACCACTTCTTGGAATCTATAAGAAATACTTTCAACCAGTTTACAACATACATCTGGAGGTATTTTCGTTCATTCCTCTTGGAGCACAGCTTTTAGTTAATTCCCATTGGTGCACCTTCTATTATGAACCCGGCGAACTAGTTCGTCCCACATATGCTCTATTACATTAAGGTCGGGGCTTGGCGCTGGAGTTTTTATTACCTTGGGGCAATTATATGGCAACCAGGTCCTCATCAGCAACAAGGAGTGCTTCGGGTTATTGTCCTGATAAATGTTGGAATTATCAGCAATACCCAACATACGCGCACTCTTCTTCACATTTGCCTGCAATATATTCAAATATATATTTTTATCCATTATTCCTTCAATAAAATGGAGTTTGCCCACACCTGAGGCAGCCATGCATCCCCATACCATTACGGAACCTCCTTCGTGCTTAACGGTCTTTTTCGTATTTTTTTTGTTAAACTCTTGGTTAGGTTTACGCCACACAAAACGTCTACCATCAGATACGAACAAGTTAAATTTGCTCTCATCTGTGAAAGGGATCTTAAAATAATATAATTAACCTATTAATAATTGTTCAAAAATAATGTCATTTACAATTTATAATAATAATTTTGGCGCTTACACTAAATATAGCTCAGTGTTTGACCGAGCTTCTCCTACCATTTGTGGTGTGCGTCTTTATATTTTACCACAAATGGATGTATTTAATGAGACGCTTTTTCATGGCAGAAATATCCTCAGAGATTTGCCATTGCCTGCCGAGGGCTGACCGCTAATAGAAAAAAACTTTTTCTATAATTAAGATTTTGCTTGCCTTGACTGAGATTCGAACCTCGAACTCACCAGCATATCGAGTTATAGCACGTACCGCTAACAACTCGACCACAGCGGCCACCTACAATTTACCTGGCTCCAAAATGAGAAGTCTTTCGTTTTGTATTCGCATGCAAAATCAAGCCCAAAATTTTAAGTAAGTAAGTAAGTAAGATCTGAAAAATCGTGAAGATTCTGAAAAAAATTTATTATTTTTTAATTTAAATTACTTCACAGCTTTTGCTCAATTTCTTTTTTTCTCGCATACTTGATTAGTTTTCTTTGTTTCATCAAGCATTTTCTTTAGAATATTGATTCTTAATTCTTATGTTTATCTAATGTGAGTGGTTTTCTTTTTAAACTAATTTAGGGATTATTATTTTTTAAGCATAATCAAATCAAACCCCAAAAACGTTGAAAAATTAAAAAAATAATATTAAAAATATAATTCTTATAATTTTGATGGCTGATCGAAACAGCCGTTGATTCCATTAAAATTTAAACCATGAAAAATATTGTTTATTACTAAATATAAATACACCTTGGAAATATTTATAATTCGGGCTATTTACTTGTAGAATATGATAAGTAAATTTAAATATACTTTGCACTAAACTAAAAAAAAATTTGAAAAATTTTTAACCCGTCGCAATCAGAGATCTAGCTGGCCTTGCCAAGAATTGTTAGCTTGTCACGGCACTCAATCGATAGTTTTGCGCTTTCTTGATGAAATTTGAAGGCTCTAATAGCCGTTTAGTTTTCCGATAGGGTCGTCATGTTCCAGCCTCGGTCGTTTGTTGCGACTAACATTGAACTCCGCACATCTTTCTACGGCATACGAGTATATTTCTGCCTGGAAGAAAGACATAGAGTATTGAACCCTTGACTACAAATCCACTTACTCCGTAGCATTTCTTGGTTAATAAGCCTTCCGTGTACTAGGTAGTCATACACTCCTCTTCACTTAAACATTAATTAAGCTTTTTCGTTTTTTCCCCGTGTTATGCAAAATATACAATAATAAAAAAAATTTGTTTGTCAAAATTTCGAAATAAAAAATAAAATTGATAAAAAACGGATTGAGTTTACAGCTTTTGTAGTCCATTCAATTTTATAAAATGATGTGCAATTTGTATTTGGCTAAAGTTTACTATTGGTTTTTGAGATTTTCTTAACTGAAGCTCTTCCACAATTTCTTATATGGCGAAAATTGGCAGTAAATTTTTTTTTCAAAAATCAATAGTAACGATTACTGTAAAAAATTGCTCATTAATATCAAAATTAAATGCACTACAAAGCTTCGTAGTCAAACAATATATTTATCTTTTGTTAATACACTTCTGCGCATTTGAATAGGGGCAGTGTGCTAGCTTCTTTATTTCTACACAGTTCGAAGCTTAAGTTCATATGGATTTTTGCTAGAGAATGACTTTTATTTTATAGAAAACGTATTGGAAATAAAATAAAAGACACTTTATTTTTGTTAAAATTACATTTCAAGTACAATATGATTCATTCTCTACGAAAACCCATAAACACGCATGTTTTAAACTAGTTACAAAATATACAATAGTCTAAAAAAAGTTCACCAAAATTTCGAATTTTTTAAAAGAAGTTTTAAGAACTTTTTTGAGTAAACAGATTTTGGCTCATTAAATTTTAGTCTGAGATTTTTTTTTAACATTCTTTTTTACTGAGAGTTTTTTCCAAACAATGCAAAACAGCGATTATTTTTTATATGGCAGAAATTGCGAAAGGCGTCTGTAAAAAAACTGTGAAGAGTCAGTGGTAATTCCTAGCTATAGAAATTTGCACTTTGTTGTACTAAAATCGAATAAGCTACAAAAAAAAAACTTTTTAAGTCTGAAATTTTAAAATTTTTTTTTTAATTTAAAAAGTTGTTTTTAATGTTGTTTGTTAGAAAATTAACGATGTTTTAATTGAAAAATAATTTTAAATAGGTAATTGGGTGATAAATAAATTGTTCTAATATGTCAATATGTGTATGTGTATATTTTATGTTTCTGATAAGCCAACACAATTTTTTTGCAAATATTTGAAAGTTTGAGGTGGATATTTGGCATTTTGCCAATTTTTTAACAAAAAAAAATTAAATAAATTAGGTATTATTTTTTATACTCAAACCGTCCGCATGTGAATTCTAAAACCCGGCTTCTTTAGCAAATACAAAAAACAAGAAAATTTGCCAGCGTTTTTCTCAATTTTGCAGCATTTTGCCGAAACAGTTACGTCTACGACACAAAAGTCGCCAAAGCGAAACGAACAGTCATCGAATGTAGCGCAGACGTCGAAATATTTCGAAAATATTTACAAATCAAATGTAAAAACAGAAAAGACAAAAATCCAGCAACAAAAACAATAATCAAAAATGCCATAAAAAAGCGCGACGCAACGCAAAGTGAGGATTAAAGAAACGAGTAGAGAAAAAAGATTAAGTAGAAACCAACACCAACGCCAACGTCAAGTCGAACGGCCAAAGCAACTATTGTTGTTGTTCGTTTTTGAAGCTGGCGTTCGATTATGTAATATGCATTGCAACAATAGCAACAATTGCAGTCGGCGGCAAGCCAGCCAACCCGTTAAACAGTTAGCCAAAAGCGAGCAGCTGCAAAACAAAAAGAGAGTTGCCCGATTAACTAAATGCAGCGCCCCAAACACGCTCGCCGTTTGTTGTTTTGTTGTTGTTGCAGAGCGGAGAGTGGCCAATACAGCTGTGTCGTGAAAGGGGGCACGACTGGTTGGTTCGTTAGTTTGCCTAGCTGTCGACTCGTGCGTTGAGTGGGGCGCGGGTGAAGTTGTTGGCTCATGAGC
Organism: Philophylla caesio; assembly: GCA_963971545.1. Taxonomy (NCBI): domain Eukaryota; kingdom Metazoa; phylum Arthropoda; class Insecta; order Diptera; family Tephritidae; genus Philophylla; species Philophylla caesio. The sequence goes on along the minus strand of OZ020604.1, from coordinate 35,851,638 downwards.
CAAGTCGGCAAAGCAACAGTTTTAAATATTTTACGTTTGCCGCTACCTTTGGCCACTCGCTTTTTATTGTTATTGTTAACTGCTGCTCCCAAAGTGATTGTTGCTTGTTCGTACGTCATTTTGGATTTAGTTTTCTATTTTTAATTTTTATTTTTTTTTTTAAATTATTTTTTTTTTTTTTTTTTTAATTTGTCTTCCTTCATTATTTTCGCAGCTCGAATCGAACTTTGGCAGCGGCAGTGGTTTTTGTGCGAGTTTCACGTTTACTCATTTTCATTCGATTCGTCTTGTTCTTGTTGTTGTTGGTGTCTCTCTGACGTTGCTGCCGTTTTATGTAATGCAGTCGAAAGCAATAACATTGTTGTAGCAGCAGTTAGTAACAACAACAATAGCAGCATATCGTAATCTGCGCAAACTTTGGAGAAAAAAAGTTAACTTTCTTCATTATTTCGCTCGCTTGGCTGCTTCGTTGTTGCTCTTTTTTTTTTTTTTGGGGAGATTTTTGCAACATTTGTTTTTTTTAAGCTAAAAATGCTAAATTTATGCCTTCAACTTGCTGTTGCTGTTGTTGTAATATATGTACGCTTTTGCCGTTTGCATTTGTTGAATTGTCTTGCGATTCGCATGTGGGTCGCCCTAATTTCGCTTAATTACATTTAAAAAAATGGAGAAAGAAAGAAGAAGAAGCAAGCGCTGAAAACACACAAAAATGACTACAACTTCCAAAACTACAACAACAAACAGCTATACTCAAATAATATTTATGCGTAATCGCTTTAATTTTACCTTTTTTCCCGTATATTGTTGCCATTTTATGCTACATGCCATCGTTGTTGTTGTTGTTATTGTTTGTTATTGCTGCTGTTAATCTCCTCATTATTAGCGTTGCATGTAATCACCGCATTTTTTTTTTTTTGCTGTCATTTAGATTTACAGAGTTGCATGTCGTTTTCTCTGAAAATTTTCGGTTGGATTAACAACCGTTACCAGGTGCTTTTGACATCTGCCAACGAACTTTGTTGTTATTGTGAGTGTTGTGTTTTTTTATTTGATTATGTTTGGTTTTAGCACAGTCTTCTACTATGAAATTCGTAAATTTGCATATTTATTGCAATTTTATACAGTTATTTGCTTTTTAATAACTTTAAGTAATTAAAGGTAGAAACTTCAAATAAAAAATGTCAGCTGCAATTTGCACTTTAATTTATTGAGTGCAGTTATAATGTTTGCTTTTAAGCTGAAATAAGACAAAATTGTCAGTTTGAAAGGTGATTTCTTACTTCCACAAAAAATAAAAAAAAAAATACAAAAATAGCCTTTGTCGCTTTATTATTGTATACAGTGATTTTAAAATTCAAATTAAAGTGTTTGAAATGTCAATAAAAATTTATGTGAATTAATTTTTAAGAAGTTTCTCATTTTTTTATTTGAAGCATTGTATGCAGTTGCCAATGCAAATGGCAACCCCGTTAATTTATTTCTTATACTGTGAGACTTAGTGAGACAAGTTGACAAGTTGTGGTGAGGTGAATAGAGCTAAAGTAAAGTAAGTGAGGGAAGTGTGGTGAAGAGAATTGAGTTTGGTGTGTTGAATTTAGGCGTGGTGAGTTTAGATGTGGCAAGTTTAGGTGTGGTGAGTTGGAATGCGGTGAGTTTGTTCATGGTGGGTTAAGGTTTGAAGAGTTTTTGGGGTAGTGAGTTGAGTTGTATGTGGTCAATTTAAGCTTGTTAAACTCGTATTAAATGAGGCGTGGAAAGTGGATTTTAAGTTATTTATGAATGTACATATGTATGTATGTATATCCTTATTTCAGTTTTGTCTAAATCTTTATCCATTTAGTTTTACCTCTATCCCCTCTCTCTATGTCAATCTTGACCTCTATTGTATGTAATGACATTTATCTACATCTCCTTCCTATTATTTTTTATCACAATCCTTATATTCATCTTTTTTATCCCATATTTTTTAAAATTTTTTTTGCAATACAAGAGTTCCTGAGGATGATCTCAAAAAGATATAAATTTCAAGGGTTGATTTGATAAATAATAATAATTTATCTTCATAATCACCTTCAACATTGTCCTTGTATTAATCGCAGTCTTTACTCCATGCTGACTCTTTTGCATTTTGCATAAGAAACATCTCTTGCTTGATGGCTGGGTTTTTGACTTTGCTGATCGTAACATCCTGTGATGCCTCACACACATAGCGTCGAAAAGCCCTAAATTATGTTCTTAGACTCCAGCGCATTTTTAAATTTTGAATATAATTTTTAAACTTCTTACTCCGGTGCTGTGGCGTCCGAAAATATGTTCCTTTTTTTCAGAAGACATGTATGTACATAGATTACTATTACTCAGCAAGTCACAAGAGTCTCTACTTGTTCCAATTTACCTACCATTGGTGAAAATACAATATTAACCTCCAAAAATACGCCTGAAATATGACTAGGCAAAGCTGCGTAAAAATTCAAAAAAAAAAAACTGGTGCTATTAAGGCCATTGTTACCTTCCCCGAGATATCAAATACACTGCCCTGCCCATCTGATCGTGTTGGTTTATATGTGCAATGGCCGTTAAATAGCCTTTTGAAAGACCTCATTGTCCTCCTTCTCCTGATCTCTTACTTTGGTCTGAATACATTTTGTGTGAACATCAGAACAGTTTTTCTTAGTTTCCTATTTACCCGCACTTAATTGTATAAATTGTTTATAACAAAAGCGTTTAGTATACCTAATTTTCGCATATCTTTGATAATAAAAATTGAATACTTTTAGTATCTTTATTTTAATAAACATTTCTTTTCTTTTTTTAGGTATGTTTTGTAAATCGAATGGAAGCATTTTTGTAAGTAATTAATATTGGAACTAAATAATATTTGCCAATCGATACGCTCAAACTAATTATTTATCTCATAACTTTGTATATTTTATTGCACTCTGGACAATAATTTTCAGAAAATATCTGATAAACTCACTTGCAAAACTCGAATCGCACTGACAGCAAATCGGACACTGTACATTTTTGGATAGTCCCCCTGAAAGAATATGTAGTAATGTTTAGGGCTTGAGGTGGATTTAAATATACACATCTTTAGTTAAACCAATAATCATATGCTCTAACTTAGTTTGTAGACCAAATTTGCATCGAAGTTGCAGCAGAGAATCGATAGCGGCCCCTTTTTTATTGGACTAACTACAGTCAGCTAAAGAATAATAACACTGCCTTATATTGAGGCGTTTTTATAATTTGTATTTATTTTAAATATTTAAATCTATTTTTTAATTTAAATACTGTTAATTTTTTAATAAAAAATCATAAAAACTCATTTTTTTTTTAAATATTATACAAAATGTTAAAATTAAACAAAATTTCACTACAAATTCGAACTTTCAAAGATAATTTTAGATTTTTTTTAATAAGTTGTTTGGTAGCTCATTAATTTTTAGTACAACAAAGTGTAAGTTTCTAGTGAGAATTTTTTTACTGACGCTCTTTCGCAATTTCCATCATGTGATATAAAAAAATTCTCGCGGTTTTGCGTTGTATGGAGAAAACTGCCTGTTAAAAAAATGTCAAAAATCAGTGATAACTTGTAGATACTTGAAACTTGCACTTTCTCAGACTAAATTTGAATGAGCCCAAAAAATTGCATACTCAAAAACAATCTTAAAAGTTCGAAATTTTTGTTTTTAATTGTTTATTTAGTATTATATTAAATAAATGGGGTTTCATGGGTTCTGTTAGAGGTTAAACTGTATTATAATTCTTTCGCTGACTGTACCATCGCATTTATCAAGAGCCATGTCAAGAGCCGTCAATTTCTATGAATCCATTAGCTATTTTTCCTCACGAACCGAACGAGCGCGTTATCAGGTCACGTTTCTTCTGTGCGATTGTCTTACTTGCCAAATTATGGCTGTACTTTCCTTAAGATAAGCAATGAGTAAACAAGGATCTCTCTTTCGCACCTTAAAAATTACTTAGGATTTTTTAATCCAAACACACTTAAAAGTTAAGTTGCTCAGACCAGCTGTTAGCGTGCTGCCCCTAGAAATCTGTATTTATTTGTTTAGGATACAAAATATATATGTATGTATGTGTATAATGCATACAAAAGCCTTCTCTCAATCAGCAGAGTTGCATGGAATAATTCAAATTTGTCTCGAAATGTTTCTTAAAAGAGGAAAATCTTTAAGTTTTTCCCAAAACATGCTCAAATTTCATTTTCGATTGTGAATAAATACTCCTATGTGAATTCCCTAGAAGATTCTCAAAATGTATCCGATCTGTTTTTAAATTAATCAAAATTTAAGCGAATTTTGTCTTTTTTGTATGTGGATGGAGCGTTATTGCTCACAATTTTTAAACTATATTCTTTATTTAGTGCCCATTTATTCTTGATTGCTTATATGATTATCAATTATTGTATTAAAAATTGTAATTGTTTATATGATTAAGATTTTACTTGCCCTGGCTGAGGTTCGAACCTTGAACTCAGCGGCATATCGAGGTATAGCATCGAGTGTCCGATGTGGTCGAGTGGGCAGCGGTGCGTGCTATTATTCGATATGCCGCTGGGTTCGAGGTTCCAACCTCAGTCAGGCAAGTAAAATCTAGATCATCGGCAGAAAACGGCAAATCTCCGAGGGTATTTCAGCCATGAAAAAGCTTCTCATAAAATACACCTGCCGTTCGGGGACGTCACAAAACTGTAGATCCCTCCGTTTGTGATACAACATAAGAGACGCACACCATAAATGGTAGGAGAAGCTCGGCCAAACACTGAGCCAAATCGTGAGAGCGCTAAATTAATAATAAAATAAATATAAAGAGGCCATATCTCATATTGTTGTTCCTTCAAATATATGTAGTTGGAAAATTTAGCAATAAGTTCAACAGTAGCGAATTTCGTCATAATGCTGAATTTTTTAAGCAAAATATCTTATCTTATGATTTATTAATTTCTTTCAATTTCTGTTAGATTTATCGTAAGTCCTTTAATAAATTTTACATAAATCTGGATTCTTGTAGCAGATGATTTATACTCGTACCTTCCTGAGAGAGGCCTTCACTTCGACATTCCGCTTTTTATTCTTTTTTGTAAGCGCTTTCAAAATGGCCTTTTCAGGACGTACTTTTTAAGTAATTCTTCTAAAACTACTGCTTAAGGAGGTCCTCTACTCCCTAGGACTGAAGTCGAGCGGTTTTTTTTTGGAAATAAATTGCGAACAATCTACTGAATGGATTTAAAATTTTTTTTTTTTTTTAATTATACTAAATTACATGTCTTGACTTTAAAATATTTGTATTGAATACAAAAAAAAACATTGTCGATCTTGAAACGTCATTGCCTAAATTGATGTTGAAACTTCATGGGTCCCGCTTAAGTAAAATTCTGGCCAGTTGGGTAATCTGTAATCAGAAATTAAATATTCTTTATAATCACAGTAACGTTGGCTATGTTTTCCCGAAACAGAATTTTTTTATTACGCAAATTGTAAAATTTATGCAACGATTTGTAAAAATTTTGAGTTTTCACGTAATTTTTTGACATATTAGAGACTTTAAAAATAGAACAAAATAAAATTTTACAAATCGTACTCGGGGAAAACATAGCAAACACTACTTTCAGGAAACCGCATTTAAAGATAAGTTGCGGTCTATAACATGATGAAGACGGATACATTACGGAGCCCAGAAGCATGCAAAGGAATGTGATTTTTACGAAATCCTCTCCGTGGCATATTCTTGGATAGATATAGATAAAAATTAAAATTAAAAAAAAAATCGATTTTTCGAAACCGCGAGAGTAGGGGACCCCCTTAAGTTTTATTTCAACTATCCATATTTGTATGTTGAAATTTCATTTTCAAAAACCGGCTGTGTAAACCGGTTATAAATTATTTATTTATTTATTTATTTAATTCTATGAAACAATAATTTCTTACACTCTATTGAACAATAATTCTTAAGCTAGGGGATAGAGTTAAGAAGTTTGGAAAAACATACAAATTTAGGCAAAACACGTAAAAAAAGGTAAATTCGGGCGAAATCGATTTTTATATACCCTCGCGATATACTTATTTTTGTATGGGCGGTGCCCATAATTTCATAAAAACCCAGTTTCTTTGTTTCAAATCGCAGCTAGTATTAAACTTTACTCAATTTGTTCCAAAAGATAAAGAAAAAACGAAATTTTTGCCTTTTTAAAATTTTCGTTATATGGGAGGTTGGCGAGGTTATGGTCCGATTTCAAAAATTTTTAAGGATGATAACAGCGATATTGAGGAAAATTTTTTCACCAAGTTTTGTGATGCCTTACACCGTTATTGAGATACAGACATTTTTCCTAATTGGGCGTGGCAACACCCATTTTTCAAAATTTCATAAATACCTAATTTCTTAGTTCAAAATCGCTTCAAATACCAAATTTCACTTAATTTGCTTTAATGGATACCGAAAAAACGGAGTTTTTGCATTTTTCAAAAATTTCCGTTATATGGGAGGTGGGCGTGGTTATTGACCGATCTTGACCATTTTCAATACCAACCAACCCTGTCCAAAGAGCAATCTATGTACCAAATTTCATTGAGATATCTCAATTTTTACTCAAGTTATTGTAACCACGGACAGACAGACGGACGGACAGACAGTCAGGGCTAAATCGATTTCTCTTTTCATTCTCATCATTTTAGTATATACATATATGTCTATATACATATATCTCGATTATTTTTTGCTGTTACAAACAACCGTTATGCGAACAAAGTTATAATACCCTTGTGAATTACTACGCTCGGGTATAAAAATATCCAAATCGAAAAAATTTGAGATCTGATTAAGCTCATGAACGGCCCGAGGAATGGGTGCATTGCGTGCATAGTTCGTTTTAAAATTAAAGGCAAGGTATGTAGACCAGATATTGCTTCTCAGAATATTAAAATTTATTATTCCAAACAGCTGCGGGCAATCCTATATTCACGTTTATAATGCAAAAAAAAAAAAAAAAATGTTAAAGAGAGTATGCATTTTCTTCATTGTACGACGGTATAGCATCCGAGATACGTTTTAAACCCCCTAAACTTATGAATTTTGCACAGTGAAATGTTTAATTGAAATACATATTTATGATTTCCGATTTTTATTAATTTTTACTAAGAAATTCTCGAGAGAATTCTGAACATTGGAGTTTAAAAATTTGTTCATAGATAGTTGGATTTTCAAAATCTCGTCATTAATACAAAAATGAAGCTTACGCAAACCAAAATTTCGGCCACCTACGTTCAAATTAATCTTAAATTAATCTTAGTAAATTTAGAATGCAGCTGTCCAAGAAATCTCCAGTTTACTATGAGCCATTTTTATTTCACGAATTCAATGACAAACGAATTTATATTAACTCACTAACAACCAAATCAAATTTTAAAAAGTTCTTTTAATTCAAAAAAGTGTCTCTGCCCTAACAATACCAAAGCAAGAATTCAAATAAAATAGTAAATACAAGAAAACTCACTAAATTAGTAATAGCTCATTAAATAATTAAATAAAAAAATTAATTTATTTAAAATCCGAACAAACGAGGCGAGAAAAGTTTAAAATACTCGTAAAAACAAACAAACAAACGAGTAGTGTTGTAGTAAAATAAAATTTCACGCAAACAATTTAGAAAGTACCACTAACAAGACAACAACAACAAAAGAAGAGGCCAAACATCGACCGGTGATGTTGGTGCAGCCGTTGCTGTTGCTATTGCTGCCACCGTCGCCGTCGCCGCCGCCATGGCGTTGGTGATTAGCGATCGCGATGCCGTTGTCGTTGGCGCTGTTGGTGACGAAAAGGCCAACGGTGGAGAAAATCTATCAACTGTGACTAACTCGAGCGACAAGAGCGAGCGACTAAGCCCAGCTAGCTGTGGCAGACGGATGAATTGCGCTTGTAATGTGCGCCACCTTCCAAAGGCAACACAACAAAAAAAAACAAAAAAAAACACAGACGGATGTACTATGCTGCTGAAAAGTTAAAAAGATTGTTTTTTTTTAGATCACTTTTTTTTTGAATATCGTTCGATTGTTGCTGGTTCGCATTGCCGTTTATGCTAATAGTGATGATAATGCTGATAATGAAGTTTGCCGACTATCACTTTAATTGCTTGCCGTTGACTGGTCGCTGGTCGCTGGTGGCTGGTGGCTTGCGTTGGTTAAAAAGCCTATGACAGTGTTACAAAAACTATTCATTCAATTGAATTGTGAAAAAGCGAAAAAGTTATAAAGTGAAAAAATTAAACTTCAAAAAAAAAAAAAATGCTGCTTATCTGTACGTCCAAGCTGCTGGTGGATGTTGTTTGAAGAACTTTCATTCAAATGAGCGCAAAATTGCTTGCATTTAGTTGTTGTAAATGCATACAAAACATAGGTGCCCACCGACTATGTATATACAAATCATTTACTGCACTGATTTTCGTGTTTGCCGGCCACACTCGAAACTAAAATATTATATTTGATTTCATAGGCTAGTGACTTTCGCACCATTTACACAACTACATTTACAAACATACATACAAATATATGTACAAATGTATGGTAGTCACTCGTATGTGTACATTTGAAATTGTGGCAAATTGTTTGCCCCGCGACGCCCATTTCGCCTTCTGCGCGCACCAGCAGCGCTGCAAGCAAGCAAACAGATACACTTTCAAATCGCACCGCCGCAGTCTTTGGCTTAAGCTCTTTGTTCGTACAGCTGATGGACGAACGCATGCATGGCTTTCTCAATTGAAAATTAGTACTTCACTAACTTCACCTTCGCGCTGCGATCGCAAGTGTGTCTGTTTGTCTGTCTGGCTTCTCTGCCTGTCGGTGTTTCTATTTTATTTGAGTGAGTGAGTGGACCGTGCCCTCTATAATTATGTGTAGCATTTTTAATAGTGATTGTTTTTTTGTTGTTGTTGTTGTTGTTGTTGTTGTTACTATTTGAGAAAAATTTGCATAGGTCAACATTGTATGCAAGGTTTTTTTGTTTTTATTTTTTAAAATAATTTTTCTCGCATCTTTCATTTTGCTTGGCATTTCTCACACCCTCCCATTTTTTACATATTAACTTTTTTTTCCATGCGCTTAGTTAGTAATTGAATTGATAATTTCGTATAACTTGAGAAAATATGTATGTATATATCCGCCAGCGTTATGACTTTCATAAAGAAAGTGTTGCATTTTCACTTTTGTAAAAAAAAAATTAAGACGGCGGATTTTGAATAAAAGGAAGTTTATCAAAGTATTGTAAAACTTGATGCGTCGAATGGCGGTTACTTTACTACGCTCTGTTCAGAAATTTTTAGCACGAACGCATATTGACACATTTGGACAATTTATTTATTCTCCAATTATTTAAAATAAAATCACTCTCTAACAAATTTTAGAAAAAACTAGCCACGCTTCGTTGTGGCACATTGTGATTGAATTGTTGAGGAATGAGAAACAAAACAAAGAATACATCTTATATAAGTTCAATTTTGCAATACTTGTTAATATACAATATTTTTTTTTTCGACTGGCTGCGTAGATATTAAGACTATCTGGTTTGCCGATTCGGAAACACGCCACTCACAGTTGTCCACAATTCTAAAGATTGACTTTAAGCTTAGTTGATTTTGATTGCAAATGCCAATCGAATTGGGAATTGTAACTTTTTAAATTGAAATTGTCTATCGGTCGAGCCAATCGTGATTTCTCCAATTAATTTGAATATCTGAAAATACTTTTTCGATCAGTTCTTTTTTCGATGTCACTTAATTACACAAATGATCGGGAAATGATATTCGTCTAGTCGTCCAATCGACTGGCAACTGTCTGTTTCCAATCTCCAGTAACTGTCGTGAGAATACCTCAGCTGATGGATCATTCTGCAACTGGACACGCATATTCGTAGTCAACTGCAATGTACGTACACACGTGTCGCCATAGTGTTGAATATTTCAGGCAAGCATTTATTTCGTCTGCTGGTGTCGATCAAGAAATTGCAGACAATATTTGCCTAAAATCTCCTACGAGCAATATCAAAGCATTCCCAAATGGGAATTGATTGATTGATTGATCAAAAGCTTCAAGCGATTTAGGCTATGACATTTTTTGATCGAACCATTGCTAGACTTAATCGAATGAGGAAATTGTTTCTAGTTTGTTCGGGTGCGTCTAAGAACAACAACCCCTCCCCCCCAACTCCGTCATTCATCATTTGCATTATGCGATCATAAAAGCCTTTCTGTTCACGCGTTTGAGAATGTTTGATTGGACATAAGCCTGAAGATTATCAATGTTGTAACTCTGTTCACGGTGTAAATCCACAACAAATGAAGCAGTCGCAGCTCATGTTGGTGCTGGCATTCCTAAGAACTTGACCAAAAACTTTATTTACAATAGCTATGCACTTGTCTTCAATATTTATCATTGCTTCGTTGTAAATGCCTTCTGTAAATTCACAAAATTTCTGTTTTTTCGCGATCGCGGATATGTGACTGATGCGAAAAATAGCTACAAACAATCCTTGATGCGGATTATATAGCATGCTAAAATTTTAGCTCAAACGATGCAGAACATTTTGAGTTTTTGAAGCGTACACAAACCAACATAATCATCAAAATTTCTAGCTTTTAGAAATAAAATTAAAAAAATTGCTTCAGCGCCATTTCGTAACCTGCTCCGAGTTACCTCAAAATAATTCCGAACTAGTCTAAAAATTGATACTGAAAGAGATCTGAAAAAAGCAAACAGGAACTTGCACTAAATATATCTTAAAACGTGTCCGAGATAGTCATTTATTGGTCCCAAATTGATTTGGAACTACTACCGCACTTTTTTTCAATTAAAATCTTGTACAGTTCACGAAATGATCCCGAACAAGTTCCGAAGTTTTAATAAAATAATCCTGAACATATCCCGAAACGATTACCAACTTGTTTCCGAAATAGCTAAATCTTGCAACGTTCACAAAATGGTCATTTATTGGTCCCAAATAAGTGATCCCAAACTACTACGGAAATTTTTTCCGTAAAAAGTTTCTTACAATTCACGAAATTGTCCTTCATCAAAATACGAAAATACAAAAGTCCTGAACAAAAATACCGAAATAATTTATAACTTACTTCTGAAGTAGTCACGAAATGTTTCTGAAATAACCTGTGAGCTTGAAATGATTCCAAACGAGTCCCGTAATGGTCGTGAAATAGTCCAGAATCCGTCCCAAAACTACACTGAAATGTCTACTGGATGTACGCTAATGTTACCCCTAAAGGGGAGCTATTAAAAAAAATTTCCGCAGACAACTAATATCCACCATTCAGGAGTCATGGATCTAAACCTAAATGAGGAACATAAATTCTCCAATCAGCTGCTCAGCTGATTTAAGCTTATATTCGAAAGCCTTCACATCATTGTGTATAATAACAAGTGAGATATCTTATTTGACAGGATACCTAAGATGGCGTTTGACAGGGTACCTAAGCTGGCCGCCAATATGTCGACAATTACGAATGGCCCGAAGTTGGAAAAAGCTGATCTGAAAATATTTTTTGGGGGGGGGGCGGGGGGGGGTTTTAATGTTTTAGGATATTTTACATATTTTGAGATATTCGATTGATATCCATTTAAAACATAGATATAATAATATTGGGTAAAATGTTGAATGCATTTTTATAAAGCCATCGATAGGCTATGATATCATTTGAATCAGTAGAATGATAAAACGTCAGGGGTTGAAAGTGCTTCATCGATTCTCCTCTTTTTCTTTGCCAAAATATCTAGGTCACTAGTTACCTCAATATCTCGAGATACGTCTTCAATCTCCGTAAAATAGAAAAGGACCGTTCACTCGGAGCCACCGTGACATCGACTGGCAACGTAACACTGATTTGAAAAAATTCGGTAAATGTGTTTGTAAAATTGCATATTACGAAAGCACTTTTAGAATAAAATATACTTTTTCGGCAAAAAAGCATTCTTTGTATTCCAGTTAGTGGGTAATAATTTTAAATTTTTTTGTGTAGAGTCAGTTTTTGTGTGTGCTACGAATTTGAAAACACGGTTGAAATTTTCTGAGACTAGCGATTTTTTGGGGGGAATCCAGACACCCAGAACCCCTGCCCTGTATCCGACCCTTCATTCGGGTAAAATATACGGGGAACGCCAGGGTTGCGAATTTACTTTGCAAAAACAGGTGATCTCAGCTGTTCCAAATTTTGACGTTTATCGAAAAGATATCTCACTTGTTATTATACACAATGCTTCACATGAAAATATTTGGGGTGGGACAACAATTTTTTTTTTTTTGAGCTTGTTTAGTAAATTTCGAGTTTAACAAAATAAGATTTGTTTTGTTCAAAAAGCGTTCGTCAAAAACGAATAACGAAATCATTTTGTATTTCAAAGAATCAATTTCATATTTTTTACTTGCTCCAAAATTAAGAATAGCTTGCAATAAACGTCAATCGGAATTTAGTTCCAACTTCAAGATTATCGTTTTCCCACACTTTTCAAAAATAACTGCCTAAATTAAGCACACATTTTTGAACCACAAAATTAGTTCAGAGAAAATCCAATCAAAGCACGCACACTTCAGCGATAAATTAGATTTTTACTAACCTTTGGAAAACCTTCTTCTAACTACACTCGCTCACCACACGATCACTCGCTCGCTCACTCACACAACTAATTAAATATATAAGCGTGTGGGCCTTCTGAAATAGTCGTCTAGAGGAAGTAAATTAAATGCGGTCTTGGCCAATGGACTTCTGTTAAAGGAAAAAAATCTTTGCGCCGCTTTTTTTTTTTTCTATAAATGGAGTGTTTGTGTGTGCGTGCGTCAAAGGTCACATTTTACTACAACAGAACAAAAAAAAACGAAAAAGAACACAAAACAACAAAAATCCAAACAGAACATAAAATTATCAACAAAAAAAAAACAAAAAAAAAGCGGTACAAATTAAATTTGACTCATTGTCTATTTAGTAAGTTTGGTTGGTGCTTAGTAATCATTTAAGAGTTTCAATTTTCATTGCCTATCTTGCGCTTGATGTTTGCGTTGTTCTTGTTGGTTGTTGTTGTTGTCGTTTTAACATCGGCCAGGTACCAGCCGCTTGCGTGGTTGTTTCACTTTGGTGGCCTGCGTGTGTTTTGATTGCGCTAATGACGGCAATAACAATAAATGCTGCAACAACAAATAACAATAAAGACAAATGTAAAATGAGAGGAGTAGCAGTCATTGAAGAACGAATCACAAAAAAAATGCCACCAACGCTGTCGAGAAACGATCCATGCGACCCACAAGGGGCTCATAAGCGCAGCGCCTTTTCGATCAGAACGAGATATACAAACCAACAAGCAGACAATCAGCCAAGCGTACAGAAGGGCGGGCTGTTCAGAAGCGCGGACTGACGGACTGATGGACTGACGGACGGATGGACGAACAGGGTATAAGGAATATGTAGAGTAGTGGTTTAAGTGAAAACCACACACTGAAGCGCGCACAAATCTACCCAGAAATGGAGACAGACACGCCGCCGACACAAAGCGTCAATGCGCGGCAGTACATAGAAAAAATATGTAACTCTTTGCTTGCTTGTTTGAGGAAATCTTCACATTGCATACGAGATCTCATCAAACTTCAACATCGCGCCATCGAATCGGCAACAAGTTGGAGAAATGTAGAAATACCAAAAAAATAGCGACGACTCCAGCCACAGCAAGGCAGTCGGCAAGTCAGCGACCCAGCGACCTAGCAGACTACAGCACAGAGAATAAGCGTTAAAGCAGCGGCGACGGGCGACGACCGACCTACGAGAAGCTGCTGTGGTCGCACGTCTTTGGTGGCATTTTTTAATATTAAATTTATTATTAGCCGCAAATGTCTGTCTCCCTTTCGGAATATTAGGTTTTTATTTGCTTACAGCATTGCATGTGTGCGACTGTGTGTACGTCCGACCGACCGACCGACCAATATTGATCCCAGGTATCATGCGTCGCCACATCCTTCGGCTACCTTCATGTCCTGCCCGCATTCAGACACAAAAATTTAAATGAGTCTGTTGTGGAAAAATAATAAATTCAAATAGTAAAAAAACACTCATTCTACTCATCCAAACATTTGTATATTACTGATTATCTGCAACTCCGTCGCGCCATGCGTGCTCTGTATGCCAACTTAAATGGTCTTTTGCTTGGAGGTCGGCCAAGTGTTTGCCATGGCCACACACACGCATGCAAATACTCGTTCGGCTTTGTTGGTGGCGTAGTAGTCGTCGCCGTCGTCGATGTTTGCGCAGCGCTAAAAGTTCGGTCTATTCTGTTTGGTGTTGAAATGTTTGCGTTTGCCGTTAGCTGGATGGGTAGGAAATTTTTTGAAAGCGTTAGCTGCAGTTTGCAGGGTATTTTTTATAAAGGTTTCATAGCTCAATCCGAAGTTATGATACTCTGATCTCTGATACACCTTTTAAGTGTTGTCTCAGACATCGCATGTATTTATTATCTCCTTTACACGGTCCGCAGCTGTGGAGTACGTAAAACCCCTTAACTTAACTCCTCGCGTCATTTGTTGCTGTTTTTTTCTTCTAGCAAACAGCACATCTCACTGGCTGTGCAGAAATGTCTGCTCGCGAATCGTTCTTCGTCTATAAGAACCGTCTGAATTGCAAGCCTAGACTAGCTCTCGCCTAGGCATTATTTTTGCATCTGTTCGATTTTAGAAAATTTGTCGCGGATGTGGGGATATGCCATCCAATTATATCGTGGTTGTCCTTTACTTTCCGTCAGAGTAGATACATTATTTTGTGGCTAAAAAAGGACACTTACATGTGTTCATTGCAGAGGACCAAACTATGTTTGTTTTATATATACATACATACCCGAAAGACAACTGAAGTTGGCTGGCATCTCGAGAACCACTCCAGTAGCTTTGCGCCTTTAGATAAGGTAACTATGTTTTAATAATCGAAGGTATTTGCGAAACATAGTCTAGCAGACTAGATAGTCTATGAGAGATGCATTAGAACCGCTCGTACCTTCTGAAAGATTGTAAAGAAGTTTAAGTTGAAGCTAATCTTAAAGTCTTAAAAGCTGTAACTTATGTGGGTACAGGGATATTGTGGTGTTCAGGGTTATGAATTGACTGCAGCTTTGACGAGCCTTAGTTCATGGATTGTTCAACACAACCGGATCAGAAACTGTCAGAAATTATGAATTATACTCATTTTTCCATACTGATTACTCAAATAGGAAACTACGAGATCTGACTGGTCTTATTACGGGAAAGAAATATTTAGAGGACGAGGATAGTATAGAGTAGATTCTCTGCGGCTGTTCGCCGTGCTCTAGACTCCGGTGGCGTATGTTCATTGGATCAGATGTGAAAGAGTCGTGAAAAGTCGTCAAGCAATAATAACAACTTAGTCCACCTCCTTCCCGCCTCTTATCTATTGAGCTCTTTTTTTAGGTCTTAAGTACAAAGGACAAACTTGCCTGAGTGCTTGGAAAGTCTTGTTCACTGTGCATCCTATTTAGTGATGTAAGGTCGGTTTAGGCAATCTTGGCAGAGCTTATCTTGCGAAAGTAATTGGGTAATAGGAATATGAAGTTCTTTCTGTAGCCACCAAGCAAACTCTTTCAGAGCAGGCCGCCAAACTTAAATTAAAATGCAATCTAGGATTGTTACATGGAGCAATGTTGATTAGACGAGCTGCTGTATGGATTTCGACCATTTTATTATGGAAAAAATCAATAAAAGTTTTATGATATTTCGTATTTAGTAAAAGTTATGCACAGGGGTTTACCTGGTGACGAAAAATGCCAACTGTTTTTGGCTGAGCTTTTCCCGGTATGTGTACTCTGATGTATTTGGAGTAGACAGATGATATTACTGTCGTAGTATGTCGTAGTAACGCTCTTGAAAGAAATTTTTCTATCAGTCGATGTTTAAAGCAATAAACAAGGAAACAAGCCGAGATTAGCTAGCCATTCCTGTCGACTCGAATTGTATTCTAAATTTCATTTAGAACATTTCAAAAACAACTCACTGTGTTTCTTCATTGTTTTACAACCGCTTATCAGTTTGAGATAAAAAAAAACTCGCCGATCACTCATACCAAGTGAAGACTCAATACCACAGGAGACATTACCATCAATAGCTTCCATATGTCCAAGCAATCGAATTAAATCTATTCTAGTTTAAATCAGGTTCTCGCATTTTCCTTAAAAAAGACTAATAGAAACGTGATCGAGGAGAATTTTTTCGTTGTTGGTATCACTTTTTCACAACTTAAATTTGTTTCTTAAAATGTTCGGTAAAAGTTCAGCATCAAGAAGAAACTATCATCACTAGGACTTTTTTTTTTATAACGCACGAGAAGCTGCGGCATTTTGATGGAGGACCAAAAAAATATTAAATATGCTACTACACATTCTCATTGCTGCATGAACCATCAATCAAATCAACAACTAATCCTTTCATTTGCACATAATCCGATTCACACACTAACTACGCCACAACACATTCAGTGTCTCATTGGGCCACTTATCCGTTGGTGTTTCCATACTGCAACCCCGATCACAAACACAACATGGCTTCCTTAATAATTGACGAACAAACTGACGCGGCATGCCACACACATCGTTGTCGTCAGCACTGTCGACTACGACGACGACGACGACGTCACTCAAATCAAAGACAGCGCAGAACCTACCACCACCATCGTTCGGGAAGAGGGCACAATGGCGTCTTTGGTCGTCGCCGGTGGTATTCGCTTGTCCTCGCAACGTACCGCCAAAGTCCATAGAATCGCTTGAGCAGAACGTTGCTGAAGTCAAGCGTGTACCGTATCGGATACTCTGCACCGCCAGTCGAAACGTGCGAGCACATTCTTACATGGCTATCTCCTTGCACGCATATGTAAAATGATGGTGGAGTTGGTGAAGTTGGCGGCCGTTGAGCCGGCGACTGGTGGCTGGTCGGCTGGTTAAATTTTCCGCAGGTCGCTGTGTGCGACCACCATCCATGAGAACGTATGTACGTACTGCAGTCGCCGACATCGCCGCCGTCTTCGCCACCGTCGCTGCGGTGCTATTCTTACTTCAACTGTTCTTTTATTTAATTTCTGATTTTTATTTGCTCTTGCACACTTAGCTAGCTGGCTGAATGGCTGACTGACCACTAGCTACATTCGCATAGCGCTGATTTTTGCTTTTGTTGTTGCTGTATTTCTATCATTCTCCTTTATTACACATATTACTCCACTGCCATCACACAACTCACACTTGTCCACAATGGGATTAGCGCGAAGCAGAAATTCTATGCATTCGCTATTATTCTCAACATATATGTACATAAGTTTTCTTTCATTTTATTTGCTTTCTTTCCTCTGCTATAGGCACTTATGCACTTACCTGGTACTTAAGTAGCGTGTCCCCGGCTGTTTGGGTCGCCTTTGTCTCGCAGAGGAAATTCAATTATGGTCCTGCACTCGTTTAATTATTTGTAATTGCCTTTTTCTTATTGTAATCATTTTTGCTATTGCTGGTTGCTTGTTTGTTATTGTTGTTGTTATGTGTAGAAAGATTTATCTGATCCTAATTTGTCTCTGCTTCTGCAGCCTTTTTCATACACTTTCCAATGCATTCGTTTTTCATTCCTAATCTGTCAAAGTTGATTCAACTCTGCGAAGATCTCTTTACCTACACGTTTTTCCGCATCTTCACAGGCTTGCATGAAACCTCTAGCGACTCGGCAAATTGCTGGTGTTGTTGTGCTTGTTCCTTGGTTTTAACGAAGCATAAACAAACGCTGTGGGCGATTAATGCTGAGTTTTAAGTTTGTTAGCACCTGCTCGCTATCATCTCTACCTGGCTACCATTCAACTGACCCAAGCTACCAGTGTGCGCGCCTGGAAGCACCTGCCTCGGTCTCGATCTTTCATGCCATTTCTGATGTGTAATGAAAATTGTTTTTGGTGCTGCGAAAGGTAGCACACACAGCAATCGTTTTGTGTGTCACGCAAAACAATCTGCAAAAAAAGAAGAAATTTATTGACAAACTAAAGGACATTTTCGTTTACCTAAAGCGCTCTACCTTCAAACCTACACACAAGTTTACCTTCGTATATGAAAAGAAAGCAATAATTTAAAACCTTTAGTTTGTTTTGACATAAAATTGATTATATTTGCACAGTTTCATGCCAAGTCATGCTGTGACAAAAATTTGTTGGCGCGCAGCGGCCACACACGACGACCCGTCGCCGCGCGGCTGATTCGCATAAAATCCGTGCTTTACCTTCGCTGCGCTACCATTTAACAATTGGCATTGACGAAATTGTCCTCTTCGACATATTTGTCACCTTAGCGACGATCTAAAAACTATAGCGGAGGAAAAAAAATTTTAGTCAAATAGAAGAGAGATTTATTCAAGTTGTGACAATGTTCATCTTCAATAAGGTGTCAACAAAAAAGGTAACACTAGAAAAAATGAAAAGAATGCAATAGAATAAATTAGACAGGTCAGAAAAACTATCCTGACCGCAAGTCCTTTTCATGGTTCAGCGAATTCAGAGCAGTGCCGCAATCCCCAACGAGATGCCTTAAACGAGAAACCTTTTGTCTAAAGAAAGTTTATGGAAACTTTATTTGATGGTTTGCAGGCAACGACTGTAGACACATTGTCAAATCCAATAAGGTGGAGCTCGTTTTCGATTTCGCTTAGGCTATGTTTTCTTAGGTTTTTCTATCTCTTCCATCGGCTTGTTTGGCGCTGATACGCTCAACTTTAACTCGATGTACTATCTTGGTAGATGAAAATACCATTTTCAGTTAAGTTATCGACGATCTCGAGATGAGTTTATTCACTTCAATCAGCTTGATGGCAATAACTGCTTTAAATCTACCTTTAAGGAATGCCAGCTCCAATCAAGTGGCGGAGAACTGGAGAAGGAACAATTCCCAGTACGATTAATAAACGAGTCTGTAGGATTTGCGTTTGATAATATTATCTCAAGTGTAATGACATGGAAAGTGCAAATTATTCTGTATCACATTCGTTGATGAAAGCCTGAGTTTTCTGGTGATATTTCAAAAGATTTTCATCCAAATGCGCGAATACACTTGATGAGCGATGAACACTTTTTTCCAAGTGAAAATATCTACCCAGTTGGGCAGCAGCCCACAAGTATAACCACCCACTTCGTTTTTGAAAAAATGGTAGAAGACTTTGTCGCCATCGAAAAAGCTAACAGACATTCTCAGATTATAATTGAACATACTATGAAATACCTTAAGAACTTTATTGCCACCTAGCTATCATAATAGACATAACCTTAAAAAAAGGAAAGTTATTACACTAGTCAATCTAGTGCCTCTGTTTCATATACACTTCCGTGCTTTGCCGAAGTCCATTGTTGTTCCCATATTTCAATTATCTGCTATCTTTATGCCGTTACATGTATCTGCTACAGTGAAGCCTCGATGCCTTCACAGCAGCTGATTTTTTCTCCTGTAAGTCGATAGGAATTGTTTCACTTATCACGAAGACATCTTCATGGGAGACCGTACGATAACCGGACGAGACCCGGTGTGCAGCGCTACGTTACATGGAAAGTAACATAACATAACAGGCTGCCGTAAATTGCCACGGAGTTAGTCGTGCTTATCAGTAGTTTTTCTTCGTTTGGGATGGACCACCCATGTTGGCAACGAGCCGACTGAGTGATGCTACTGCCTTAGATGCTTTAAGTGCCGCATTTTGAAAGTGATGAAGAAACGTCAATTTCGGTTCAATTCCTACGCCTAAATAGTTTAATGTGGGTTTGGTGAACGTCGTGTCGAACAAGATCCCCCAACAAGCTTAAGTCCGCGAGAATCAAGCCGCGTCAGTCCTTAGCATTACCTGATTTAACTTGATTCGCTACCTCTATCTCTAATTCCTGCTCCTCTATCATCTCTAAACGTAGTATGTCGTCATAGCTGATGTTCCAAAGGTTTGGGATACGATTTGATTCCTGCACTGCTCTTGACTTTCATCTTTTTGAACGACATCCCTTTGGAGTTTCATAAATTAGCTTCCTGTCTTTTAAATAAGTAGTTCCGAAGTTAACTGCACAAGTGAATTGTTGAGCGCGATTTGAATATCTTAAGTTGCTATATTGTTTTCTTCTTTTTCTTGTCCGACAGGGTGGAATGTTGATATTTGTTGAAACGATTTTCCGTCATCACTTGTCAAGTTTGGTTTGGAGACAAACCGGTTTCGGTGTTGTGCCATCTGAGAACGAAAATTGACACTGAAGATGGCACAACGCCGAAACCGGTTTGTCTCCAAACCAAACCAAATATACAAGAAGGGACAATGCGTTATGGTTAGCAGCGAGTAAATATCCAGGGGCGTGCTTTCTCTTTTGCTCAAATTATTATTTTGATTGGCTGGGGTGAGAAGGAAAACGCTCCGGTAAATTCCATCGCTGTTAATCAGAGCGTGTTGTCCCTTCTTGTCATATACATACATACATATGTATATAATACATATATTGGCAGTAACCTATCTGCGCAATGTGTAAAAATTCAGCAATCAAAGGGAGATAGTTTTGGTGTAAATGTACGTTGTGCGAATGCGCAGGTTTTACATATTTGACATATCTGCAGTTGCGCCAAAAAATAAATTTAAAGAGGGTTGCTTCAATGTGGGGGGCTTGTACCCTTTTTTGACGAACTTTTCTCATACAAAATAAAGTGTGCTAATGAAGTATTAAAATTTTATTTTGTAGCTCTCTGGAAATCAAAGAAAAACGATTTGATTTGCATTGATAAGCAATTTTTTATATGTGAATGTTTAATTCATATGCATATGTATAAATTTCCATTTTCAGTGAGTGAAAATTTAATCATTGACTATTCAACTAAAGAGAAAAAACATTATGTTGGCTCAACTCAAAACGGAAGTGATATTTTTACAATATTCGCAATGTCGTTCATTTGGAATTTGTTTGTTCATTTTTTTTTTTGATGAATATTTCTAATTTTTGCACATAGTATATAATTTAAAAGCATATGGTTTTTGTCAAATGAACTATAATTTAAAATTTAAAATAAATAAACGAAAAATTTTGAAACGATAAAAACAATTTAGAGTTTGAGAACTAATTTTTGGCTACACCACTGGATTTTCTTTTGAATTCGAGTGTAATTTTTGACTTACGTTTACTCGTTTTGCCTTTTCTAATTTTATATATCTGTATTGTAATGTTTGCTGACTGTACTTGCTCATACTGCCAATAAATGAGTATTATATACATACATATATCTATATCTATATACATATATATGGATCTATATGCTTCTTGTATATTTATGTTCTTTGATGATAATGATTATTAAATTAATAATGAAAATTATTGATAATAATGGTCACCATAAAAATAATGATAATATATAATAAAGATGCGTAGCTCGACTAAACTACAATAGCTATGATGAAATATACAGTGTTGTGCATATCAAAAGCAACAGTATTCAAAATGACATAGCGTGGAAAGATGCATATATAAATTTTCTGTAATTCACTTTTGTCTTGTAATATAATAAAAATAAATGTTTTCATATAAGAATTACCTAGTCTTTTTTATATACATATATGTATATTAAAATAAATAGTACAATTGTTCTTAAGAAAAACGTAAAATCGTTGAGTCAAGCACCCTCAGTTATCGGGGGTTACATATGCACCTAGTAATTATAATTAACAGTTACTTAAGAGGATATACATACATACATATGTATACACTAGTGTGGATCGAAAAAATCTTAAATTTTTTTATTGCATTTTTTTAAAGTATATCCTTTTGAGTTTATTTCCCTTAATATTCTTAAAGATCTGAACGTACGTGCAAAACTTTAAACGCGATTATCTCAAAATAATGTTTTTCAAAAAGTCCCGTTGCGGTGAGCAAGGTTTCTCAAGAACCATGTGACCTATCGATTTAATTTTTTGCAGGCTACTTAAAAACTGCAATAACTCATATTTGAACGAAGGAATTTTTTTTTGAAAACTTTTTATTTTTTTTTTTGAATGAAAAAACTGAATTTTTAGACCTTCAAATTTCGAACTTTTCAGTAAATTCTTCAACATTGGTGTAAAAATGTTTATTTCGCTAAACCCCTCATTCAAGTACGGCGTTATGATATAAACTAAAGAAAACAATTGTTTTTTTATTGCAGATGATCCATTGCCTACTTATCATGCTCACCGCAAAGCGTGTAAGAAAAAAAATTTAACAGCGCAATAGTAGCTGTAGTGCCAGCAAATGGGCACATCACATAATTCAAAAATTAAATTAAACATCTTTAAACCTAAAGGGTGTTTTTTTTACACAAGTGGTTTTAAAGACGAAAAAAAAACGCATATAATTTAATGCTATGGCCAAGAATTTAGCTTTGTTATAAAGATAAGGGTTTGCCATTATGTTTTTTTAAAATCATCTCGGGCAAGTGACCGCCGCGGCTGGCTCGAATAAATTCCAGCCGAGAGGCGCAATTTTCGACGCGCCGAATATTCTTTTCCAAGGCGTCCATCGTCTCGGGCTTATCTGCGTAGACAAACGATTTCACATAACCCTACAAAAATTAGTCCAGCGGTGTTTAATCGATCTTAAATCACCAAAAGTTTCTTCAATAAATTGTTTGTTTCGTTAGCTGTATGGCATGTAACGCCGTCTTGTTGGAACCAAAGGTCGTCCACATCAACATCCTTCAACTTTCCTTCCATCTCGTTTTGGTAAAAAATTTGCCCGATTTGCAAACGTTGTTCCGCAATGAAATAGCAAACCAAACTGAGTATAAATCAAGTAACAGCTGTCAAAAAGACCAACTCCGAAGAAAGTATTGCCTCATTGAAAACCACACGTCTAAAAAAATCACCCTTTACATATTTACTATAAACGTACACGCAGTGTTTGATTATTAAAAAAAAAATCCCGTCTTTGCAAAAAAAAAAATTTTCATAAAAGCGATTTTTTCATAGAATTAGTGCATATAACGCCTCAAAAAACGTTAAAAAAGAATAATAAAATTTTTTTATTTTTTAATTCGATAAAATTTTTTTGGTTTTTATGCGCGTTTCTTGAGATGCCTTAATGCGACTATAACTGTGTTCAGTTCACTCACCTGCACATATCTATTTTAAACGGTTTTTTTTTTTTTAAATAATTAACTAAATTCTAAGTGCTAACATTTCTCATCAAAAACAAAAATTACGCGAAAAATTTTTTAGTTATACTTTTGCAATTGCTAAGAACTCTAATTGCATGTCAGCGCTAAGAAATAAAAAAAAAAACAAAAAATAATCTCCGTTCGCTGCTGCTCAACATTGATTTATATGCACCCGATATGATTATGTGCGGCAACATTTTTTTTAATGCATGCACCCAACTGCACGTACATACATACATACATACATACATACATATGTACATATTTACTAAAATATTTTTTTTTTGTTTTTGTTACCCATGTAAACTCGATTTACTTGACACAAATTTTCACATAAAATCGCCGCTCAAACGACATTACAGATGACAATAACCCAATTTTTCACCAAATGACAACAGTACAAATGTTGGCTTGCGGCATTGTTTATTGTTGTTGCTATTGTATGCATTGTTATATTTCCAGTACACAGCTGCTGCGACTGCGCCGTTTGTTGTTGGTTTTTTGGTTTTTTTTTTAGGTTTTGTTTGATGCTGCAATGTTTATTAACAATTTTTGAATGATTTTCTCAGCTTTAAAAATTAAATTAGTAGACAAACATGCAAACTTACGATAAGTAGAAACGGGCATGTGTATGTCTGTGTGTGTGTTTGTGTGTGTGTACTTATTTCTCATCAAGCCAAACCCTACGCAAAAGTTTAACGATACAAAAACCGAACCGAAGAATTATGTTTATTTAAGTGATTAGCTTTAAATGAACGAACGGACGAACAGACGGACGGACGGACAGTTGCACGGGGTCGCCTGCATCGCCTTCGCCGCCTCCGCAAGTCACAGACAGGTCGTCGGCTTCGTCGTCGTCGTCGTTGGGCCAGGCCCAGTTTCTTTTAAAAAATGTATGCCAACATTGAGTTGCTTGACTTAACCAAAGCGCCTAATTTCAATGCCATTTGGCATTTGGCTGATTTGTTTTTTGAAATTGTTGATGTTGCCATCGCTTTTATGTGAAGTTTAAGTAAAATTATCGGTTATTGCCTTGTCAGTTTCCGCTTAAAGCCTATGGCGAACTTGTGCACACTTGATCGCTCGTTTAGTCGATTTCTTATCCAAATATATTCAACGATTTATTGATCGAAAAAAAATATGGTTTTTAACGACCACAAATAAATTCGATTGAAGTAAATTTAATTTATTAAAATTTGCTTAAATTATTTTTTATGTATTTTTCGCATATCTTTTACACTCAATTTTTTAATTAATTTTTTTTTAATTTCTTATTTTTTATTTCATTTTGGATGTTAAAATGTTTGGTTTCAGTGTGATGAACAATACACTTGAGCTCCCAAAATTTAGCCGCCACCTCATTTTGCATATATAAAACCACATGACTTTCACTTTCAAACTATTTGTATTTTTTTTTTATCGATATTTCAAAGTTTGAATGTCTGTTAAATCTGGCACTGAAATTCACATATAAACCAGGGACCAAAAATAACATTTTTTTTTCGTTATAAAAATCTGGCGCAATATATTGATGTAGAAGAAAGTTATCAATGTTCCTTTGATCCCAGGACCCCCTGGACAACAATCCTGGACTATTTTTCTTTTCCAACCTTTTAGGAATAATTCCAATAATAGGAGAAGGGGGGCAAAACCGTTTAGAAGCTATTTTAAATCTGTTTTTGAACGCCATCTCGCGGAATTTTCCGGAAGTTGTTGCTCAGTTGAGTACTTGTTATTTCCCAGCAATTGTGTCATTTCCATTGTCGGTTTTCGCGAAACCACACATCAACGTTCCCGACAAACGTTTTTACTCATTTTTAAAATTTTTAATGCAGGTAAGTAGTAGTTTAGTTAAGTATTCGACAAATTACCGTACTACGACATTGTAGCCCGCTTCCTTACCTTCAATTCCAATATTCAACTTACTGTATACGTTGAATGCATTTCCCGTTACAAGTCTAAATGTCCACGCAGGACTTGGGGGCAAAACTGGTGGGGCAAAACCGAATACTATCGGTATACAGAAAAAAACTTCAAAATACCGAAAATTTGTAAAAAGACAAATTTATCGGCAATACAAATTGCAGGAAGCCAAAAGCAAACCTGAAAGCGAATATTTTCGCTACCAAAAATACACAAACCAGATACACCAATGAGACCAATAGTCAACCACAAATCGGCCCCAGGATATAAACTATCTAAACATCTGAAATCACTACTGGTGGATCATTTAGAACTACCAAACAAGCATATAATCAAAAACACAACAGAGTTAATTGAAAAGATGATATCGCTGGACGTACCAAACCACGCGAAATTAGTATCATTTGATGTCAAAGATCTTTATCCATCAATACCATTGACAGAAACACTTACCGTCCTAACTAAAACATTGAGAGATAAATTGGACAAGAACATAGCAACAGAAATAGTCAATACTTTGAAAGTAACGCTCGACCAAAACTATTTCAAGTTCAATAATAAGATATATCGGCAAACTAAAGGACTGGGAATGGGTAATCCCACATCCGCAATCCTAATGGAAGTATTCATGCAACATTTGGAGGAGAAATACATGGAGAAATTGGCAAGCAACCTAGGAGTAAGGTTCTACGCTAGATATGTCGATGATATCATTTGCCTTGTAACGGAAGACAAGGAGGAACAAATACTTAATTATCTTAACGACCAACACACAAACATAAAGTTCACGATGGATACAGAACAGGAAGGAAAAATTAACTATTTGGACACAACAATTAAAATAAATAAAGACACAAACAAGGTTGAATTCCAAATATATAGGATGCCCACAGCCACAGACACAATAATACATAACACCTCGAACCACCCGCAGCAACACAAAAATGCCGCATTTAGGCATCTAATAACGAGACTTCAACGAACTCCACTAGAAAAAGATGCGTACAACAAAGAACTTAAAACAATATATGCTATCGCCGAAAACAACGGATACAAAAAAGAGCTGGTAAACAAAATCATGAAAGGCACTAAAACAAAGAAGTCGAATAAGAAGGAAGATAACGATAAAAATTGGGCAGTCTTAAACTATACAGAAACAACTTCCTACAAATTGGCTAAAGTGTTCCGAAAATACAATATAAAAACAGCCTTTAAAACAAGGAATAATATGGGCAAAATACTACAAAATAGCACCAACGAAGAAGACCCATTAGATAAGCAGGGTGTATACAAGTTGACCTGGGAATGTCAATATAGCTATATAGGACAGACAGGGCGCAAGATAAAAACAAGATATCGTGAACATATTAGAGACTACAACAAGAAAAGGCTAAAACCATCCACTACGCCGGAGTCAAACTTCGCAAACCATATGGCAGAAAACAAATGTACACCATGCAAAATAGGGAAAGCAGCCAAAGTTCTCCACGTACAACATAAAGGACATCGTCTAAACGTTTTAGAAAACATGGAAATATACAAACAAAAAACCTTCGTGGGAAAAATAATAAACGAACAGATAAACACAGCCTCGGATGTATCATTCGAGCCTCTTAGGCTACTATACCCAAAACAGGTCAGAAGTCCCGTAACTAACACACAAAAGGGTACGCAAATGCAAACCACTGAACCCAAGCGAAAGAAAATAACGGATTTTTACCTACCTTCGAATCCAGACAATAATAATCAATAAAATGCAAACAACTAAGTTATATATACCTGCAGGTATAACAGCAACTTAAGGCTACAATACAAACACAAAAAAGGGTCCGCTAAGGAGTACCTAACCAAAAGCAACAGACAAGGACAATACTATAAAGACTAACGTACGTACAGAAAATAATCAGAACGAAAAATTACACTGAAGATGGCACAACGCCGAAACCGGTTTGTTCTCCAAACCAAACTTGACAAGGGATGACGGAAATTCGTTCCAAAATACAGCAAATTATTTGTACTTTGGAACATTACTAATAAACATTCATTGATGATTGTTTCCATGTATTCCACTGTCTATACGATTTTGCCCCATATAAATCGTATGATTTAATTTTTTTTTTACAATACCAATAAACAACCCACAGCAGTTTTAAATTATTCAAATTCAATACCCATGATAGCTTCATAATAGAATAAACTAATAATTCGTATTATTAATTGTATGAAAAAATTGTTTTGTATTGAGAAAATCCGAACTTTGAGTATTTTAGTCCAGTTATAAGAGTTAAACAGTTTCAAAGCCGAAATACAAGTTCTTTCTTAATAATAAACAATTAAAACAAATTTGTTTAATTTGTATAAAATAAAATAAAAGTCAAAAAATAGTTATAAAAGTGAGGATCCCTGATATAAACTTCATTGAGTCGGATTTGGAATATATTATTAACTCAAAATTAAATCTAATAAATGCAAAATAAATTAATTTGATTGTCTGCAATTATTTTCATTTTTTCAAATTTATGATAAATATTATTAAACGATGACTTTCAAAAATTAATTTTTTTCTTTTCATGATTTATTTATGAAATATTTAATTGGTAAATATTTTTGAAAATAATTATTTAATTCGAATACCAAGTCATCATGGTTATTTTTGATTATTTTTAATTATAATTATTAATTGCTGGGTGATGTAAGCAAATAAAAACAAGTATTGAAATAAAAAAAAACATTAAAAAAAAAATGACTGATCGCAATGGTATTTCAAAAGCTCTGACTAGTTAAAAATAAAATAATTAAACAATCTGTTTTTTTTTATTCAAAGCTCGAATATTTCTCACTTTTCGAAAAAATACTTGTATGTATATAATTATTTCTTACTACGAGTATAATCCAGGGACCGAAAATAATGATTATGGTTGCGATTTTTAAATGAAAAAATCAATCACTTAGAATAGACATACAAAAAAACCGATAACGCCATGTTAATCCTTTTTCGTCGATCTTATCATTTCCATGATGATTTTTTAATTTCGGATTTTTATGATTTTCTTCACCGATAATGATTAATTTTGATTAATTTTATAACAACTCATTAATAATCATTATTTTTCAGCAAAAAAAATAAAAATCATTAATAATGATTATTTTTGATTTTTATTTATTTTTGCTCAAAATAAAACTCACTTTTAAATGAGGTCCAAAATATGAAGATTACTCAAAAATCTTATATAATTTTTTAACAAATTTTTGTGTTATTCAAGTTTTCGATTCTTTTAAAATCAATTATTGTTTTTAAAGTAAGAAAGTTAAGCAAAATATTAAACAGATAAGGCTCTAAAACAAGTAAAAAATGCTACAGAAGCGCACACGACTATGAGTGACACTGGACTTTTTAATTATCTATAATAATATTGTCAAATGAAACGTTCTCAGCCCAAATGACCAAAAATTTAGAAAGAATATAGTCATATACAACTACTACTTCCACTACCAGCAACATACACTTGTCCTTGCATTCTTTCTTTACCTATCCTATGTACATACTATCTTCTCACATCTCTTTTTTTAATTCGTTATTTGCTCACATGCGCACTGATTATTCTCTTAAATACTAAAGGAAATTGTTATTGACAGACCAAAGGTGGAACCTTTCAAGCGAGTCACTTTCAAGACTACTTTTTGTAAAATTTAATAATAATTAAAACAAATTATAATAATTTACTTTATATTAATTAACATAAATTTGATCCTTTAGATTTGTTCTAAAAGTAAATGCAGTGATTTTAAAGTGAGTTTTATTTTATTTTGGTATAATCAAAATCCAAATGTAAAAAAAAATAATACTTTTTGACATTTTATATATTTGCCGAGGAAGAATTAATTTTCACTTAACCTTGAAATAATTAATTTTGAATAACGAATATAATTTATTATTCATCTTGCAAAAAAATGGAAATAACGACTGAAAATGTATCCTTTGATTTCTCTATCAGTCAATTATCCAATCAATTCCTGCCGACTATTATACCCCATTTCATAATTAAAACACCACCAAATATGACAATTTATATTTGTTTTTTTTTTCATTTTTATTTTATTTTGCAGTTCAACTTTTTTAAACATTAAAAAAGAGTTCGATATGCCGATAGGAAAATTGTGAAAGAGCGAGAAATTTTTTTAAATTTTTTTTTTTAAATTTTCAATGACCGCTGACATTTTAAGCGATTTGAAATTTGCATTTCGAGAAAAAAGTTCGACGCATTGTTGAAAATTTGATGATTTTTTTATTTTTAATTTTTTTTTCTATAATGTTGGAGACTAAGGATTATATTAGCGATGCTCAAAACTTTTAAATGGAAGTGCGGCGCACTACTATATTGAAAACGAAATTAATTTTTTAGTGCATAGCCGTCAAGTTTTTTTTGGCAAATTGAT
Organism: Philophylla caesio; assembly: GCA_963971545.1. Taxonomy (NCBI): domain Eukaryota; kingdom Metazoa; phylum Arthropoda; class Insecta; order Diptera; family Tephritidae; genus Philophylla; species Philophylla caesio. The sequence continues at coordinate 35,822,053 of OZ020604.1, read as the reverse complement.
GTGCAAAAATAACAAAAACTAAGTAGAAGCTACAGCCAATCAGCGAACAGTTCACACGAACACTTCAAGCGAACAGCTCTAGCATACCCAGTCGGACTTGGTTGGTTCAAAAATGTACTCATTACGTCATTTTATGGAATGTTAAAATTTAATCTTAAATTACATACATATACATACTTAAAATATAACGTGCAGTGCTGGTTTATATGGTCGCATGCGGCGAATCGATTAGGTATCCAGCTAAAAAATATAGTTAATTTCTCATATTTTCTATTAAAATTTGGTTCATTCTCCACCAAAAGGTATAAAAACTCCAAATTTAAAGTTTAAAAAATAAATTTTAATGTTTAATCAAAATCATAAAACATTAGAACTTCAAAAAAAAATATTAAAAAATCAGCACTGCATTTTGAAAGAAAAATTATTAGAAACACGACAGCAACAAAAAAATACCATACCTACTGGTAAAAATAATACAATTCCAGTTTCTGTTTTTTAAATTCGAATATTTTAAATTATACATTTTGTAAAATGCTTAAAATTGGGCTTTAAAACACTTTTGTTAGTGAATGAATTGGCATTTTTTAGAAAAATATAAGCAATTAAAAAAGGGAAAAATAAATAGTCAAAACTTGTTTACTTGAATACTGCTTTCTTAATTTTATATTATATTAATTTGTGGCATTTTTTGGCGCTAACATTTTTGGCTTTCTTTCATTTAGCTTAGAATTATTTTTTTTTTTTTTTTTTCAATTAACTTTTTATACATTTCGATTGTTATTTGATTTGATTCTTATATTTTTATTTCGTTTATATTTTAGTTAATTTGAGCATTTGCATTTCAAAAAATTTCTGCAAGGTTTCAACACCTGTTAAAAATTCTGCCAATCTCATTCATCTTAGAATAAATAACCGCTATTTCGAAGCCAAGGTGTTTAATTAATCAAACCATAGAGGCCTCAAAGCTTAACCTTGTTAGCTAAGTAGACAAGTCTTTTGATTCTAACTCATTTTGATTTAAGTTTTTGTTTTTCTTCTCTCCAATGCTTTTGCCGTTCTTGCCTCGCTCTTTTTTTGCTACTACGAGTATTAGCACGTCAACTGTATTGATATTTTTTTTTTTTTTTTTTTTTTTTATAATTCTACTTCTGCCGCCGCTGCATCTTATTACTACTCTTCATCTGCTTCTTCATTCACTCTGGCCAATTCTTTTTTTTAATGCCATTGATGATGAGTGGCCGCGGCTACTACAGCTGACTTGGCTAACTGGCTTATTGCTAATAAATGTCGGCTTTTGTTAGTTTGGCCTAAACGTTTTAACTGATTGGCAGCAGCGCTGGTGGTTTTGTTATTTGTAGTTGGCACTGACGCTCTGATGCCAACGTCCGTCACGTATGCGCTCAATTTTATGATCTCTCTAAGATTGTTGCTTCACATATGTATACTACACACTTTTGTTGTTTTTGTTTTTCTTTTTTTTTTTCGTATTATAATTGTTGCTATGGTCAAAATGCCGTGGGATAAAAATTTGCACTCGCAATTTGTTTATGCTTCTTAAAAATCAGTCGTCAATATAGTAGTGAAACAGCAAAAATTCAGGTGGTTATTGTTGTCCGATTTTCTGGGCTGTGAGCCTAGATATCAAAATCTCCCCCTGACCACCGTGACTTTTGCAGTCAACATGACCGCTATGGTCGAGTGGGTAGCGATGTGTGCTATTACTTGATATGCCGCTGAGCACGAGGTTCAAATTTCAGTCAGGGGAAGGAAAATATTAATCATAGAAAAGTTTTTTTTTCTAAAAGCAGTCATCTCTCGGAAGGCAATGGCAAACCTCCGAGGGTATTTCTGCCATGACAAGCTTCTTATTAAATACATCTGCCGTTCGGAATTGGCACAAAATTGTAGGTCCCTCCATTTGTGGTAGAATATAAAGACGCACACCACAAATGGTAGGAGAAGCTAAACATTGAGCTATATAGTGTAAGCGCTATGACTTCGAATAAGGCAAATAAAAAAGGTCAGAATGTCGTAAATTTCGCCTCGGTATATTAAAAGGTATTCTCTGTAGAATATCAGGGCAATCAACAACTCCAGTAATAACATTAAATATAAATGAGGAATATTATAACTTTCTCCTATCCTCAACTAAATTCAACTTAATGAGCTGACAGCGTGCGGGGTATGAAGGTAACGGCTCGGTTAAACTGAGGGATCGTAACTTAAACCTAATAAAAGTCTTTTGCACACGCTCTATTCTTTTTATAGGACCAAATTGAGAAGGTCGCCAAATATTGGCCGCATTTTTAAGGCGTGACCTCACAAAAGCACTGTATAGGGTTTTTATGGATCTGAAAAGTCTAAGCTATTTCGACGCACAAAAGCTAACATCGAATAGGACTTAGATACAATGTAGTCTATATGGCTTTTAAACACCAACATCAGATCATTGACCTAAACTACAGATTAAAGAGTATTACCGAGAATAGTTAATGTGGTATTGATTATATTTAGCTTTTTGGAATAAATCATGTGATAAACTCAGAGCTAAGGTAGTCAGAGGAATCGTCAGCCTCTCTTTATCCCAAGCAATATCTTTAAAGATCTTTTATTAGCGAAATAATCAATTATACGCATTTTTTTGAACGGTTATCACTCCTTAATCGAACCGAAACGCCGCCAACCGTTCACGAAACCGCGAAAATACGTCTTATTTTCACTCGTTAAGGCTACTTCTTAGGAGATGGGAGCCAAAATATTTCGATCACGACAAAAGAATCACTCATTAAGTTCCCCGTTAACGCGTAAATGCTGTTTTTTCAGGAAGAAAGCTGCAATTTTTTTCGTAGATCATGCGGAATTTCAATTTTGGTTATACACAACCGAACGATGAAATATCCAGACCGGGCATTTCATAACCTGAGATATTTTCGATGGTCCCGAATAAGAAAATTATGGTTACGAGCTGAACCAGCTTTCTTCTTTGATGCGAACGTCAGAAAAAACTAACATTTGACTAGAAAATATTCGCGACTTCTAGCATAATTTATTTCAAATCCATCCTTCAAAATCGAAGCTTCAAGACGTTTAGCACAGTAATTTAATAGCTCTCCGTTTTTTCCGTAAGTATAATATAACTGATTAACGAAAAAGTGCACACAAAACTCTTTAGCAGCACTTTTGAAGCCTCGAATTAACGATTTTTCGTTTTACATTCCAAAAACAAATTCTAAACTGATTCAGCGATTATCGAAGCTTTTTTGAAATCGTATTTCTTTGTTTCTTTTTGAATTTTTTTCTTTGCTTGTTATTCGAACATATTTTGACTCGTTTTTTTTATGATTTACTGGATAAATTTTTGGTGTCTTGAATGAGTGCTGAGTAGACAATTTAACAGTAAAGTCCTCTTTTGGGCGAACCACTCTATATAAATCTATCGATTTGTCCGTCCAATATATGGCGCAGAAGCATGGATGATGACAATATCAGATGAGAGGACTCTTAGAGTATTCGAGAAAAAGATTTATGCACCTCTACGACGTGGAATACCGCATGCGATAGAACGTAGACATAACTAGTACAGCGGATTAAAAACCAGCGGCTCCGCTGGCTAGGCCGTGTCGTTCGAATGGATGAAATGAAATAACTCTTAGGGCTTGAGATTTACGACGCGATACACGCTGGTAGTTACAGAGGAAAAAGAAGATCTCCTCTGCGTTGGAAAGACCAAGTGGTAAAAAACTTGGCTACATTTGGAATTTCTGGTGCCAATAGCAAGAGATAGGGAAAGCTGGCGTCCCATGTTGAGTTCGGCCCAAATGGCTTAGGCGGTAACTGTACCAAATAAATAAGGAAGTAGATGAGTACTAAAATTCAACACTCCAAGAGCTTTAAGAAAAATAACTGAATGCTGAAACTCCAACTTCAGCGGAGGGGATATCTATTTCTACCGATGGTGCAAAAATAAAATATTCTACCAAAGCTGGCCTTTGCCGAGGTTTACACTATTGACAAGGTGGCTAGCTTAGTGCGTTTTAGCATACTTAGCTTCGGAGAAAAAGGCCACCCAACATTGTTGCTAGTCAGGTAGTTTTGAAAGCATTTAATTTCCAAGTTGGCTAAACCTCATCTGCCACCAATTCCTCAGCATCCTCTTCTACTGCTTTGGGCATAACATCAATCGTATGCCATCCAGTTCAAAGAAACGCTTCCATATTATTTAAATAATTTTAAGGCAATTTTTGTCTCGATTGTTGCTGTTGTTGTTGTTGCTCTTTTGCAAATTTTTTCCACACATTTTGGTGTGAAAGCGACTTTTGGCACATCATTTCAAAGATTTGAGTCCAATGATGCCGCGTTGCCCCAGCAGCGCCGAAATTCACACCGCACTCATCATCATCATCATCATCATCATCATCATCATTACGACAAAGGCATGCGGAAAAAGTAGTTCATGGCATTAATCAAAAATTTTATTTGCCGTCACATTTATGTATGTCTGTCAATAGTTTGTGTGTATGTGCATTTGTAAGTGCAAATTATTTACGCAATTTTTTGCATCACTTTCTTTGTGTGAATATTTACATATTTGTTTATTTTTTTTTTCCTTAAATTTTTGCCTTAATTCGCATGTGAAGTGTTGGCAATATTGAATTTTCTTATTCTCTCCTTGTATTTGTGTAATTTTTTTATTTAATATTTCTGTTACAGGCGCTCTGGTTGCCTGTGAGTGGCTTTTTTTCAAGCCGCAATTTCTGCTTCAAACAAAATTGTCCTCACAAAACTCCTACCGAAAAGAGATGAAAACCTATACAAATAAAAAAAATGCAGCAATCTGAGGTTGCAATGTTTATACATTTTAATGCTAGTTTCTGGCCGACCAAGTTGTTCTCGTCGTTTTACGAGTTTCTCTTGAAAAATTGAAAAAAAAAATTCGCGAGAAAAGTTTTTTATAATTTTATTATTTTATACGCATCTTGGCTTTTTAAAAAAATAACTGATATGTATAAAATGTTAAATGAAAGTTAGGTGGCAACCCAATTAAAAAATATTTATTTATTAGTCAAGTCCCATTGACTACTCATTTGGTATCTACATTGTGATATTAGCTTTTACTTATATAATTTAGATTAAATGTCAACCATATACGATACTAACTGTATAAAATAAATTGCAAAGTAAAATGTTTATAAAACCATTTCATCCAGCGTCTTTAATTTGACAACCACATCGCAAAGTATTATTTTCCCGCTATAAATAATAAAATAATTTTATTAAAATTTTATATGTAAAATTAAGTGGCAACTTCTTTCAAGTATATTTTTGTACTTAAATTGCTATAAATAATAAAATAAATGTTTTAAATTTGTATATCAAAAATTAAGTGGCAACTCCTTTCAAGCATATATTTGTACTAAAATTGTCTAAAGTATTTTATCTTTGATAGCCATATTGTAAAATTTTACTCTTTGTTATAATAAATTTTTATAATAGCAAAACGGTGGCAATACCGTTCAAAATTTTACTCTGTCTAAAATTTTTGCCATATTTCGCGTTTGTTAAACATATCACACATCATGTTAACATATTTTTTATAAAACTTAACAATTTTTAGTTATTAAATATACATAGCTGGCAACCATACTTAAAACTATATTTATGTTAAGGCTGCGTAAACGCCTTTTTTAAATACAAATTTTACAATACATTCTCTAATTTTCAAAAAATAAACTGCAACTTTAAATGAATCTGCTTAGTGGCAACGTTAAATAAGATTTTATGTATTTATATAAATTTTTTTTATGAAATTCGTTAAAGCCATTTCCAAGATCGCAATATTTCTTTTTATACGTTTAAATAATAAATAAAATAAAAAATATTTGGGTAGGTGGCAACTCTATATAAAAATATTTTTCTAAATAAAGTGGTGTAAAATACCTTTCATATGGTACCAATATCGTAAAGTAACCAATAAAGAATTCATATTTTGTAAGGTGGCAACCCTTACCGAATATTATTATTAGTAAAGTTTTGTGCGAAATATTCATTTCATTTGGTCTCATATCGCAGTGATGCTTTAAAAATTTTAAATTATTCAAAATATGTGGCAACCTTAAAAAACATTCACAGTGGCAACACCTTTAAAGAAATAATAGCAACAATATTGTGATTCTTTAAAAAATTTATATTATTAAAAATAGGTGGCAACCTTATACAAACATTCACCGTGGCAACACCTTGAAAGAAATAATATTGAGTTCAAGCAACAATCTTGTGATTCTTCAAAAAATTTAAATTATTCAAAATAGGTGGCAACCTTATACAAACATTCACAGTGGCAACGCCTTTAAAGAAATAAACTCGATTTTGGGACGCAGCTCCCCACGAAAAACGAAACACAAATTAGCAATTCGTTAAAGATGGACAATTAACTAAACAAATTTAAAAAAAAATTAATATCCATTTCGATCGGTAGAACGAAATAATTCTAAAGACTCGCACCTAGCGTCGAATAATTTTTTACTAGTTTTATTTTCCCTCTAACTCTTGTTACACTTTCACGCATCTTTGTCATAAATTTCTAACAATTCTTTTCCTTGTCTGCCACTTTTTTTTCAGCTTTCTAATAGCCGTTTTGTATGTAATCCAATAAGCAGAGTTTCTCTTCTCTCAAATCAAAGTGTTAATTGACTTCTGGGCGGTCGTTTAAACGTTCTCCAATATTTATTTCCATTGTTAATGTGATCAATCACTCAGTTACTTGTACATAAATATGTTTGGATGTATGTATGTACATTTGGGTTTAACTGCCGCAAATGGCTAATGACCGTTTGACCAGTGTCGTTGCACAGTAGCAAATGCGCAAAAAAAAAAAAAAAAAATACAAAACGTTTTCCTTATTCTACAATGCCACTTAGCAAGTCTTTGAAGTTAACGCCTCGACCTCTGTTTGTTCGAATTATTTATTCTGCGGATTGCACTTTTCACACTCTGACTTAAAGAGTTACTGATTAGCATACACACGCATGCGTGTACAGTGGAGCAAAATGATGCTGACGATGATTGTTAAAATGCAATACCATCTAGTCTTGGGTCGCTCTGAGAGTTGAAGAATTTTTCTACATGTTTTGCATCCGAATTAGCGCTTCGTATGATTCACAACCAATTTTACTTCTTTTCGATTAAAAACATAAAAAATTTAGTTGTCTCAGACTAAAAGCAATTGGAGTATTTTGACAGCTCTTACAACTAAACATAGTGTAGTTGGAAACCATTTGGTCGTGAACTATAATACAGGTAACTATTTAACCGAAGTCGAACTTAGCGAACAGCTGATTGAAAGTTGTCTTGTGTTGAGTTGCGTTGTCAGCTGTCAGTTGAGTTGTGAATCATCTTAGCTCTTAAATGTCTGTACTTTCAATCATTGCTCTTGCATGAACACCAAGCAGCCAGGCAGATGCACATTCTTCAGTCAGCGACTGAACATTTTTGGTATCGGAAATTAAAATCAAATCTTCGTTGGCTTGCCACAATTTACAATTCTCACTCTTTCGATCTTGGACGTCATCATCAGACAAAATATTACTACTTCACTGTAATGTTGGCTGAAATGTTTCAAAGTACGGCAACTTAGTCCGCGTTCACGTTGCCGCTCAATTTAACAAATTCCCACAAATTCTGTTTTCTCTAAATAGGTGAGAGCAAGGCACATCAAAAAGTTAGGCGCAGCAAACTTTTTTTTTGAACTTTTTTCATATTTTATTTTAATTTAAATTGTCAAATTTACGTAGTTAATAAAATATTTTTGAAATTTTAGCTTTTAAAAGCAAAAACAAAATATACAGAGCTCAACATTTTTTTTCCTCAATTTTTCTACTGCTGCTACCTATTGAATGTGCCTTGGGTGAGAGTGAAGAAAATTTAAGGGTTCGCCAACTATTCCCCTTTTAAACAACTTAATGTGTACGCCATTCATAAAGAACCTCTTTAATCTTTCAGTATTGAGCGATCATATATTCCATTTAAGTAGTGAGGTACATACTCTTTCCTGCGTCTATGTGATTTACCAACCTAAATAATGCCACCTGTTTCACTACTCTCTCATCTTACCTCTCTCTTGCTCTCATGATTGTCACCTACCAATCACTTCTCTTAATTCGCGCTTACCTTTGCTGCTTACGTTTCAACTAGCATACCTCCTATCTCCCCTCTCACATTCGTCACCTACGAGTATCTTAACTCTCAACCTTATCTGGTAATTTTCTTACCTCTTGCCCTCACCTCTTTTTCTTTTCTCTAATCTCTATCACCTGTCGCTCAGATCTGCTTAAATATTTTCTATTGTTGCGTTCACTATTTCGCATCCTTATCATCTGTCGAATCACCTCTTGCAACTCTCAGCCATCGCGGATACCTTACTCATTACTCTGTCACTTCCAAGGCGAATTTAGTAAGGTGGCCTTAGTAAGCAGCGGATTGATTTGATTTTTCTATCGCCGTGGTACAGCAAATGTCAAAATCATTTGTTTGTTGGTTGGTTATGACATACGCTGTACCGAAAGCAACAACAAAATACATGTACTTTTTTTTTTATTAAACATTTGCTGCCACCTTTATGAATTCGCCTTGGTCACTTCCCTCAAAACCCTTTCACCTGTCAATCTTTTCTCTCCTCTCAGCTCTCAATGAACTCTGCTACCTGTCACTTTCAATAGCCTCTACGAACTCTCACTCTCCTATGCTACCTGCCGCCCGACACTCTCATCTCCCTCTCTACCCGGTCAACTTCTTTACTTACGTTCTTTAACTAATAAAAATTCTTTCAGATATAAATATCATAATTCCATTACATTTTTTATCCCATTTCCCATTTGATTGGCACATTTTGGGTTTGGGATGATTTTGTTAAGGGATAAAATTGTCTTGCAATGAGTTTGTGGCATACATCTTTGACTTCTAGGGCCGAAACCCCAGGATTTTCGGAAAAGACACTAACATACAATCATAGCTTTCGGAACCAAATGGTTCTTGTGCCTTGCAGATTTATTTTACTGTCGAAAGACACAATAGCGTCCTTAGTGGGTTTGATGTTGAATTTGATCCACCAACGTGTAACAGAGAAGTTTGCTTTAAATGCTAGCAGCAGTGAGAATCAAAGTGTCTTTCCATCGACTATGCGCTTAGAGTTCGAGCTTTGCCGTGTAAATTCATGTGTAGTTGTCTGTGGTGTCTGTTCAGCCATTTCAGAATTCGGAAGGCCGACCAAGATGCATTACCTAATCGACAGCAGTGTCTTTTCTATCTCCCTCTCTCTTTTTCGTTCTGCTCAACGAGCCTGTAAGTTGTTCATGCACAACGCGACCACAGGCGATTCCATGCTTGCGGTCAACGTCTGCGGCTATAACGCGCCGGGTATTTGCCACCAACCCAAAGGAAGTCGACACTTTTACCAACAACAACAAATAATCATTCACATACGCTCGGATACCATGACTGAATATATGTAGTTTAGTGTAGTGTTTATAAGGCTTCCTGTGGCTTCCTGTGCGGCCTGCCTTGTGCTCCTCTTTCGTCCTCTTGTCCTGACTTTGTCTCTCTGCTCGACTGCCTATTCATAAGCCGCCTGCTGTAGCGTGTCGAAATACTTTTGCAACGACAGCTACTTACATATTTCCATATGGCGGCATGCATATAAATATGTACATTGTACATAGTCGCATGTATTCGATGTGTATGGACGTCATTCCAGAAACATGACATTCGCATGTAATTCTAGCGGCGTTTGACCTTTTGTGCGCCCTACATGGTGGCACCCTTGCGTGCGTTTCTCAATTGACAGCGTGTGTGTTCCTGTGACTAAACGATTTGCAATTTGCCACTGTCTAACAGCAGCGTTCCAGGCGAGCGAATAAGCTTGAAACATCGCCGACAGCGCCAAGGTGTGATTCTTTATTCTTGCACTGCTTTCCGACTTTCTTGCGGTTGCTGCTCTTCAAGCATCCCACCTCTTTCTTCATAGACCAGGCTTCTCATGTTGCTTTTTTCGCGAACTATAAAGTTTGTTTCAGTCTTGTTGCTTTTTTTTGGCTCTCTCAAACTCGCTTCTGTGCGCTCTTCAGCGCATCCACTACTCCCATTTTGCTTTGCTATTTTATTTATTTATTTATAAAACACTCTTCCCTTTGTTTATTTGTTTTATTCTTTATTAGCTGCGAGAAATTACCATTTTTTTGTTCTTATATGTGTGTATAAGTGTTTAAGTTTATTTGCTGTTCTTTTCAATTCTGTTTGCTTTGTTTTCATTGCTGCACTTCCTTCGAAGTTGTTGTTTTCATTGTATGTTAGATTTTCCGGCCGATTCTTTTGGCTCGTTGTTTTTTTTTTTTTGTTTCAACGACTGCGGTTGGTCTACAACATCTTCGTCGTCGCGTCAGTTGTTGTCAACACCAGGCAACAACTCTGACCACCAGCGTTGTGTCTTGGCGAGATACATTTTCACTCGCTTAGATTGGAAAACAAATCACTTTTCTGCCTGCCTAGCTGGTAGTGTACATACATACATACATACTACGTATGGGTATGGGTATGGGTATTATGCTTGAAACTCTAATTCTCTAACAGGCTTGTTGTTCCTCATACTCGTACGTACTCCACATGCCTGCTAAGTATTTATACACTCCATCGCAAAAGTATAACCACGACACGTTTGAACATTTTTCTTCTCTTAATTTTTTTATTTCAATTAAAATATAGGTCCAAGAAAAGCCATAAAATTCCGAGTGTTTCAAATTTTCTACCAGCGCTGTAAAATTTAGTTTACAATCAGTTATCATAAATCATATCTTTGGCTCTTTCAATTTTAATTATTCGTTTATTCTTGTATAACGCTAACATCCATAATTAATTTTAATTAAAAATAATCAAAAATAATCATGATTATATGCCATTAAGAAAATAATCAATTAAGAAAAACACAAATAAATAATGAAAAATAGTCATTAATTATTATTAATTGTTATTTTTAATTATTTGATTATTTTCAATGTCTGATTAATTTTAATTATTTGCTATTTGTAATTATTAGATTATTTTTAATAATTTTTCGCGCGTTGCGATAGTTCTTATTATTCACTGTGTTGAATATTAAAAAGAAGTTTAATTTAAATAAACGAGTTTAAATTAATCAAAATTGTGTTTCTTCCTTTTATAACTGAAATCGAAATGGAAAATAAATAATAATCATTAATTGGTTTTTATTATTTGATTATTTTTAATGCTTGATCATTTTTAATAAGTTATTTATTTTAAATGATATGATGATTTTAAATTATCTGATTATTTGTTTTTATTATGTTATAATTCTTAAGTATTTGTTTATTATTTAATTATTTTTCCTCATAAATGAACTGTGTTGCTGATTAAAAAGAGATTTTATTTGGCTAAGGGAGATTGAATTAATCACGAAATTTTGAAAAAACCAAAAATTATTGAATAAAATTTAAATACTTTATCATTTTAAATCATTTAATTATTATCAATCACAATTGTGTTTTGTTCACTTCGTAACTGAAATCGAAATGAAAAATTGAAAATAATCCTGAATAGTTTTTAATTGTTTGATTAATTTAAATACATGATAATTTTTAATTATTTGAGTATTTTAAATGATTTGGTTATTTTTAATCATATGATAATTTTTTGTTCTTTATTTGATTATATTTGATGAATTTGCCTCATATACATATGAACTGTGTTGCAAATTGTAACGAGACAAATCAAGAAATTTGGAAAAACCAAAAATAAGTGAAAATTAACAAACAATCAAATTAATCATGTAGTAAAAAATTTAAAAACTATTCAAATTAATCAAAAAAATATTATTAAAAATAATAAAATTAAATTTGTTAAACAAGTAATTAAAAATGTTTAAATAAAATTGCAATTTATTATATGAATCATAAAATTAAAAAAAAAAATTAATTAAAATTAGTTTTTTGTTGAAAGTGATTAATAATTAATATTAAAAAAAAAAAACTTTAATATTTTGTTACACAATTTAACTTCATTCAACTAATTTTCAAAAAAATTAAAATTTTTTTTTAAAGTAATTAAAGTATTCAGTGCCTAGAAATTGCTGTTCATTTTGAAAAAAATTTTAATGATCGGTTACGCATTTTTTTCTTTATTAATGAAATCTTTTTATAAAAATTGCTGAAGAGCATCCATAAAATACTTTCAAAAACCAACGTTGATTTGTACCCACTTTAAACTTGTTTTTTATTAAACTAAAATTTAATATTTTACAAAACTGTCAACTCAAAAAATTTTTAAAAATCCTAAGCAAAAAAATTTGATAATTTTTATTGTTTTATTTTTAATTTAAATTTTACCGAGAGTTGAATCTGTGTTTTGATTGAAAATTTTAAAAAATTTTATAAACAAAATAATTTGTTTAATTTTTTTTATGTAGTGCGGTTATAGGCTTGAAATATAGTATGTATGTATGTATGTGTTTACATATGTCTACACATTTCTAAATATATATACATATATATATGTATGTATGTATATGCATTCTTGTAGGACTGCATGTGCACTTGTCATCAACACGAGCAGCTGCACTACCCTCTTCTTATGCGCATCTACATACAGACATACATGCAGACATGCAGACATATGTAAGTACATATGTACCAACGTCGCATTTTTCGATATTTGTTACTGAAGCCCTTAACACTTGCGTATGTTCTGAGTGCCCACCACTTCACTACATGTTCATATATAAAGGGTGTTTTTTTTACACATGTGGCTTTTAAAAAAAATAAAGCGCGTATAATTTGATGATATTGCCTAATATTTAGCTTTGTTATAATGTTAAAAGTTTGCCATTATGTCTTAAAAATATTTTCGTGCAAGTAAGCGCCGCGGCTGACTCGAATAAATTCCAGCCGAGAGGTCCAATTTTCGACAACTTTTGCAGCAATTGGGACCGTATTTCAGCAATGACGCGCCGAAAATTCTCTTCCAAGGCGTCTGGAATGGCAAACCAAGCTGAGTAATAGCTGTCAAAAAGACCAACTTCAAAAAAAAGTATTGCCTCATTAAAAACCACAAGTCTAAAAAAACACCCTTTATAATTGTTTATTTTCCATAAACTCACAGGTATACCCACTCGATGCGAGCTGGTGTCTTTTCGATCTCGTAATGACCAAAAATAGTCGCCAAATTTCTTAGACCTTATTCGAAATAGCTCTCAAAATGGTTTCTAAAAGATATCGAATCATTTCTGGACTCTTACTGCATTAGTCCCAAATTGATCCCGATGTCACAAGCCAGACAACAGCGCGATCTTGTAGCATCGATGAAGTTATCATCCCCAATTTGGATAAAGTGAGCTGCTTTTCTTCAGCCGATTTTAATTGTCAAAGAAAATTAAAATCCTTTCAGTCATTGAGCTGCATACATACATACATACATATATCAGTAACTAGACTCATAATATCGTGTTTAAATTTGCTATCGAAAAATTTACAATATGCAAAAATTATTTTTCAATTAAATTTTATAAGATATGTAAAAAAAAATGTATTAAAATTTCATAAAAATTCCAAACTCTTTAATAAAAATGTTAGAATTTTTTTTGGGTATGCAAATATGTAGCTAACTCTACTTTAGTACAACAAAGTGCAAGTTTCTGGTGGCTGCGAATTACCTCTGAATTTTTAACTAGATATTTTTGTTTTACTGACGCTCTTTCGCCATTCCTTCCATTTAAAAAAATAAACGCGTTTTTGTGTTGTATGGAAAAAACTCCCTTGTAAAAAAAATGTCAAAAATCAGTAATAAATTGTAGATACTTGAAACTTTCACGTTCTCACACTAAATTTGAATGTGCCAAAAAACTGCATACTCCAAAAATTCGAAAAAAAAAACTTTTTTTAAGTTTAAAAGTTTTGATGAAATTATGTTAAATCATTGTGCATTTTGTAAGTAGTTTTAAAAAAAGGTGTTTATGGTTTATCTTGGAGAATTAACCACATTTTATTTGAAAAATAATTTAAATTTATTAGATGAAAAACTATGTGCCCAAATCTGAAAATATGTGATTGTGCTATAATTTGTGAACCGAGTAAACAATTGATTGTAACTTACAATTAATTGATATCAAAGCAAAGTTGCTTTGATGCGGAAATATTTTCAGTAGGGTTGCCAACCTTAAAACAACTAAATTAAAATGCACTTAAACCATTAAAAGTTCATATCAAACCCAAAGAATGCTAAACAATTTAAATTAAGGGAATTTTCAAATGGCGTTGACAGCTATTAAAGAAAGCTCATTGTTATGTGTTTGAAAAATTCTTAAATCTCGGCGTTTGAAAATACAAATATTTTTTTTTTATCGAGAGTTTTCTTTAGCTGGGTTGCCACCACCAGAGCTGCTTTCAGCGAACGATTTTAGTTACGAAATGAACAAAAACACTTCTCTTTTAAACCAAAAGTAGTAGTAAAGAAACATTTTTTTTGGGATTTTGTTTTGTTTATTTTTATATTGTGACCTAGCTGATATTTAATTTTTTAACAATTGTTTAATTTTTCTCTTTCAGGTATGTGCTGATTAATTTATAGATCTAACCTAAACACAATATGTAAGTACGTACATGCATATATGTGTGTATCACCAAAAATAATATATAATAATATACATATATATAATAATATACATATGTTTCTATTTCCAAAAATTTTACTTACATTTTTCATCTCTTGCCCCACTGTGCCATACGTAATCGTGTACTTAGAACAGAAGGGCATGGCTACTTACCTACACATGTACTATATCAGGCACTTGTAATTTTTGTTGTTGTTGTTGTTATTGTTGTTTGCTGTGCGCCATCGAATTGTAAAGCTACAAAAGTATTTATGTACATACATATGTATGTATGCATATCGCTAACTTTGAGTGCAATTTATATTAAAAAAATGTACGCAATAAAAAAACAAACTTGTGAATTTTGTTGCTAATGGAGTGTAAAATTGTCGCCATTTTATTAAAATTAATGCATATTTTAAATTTTTTTAATTTTCTACTATATTTTTTTTATTACTATTTTCTTTTTATTCCTATTTTTTCTATTTTTTTTTTTAATTTCTTAAATTTTTTTTCGTGGATTTATTTTATTTTATCTAGGCTTCTTTTTCTTTGAAGCAATTTCTAATTGCGCTCCCCGGCAATGTCTTAACAATAAATAAGCTGAAATGAACTTTTGATTGAAACTTCACGCAAGTAAATAATTTTTGTATGGAAAGCTGATAGTTTTTTATTTCAAAATCAAAACCGAAAAAGGCACTTAGGCTATTTTTATTGACTGACATTTATTTATATTTGTTTCATAGTGCATTCTTATTTTATTCTTAAATTTTTTTTTTAAATTTGCTTTTTATTTTATTTTGCATTTTCTAATTTATTCTTACCTTTATGCCATTTTGTTGTATTTATTTTTTCCCTTGTTATATTTTAATTAATTAAATTCTCGTATGTACATATTAAATTTTTTTTTTAATTTTTTTGTGTGGCATATTTTTAAATTAAATACAATTTTTTGATTTTGTTTTACTTACATATTTTGTTTTTGTGAATATTTCTTCTATTTTATTTCATATTCTTTTATTAATATATCTCATTTTACTCAATTTTGTGTTTCTTTAGTTTTTTATTTTACAAATTATTTTTCACGGCTTTTTTATTTTTAATTTTTTTTTTATTCCTTGTTTTAAAATTTATTTTGAACTGTATGGCATTTGATTTACTTCATTTTATTTAACTTTTTTTTCTCAATTTAACTATTTTTTTTATGATGTTATTTCTTATTAGTTTATTTGGTTAAGTTTTATTGTGTTATTTTGTTTTATTAAATTTCTTTTATTTTATTTTTTTAAACTTCCTACTTTATTTTCTTAATTTTTCTATTTTGTTACATTTAATTTAATTAAGTTTTATTTTTAATAAATTGTTTTTAATCAGTCTTTTTTCTTTTATTACATCCCATTTTATAAAACTTTTTTTGTAATTTTTTATTCCCCAAATTTTTTTTAATTTGATTTAATTTTTTTTATCCACTTTTTATAATTCATTTTTATTTAAGTTTGTTTTGCTCACTTTTATTGTTTACCTTTTTATTTCATTTTTTTAAAATAATTTTTGTAGATTTTTATAAAATAATTTTTTTTTAATTTATTTTTAAAGGCTAGTTTACAGCTCTCAATAAAAATCCCAAGAAATATTTTGCATTATTTCTTTGCTTGTTAAAATACTTGTCGTTGCTGTTTATTTTTCTTGGAGAAAATGTATACATAAATATAAATAAACGAGCATTTTTTTCTTGAGAGCTTCAGACTGATTTAAGCAATTTTTATAGAAGAAAATTTAGCTTTTAAAGAAATATTTTTTTTATATACTTTTGTTTGTTTTCTAACTATTTTTTATTATTGTAAATATTTGTGTTCTAATTTTTTCTAATTTCTTTTGTTTAATTTTTTATTGCTTCTGATTTTGTTTGATTTTTCGTTTGATTTATTTAATTAATTCATATTTCTTTAAAATTTTTAAAATTATTTTATTTAGTAAATTTCATTTTATTTTATTATAAACATTCCTTCATTATATTTTTTTTTATATATTTTGGTTGTAAACTAGAATACCTTTCAGGATTATGGATCGATCAGGAAATGAATCAAGTAAAGGTTCACTTCCAATGCGAGTCACATAAACTTTACTGTATTTTATTAATACATATGTATGTATGTACATACATATTTTATTGTAGTTTATTTTATTATATTTCTTTTATCTTTTATTAATTTTTCTTGTATATTATTTCATATGTTTATATGTATGTACATATCTTTTAAATGTGCTTAATTTTATGTGTTACGTTATTTTATTTGATTTTTTTATACATACAATATTTTTTAATGTTTCTTTTATTTTATTTTAATTTAGTATTCCATTTAATTGACACTCCAAATCGTGTGACTTTTTACATATTAAATATGCAAACACTCACACACAATAACCGAAGAAAAATCAAAAGCAAAACAAAAAACTCATCTACTTTATTATTTTAATTTTTATTTATTTTTTTTCTGTGTTTGTCTTGTTGGGTCATAAACTCGTTGCTCACTCATTTTCTCGCGCAGCCAGCAAAGTCAACATACGATAGCAGCGCCAACGACATCGCCTGCGCAAACAATAACAACAACAACACTAACTCGGGTGGGTTGTGTGCTCAATTTTTCTTTTTTTGGTAGAACGCAAGTTTGTTGCTCTAAAATGCTCTGCTTACTACTTAGTGAATTGCCTTTTATTTGGTTTGAGTGTTTCTTTTTTTCTTGCTACTCGTGCTGTCATTGTGCTGCTGCTGCTCAGCTCATGTGCTCGTTTTGCAGCGGCCTGGGCTGCAGGCGCCGATAGGGAGTAGCAGTAACAGAAACAGCAGCAGTAGTGGCAACAGAGGCATTAACATGCGAACACAACAACAGTTGTTAGTTGTAATGCAATGATTTCTTTTGTTTGTGGTTGGGGCAGGGGAGGAGGGTGGGGCTTAAAAATTTAATAAAACTCCGCACACACTTAAAATGAGAACAGGGCAAACTCATAACTCGATAACAATAATAACAACAAAAAAGCGAGAGTCAGTGTTGGTAGTAGCAGCAGCAGCAATAACTACAACAGAAAGAGACGAATGTTATTCGACTGTTAGTTGTTGCTATTTGCTCTTAATATGCGAACAGCAGCAGCGACGCCAGCTGGCAGCATTTGAGGACAGCGAAAATATCTGAATACATTTTATTTTTTTCTACTATTTTTTTTTTGTTTGCTTAATATTTGTTATTTTGGAGAGTGAGTGACTGGTTCACCAACGTCCAACGTGTTTTTTCGCCTCTTTACGTCGAACGTTGCGTCGACCTCCGCCTACTACTACTACTACCCCCCACCGCCCTCCCTCCCACTTCGTCTACATTGCCGACTGCGCGCATCTGTTGTTGGGTTATTCGTTCGTTCACTCAAAAAGTTTGCTAGTTCGTTCGCCCCTCATGGGTAAGTGGTTCGTCAGCTCGTTTAGTATTTATGGACATACATAGTTATGTTTGTATGTATGTTACCTTCATTGTGTGTGTATGTATATATATGTGTGTGCGTGTGTGTATGTAACAGCGAACGTTTGCTTGATTTACTGATTTACTCAATGCTCAATGGTGACGCTAACAGCGCCGCTGGCGTCGACTTTCAGTTGGCCACCAAATCAGAAAGCAGCTGCCGCTGTTGGGCTGCATTTTTTCGTTCGTTGCCAACAGACAAGTCAGTCGTACGGTAACTTTGAAGCGGAGCGGATCGTTTTAGTGCGGTTAGTAGAGACTCCAAACGGCATGGATAGATGAACTTTTGTGTTTGTGTATACCTCTTCTACCTGCCTGTGCGCTCGTTCGTTCGTTTCACATTTATACATACAGCCAGTAGCAAAAACCAAAACACCACCGCCTTCGCCCTTAACATAACAAGCCGATAGAAAAGATATACTTATTTTGTGTTTATATACATTCATATATTTGCTAAATTCGTATGCACGAAATACCACAGCAGGAGTAACAGCAGTGGCGAGCAGAAATATATATGCATGTATGTATGTATGTGCGTGGAATCAACATATGAATACTATAAGTATATATACATACAAGCGCTCGGCAGTCGTAGTGACCTGACAGCCTCAAAAAGCAACGTACGCGAGCTCATCTCGAGAGCAGTAACAGCAGCAGCAAAGTTAGAAAAAGTAGCAAAAGTTTGCAAATTGGGTGTAGATTTTTTCGGCTAACGTTGCACGAAAAAAAGTGTCAAAGAATCGGTGCAAATAAGACGTGTGAAAATTGTGTTAGAAACGCACGGCAAAAATTTGCTTCAAAAATTAAAGAACGAAAAAACTAAATGGTACACAATTTTCGTTTGTCTTACCGCCTATAATATAAACGAACGGTTCGCTGAGGCGCTTTCAAGTTAAAGAAAAAATAAAACAAAATCAGTGTATTGAAAAACCTAAAAATCTGCAAAAAAAAAAAAACTAAAAAAAAATATTGTGAAAAATTTTGAAATTGCGTGAAAGTATTGGAAAGTAGGAAGCAAATAGAAAATTTGCGCATTCTGTTGCGAAATATATTTTATAAATATAAAAAAACCTTTGTACATACATACAATACATACATACATACATACACACCTTATAACGTATGTTTTTAAAAATTTAAAAAGCATACATATACAATAAAAATCAAACCTATTTTTGTGCCAAGCGTACAAAAAAAAGTATTAAAACAAATTCGCCGTGACAAAATTTTGCCACTGAAATATTACATTTGTGTAAAAAAACCAAATAATAGGCGACGCAAACAAAATTCAATTTAAAATTGCTTAAACAAAAACTCAAAAAAAAAAAAACATAAAAATAAAGCCGTGAATAAAAAAATTAAAATCCTAAACTAAATCCTACTCAATTATACATATACAGTACAAACTTAACTGAAAAGCTAAGCAAACAAATTTTAAAGTGAGAAGCATGAAATGTGTAAAAGCAAATAATATATCTACATATTCTAAAATGAAAATAGCAGCGAAAATAAATCGTAAATAATTGTATGCTAAACAGAAATCTTTGTGTAAAAAAAAAAAAAAATAAGGGTGATAATAAATTTTAAAAGGCAAACTTACTCATATTTATTAACTTTTAAAACAAATAAAATTTAAAAAGAAATTTGCAAAAAACAGTGTAAATCAATTTTAAAGGCAAAGCAAAAAGGCGCTTGAGAAGTGACAAATACTGCGAAAAAATAAATTTAAAACACGAGCAGTTACAAATTCTGTGACAAAATAAATTTAAAGTAAACAAAAAAATTGTTTCTTAGCAAGTAAACTGTGTTTGGCAACATGCAACAATTTAAAACCACATGTGTTTAATAATAAAATAAATTAGAAAGTGAAAAAAAACAAAAAATTTTTTGTTGCTGAATAAAATTCTTTGCTGAATAAAAAAAAATACTAAAACCATTAAAAGCTACAGACAACTAAGAAAGCAAACCCCTTAAAAAATTTTCGCATTTCTCCCAAAGTGTAATTGTTTTCATACAAAATTGTCGCCCACGACGACTATAAAATGTTTGATCCATTTGTGAAAATCAAGAAAAAGCGAAATCTAAATGTTGTTGATATATTAGATAGTGTTGTTGTTGGTGCATTGGACGTGGACGTTGTTGAACAGCCAGAGCAGGCTGTACTCGAGGACATTGTCTTGGAAGTGCCAGTAATTGTTGATGAGCAGCAGCAACAACAACAGCCAGATAAGCAACAGTTGTTGCACGTTAACGAACAGCAGCAGCGCATGCAGCAGGAGCAACAACCGCTCGAGCAGCAGTCACACCAACAACGCGCGCAACTTGAAAATTGCTTTTGCCTTAGTGGCGCAGCGGCAGATGCAACCACCAGCGCCGCATTGAATTCCAGCAAAACAGGAACAACAACTGTAGCAAGTCCACGCATATCGCCCGTCACAACGGCCAACAGCGTGGCCACAATAGCGGCAGCCGTCTCCTCCGCCAACACGTCGCCGCTCTTGGAAGCGATTGCCAGCAGCAGCAGTAGTGGTAGTATTGGTAACAGTGGTGCTTCAGCGTCGCATGTGAGTCGCCAATTGGCCAGCAGCAGCAGCGCCAACCCGATCAGCACCAGCTCCAGCAGCAGCAGCAGCAATTGCAGCCGCTTGCAACAGTTGATTTCGACGCCGCCAGTTGCTTTGCGCAGCTTGTCGGCCTATTGCAGCCTTGATTTGCAGCAGCCAACTCAACAGCAGCAGCAGCAACAACAACAACAACAATCAGCGTTAGGTCTGCAACAGTCGACTGCTTTGCCACAGCTGCAACTGCAATTGCAACAGCCGCCGCAACAGCAACAGCAGCAAGCACCTTCGGTGTTACAGCAACATTTGGGTCACCTAAATTTCGAAAGTGGAGCATCAAGTGGCGGAAGCAGCAGCAGCAGCAGCAGCGCCAGTGCAGCCGCGAGTGTGTGCGCCAGTAGTAGTATCAGCAGCAGCAATAACAGTTGCAGCAGCAGCAGCAGCAGTAGCCTGCGAAGTAGCACAACGACTTTGCAGCGCCACTTGGCCACGCCGAGCAACATTCTCCAGGAAGCGTTCAGCAACAATTTGCAGCGAATTTTAAAGCGTTCACATAGTTCCTCAACACAGTTGGCGTCCAGCATTAATAGCAGCAGCAACAGTAACAACAACACAAGCAACAGCAGCAGCAGCAGCAATTCCATCTCTTCCTCGCCACAGTCGCCGCCGTCTTCTTCAGCGATCTCAAATACAAATTTTGCCGCCTCATCCTCTTCGCTATTCGCTAGTATTTACGGCAACGCTGCGAGCAATAATAATAACAACACTAATAGCCACCAAAATCACCACCTCAACAACAGTATAATCGCCAGTCGCTTGTTTGGCCATCATCAGAACAACAACAACAACAACAACAGCAACAGTAACAACCAGAATAGCAGCCACCACACCAATCAGCCGCACAACAATCACAATTCGAACAGCAGCAACAGCCACAACAACCTCCAACAACAACTCTCAGCAGCTAGCAGCAGCAGTAGTGGTAGTACAGCCGCAGCAACCACCTCTTCAAGCAACAACAACAATCAGCATCGGCTGTCGCACCAACACCATCATAGCCATCAGAATCACCATTCCGCGCTCACCAATTCGATAACGAATCGTATAAATCAATCGATCAGGCGTCACCTGAATCAGCAGCAACAACAACAACATCACCACCACTTACAACAGTACAATCAGCAAGCGACAAATAATAATAGCAACAACAATAATACAATAAATAACCACCGAATACAGCAGCAGCAGCAGCAGCAACAACAACCCCAACCGATTTCGCAACATTCACGCTACCCACAACATTCGCATCACCAGCAGCAGCAAAACAATCAGCATTTGCAGCAACACTTGCAGCAAACGAATAATCATCAACAACAACAACAACAACAACAACAACAACATCATCATCAGAGCACCAGCAGCAGCAGCAGCAGCAACAACAGCGTCAGCAGTAATAACAATCAATTGCAGCAGCTGCAGCAGCAGCATCAAAATCATCACCAACAACAACAACAACAATCGCCGCAACAACAATCTCCTCTGTGCCTAGTATTATTAGTTAAATGTCCAAATTCTAAGGAATTTTGTAACGCCGCTGCCGCCAACGCCGTTGCTGCTGCCGCACATTTCTGTGATAATAAAAGGTAAAACACAACACAAACCCCCCCCTCCCCCCCCAATAAAAATTTTCAAATTGTAGCTTAAGTTCTTTTAAGTGTGTGCTGCGTTTATAGAAAAAATCAAAAAAAAAAAAAAAAAACGAAAAAAAAATACAAAATTATTTAAATAGCTTGAAAAAGCGTGTCAAATGTCGCATTGAAATTTTTGTGTGCGCAACAAATAGCTGCGCGTCATTGCTGCTGCGCCGCTGCTTTCTAAATATGTAATAGATGGCACGGGTGGCCTCCTCACATACATACATACATATGTATGGATCTATGTATGTATATACGCGTATATCGTTTGCTCCAAAAGTTCATCGCGTGCCCTAAATTCATTCGAGGCCGCTCCGCTCTAAGCACTTTTTACTGCGCTGCGCTGCGCTGCCCTTAATGCACGGTGGGTTGATTGTAGCAAAAGTGGAGATATTAAATTGTGATGGCTTTTGCTTAAGTGATTGATACGTGTGTTTTTTTTTTTTTTTTGTTTAAAATGTTTGAATGGTTTTTTCAATAATTTTATTGCAGCGAAGATGTAAAATTTCAAAGTACTAGAAGGTTTTCTTGTCACATACTAGCTGCATCATTTATTTATTAATATTCAGTATTAATTTAGATGAAATTTCTTAAAATATTTACATTCTCCGCATATTACTAGAGTAGTAACTTTTGCAATGAGTGCTACCGAACCTCTCTCACGCCAAGAGTGCAGTGCACGATGATCAGTCGTATCTCTCACGAAGTGAACCTCTCTCTAGCTTCCCCTAATTCAGGTTGACGAAAAATCTTCGGACCAGTAGGTGACCTAAAAAGTAAACATAAATATCATCTTTGCATTGGTCCCAAAGAAGCCAGCAGCGAGTAATAGGTAGAGCCTGCACGGCTAACATTTTTGTCACGCACAGTCAACTTCATTTGGAGAAACTGTAAGGCCAAAGGATACCCCAAAAATTCGTAAATTGTGTGAGGCAAAAAAAACCAAAATCAAATCTTCCAAATACTCATGTAAAGAGAGGAGTATTTGAAGCCTAGAAGGGATTAAAGGATAAGGAAGCAGTTGACTTTTAGACGTACATACATATATATCTAGTTCTATTTGACAAATCTGTGGACTTTAGCAAGAAAAAAAAGTCCATTTTCAATATATTCAATCGAAAAATGCGAAAGTTGAGTATAAAAAAATCGAAAATTAATTGAAATTAAAGAAGAATAGAAATTAAAGGCAAGTGAAAGAAAGTATTGAAACGAGATGAGATGAAAAGTATGAAAGGTATACGAAAAATAAGGAAATGTAAAGAATATAAAAGCCAAAAAAAAAAACAATAACAGAAAAAAAAGGAAAAAAAGTATTGAATCGCTATGAGGTAAAAATAAATGAAATTTATTTTAATGAAATTAATTTGAATATAAAGGAAAGGAATTCATATGAAAGTAATTTAAGGGAAAGGAATGGAAACAAAAGGAAAGAAAGCAAATTAGTAGCAAAAAACGAAAAAAGAGAAAAGTAAATAAGAAGGAAGTTAAAAAAAAAGAAAGAAACTAAATCACCCCAAAGAAAAAAATTTAATGAAACGCTAGGAAAGATAGCGATTGGAAAGGAATATATTAACTTTTTAATATACAATAATGGTCTAAATTAATTATTACCGAAGCCATTTAAATAAAAGTTTCAAACTTATACGAAATCGCAGGATTTTTACGAAAATTCTGGATATGCAGGTTTTTTTTTTTGTTAAGGGTGTTGAGCATTTTCTTAGATTTCGATGATAATTTATAAAAAAAATCTAATAAATCAACGGTACTTTTTAGACAACTGAAAATTGCAATTTGTTTTAAAAAAATTGAATGTGCTACGAAGCTGTATACCAGGAGTTTTCCTAAAATACTAGAATAAAAAGTTTGAAATTTTTAATAAAATTTTTTGAAATTCATTTAATTTTAGCGAAATTTTTTGAAACTTTGAAACCTATATTTATACGGATCATATATATGTATATATAATTTTGGCGCTTACACTATATAGCTCAGTGTTTGGCCGAGCTTCTCCTACCATTTGTGGTGTGCGTCTTTATATTATACCACAAATGGAGGGACCTACAGTTTTGTGCCGACTCCGAACGGCAGATGTATTTAATGAGAAGCTTTTTCATGGCAGAAATACCCTCGGAGGTTTGCCATTGCCTGCCGAGGGGTGACCGCTATTAGAAAAAACTTTTTCTATTATTAAGATTTTGCACGCCCTGACTGAGATTCGAACCTCGAACTCACCGGCATATCAAGTTATAGCACGCACCGCTAACAACTCGACCACAGCGGCCACTAAATTTTAAATAAAAATTATCAAAAATAAGTAAATAAAAATGAGTTTAAAAAAATATCATTTTGAAATTTGCTCCTATTTTTGACACACCTCTGTATGTAAAAAAAAAAACGCCGACAGACGTTAACCAGAGAATGAAAAATAAAAGGAAAAACAAAGTGGATGAGTAAATTCTTTGGAAAACCAATAAAAAAAAAACAGAACCACCGCCATTTTGATTTCACGCCGCAATTTGCTTTCAAGTTTACGACACTCTGGCTATCATCCTACTGCAGTCCTTAAAGCTCACGACTCATCTACGCTATTCTACACTCCCTTTCACACTGTCATTTGCATACACACGTATGTACATACATATGTACATATGTATGTTTGTATGTACTTGCCACCAATCGTCCGCAATCATCAAATAGCGTTTGAAGCGAGCATGAGATCAAAATCATTGAGTGAAACCTATTTTTATTTTCCCTTGTTGTTGCTGTAGCTGTTTCATCACCATTACAACAACGATGACAACAACAAACCAATTCTATAACTTACATTCAACAGTATTACCATATTGATTGACACACTTTGGTGGCGCTGATGAGGGCGTTGGTAGAGACGAGCCGCATCGTTGCCACCTATTTAATATATGTAGAAGAATTAATATGAGCGCACACAAACATGCGCCTGTTATTGCTGTTTTTATTGGCGTACTGCTACATCGTTTAAGCATATGAAAAAATAAAATAAAATTGTATTTCACTAAACTAGCCGGCGTCGCCTCTGCACGTACACACACACACACACGCGCGCGTAGTTATGAATCGTGTCGCCTTGGCGCCTGCTTTGCCCGTCGAGTTTTCTCCTTCAGGTTGTTATATTGTCCACTAGCAAACACACACACACACACACACACACACACACTTCTATAGACGACTACATTTTTTTCTTAGCTACTTTTCATTAACTCAACATGATTTCTTGAAAATATTTCCCTTTTTTTTGTGTGTGTCATTCTTTTTGTACTCTTTTACGTACGTTAATCTTGCTTCCAAGCAGCGCCTACATATTTTCTTTTTTAAGCGCATTCTAAATTGGGTTAATTTGACTTTCTTTGGCATTCAACGTAGACTCCAGCAGCGCCCTTTTTCTAATTTCTTTTTTTTTTTTAATCTGTTGCTTGGCTTGTTGCTGCTATTTAAATATTTTTAGTACCGTTTCCATGCCACTCGGCCGCTTTCTTTGTACGCTTTGTTCTGCCTCATTTTGTTTGGCCGCTCGTGGCGCAATCTTTATTGTTATAATGTGTGTATCTACCCCTTGCTTCTGTTATTTTTAAAGCTTTTGAAGGACATTCATTCAATCGACTAGCGCGCTCTGACGTTTTTTTTCTCTTTTGTTTCTAAACTTTTATGTATATCCTGCCTTCGCACAGCGTCGTGTCAATACAATTGTCTGCTGCTGGCTTTCTTGCATGCGATAAATTTGTTTACTCAACAAAATAATTTAGTGTTCGCTCGCCTGTTGCTAAGTGTCTCTTGTACCATTTTGTTTTTTGTATTCAGCTGCCGTGAAACCACTTCACTTCTCAACGCATTTGAAATATTTTTGGCCTATTTCTGCTTGTTTTTCGATTTCACTCCACCGCTATGCCATTGCGCTTACTTTTTTTTGTTTGCTTAAATTTTTTTTTTTTTTTTGAATTTTTTATTTTTAGTTTTGCGAGGTCACAGGTCAATTTTATTCACGCTGAGGCTTGTGCCACTTTTTCCACTTTTTACACACGCGCTCTTTTATGCCATTTTGAGTGCTTTGAAAATTTGTTTTCATGTCCATACATATTAATAATGTACCTACATATTTATACGAGAGTTCAATGCATATCCTTTCAACTACAAATTACTATCTAATTCGGATATGAATTTCATTAGTGGTCACCTCGAACTAAAATTGTCGTAATTGGGTTAAGAGGTTAGTTGTATGTGCACAAATAGAAAATAAAATTAAATGATAAATGACATTCTTAAGAGAAAGAAATGCTTAAGTGTAATTGGAGCAAGTAAAAACTTGACTTATGGTAAGTGAAAAGCGCTGAAATGAAATGAATTGTGAACGTTTTGGAATGAAACGTCATTCAATGAACTGAAATGAATATGAAATTAAATACAACAAATTTCGGTGCAAACAGATGAAACGCAAACGAATGAAATAAAACGAATTGTATGAAATGATGTAAAATTAATCCTTTAGTGATCCAAGAAACACGCGTCAAGTTATTTGGCTTTGTTAAAAACGGAATTTACACAACAACTAAAAACGGAGAGAAACTAATTGAAACAAAATCTGAAATGAAATGAGAAATGAAGTGATTTGAATGATAAAAAAAAACTACAATTAACAATTTGACGACCCAGAATGAGCAGCCAAAAGATTTTGCTTTCGTTTAAAACGAAATGAAATGCAATGAAATCCATAAATAGAGAGTTGTAAAAACAAAAACAAAATAGCCTTTAAAAGCGATTCCAAATGAAGGAGTGCAATTAAATTAAATTAAAAGAGAAGAAATTAAATTTAAAGAATTCAAACGAAATCAAATGAAATCTGTTGTATTGAAATAAAATTAAAGCAAACAAATTTTAACGAAATAAGTAAAAAGAAATCGAGAAAAATAAATAAAATGAAAAATTATTAGGTAAAAACATATAGTTACACATATGGCCAAACAATAACAAATAAAATGAAATCAAGCAAAATTAAACGAAATCTAGAAAGCCAGATACCCACTAAGAGACTTCCCATTATTTGAAATGAAATAAAATAGGAATAAAGGAAAATACAATTAACGCATTTTGCGACCTAGAAACACCGTCGAAAATTTCGCTTTGAGTTTGTAAGGAAATATTTAACGCTACTGAAATTGAATTCTATGAAATGACGTGCAATTTAAATACAAGGAAATGAAATTATTCTTGTCGAATGAAATTATGTAAATGCCTTCAACATTGCCATTGAACATTGCTTTGACGACTCAACGCTCTTAACAGGCAAACTGTAAATCTTAATTGATTTCCATTTAATTTTGCTGGCATTTAATTTTTATAATTTTGATATCGATATTATTATCGAAATTTATATCGGTTTCGAAGTCGATAGATGTCTTAAGAGGTTTTCGATTTGATTTTGCTGGCATTTAATTTTTATAATTTCGATATCGATATTATTATCGAAATTTGTATCGTTATCGAAATCCATAGATGTCTTAAGAGGTTTTCGATTTGATTTTGCTGACATTAAAGTTGGATTATTTCGATGACTAAAACATATGTAGTTATCATTATCGAAATTTATATCGTTATCGAAGTTGATAGATGTCTGAAGAGGTTTCGATTTAATTTTGCTAGTATTAAACTTTGATTATTTTGATGACTTTGACATAGTTATCGTTCTCGAAATTATTATCGTTTATAGATTTCGTAAGCGCAATCGGTAACGTCATTGTTATCGACATTTCTACACAAAGTGTTCACGTGGTCGATACATGTAATTGCGATCGATAAATTGAATGTCAATCGTTATCAAAGTCGATAAATATAGAAGCTCTTATTTTAATCGGCAGCGGTAACAACAAAAGTGTTGATAGCGATATCATTAACATTGTATTGTTATCCATAATTTGACGAACGTTTTCATATTAACATCTATAATGTTATCGATATCGTTATATTTAATGTTATTTAAATCTGAATTATTATCGAACTTATGTATATGTAGATATCGTAATCAAAGTCGATAATGTTATGGCTATCGATATAATTATTATTATAATTTTTTTTAACGTCAGTCATCATAAGGCATTTGTTGGTGGAAAGCTAAAAAGAGAAAAAATAAAATAAAATTGCGCAAGTTGAGTTGACCCTTGAAAGCCCTACAAAATTGCACTTGCCGAGCATTTATTTAAATAAATGAGCACAGCGATACCCATTAACTACAATCGCTGCAAGGATTTCCAATCAATTGCACAATTTCGCTTTGGTGTGAAATAAAATCCTATTTCTGTTTACCCTCCAACAAACGTTCAAACTGTAACTGACTGCTGACCGCAAAGTAAACTTAAAAGAAAAAACAAAAAAAATCGTTCGGATGGAGCAAAAAGCTTCTTTTTCGCACAGCGCAGAAGCCCTTCAAGCGACCATCCAGAGCGACTATTGACGCAAGTGTCAGTGGAAGGAGGGGGCAAGGAGAACAGCGAGCAGAATTTGTCACATAACTTGGGCGAAGCGGAAACATGTTGGCACCTAAAAAAAAAAGTGGGCTTCGAGTAGAGGGGGCGCGCCAAGATTCGGAAAAAGTGGCAACAAAAAGAAATCAGCACAACGCAAAATTCAAGAAATTCGATACGCCTGGAAGCAATAAACCCCCAACCGTGTTGATATTGAAGAGCAAAAGGAAGAAAGCGGCAGCCATAGATATATTTTACATCATCTACTTTTCTTTTTGCTCTGGGTGAGTGTGTGTGTGTGTTTTTTTGTGCAGAACTATTTCGCACTCACTCGATTCGCTCGCCACAACAGGCGGGCAAGCAAACTTCCGCAGTGCAAAAAAATAAAACCGATATTGCATACCTATGAAAAAAAAAAAGAAAAATAAATGTTAAAGAAAGCTGGGAAAACTGAATTTCCGCAGCGGCTAGTAAATATATTTCACTTCTGGATTACCTATAGCGCGTAAAAAGCTTACAAATAGTCGACGCAAAAAGCGGAAAAACAA
Source organism: Philophylla caesio (assembly GCA_963971545.1). Classification (NCBI taxonomy): domain Eukaryota; kingdom Metazoa; phylum Arthropoda; class Insecta; order Diptera; family Tephritidae; genus Philophylla; species Philophylla caesio. The sequence continues at coordinate 35,792,606 of OZ020604.1, read as the reverse complement.
AGAAAATTACAAATTATAGTTAAAAAAAAAGTGAAAGGCTTACAAGCGTGCAAAAGCTAAGCCAATGGTAAACTATAGACAAACATGCCGACGAAATGCCATTCGCAGAGATCAACAACGCCACAACGTTCGATAACTTTGACTTGAGTGCGCTGCCAATACAAAGTATGTACGAATGTGTCCATATGTTTTGCATTTAGTTATATCGACTATGTTGTGTCCCTCTTTGGGCATTATGACACCGTCTCGTAAGGCGTTGCAAAGAAAATGTCAAATTACACGCCTTCTCGGCATTTGATTGGCTTAAAAGGGTCACGTTGGCTGATAGACGCGTTGGGCGCGAGGTAGGCGGACAAAAGCCGTCGGTGTGGTAAGACAAATGCATTGCTGTACATCGGTTGGAATCAAAGAAATTTGCAAATTGCTTCAAATGAAAAAAAAGTAAAGGCAAATGAGCAGCGAAAAAATTAAGAAAAAGCGAAAATTTACCAAAAAAAAGACCGAAAATTTACCAAAAAAAGGTACTAAAAATGTACCGAAGAAGGTACTTAAACAAATTTGACGGCCAAAGAGAAACGAAAATTTACCAAAAGAGTACAAAAAATATACCGGAGAAGGTACCGAAAATGTACCGAAGAAGGTACTAAAAAATTTGTACGGGCAAATAAACGAAAATTTACCAAAAAAAAAAAGTACCGAAGAAGGTACTAAAAAAATTGTACGGGCAAAGAAACGAAAATTTACCAACAAAAAAGTACCGAAAATGTACCGAAGAAGGTACTAAAGAAAATTTTAAGGAAAAGTATCTACCGGAAAAACAGCGAAACTGTACTAAAAATGTACCCGAATATACCGAAAGTACCGGAAAGTACTGAAAATGTAACTGAATAGAAAATGTATCTACAATTGCTTCAGTAAGAAATTTTACTTTGAAATTTTGTGAATTTTTTAAAAATTAATCTCACATGCAACTCAAAAATTTACCAGATATTTATGTATCTACGTACTCAAATTAAATTATATTATGCATTTTAAAGAATGAAATTTTGTGCACTTGAAAAAAATCTCAAACGTTTGAAATGATATTATTTCTCAATTTTTTTTCTCAAAATTTGTTGTTTCATTAACAATATAAATATGTTCTGCTCTTCTCACGTTTGAGAAATAGTTGAGAATTCAATATTTCTCAATTTAACAATAAATGAAAATTTCATATTTCATTTGCGACCGCTATCAACGGTTTATTTATTTTTGGTGCGTTTGAGAAATAACTTTTGTTGTTAGAGAAAAGGGCTGTTTTCAAATGCATCTCAAATTGAGATTTAAATATGTATAAATGTTTATTGGGTATACTTTTACGTAGATACATACGCGTATGTATACAGACATTATTCAATTCCATCTTCATTTGAGATTTTTACTGAATTCAATTCGCAATTGGCGTGAATTGAGTCAGAGCTGCATTGAATTGCAATAAAGTAAGTATGCAGTGCAAAATCAAAGCGCTGAAAACAATTTTTTCGTCTCTTTTTTTTGTTTTTTTTGTGAGCTAAAATGCTTATCAAAAGAAGGTGGTCCGAAATTTCCTTTTGTGCATTTTTCACAGGCCTTCACTGGAGAACCCCTGAAATATCGCATTTAATTTAAAAAGTACCACAAAGTATATATTCAAAAATATGTTTAAAAAAAAATCGTAAGAAATGATTGTGCAAAAAATCATGCTTAATATAAAATAGGTCACACAGAATACCTCAAAGTCCATATGCCGTCAAGGACAAAGTCTGGCTGCCATGGGACCGACGCCCTATACATTATTTGTATGTTTGATTGTATATTTATATTACCATAAGTATATGTATTTGTTATAATGCGCGGCGCACACATACGCACACGCGCAACATGTTTGGATATGCACTCGCTAAAAATCGCAGCGTTTCAATCGCAACAACAGCAGTAACAAATAAATTAAAGTAAGCAAGTATTCGAAATACACACACATATTTTTTATATATACACACACACACACACACATACATACATACATACATATATGTATGTATGTAGATGTAAAAAGAAAAAAAATTGATTTCATGAAATCAGTGAAATGAAATGAGCTGAGCAAACTGACTGACAAGCGCAGGCAAGCAGGCGCGCAATGCATGTAAATGCTTGATGTGCTCACATACATGCATACATACATACCACCTATACTTTATTGTAATCACACTTGCATGCGCTATATGTATGCGTGAGTATGTATCATTTTAATTTTCATAAAACCACAATAAAACGCGCGGGTGACTGACTGCGCCCGATTTGCGTTACACATCGCCCTGCCGCCGCGCGCCGCGCGCTGTCCGCTTTTTTGCGCGTTTGTGTGTGCGCTCGATTGGGCGCTGCATGCCGCGCGGCCCAGTGCCGCTACGACGATATGCAAGCTAGTGTTGTTGCTTTGTATCTTTTTTATTTTTGTTTTGCAGAAAACTTTTGCGAAATTGTAGCCGGCTTATCAGCGCGCAGCAGCAGTTGTAAGTCGAACGTGGACAGACGCCGCGCGTCCACACTGAATCATCGCGCTCGGCCGCCTGTGGTAGCCAGTCACATTTGGCTTTGAAGGCCTTGAAAGCGGGCTTATAATAAATTATTATTTTTTTTTTTTTTTTTTTTTTTATTAAATGTCGCTAGCAAAGCGAAAAAAAATTTAAAATGTGTCCGATAAAACTAAGTAAGAACAATAAAGGGAGGGAATGAAAGACGAGGCGAACAAACGCGCATTACAAAGGCCGCGTCAACGATGGCAGCGGGGCGCAGCGTCATTGCCCTAAGGATCGTTTTTAGTTTTTTTAATACAATTTTTTTTTGTAAATTATTGTTGCTAATTTTCTTTGTTATTGCAATTTTTCGTTCTCCTGCTCGTTTTTTTTCGTCAATTCTGCTTACTGCTATCAGCATAAATTATAAGCACAACAACAACAACAGGTGCACAGCGCTGGCAATGTGTCATTTGGCACACAAAAATTCTTTCAATAATTGTTTTAAAGTAGCTTTTATTTTTGCGTGCTCTGTGTGTTTGCTCTGGAAATAATGTCGAAGAAAGCAGCTGTGAATATTTGTACGGACTTGAAAAAAAAATTTATTTAAAAAAACATATGGCACATTATTAATAAAAAAAGCAAGCTTTATACACAAAACATATACAAAAAAAAAAATCTGAGAAAAATTATGAAAACTGATATTTTCGATTTCTAATCTAAAACTTTAAATTTCTATAAACCAAATTTTTTAGCAGTGCTTTTTTTTTTGTTTAATTTTAGGAAATTAAGCTCTGAAATTTTATTATATGTCAAAATTACCCTTTTATATTTTGAATGTTTAAAATGTTTGAAATTTTTCAAATATGCAAAATTTTTCAAATTTATAATCCTTATTATGGAAAAAATTCTAAAACAATTTTTTTTCTCAAATTAAAATCTTCCACAAACTGACCTCGAGCTAAATAACAGTCAATGATAAAACATTATTTAGGCCAGAAAAATTTTCTAAATTTAAATTTCAAAAATATTATTAGAATCAGCAATTTTCTTTATATTTAAATTTTTTTTTTTAATATTAAACATTTTTAGATTTCGAAATATTAAAATTTTAAAATTTTTTACATCCATCTGAAGATTTTGAAGGTCAGCCCAGAAGTGCTTCCCTTAACACAATATCTTTTTCTCGTCATATTTAAACTTGAAAAATTTTACGGCAACATATTAACGCTGAAAAAACTTCCTGGTTTGTTTGAAAACGTACATATATTCTTTTTATGATCTCGTTCCATTTAACGCCATTTTCCACTCGAAACCTACTTAAGCAAACACAAATAAATTTGCAGACGCCAACCTCATTTGAGCACCCGAAATGTCAGCAAATTTCACCAACACAAATCAGCGACTAATAAAATTTCATAGAGAAAAGTGAGGCAAAGCGAGGCCAGGCCAACATCGTGGTGCTAGTGTAACCTCTATTACCTACCCAAACCAACTAAGTACTTACTTAGAGAAGTGGCGAGCGAGCGAGTGAGACATACTCGTACTTTCACAATTCTAAATGTATGCTGTCGTCGTTGTTGCTGTTGTTGTTGCTGTTGCCTGTGTTGGCTGGCCGCTTCTTTCACTTTGCGCCACATTTGGTGGATGCTTTCTTTCCATCCTCATTTCGTTGTCCTCCTTTTATATTGGCGATAATGATAATTTCTCGAATGCAACTTAAATGCAAATAAATAGAAATACCAAACAGATAAAAAAAAAAAAAAAATCAGAAAGAAACAAAAACTACTTACATATGTATGTATGTGGACGGACAGCTTGAAAAGCTACCGAAAAAAAGCAGCGCAGCAAAAATTGCCCAATAAAGCGCCTAAGAAAGTACACTCTTATTCAAAAATGAAAAGGCAGCTAAATATTGAACGCGTGAATCTCACACAAGAAAGTAGGACCAGAAATTAAAATAAAAAAAAACCGAAAATGAAAAAGGAAAAAAAAATACAACAATCAAAGAATAGAACTTCTTGCTTCTTGGACTCCGCCGATACTCCGCAGCGCTTGGTCCATGGCATCGCATCGGTGTGTGGTGGCGTTCGTTGATCTGACGCTGGCGAGTGTGATGGTGGCGATGGTGGCACTGGCGGAGTCTGTGCTGCTTTTTGTTGTAGAGTGGCAGAGTCGTTGGCGCGAGTGTAAATTGATGAATTGATGACCTAAATGTTTTTGCTGTTGTTACTTAAACTTTATACACTCGTTGTTGTTGTTTGTTTTTTTCTCTGGGTTTTTTTTTGTTGCTTTTTGCTTTTGCTTTTGCTGTTTAATGACCGTATTCTTATATTTTATTTGTTGCAATCACACTCGCTACATGGCTGACTACATAGCTGAACGCAACATACATATGTATGCGTGTTTGTATGTATGTATGTGTGTATATAGGCTGCTGAATGCTTCACCCCCGCGCCGTTCATCCTCCCCCTAAGTACTCGTCAGTGGTGAAGTTAGTTGGCCGCAAATTGGGTTGAATTTTATTTTTGGTTTGTGTTTTCTTTCCTTTTTTTGCATCATTGCGCGTTGTTGGTCGGGGGAGAGATGTTCGATCTCGCTTACTTTTTTTGTTGTTAAGAATTCAATCTAGCTCAGAAGTTCAAATTTTTGCTTTGAGTTCAATTAAATATTAAGATAGCTCTAGTAACACCATCGTCAATAAATTGTTAAATACTTATTTATACTAAAAATTAACTCTAAATTAAACCGTTGCTACTGCTTTTTTTTGGATAAAGTCAAGTGACGATGGAAACTCGTTCCAAAAAGCAACACAATTTTTCTCTCTTTTTTATTTATTTTGTAAATGACTTTTTGTTCGTTCGTTTAATATTTTTTATTATAGTTCTTTTGATAATTTTAAGTCTTTTAATGTTTAAACAATGAACGTTTTTAATTATTATTAATTTTTGATTTAGGTATATTTCTTTGCATACATTTTCTTTATTTACTATGTTGATTATATAGATTTTTTTATTTTTACTACTTTTAATTTTCTTCCTTAATTTTTTATAAATTTGAATTTTTTTATTTAACTTAATTTTTTTCCTTTAATCTTTTGTTATTTTTTTATTATTTTTTATGTAGCCTATTTTTTTTTTAATCTTTAGTATCTCCTTTTTACTGTTTTTTATCATTTTATTAAAAAATTAAATTTTATTTTATTTTATATCTTCATTTTTAATTGCATTTTATTTAATAAAACTTAATTGTATACATTTAAATTTTTTATATTACAAAATATTTTTTATTATTTTTTTGTTGCGTTTTGATTTAATTTTATTTTATTATCCAAATTTTTAATTTTTAAACTTTAGAATTTTTTGTAAAATTTTGTACATACATATTTTTTATTTATTATATTCTTGTTTATTTTAAATTATTTAGCTTCTTGTCTTTAATTTCTTTTTTTATTTTAAAACTTATTTTATTTATTTCATTTATAAATTATTTAAAATCTGATCCGTTGAATTTTTTTTTTTTATTTTAATTTTTTCTTACTACTTTTTCATTTATTATGTACACATTTTTTTGTGTAATTTTGTTTTATTTTATTTGAATATATTTCCACAATCCATTATTTATTATTTTTAAAATTTAATTTGAAAATTTTTTTTTCTGTTTTGAACATTTTTATTTAATTTTTATATTTTTTATATTTTTTTCTTTTGATTGTTAGTTTTATAATCATTTCTTTTGAAGAAATATTTTCTTTCAAAGTTAATATGTTTTTATGATTGTTTCTATTCAATTCTCTTTTTTTTACAATATTGTATTTAAGTAATAATACATCTAATTTTATTTTATTTATTTATATTTTTTTCATTTTGTTAATTTTTATATTTTATTTCAAATATTTCTCCTGTATCTTATATTTATTTTATGTACATGAAAATGAAAGCAGCTTATCTCAACTTAGAATATTTTTCCTATCATGCTCTATATGAAAATGTTCCTGTAGAATAATTAATTTCATTAATATAACGGTTAAAAAGGCCATCGGCGTTTAAATCGGTTAAAAGCCTTTAATTTGCCTATTAAAGATAAATATATGCGACCAAAGTAAAATCTGTCGGAGTCAAATAAATTGCCGTGTGAGATATTTTATATCAATTCAAGTTTTTCGTAAATTAATTTTTGTAATTTTATTTTTAACCGACTTCGGAAGAGCTCGCATTGTGTCTTGTATTTTTAATTTTATATAATATACATTTCTACCTAAGTTATTTTGCTTTTCTTTTTACACTTTCTTTATTTAACTTTTCCTTTAATTTTAAACCCTTCAAAGCAGATTTTACGCTTGCAATCCAAAAATGTATTGCTTCCAATTTTGTTTCCCCATTTTCTGCTTCAGTTGCCATGTTTCCCTCTTGCTCGTGCATATTTTGTTGCTGTTGTTGTTGTGCCACCAACGCGCTTAGCTGCAGTTTGTTGACTTGACTTACTTTGCGTGTTTTGAGGTTAAGTTATGGGGTTAAGCGGTGAAGTTATTCAATTTTTCACTCACTTCACTTGTCGCTTCTCCAGCTGATATTTTTCGCCAAAGTTCTCCTCTGCTACCACACATTTTGCACCATACTTGGCGCCATCCAACACTCATTCGGTTGCATAAAAATTGGAAATCTTCATCTTTTCGTAGAGATTGTGTTAAGCGTTGGAACTAGTAGTTGGTAGATTTAAGTAAAGGAGTGCAATTGAAGTGCCAGAAAGTAAAGTACGAGGGAGAATATACGTTGATTTTGAGCGCAATGGCCCCTGTGTATAAATTCTTTAAACCTTAAATGAGGAAAGCAGCTCCAAACGGCAGGCAAAGTCAAGTGCGTCGTCCACTTCTTTCCAATTTGAAATTTCTTCTCCCCTATTTGCATCATTTTAATTTCTTGTACTTATTTGCTTTGCTTCATTTCACACTCGCAAGTTAAAAATTTGACTTTAAACATTGCGTTTTACTGCTTGTTGGTTGTTGATATTTAAGCGACTCACATTTTGTTAAGTGGAAACTTGAGCTTCTCGCATCAAAGGCGTTAAACGTTGACGGATAAACAGAAAATTGATAGCGTCACTTAGGCATTAAATTAAACTCAAGTGGACGGCATTAAATATATTCTTTTGAATAAATTTCAGAATAATTTTTTAAGTGTTGAAAAAACACTTGAAAAAAACAATAAAGTAAGTCGTTAAAAATAAATAGTGCCAGGGCAAGACGTGCACATTTTTGAGTTAAAAAAATATTTATAAAAAATTAAAATTTTTTTTATTTCAAATTTTATTTTGTTTTTTTTTTTAGTTTTTAGTTTTTCTGTAACTTTCTTTCATTTTTCTTACCCGAGTTTCGTGTTAATTTTGGACTCTTGGAATTGAGTTTTTGTTCTCTAAACCCGTTTTTCGTTTCTTGTAAAAGCCGAACTGGTCGGTTTCGGTTTCTTCGTGCTGGCATCAACAACTAATTTTCATTTATCAATCAAATAGTTGTTAATAAAGAATACATATAAACACTTATTTCTCATTGAAATAATTTTGAGTGGCAAATAAATATTCTTTCATCGTACAAATAATAATAATAAATAACGAGTGAGAGTTTATTCTTACTTTACTTATTATTCTGTATTTACCGAAGAACAAAACTCCCAAAATTAAATTTTAAAATTCTAAAAAAACACACTTAAAATCATAAATGAAAGATTTTTTGCAATACTTTTTTTTTTATTTGTTCACACGATTTGCCAAACATTTTTTATTTTTTTCAAAAAAAAACTGCATTCTAAAAATTCTAAGTATATTTGTTTTAGTGCGTCTAAAAAATTGGCACGCCTCACTTGAATATTTGTTTTTTGTTTTTAAGAAAGAAACTTGAAAAATAAGCGTTTTGAACTGTATTTCAAGTTTCAGTTTAAGTGACAAAAATCTGTTTTATTCACTTTCAAATGTATATCTACTTTGTGAGAGTAACAAATTGATATTTTAGTTTTGTAAATTATTATTTTTTATTTCATTCATTTGTTTTTCAATAAACTATATTTTGCTCAAAGTCTATATTTTATCAATTTCAAAAACAATTCAGTTTGGAAACCTGAACAGCGAAATAACAATTTGCTACCGAGAAAAGGCAAAAGCATTTTTTTTTTTAATTAGGCGGATTAGAATGTCTTTCTCGCTTTGCAACAATGTTTGTAGCGCTTGGTTACAAATTCGATAATTTTTGTTTTAGTTATTCAGTATCTAGTGAAAAACGAAGTATTAAAAAAAAAATCACTTTTATTTTCTTATCAGTAGCAATACATTCATAAATATGTTTTTGCTCAGCGTTTGATATTTCCGTTACTTTGACTGTTTGTTGCTTTCACGATGATATCAATTGGCCCAATGTATTGATTGTGATTTTTTTCTTTTCTTTTTTAATTATTATTCTTGTATGTATTTCCGTTGACCTAAAAAAAAAATATCACACACTTTCGCTTTTGTCCTTCGACTTATCATACATAGCTCATTTGCTGACGTTGGCGTACGCTTACTACGTGTGTTACGCAAAAGATTACTCGAATACGAAATGGGTCATGGACTGTAGGAGATTAAAAAGTGGTAAATATTTATCAAAAGAAATCCGCGAGAATTAGCGCAGCTATGCTTATTTGTTTAAATTTGGTTTGAACTCATTTATCGTTGTACGAGTATTTGTTGTTAATTTTTGATAAATCTTTGCCACAAACTCGTTCAAAGATTTATTGGCAGAAATTATGCCTAACCATTTATTAAATGAATACTTAGAGCTGTGAGTATTTTTACAAAAAATATTTACACGTAATTGTTATGAACTTAATTTTTTATTCGTCAGCGATTGCATTTATCGTGTTTCGTTATTAAAATTGTTAACGGCGTCGTTGCCATTATCGTTATAAATATTAAGTTAGCATCGATGTCTTTATCACTTTTGCTTTCGATATCGATTACAGCATTTCCCCTAACATAAATGTAATCGGTATTGTTTAATTTACTATTATTGGCAACGATATCGATATAATATTTCCAATAGCATCACTTTCGTTAGCACAAATGTTAACGATTTTTTTAAATTTGCCATTATAAGTATAGATATCAATTAATTTATCTCTTTTTAAAGTTTTTTCACCATCAATATGTAAATCGATTGCATTAAAATGGGCAACGATAACGATTTTATCAATCACAATCGATAACATAATCGCAATCGATAAAAATACAAAAATGTCAACGGTGTATTTTTGCTTTGTATTGCATAAAATATTATTAATCTCTTTACTATTTATCACATTCTCACTAGGTATATGTATCGTAAGCAATACCGTTATACCAGCGATGTCTTAAATGTTATTGAAATTGATATCGATATTTTTTTTGTTGTTTTTTTACTCCGACAAGGTTGAAAGTTGATGTATTTTGGAACGATTTTCCGTCGATCCTTGTCAAATTTGGTTTTGAAACAAACCGGTTTCGGCGTTGTGCCATCTTCAGTGTTATTTTTCGTTCTCTATAATATTAGTGGTATCATCGTTTCCCATTATTTCTATTTCCGATATTATCGTGTTTATTATCATAAATCGTATAGGTATCGTTAAATTTACCATAACAAGTATCGATATCGATAACAATTTCAAAAATTAGGTCGGTAGTTAACTTAATATTTTTGCCATTATCGTGATCTATATCATTATGGTAGTGGTTATCGATATCGTCTTTATTAATCACAATCGAGAACATAATCATTATCGATAAAAATGCGTTTGCTTGTGGAAAATCAATGAATTTTAAAGCGCCAAAAACAATTTGAATGTCACAGTCGAAACAAATTTGTTTATTTGTGAAACTTTTCTGCATTTTTGAAACTAACTCAATATGAAACATAGCCACAGTCCTCCGAAACCCCGGTGAACGACGAGTGAACAAATGCGCCGAAATGTAATAAAATTAAAGAAGTGGCGGGAAAAGTAGCGGCCAATTGCAATGAAAAGCGGCAATAAATGAATTTACTTTTTTTCAGCAACAAACAATGCAAAATTAACAATAAAAGCAGTAGATAACAACAAAATAGGGGTGAGGGGGTTGGTTTGGTCGGCGCAGTTGCACGCATTAAAGTTTTCACCAAAAATGAAATTTAATTGCAATTACTAATGCAACAACAACAACAACAACGAACGCTAGACGAGAAAAAGTAGCGCCAACATTTCACCGTCACCAAAGCGGGCAACAATAAATAAAAGCAACAACAACTATTAAAGGCGGCAAGAGTTGTACCAATTGTGGTCGGCTCTTTCTTGGCTTTCTGTTCGATGGCTTGCAACCGGCGAACGGCGGTGAAGTCAATGTGCAGCCAAAGTGGCGAACGCCGCTGTCGCCAGCGAGGAAAAGTGAATCCGAGTGTGTAGCTTTAAAAGAGAGAGTCGTGTGGTGGTGAGAGTATGCGCGCTTGCTATTAATTTTCACCGCTTCTTTGTGTTTTTGTGTTGTTGTTTTGTTGCTTTCATTTGTACAACACTTTATTTTTTTTTGGTTTTGTTTCGTTTCTTTGCATTTTCACGCATTTGTGACGCAGAAATTGTAACAGCTTCAACTGCTGTTGCTGCTGCTGCAACTAAATGCCATGCAATGCCTATATTGCAGACAAATTATTGCAATTTCTTTTTTTTTTTTGTTTTTTTTTTTTTAAATGTTGCTCACTGCACTTACGTTTTGTTTAAATGATAACTGCCCCTTTCTTGTTGCTCGTCTCACTGATTACTAATTGCCGGCCAGCAACGATGGTATGTTGGTGATGGTAGTTTGAGAGCAGCAAAAGTTGTTGAACTATCACCGGAGTCAACAGCCAAATTAACAAAAATAAAAATAAACTAAATACCATGCGTTTCATCCATCAGCAAAGATTTTTCATCGCTTGTGCGCTCATTTTTAACGTTGACAACAGCAGGCGGCGCTTTGAAGAGTGAATTTTCCACACTTTTTCGAAAGTGAAATATGTAGCAACAACAACAAAATTGATTCGAAAAATTTTACGTTGGGAAAGTGTGCTTTATAGTGCTTACCTCAAAATGCAGCATTACTCTTGGCAACATTTTTTCTTCCTGCAACATAGTTGTTGCTGACGGTGTAGTGCGAAAATTTTGAAATTTAAGCCGCTACATAATATGTTTAGAGATTTCTTAAGTAGTTATTTTTATGATAGCTGGGTTGATTCGCAACATTGCTGCAGATGCTTAATGCTTCTTTTAGTGAGTTGCTTTATTTGTTATGCCAAACAGAAATGTTTTAAAAATGCACCGAAATTGCTACATTGATGCTTAAAAAATGGTGCATACATATTAATGCTGAACAATTGTTGCAGACACATTGTTGCACACAAATTGATAATGAATAATTTTGTAGACACATTCTTGCACACATATTGATGCTGTAAAAATGTTGCAGACACATTGTCACATACAAATTGATGCTGAAAAAATGTGGCATACACATTGTTGTATAAAAATTGATATTAAAAAGATGTTGCAGACACATTTTGCGTACATGTTGATGTTGAAAAATTTTTGCAGACGCAATGTTGCAAACATATTGTTGCTAAAAAAATGTTGCTGATACAATGGTGCATATACATATATTGATGCTGAAAAAATTTGCAGACACAATGTTCTGTACACAGGGACATAGGGTTACATAGACATCTTCTTCAGTGAGCATAAGAAAACACAGACCAGCTTCTGATACAATATTGAATTAAAAATGTAATCGGGAAAAGTTTTACTTAAAAAAAAAAAACAATTTAAAAATGGTATTTTCCTATACTTGCATTTTTTAAAGAATAGAAGAAATTACGCGTATGACTTGCAATTGAGTCGATGACTTGACAACATATGTTGCAGACACAATGTTGCCAGAAACTTACGATTGGTAACAGAAAATTAAGAATTTTTCGCAAAAGCGTATTTTTAACTGAGAAATGCTAAAATTATGACTTGAAATCTTATCAAAAACTCAGCAACATTGTTGCTGACTTAATGTTGCAGATGAAATGTTGCTAGCAATTTTTTACTATTAACAAAATTTTATAAATATTTTTCGGAAGGGATTTTTTTTTTTTCAAAAAGAAAATTACAATTAAGCGTAAAATTTTGGTACTTTTTTCTGCCTTTTAGAAACATACTTTCAATTATAATAACTTTTATACATTTTCTTTTATGTGAGCGGGGAAAATAATTCAGTGCGCTTTAAGTTTTATTTACATACATATGTATATTTTTTTTCAGAATTCTCAAAAACAGCCAAATCATGCCGTTGTTGTTACACTTTTCGCTTGAAATCGATTTCAACTTAAACATTGCATACTTACTTAGTAGGTCGCACTTTCCATGTCTGACCTCACAAGGCGCCTAAATTTCTAAATTTCCCTAACAAATTTTCACTATTTAAAAACGTATAAACAAATCAGCAGATTTTCATTTTCACTACCAATCATTACAAAAGAAAATAATACAACGTAGCTTCCCACCTTTCTCCCAACTCAATTTTGCGCCCCTTTATTTTTTTGCTGCTTGCAATATTGTTATTGTAATTTTTGTTGTATCGTGAAAATGTATCGCATTAGCGAACGTACAAACAATTCGTGTGCTAGTTGCTGCCGCTTGATTACCATTTTCTCGCGCATTTGTATTGTTATCTCTTTTGTATAGAAAGTGCAGAGAAATGGTAAAAGCGGCAAAGTAAAACGCAAACGTAGCAAATGCGAAATCGACGAGGCGATCGAGAAAGACCATGGCGCGCGCACTCGACATCAAAACCAAAACCCAAACCAAAAAAGAAAAGAAAACCGAAACGAAGCACGCTTACAAGCCTTACAAGCCAGCTAGTCAATTTAGCGCCAATCGCCAATCGATGCCGTTCCACTCTCATCACTGGAATGCGCTCAGCACAATTAAACTCTATGCATTTCGCCCATAAACTATTTTGCTGCTTGTTGGCGACGGTGAGCGATCGCTCGTTGAACGGCAGCATTTCATGCGTTTCACGTGCGCTGATTTTGGGGCGCTCTCCGCTTTCGCTCTATGCTTTCATTTTGCTTATTGTTGTTTTGCAGCTTTTCGATTTGTTTTCTGTTTTCATTTCGATTTGTGCGCCATGGCGCGCTCGTATTTGAATGCGAGTATCAACTAAGCGTCGCTGATTATGTGAGCGCGGTAGCGCACTTTCGCGTGCGCGCGCATGCGCATTGGCTTTTTTGTTTTGGGTGATTGTTACTATTATTTGTTTTGTTGTTTTGATTGTTGTTGTTGTAATTGTTATTTGAGACTTTTTCTTCAATTTACTTCATTTGCTGCTTTCATGCACATTTCGAAATTTTAGTGAAAACTATTATACAACAACAGCGTGACTGCCTTTTGCTTTTTGTTAAATTTGAATTTATAAAATTTTTTTCGACATATAATTTATGGTTTATCCCACGCACTCGCTCCACTCATGCTTGGCGCTGCAACGTTTTTTTTTTTCTCTACACATATTTGTTAGTGTCCAAAGTGAAAAGTGAAAGAGCAGCGATGCGGAAGCCTATCTTTTATTGGTGAAAAGCTGTCGTCGTCGTCGTCGTCGTCGTCGTGAGTTGTCTGTTGTCCGCCCACACTTTTTCACAGCAATCCAGCGACAGCGATCGTTTTTTGCATTATTAGTTTGCATATTTTTCTCCTCTATTTGTATGTTTTAGCACCATTTTATTGCAGCGTGAAAACAATGGCGGGAAAGCGTTCGTTTTTTTTCACAGTTCCAATTTTTTTATTTTTTTTTTTTTTTTTAACACGATCGTTTTACGTAATCTCTCGCTTTCGCGCTTTTACTTAAAATCTTATGTTTAATCACCTTCAATGTAGCTGTATAACAGTAGCGTAGCGTAAAACTTTCATTTATGTTGCAATGACTTCAAAATTATTTACTGATCGTGTTGGTGCGATCACTCATTTACATGAACTCCACTGCGTTTAACGACGATCTCTCTGGGGGATTGTGTGTGCAGTCGTTTGTGCTTTTTTCTTCTCCTTTTTTTAGCTGTTGTTGACAGCTAATTTTGGTAACGAAGTAAAGTGATATTTAGCGTTCATTTGAGTCGCCAGTGATCACCCAAGTGATCGCACCATTCGCGATCGGTCACCAAACTGCACGCTCGCTTACCCAATAAGGTCTGTTTAACGTCAACTCTAATCATGGAGCAGATTGTAAATGGTGTGAAAATACAATACAAATACTGTAAACCCCTCAGTTTTTGAGTTGCTGAATGCGTTTGGTATTCCTCATTATGTCGCTTATGGACGCTTTTGGTAGACGTTTTCGAAAATGTTATGTAAACTAGTGGATTTTGTTAGTTGTATTTATGTTACCATAAATTGTTGAAAGCGTGTGGCCTGCCATTTTCACTTTACTTACCCTATCTTTCTTATCTAACATGTTTTTGTATTGTTTGTTAACTTTTCGGGTCAACTATTTTTGAATAAATGAAATTATATATCCACATTAACTTATGTATAACGTCAATACATTCAAAGGTTCATATGATGTATACCATATCAAGTGCATTTACACACTTCCGCAAACTGTTTACATACATACATGCGTACGTAATTGTATCTATGTTTATTTTGAAAATGTTACCGCAACAATTATACAATAGTGAAAACGCGCTTTTAATGCCATTAAAGTGGGGCGCTGTTTTGCATATGAAAAAGCTTATATTTTCTTGTAATTTTCAAAAATGATAGAGAAGAAGATTGGGTCTTCCCAAAATGCGTGACGTCACCATAGCGAATGAGCGAAAGAGACTAAAAATGGAAGAGCGACCGCTGAGCAGCATTGCCACTTTGGTAATTTTTTACCAAAACTGAACTTTTTTTTCTATTAGAACGGTTTTGGTATTTTTTTTTTTTTTCAATTTGGAAATTTTGTGTTTTCTTTTTTTTTTTTAAGTTTTAAATACTAAGTTACTTCTAAAAAATCTAAAACTTTTAACCTTCTTACAATTGCGCAAAAAATTTGAAAAAAATAAAATTTGATAGTTTTGACGAGTTAAACGACTTTTGGTAATATTTTTCTGGGTTTGGTAACTTTTTTTTTAGAGTTTTGGTATTAAGTAAAGTGGCCACGCTGTCTGTCACTATCTTGAAGTCACGCAACTGTCAAATCAGAAAAGTTTTAAGTAACGGTTTCCCGGAAGGCGCAATCTTATTCTCTATCATTCTTGGTTAATTATTATATGCATTTCAATACTGAAAACATTAACTTAACTATTTTATTTTAATTTGCAATCTCTAACCAAAAAAAAATGTCAGGTTAAAAGTGCCCTATCGTACCGTACCCATATTGGTACATTTTTCAAATTAAAACTATTTCACAAAATTTTATTTCTTAAATATAATATTTTGTTATCAAAATTGATTGTCATCCAGCGTTTTTCCTTTATTATATCTACTAATTTTGCATATGATTTCAATTATAATTTATTATTGTTTATAATATATGCATACATATGTATGTACATATGTAGATGACAACCCATGCTAAAAATATATTTGTATTGTCATTCTATTATAACATAATATTTGTAATGCAGTAATTTATTTAACTTATAAATTTAATAAAAAAGTATTTTAATTTAATAGGGTTGCCAACCTATATAAAATATTTTTTTATTAAGAACTAACTCTTCTAACATAAGTGTGCTGTAAAATTTTTCATATTAAAAACGTTCGCTAAACTACTATTTAAACGTGGCAACCCTATTTAAGTTTAGTTTAGGTTAAAATGCTGTTCAACGCCTATCATTTCATAGCCATATTGCTATATTTTCCATATTTAAATTTACATAAATATTTAATTATGTAATAGATGGCAACCCTGTGCAAAATATTTTTGTATGTAAAGTATTTTCGAAATATTTCCTTTAATATCCTTGTTTTTTTTTAAACATTTTGCATAATGTATTTTGAATTTTTATTTGATTTCGTTAAAAATATTGAATAAACTTCCGATATCGATGTCGATACATGCATACATACATATGTCTATCGTAATCGAAATCACTATCATTACTTCGATTAAGGGAGATATATCTCGATAACATTGTTACAGCATGCCAACGATATTGATTACGTAATCGATAAATGGGTATCGTATTCGATATCAAAGTCATTACGAAAATCGATTACGTTGTCGGTAAATATACGAATATATACATGCATATACATACATATGTATATCACGTGATTAACAAAAATGTTTACATAAATAATTCAATATAAAACTTGCGTTTTTTAAAAATGTTCTGATTCAAAAGTTCGAAATTTTATAAACATTATTGTAAGCTTTTTTTTAATAAGAGTATATTAAAAAAAAAAAGTATATGTAATAGTTAAATAAAATAGTCAAATTAAAGTGGACTCTAAAGTTAGTAGCTGTTTTATCTAGTCATATCTGTTTTTCTTGTTTTGGCCATAAATATTGGCTGGACTTGCTCATTCTCCTCATTTTGTGTCATAAAATATTTTGCAACAACGATCGCATTGATCTTGAACTTCTCATTTTGAGAGGAACGCGCGTGCGAGCTTTATGTACATTCATACATTTTTTTTTCATTACTTTGTTGAAGTCAAAATATTTATAGCATAATTTCACGTTCACAACGTGCGGAAAATTGCTTCTAACTTGTACCTTGGGTTTTTTTTTTTTTTTTAAATGTTGCTAATTATAAGCAATAAAAATTCAAATATTATTGTATGCTAATTATCAACCGGCTGCTTTGAGTTTAGTCAGCTGTAGTCGATGCAATTTATTGACAATTAGCTATACGTGTACAAATATACGAGTGTATAAGTATGTAGATACATATGGGGCATACTAATAACAAAAAAGTCAGAACTCAAAATTTTTTTTTTCAGATTTTTCTTTACTAAATCCACAAGCTAATACTCGTGATCCATTCTGTCATGAAATTTTAATAGAAAATAATGATTTCCTGAATATTATGACTCCAGTACCCTCTAACGGATTAAAATATAAGGAAAATACTTTTCAAATTGAGTTGAAATCCGCACATTAGGTTTTGAAAGAAGTTCTAAGTGCTACAATTTTGTAGTGAATTTTCTCCAGCGGCGGTAATGAATTAAAAAAATGCTTTATTATTGATTCAAAGATATATATTATGCAGCAGTTTAAGAATACGATTTAGATTAAGATCAATACAAGAACAATGGTGTAGGTGAAAATGCAGATCAAAAAAAAATAAAAACAATATAAAAATTAAGATGAGATGAGAGATAAATGTAATTATATGGAAAAGCGTAGAGCAAGCGGTAAAGATAGAACACATGTAGTTGTAGAGAAAGCGATGACGGAAGATATAGGATCAAATGGCATGGACAAACCTACCTCAATAAACATCATCTTAGCACACCAACTCACTATACCATCTAAATTGCCTGCATTTAAACGCATTATACACCTAAACTCACCACAACTAAACTCACCACACGTATACTCACCACATCTCAACTCACCACATCTCAACTCACCAGCTAAATTTAGATTTAAATTAAAAAATTTGGAAATTTTTTCTTTTTTTAAATGCAACTATAAATTTTAAAAGTAATTGCTGAAACCGGGCATCTGTCTAATTTTCGAGTTATGTTTCTTTTGTATTTGTAATTTTAATTTGTGCAATAAATTATAACTATGATTTATTTCTAAAGTTTATGCAAACATCAAAACTTGCTTTTGTTGTTCGGCTGGAACGAGTGCGGCGACTAGTTTGAAAAATCGCATTGAGTTGATCGCGTTTTTTTTTTTGCAAACTTGGCAAGTTTCTTTCCTTTTATGTACTAACATACATACGAGTATGTATGTATATATGTAGTAGTTTCCGCTTATCTTCAACGCAACTCTCGCTTACTTGCCTGTTCACTCCATTTGCTTCCTTAATGCTGTTCATCCATCCTCGACGCTGCCAACTCCAATTAAATTTATCGCTGCCGCTGCATTGCTGTTCGTTGTCGGCGGTGCCAACACGTTCGCCCCCATTGCGATCGTTTAAACGTGTCTTCTGACTGCCTTGCTCCCCTTTGCCTCCTTCTTTTGCCGTCTTTAAGTCACTTCCACCCATTTCGTTTTTTTTTCTTTTCTGGTTTTTTTTTCTTCTCTTGGTGTAGCTTTCTTGAAGTTGCAGTTCGTCTGCTGATCATGTTTTTATATGGTTGCTTCTCTAAGTACTCCGTGTGTGTAATTTTGTGTATGGGTGTGTGTGTGTGTGTTAGTTTTCGCTGTCAACTGACAGTTCAGTTCGTGTGCTGTTGTTAGTGGTGGGTGTAGAAATTCAACCGGAAGTGCAGATCACTTGGTTTCATTTTACAAAAATTTCACCACTGGCCTTTTTGTTTTTTTTTTTTATGTGTTTCTCTTCATATACGAATAATCATTTAACGTTGGTTCACTGCATGCATATTTGTTGTTGGTGCTGAGAAGTTGTTAATTTTTTTTTTTTTGTTATTATTAATATTACACTTCATTTTCTTTTTGTTTTGTCATTTTTTACAAGCTGCTAACATGAGAGTTAACGTTTATTTAAATTAAAATGACTTTGTGGATTTCTCTGATGTTGGCCTTTAAGTTAAGTTGAATCGGCAGCAGCGGCATTTATTTCATACGATGTGTCAGTGTTATTGTTGTTGCTTGTTGTAGCGGTTTTTGTGCTATTTTTTCTTGGTTATTTTTTTTTTATTCCTCTTCTAAAATACATTATTATGGTCTTTTTGTTTTCAATTAATGTAAAGTGTTTTTTATTTGACTGCCACACTTGTCGCCATCAACATAAGCGACGTCGACGTCGTCGTCAGCGTTAGGTCATGTTTTGCTATCATTTACATAGTTAACGAATTGTTGCTTTACAAAATCATAAAGCTATTTTTTTTCTTTTTTCATTTAAGTATTTAAATAAGTCGTGTATATTTTTTCTCGCTCTTTTTTTTGTTTTGTGGGAAATTAGTGAAAAGCTTTACCCAGCAGCTGCTGTTGATGATATAAGCTAAAGCGTTAAAGGAAAGCAGCAGCGATCTCTTAAATTTAACGCCTCATAAATTGATATACATATTTACGTACTTTCATACAATAATAAAAAGTACATACTTAGTTAGTTAGTTATATGTATGTACGTACAGTGTATTTTTCCACATTTAAATATTACATATTAATTAAAAACAATGGTGAAGATTAAAAAAATGTATTAATTAAAAAAAAAATATTTGGAATTTACCTACAAGTCGGTTTTGGTTTCGGTTTAATGAAATTAAATTTTTATGTTGCCTACATAATTACGAGTATTTTTCATCAAAAAATTTTTAACAAAATATTAAAAAATTAAAATATTTCAGTATAATACTATAATAAATAATTTTTTTATGTTAATCATTTTTTGTAAAAGTTTTTCCTTAAAAATTTAAATATTTTTGAATTTCCTTTTTGTTTTATGTACATATGTATGTACGTGCATACATATACATATATGTATGTACATTTGGTCTAGTTTAGTTCGTAATGAAAAATGTCAGAAAATTAAAAAAAATTTTATTAAAATAAATAAAATTTTTCAAAACACTTGAACAAAACACCAGCATGAAAATTTTCTAAAAATTCTAAATAAAAAATTTGAGATTTTTAAAAATTTAAGTTTTTTTTAATTTAATTTTTTTTTTGTTTTATTTTGTTCGAATATTTAAAGGTTTTTCCCAATTTTTTAGAAAATTTAGAGTTTTGATTTTTCATTTCACATTATAAAATAATTGTTTTTTTTTTTTTCAAAACAAAAGAAACGAAAATAAAATTGCATGAAGTAGGTACCTTGTTCGTACTTATTGTCAAAAAATCACTGTACCTTCACTTTTGTTGCTGGCTGAATACAATATACATATGTAGTATGTTCATACATAAATACGTGTGTATGTATTTACATATATGTATATGTAAGCATTCGCCATTGTTGTTCGTACTATGTATTGTTGCAATAATTTTCTAAAGCAACTATCATTTGATATTGTATTTGCGCAATGAAAATGCACAAGTGAAAAATCATCCGTGTGTTTAAATGCAATGCAATTTTTAATTTACAAACAGTGGAAACTATAAAATTTAATGTGGCTATATTTTTGTGGAAGCAACCAAGCAACATACAAAGGTGTGGAATAGAGAATAGCGAAAAAAATCTTTCCTTTTATCGAAATCCCTTTACAATAATGTTTGTTGAAATTGCTGTTGCTATCGAAAACAATAATGTTATTGTTGTGTTACTATCGCTGTCGATATTCTAACAGTAAATTGTATCATCATAAAGTTATATTAATAAATGAAAAACAAAAACAATTAAACGCATTTAGTTGTTGTAAAATGTTTTTTTTTTACAATTTTTAACTATTTAATTTGAGTTTTGTGAAAAGCACCACAATCTATCGAATTATCTTTTTTTATTGTAATCAGTATTTTTTTCGTTATCGATATTATTGTGATTATCGATACCCTTCGCGTTATCAAAATTGATATTGTCGATATACTTTTACGCAGCCGATATTTATTTAACAATTAACTGTGTTTGTTTTTCGATATAATTTTCTATTTATATCGGTATCGTTATCAATATAATTTTGTTATCGTTCCGCATATAGCCATTCTCCACCAGCGAATGTCGCACTTATCGCCTGTGTAGCTGTGATTTTGATTGATGAAAATTTCTTCAAACATTTGGAGCTTAACAGACATTTTAAAGTTTACTTCAGCGAAAAGAAAAAAATCAAAAAAATAAAAAAAAATTCCAAAACACGAAACAATTTATTAATATCACACATTTCTTGACTTTCCTTACCCTCTGTCAATGACATCATTATAATTGCATATATACAATATTGTAATTATTTTTATTGCTGTAATTAACTTATACAGATTTGAATTGCCGCTTTTGTTGCGATCGACTTGATAGGGTGTGAAAATTTATTACTTTGTTTTATTTATGCACAATTTCACTTTTAAGTCAACAATTTTTCATTTAAATTTGTTTGCGAGTCGCTGCACACTTTTTAATTTTGTTTGTTTGTTGTTTTTGTGTTGTTTTGAGTGGGTGTTAAAATATGGACAACATTTAAATGTTGTTGCTTGTTTTTTTGGAGAAATTTATTTTGCTTTTCATATGTGAAAGTAGGCAATTATACAAATTACAGTAGAAGCTATGAAAATTATCGTTTTTAATATGTGTCTACAAAAAAATGAATGCCTTAGGGAACAAATTATTTATGAAGAAGTGAATGAAGTAAAAGTAATATTCGATAAACATTTTAGATGCCACTTTTAAAACAGTGGAGAGTCAACCCACAGCAGCAATTAACAACCGATTTTCAAAGTACATATAAATAATATATGCATACACATATACATATGTACATATATTCAGAAAAAATAAATGGAAGTTAACTGCTCTTAAAAACTCAAATACATTTATTTGACATGTGTATTTTGGGAGTAGGAAGAAAAAAATTGCATTCATTTTATGCAAAAATAATAAATGATTTCCTTACTTTGACAATAATAAAGACTGCTTCAGTTGAAATCTGGCAGCATTGCTCTTCCCATAACTCGCGTATTTTTAGTGAGATTAAATACCGGTTTTGCTCCTTGAAAGTTCCGTTATGCATCTTTAACGTGCGCAAATTTTAAGTGCTTACAATAATATTTCTTCTAAATGGAAGAGAGAAAATTTGCGAATAGAAAGTTAATTTCAGACAATCACATAAAAAAATCCACAACTTCCTCAAACACAGTTCGCAAAAAAGTTAAAAATTTCAAGATCGACTGTTGAAAATGTTTTTACAAACTTTAAGAAAAACAAGAAAATTGAGCGAAAGCATGGATCGAGTAGAAAAAGAGAAAAAGTAAATAAAGAAATTGAAGTGAAAGTAGAGAAAGTGTTTTAAGAGGAATCCGAATGGGTCCGCACGTAACGTAGCTGCAACCGTAGAAACTTCGTCTTCTACAGTACATAGAATTAAAAAAAGAATAAATTTACGTAATTACAAAGTGCAAAAATTGCCCAAATAAAGATGCCGAAAAAGTTTTGCTATGCTAACCAAGAGTGAGAAAATTGTAAACTGATTTCCTCACAAAATTTCAATGCCACATCATGGACGATGAACCTTATAGCGTAGCTATCTTTAAGCAAATACCAAGACAGGAGTTTTATGTTGACACAAATAAAGACAAAATTAATGCAAAATCAAGTATAAAAAAGTGTCAAAATATCAAAAAAATAAAATAAAAATCTGTAGTCGTAAAAAGAATGAAGAATTCGTATCCGTGGGCACGATTAACATACAAATTAATATTAAAGAGGATTTGGAACGAAGGTTTCTTCCTTTTATACAAAACCATGATGTTTCTGCGTTCTTCTAGCCTGATTTAGCCACTTGCCACTAATAAAAAAAAACACCATAGAGTTTTACTCAAATGAAAAGAGAGCTGAAAAAGACAAAATCAAAAGTCCACACAGTGGCAAAATTTTGAAATAAATAGCGTTATCAGACTAAGAAAATGGCAAACTATGCTGTCCAAAGATTTATGAAGGCGTTATCGCAAAAGGTGCGGCTGTTTTGGAGAGCGGAATAATTTCATTGTAATTTTTATATTTAAATAAATAAAATGCTCCTTTTTTATTTTATTTTATTTGCTATCTTTGTGTACAAATTTGAGCAGCATATTGGCTGCCAGATTTCAACTGAAGCAGTCACTTTATATACTGATTTTTAAATATATTTATCTTTATAGAAGATCTTGTATTACATCTTGGGTAGTAACGTTGTTTTTGGTGCAGAGAAGCCTTAAAATTCACCCCTTCTTGAACTCTATTAAATTGAATTCTTACAGTGGTTGTGTATCAAATTGATCGTGCGCTGATCATCAAATAAATCGCTGATTTCGTTATAAGATAACTTTTCATGTAAGAAATATTAAGACATTATTGGTTGCAATTTAAAAAAAGAGACGGAATGAAGGATCAGCACTTGTGGATCACTATTATCATTAATAAGTGTTTATTTTTTTATTGATTGAAACCTATTTGTAGTACGTACCTACTTATGTATCCAAAATTTTCAAATATAGTATAGAATTACAAAAAGAAATCTTCAGACTTTCAACAGAAGTTCCCTAAATTAAAGGAAACACTTTTTTTTAGTATACAATTTTTAGCTTATTAAATTTTAGTGCAATAAAGTGCGAGTTTCAAGTAGCTACAAAATATCGTTGATTTTTTGACAATTTGTTTACTGCAACTCTGGATTTTTCTTTTTATGTGAAAAAACGTGATATTTATGTACTTAAAAAAATTGTCAAAAATCAACGGTTAAGTGTTGTCACCTAAAACTTACACTTTATTGTACTAAATTTTCAAACTGTACCTATACCCATAAAAATTATAATTTTTTTTTTTAATTTTTAACATTTTTATGAAAAATTTTCAACGAAAAGAATATCGAAAAGTAAATGTAAATCCTCACATTGGTTGCTGCGGTTATAACTTTGAGATGCGGTGTAGTTTCAAGATAAAATTTAACATTTAATAATTTCTCATTCTTTCACACAATTCCCTTGCATATCACGCTAATTACGAACAAACGATCGCTTGTTTGAAATATTTGTCGATAAGCGATCGCAGTCATTTGTAAAGCATTCGACTTAACAATCACAAAATAATTAATCATATTCATATTAGCAATTGGACATGCTTATCGTTTACGTTTATCATAGTTTCATAGCACAAAATAAAAAGAAACCAAATAACAATAACTCTTTGAAGCATCAATCATGAGACTGGCGAGCGCATATGGAAAAGTGAGCGCGTCAAATCAAGCCAAGCCCACACATTAGCTAAGGAGCAGATGCACGTACTTTGTGTAAATAGAAGCTACAACAAGGAGGTTAGACTCTACTCATATCAAATGAACAAAACCAAAAGCTGAATCGTATGCATATTGCGGCAATACTGGTGGGTGGCCCTGATTGTGATGTGACGCCATTGTGATGGGCTGTCAGGTTGGTTGTGCCTGGTTATCGGCCTTCCATTTCGACGTTCGCTGCATGCAATTCGCGTTGATTTCTTCGATATGCTTGATTTAGTTGATGTCTTTCGCTTTGGCGCGCTGCGCTTTTTCTTCATCATATTTTCTCTTTTCTTTTTATCTATACCACCACTAACGCGCGCGCGCGCATGCGTTCATCTCTGCGTTGCACGTTTTCAGTGTCTATGCGTGCATGCGTGCGTGTGTGCGTGTCGTCGTCGCCGTCGTTCTTCTAATCAAACATCAGCCGCAATTACATTTATGACATGCCTTTGTGATTAGTTTTGCTTTTTATTTTCTTTTTTGTTTGTTCGATTCCTACTCACTTTTCTTTGAGCTTAAATCGCTTGCGTGTTCGCATTGCATCTGCCGGCTTGAATGACGACAGCTTACCATCCATTCGTCCAATAATTCTTTGGTAGTAACGCTGCGTGGCTTGACCGGGACGCCTTTGTTAGCCTGTTAGTTGCGTCGTAATCGCCTTAAATCCATCTACCTAAGCGCGCATTTTTTTATTTTTATTCTATTTTTTGTTTTCTTTTCATTGCCATTAAACGCACGTTCGTTTATCTATTCGTTACGCAGCCTTCGCATTGCAAAACCATCCATCTTAGTGTAGGCTTCCTTCACAAAGTCTTCGTCAGTGTCTGGTTGCCTTCCTTTGTACAACAACACTCGTTCTCTATCCGCCACGGCGGCGCATCGGTCCATCCATCTATCACTGGTCCATTTTGCCGCCCTTCATCCAACAAGCGCGCTTTATTCCCCTCTTAATTCATCATTTTTATTTAATCCGTCGTTTTTTTTTCCTGCTGACTCCTCGCTGGCTGGTTTATTGGGCGCGTCGTCGACGTGGAGCAAATGTTTTGAGCGGCAAATGTTGCGCGACTGGTACGCCGATCCGCCAATCATGCAGCAGAGCCAACGCGCCATCTCAGGCCACTACGTCCAGCTTGCTACTTTTTCTTCTTTGTTTCTTTGTTTTTTTTTTTTTTGTTTTGTTGACGCACGCGTGTCTTCTCAATAAATCATAGGCAATACTTCTATTCGTGTATGTCTTCTCCTTTGATTTTTTTCTTTGTTTGTTGGCATGAATTCTTTAATGATTTCAAGCGAGATGTGTTCACGTTAGAGGTGTTAAATGTGAAATGCTTGGGGAAATAGAAAATGTTGTTAAAATTATTTATGGCCCCAATTGTTTGACGTGTCAGCTGCTTCAAAGTGCTTATTAAATGTGACAAAATTTGAGCGGTAAGCGGATTACGTTTGTCAACAACCTTCTCTACGCATTCATGGTTTGAATGAGAATGTGATTTTTTCCAAAAAATGGCCGAAAGCTTGCCGAAGTTCCTTGTGCTTCAAAAGTCTTTAGAAGCTCTGGGTTGTGGGATCTTCAAATGACTACAGCTGAATATGTCTCTCTTAACTGTACATAACATACTCGTATACTCCATCAGCTTATTTTACGCTGACAACTCTCTTTTTATTTTATCATCGTCCATTCAGTCACATTTTAGGCACTTTATAGTCGGATATTGAAAGCACTAAGGCATCGAAGCTAAATGAAAATTGTAAACGGCCGCGGATTGCAATTTGAAATTTAAAAATTTTCTCTCAACATGCTCAATTTTCTAGATGAGAAGAATTTTTGCTCGATATATCAAGTAGGCCTATCCAATTTCCCCTATCACCAGTGTGCTCGCACCAAGTCGTATCCATTTCCAACTTTGTCTTTTCGTAAATGAATTACACAC
The DNA here is from genome assembly GCA_963971545.1 of Philophylla caesio. NCBI lineage: Eukaryota > Metazoa > Arthropoda > Insecta > Diptera > Tephritidae > Philophylla > Philophylla caesio. The sequence continues at coordinate 35,766,140 of OZ020604.1, read as the reverse complement.
TCGAAGGTGCATTATTTTATACATATAAATTTATTTATTTCATTCAATACCCCCTAACCAGTCGGCAATGAATAAATATGTATTTGTTGTTACATTTTCACCTTCAGTTTGTTAAATTCCTTTAAGGTAAAAGTGCGTCGTCGTATTGTCAACTGTGAATGCTGCATAAGGGAACGCATACCCTGTAGAAAAAAATATAAATAAATTAATAGGGTTTTTTTTTTGCAATTATAAAGAATTTTTAGAAATGGTGTAAAGCTTAAATTTACATTTTAAATAGGCCGAAAAAAATAGGTTTTTACATTTTCAATCAACAATCTTCTTTAGAGAAATGAAAAAAAAATATCAAAAGAAAGCTGCAAACAAGCGCACTAACGCGCTTTTTCCGTACTGACGAAATGCGCGTGCTTGCCAAAGCGGCTTTTCTATGCAGCTCTTTTTAAGTTTTATGTTACATATTTTGCTGTGCGTGTAATTATTTCCGTATCGAAGTTCACTTCAGAATATTTTTTTGTTTTAATATACTAAATTAAATTAATTTAAAATCAATCAAAACTTGGATTCAATTGTAGGTTAGGATCAGTATAAAATTGTGATGAATAAGAATAGCTTTCTTCGCTTAAACTCCATTTATTTTAGTCCAGATAGGTTAAATATACAAAGCGTAATGCAAAATTTATCTGAACATCTTTTTTATTCTTCTCTCACTATTCACGATTCAGGTTTTCCCTGCATGGTATCTCACTGCACACCTACATACATATGTACATATACACACACACACAGTGTGAGCCTTCACGCACTCAATGTCATTGAAGGACTTTTTGGCTGCTGCTGCTTTTGATATTTTCATTGCTATCGCTCAGGATATTTCTCTATTCGTTACCTTTTTATTTTTATTGCTTTCTCTCTGCTTTACGCAGTATGAAATTTTCACTTTTTCAGCTGTACAGTTATGTATGTGTATGAATGTGTGTATGAATGCATGCGTGTGTCTAGGGAAATTGAAAGACCCCGCAAGGAAAATCGGTTGGCTTGTGGAAATAAATTATCATTTTGGTGCAGTTCTTAATTGTTTACTGTTTCGATATTGCATTGTACTTAGCTGCTGATACAAAATAAAAATCATTTTCCTCTTTGGAAATATACAAAACTGCTCACGGAAATCACAATATTATTTACATTTGTTTTTAATTTATTTAATTTTATCTATGTTTTCATTTTTTTGTTTTTTAATAATTTTATTGCTTTTTTTCGTCAATGAGGTGATTCACAAGGTGTCGTAAAATTGTAAAATAATACAACTTGGTATTTTTCAAATTGCGAATCACCTAAATGTTATATTTTATTTTATTTATTTTTTACCTTTACATATATTTGTCTGTAGAATACTTTGTGTAAGTATATATTTTAAGTCTTCTATTTATATTTTATTAACCTGCCGTTTTTTTATATTTCTGCTTGAACTGACATTTTCATTTGTTTTTAGGTTTTTTGTTTTGGTATTTCTTTTATATTATTGTTTTATTTTTTTTTTAATATTTTTTATTTAATTTTTGCTATTTCGGTCTATGAAATGTTATGATTTGCTGAGTAAGCTTTATATTTTATTTAAAGTTTTTTTTTTTATCAAACGTATACTAGAAAAATTAAATTGTTAATTGCTTTTATACTTTCTCTTTGGGTTTGAGTTATAAAGTCGTATGGATTTTAAAACAATTTCAATTTCAGTGTCACTGTTAATTATTTTCTTTTAAAGGCGTTTTTAAAAACATTTGTTATTTTTTATTTCTTTCAAATTAATTTCTTTTTTAAATAATATTTTCTACATATGTACATTAAAAAAAATATTTTGAAAAATATCTAATACATTTAAAATAAGTTTGGTTATGTTTATTTTAAATTGCTTTATAATATTGTTTTTTTTTTATTCAATTTTGTTTAAAACGTAATGAAAAAATATAAAAATTACCTGAAAGTCAGCCACAAATTTTCATTGATTACATACATACATACTATATCTAAATTTTTCCCACGAAATGTTGAATTTTGTTTAAAGTAATCACATTGTGATCTCACAACACTAGTTCATAGCTAGCTTTGTTGTTATACTACATATGCACATATAAAATGTTCAGCAAATTTTTCGTACAGGGTGGTGTTTGCATCATAAATACGCTGTGCATCTTTAGCATAACACCTTGAGCAATTTTGATTTATACATACATACATACATCCATTCACATATACATACATATGTACATATGTATGTTTATATGAAGGTGTCTGTATACGATGGTGCGCATTCGTACTTGAGACCTTGCAACAGCCTCTTTTGCCGCGCCGCTTCATAAGCAACACCACCACCACCACCGCCACCGTATGCAACGTCATTAAGGCCAACAGTGGCATGGCATTGCTTTACTTGCCACATATCAGCTGCGGCAGCTAAAGTGCCAGCTTTAGTATCTTGAAGGGCAAAAACGCAGGGCAAGGCTCGAGCCAGATTCCTGTGTGCATCTCATTTCCTTGTATTCCTATAAAAATTCATACGTACATACATATATCCGAGGACATAAATACATACATATGTGCATACAGTGTGAGACAAAAGTTTGCGTACCCCGATTTATTTTACATTAAATATTTGTCTGCAATGTTTTTCATGATCATTTTTTTTTTCAATAACTTTTCAATTACCCATACATATGGAAAGAAATTTTGTTCATCGAAGAAAATGCGCAGCATCCGCGAAAAAAGTAACTCAAAAACCAACCGTTTATTTTAACCGGCTGAAACTTGCAGCTTTGGTCAGACAAAAATTTAATGGGCTCTAATGCAAATCTTCTAAAAAAAACTTTGTTAAAATTGTTTTTTATAAACAATTTTTTTATAAAATTAAAAAAAAAAATTTTTTTTTATAATTTTTTTTTTTATTATTAATGGTTTTGGTTTGGCAAATATTGAGCACTAGATTTAATAAAAATTACCGAAAAATATTGAAAAGAAAAAAAATTGGGTTTCCTTAATTATTGTCGTCCTCTGTATGTACTTATGAATGTAAATATGTATGTACATATGTATGTACATACGTATGTACATATGTATATGTATGTATGTACATATATGCATATGCAAGCATATTTTTGTTGCTGTTGATATTTCTTTGTTTCGTAAACATTTATTTTATTTTAACTTGAAATTGTTTCAACGTAGCCACTTCTTGTTGTTGTTTCTGAAGTGATTATTTCTTCATAGTTTTCATTGTATGTATTTGAAAACATACATATGTACATACATATACATATGTATGTAAACTTATGCCTGTGTGTGTGTTCTCTGCGCTGCCACTTATGTGGCATTTCTGAGATACTTTTTGATCCTTGTCTTCTTTGCTTGGACTTGACGGCGAATGCCTGCTTAATTGTTATTGTTGTTATTCTCACACATGCATACCTACATATGTATGTATGTATGAATATCGTTGGTCATTCATTTGTACATGCACTCACAACTCTATATGACATTGTTGACAATTTTCTTCCTTTGCCTTTTGCCTACCTTCCCCTTCTTCGTTTTAGCTCCTTCCGTCTATAGCACTCTTCTTTTCTTTGTAAGTATTTTATCTCCTCAATAGCAGCATATCCCTAACGAAGACTCCTGCATTGATCCTGCCACCGATATTCGTAGTATTCGCTTGTCAGTCGACGTAGGTAGACATAAATAATTTTGCGGTGGAAGAAAAAAAAAACGCTGAGTGTTCACAAAAAAATCGAGTACTTTAAATTAAATGAAATTGCTATCTTAAAACGCGATGTTGTAATAACAAAAAGTGTGCTGGTGCAAACATATTTAAAGAAATTTTTTTTTAATAAAAAAATACAATTCCTGGATATTCAGTAAAAATTTGTGCTAAAATAGTTAATTTAAAAAAAATTACAAGTTTACAACTTTCATCAACTCTGCGATCACTTAGCAGCATTAATTTATCATCATCTTCTGCATCTGCATCGTTATCATCATCAATATCTTCATCGTCTTAGTTATCAATATCATCTACTAGCAAACCTAATTAATCATTATAAAACTATAAAACGTTTTCACTGTCGCCTTTGAACTTTACTTAAAAGCTCGTAGAAGCTTTCGTAGCGCTCTTTCTGCCACTTTCTCTCTCTCTCTCTCTCTTTTCTTTAAAATAAGCAGTTCGTGCCCTCAACTTCTTCCGATTAGTCAACCTCTTTTTTTTCTATTGTGCCCCACACTACGTGCACTTTCCCCCCCCCCCCAACTTATTGTCAATTAATGCCAGTTAATTAAATAAATTAACTCAAACTGGAGCATTCGGCAATTGTGAAATTATTAAAATTCATTTCATCAAAAGCGTACGCGGCCACAACTGCGACGTCGGCACTAATGCCGTCGTCAGCTACGCCGCCATCTTCGTCGTCAACGTCATCATCATCGCCAACTTCCGTCTACTCGTTGGCATTAGCTGATACACCATCGTCACCCGCATCTTCATTATCGTCCTCATCGGCCTCGCCAACGCCGCCTGCTACTAGAGGCTTGCTTGCTACTCCATCAACTTCTTCAACTTCATCATTGTCATCTGGCTTATCGTTGGCTTTGGCCGCAGCTGCAGTGGCTTCTTCTGCTTCTCCTTCACTTGCGGTTTCCGCTTTACCGTCTTCATCACATTCATCTTCAACAGCTGCAAGCACAGCAGCGCCACTGCTGATTGCTTCGTCAGCAGCAACATCATCTTCTTCATCATCGTCGTCGTCGTTGGCGTCGTCGTTGGCGGCGTCATCGTCATCATCACACACCGCCACCACAGCGACCACTTTGACACCTTCCTCTTTCCGCGTTTCATCATCGGCACATTCTCATTTGAAATTAATACCAATCGAATTCGATCGTAATATAATGGATTTAATTTATGAACCGGCGAGGTGAGTGAGTTGCGTATTGCTGTTGTTTTTGTTGTGATTATGAGGCTAAACATACATCAACTTTGGATTTGTCAGTTTTCTTATTTTAGTTTTTATTTCTTGCCTGAAAAAAAATGTTTTATGAAGTGTTGTGATGGTCAATGAAGTGAGGTGTGTGTGTTTTGTATAGTTTTTCTCCGATTTGATCTTTGAAATGTCAAATTGTTGAATGTCATCGAAAAAAAAAACAAATTGAATGACATTTCAAAACAGCACTTGGACGGTCAAAGAAACACAATGAATGAGATTTCAAACATTTTTTATTGCTCATTGAAGCAAACCGTATCTTTTAGCTGCGCGGCAAATAAATATTTAAATTTAGAGTAAAATTGTTAGATTCAAGTTCAAATATTTTTTTATATTTTTTTTAAATCTTTTTGAAGAACATCAAAACTTGTGACTGCGACAAAGTCTATTAATCTAGAAACTTCCCTCGTTATTCACATTAACGCCGACTTTGTAGGTGTAATTAAGGTTTTAAGATAAATTAATTCCTTAAATATTCGGAAAACTTGTTCTTTAACTTCTTTGTGGAGATAAACGAGCTTCGAAAATCTAACCTTTTTAAGTAATTAATAGAACGGTATCTCTACAATCATGCGAGATGTGTTCAAAAAATTATACTCAAATTCAAATTCATTTGTTTGCCAGACACAAAGAAGGTTAGAAATATTAAGAAAGCTCGGCGATTTTCTGCTCTAGAAAAAAAAAAATAAATAAACGAATTCAATAAGGTTGGTGTTGAGAGGCGCCAGCGGTTTTTTTCGCTTTGCTGTACTGAATGTCAAATGGCTGGTTTTAAACACACATTTAAACTATTTACAAAATAATACAATGAGTTTTACAAATTTATATTAAAATTTCGAACTTTTGAAAACAAGTTTTTAAAAGTTTTTTGAGTATGCAGTTTTTTGGGGTCATTAAATTGTAGTGGGGAAAGTGCGCTCTTTTGACTTTTCAGAGCATCATGAGGAAATTTTATTTCTATTACTGCAACACTGTTTTCCTTTTAAATTCTTTTGTTTACGAAACAAAAGAGAAAGAGCTCGCCAATAAAAAAAAACTATGCAAATACAAAAAAGTAATAGTTTTTGTAATTGAAATTAAACTCGAACTTTGCTACCAGTTAGCTATTAAAAAAGGAAATGGAAGGTCTACAATTTGATGCGAAAGTAAAAATTACCGACTACCGCTTTCGAAACTTTTTTTTACAATGGCATCGCATTATCTATTTGTTTAACCCCTAAATTCAATTGGCTAGAGGGTCACTTTTTATTTACCAGAAAACTCGAACATTTTTCATTACCTCTTTTTAACAGTTGCGCTTTTTTTGTCATCCATGCAACAATACTTGTAGAGAAAACAAATAACTTGCCATTAACACTAACCAATCAAAATAAAATAACACAATAAGCGCAGAAAAGGGCAGCATGTCCTCAAAATTTTTATAATCAAATATCAGCCATCACTTATGCACTTTGATTTTAAAAAATAAAGAAGCACACAGTGGATGAATGAAATAAGTCAAACTGCTTACTATATTTCTTGAAAAGACGAACATTTCGTGAAATGTAAGTACTTGGTTCAATTGATAAGAACAATTGTTACCGAGGCCTTTTTTTTTGGCTTACAAATGATAATCTACACAAAAATGGCATAAAAGAAAACTCTTTTGAGTTTTAAATCAATGTAAGTTCGCTTCTGGCTTTCATGAGAACAATAAGCTTTCACTTATTGTTAGAGCTTTTCTGTTATTTAAGCAACAATAAAGCAATAAATTAAAAATAAGGGTGTGTAACTTTTTTTTTAATGTAAAAAAATCTTCTTTGACGTGCTTAAAAAAATGAAGATTCAATAGAAGATAAAATAATCTGAGCTTGACAAAATATGTAAAGTAATGCATTCTCAGCCGGTAATGTATACCTGGAAGTCAATGAAACTTCGGTACGAGCTTTCAGTTAAACATGACCTTCTTTGCTAAAGTAAATTTCAGAGCAATAAACTTAAAATACACAAACCTTTAACCTTTTCCTGGGAAAGATATCAACTTTAGTTTTTAAAGAAATATGGAGGCATAATGTTGACAACATTCGAAGAATTTCTCTGAAAGTTTTCCAACAATAAAAAACTTGATTTTGGCTTCCATACGAAATAACATCGCCTTACTTTAATGAGAATAAAAAAAAATAACTTTGAATGCATGAATTTTACAAGTGATGGCAAAAACACTGTGATACAAAGTGTAAGCGCCGAATTATTTTTGATTATTATGATAAGGAATATTCGTTCCAAATGACATCATCTTACACTCCGTCATAAGAAATTATCATTAAGTTGCAAAAGAAAATATAAAATATCACTCAGCTCTTTTATTAAAAAACCAAATTAAAAAAATTAACTTTTGACATTTGTCAGCTGTTTTTTAAAGACGACGTAATTTTAGATTTTTCTGATACTGAAAAAAAAAATTAGCAATACAAATTTTTTTTTAGCAATACAAATTTTTTTTTTTTAATGAAATATTCTTGGAGCCTTATTTTATTTTTCAATACTTTTTCGCACTAAAGTAACTGCGTACTGAAAAAAAAAATATTTTGATGTACATCATGCAATTTTTTAATGTAGTTGAAAAAATTTCAGCCATCATCTTAAAATATGTAGATGTTTTTATCTCATTTCAATTTTATCGATTAATTAAAATAAGGTAACTTTTAGTTGAGAACTTATTTTAAAAAGTATTTGAAATGCATCTATCTCTCTCTGTCGTGTATGTTTTGTTACAAATTTTTAATATCTTTTTTGCACTTATTTCTCTCATTGCAGATTGCCGGTGAACGAATGTCAAGCAAGTCAAATTGCTAGAGTGACATCAAACCTGAACGCATCAAGTAGTACAATGGCGGTTAGTCGAGTACCATCGCCACCGTTGCAGGAAGTAAATACACCAGTCGCCGAGAACTGGTGCTACACACAGGTGAGTGAGATAAAAATACAGAAGAAAAAAAAATAACGCGGTGAAAACGAAGACCGACGGAGGAGAAATAATGTAATTTTAATAATATAAAAAAAATTAATTTAACAAAACTTTATTTAACAATCGATAATCCTTGTAAAAAACGTGCTACCCAGTGCCAAAATGGTTATTCGCTTGACTTTAGTCAACAAAAGTGGAGTGGCTCTAAATAAAAAGAAAAAGCAACGTTCTTATAAAAATGAAACCCGCACTGATTTTTGGAATTGCTTTGACACTTTTGTGGGTTTAAGTTTCAAAGTGAAATGAAATTAGATTTTTTTTGGATCAGAAGTTAAATAATCAATTAATGGTACATTTGTGTACTGAACTCTTAAAAGCGCACAGCTCTAATAAATAGTTGTATCGTAAAAAATTTAATTAAAAAAAAAAATATTTTAAAAACAAATAACACATTTCTCTCACTTTAGAAGTTTTCCGGCTATGCTCGTATCTGCCAAATAGTATAACTTAGCAAATTTGTATATAAAATGATTTAATTCACGCGTTGTATGGAAGTAAATGGGCAACACTTTCCGCAAAAAAAAATGTTCAAAAACAAACGGTATATTTTAGCCGCCTTAAACGGTCTGTTAGACTAAAGTTGAATGCTCTATAGAGTTGGCATTACAAAATTTTAAGTTTTGGTCAAAGTTTTAAAAAAAATTTTGACATAATGGCAATTTGTAAATATTTTAAAATCAAAATTTGATCGCTTTGTATGATTTTACTATTTTTTCTGATATTTGTACGCGGTACTCAGATTTCTTAGAATTACACAAAAAAAAAATCAAAACAATAATTTTTTTCTCATATTTTATAAGCAGTAAAACATTATCGTTACATCAAAATTTCCGGTTTTTCTATGTGCCTTAATTTTTATTTTTAGTCTGCTTTTTATTTGTTTTGCAATCATTGATTGCTTTCTATTTTGAAACTTTTGTTCATTCTAATAATCGTTTCCGAAGGGTTGCTCTTTGTCAAAAAAAAAAATACAATGTCACTGATTTTTTCAAGGCAAAAAATATTAAGACATTTAGAGGTTGCTTGAAGCGTTCCAAGTTTCATTGGCATTTTAAATGTGAAAAATATTTTTTTCATAGAAATGGTAACATACATAATCCTTCAATTTTCAAACTCTATATTTTTCTTACCATTAAAATAAAATTTAAAAAATACACAAAAACAGTGCAGTTAGAATTGTTTATCAAAAATCTGCAATTTTTCCAATTTATCTGGTTTGTGTGAATACCTACCCTCATTTAGTTAAATGTGTCGCATAAAAATAAATGTCACCTGGCAACCCTACCCCCCCCCCCCCAACAAACTACAAAAATTGCACAATAATCTTACTATTAGCTATGTATCTCTCACAACCCTTTAAATAGAAAATGCCTACCAAGTACTTCGCATACATACATACATACATACATACATATGTATGTACATACATTGTAGGTCGCTCGCAATAACTCGTAGTTCATTTCTACTTTGCATGAAGAAAAAAAACCGGAAAAATTGTAATTGGAACTGCGCAACTAGAAACAATGTCATCGAATGGAAAATTGCAACAAAAAAAAACAAACAAAAAATAGAAATTGTAGAAATTGCGAATTGCGAATTGTGCAGGAATTTGTTGGAATTACGTGCTTGCAAAACGAAATGCATTCGCTGTCGACTTGACTTGTTCGCATTAATGTTTGCTTTACTTCTCATTCTTCTATTTATTTTTCTTTTTCTGTTCTTATTTCACTACACTTTAGTGCAATCTTTGCTAGTTGCTCGCCTTTGTCGTCGCTGCGCGCTCTGCTAAGCTATACAACATACAAACACATGTATACATACATACATACATACTCGTACATATGCACACCTGAGCAACCCTGACCTTCTTCGGTTACACCTTGGCTTCATAGCCCATAAGCGACAATATCACTTCCTCGTTGTTTGAATGTGATTGAATTTCAAGTGACAACAAAAAATTTTACTTCCTAACAACCTTAGCTGTGCACGCTTGCAAATGCGGCAGTGAGAAGAAGCAAAAAGAACAAAAAAAAAAAAAACAACATAATAAAATAGAAAAATTAACAAGCCTCTGCAGTTTCAGCTTAGCACACCTCAGCTGTTTGCGTATTTTGTTGGTGCGATTACCTAGAAATACGAGTACTATATGTGTGTGTGTGTGTGTGTGTGTGTGTGTGTATGTATGTTTGGGTGCATCTTCTTATGTTGGGTTACTTACTCCGATGCCCGCGTTCACTTACTCCTCAACTTATCACCGATTCTTATCGACTTGTATGTTCCCTCTAGATAATTTGTATCCAGTCATCGACCATGCAGGCAAAAATCATAAAATAAGTTGGGAAAATCACTCAAAACCGCGTGGATATTGTTGGCAATCTCTGTTTTATTAATTTTTCTCAAATTTCTAATTCAAAATTCTTGCCGATATTTAGTTCGAATATCACTTTTTTATTTGCTTTTTATGCTTCTGCTTCTGCCTTTGTTTATTTGCTCAGTTTTCGGTTTTTATTATTTCGCTTACTCGAAACACCTAACTTTAATATTTGCTGATTATTTATTGAATGCCTCTCAAGAAATTTGATCTGATTTTTCTAGAATTGCACACTTACATAGTTCAAATTTCAATTATTTCTTTTAGAATTTCCTTCGGCTTTTTGTGTACATGCCTACATATGTACATAAATGAGGAAGTGCGAAAGAAATAAACTAAAGTGAACGATTTTTTTTTGTGCAAAGTAATCTCAGCAAAACCGTAAGAATTTTTTCGGTATAAGTGTGTGCTAAGGTAGTACTTCATTTTATAGCTATAAACATAATCAAATTACTGAACAACTTTCCTCGTACGAAAGTTCGTTAGAGATTGCACACAGCCAAAGCGGCGACGAAGTTCGTCCGGCGAAACTTGGCGAAGATAATGAAAAAATCACGAATTTATTAAAAAAACATATACCGACAAATATAATGGATAAAACTGAATATATAATCAAAGAAATACGGAAGCATCGCTCCTTATAAAATTTAGCGAATTACGTTACGGCGAAATATTGCGACGAATTTCACCTGACGGGAGCGCTCCGTATGAGCTGCATAATGGTGTATTCACAGTAATTTCGAACAATCCGAGTGCCAACTACCGAATATAAAGAAAAAGTATTTTATTCGATGAATTATCAAAGTATCTGCCGTTGTTCAAGGCGAATTTAACAAGGTGGTGTTGAGGTGCCAGCTGGTTTTTTTTTTGTTTTTTTTTTTTTTTTTCGCTTTGCTGGACTAAATGTCAAAGGGCTTCGTTCTGATTGGCTGGTGATGTAAATCACCTACAGAAATTTGACATTCAGTCCAGCAAAGGAAAAGCAAAATACATGGACGCGTTTTACTTATGTACATATGTATATACGCTCACCACCACGTTGTTAAATTCGCCTTGCCGTTGTTCTTTTTATCTCGCCATCATCACTAAAGTTTCAGGTAACAAAGTAAGAACTTTAATGTGGTGTCGCAGCAGAAGATGATTTTCGTTATTCTTAAATAAGTTATTGGCTACTTCTTTATATTCAATTTATTTTGGCATGCATGACATGTCCTTTCCAAGTCTTGAATAAATTATACTTACAAGCATAAATTAAATTAAATTTGTATCCCATTTTCCACTTTCTCTCTAGTCCACACAACACTTATCTAGCATTAGCATATCTTTGCAAGGGGTCCCGAATTTCGCTTTTAGATTTTTTCCTTTACTTATTTTTCAACTTTTATTTCCCACTAGCGACAATGCCGAACAACTCAAAACATATATATTAATCGCTTTGTTTTGAAATAGCGATAATACCCATGACATGTCTTATCTGAAACTTTTATTACGTGCTACGAAAACATTTTAGTATTTTAAAATATGTACTTAATTATACAAATGTTTTTTAATAATTTTTAATAATATTTGTCACTTTTTTTTTTAGGTGAAAGTGGTGAAGTTCAGCTATATGTGGACCATAAATAATTTTAGTTTTTGTCGCGAGGAAATGGGTGAAGTTCTAAAATCGTCCACATTCTCAGCCGGTGCTAGTGACAAACTGAAGTGGTGAGTTAAAAAAGTTTTTGATAGCAAACAATCAAAGAACTTTAAATTAAAGAATTTAAAAACTAAAATTAAATTAATTCAAACACTATAAAATAAAATATCACAAAATAATATGAATTGAAACTTAATTAAAGATGAAATGAATATGTAAATTTAAATAAAATTAAATTGATTTCGCTTTGAATTGAATTAAATTTGTTAAAATTATCTAAATTGAGTTGAATTTAATTGAAGTAACTTGTAATTATTTTAATGGAATTGAGTAGTTATGTGGGCAAACAATAACAAATCAAATTGAATTTAATTTAATAGGATTGGATGGGATTGAATAAAACTGAAGAAAATCTAACTGAGTAAAATTGAATAGAATTGAATTAAATTGTATTGATCAATTGATTTTAAATAAATTAAATTAAATTAAATTGAATCGAGTTACATTTAAATTGATAATTAAATTAAATTTAATTAATTAAAATTGTATTAAAGAAAAAAATTAAATTAAATTGAATTTAATTGATATTTAAATTGAATTTAAAAAAAAATTAACAAATTTTAATTAAATGAAATTGTGGTGAATTGAATTAAATTATTTAAGAGGCAACTGATATTAATTACATTAATTTAATTTTTTACTGTATTTAGTCTAATATCCTTTCTATCCTTCTTTATTTCATCAGGTGTTTACGCGTGAATCCCAAAGGTCTCGATGAGGAGAGCAAAGATTATTTATCCCTATATTTATTGTTAGTGTCGTGTAACAAATCAGAAGTTAGAGCCAAATTTAAATTTTCCATATTAAATGCGAAAAGGGAGGAAACCAAAGCCATGGAATCACAGAGGTAACAATTTAACAATTCATTTTCACCTTCTTTCAAATATATTAAATACATTTTTTCTCTCTCCGCGCGCCTCTTTTCAGAGCTTACCGTTTTGTCCAAGGCAAAGATTGGGGCTTCAAAAAATTCATACGACGAGATTTTCTATTGGATGAAGCCAATGGCCTACTACCCGAAGACAAATTAACAATATTTTGTGAAGTTAGCGTTGTAGCCGATAGCGTGAATATCTCTGGTCAATCAAATATCGTACAATTTAAAGTGCCCGAATGTCGATTGTCCGAGGATTTGGGTGCATTATTCGATAATGAGAAATTCAGTGATGTAACGTTGGCGGTGGCCGGCAGGGAATTTCAAGCGCATAAAGCAATTTTGGCAGGTAAGACGTGCAGGCATAGGAGATTGAGAGCCTTTTTATATTTGAAATATTAGTGATAGATCAATAGTTTGAATAAAACAATTAGTAAAACTAAAGTTAAGTAATGTAAAAAAATCAAAGTAAACTATTTTTGTGTACATAGTTTCCAATTAATATTCTCGCATTGAGCTAATAAAAAATGTGTTTTTGAATTTTTTTGAAGCGTTAAACATTTTATTTATACATATATCTTTTTTCAATTATGTATATTATTAAAAAAAAATTTCGGGTTATTTTTCTTAAGTATAATTTTTTTTATATATTTTTCTTTTAACATGATAACGTGCAACTTTCGTGGTTACCTTTTTTAACTTTAATTTATGCTTTTTGCAGCACGAAGTGAAGTCTTTAATGCTATGTTCGAGCACGAAATGGAGGAGCGCAAATTGAATCGTGTCGATATACACGACGTCGATCATGAAGTACTGAGAGAAATGCTTCGCTTTATTTATACAGGCAAAGCGCCAAATTTAGAAAAAATGGCTGATGATCTCCTAGCCGCTGCTGATAAGGTGAGTGTGTCTATTAAATAAAAATTTCAAGTATTTTTTTATTTTATTAAAAATTTATTTTAATCACCGGGCCTAAGTTTTTTAAGATGCATTATAGTATATTTATACAATTTAATTTATCGGACATAAAATCGATAGCATTTCATAAACTATGTTTAAATGTAATGGTAAATGTGTTTCAATGTTTTACTTTAATTTTGTCTGTTAGATAACACAAATCTCAAATTCAATTATCTTGAACTAATCCCTGAAAAAGTCGTGAACTTGTACCGTTATGATCTGAAACAAGTCTTGAAATGATCCCAAAATATTTTAAAAATGTGCAGAACTATTATCGAAGTTGTGCTCTAAACTTTTCTTCAGCTAAATCCAAAATAGTTTTGAAATAGTCCGGAACAAGTCCCGAAGCTATCTAAAAATGATAAAGAACTAGTTCAGACTTGGTTCTAGTCTTGTCGTGAACAAATCGCTAAATGGTCCCGAAATTATCCCGAGCTAATCCCGAACTAGTCCCGAAGTGGTACTCAACTAGTCCCCAAATTTGCTTTGTACTATTCCATAAGTGTTCATTTAGACACTCAAGAAGCAGTTCTGCAAAATTTTGCCCATAGCAAACGGCCTAATGCAGTTGTTCTCACTATCGATTTGCACAAAAAATAATTTACACTCGGCGAATAAAATCAGCACAGCGAGTGTAAGAAGTGACTGACGGCAAAAATGCGTAGGAATGTTTTGGTTCAGAACTAACACGAACAACAACCAATTTATGCAGCGATGAAACGAGCTTAACAACCTAAAAAATCTTCACACATCAGAAAAACAATTTGCTAAATGTTGTCTAAACTCTGGCGCAACCTAACTGTGTGTTCAACTCAATTTTATGTAAGTCCATTCGAAATGGATTGGCTTTAAAAGGAATCATATGTTACCAATTGTTTAAAGTTTCCAATTTCTGTATTTTTATTTATTTATTTTATTTTAATTTTTTTTATGTTCATATGTATGTATATGCAAAAATCGAATATTTCATTTGATCGTATACTCGTACCATTCTTCGAATTGCCTTTTAAATCCCTATGCGTTTATCATAAATCAAATTGCTTATTTATTATTCTAATTGACCAAAAACACTTTGCTTCCTTTGTTTACAGTATGCGCTCGAAAAGCTGAAAGTGATGTGCGAAGAGGCGCTCTGCCTCAATCTCTCCGTCGAAACCGCAGCGGAAACTTTAATATTAGCCGATCTCCATAGTGCGGATCAATTGAAAGCACAAACCATTGATTTCATAAATACGTGAGTATCTCGACCCTCAAATCAAATGCTGCTTTTATTGCCATTGCCATTTGTTTTGTTTATAAACATACTTTTTTTGTTTGAAATATTTATAAACAAATGTGTTAATGTGTGCTGAAGCATTTAAACTTACATAAATGAGAATTATATATGTATGTACATATGTATAGTATATTTACACAATCTTACGCACACTCTCTCTATCTATCTCTCTCGCACATTTTAGTCATGCCACCGATGTGATGGAAACTACTGGCTGGCAGAGTATGATCGCGACACATTCACATTTGATTGCGGAGGCATTTCGTGCGCTTGCCACACAACAAATCCCACCAATTGGACCACCAAGGAAGCGTGTAAAAATGAGCTGAAACCGCAACGGTGCAAATAGCTATTATTGCAACAGCAAAAACAGCAGCAGCAGCAGCAGCAACAACAACAACAACAACAACAACAAAAATAACAACAACCAATATTACTATAATTATAACTATAATAAGAGAGTAAACAAATTTAATTTTAATTTAAACAAGAAATACAACAACAGCAACCACATACAATTTATAAATAATCAAATGAATGGAAATTATGATAAACACAACAACAACAACCGTATCAGCAGCAGCAGCGGCAACAACCGCCAGCACAACCACCGCGAGTCGAAATGTCCGCAGTGGATTGAATGCAACGTTTCAGCGTTGAAAAGCCTTAACAGCAACAAAAACAACAACAATAATTATAAACAAATGCTGTGCCGAAGCGTTGCCACACAAAATTATCACGAAATTATTTCGAAATATATAATTGTAAGGAAATCGTTGCGTATTAGCAAATATTTTCTGCACAAGCTCAAACAATGTGACAACAACAACAACAACAAATTGAACTACAAATCAACTGATCGGAAGTACAGCAAAACAACACAGACAAGTAGCGCTAACAAATTTAATAGCGCCAGCAAAATGAAGGTTGTTGTAGTGTTGAAAAGCAACAACAATAGCCAAAGGCGACGCAGCAACGTTAGCGTTACTAGTACAGTGATTTATTGTCAGCCGAAGGCTTGCAATATCTTTTCTTATGACAATAAGAGCGACAACAACAACAGCAAACAGCATGGAAACAAGCATCGCAATCCAGCACAGCGCAACATTTCAACACGCTCACTTCTGGCAATGTCCTTTATGTTTATCGTCGTAGTGCAGGTACACTGGCGATTGCAGCAATTGTTAAACGCAATCGCTTTCGCGTTGATAACAACAAGCACTACAAAAACAACAACAAAAATAACAGCAGCACCTTCACACGCTACTGTTGCGCAAACACACACACTATTCGAAAACACAGCCATAGCTATATAAATCGAATGTAATCGTTATCATACACACAGCAACAATTAATTCATTGCTGATTAAGTAAGGTTGCAGCAATATTTTTTTTGTTTGTTTTTTTTTTATTGTTTATTACAAAAATGTGTAAAAAGGCATAGCAAAAGCAAACAATGTTGCTAAACATAGGCTCAGGTACATCGAATGTTTAGCAACATGTTGCATCGCAGTGAAAAGACACAACCTATTCACGTACATATGTACATATTTAAAGTTTTTTTTTTGATTGTTGCCTGCGCGCGCTTTTTAATATATTCTTTTTTTTTTTAATTATTACTTTTTAATTGATTCTCTGAAGGGTTTCACTGTTGTTATAAACTGTATAGACGGCAATTGCTTGTCTCGCTGCTTAACGACTGCTGTTGCTGTTGGAAAACAGTGTTTTTAATTTAGTTTGTTATGGTTTTGCTAGAAAAAACTTTGCTGCAATTAAATTTAACCAAATTTAGTATTTATTGTCATAATTTTCTTTGAAAAAAAAGGTGCAAACAGCCACGATTTTTGAAGCAAACGTTTCACCAAAATAAAATCAACCATAAAAGTCTGCAAAGAAGAAGGAATTCAAAATAATATCTCAAAATATTCTACTCCAGCAAATGTAAGTGGTCTTTCAGTCCCTTGTTCATGGCAAACGCTCGGTGTTTGAAAAAAAAAAGAAATTAATACAAATTATACTAAGCAGCAATTCAAAACACTTTTAAACTGATTCCCTGATGCTCTTGGTCTTGTGCGACAGCATGAAAAGTTCCAATACATAAATGTGTCAACTTTTAAACATAAAACCTTTAAACCCAGTATTGCAAAAAAAAAAAATTAGTAAACAAAATGTAACGTAAACCACACTGAAACATAAGGCATGTAAAAATTTGGAAAATTTGAAATCGACATTATTTGGAAAGTATTTTCGAAGCTGTTAAAAAAAAATAGTCTGGACTTTGAGATTAAAACGAGTTATTTTACATGGTTGATGCTTTAAAAATAACTATCATTTTAATTATTCAGACTTTTCATCAGCAATAATTAAAAATATTTAACAAATGCTACGATTTCATATTATGTTCGTGTGTGTACTTCTTTATTTGTGAATTGTTTTAGTGTGTAAATGAAAATAAAAATAAAAATTTTAATATTTGTAAGCACCAACAACAACAGAACAACAACCGTAATGCGACTAGAAAAAGAGGAATTTCTGTGAAATTCTTGCAACTTTCACTTACTGGAGTCAAATTTTGCGTAGTTGCAGCAACAATCACGCCACAATCGACTCGTAACTGTGTAAAAACGAAATATGATGTAATTCGTTTGTTGTTGTTTTATATTTTTTTTTTTTAGTTTTCAATTATGTATTACTTTTTAGTCTTGACTTGCACTTTTATAAATTTGAACAAATTATAAAAAATACAAAAACTATTGCAAAAAGAAAAGCAAAGAACAGCACACGAATTGATGAGTATTTGTATGAAACATAAATTATGTGAAATTGATGTAACCTTTTAAGATTTTTTTTTTCGTTTTAACTATAATCCTAAATGGAAGTAGCAGTAATTAGAAAAAAAAATAATAATAATGCTTTTGATGTGCTAGTAATAAAAGTAAATTTCTGCAGAACCATTTATTTACATACATATATTATAATATTTAACATTAAGTGCAAAAGTAAATGAGATGAATAAAAAACAAAAATGTGTTTGTACGCACGGCAAAAGCATGAAATGCGGTAACAGAGAACAAAATGAAAAATTTCGATTTTTTTTGCAATGTTAGCACATACATATGTACATATGTATGTATGTACATACATAACTTACACTTTCACACACACACACACAGGCACCGGCGAAATACGAATTGTTTCTTATTAGGTGACGTAGTTTCGTTTGATTCTATTTAAATAAAACAAAAAAAAACAGGGCCTGATGGGCGATGTAACTCAGAAAGTTGCAAGGTTTGAATTTGAATTTCAAAATTTTTAAGAAAAAAAAGTAGTTAAAGCAAAAAGATTGGCTAAAAATCTGATTAACAAATCTTAATTTTTTGTTCAACCTCGTGTGTATTATATTGTTTAAAATAATTTAAGCGCTTCTTAAATTTTTTTTTTGTGATTTTTGTGAAATCTGAAATTTCGAGCGAAGCAATAATAGTTGCGTTTCTGATTTGTTCAGGTAAAAACCTGTCAAACCGTGACGAATTTACTCTCTTGAAAGTGAGTAACGAGAGCGAAAAATTAAAGTGTCGCCTGGAAAGCGAAAAGTGATGTTTATTGTCCACTGCAATGCCTTCTTGTAACTTCGAACCAAAACATGCAAAATCTTGCTGCGTCTAGAACAGAACTAATACTTATAAAAAAATTTTTTTTTAAGAGTTCTTTGCATTTTTTAACTTCAGACGATTAAGTTTACTTACGAATTTCAAACTTGAAAAAAAATATAGAATAATAATTTTTAAACAAATATCTGCCAAAATTTAGCGTCAGTTAACATTAAAATTTTTTGT
Organism: Philophylla caesio; assembly: GCA_963971545.1. Classification (NCBI taxonomy): domain Eukaryota; kingdom Metazoa; phylum Arthropoda; class Insecta; order Diptera; family Tephritidae; genus Philophylla; species Philophylla caesio. The sequence continues at coordinate 35,747,099 of OZ020604.1, read as the reverse complement.
TTTTTCCAGATACTTTGCATACTATTTTTTCAAGATGCGAAGTTTAAAAAAAAAAAATTTTAATTTATGTATCTGTAAAAATCGTAGATCTCTCGTAGTATTTGAGCTGACGATGCTTATTTAAATAAGGCAACAACGGCACATATTCCAAATTTCATACAGATATTTTATTGGTAATTCTCATAACTTAAAATAAGCGCTCTCCATGGTTACAAGAAAAAAAGAAAAATAGCCGCCCAGTCGTCATTTTCTTAACTGTTTAAATCAATGTTTGTGTGTTTTGTGCATATTTTTAAATTGTGATGTATGTAGTTGTATGTATTTGCAACCGATAAACCAAAAAAAAAAAACAAAAAATTTAATAATAAAAAACAGATAAAAGAAAATAGCAATTGACCGCAACGAGTGTTGTATGAAAGAAGCAAATCGAAAGTGGTATGAAAACAAAAACAAAACAGCGCAACTCAAAAGTTACACAAGTTACAAAAAACAGATATTCAAAACAATACAAAGAAAAAAAACAACAACAACGTGATATAAATGTGTAGGCAATTTTTCCAATAAACAACAATAAGCAAAGCCAAAAAAAAAATATAAAAAATAAAAAATAAAACCAGAGGAAAACTTCAAAAACACAATTTCATCATCGCCGACGTAAGCGACCTTAGTGCAGTTACATATTTACATAGTATGCCGTTAGAATATTTTAATAAAGCATGAAAAATTCAAAAACGTAAGAAATTGGTGTACGCGAAATAGACAGCGCAAGAAAGAAACCGAAATTATTGGAAAGCAAAAAAAAAAATGGCATTGAAAAAAAACTCGATATTAGTAAGTCGTTTAAAGATTTAAAAAATATGTATGTAGCAAGAAAACAAAAATAAAAATTGTAAAAAAATGAAAACAAATTGTATTGATAGCTCGTGCATGAACTTTCTTAGCGATTCGAATGCGTGTGCAGGTGTACTCTCTCTCTCTCGGTGCACGATTGTGGTACGGCTTTTTCGTATTCGTCGTGTGCAAACGAAAAGTAAATGCGGGCATAACACAAATTCATGTGCAGTAAATCTGCGCTTAACCTTATTGCTTTGTTAAAAGAACGACAGAAAAAAAATTTTTAATTTCAAATTAAAAATGTTAAAAATTAAAATTTGTTTAAAAATTGGTTGCTTCCTAAAGTAGAAAATCGCAAAAGAATAATGGATTTTTTTAAATACATTTTTTTATAGAAATTTGGAAAGGCTTTATGAAGTAGTATTTTACCTGCTAAGAATTTTTTTGAAGAATAAAAAAATATTTAACTTACTAGAAAATAACTGGTTTATAATTTTTGTTTAAAGTGTCTTTGATTACATTATTTTTCGGTTTCAGTTCAAATATTTATTTCAATTTTTTTTAGCGTTAATGTGATAATTTAAAAAAATTATTTCTTCTTGATATATAATTTTAAATTAGGGCAAATTGTGTTTGATTTCATTGTAAATAAACATTCAGTCTTATTTCAGAATTCAAAAAAAAAAAACATATCAATTCGAATTTTTCTTTACTATATTAGTGTTCATAAAAACCATTTTTTGTGAAATGCATACGTTAACTGCTAACGTTTACACTTTTGTTTACGAAATAAAGAAATTTTTAATTTAAACCAACTTTTTTTTCAAATTTAGTATGTACATACATATATATGTTTGATTGTTGTTTTTTTTTTCAAAGAAAATTTTTCTAAACTATTTTTTATTTTTAATTATTGTATTTAATAATTTTTGATAAATATTTTCACGATTTTTAATTTACATATTTGTTTATGATAATATTTTTTTTTTAATTTTGACAATTTCTGTTATTTTACTTAATTTTTCCGTTAAGCGCAAATTTACTAAAGGTAATCGGTATCACTAAACTCGCATCCATCAACAATCAATAATCGATATCAACACCCACACAAACACCACCAAAAATCAATCAACAATACTTATGAGATCGACAACAGAAACAGAAAAACACAGTTTTTTACACAGAAAAAAACCAAACTGTGTGCTCCGACTGGCCACAAAAAAAAAATATTTTTAAAATAAACGTTAAAATAAAGTTTAGTATCAGAAAAGAAAATTTTTTAGTGTTGCAATAAATGTGAGACCCGAACCGACTTTTTCCACTTGATCTAAAAAAATAAATAGTGACATAAAAATATCTGCATGGTAGTAATAAATAAAAAAATTTCTGCAAATTATTATTATTTTGAATTGAACGTAAACAAAAAACAATAATTATAAATGTTGTAAGAATGAAAACGGCGCTGCAAATTCAAATAAAAATTGCGGATAGCAAAGAAAGAAAAAAACAATAAAATTATAAAAAAAAAATTTGGATTCGACAACGGTACAGCAAGAAATTAAGGTTAAAAGGAAACTTACAGCAAAAACAATAGAAATTAATTGTTGTCATGTAAAAAAAATATATTTCCTAAGGTTGCAAATGAAAATAAAAAGTATGCAAAAATTAATTAATTCAAAACAAAAATTGCAAAATATAAAATATATGAAAATGAAACTCAAAAACTAAAATTGATTAAAGATAACAGAAAAATAACAACAAAAATCAATAAAAACTAAAAATTTAAATTTACTACTAAAATTAATGAGACAACTACAAATTTAAATTTTTAATTTAAAGCTAAAGTAAATGTATAGTATGAAAAAAAGTATGCAACATTTTTTTTTTTTTTGTTTAACTTTAAATAATTTTAGTTTTAATGTAATTACTATTACTACTATTACTTACTTATACTTAATTTTTAATATAAATGTATGTAAATGAAATAAAATTTGTGTTTTAATTGCTTCAAATCGCTATGCTTTCGCGTTTTTATGCAAATTTATAGTTTGAGCTACATATATTAATTAAATTATATACATATAAATTTTTTTTTTATTTATTATGTGTAAAAATGTTAAAATTTATTTTTTGCTACTTTTCAGAATTCACAAAAACTACTTCTTAAATTTTTTTTTTGTAATATTTTTCCAGTTTTCATATAATTAACGTGAACTTTTCGCTATTTCTTTAGTTATTTAAAATATGAAATGTCAAAGTTAAAGTTAAGTGAAAAAGAGACCACCATTTAAATTTTAATGCAACACAGTTCGTAATTCTTATTATAAATAATGATAACTTATAAATAAAAACTTGAAACGAAACAAAAAAAAAATAAATTAATCAATACAAAACATTTGTAATTATACAAATATAATTCTCCTATAATTCTAATTTTTATTATTTGCTATATTTACTAATTTTTTTTGTAATTTTAATTTCTTTAGTTTTAAGCAATGCGATTTCTTAATTATTTTTATTATTTTTGTGTTTTTTGCTTTTGTATTATATTAAATTTTTTATCACTCTCAATTTGTATGATCTAAGCCAGCAAATCGCAACAAGTAAGAATAGTTATGAAAAGCAAGCAAAAAAAATTAATTTAATTAAACAAACAAAAAAACCCAAAAAATGTGAAAAAAATTAACCAACATTGTAAAAAAATTTTGTGATGCATAACAAAAATATAAAAAGTATAAATAAAAAAACGATGCAGACAAGTACATCTACGTATTATAAAAAAAAAAAAATGTATTTAAAATAATGGATGATGGTAGTGCGTATGTAATATCAGCGCTGATGCTGTAGCAACAAAACAAGGACAGAAACAAAAACAAAAAAACAAAAATTTAAAAATGAGAAACCAACAAACTTAAAATTAAGCGTAATTTAAAAATTAGTTATTAGTTAAGCAATTAATTAACTTACTATTACAACAACAATAACAACAATACAATACAATTATAATATAATTACATAATATAAAGTAAAATGAACACAGACACAAAAAAATCGTATCCACATTGTTTTTATTATTTAGTTTTCAATTGCGTGTAGGAATAACAACTCATTAGCAGCAATCATCGTTATCTCCAATTCCATGTGAACAATATATTACCATAAATTTCGAAGCAAAACAACTAGGGCTGTCTTTTATTCCAAGTGAACAAAGTTTTAAACTCACAAATTTATAGGCTTTTCAAAAATAAATTGAGGAAATTGCTTTTTGTATTGTATTGTAATTGTAATACAAATTTTGCTTCAGTGTATTTTTGTATTGCACGTAAATTTGTGGGAATGTTTTGTTCACATGGAATTGACAAAAGGTCAAAGGAAATGCAGTAAATTAGGTTAGAGCAGCCGCCAAATGATACCACTGTTTGGTCCGCTTATTTATTTTACTCCATTAAAAATAAAACCACATAGCGCGTTTTAAACAAAAAAAAAAATATTCTAAATAATCTTAAAAGTAATTGTTGAACAACTGCACTTCTTCGTCCTCTTTGCTGTTGCGCCAACATCGTTGGTGGCGTAACGCAACCGCTTTCCATGTTTGCCCCTAAAGCGCCGTAGAGACTTAATTGAGGCAATTAGCAAATTGTCTTTGTATATTTTGAGTGAACAAAATGTACTAATTGACTCAATCAAGCGCTGTCTGAACCCCATCAATTAAGCTGAGAGAAGTCTCAATTAAGCTGAGTGGATCTGTGAATCATTTTACATCAACTTTTGACAAAATGTATCTAATAAAAGTGGAATGAAATCTATACAGCTGTGTTATAAAAATCAATTGCTGTTGTTGTTGTTGTTGGAGCGGCTAGCTACACCCCACTGGGCTGACGGGCTCCCTCAATCATTATCGTCAAGCTCAACTAACGAAAGGTCCAGGAAACGAGCCGTTTCAACAGGGTCGGACCATAGGGAGAGGGGTGTTAGTTGAGTAGGTTTGGCCGGGCATGTGAATAGGTGATTGGTGTCGTGCGGAGACTCTCCACATGCTGGGCAAGTGTTGGGGGTGTCGGGGTTGATCCTGGATAGGTAGGAGTTTAACCTGCTACAATATCCAGATCTGAGTTGAGCCAGAGTGACGCGGGTCTCACGAGGCAGCTGGAGCTCCTCAGCTGCTATGGGTGGTGGTTGGACTCCCAGGACTGGACTCACAGGGCGGATGTCGATGTATTTGGACACCGACTCCCTGTGAATGCTGTCCAGAGCCTGTCGGTACGCCCTTGGGTCCAGCGGTAAGCGTACGTAAGTCTGGACCTCGTCCGTCAGTTGTGAGAGATGTCCCCTGATGTGCCTGGGTGCCGGCTCCAGCGCGAGCAAGTCTCTATTGGGATGCCCCGGATGGTGGCACCCCAGTAGAAACTGCTTTGTGAGCATCAGATTGTGCTCCTGCACTGGAAGTACGTTAGCCTCATGGTAGAGGTGATCCACAGGCGTCATCAGGAGACATCCCGTCACTGTCCTGAGTGCGGCGTTCTGACAGGTCTCCAGTATTGACCACTGAGTCCTGCTAGTTCCAGGCGACCAAATTGGCGCAGCATAATTTAGAACCGGCCGGCCAATCGTCTTGTATGTTTCTTTGTCTTTGTCCCAAGTGCTGCCGGCGAGCGACTTGAGGACTTTGTTGCGGCTGTTCATTTGTCTCGCTAAAACTCGAGAATGGCAGGGCCGATTTAGCAGATTTTTGTTTTGAAATGTTTGTCGTAGTCCAGGGAAGGTTTAAAAGGTGAGAAAATAGGGAAAAATGCGAGGAAGATAGCAAAAACCACAATTTTATTTTCCATTTAAACAGTTCTACATTGATCATGATAGAAGATATGTGTTTATTGATGGCAAAAAAAGTTGTGTCGTGTTTTGGCATGACAGCACCAAATGGTCCCATGCGCGAAACATTTAACCACGAATTACAAAGAGAACAACAGAACGATACTGAAGTATTTACTGAAACAGTCCGTTCAGATGTTTCGCAATTGAATGCACAACAAAGGATTGCGTATGATATTTTGATAGAAGCTATTGACAAAGATCAGATCGTAAAATGAAGTAGCTCTAGCTCATGTGGAATAATTGCAGCATTATTAAAAGGTGGACGGAACTGCACATTCTACCACTAAACATACAAATCAACGAAGCGCCAGTTTGCAACATCGCCAAAAACAGCGCATGGCGAAGACTCTTCAAATATGCAAATTGATCGTTTTGGGATGAACGTACGATGGCTCACAAAAAGTCACTGGAGGCACTGGACAGAACGTTAAACTACAGATCGTACAATTAACATGCGAGTGCTTTTGTAATAAGATCAAACTCAAGATCAAAAACTCAGTGATTAATTATTGGAAATGGTAACGTCGCAGTTAATACCACCACCGACTCAAAATAGGACCATCAGCAAGTTTTTCCGGACATAGAACACTTCAACAACCACATTTAATTGGCCTAGTGAAAGAGCAATGTTGGCGATCAAAAATAAGGTTGTCGATGATCTCAATGCGAATATTCAAAATTTTCTTCCAGGAGCGTTGTTTTCTTACAAATCAGTTGAAATAGTTACAAACCAAGATATGATGTAGTCAACTATCCCATTTTTTAAATTCACTGCAATTGCCTGGATTACGACCTCACAATTTAAAATTAAAAGTAAGATCAGTTGTGATCATGCTGAGTAACATTAATCAACCTCGACTGTGCAATGGAACGAGACTGACTGTGAAAATGCTAATGAATAACGCCATCGGGCAAGATCATCAAGGGAAATTACAAAGAAGAGGATGTCTTGATCCCGCGTTTACCGCTAATACCAATGGATTTACAATTCGATTTTAAGCGGCTCCACTTTCCCGTGAGTCTGGCCTTTGTAATAATCATAAATAAATCGCAAGGTCAGTTTTGTAAGTTTTCGGAATCAAGTTGAAGTTTCCCTGTTTCACGCATGGTCAATAATAAGTCACGTGTCGGAAAACCATTATCTTAATATATTTACGCATTTCATTTGAATTGTTAGCAAGTTTCGTTTAATAACTGAACAAAATTAAAATGGTGTGAGATAAGTATGTATGCTGAACGTGTGTGAGTGTGCGTGTGGGTTAATGTTACTGAAACATATCCGTCCGAAATAAAAATGCAACAATTCAAATAATTTTATTGTTGGTCAACTTTATTTTGTAAGTTCCGAGAGTTCTGAAAAAATTTTGAATGGCTGGCGACATATCGACCAATCTAACGGCGAAAGTAAACCAGACGTAAGGACTCTGCTCGGCGGGAGTCCATTTTACCGAAGGGAGAGTTTTAATGTTGTGAGGATAGGTAATACGAAGTTCACCGGGTCATCTAGTTTCAGATAAATATTGTATACGTATCCGTGATTTTTGATTTTTTGAAAACTGATTACAGTTCTATAATCAGCTGCGCAAAGTATCTGTGAACCAAAAGTTTTAAAAAATTCTAAGTTTTTTAATCCATTCACCGGATTAAACCCGTAATTTGGAATTCGTCGTAAAAACTGAGTTCATATTTATAGTAAGCAGCGTCAAAAAATGTTGGATACAAAGTTTAATAAGGTCTTAAAAACGAAAACCATATTCTATTGATCGATTAGGATTAGAGCTGTTTACTCTTTCGTTTATCCGTCTGCCATGTGTCTAGGTTCTACTTGTACTCGTATTTTCGACTTTAAGTAGTGCCCAGTGAAACCGCATTGTAAGCATACCAGCTAATTTGAATTTCACATCGATAAAACTAGGCGTTTTTATGCTCCTTCTAACCGAAGCGACAAATAAAATACCGATTTAAAAGTTAAAGTGAGTGAATTCACTGACACCAGCGGTATAACCACGACATGCAAACTAAACAAGTTAACCCAAAATATTGTTGCAACGGTGTATTCAGCATTAAAGCAGCTTCCAGTCAATAATATTTCGTTTAATACCCGTGCTCTGCCTGTTCAAGTCTCAAAATTTGAGTTTATGAGATAGAGATTATTGCCTTTGCTCGATTTCAAGTTTGGCTTTTCATTTTAAGTTTTTTTGAACCCTTGAGTTGCAGTATTTATTGGAAGAAATTGAGTTAAGTTTAATACCAGCAGCGATTTGAAACAAAAAAACGGGGTTTTTATGAAATTATGGGCACCGCCCACGCAAAATTACATCGCGAGGGTATATAAAAATCGGTTTCGCCCGAATTTTAGTATTTTGTGACCTGCTCATCACCAGGCTTATTAGAGACTTTATTTTGAGACTACTTTAACTTCCGAATTCAGTATGCAGTCTCAGTCTCTAATAGAGACAAAAGTCACAAATTTAGACCAGTTGACAGTCATTAGACTCAATACAAACAAAAGAGGAAAACGTGAAAGCGAGGGATGACAATCATCTCTAGCTCATAGTCACAAATTTTGAGACCAGAGGTTTTACAAAGTTACGGAATTCGGGCATCAGTCTCTAATAGAGACAACAGTCCCAATTTAAGAACAGTTGGCAATCACGAGTTTTAAAATAAAACCTTTCATCTCAAAGAAAGTCAAGTTGTTCTTCTATCAGAGAGTTAGACCGATGCTAAACGGATTTATTCATTAATCCCTTTTCACGAGCACAAACAACGGCGAACCAGGAAACGTTTATTTCGACTGGAATGCACCAAAGAAGATCAAGCGGCTTTAGTGAGTAAGTAAAAAGGGGCTTGGTGTCCTGCGCAAAATCTTCACAAGAGATTTTTTTATATCCAGACTGATGCTTCGAAGATAGAAGTTAAACCTGCTATAATATTCGAGCGTAATTTAATTCGAGTGAATTACGAGGTAGCTAGAATTGTGCTCTTGTTATGATTAGTCGCAATTATGGCTCTTATTAGGCGGAAGATTTTGTAAGTAATGACTGCCTCCCAGTGAATACTGACATGTCGATACACTGGTTGGTCCAAGCAATATTTTCTGTATGTTTGTATGCCTGCATCTCATCATTTAGTTAGTTAGTTCGAGCGCCACGAAAAGGTAGCAACCTACAAAGAATTGCTTTTCGACGAGAAAGTTATCGTCATTTTCTTGTGTTGTGATGATATTCAAACCATTCATAATGGCACCAATCGCTTTCCAGATTTCTAGAAAGAGAGTATAAGGATCCGCGCAGTTAAGAAAAAAAAAATTCGCTGTTCTTCGCGAGCAAAAGCCTTCAAGAATTTAAATTTAAGTTACATTGGCGCCGGAGACGATGGAAACTCCCTCTAGCGGAGGAGAGATTTTACGGTGTGGAAAGTAAATTGCACTGTGGCGGGGAGCTCCCATACTTTATGATATCATTCAATGCTAAATGGATTAGTGAGGACCCGTTATTAGTTAAAAGTTTCTCACAATGCATAAATTCATGTCGCAGTGAATTTGAAGACGGCTTCTCGAAAATTAAGTTTTACTTATACATATTTTTTTATCGAATACATGCACGTCACTGACTGAAAAATTTATCCATTTCATACGCCAATTTGTGTCTCTGATAATTTTTCATAATAGGTACGTTCGCTAAATATATCCAATGAAAAATATCAAGCAGCAAAATACCTCAGCAAAATTGCTTCTGTTCTCTTGCAAAATAAAATATTCCAAATACGACGCGAACAAAAAATTGGCGGCTACTTGCAAGTTAGACGAGTTAGAAAAATGTAAATTCAAACGGTAGTTTTTGTCTCTGATAGTTCTTCAAAATATTTGCAGGCTGTCCCAAACGGAAGTAAAATCTTTGCTAATTCCTAGATGAGCCACTAATTGGTAACCCTCAAATTTGACTTAAGTTAAAGACTGGAGATTATGGCAACACTGACGTAAGCCAAGCCAGTAAGAAATTTTGTTCTAGGCTATCGCAGAAGGAATGGGGAGTTCTGCCCACGAATTTTATCTTGTGCCGCCCAAATTTCAAAAATTTTTTCTCAGAAGTGTTGGAAGTTTTTTTTATTGTGTATACAATTTTGTAACTCATACAATTTTAGTGCAAGTTTCATTTCGCTTATTTTCTAGATTTTTTCGAAGCATTTACTCCGCATAATGCATGAACAAATTTTATGTTTATATGAAAGGAAATTGCAACACTGCAAAAAAAAATCTTTAGATCCGCGGTAACTCTTAGGAAATTGAGATTTAACTTTACTATGCAAAATTGCATGGGCTAGAAAACTTTTACTCAAACATTTTTTAACACTTCTGAGAAATGAAGTGAGAAATTGTGCTGAAACTTTGCTCAATATTTTTAATATTTTTAATATTGTGCGAAATTTTAAATTTGGAATTTTATGGTTTTTATTGTATATGTATGTATAAATTGAAAAAATAACAATTTATAGACATTTTTTCTTTTGCTTTAACATTTTTTTTATATGTATGAGCCATATTTTTATAAAAAAGAATTATATAATTTTATTGAAATTTATAAAAGTTTGAAAACTATTGAATATTAAAAAAAGAAACCTTTTAAGTGCTGCGCGCAAATGAATGCAATTGCTAGTTGATTAAATCATTCAAAGCATTATTTTGTGCGAAAAAATCAACGAAAAACTCAAAACGATTTTATTAAAAATAATTAGTAATTATAAAGTTAAAAAAAATTTGTTAAAATTTTTAGTTGACCTTATAAATGAAAAATAATTCACAATTTTATTGAGCTCGAGGCCAGTTTTTTAATGGAGGTCCTTGGTTCAAAGCCTGGCAAAGTGGTGATGAAAGAAATATACACATACAATTAATTAAATGTTTGTTATTTTTCTGCTGGCCTAGTAAATGTTAATAATTTACAATTTTATTGAGCTCAAGGCCAGTTTTAAGAAAGATTTTTGTGAAAATTTACTAGGCCAACAGAAAAATAACAAACATTTATATGCAAGGATGAGCACGCCTTAAATGCATTCTAAAAATAAAGTAAATAACCTAAAAATACAGAATTTGCAAATAAAAACACAAACAACAACCATACAAACAAGTTAAATAGCGGCAGATCAGTTGCTCTTGTTTGTAGTTGGTTTGTTTAAGGAAGTTGAAATTAACACAACAGCCAACTCGGCTAGCGCAGCACAAAGACAAATAAATAAATAAAAAAAATAAAAAAAAAACTGGCCTCGAGCTCAATAAAGTAGCGAGTTAAAAAAATAAATTGAAAAAATAACAATTTATAGACATTTTTTCTTTTGCTTTAACATTTTTTTTATTAACTTACTATAAAAAAAAACAAATGTTTAAACTGCTTACAAATAAATCGATTCAAGGAAAGTTTGTTTTGGAGCCATGAGATAAAAATGTGCAATTATTACACAAATTTCACATGGCGACCACAATCGATATAGTTTATGTATTGGTATCAAGACACGAGCGAGTCGTCTTTCAACGTTTCTTTGAACTTTTTTTCTACAATTCATGAAAAGATAATAATGTTTAAAATGCCCACTGATTTTTTTTGTACTATTTTATTTCCCACAATTTCTTGCAGTCACGGTTATGCCTTCTTCTCTTGTTCATCGACGAATTGCTCCAGCAGCGCCGAATCGATTGGTATATTCAACAATTCAGAGCCGTCAATGTTACGTTTCGATTTCACCAATTTGTGATCAAGAAACTCGGTAAGTTGCGCACGCAAAGCGAGATCAGAGCTAACAAGAAAAGCTTCGCGACAACTCCAATATAAATCTTTAAAGGACATGCCTGTAAATGAAAGCAAACAATTCGAGTATATTAGATACTTTAGAATTGTAATGGAAAACAAATTTTAACTTTATTTCTTACCTTGAAAATTGGCATTGCCTTTGTTTTTCAATTGATTCTTTACAATGATCATGTAAATGCCACGCGTATTTGATGTTAACGACGAGAAAACGCTGCGCATAGATGAAAGTGCCAATTCACCAGAATTTTGTACCAATAGGGAGTTTTCGTAGGCAGTTTCATCGCTGTACGGCAGCATCGTAGTGCAGTCCCACCAAGTGAAATTGAAATTACTTAGACGCGTGTGATCCCACACTGTTGTAATGAAGAAATAAAATGTAAAATAAAAAAAAAATCAAGATTTTTAGAATTAATTTTTTAAACGTTAAATATGCAATACAAATTTTCAGCAAATCAGTACTCTAAAATTATCCAATTCTACTATATAAAGATATTAAATTCAGTATTTCACCAAACTTACACAACGGCGTATTGATGTAATCGATGGATGCGAGTAGATGCACCTGCCGCAGACTCGCTAATCGGGCTAATATCGCCTGTGCTTTGGTGTTCCTCAACATGCTGCCATCCAAATTATGCACTATCAAATATAAGTGCGTCTGTGGCGTATACGAGAGTTCCTCTGCAATCAGATCGACTGCCTCATGCGGATTTGACGGACTCACCGTACCGCCGCCGTCTAATATTTCGCCAACTATACTATCCAATATATCTTTTAGCGTTAAACTGGGAAAGAATCCATTCACTACCAGCACTGTTTGTTCGGCAAGTACTTCACGGTGAAACGCTTGCATTAGCTGTCGCTTTGAACCCAGTCCATACAGCAATAAACTGAATCCTTCATGCAATATACACAACCATTTGGGAAAATATGAACGATATTCATCCATCATTGCGTTGATGGCTTCTTCGTGCTCTGTGGTCGGTTTCATTTCTTTCAGCAAACTAAAGAGACGATCCGCTGGTAAGCGTGGATTCTTAAGGCGATCGAGTGTGTGGTCTGAGGTGAGTATTTTAGTGCTAGCGTGTGCCTGAAAATATTCATCACTTTCAGGTACATAGTCTACGGAGGATTTCTTTGAGCGCGCTGTTTGACGAGCACGCGCCGCGGAGGGAGTTTTTGGCAACACTGGTACGATTATGGGTCGGCGTGTTTTGTGCGGCGTCTTAGGCTCATCATCGCCGGCATCGGCAGCGGTATCGTCGTCATCATTATCTTCACCACTAGACGAACTGTCGCTATCATCATCGCTGGGCATAAAGTCACTGCCACTCGCCGAGAAATCTGAATCGGAATCCATTAGTTTGGCGATTTCTGTCAAAGAGAGCGTTAGTTTAATTTTTATTTACATTTTAAAGTATACACAATGGTATTTACGATTCCTAACGCGATTTCGCACGCGAGATGGAGTCTTTGCTTCAGCGATTGATTTTCGACGCTTCGTATCTGGCGTTTTTGTTTGCATTTGTGATGTGGAAGCACGTGATGCCTTTGGAGTTTTTGGTGTCTTCGGCGTTTTCGGTGTATTTAAAGCAGCCAACGCCATGCCATTCCGCTTCTTCGGCGTATGAAATCCATACATATTCTTTCCTGCTACAGCCTCATCATCATCCGCTAACAACTGTATTTCAGCGATATCGGGATGCGCTTTAGCTGATGGCAGATAATTCTCATCTTCGTTAACAGATTCTTCAGAGTCGTCACTATCCGCAGCACGTCCTTTTCTATGCCTTTTACTAAGCTTTGCGTCGGTTAACACAAAATCGTTAGCATATTTCTTTTGTGGACTCCGTTTACGTGTCGATCTACGGATTTGGTGTGTCTGAGACGTTTGATCTTCATCGTCTTCTTCCACGGTGTTAGACAACACGTCTTCCGAGCTACTCAATCGGGTGCTGGTGCGGCGTGATTTCTTTACTTTTGAAGCACTTTGTTTACTCGATGATACACTCATTTATTTCTTAATTAATATAGCTTTTGCCGCTTTAATAAAATAAATAAAATACAAATTTGAAGGCTTATAAAACTGGGAGCAGCTGTTCAAAATTTGTTTTGCTTCGCCAGCATTTTTCGCGGGCAAATATTTTGACAACACAGCTGACATTTTTCTTCTTCTACTTATGTAAACACCATTCACGGTGAACAGTCAAACGTCAAGCACACAGCTCTTCAAGCGGAAATTGCCAAATAAACGTTAAAAAAGCGTGGAAAACTTGATTTGGATTTTATGCGTTTAAATATTTCTAATGGTATGAGTAAGAGCTTGACTTGTTATAACTGCTGTGCTAAATCTAAAATCGATATATTTTGCGTTTGTTAAACTCGCCTTGAGCTTATTACGACAATTTATATAAATTTTATGAAAACAGAAACAATCTTATTATGTATATGAGTTTGAGGTGTTGGATAGAGAGATTCTTTGTAGGAATTATGGGTCTTTACGCCTTTGAAATGGCGAATAACACAGACGATGTAACTATGATCTGTACGCGCTTTATAACAAATTTGATATAGTGCAGCGAATTAGGATCCAGCGGCTTCTCTAACTAGGTCATGAGGGTCTGAAGGTCTTCCACGCGGTATGCGCTGACGGTGGTAGAGGAGAAGGGAGGCCTCCTCTGTGTTGGAAAGATCAAGCGGTAGAGGACTTGGACATCATTGGTATTTCCAATTGGCGCCATTTAGCGAAAGATAGAAATAACTGGCGTGCCTTAATAAGCTCGACCAAAATCGCCTAGGCGGTTGTTGGGCCAATTAAGTAAATAAGTAAGTAATCTTATTAAAAATGGGATTTATTTATTTCCATGCTTATGAATTTACTATAATTCTGCGGAATCGAAGAAGTTGGTTAAAAACTACTTTTGCGCGAATTTTGGATATGTTGCCGTGGATGTACTAAAAAGTCTGTAAACGCAATATAGAGGAAATTTTTTTTTCAAAAGTTATGCAACTTGAAATATGTAAGGTGTCCCGACGTACACCATTGTCTATCACTTTATAGCTCGCAAAATATTAGTTCTATCAAAAAAAAGTAAACTTTTTTTTAACCCGTTATAAGACAACGCAAAAGTGCGGAGGTCTCTAAAATCTTCGATATTAGTTCCCCGAATGAGATCTTGTATGTTCATTCGCCTAATCTATCTACATAAAGTACAACATTTTGGCAAGAGAGATTCTCAGATGGATATCTGGGAAAATACAACAATATGTTGCTTGATACTATAAGCATCAAGCCGTTTAGTTTTGCAAAGTCATAACTGTAAAGATTTACAACTAGATCCATAGTGATTATTTTAATCAAATGACTTATTGAATAAAGCATTTGAAGAAGGCGTTATTTCTTAAAATAAGCCATACGGTTGGCCTTCGAGATAGATTTTTTTCTCTGAGGGTTACGTGAAATTACTGATGTAAGTAAAAATATCGAAAATTTTGTCGCTTTGAAGGGCATCATAGTGCGAACCATTGTCGAGACACGGCTATGAATAGTTTAAGCCATAAGCAACTCTGTATTAAGTCTTCTTGAGGAGCAAATAAATAATCGTCGAAAACTGTACATTTTAAGTCATATGCGACACAGCTGAGAGAGAAAACGGTGCTTACGGCGAGCGAATGCTAAGCGAGTAGCGACAATTTTCCAAAAATCACACTTATTTTATTAATAACATACTCTTGGTTTTTGTACGCCAACGTTGGTATGCAAAATCAAAAACGATAGAATACAAGATCATGGCTTCCCGAGTGATTTGACATATCTGGATTAAAGTAAACAAAGTTATTCTGATCTGTTGTTGTTGTTGCTACCGACTGGTTGTGTAATGATGGATTTTGGAACGAATTTTCGTTATTGCTTGTCAAGTTGATGGCGGAAACAAAGTTCATATTTTTGCAAACTTGCTAGTTGCTTGCAGTTTTGTATCTAACAGTTAGATTCTAACTCCATTTTAGAGCAGTAAAGAGCAAATTTTAAATGGTTAAAAATCACAACTGATTTTTGGAAAATTTTTTACTGTCAAATTCTTCTTTATAACGTAAATCTGCGATTATTTTTATATGGAAAGAATTGCCAAAGACCCTCAGTAAAAAAATTTCCAACAACCCGTGGAGATTTGTAACCATTTGTAACTTGCACTTTGTTATACTAAAATGGAATTAGCTATACTCAAAAACTTTTTTTTTAAATACGAAATATTGATGAAATTTTATTGTACTTGTATAATGCATTGTACGTTTTGTATAAATTTTAAAAATGATTTAAAAAAATTAAAAGAAAAATGAATTGTCCAAATGTGTCAATATGTGATTGTGCTATAATTTCTTTACAGTGTGTATATATAAATGTTAACAAATTGACTATAAAGTTCAAACAAGGGTTCTTTTTTAAATTCAGAATCGTTTCAAATACTACTTTTTATCATTGTATGTTCGAGTACGCATACCACATATATATGTATATATGTATGTATGTATGTATGTATGTGATACTCGTAAACACATGTTTATTTATCTCCTTAAATTTTTAATGAAACTAATATTTCTACTTTGTTCATAACATTAATACGTTTCTGCTCATTTCTTTCACTTTTGTAATGCAAGTCATTGCCAATTAAAAACTAATCTTATTTCCACTAAGTACGGCAAACACATTTATATTAGAGCGGTTCGTTCGCTATACATAAAAAAAAATTGTACTTCGAGACATTTTAAATTTCACCCTACCTTAGCTAAGTGCAACAGTTAACCTGAGCGCATTCACTACTTTTCAAAAATGTTACTTATGTAGTTTATTTTTTGTACAAAATACAAACTTTTAAAAGTCGATTTATTTGGAAACTACGCATATTTTTATATAGAGAGGTAGTCAAATCAGCAGCAAACAAATTCATTGTTATTTGTTTGCTACTAAAATTTATTTTCAAATTTCGATTCAAACACAGTTCATGTTGTAAAGGCTCCCTTACACGGTATGTATTTTACATATGTAAAGCTACTGCATTAAGCCTTTAAGCTGTATTCGAGAATTAACACTCACATACATATGTAACTGCTTTTCCTATGTAAAATATATACCGTGTAAAAAGGCTTTTAAGGTTATTTGCTCAGAATTCATAGACATTTTTTTAGTATGCACAAATAGTTTTTACGCCTACCCCGACCGACAAATGTTTTTACAAAGAAAATACATAACAAAGAAATTGAAACTAGTTGGGACTGTTGAGCGGTCACTTCACGTGGCATAGACACCTGACAATGTCCTATTTTGAAGAGGAAGAGACGGCGGAACACTTTCTGTGCTTTTGCCTCGCTTTTGCAAGAACTCGGTATGGGGCATTTGGTCGCGACGTGTTGAGAGACGAACACCTGAGGTCTTTGACACCCCAAAATCGGCTAAGATTTATTCGTATTTATTCGTAAATCCTGCAGATTGAAAACAGATTAAAAGGAACATAAAAACAGTACAATGGACGGCAAGAAAGAAGCCTTTTGTCATTGCAGAAATGCACTTGAAAATTTTTCGAAAGCATGGTCACGCCTAGGAAATGAGACTGCTTTCCTAACATTATTCTAGAATAGAGGGATCGTAACTGTTATGAGTCTTTTCAAAAAAATTATATCCGGATTGTTATTTCCTTAGTTTTAACCATAAAGTTAAAAAAAAATAAATTATTTTTTATCCCATACAATTAAATTCAACTTAATGTGTTATTTTATGACTTTTATTTTTTGAACCAGAAATAAAATTTTTTTTGTGACAGATATTTTTTCTAGAGTCCGAAACAGTTATATTTAGACTTTTATTTTTCTCTCTTAAAATATAAGTCCATATATTCGTTGTAAAAAGTCACATAAATACCTTTATAAGAAGAAAAATATTATAAAAGTACTTAATTTTAATTTTCATTTTGAAATATTTTTTTTAGAGTTTTAGTTGAGTGGAAAAGTCTATTCATTAACACTAAAGTCTATTTTCGAACATAGGAAATGTTGTGTGCCGAAATGTAACCAACAACAAAATAAGGTTTTTTACTTGTCTTTCTTTTGTTATGTATAAGCCAAGGCACATTAAACAGATAGCAGCATTATAGAAAATGCAACCCTGGCGTATATTTTTTGATTTGTTATGGTCGATCACCCGTCAAAATATATAACAAACTTGACCAGTTTGATAATTCTAAATATAAACAAAATATATGCGTTTCAACATTTTGCATGAAAAATACATTTATTTCAATGCAAACAGTACAAGACGCATCCTACTTCAACGGATCCTTAGGAAGCCATGCTAATGGTCACAAAATTCTGGAAGTACTCACGAGGTATGCCTTCAAATATGCAAAAAATGGTCGGAACGCACCCAACCGTTTGCAGAAAGCGGCATGCCTAAGTTCGGTTCCAATTGGATATGAAAAGCAAGATCTGACCTTTTCCCGTCTTTTAGAACGCAATGACTCCTTTCTGAGTATGTACATACATATGTATGTATGTATGTTTTCCAAATCGCGTTAATGAAAAATTTGTGGAAATTAGAATTTTTAAATATACAAAATGTAAACAAATATTGTTTTGTAAACAAAGTTGTTTTGTTTTTTTTTTTAAGAAAAAGTTTGTTTGGTAAACAAAGTTTGACTTGTTGTTACGGGCCACTTATAAGAAAAAACTCCAATCAGCTGCTAACATTATATTGCCTGTTTATTGTACCATGGTATAAGCGTATTTATTAGGGTGTGTTTATTTTTAAGAACATCATTTTTTCTAAACTGTCCGCCGATAAATTTGTTCTCAAATCATTTAAAACTCACTTTCAGGCTGAAAATGCTTTTTTTTCAACGCTAACTTGTGTAGCGGGTACACATTGTATTATTTTCGTCAAAGAAAATAAGTTTGGATATACAAATGTTTTACTCTCCCAATAATACACAATATTTTTATCAGCAGAAACTGGTTTTCATTAGTTCATCCTATATGTATGTACATATGTATGTCTTCATCACTGCTCACGTCTTGCAATACGATTAGGGAACCTACATACATAAATATTGTCCAATAAGTGAACTTTGCGAGACACTTTCCTCGAACACAGGCGCAACTTAATATCGAAAAGTATATAGTATATTAATATATACATACATAAATATATATTGTTTGTATGTAAGTAACTATCTGAGCATATCATTCATAGGCGTTGCACGCAAGCGCAGCAATCAAATGCAGATAAGAAGACAATGCTTAATCATATGGAGAAATGTAAAATAGCCTTAAGACAATAATACGCAACTTAAATAAAAAAAATAAAAATTAATTTGTGCCCAGCAAGCGAAATAACCGAATTTGTCGGAGGCAAGTAAGTAAACATTTATTGATATTCACTCAAGTACTTACATAAATGTGTCGTACCAAATTGTTGAAAAATTTAAACCAATTGACTGATCCCACAATACAAGTGACTTTATCAATGTGTAGGCACATCGGTTATTTTTTTCTTCTACATACATAGTACATATATGCATTTGTCATAATAAATTCGTTAACAATTCGAAACAAATTGTTTGCTGGGTAATTAAATGTAATTACTATTTGTAGTGGGTGTGAGTGCCGTTCGCGAGTTAAGGCGATTGGAAATTCCGCCACAGGCCTAAGGTACTTTATTTAAGACGCGATTAGCATATATTTAAGTTATTGAAGTTTTCATGAGAAACATTAATGTCTGAATAGGAGTACTTACATATGTACATGCATACATACATAATAACATATTTACAAACATACATACTTACATACTCGCATTATAATGATAATTGTAATTTCTAGTGTTGTTTTTAATTTTATTTTTACCTACAGATTATAAAGCGAATATTTTAATCTACACACAGCGAAAAAGTCCACCAAAAATAGGAGCAAAATTGCCATCAAAATTTAAAACTTTTTATTCCGTATTTTTAGGCAAATTTTGGGTATGCAGTTTTATAGCCCAATCATTGTTAGTGACACAAAGTGCAAATTTCAGTTGGCTAAAAAGCAACGTTCGAATTTTTTTGTCAAAAGTGTTGTGGCGTCTCTAAATGATTTTTGGTCAAATAGAGCGAGAGGGCAGAAGACTGCAGAAATGTTTGCTCGAAAACCTTATTGATTTTATCTTCTTGAGTTTCTTAAAAACGTATTGAAAAGGAAATCGGCCGAAAATAGGGTGATAACTTCTTGTTTATCATGATGCAATAATGAAATGTGTTGTACGTTGGCAACTTCTCGCTCTAAATCTGCTATCTTGAACGCCCTTAGAAACTGTGTTGTTCCTTTGCAGAATTTGCTTACCAGTTTTGTAAAAAAAAATGTTGAATTGTAGCAGAAAATTAAGTTTTTCATGTGAAACTTTTACTACGTATTATCGATTGTTTTGACATTTTGGATAATTTTTCTCATTTGTTGATAACTGGTTTTCTAAAAGCGAGAATTTAAATAAGTTTTTGTAAAAATTGTCAAGTATTTGTATAATGAAACATTATTTGTTAAATTATTAAGTGGAATAAAGCTCTGGGTTTCATTTCGGAAGACAGGATAAACAATTTTATTGGCATTTCCAATACAATATTTTATTGGCAAGAATAAAGTATCAAAAATAATTCTTCATAAAATCATCGTCATAGAAGAACTCCTATTTCTCAAAAGCCGCCTTCAACCGACTCGATCGTCTCGTCAACGTCAATTTTTCGTTTTCTCCGCTCTTCTTTGGAACAAGCTAATTTTATTTTAAATTTAACCTATGGATGTTGTATTCTAAAAAATTATACCATAAATGCTAAAGGAACTCCATGGACTTTATATTTATGCTTTTTCAGTTATGAATTAGTTTTTCTTTCCTAAAAATCCCGCCTTCAGTGCTTTTATGCTCATAACCATTGAGGATTACCTTCAGTTTCCTCACGATCCAATGATTGGAAATAAACTATGTATATTAATGTGGGAAAACCCGTGAAGTTCTACTTTTCCAAAAAAAAATTTAACCGCTGGACAAACATTATCATGTTGTTGGTATAGTTTAAATGCATTTGCGTCATATTTGAACATTTTGCATTGGTTTCTAAAGAATACTTATTATCGAACAAGTTTGCCTTTTCGTACTGTGCGCAGGTTTTACCAGCAATTTAAATACAAATTATGGTATTAATTTTTTTTGTCAGTTTTCATATAAAATTTAAAATATGCCAATCATTGTGGTTAAATTTTATGTAAATATCTTCACTCATTTGTACTTTTTCGTAAGAATGGCCTTCTTTTATTCCCGTTTCTCTAATACTTCCAAAATATGTACAACATTGAGCTAAGGGCGTTCAAACTAGCGCTGTCACAACGAACAACACCTTTCATTATTCCATCATGCTTATTTATGAGGCATTCCATACTATTTCAATGAAAAATCCATTTTTTTTTTAATTTTCATGTAAATTGAGTATGTTGTAGAAAAACTCATAAGATATAACAGAACGACCGGAAATTACAATTTTTTTCTTTTTTCAAAAGTTATGCGACTTTAAAAATGTTGGGTGTCTCGACATAAGCCACCGTTTATCACTTCATAGCTCGCAAAATATTAGTTCTATCAAAAAAATTTTTAAGTACTTTTTATGGACAAAGTTTCAGAGATTTATTTGTTTTTTTTTTAAGTTAAATTTAATATGATAGAACGTATATCAAAGGATAAACTGAGCAATTTTTAAAGGGTGTCTCCTTATAGGGCCTGCGTTATTAATTTTTTCGTGAAGTATTGTCAAATTTAATCAAGTTTTTCGCTGAGCACATTCATGTATTAAGTCCTAAGTTATAAAATCAGCGATCAAGTTTGCTTAAGGCAGTCCAGCCATCTAGAGAACCGATAAAAGGTGCTTTCGATACAAATTTTTTTTGGCGAAATGAAAAAAGTAAAATTAACAAAATTTTGAGGTTTATTCAAACCATCAAATAAACTATATATATTATTTTATATGGTGCCGTAAACTATTTCGTTGCAAAAGTTGTCAGTTTGTGGGCGGTATAGCGTTCACAATTCTTGCCTGAAAGATAGATAAGAGGTTTATTCTTATTTTTTATACTTTTTCTGAGTCTATGAACCTCAAAAACTTTAGACATCTGGGGATATTAATTTTTTTCCACGTTGCAAAGGCAAAATATGATATTTAACACCATTTTTAATATTATTTGTGTAATAAAATTATTCGAAAACAAAGTTTTTATACAATTCTTGAGAGTGACTTTTTATAAGCTACAAAATAAACGTCGAATCACTTAAATTAGTTGAATAGTTTTCTTTTAATACCACCCGCAAGTTACAAAAACATTTTTTCGAGAATACGCGCTGCAAAGTTTTTACTTACCACTCGCTCAAGAATAATTAAACAAGCCAGACATATGCATGTACATACATATATGATATATTTATTTTCTTTTTAATTTTATCAGCAAACGTTTTTGTAAATTTTCAGAGGACAAATTAGATCTTAAGTCAGTTAAAATCAATTTTAATGCAGAAAATCCTCTTTCTACACTAACTTGAGTGGCGGGTACGCTGTGAGCAACCTTAGCCAATTGGTGAGGTGAGGTGAGGGAGTGCATATTTTTTTTTTTCAATAATTCATTATATGGTTTTCTATACCAATTGACTAGTAACGACGAAGTACCTTCTAAAATACCAGTTTTACACTCCAGCGATCCACTATTCGCATTTGGTGGTTTCCTTGAAACTGTCTCAGATTTCTACAAAAGAAAAAGTTGAAACTTATTGGTACATTTTTAAAAATGTTAGTTGCTTCAATTTTACTTACTTTTTTTTTAATCATACAAATTTGTCGAAAAGCCGCTTTAAATAGTTCATCGCCATCATTAGCCGAATGGAATCTTTCAGCAAGACCTTTCGCAATCGAGAATCCAAATATAAAGCCGAAACAATGGCTTCATTGTTTAATAAACTACTTTCTCTATATTTCAAACACTCCGCCAAAATGCAGCTATGTATATATACACTTAAATGACTGTACTGTTAATTTAATTTCAAGCCATAACTTATATAAATCTCCTAAATACAGTTGCCCTGCTTGAAGTTTAAGAGTCGCCGTATAAAGACGTTCCATAACTTTCACCAGCGAGCTTATCTCATCCCACTCAGCTAATAATAAGTTCTCATTTTCAAGATGTACTGTGCAGTAAGATTTTAAATTAAGTAACGTTTTAAGGATGGTATAAGTGGAATTCCACCTTGTTGACACGTCAACTTCCAGTTTCGGCAAGCCCTGATTTGAAATAATATATCTACCATATAAAAACAACAGAGAAAACTTTAATAAACTGCATTCAAATGTGTGGGAGTTAGGCAAATTTGAAATTTTTTTTTGTACGAGCTTTTAAGATGTAAAGCTATTTTTGGTGAGTAAATTACCTGGTAGAAGGACATCTAAGTAATTTTGCTAAAATACGGGCTTTTGATAAGACGGCTTGTCTTTTTTTGTCCTTTAAAAAGTCTTTAACAGCAAGTTTCAAGGTATGTGCAGCGCATTTAATAGAAGCAATACCACTAATTTTGTTAGTATTTACTACAGTGTCGTAGTCCATGTCCTCGTCGATAGCAGTAGAAGTACTCGGCTCATCGTCTTGTCCGTGGTCATGCAGTATATTTGCTGCTTGGAAATTTGAAAAATCTCAAGAACATCCTCGATTTCTTGTTTTTTGTGCAACTAAATCAATGTGAGAGTATGTATAATAAGCTTGTTGTCGTCATAATACTGCACATTTATACCTAAAATATTACGACTAAGTCGCGTGGCAGTATCAAATTTAAGCCTAAACATTTTGCATTTTAGAGAAGATCGAATCATGATAAAATTCTTCTGTAATTGCCGCCATTCTATTTTGGATGTGATTGGACTCATCTCTAATCCACTACATATTGGTTCTGTTAAAAATTTAAACGGCTTATGGTTCAGAATTGCAAAAGGCATCTTCTTATTGGCAACTACTTAATTGCCCGCATGCTGCTTTGACTTCCTCTTCGGAAAGGTCGATCACAATTTTTTTTTCTTCTTTGGTGCCTAACCGTTTGTCTCTGTTAAGAATTCCATAAAACATACAATAAAATATTGTTTCATGAAATTTATAAACGGAAAGTAATCAATTTAGAGTGACTCTAAGAAGTCCTTGGTTGAACTGATTACATTATAATATTTCCTAATAAAATACGGTGTAACACGGTGCGTATATGTATAAAAATTTAATAACTCACCATCAATATCATTCCAAGCGCTCTCATATTTAAATATTAAATGACGCTTTAGGTTAGTCAAATAATTTTCTTGAATCTGAAAACCGCATACTCGTTTATTACACTTTGCTATATTTTCGTCAAGAATAATCGTGAAATAATTACGCACAATTCAGTTCTGCTTACGACCCGAATTTATTAATTTTGCACGAGGAACGTATTCAGAGCTCTTGTACGTTATTACGATTGGAACACAAATCATTTCATCTGGCATACTCGTACATATTTATGTGCAATAATGAAATCATAATTTACCGTGTGGCCGCTGTGGTCGAGTTGGTAGCGGTGCGTGCTATAACTTGATATGCCGGTGAGTTCGAGGTTCGAATCACAGTCAGGCCAAGCAAACTCAGAGACAATTTTTTTTTCTAATAGTGGTCACCCCTCGGCAGGCAATGGCAAATCTCCGAGATTATTTCTGCCATTAAAAAGCTTTTCATTAAATACATCTGCCGTTCGGAGTCTGTAGGGCCCTCCATTTGGTGGTAGAATATAAAGACGCACACCACAAATTGTAGGAAAAGCTCGGCCAAACACTGAGCTATATAGTGTAAGCGCCAACATTATATATCATAATTTACCAAACACAGGATGATTACGAACTGCAATCTTTTTTTAAGCCACAATTTGTGTCGAAAGTTGATCGTTAACTTTGCTAGATGACGTCTCCTTCTCGAAATGTGTATGTTTGAAGTTGGTGGGATTAATTCACCTCGTTATCAGACAAGCTAACAATACATTTCATAGTTCTGGGATGCCCTGTAAACAAATTTAAATCCTTACAAATATGCACACATGTACATATGTATGTATATGCGTACATTAGGGTGTTCTTTTGCGCTTGGATATTAAGATTTAGTCATCTACTGACTTTTATTGATGATTTTTATAAACAAAAGTCTTCAATAACTGTTATCATAAAAATAAAATAAAATTTTAAAATAAAAATCAAAAAAAACTTTAATCGGTAATTATTTTAATAAAAATCATTAATTATTGTTATTTTAGATTTATAAAATACAAATCAAACATAACTGTTAGGCAGTAAATAAATAAAAGTCTCAAAATAATTGTTAAAAGGCGATTTATAAAAAAAAATTTGTAACTCTTACGGTCCTTCGGGATGACATGCACAAAGTTATAACCTTCGACAGCATTAGGACCGGACACGGTAAGAGAAAAACTTAGCTGGGACACAAAAAGGCAGAGAAACCTACACTGGTTTAACGTCGCCGGTCTCAAACAGTCCAAGAACATCCTTGGGGGTACAATCTAAGAAGGCTCAAGCTTCTTATGGACCTTCCTAGGGAAAAACTGAGAATCCTTACAGGCTTTCTAACGGGCCACTGCAGACTTAACGGTCACCTACATAAACTGGGGATCTGGTCGAGCGACTTATGTCGCTTCTGTGACTCGGCAGGAGAGACCCCACACCACCTGCTTACGGAGTGTGAGGCTGTGGCACGCAGACGGGGAACAATCCTGGGTCGGCCATGGCCGGGAGATCAATTCATACAATCCCTAACCCCGGCGACTATCCTCAGATTTCTGGAGGTCCTGGGGTTGGCTGAGATGTCGTGATGAGCTTCGAGGGCACAATAGATCCATTGGTCGCAGTGCATACCTCTCTTTATATCTATCTCTACGGTCCCTGGAAAATGATTTATTTAAATAAATTTATATGACAATAATTACAAATTGATAATATAATCGGCATATTAAAATTAAGAGGAGCTTCTAATGAAAACAAAAAATTTGCCACTCAATTATATTAAAGAGGTTTATACAGGTTATCTAAAAGATTTGATTGATAAGGTTTTCATATTAATTCTAGGAGTCACTATTTTAATTTTATTAGAAAGGGTTTCATCTTAGTTTTACAGATTACCTTCGCAATTTTATTAAAAACACATATTCAATCATAATAAGACGGCCTTTATTTTTGAAAAAAAAAAATAATAGAGAAATCTGCTAAAATTTTTCCTGTTACAAAGAGCATTCTAAGGTCTGTGTAAATTTGAAAAAAAATTTTTTTGCAAGCGTAGATAAATTCTAAAGTAAGATTTGGATCAATATCGTGAATTTATTAATTAGGTTGAGCTCAGGCTATATGTTTTGGAAATTCAGAGTGTCGCTATTTTAAATTTTTTTTTGTCATATCTTTGGGATTTATAATCGATTTTAAAAGGATAATGCATCCATGTTTTTTGTTTCCTTGTTTCTATGTTCAAAAATTCACAGTTAAAGTCGAAGGTATAACGAAATGCGTAAATAGACGACCCTAGGATGACAAAAATTTTTCTTTTAAGAAATTAACTTACGAAAACATTTTATATAGGGAATTGTTAATAATAATAATATTAATTTGGCACTAGCACTATATAGCTCAGTGTTTGGCCGAGCATATCCTACCATTTGTAGTGTGCGTCTTATTAATCTACCCCAAATGGAGGAACCTACAGTTTTGTGCCGACTCCGAATGACAGATGTTTTTTCATCTCAGAAATACCCTCGGAGATTGGCCATTCCCTGCCGAGGAGTGACCGCTATTAGAAAAAAAAAACTTTGCTTTGAAATAAATTTTACTTGCCCTGGCTGAGGTTCGAACCTCGCGGCATATCGAGTAATAGCACGCACCGCCGACTTTACCTGTTTGCGCATGCGAACGCTAGATCATAATGGACTTTGTTAATCAAGCGGTTAAGTTTTTTAAAGTCATAACTGTAAAGATTTACAACTAGATCCATAGTGATTATTTTAATCAAATGACTTATTGAATAAAGCATTTGAAGAAGGCGTTATTTCTTAAAATAAGCCATACGGTTGGCCTTCGAGATAGATTTTTTTCTCTAGTGGTTGCGTGTAATTACTGATGTAAGTAAAGAAATCGAAAATTTCGTCGCTTTAAGACGGCAGGTAATGGCAAACCTCCGAGGGTATTCCTGCCATGAAAAAGCTTCTCATTAAATACATCTGCCGTTCTGAGTCGGCACAAAATTGTAGGTCCCTCCATTTGGTGGTAGAATATAAAGACGCACACCACAAATGGTAGGAGAAGCTCGGCCAAACACTGAGCTGTATAGTGTACGCGCCAAAATTATATATACAGTGCAATCCGGTTATAATGGACTCCACGGGACCATGTCAAATTGTCCATTATAACCGAGTGTCCGTCTAATCAGAATATAAAATTTTTAACTCAAAAAGTAAATTCCATGTGTTTTTTGTAAAAGCAATAAAGTTATTGCAAAAAAATACAAAAATTAAGAAAATAATGAGTTTAATTAAGTCTTTTGAAAAAAGTCAGTGATTTTCTTTTGGGTGAATGCCTTATTGGCAAAATCTTTTTGTAGTTTGATTTCGACTTTATTGAGCAAATTGATTGCATCTGAACTATTCTCTTTTTGTTGAAAATATAGCTTCAGTTTCCTAGAATAATTCATAGCGTCTTCTATTTTTATTATAGTTTCGGGCTGTGCTAAATCTTCATCACCGGAGTCTTCTTCAAGCAGCTCGTGCAGAAAGTCTTGAATTAAGTCATTGTCTGAGTGTCCTTCTGTGGCTATAATATTCTCTATAATATGGTTTTACCATTACGTTATTAATTTCGATAAGTTTGCTTAAATGTCCATCGTCCTCCGGGTCGAAATCTAATCCATCAGGAATGTCTTTTACCAGACCAGCATGTCGGTTATAATGGACAAAATCCGATTTTATTGTCTATTATAACCGGAGTCCATTATAACCGAGTCTATTTTAACCGAGTTTTTTTACATATGTTTGAACTGGGACTTGACAAAGAGGTACATAATAACAGAGTTTCCATCTTAAGCGAGTCCATTATAAATGGATTACACTGTATATATAAGACGGAGTTTGGAACGAATTTTCGTCATCCCTTGTCAAGTTAATGGCGTAAACAAAGTTCATATTCTTTGTTGAGAAGGAAAACAAAGAAAAGCTGATTTTTAGTAATAAACGTTTTTTGATTTCGAAAATTTTTTTAAATATACGTTGTAGACAGCGGTTTAATTAATAAATAATGAAAAGCAAGAGAGAAATGTGTTAGCCGTAAATTTCGGAATTTTCCCTGAAATTGAGTATACTAATTCATTTAATAGATATTTCAATTATTATAACAGATATCTTCTGTTCAAGGGTAAAATAAAGTATTATTTCTAACACTGGTTGCGCTTCACTCGTTTGCCTATTTGATAAAACAGCACCAACCAGCCAAAGTTGCTGTTAAAGCCTCGCAACATGGACATATACAAATGTGTTGGAGGAAATAATAAGGAAGAAATCGAACTTGACTGTTAACTTTTTTAATAAACGCGTTGCAAGGTTCAAGCAACGGACGACAATTCTGTCAAATGTGTATACTTTTTACTTAATCTAAATAATATATATACATACATACATACAAAGTATATGATCCCTTGATGCCAATGATCAAATATTTATAACTGCTGGCGCAAAGAATAAAAGAACACAACGAAAAGCCAATAACATTGTTGGCTGCAATGCTAGTCGAGAACTAGACGTACATAATTGTTGCTATGAAGTGGATACATTTGTCGTATTTCAACCGCACCGTGACCGCGGAAAGCATTATCGAATACGTTAATAATCATGCTGCTATTGATAAGAGCGAGCTTTTGTGCTATAACCTATTAAAAAAAGACGTTGAAATTAAAGGTCTGAAGAGAATATCTTTTAAGCTTGGTGTAACAGAAAAACACTACAATAAAATCTTCGATGCTTCTCTTTGGCAAGAGAACATAAGAGTACGCCCATTTAAAAATTTTCCAAAAGAAGAGGCGAAAACGCCTCCCTCCCAGCTTGCGCCAACGCTACTAATCACTCATCCAATTAATTTTTACTGTATTATCAGAATGCTGGCGGCATAAGAACTAAAATGCTTACTTAAACTGAAAAAGGTGTAGTCTGTAAAAAAGGTTGTTCCTTTTAGACTGAATAGATAAATAAATAAATCACTGCAGGTTTTGAATGCAACAAATTTAGGTCCAGGCTGGAGAATAACACTCTTAAAGCTTTAATTTCTTTTAGAGCGCATTTTGATAAAAAGATGTATGTATGTGTTAAATTTTTACTTGATATATTTTTTTTTTTACAAAATATACTGTAGCATATAATAGTATATAATATTGATATCAAACAGTGATTAAAAACAATGGTACTGAATATTCAAATATACATATTTCGTACAGCAGAAATATTATTTACTTTATTTTATTTTTTGATAGGAAAGACCAACAAATACATACATACATGAATTACATTCAATTGTTACAGACGTGTTAAGTTTTTTGAAAAATAAATATTTACGAACCAAAACTTCCATAATTTCGGGACGATCCCGATTTTGAAAACGCCGATATCAATATAATGCCCAAAATTGACATCCCAAAGATGTACCGTGGAATGTGAAATCTTTAGTTCGCTACTTCGAGTGCAAAATATAGTGTTTGTTTCCTATTCAAGTCTTAAATTGCTTCAAAGTATCAGAAAAGATTGTCCTTTTCGCCGTGGTAGAGAATTATCGCCACATTCTCTTTTAAGTTACTCTCAGACTTCGCCAGAAAAAAGTTTGAAAATGTTACTTCCATTTATTATAGTAAATTTCTGTTCTGCGTTTTTATGTTGTACCACAAATGCAGGGATCTACAGTTTAACCTTCACACCGGCTGACATTTATCTTTTTAGACAGCTTTTTTATCAACTGCCTAAGGATAACCAAAAAAAAAGCAAACATAAGCAGCGAACTCTTTCGCAATGCCATATCAATATTTTACATACTCCATTCAAGCACTCGAAGGTATACATAAGTATGTATGTATGTATGTATGTACATGGCTGACATTCCCATGGAATTGCATGAAATTCCACAACTCCTTTCTACGATGAACTCCAGCTAAGCTAAATTTATTTTCTACGCAAAAATTTATCAGCAATGGTTGAGTTCTACCGTTACTCTTTGCCTACCACTGACAACCAACCACTTTGCATTGAAGCCATAACAGCTGGTCGCTGACATCGCCAAACCAGTGGTGTAGCAACAACAAACAGCAAAGCCACTATGGCAACTGTTGCTTGCTATCAGCGAAAGAATGGCAATAAGAAAAATGTTATGCTTCAATACAATTATTCTTTACGTAGACCAAAAACGAATGTACATACATACATACATACATATGTACATATGAACATAAACACCAACAAATATTGGTAAGCTAAGTGGTAATCGGCTCACGCGCGCAATCGCACAGCGGCACATTTTCACGAGACGCAGCGTGTAATAACTTTTATTTTTATTTATTCGCATTTAATTCCATTTGTAATCGTACATACATATGTATGTATATATGTACACGTACATATATATTTTCACGCAAGTTATTCATTTTTTTGTTACGCCTAGTGGGAAGAAACGGCAAAAACCGGCAACAACTGGCGTCGGCAAAGCGATGGCGACGTCCGCCTAGTCACCAACAGCTAAGCGCGTACGTCGTGCGCTTTTGGAGCGCAACGATGGCCGTTTGCTTATAAGTGGCCGGCGCTTTGGTGAGAACGCTTCAGATAGACGGTGCCAGTGCGCGGTGCTGGTGATTTTATTGATTAACGCGCTCTCGAAGCATCAACTCATTCCTAGTGAAATAAAAATTGGCAAAGGCGGCGATTAAAGGCAGGCGCGCGCACGCGACAGAAAGAAAGTTTTAACTTGTTAAGTTAACACGAGTAAAAAATAACCCTGTGTGTGTTTTTTAATCAGTGCATTTCGATTACAAAACGCATTTTTCATTTATTTGTTGCTGTGTATTTGAGAAAGAGCGAAAGAGGAAGTAAGTGCAAGCAAAATGTTAACCCGAAAAAAAGTTGATTTTTTTTTAATGTTTTAAGTATTGAATTTCAATTATAAAATAATCCAAATAAATTACATATATTAATTGGAAGCATGTTGGAAGCTCACGTCAGCCATAAAGTGCAGTGAACGCATCGAATTAAAGCACTTTTTTTGAGTACCAGCAAAAAATCAGGAAGTCGAAAAACGCAAAATTGAAAGCAAAATAAATAAACCAAATCGAAAGCAAAATAAAATACCAAGGAAATGACAATGAAACTCAATTAAAAATCAGTTAACAAATTTAATAGTTAATTTATGTGTAAACTCGGAAGCTGTTTCATTTGTGGTATACAGCTCAAACCAATAAGGAAAGTTTCACTGCAGGAAGAATGGAATTTTTGAGTGCATAAATAACTCCAACAGTCCTCGACGAAAATATAGCCCATCCATATATGCAAAAATTCGGACAATAATTTTTTTATTTTTTTCAATGAAATTATCTAAGTTTCAAACTTTTTATAAGATTTATAATAATTTAACAATTTTTTTTTTAAAGGTGTACATTTTTATACATTTTGTTTCTTGTATGCAGCCTCTTTTTAGTCTACTTTTAAGTAAATAAAGCACAGATTTAAAATCATTAAAAATTATCGCTGATTTAAAATGTTTTTTTTTTGTCGGAGTGCAGCGCTCTTTCCCCATATAAAAATAAAATTGGTTTACAAATAATATGAATGCAATAGCGACAAAAAGAAACTTAAAAATCACGGGAAACTATTTTCCAATTAAAACTTGCCCTTTATCTCCTAAACTTGAGTAGGCTACAGAGCTGTATACCCAAAAAAAAAAAGTGTATTTTTTTTTTTAATTTGTTAAATAATTTTAACTATTACATCTGCTTTAAAATTTGGTTTTTATTTCGGTTTTTGTGTGAACATTCTCTGCACATAAATGGGGGGGGGGGGGGATAATAATATATTTGACAAATTTGTTCTTTATTTTTGTACGTACGTACCTGATAATATATAGAGTACAAATTTTCTTGAGAGCCTTTGGCGTTTACTGGGTTTTGAGAGGGATAATGACTTATAACACTCAGCAAATTTTCTTTAAAATTTTAAATATTTTAATAACATTTTTAGAAAATTTTCTTATATGCAATTATGTAGTTCATTAAGTTTAAGTGGGAAGTGGCTACAAATTACTTTACTGGTGTTGTTCCAAAAAATTTGTTTACGCACACTGTTAGCAAAAAAAAAGGTTGTCAAAAATTAACCGTAATTAAAAGCCAAATTGATATACTCAAAAGATTTTAAAATTTTTGATGGAAAAATTCGAAATAGGGGAAGCTAGGCCAAACAGTGAGCTACATACAATACATGTGTATTAGGGTGACAGTTAATTTCGAAAGTGATATTTTCTTTGGTCTCAGTATTTTTTTGTGTGTAGTTTTATTTAAAAAAAATTCTAGTAAAATTTCAAGGTCGTAGGAAGAGGATTAGGGGGCGCGTCGGCCCCCCAAAGTTACACAAAATACGTTTTTTCACGCAAATTCTTACTTTGACTGCTTGTAACTTTCTCTGTGCTTTTTTTTTTTAAACATTACTGGCGAAAGATGTTCATTAATATGTCTACAATAACATCTGTCAATAACATTTTTGTCTAATGTTAATATTTAATGAAAAAAACTTAAATATAGGAGAAAAAGTACGCCTCAATGTCGATTTATTATACTTAAATAAAACTACTTATGTATATGATTTCTCTTTTTATTAATATTGTTTAAAGCACTTGAGACAATGTCTTTTTATTACAGTCCGGAAACCGATGGCGGTAATCGCTAACAATTTTTAAAACAAATTGTTTTTGGCGTTCATTTTTGGTAAATAGTTTATTATACTCTTCCATCAATTTAACTCCCCTTTCGGCAGTGTCATTTGTAACATTTAATTTTTTCATCAGTTCAGCCGCTTTACAATAAGATTGGTCCTGCTCCCATTTGTCTGGGTTTAATTTAAAAAAATCATTATTTATTTGAAATCTTTCAAATAATGCTTTTGTTTCGGCAGAGACGAACTGTTCAATTCCGTCATGGAATATTTCAACGATTTCTCTATCATTTATTGTAGCTCGCTTTGTGTTTTGCTCTTGTTCAAAATCATTTTCCAAAGCCGCCACCATTTTTTGTTTTGAAAAAAGGGATACGTTGCTGTCAAAAAATGCAAGACCAACCGCCTCAGGGCTTAAATACCACAAGTGGTTCCTGAACTTTTTAAGAGCAACATAAGATATAGCAGCATTAATTTTTTTGAAGTTTTCAAGTTTTTGTAAAAATAAAAAATCTTGATATGGCGCTTTAATGGCCAAAAGAGCAGAAAACCACGCTTCGACATAGACTTCAGCAATAAAAACACAAATTTGACGAAGCCCATTTAATTCAGTTGCTGAAAGCTGGAACTCGTTACGGAATAAAAATATTTTTAGACAGTAAATCGCTTTTGCCATCCACCTTGCATGGTGAACAGCTCCTGGCGATCGAAACATTAGGCTGTTTGGATGTGTCTTTTCTGGTTTTTGACCCAGGAAGAGCAAAGTGAGTTCCAAGAATTCTTTATAGTCTTCCCTGGGTTGTTTTTCTTCCAAGATATTATTTACTGCACCGATAATGCGAACAGCAGACTCTTTCATGTACGTCTTGACAGTTGGATCGTTGATGCCATACTCATAGTTTTTAGCATCAATCTTAGCCTAAGCATTTTTAAATTTCTCAAACATTTTAACGTTTGGACTTCCATAACAGCTTATTTTTTCTTCGAAAACGCATCTTAAAACAATCTCGTATATATGATGACGGCATGGTAACCATGAAAGTTGTCTTTGTAAATTATTTTCAATTAACGTACAGGTACCATTGAAACGCCCAGTATTGACCGCTGTTGTATCAAACACTAAAGCTTTGATGTGATTTTGCAGACCATATTCATAAATAGCATCGCATACAGCGGATGCCTGTTCTTTTCCAGTACCGGAATCAAGCGCAGGTATTTCAAGAAGCTGTTCAACTTTACCGCTCGATATTATTATAGGCAACCTATCAACTTTATCATTTCCCGTCAGCGCCGGCAAAAGTTTACCATCCCAATGAAGGCAGATAGCGTCGAGCTCATTTAACTTTAATTTATTTTTTAATGCTGAAATTCTTTCTTCACGGATTTGTTCCCTTTCCTGGTGTACAGACGTTCCGTTTAAAATATAATCTTCAACATTATTACCCAGAGCTTCAACGACTGCGCTTATTAGATGAACCGCATGTCTGTCACTGATTTTACAGACATCGAGTGCGGCCGCCAGTTTTGGTGTTAGTATTTTATTTGTTCCCCTACATTTTTTGGCTGGAGGTTGACTACAACGTGGGTCACATTCCATATCTGGAAAACTGTTATCATTCTCTGAAGATTCAGATGACAGCAACTCTGCAGTTTCATCTAATAAAAACGACTTAATTTAAAGAAAATAAAAAATAAACAATAACATACAACGAACCAATTAATGCAATTTCACGATTATTCCGCTCCACTTGTTGTAATAAATTGTTGTTGCGTTCTTCAAGTCGGCACTCTCGGCGTACTTCTTCGTAATCGATACCATACATAAAGCCTGGGCGCCCCGTTTTTCGTTGACTTATCAAAAAATCAATATCTTTTTGATTCGACATTATTTTTAATGCACTTGCATGCGCCACGTCAAAAAGCATATCCAATTTTTCTTTCCACGTGTTTACTTTGCTCTTATGGAAATTAGAAGTCTTCTTTGAATCTTTTTGAAAGCTTTGCCATTCTTTATACAATTTCTCTACATTTGTAATGCAGTGTTGTTTATCCTTGACCGGAATGCGGGCTTTTTCCCAGAACACGAATAGTTCTTTTACAACTAAATCTGAACTTTCCCGTAAATTTTTTTTTACTACACGTAAATTGAAAAACAAAACTTTCAACACTTCTATATTGGAGGGTAGTTTACTTCCCGTTAATGAGTTGGTACAATAACCAATTAAATATATGCGTTCACGTAAATTTCTAGCAGACATTTTCGACTTTTCACATTCAAATATTCACTTCGAATGATTTTTTTGCAAATTTAATGCTATTAAAAAATGTTTGCGGCTGCTGCATATAACTGTAAAATAAGAATCTATTTTCCGAGAAACATTGGTGCTGATTTTTTGTCGGTAGCTTACGCAAGCATTGAGAATAATATTGTTGAGGTTGTAACGGGAATATTCTCGGTCACAATTGTCAATATTATAGATCGCTTCAGCATACAGGCAAAAAAAATTTGAAGCAAACTTTTAAAGACAATTCTTACACTTGAAAACAAAAGTAAACAAAAAAAGGCTGAAGTTCGGACTAGCGAGGTCTTACTGTATATAATTGTTGAAGCTACTCTTACGTAAATCATAAGGAATTTTCTATATGAATCTTTAATCAAATAAACAAAATCCAAAATTTGAATCATATAAGTAATTTTATTTAAGTATAATAAATCGGCATTGAGGCGTACTTTTTCTCCTATATTTAAGTTTTTTTCATTAAATATTAACATTAGACAAAAATGTTATTGACAGATGTTATTGTAGACATATTAATGAACATCTTTCGCCAGTAATGTTTAAAAAAAAGAAAGCACAGAGAAAGTTACAAGCAGTCAAAGTAAGAATTTGCGTGAAAAAACGTATTTTGTGTAACTTTGGGGGGCCGACGCGCCCCCTAATCCTCTTCCTACGACCTTGAAATTTTACTAGAATTTTTTTTAAATAAAACTACACACAAAAAAACACTGAGACCAAAACAATAAAGAAAAAAAAAATACTCCATACATTTAATTGTCACCCTAATGTGTATACTCTGTTCACAAATTATAGCTCAATAACATATTGACAGTGGCCGCTGTGGTCGAGTAGGTAGGTCGGTGGGTGCTATAACTCGATATGCCGGTGAGTTCGAGGTTCGAAAATGTACATTAAATTTAACAAAATTTAAAAAAGTTTTTATAATTTTTTTGATTATGCAGTTTTTTGCTTTATTAATTTTAAGTGTGAGAAAGTGCAAGTTTCAAGTGTCTTCAAGTTATTACTAATTTTTAACGATTTTTTTACTGGCAGTTTTCTTTATTCAAGGCAAAACCGCGATTATCTTTTATATGAAAAGAATTGCGAAAGAGCGTCAGTATAAAAAATTTCAAAATCAGTGGTTGTTCTATTAAAATTAAATGAGCAACATATTTGCAAACCCCAAAATATTCTGAAATTTTTTTTAAAAAGTTCGAAATTTTTATGAAATTTTGATTTTATATATTTTTAATAAAATTTAGAAAATTGTTTTTAATGGCATTTGCTAGAGAATTAACAATTTTTTTAATAAAAAATAAATTTAAATAAAAAAAATTTTGGGAAAAAAATTTCTTTGGATATATTTTTTAATTAAGCGAAAAAAAATATATAAAACAATTTTTCGCAAATGCCTCCAAATTTCACAATTTCTTCCATAGACTTTCATAAATTTCAGGTCACTTTTAGCGCGACCTCTACGCCAAAATTTAATAGAGTCGCCTATTGTGATTTCCCATCTTTAACTTTTCTATTAGTTTTTTAAATGCCGTCTTATCAGAGAACTTTTTAAATCTAAAAATAAAAATCATAGAACTGATAAGCAATAATGCCGCTTTGTTATAATCAATATAAAGTCGACTACAAATTTAGAAGCAGCTTTTTGATATAATATTCTAATTTGTATATGTATATACATACATAGATACATATGTACAAATGCATGTCCAAACGGCTAGTTTTAACTTTAAACTCGATTATATCTAAGCTATAATAAAAAATAAGTTTTGAAATATTAAAAAAAAAAATATGAAAAAGGCAAATTACGATTTGGGTAATTTTTCAAGTTTAAATACATATGTAAATACATATGTACATACATAAATGCATTTGTACGTTAATATAAATAATAATCCCTATCAGCAGGTTAAAGCTCGCTTTAATTAGAAAACATTTATTTATATTATATTTACAAATTATAGCGCAGACACATTAAAAACAATTTTTTTATTTTTATAAAAAGTGTAAGAAAAGTTGATCAAAATTTCGAACTTTTTAAAAAAAATTTGAATTTTTTTGGGTATGCAGATATGTATGTGCATATGTAGCTCATACAATTTACCATAACAAAATGCAAGTTTCTAGTGGCTACAAATTACCACTGATTTTTGAAAAAACTTGCCCTAAGTGAGATTTGATCCTCGAACCCAGCGGCATATCGAGTTGTAGCACGCACACACTACACACTCGACGACAGCGTCCGCTCGACCGAAGTAAACACAGAAAAAGTTAGAAAACACCGTATCGCAAAATAAGAAATTTGTTATGCATTTAATAGTGATTTTTTTTTATTTAAACTATTTCGACCCTTACAAAATTTTAAGCTGTATCTCTATGAGTTCTGCTATCTATACATTTCTAAATGTTCACTTTATGAAATAAACTAACTAACTGTAATTTCTAGACACTTTAAACTTACATTTTATAATAATAAAATCAAATGTACTACAAAACTGCATACACAAAAATTTAATTAATTATAAAAAAAAAATTTTGGCTAGAAAGTTTTATTCCGTTGAAACGAAATTTCCCCACAATTTTTTTTTCAATCATTGCCAACGTGGCTGCAAATAAACAAAAATAGTTAGTGTAAAACTTTCCATCAAAATTTCGTTTTCATCAAGATTATTAACGTTTAAAAACCAAAAAATAAAAATATACGATTTCAATCGGGCCACGCTTCAGCAATCTCAATTTTTACATCATTTCTTTTATGGCGTTTCTTTATCATTTGCATTCTCTTGCAATTTCAATAGATCGATAAAAAATTACCATAATTTAATTTTAATTTTTTTTTGTTCTCAATCTCATATGTAAGTTAATTGCTGCAACGACAATGTTGCAATGCAACAATCATTTTAACTTAGCAAGTACATGTGTATGTATGTATGTATGTATGTACATATGTACGAGTTTTTATGTATTTATGAAAATTTCGTACCCATCTGCATATGTGAAAAATCCAAGCTCTCCTAGTAGGCTAGACAATCACCGTTACCGTTACCGTTACCGTTACCGTTACCTAAGTCAACTGCTTCCACTCGCTATCCTCGCTATCACCGATTTTTCGCAATCTCCTCTTCGGCTTCTTAACCTCCACAAAACATTCCTTACTACCCACCATTCTGCTCATCGACTATTTAATTAGGTTGTGTGAGCGCAAATTTAATATTCGATTTTGATTGTCTCCAATCAATTGCGGTCAAACGGCATTCAGCCAGCGTCAATAACTACTAAACATGTTAAGGAAAAGCGCATATGAAGAATTTCCAAGATGTATTCTAACCATTGGCATCAAGTAGACTAGTCTAGTATTTGTGCTTTTGCCATCTTTGGTTTGCTATTCGACAAACATTTGTGGTTGCACTTAGAAAAAAAATGTTGTTTGCTTTTATTTAAATCTGTATGAAAATGTTTTTTGAGTAAATTAAACTTTTTTAAACCCTTCGCTATGGCAATTTTAAGATTACGGATCATTTGTATTCCGATAACAAGGCGCCCCGACTACCGATACTCCAAACAGCTCCAGGCTCTTTAAAGAAAATAATGAAGGGTTTGGTAGCCGCTAGCTTGCAGTTGAAAGGACAACATTTTTTTTTTTAACTTACAGTTACAGAAATTCCAATGAGCAGCTCTACATATATGCTTCCAATTTTACCGCTATTCATCCGATGTAGGCGGTAAATGGAAACTACCTTCGCCGATAGACAAATTTAAAGACTTTAGTCGACTCTATAGAGTCCTGTCTAAATATTACCAACCCTTAAGACGTAGACCAGCTGTAGATACAGAAAAGTTTAAAAAGGTTTCAAAATAAATCAAGTAGTGCAATACTCCTCTATATAATAATAATTGAGTTGTAAAAGTCCGATTTAATAGAGACTTAATAAGCGTCTAGATATCCGTAAAAAATTCTATAAATACCCGAGTCTTAAAATTCCTAACGGTCCGCAACCAACCTACGTAGTATGCAGATCTGAGCATAAATTTTTTATCAAACCACATTTCTTGGGTCATTGTCATTGTAAACTGCATAGCTTCAACTACTGGTATAAGTAGTTACATAGATCAGTCGAAAGTCGAAATCACCAAAGCAGGGTATCACCATCTGTTGTGTACTGTTTTTCAGAGATGAAATAAAAAAATCAACTCAGATATTAGTCGAAAGCCGACTTTTTACCTTAAAAGAAATTGACTATTTAGAATCGAGTTCAGTCGCCACAAGTTGCCTACATTCGACTATTACTCAGTGAACTTTCGACTTTTGTTGGCTAAAAGTAGCTAGAGCCAATTTCTGACGCAAAGGTTAAATGTGAATTAAGTTAATTATGTAATTTTTCTGAAATGTCATTCATTTATTTATTTTTCATTTCAGATCGACCTTCTTTAAATATTTCAAACAACTAGCGTCTATTTGCTAGTTGCTTTTTCTTTGAAATTGTTTTTTAAGAACTGTTTTGGTTTACATTTACATTACCGAACAGCTGTTTGTTGATTGGTATAAACGCAGGGTTGCTTATTTGATATCTATTTAGTGAATATTGGTCTCTCAAGATCTTATGCCAATGGTCATCCCAGCTGCTGTTGTCATGATCCATGCTTTATACGATGATTATATATGGTCATATTCTGTGGTCACAAGCGATAATCGCCTAAGTCCTGTGTTAAAGCATAGGACTTAGGCGGTTATCGCTTGTGACCACAGATATATTATCGAAGCTGTTAGCTGTTGTTACCCTCAAGTAGATACAGATGAAGCTGGCTATGAGCAATCCAACTGGCTCAGTACTTAACACGCCCAACTGTAAATCGTAAGCTAATAAGCAAATTCAAAAGATGTGGTTTGTGGACTATCGGCCGAATAGCTTGTGCTTATTTTCGGGTCCGTTGACCACATATTTTTTCTTAGTGTACTCGTATGTTGTAATTTTGTTTATTCGTTGTTCTTATTTTTTATTTCTTGCCTATTAATCGATATAAATACTTGTGTTTGTTGTTCCAATGCTATGTACAAATTTACACAAATACTTGATACATATGGATGTATGTATGTACATACACACACACATACTTTTGACGATTTTCCACAATTAAGGAGGTCTACGAACGGCCTTGAACAGTGCAATTTAGGTATATAGCACTTTACTACAAACAAACATATGTACAGATATAGTTTGTGTGGAACAAAGTACGCAACTATGTTGGATGTGGAAGCTATGGAGTTTTCGCAAGCCGCTTTCAAAATTACACGGTATGACCACATCGACGGGCACTATGGAACACTTGCACTATTGCACGTGCACTATTTAATCATTTCGTCATTATACTTATATGTACTTTATACAGAGCGGATAAGTGAAAATTGAAAATATACCTAATTAAGTTTGGAAACAATTGAATGAGAGATGTTTAGGGTCGTTTGTTTGAGCTCCCTGTAGCGCTGAATATAAACTAAATATGTAGTAGGCCCTTTCCATTTCAAAACGTCCGGTCGTTTCGGGTCATGATTTTAGATTTTAACGAAACTTTTATGTTGTTTTGGTTTAGTTTAAAGAGACACGTATTTTAACTTTTATGCCCAAACATTTTTTTTGGTGATTTTTTCGCAATTTCATTATCTTTGGTAAAAAAATGAATTGTTGGACAAAGATATAAGAATAAGCAGGAACTGTGGTGAAAAATATAGGAAGCTTGGTAGTCGACACCGGTCAAAATTTGTGCTGATTTGGTCAACTCCATGCCGCAAAGATATCAGAAAGTCAGTAAAAACAAAGAAACTACAGCTAAATAATAAATAAGGCAGACCGAAAAAAATGATTTTATGGTTACATTTGAAACAAAATTTTATTTTAATGCTCGTCTAACGTACCAACTAGCAAATCATTGTTGTGTACCTATCATTTTTTCCAACACTGTATGTAAATAATTCGTTGTATGACAAAGGGTTTATAATTCAATAAAAGTTCCTTATTTCCGTAAACTTTCTTTAAAATTTCAAGTCAGTTTCCTCTTTTTTAATTTACGTTTTGCGTCTCGATTCTCATACCTTTAGCATTTCCATCACCATAACCAATAATTACATCATATTATTCGATGTATGGCAGAGCATCTACTACAGCTTGTGGTTTGCTTCTCAATTAACATTACCATTACCATTAAGATTGCTTTTGCAACTGTTACCAAAAATAACAACCACTATGATTGTCTTTGACATCACTATTAACATGTGCATTCCATTTGTCATTGACATTACCATTACTTAAACACAAACCTGGGTAATTACTCCGAAACTCACTGGTCATTTAACACGTTGATAAAACCAAGTATTAGCCAACCCAGCACTGGTATAGTGCTCTAAAGCGAAACTAGCGAGCTGCGGCTCTGCAAC
Source organism: Philophylla caesio (assembly GCA_963971545.1). NCBI lineage: Eukaryota > Metazoa > Arthropoda > Insecta > Diptera > Tephritidae > Philophylla > Philophylla caesio. The sequence goes on along the minus strand of OZ020604.1, from coordinate 35,705,804 downwards.
TGATGCGCTTGCAATCATCACGGGAATTCCACCACTAGTCATACTCATTGAAAAGGACGCTTGTCGGAGCGCTCTACGGCTTCTGAATCTTAGTACCCTGAAATGACTCCTTCAAGACAACAGAGTTACTCTGTGGTGGGTTCCGGGTTACGAGGGCGTGGATGGCACCGTAAGAGCGGATAATATTGCTAAAAGAGGAGCCCAAAGGAGTTTTTATGTCCCTCAGTCATTATGTGCTCCTTCCAAGTAATACACGGCGGAGCTTCTAAGAGAATGTAAGGACTTCCTCTCCTCCTCTGAAAGACTACTCAAACTCAGCATTGATGATCTATAAACTCTTCCGGGCTACTTAACAGGTCACTGAAGGCTCATATACCATCTTCATAAAATGTGACTGGGTGAGGAGACCTCTGAGCTTATACTGTGTGAATACCCAATTATAAGTGAATTCAGGTTTTTTCACCTTGAAGAGCGACTATCATATCCATCCAGAATATGGGTGAAAAAATTTACACCCAATAATAATAAAATAAATGTGTAATTTACACGACATATGTACATATGTATATAAAATTTACACGATTTGTGTTTGAAATACAATAAAATTAAAATTAAAATCTCCAATGTATATTTCAAAGTAGTGGCAATAGATTGCAATCTGACATATTTTTTCTAAGAGATCTCTATACGCTATAACTAAGAGTAATAGGGACGAAACTCCAAACAAAAAAATGTATGGTATTTTAGGAATTAATTTATTTTTAAAATATTTTATTACGCATCGATTCCGATAGCTATTTGTTAATGTGCTGTATTCTAAAAAAAAATTATGAGCATTTGTATGGAAAACAAATATACATATGTACAAACATACATACAATGCACATGTGTATGTAAAAACGTGTGATCATACATACATACATACATAGTATATGTATGTAAACGCCGTGCTTTCAAGCGCGATCAAGACTTCAAACCAAATGCTGTCTGTGATTTCCATGTTCACTATTACTAAGTATTATAGATAACTAATTTTACTTTAAGTAAAATGCAAGCAATTACAGGGAAATCAATTACTTGTTATAGATATTTGTATAAAATCAGCATTTATATTAGGGTGTACCATGTTTGGCACTTTAAAATAATTATTCATACAAACTCATTCCTACGACATAAACAAGGCGGATAGGAAGAAGCGATAATATATATGTTTTTCTAAGTAAATCTACTTACATACATAAATTAAATTTTAAAAGCGAAAAAGCATCCAAATATATAAATATATTCAGTTTATAGCTATAGTACAAGTAAATTTATAGCCCAGCACCCATAGCAGACGGAGTGAAGATTTTAGTCCGAAGCTTCATAATTAAAAAAATTAAATTATATTTGAGCTGCTTTCCTTTCCTCTCTCACTTTTGAAAACAGAAATAATACTTTATCACGCTTCCCATTTAAAGAAGTTAAACAGTGATAAGAAATTAATTCTTACTTTATACTTGTGCAATTCATAAATGACGTAATTAATCATGGTTATAACAAACTTTTATTTGAAAATTATTAAATTGAATTATAAGTGATGCAGCTTGGGATATAAGTTAGCGACAAATAATTGATTTACTGGCAGAAAATTGAGTATCGCTTAAAAATTTTGTATATAAAAATACACGAAGATGCAGAACGTTAATTTAAAGCTTTATTTCGAAACGTGTTGCAATTTCGAAATTTATTTAAATAAAAACTGCAAGTTATGAAGATAAAGTTTATTGATTTAACTTAGCTTAGTTTTATATTGCCTTTCAATCAGATTTCAATACATTTGTGTCAAGCCAATAATGAATTCTTAAATTACAATGACAATTTTCAAATAAAATAATTAATGTATAATAACTTTTTTGAGTTTTTTTTTTTGTTTGATTCTTGCAATACTTACGAAAATTGCTTACTGAAGAAAGATTTTCTTTAAGGTAAAACTGCACGAATTCTTTTCATATATTAAGTATTTTTAAATTTTCCTTTCCGAAAAATAAACTTTTAGGCGGTACGAGTAATTGTAATTTGTTTTAACTTGCAAGTAATTAGAGGGCAAGGTAGTGAGGAGTGGCACACTTATAAAATAAAAAACTAGAAAATTCATTACGGATATTCACTCTTTTGTAGAGCTGTAAAAGTAACGAAAAGTTTAATACCAGTATGTATTCGTTACAAAAGAAAAAACAATCAGCACCCCTTACTTTCGTTTCGTTACTCGTTTCTTTTAATATAATCAATCACTGTTTTTTTTCACGAGTTGTAGAATCATCAATGTTTGCGTATTTTTATGGTCTCGATAATTCCAATGGATATTTTCGTTTAACATCTTAATGAAAATATGAAAACACAAAAGAGTAAGTTATCAGAAATAATTATTTTAAAAGTTTTCATTTAAACTTTTAATTCAGATGTGAAAGTGTGAACATTGGTATTTTTTAAATAAATGTTTGATAAAATTCTTACGTAAAAACATTGTAACATAAAAAAAGTTGAGAATAAATAGGCAGGTACCTACTTACTTAGGTAAGATAGAGAGCTTTGGTTCATATTGAAAATTGCGTTGAAAAGAAGGAAGAGTTCATTTGTGCTCATAATGGTTTCATTTCGTTTATCGGATCGTATTGACATATACGGAATATGAGAGTACCGAGTTTATTTTGTGAGTAACGAATCGTTTCTTCAGGTGAGGCGTTTTACTCGTTACTCGGTAAGAAGTTACAAAAGTTTAAAAAGTCCACCAATTCACATAATTTAAATCTAATCTCAGCATAGAACTAATTTCATATATTCCAATTATTTTCTGTGTTCCTCAGCTGATTATTGCATTCGTACGATAGCAATGGGTGCTCACGCTCATTCAGTTACACTTACACTAAATACACCAAATACCCAAGAACTATAGAATACAAGATTGCGCTTTCCCGACGAAAAATGATGTGAAACAAAATGCGTGCAACGTCATGAACATGGATTGACTGAGAATCGGAAGAAATTGTAAACAAAAATGTGAGGTTAGGTTCTGCTAGGATTTCTAAATTTTAAAGTTTTTACCAATTTCTGCACTTTATGCAACATATTTATATTTAAATAACTTCATTTATGCTCTGTGTTTGATTGGATGCTTTGAAAAAAACTGCAGTGCAGCATTAGGAGACACAAGAAGCTTAACTTGCTACCAAGTGCGTACAGCTACACCTTCACATCATTTTTAGCGAGTTTTGTAGCCCCGTATCATTGATAGACTTTGCGATTTAATACTTAACACTGCGCACTTCATGTTTAATAACTTTATTTTAAATAAAATCACTTTAAAGCATTGAGTTTAAGCACAAACAATTGTATGCAAGTTTTTTTTTAACAAGATTATACTTTCCTAAACTAAGAGCTTTCAGTGGGTTCCGGCGCCATACAGTTTCCTTCTATTGTTAAACTTAAAAAAAAATATTTATTGCTCGCTTGTTGAACCAAGTGTAAGAAGTAGTTCTGTAATTTTCTTGAAATAGTCTCGCAAAGGGCCAAAACTCGTTCCGAAATAGTCCCGAAAAAAGTCTGTGCACAGTTTCCGAAATAACTCTTAACTAGTTTCGAAGTAGTACTGTGCAATTCCTGAAACCGTCACAAACTAGTTTCGAAATTATTCCGAAATGATCTCGAATCAGTCCCGAGATGGTACAAAATTATTCGTGAGCTAGTCACGAAAAGCCTTGAATTAGTTACTCCATAAATGTTCATTTTAAACTCAAGAAGTAGTTCGACTGTATTAAGGTAGTCGACATCAACCACTCTAATACAGTTGTTTTCGCAGTACCGGTTTACCCAAAGGACCATTTACACTAGACGAACAAATTCTAAATTTATAAAAATCAGTAGCAATGGAGAATGAAATAATACAAGATTGCACATTGCGGATATTCGTTATTAATTTTTCTTCGATCAGTTTATCGGTACGATATTAAGCAGCCTATTCGTATACTATTCGAAAATTATCGTACCTATCACTGATTTGATAATTACTGCGCGTAAAATTTTATTCATAATTTATCAAAGCGAATTGAACATTTTTTCGTACTTATCTTAATTGCTTTAGAGTGAAAGTAACCTAACTTCAATAAGGCTACCTTATTTTAATGTCACATTGTGATGCCGAAATTAACATTTTAAACTTGAACAGTCATTTATTTCCGATATTAAGCAAATGCTTATTAATCGGCGTATATCACAAAAAAAGAAATGCTCCGATTTGTTTATGGAGTAAGCAAGTTTTTTGTATTGACATTTTTGCTTAACGCCAAAAAGTTAATTAGTTTCCGTGTAAAATTTGTGTGTGCTCGTATACACCAACTTTTTTTAACACAAATTTTTGTTTACGTGCATTGATTTAAACAATTTTTTTTATAGTTTTGGAATTAAATAAATTTCGTATGCGCCTCCATACGCATAAAAGTTTCATTGAACGCGAGCACGCAAGGAAATTATAAACAAAAACAAAAAATACAACAAAACATGTATGTAAATAAAGTAGATACAGAAACAATTAAACTGTTCAATTGAAATTAAAGAAAATTTATTTACATACATACTAATGATAAAAAAACTGAAACAAGTGTAGAACATTTTTATATTATTTGTTTATAAATTAAGATTTCAATGAGGCGAAAACATTTGCAGCGAAAACCGTACATGAACGGTTTCATTAGCTCAGACCTCGATGCGTGACATACATTTTAAAACGTATCTCAAGTCAAACTAACTGGCAACGCAAACGAATTCACTACATTACCTGACTCTTTTACGGTATTTGTTTATAGTTAAAAATTTCTTTTTTTTTTGTTTAAAGCATAATTCAATCATAGAAGGTTGGATAATTAAGCAGTTGTCTCACTCTTGCACGTTGCTTTAGGGTAGCCTGTGTACGTACATAAAATTAAAAAAAAATTTAAAAACAATCAAATTATACATTTTATTTTAGTTTATATAATTTATTATGTTGGCTTACTTTACCTTATAAAGGGAGTTAGTTTTATGCTATGACCAAGTATTTAGCTTTATTATAAAGATAAGGGCTTCCCATTATGTTTTAAAAATGATTTCGGGCAACCGACCGCCGCGGCTGACTCGAATAAATTCCAGCCGAGAGGTCAAATTTTCGACAACGTTTTGCAACAATTCGGGCCTTATGACAGCAAGAACGCGCCTAAAAATTACTACATTCACGATTTCTTTCTTATACAAATTTTTAAATGGTTATAAAATTTATGAAATTTGTAAAATCTAAGGAGTTTTTTCAAAATTCAAGACTTTTAGTTCATATATTTTTCTGTACGTTTTAATTGAAAATTATAGAATCTGTTTTTAAATAAATTTAATAATATTTATATACACACACTGCGGTGCAACTAATAAAAATCTGGTATTTTAATCGGTTTTGATTAGGGTCTTTACTTGATTTCTAATAGATGTATATCAATTAAAATTCCGTTAATTTGTTGACAAATTTATTAAGTGGTGTTTTTCATTAAAAAAATTTGGTTCAAACAACTATTGTTACATTTTTAGCGACATGAATCTTACAATTTTATGATTTACAAAACTGGTAATTATATTTAAAAAAAAAATGCAAAATTGTAATAAAATTTGGTATAATTATTATACAATTTTAGCTTACTGGGCTTTAATAGATACCTCTTATTTTGGTTGCAAAAATGTATTATAAATTAAATAAAATTTAATTATCAAAAATTTTCCAAATATAAGATTTCTATTTTCTGCATGTAATAGGAATAAAAAACTTAAAAAAGGCTAAAATCGCATTGTTTTTGTTAACAAAATGTGTAACGAATGTTTGGTTCTACAAAGCAGTTGCGTTTTTTTTTTTTGTTATACATAAATTTCTGCAAATATGTTTTATGCAATGTACAAAACGCATTTCGCTACTACTTTTCTACTCCCTTTGGCCGAAATGGGATAAAATATTTGCCACTTAATCAAACCTTCCTAAATACAACCTTACATGGCAGTCGAAAAACTTAAACGTGAATAAGTATTCCACCTTTTATAATTGAATCATGGTTTAAAGGAAGTGTCTGCTTTTATATGAATTTTAAATAGCCTGTCTGTGAACAAACATAAATCTTAGAATTCTACGAAGGGAATAATTTTCAAGTAACTTGAATTTTGTAAGGACTGTCGTAATTAATTTTCTTGCATGATTCTACATGATCTACAAAAAATTAATTAAGCTTATACAATGCGTTTAATTTTATGACTGGTGCGAAATATTTTTTAATTTTTTAGACGTTTTCTAACAGCTTTATTCTCATGACTATAACAAAATGTATAGAGACTATTGTCACAGCTAATGCGCCTAAATCGATGCCCCAGAAGCTTTATTATCCCTTAGGCTATAATAAATAAGTTATAAAATATAATTTTAGGCGCCAGATTTATGACAATAGTCATTATTGTACTAAAATTAAAAGGACTACAAAACTGCATGTCTAAAATTGTTTTAAAATTTCTTCTATTAATTTAAAAATTACTGTTTATAAACATATTTGTTTATATGTACATAGTTTTCTATATATACGAATTGTATGTATGTATATAAATTTTAGAAGTATATATGCTTAATACCCCTCCACAAACCAATACAAATTGATTACTGTCGTTTGTAAAAATGTTTGCAACTTACAAATTACACGCATTTGTCAACACCACTGGGATTAATCGCCTGGCAATTGCTTTAGCAACACTTTCAATACAAAAAAAAATCAATATGTACCTACATACACACGTCCGTTCAAGTAATGAATGTACGACTGCATATACCGTGACTCAAATAATTAACCAATTCTTATATATATTTTTTTTTTTAAATAAAATAAACAAATACTATTTGCTATGAATGGTCGTCGAAACCCACTCGCGGTACGTGCTATAACTCGATATGGGACTGAGTTCGATGTTCAAATCTCTGCCAGGTCAAGTAAAATCTAAATCGTAGAAAAGTTTTTTTCTAATAGCGGTCACCCCTCGGCAGCCAATGGCAAACCTCCGAGGGTATTTCTATAACGAAAAAGCTTTTCATAAAATGCATCTCCCGCTCGGAGTCGGCACAAAACTGTAGGTTCCTCCATTTGTGGTAGATTATAAAGACGCACACCACAAATGGTTGGAGAAGCTCGGCCAAACAATGAGCTATATAGTGTAAGCGCCAAATTATTATTATTACTATAATTTGCTATGAAAAATATTTTTATTTGGAAAAAAAACAAGTTTTAATTTTAATTTGCCCATCAATATTAGGCCATAAATTTTCGATTTCTCCTTTTGCTATCGCTAATATACATATGTATGTAAATATAAATATTTCCCTCTGTTCATAGGCAAACACTTTATTTATAGACATAAAAATCTTTCAAATTGTTTTGTGCTATTTTCATATTCGATAAGCAGCTAAAATTTGCTAATTAATTAGCGCATAAAAAATTCATGAGCTTCATTTAGCTGTTGGTTAAACAGGCCAAATTGTTGAAAAGATAGAAGAGATCCAACACTCATGATTATTCTTTGATATAGCTTTGCTATGCAAATTTAAATAAACAAATATACAAATTACGCGTTTAGTAATAAAGAGATTTACTTGAAATTTTTCAAAATGAAAACAAACCTTTCGGAAACGTTATCAAAATGAATACAAAAAGGGAGCCAAATTCTCAAGTATTGAGAACGTTTTCAAGGAGTAAGAACAACAGTTCAGGGAAAAGTCTGCCGGAGAACGAAAGTTGAGAAATTAATATTAATGCTCCTTAATAAAAGCGGGTAAACTTGAGAAAATGTTTCGGATAAACGCCGTTTTGCGAATTTTGAATCTACGAAATATAAGGACATTTGGTGCTTGTTGATGTTTGCATTATAGGCAAACAATGACGTGGGGTTTTTTTTTTAGAATGCGGCAAAAAGCCACGGTTCGCCGAAAAAGATTCGTTGTTACGTTTATTATTATAATAATAAAACGATCATTGTCAAAATGTCAACTAAACTCTTTTATATCTAAAGAAAGAAATTGAATTGAATTAAAATTTTAGAGCTAGTTATTTTATTTTTTCCTTTTTTTGTTGTTCGAAATTACTTTTTTGTAAATAGTTCTAATAAAATGTATTCCCTTCATTGTTAGAACGTTTCTGTGACTTTTGTTCTTGACTTCTTCTTCGGGAGAACGCTTCTGAAACTTTTGTTCCCGTTTTGTTCTTTGTCAGAATGTTGCGAAAACTTTTGTTCTCTTGGAAAGCTCTACCGAAATTTTTGTTCGTATATTGTTCTCTACGAGAACGTTTCTCAGCATTTTGTTATTATTATTATTAGGTCAAGATTTTAGTATGAAAAATATGATTGTTACGGTAATTCTCTTTATTTAAGGTTTAAACTTAGATTTCGGAGTTTAACACAGAATTTGACATTTATGCAATTGGCTTCGAAATTTCCCTCTTAAGATTTTAAAATATTTCTTGCTGGGTATACAAATTTTTATTTCAAACATACATAATTCATTTTTCCAAAAATATTATATATTTTGTGCACAAAAAGCCAAGACCGTTTAATTTAAGAATCTCATTTTCTTTATATTTTTGTAGTCAGCGCACTTCAAGATGGCATCCCAACTGCGTTATCTCTACGCAGTGTTGGCCTTCATGGCCATTGCATCCTTAGTACTCGCCCTCACCGCCATAGAATCCGCCAAACTGGAGGCTGGACAGCCAGCAGTGCAAGTCGCCGCAAGCAGTTATAATCACTTTCGCCTGCCCAGGTCGATCAAGCCACAAAAATACACATTGCACGTCATCACACATCTCGAAAACCCGGAAAATCTGACATTCGTCGGTGAAGTTGCTATGCATTTGATTGCGCTGGAAGATACCAGCAATATCACATTGCATGCGCTTAATCTCACCATCAATAGCAATGAGATAATATTGCGTAACCTGCGCGCCAAGGAGAGCGAACAGAGCAATCGTGTGATCTCTACAGAAATAAATGCCTACCACGATTATTACATTATGCACTTGAACGAACCCTTGCGCAAGGGTGAGGAGTATATACTCACTTTGCCATTCTCTAGTATTTTGAATTTGAATTTGCATGGCTACTATCGCAGTTCGTATGTAGATCGCGCAAGTAATGAAACGAGGTATGTAGGAAGGTACGACAGAGCATCGATTTGACAAATCTTATCAAACATTTTTGTAAATTCAGATGGCTTGCTGTGACGCAATTCGAACCTGCTTCAGCTCGTCTAGCATTTCCGTGCTTCGATGAGCCCGATTTTAAGGCGAAATTCATTGTAATTCTTGGACATCATAAGAAATACACAGCATTGAGTAATATGCCGCTCAAGGAGACACGTCCCATGTAAGCTTTGTTGGTACTTACATACATTCGTATATTCTAGTTAACTCGTTGTTTCTTCTGCTTACAGGGCCGACAAAAAGGATTGGATGTGGAGCGAATTCGAAGAGTCGGTGCCTATGTCCACCTATCTTGTCGCCTACACTGTGAACGACTTCGCCTATGTCAACTCCGAGACGAGCTTGAAGAATAAGGTACAATTCCGCACTTGGGCACGTCCGGACGCTATCGATCAGTGTAACTATGCCGCCGAAGTTGGTCCAAAAGTACTGCAATACTATGAGGATATATTCAATATAAAATTCCCATTGGATAAAATCGATGAAATCGCTATACCAGACTTTAGCGCTGGTGCTATGGAGAACTGGGGTCTTGTTACTTATCGTGAAACTGCCTTGCTGTACGCTGAAAATGTTTCCTCTTTGGAGAGCAAGCAACGTGTCGCCTCTGTCATTGCACATGAACTGGCGCATCAGTGGTTTGGCAATTTGGTCACAATGAAATGGTGGCAAGATCTGTGGTTGAATGAGGGTTTCGCTACATATGTAGCCAGCTTGGGTATTGAGCATATCAATCCCGAATGGCGTGGCTTGGAAAAAGAATCTGTCGATAACACTTTGTCAATCTTTAAGCTCGACGCGCTCAAGAGCAGTCATCCGATATCACAAGAGATTAATCATACCAACAAAATTGCAGAAATCTTTGATTCGATCTCGTACAAAAAGGGTTCGACAGTGCTGCGCATGATGCACCTCTTCCTCGGCGAAGAAGCTTTCCGCGCCGGCCTGCATTACTACCTCAAAAAACACGCTTACTCCAACGCAGAGCAAGATGATCTCTGGTACGCTCTCACCGATGCAGCGCACAAATTTCGCACTCTACCCAAGACTTTCGATATCAAGACCATAATGGATTCGTGGACATTGCAAACCGGTTACCCGATAATTACAGTGACACGTGATTATGAACGTAATTTGGCTAAGGTAACTCAGGTTCGTTACTTGCTCGATACCGTGGCCTCGCGTGATGCCGAACGTAATTGCTGGTGGGTGCCATTGAGTTTTACTAACCAAAAAGAGACTGACTTCACTGCCACTTCGCCGAAAAACTGGTTGCAATGTAACGAGTTGAAAGAACCCATTCCTAAGACGCTCATAGATATGCCCAATCAGGATGAGTGGATAATTTTCAATGTCCAAATGTCCGGTCTGTACAAGGTGAAATACGATGAACGTAATTGGAATATGTTGATTCAGACTTTGACTAGCGATAATTACAATAGTATTCATGTAATCAATCGTGCGCATCTCATCGATGATGCATTGACTTTGGCTTGGACTGGTGATCAGGACTATGATATTGCAATGCGTTTGATTGAATATTTGGTGCGCGAACGCGAGTACATTCCATGGAAGTCGGCATTGGATAATTTGCGAGATGTTAATAGGATTTTGCGTCAAACCTCAGAGTATGAATATTTTAAGGTGAGTGGGTGTTTGGTTTGGGGAATAATTTGAATATGTAGGAATGTATGTGAGTTTTTTCTAATATTTTGAATGCTACACAAAACCAAAATGTTGGAAAATGGAAACTCCTGCGCCTGCAGCATTTCTATAACGTAAGTAGAGGGAATAAGAAATGTTGAAAATCACAAATGACTTGTTTATTATTAACAACAAGTAGAACGCAATAATCAGTCAGTCAGACCTAAAATAGCTCGACGTAGAGCATTCCTTACCTAGGCTTTGTTAAGGAAGCACTACTTAAGATTTGAAACTAGTTTTAGTTATGTTTGCAAAACGTTACTGAATGGCTTTAAGGCAATCTAAAGAAAAAATTTCAAGAAAAAAGACTGATCGCATAGAATAATGTATAATTTTTACGTAAGACAGAAAGGATCGACCATCATTTGTAAGACTTATCACGAATTACAACCAATGTTGATTGTGAAGACCGCCGTGACCGACAACCAAAATTTTGTCTCTTGTGTGTCGTTTTTTGCCAGCTTAAGCTCGTGTTTTTTCGGAGATTTCGTCGATAAATATTTATTCAAATTGCGGAGCATCAATTAAACGCCTATTGCTGAGGAACTTATCATAGCACTTCGGGACACGCGTTATTCAAAATTAAATGAACTGGCCTATGGAGATTTTCTTGGTCAAATTAGTTAGTAGGCGATTTTGGTTTTATTTTCGCAGTCTTTGTTTTTTCTTTATAGTTTTATAAAAAGAATTTACGTACTAAATATGTTTGTATTAAAACTAATCTATTGTTCAATGTCTTTAATTCGCAATTTTCCGCTTGTAGAAGTATATGCGGAAAATACTTTCACCCATTTACGTCTACCTCGGCGGCTTGAATGTGACCGACGAAGCTAACACCGCGCCACACACTATCCTCCACAAGGAGCTCATCGCCAATTGGGCATGCCGCTTTGAAGTTGAAGATTGTATACCAAGCGCTCAGCGATACTTCAAACAATGGCGCGCCGTACCCAATCCCGATGAATACAATCCAACACCGAAGGATCTCCGCTCGGTCATCTATTGTACGTCGATACGTAATGGCAATGAGGATGATTGGCAATTCCTTTGGGCACGCTATAAGAGCTCCAATGTAGCAGCTGAGAAACGTACTATTATTTCCGCTTTGGGTTGCTCACGCGAAATTTGGATACTACAACGTTACCTCGAATGGGCATTCGACAGCGAAAAACATATACGCAGACAAGATTCAAGCTTCGCTTTCGGTGCTGTGGCCCATGGAGAAGTTGGCTTCCATTTGGCGCGTGACTATTTCATCACCAACATTGGCTTCTTGCATGAGTAGTAAGTGTGAATGGTGAAATCACTGAATGTGGCAACATTTTAAATTTCCCCGTTTTTTTTTTCTTCTATCCTTATTTTTTTGTCTCTCTTAACAGCTTTGAACCCAATGGCTCTGAGCTACGTCGTCTAATCTCACCAATTGCCAGCCAAATGAGTACTCAGCGTGAATACGAGGCGATGCGTACTTTCTGTGATGATAACAAGTATCTGCTGCGCAAAGTCGAACAGAGTGTCCAGCAGGCCTTGGAGACGATCAAGATCAATGCACAGTGGAAGGAACGCAACTATAATGAGATCTCACGTCGTCTGCGTAATATTCTAACGCCGAATGACTTCTAAGCTGCGAATATACGTTGTCGCAGCTGAAATGTAGTTATTAAAAATGTACTATGTAAGTTTCAGTTTTTGAGTGCTCTCCACTGGTGGAGCTATAATGGCATTACTACTTTGTACGAAGGAACTCTATTTTTTATGTATGTATGTATGTATTTAAGATTTTGAACCTACCCAAAAGGTTTAAAATATAGAAAATACTATGACAAATGATATTAAAGTAAATAAAATATAATATTTCCCAAAAAACTAGTTTCTTCTATTAAGGCTACCTGAGGTAGCACAGAACTTGAGTAAAACGAATTCACTTTGTAGCTTCGTAGAATGACAAATCGTCATCAGTGAGCGAAATAAAATGAGCAATGAAAACATCTCTTTAAGACACGAATCTCTCGCAAGTAAAATCAAAATAATTGCCTCCGAAGGCAATAGCAAACCTCCGAGGGTATTTCTGCCATAAAAAATCTTAACATAAAATACATCTGCCGTTCGGAGACAGCACAAAACTGTAAGTTCCTCCATTTGTGGTATAACATAAGATAGGCACACCACAAATACATATGTACATACGTAGTAGGAGAAGCTCGACCAAACACTGAGTTACATAAATACATACATACATAGTGTAAGCGCTAAATTATTATACACTCTTATCGGTCGGAATTTCGGTCGAATTTTTTTTTTTCGGGCTAAACTCACGAATAGAAAAACTTACCATTTTTAAACAGTCCGATGACTTTATTAAACTTAACAGAATTAAAGGAGAAAAGGTTAGATTAAACCGCTGTCTTCGAAAGAAAATCCTCAAAATAAATGGTTTTTACGTTGGCCAATTCTATAAGTTCTAATTGTCAAGCTTATGAAGAGATATTTAACTTATCGGCTTAACAGCCAAACGTGAAATTTTCTTTACCTCTGTGCGGTGTAATGTCGGTTGCTCGTAGCGTAATAGGCTCTTTTGGGTTTATGGTATACTTTGGTAATTACCAAAGTTCGAAAACAATTGAAACCATATTTTTGTTACACATTTTTCAATCGTAACTAACACTACTCTCACAAAGTGGGCAATACGAGCTCCGAAATGTTTGATAAGTTCAAACATAATTTTTTCCTAAAATAACTAAAATAATAAGTACAAAATTCCTCATAATTCCCTTTCTTTTAGCATAAGTAGTAACCAATTAAGATACGTACGTGTTGTATCTTCTTTCTGGACCTTTTTCGGCTGCCATCAACGAGGTTGCTACATGCACATAATCTTCAGGTTGTATTTGAAACGAGTCATTTCATCGGATGTGGTCTGCGTCTACGCCTCTGCGCCAGTTCGTTGGGCGAGTAAATTAGTGCTCAATGGACTTTTCAATTCAAAAAATCACTTGAGCGTTTTATCTCGAATTGTTATTACTTAAGGTTCGAAATTGTAGTGCCATGTAGGCCTCGCTTAAACTTTGGCAGGTGTTATTATATTATTGGCTGAAGAAATTGTTCGATAGGCTTAGTGTCATATCAAACGGCTAGCCGAACTCCTTCTTAATTCAGGCATACTTTTACATATTAAACCTTATCTCGGTATGTCTATGTTAGCTTTTTTGGCATGTTGTAAATGTCTGGTCGATGGCAGCTGTACCTCTTTCTGCCATACCAATTCATCACAGCCGTACTTGAATAGCATTGCGGGCAAACTGTTAGGCTTTAGGAGTTGTGTTATTCCCAACTAACCGCGCTATGGTTATTCAATGTGACGATGAAACGAATGAAGAAATGTTCGCTCCATTCTTTAAGTATTCAGAAGATGGTATTCAAACGAAATAAGAAGGCATGCATGATTCCTGTATCAAATTCGGCATTTTCGAGTATCCGCAGTCTCTTTAAGTGAGCTCTACCTAGTTCCCGGCGACCATAATGGCACAACATAAATTGGAACCGGCGGGCCAATCACGTTTGTACGTTGCCCTCTACCTTACTTAACCTCAAGTGCCATCGAAAGGTTATTTGAGAACTTATGCGGTTCTGTATTTTATTGAAAACAGCGATTGTGTGCGCTAAGAAAGAGTCCAAGGCTGCCAAAGGTGATTACTGGGATCTTAACATGATTAACCACACAAATTGGGCACCCTCAATATGAATATTTAAATAAAGTCTGAACTCTTTCGTCCGTCTTGCGAATAAGATCCCCTCCATTAGCAGATGATAGCGTGCACTTGTTAGCAAGAGGGGATCCTCCGTTGGACCATGAAGGCTGATGTTATTACTGGTGTTAATGCGTGTTCCTAAGTACACAAAGGTCTGTCCTTTTTCAACTTTGTTACTGTCGGCAGTGATGTGAGTGCCCAGCCGTGATTGTGCTGACTGTCTGACTGGATGCCAGTAGGCAGAACTAACTGCGCGGTTATCAAGGCCGATGATGTCAGTGTCGTTGGCGTACGCCAGCAGTTTCACACTCTTATAAAAGATGCTGCCTAAGGGATTAAGTTCTGCGGCTCGAATTATCTTCTCCAGCATCAGGTTAAAGAAATCGCACGACAAAGAGTCACCCTGTCTGAAACCTCGTTTGGTATTAAACAGCTCGGGGAGGTCTTTCCTAATTCTGACGGTGCTGGTGGTGTTGCTCAACATCATTTTACATAGCCGTATTAGTTTTTCGGGGATAACAAACTCAGACATTGCGTCATATCTCCCATGATCTCTAGCCCCTCTCTTCTTAGCGAAATAAAACTAAACGTTCCCTCCAGAATTTCAAGACATTTCCGGCCTCTTTTTCTGAAGCCATGTAAAAGTAATTTTGAGTTAAATGAGCCTCTCCGTAGTTTGTGTCAGGATTTTAACACTCACTCCGGTTCTTTTGATATTTCAGACTCACTTTTTTACATAAAGAAAACTATACTCAATGCTCTCAATAATTGATACATATGTACATACATATACATATATTACTATTCGATCAGCTGATGAGCATTTGTTCTGTAGCTGAACAGTTTTAGATCTCGACACTTAACAAACCTCTGCCTTTCATGACTCGGCGCAACAAATATGAAAAAAAAAACAAACAAAAATTTTTGGGATTATTATTATAGGCAACTTCTTCTTGTGCCGTCAAAAGCAACTTTGAAGTCGACAAAAAGATGGTGTATGTCGATTCTTCTTTGTCGGGTCTTTTCCAAGTTCTGGCGCACTGTGAATATCTAGTCGATGGTAGATTTACCAGATCTAAATGCACACTCATAAGGTCCAATCAGTTCATTGGCGATTGGTTTAAGTCTTTTACACAATACGCTCCACATAACCTCATACGCGATATCAAGAAGACTAATCCCGCGATATTTGGTGCAAACCGCAGGATCACCCTTTTTGTGGATCGGACAGAGCATACTTAAATGCCAATCAGTAGGCATGCGTTCTTCCGACAATATGCTAATAACTATTAAATAAGTTCGTACATGAGCTTAACCAGCTCCTCTCCGTCGTACTTGAAAAACTTAGCTGGCAACCCATCAGCTCCGGGGGCTTTGTTCTTCTTCAACCGTGTTATCGTTTTTCGAATTTCATCACAGTCGGTTGACGGTACGTCGAGTTCATCATCATTGTTTAGGGATTCGGGTTGAACAAGTTCTCCAAAGTGTTTGCAACTGCCACCATTAAGCAGTGTGAAGAAGTGTTCCCTCCATAATTTAAGTACGCTGTAAGACATCAGTCACCAGGTCGCCGCTGAAACCTTCTAATAACCGTCGTACTTTCTGAAAGAATTTTCAGACGCTTTTCCTATCGGCCAGCAGCTCAAGCTCTTCGCACTTCTTCTTTCTTGTGCATTAAAGGATAAAAAATCCAGCATAGTTTTAGGTGAGTTTTAGTGAGGTGAGTTTTGTGATGGTAATAAGAATAGGGGAATGAGACTGCTTGCTCAAAAATAGCAGCCCACTAAACCTAGCCGACATACATATGTACATATATATATGTATGTATATTTTTTTCATTAATTGTCAAAAAATTAATTTTCCATCGATTTTCTGATAATAAGAATTGCATTTTATTTTACGTTTTCTCGCTCTGGCTTACTTCACTCACTTTCATTTCAGTACAGTATTTCTTTATAATTAATAATCATAATCAATTAATTAAAATTTTTTTTTCATTTTTTAATAATTATATTATTTAATAATAATTGTTAATACTTATAATATATGTATGTATACACATAATACATATATTTGTATGTATGCATGTAGCATTTGTATGTGTATTAAACTCTACACATACATACATACAAAAATATATATTTATCATTGCGCCTATACTGTTTTCTATGCGTTTAATTGTGTATACATACATGGATTTTGCTTTATTTTTAACAGCATTTACATATTTTGTTTTACATACTTTTTTTGAGTCACATTTTACTTATATTTGCTTCTCAGCGTTAAGAATTACGTTTGTCTGTATTTTGTTTTGCAAAATCGCTTTCCTTTACGAAGTGTTTTTAATTATTTTTTATTTATGTCTGTACATATATGTATGTACATATGCATGTGTTTGTATGTATGTACATATGTATATATGTATTTGTAAATTCTTTCTCTATGCACTAAGTATAGCTTATGCATACATCCTTAACTACCTCGAAACGCTTTGAATGCACCAACTTAGCTTGCTCTCGAACCGTGCACAAACGCCTGGAAGTATGCAATATATATATTTTTTTTTAATTAGTAAAGCTATAATACAGCTTAAATTAAATACTTTTAGTTTATTCATTGCTTGCAGCATTCTATTTAAACAATCAATCAATCAATCATACAATCAATCAATGTTATTTTTTTAAATAAATTTAATTAATTTTACACTATTTTATATTTACTATATGTATGTTCAATTTAGGTTTAACATTTTATTAAATAAATATAATAATAATATGTTTTTTTTTTTGTACGTAGCGTACGAATAGAATTTTTATTGGTTGGTTGCTTGTTGATTTCCTTGTAGCTGTTGCTTTTATTGTTAGGCGCCTAGGCGTATGCAATATTATCCTAACATAAGTATGTTTTTACAGCATAAATAGAATTTTATTTATTTATAATATTAATAAATACTTTAATTTACTTATTTATATACTTAATGTGTTTATGAACTCAAATTACACTTAAGTCTAATTTATGTTATTTTTGTTTTTTTTGAATTATGTACTTTTTTTTGGCATTTTCGGAAATTGTTATTTTCTTTGCAACTCTCATCGCCCTTGTCTCTATTTTGTTGCTTGTTTTTTTTTTTTTTTAACTTAATTCTGAAATGCTTTTCATAATAATGATTACTAATAACAGAGCTTTGCTTTTTTACTATTTATACATATTTATTTTTAATATTTCTATTGATTTGTATCTATGTACATATGTATGTGTAAGTGGGTATGAATGTAGGCAAATTTTTTATGCAAATATTATTTTTTATTTTTTTGTATTAGAAGGAGTTATATGGAAGAAAAAACAACAAGTACAAATGTATGTATGTATGTGTGCTATTATTCGATGTACAATGTTTGTTTTTTTTTTTTGATTTTTAAATTTTGATAAATCTGCGAGTATAAATTTTAGCAGCAATGATTGCCTTTTATATTTATGAAAAAAAAACAGTAATCGCTAGCTTAAGATAGTCTTATGGCAAGCAAAAAATTATTGAGTCTCTATTTTGATAATTATTTCGCCCAAAACTGTGTTGAAAATATATATTAAAAGAAGTTGATAAATTATTTTACCCTTTTTCATCTGCTTAAAATATTTTATTTTCCGCATAGTTTTGCGCGCAGAGATGCAAAATTCTATGACAGTCGTATTAAATGAACAAAGAACACTCATAAATGTATATGAATTTTTTGATTGGCTAGAGTGAGAAAGCACGCCCCTGGAGATTCACTCGTTGCTAATAATAACGTGTTGTCCATTCTTAATATTAATACTGATTCATAGATGTGCCTAAATATATGCAACATGAAATAAAAACTATATAAAAATTAAAATGAGTAATTAGAGAAGTAAAAATTAAGTGCTGGTAAGCCTTAAAATACGCAAAGAGATAGCGAAATCAACGTGATAACTGCATGTCCTTACTTTTAGCGATCTGAGAAAATTCTTCAAATTGTTAAAAGAAAAAGTTGGATACATTAAAATGAAAAAAGTGCACTGTTGAAGAAGCGTCCTTCATTACATTTTTAACTTAATCGAAATGTTGGTCCTTATAATAAGTTACAACTGATCTCCAACTGTGTTCGTAATTGCTGATCGAACGAATTTTCATTTGTTATTATGACGCTCATTCGACACGCTACAGCATCGAAGCAAAGTTCTGTTCGACAGAAAATTCGATACTCAACAAAAATATTTACAGGCATGCACAGCTCATAATATGAATTTGTTCGAATTTCGATAGCCAACGAAGATCGTAAATCGCATGCCACTCGTAATAAAGGCTATAATTAGAAAACGCGGCTTTTCCAACAGCTCCAAATCTGAGGGATAGAGCGTGTCCAAAAGGTGTTTCTAAACTTTGTATTACCTTCAAAACGGTTCTCGGATCCTATACCGTCGTACAATGAAGAAGATGTATACTCTCTTAAACATTTGTTTTTTTTTTTTGCATTATAAAGTGAATATAGGATTGCCCGCTGCTGTTTGGAAGAATTAATTTTAATATTCCGAGAAGCAATCTCTAGTCTACCTTGCCTTTAATATTAAAACGAAATATGCACGCAATGCACCCATTTCTCGGGCCGTTCATGAGTTTAATCAGATCTCAAATTCTTTTGACTTGAATTTTGTTTTGCCTAAATATGTACTTATGTTTTTCAAACTTCTCAACTCTATCCCCTATCTTAAGAACTATTGTTCAATAATGTGTAAGAAATAATTGTTTCATAGACTTAAATAAATAATTTATAACCGGTTTATTTATAATGGCTGTGCATTATTCATTTACCGCCAAAATGACAAAACCGAAATTTGGAATATTTTAGAAAAGAAGGCTGATTCTCTTTAATTTCTCGGCAGTACCAAAGCACATATTAATAAATATAGTCGCGTTATGTAGAAAAAAAAAACGTAAATCTTTTATGCAAATCTGCATTCAAATGTGAAGCTTAACTGGGGAGAAAATTAGCTAAAAATCACCTTCGGATTAAAAAAAAATGTATTTTTTGCTTACGTCCTTTTGGCGGTTATGGCTCGATATGTACGAGTATTTTTTAAACCCAATGATGCATCAACCAAAATTATTTATACACATTCTGGAACGCATAAATTTGAAACTTTGCTTTCAATTTTGCTACAATATTTAAGATTTATATTATGCGTTTCGCAACCCAATCAAAACTTCGTTATGTGTCGTAGTCTAAATTGAAAAGAAATCTCGGCAATACTCAAACATCGAATGAAACTTAAATTGAGAACCCAACAGAAGATTGGCGCCGAAAAGTACAAACATGGGCAGTTGAAATAAAACTTAGTTGAATGTGAATATTTTACAAAAATAATTCTGCCAAGCATAATTCGTTTACATTCTGGAAATACAGTCTTTCGGAAGACACTTACAGTCCCATTCCCATATATGTAAATACTCGTACATACATACATATATGATTAAACGAAATTCCATTACAGTAATCGCAAGCAAGCAAAACACTTCAGTGGCATCAACCAACTAGACTTACTAAACTCTTTATGATCACTTTTGGTACTAGGGTTAAAAAATTTTTGAGTATGCAGTTTTATAGTCCATTCAATTTTAGTATAACAATGTAAAAGTTTCAAATGGCTAAAAATTGCCGTTGGTTTTTAAGACTTTTTTTTAGTCGCATTAGCTTTCATAAAACGAATAAGCAAAATTTATTTTTAAATGGAATAAAGTCGCAACACTCTTGACTAAAACTTCTAAGAAAGTAATGCAAAATCTTTATAAAAATGTGTTACTTTTTTTTTAGTTTTCTACAATGTTTTAACTGAATTTAAACTATTGCCCCTATTACATACATATGTATGGAGACTATTGTATAGTTACCGCTCTTCGTATTATGTATAGCGATTGATCTTAGAAAACAGAAAAGCGTAGACAATATTCCTGAATTTACATTTTTCGCAAGTACATTTTGAAGGAATTAGCAATTTTGTTCAAATTCGAATGTAAAAATATATAAAGATCGTTTTAAAAGGAAAAATTTACATACCTACGTACTTTCAGTAGCCGATATCCAGTAGCTGGTTGCCATGTGTAATAGAAAAATTAGTATGATTGCCTGGCGGCTACTAGTTTCGCGCTAGTCTCCATACATAATAGGAGTATATGTTATGTCATTTTGAATTTGCTTGCTAATGAGACGAAGGAGCATCGTATATGTAATGGTATATTTTTCTATAATATTCGAGAATGGATTCGTAAGACCTTTAAACTACATACTCAAAAGATCTTATTAAAAGTTCTCCATACCATGGTGAAATTATATACAGGTGAAGTCAATAAATGACATAGTTGTAAATCTTGGCAATTCTCGCTGTGTTAACTTCAGCAATGTACACTTAGTCAATATTCTATTACTTTTACATCTTCTTCTATATATATAAAAAGAAAAAATGTCCTTTATAGGCGTCAAAAGTACCTAACCGATTTTAATGCAATTTTTATAGTAAGAGCATATAATCACTGGGCGTGTCATAGAGCAAAAATAGGTGGCGCTGGAGCCGTGATTTTTTCTAAAATCCATATTTACAGACCGATTGGATTGAAATTCAAAACATTTATTACGCTCCTAAATATAAATACTTTGTGTGAAAATAGACTCGATAGGTGGCGCTGGAGCCGAGAGTTTTTCTAAAATCCATATTTACAGACCGATTTGAATAAAATTCGAAACATTTATTAGACTCCTAAACATAAATAAACAATCGCTTTTGGTTGAGGAACAGCAATTAGCTTATGCAAAACTTACATCTGTAATTATAAATTGTGAAGCCGGACTCTTTTTCTAAGATGTTCCCGGTGGAACAGGTAAAACGTTCCTTATCAGCTTACTGCTTGCTTATTATATGCTCTTACTGTAAAAATTTTATTAAAATCGGTTAGGTACTTTTGACGCCTATAAAGGACATACATAAACATTTTTTTCTATTTTATATATATAGATTATATTAAGTCTGTCTGCTTCTCGTACGCAACAAAACAAAATATCTTTTTTTTTAAACAAATAAACAGAATTTTTTTTTTTAGCGTAGTAGCACACGCTGGGTATCCGCTAGTACAAAATAAATAAAATGGTACTTTTGTGATCAAAAATTTGCGTTGGTATTACTGACAGTCTGACAACAATTTAATTACATTTTAAATCCATTTATCTACATTAAAATGTAATTTAATGTGTTTTACTTTACACGATTGATATTACAGCATTTTCGACACTATGGCGGTAAGATTTGTGCCAAATACGAAAGCATAAAATGTTCATACATATATTCAAATTTATATCTTTACAGAATATTTTTCACAATTTTGCCATAGCTGCCCAACTATTTCAAAGGACTGCTAATTTTAAGCGTTCTGCGTCTGCCATTTGAGGTAAGGACGGTTTGAAATTATTTAAAGTTTTGCAATAAATTATGAAAAACATTTTTAGATAAACATAATACATACATATATTCTTATGCACATATGTATGTATATTAAAGATTAGAATTAAAGATTTAAACAAAAGCATTAAATGTAAAAAAAGCAAAATTATGACGGCAATTAAATAAATAGTAGTTTTTTCAGCTAAGCTGTTTTCCACTTTAATTCTGTTGTTTTATTATTATTGTATTTATACGAGTTTGCATATAAGAATCAATTGTTCTAAAATGTTTTATACTATAGTATGTTATACAATAGTACAAAGTTGGTACCATTTCTAAAGGTCCGATTCTGTACTCGTCATAAGTTCTTACTATTATTTTTAACATTTCTTTAATGTGTGTACTCAAAAACCAAGTGAAGGGGGAGAGAGATAATTTTAATTCTTTTCATGCCTAAAAATTCTATTCATTCTCAGTATTCATTGTACAATTTTTATTATGTTTTTTTTTTTTCAAATTACTTCGAGTACTTTTTCCTTGCTAGTACTTATTTACTCCCTATTTTTAATACTTTAAAAATGCATGCCACAATTATCGCAACATACAATCTGGTGAATTCAGACTGACTTCACCTGTATATTATTCCACCATGCTCCATACCAAGTTACAAATTTTTAATTTGAAAATTTTTAATATTTATATAAAGTTTGAGACTTTGCTTCAAACCATTTCACTTTGTTTTTTAATAATAAAAAAAATTTCTTGCCGAGATATGCTTGCGTTTAACAATTATAACCCAAATTTGTTATGTGCAATAAATTCCAGGTTTAATGGATAATATTTTCCAAAACGATTTAAACAACGGACAACTGTCAACGGAAGCGGGTTTTTTTTTGGCAACTGTGCTTTTGTGGTTGCTGTGAAATTCCACAAAGCGTATATTGAAACAAATTTTAAAGCGAGCACATTTATTATTAATCCAAGAAATAGAGTTAAAACGGTCACTAGCGCGAGGCTTTTTTTTGGCGAAATAAGAGCAGACTCTGTTGTTGAAACCGTTGCCGTAGAACTGCTGGAATTTCATTCCGCATACTTTTAAGAGCGAAAGTATCGCTGTTGAACGATGCCTCCGCCTGAAGTCGTTTTTTACAAATTCGACCGATTAAAGCAAGCGAAAATAAGCTTTAAATCAAAGAACAAAATTCTCATAGAAACTCTCAAATAATTCTGTCAACAATTGCGTTCTAGGTGGTAGACTTAGAGAATTGGAGTTGTTTCTCAGGTGCCGACTGATAGATGTCGTCCCCAAAAAAAAAAGGTTCTGTTCAATTCAACATCCTTTTTTATTTTAATTTTACATCTTTTCTGCGAAGCTTATTTAAATTCAACTTCTAGTTACACTTTGTTATCGATAACTTAAGAGCAACTGTTGACAGTTATTCAAATTTGTTTTTCATTGGCGTTGCCAACTCAACTGAAGTTTGGTTGCCATGCATAATCGCCTCAAATATTTGAAAAAATTTTACATTTATGTTCCAAAAATAATATTTTATTTTTTCTGAGATACTCTGCACAGAATATTTGATTAGCTGTTTAAAATTGTTTCTTTGCTAAATAATTATTATTTTTTAATTCCACTACATAGGCACTTTCCAGTTGAATTTTTCAGAAGATGTCTCTAAAATAATGCTTAGGTCCATACCAAGGCGAATTTAACAAGGTGGTGTTAATGAGCTTGATTCTGATGGCTGGCGATTGCCTGGCGATGTAAATCACCTTCAAAAATTTGACATTCAGTTCAGCAAAGCAAAAACAAAATACACGGAGGCCTTTTACTTATATACGCTTACTGCCACATTGATAAATTCGCCTTGGTCCATACTGAAATTTAAGAGAAAAAGCCTGAAGCATTTTTTTTTCGGTAACGAAATAGAACATGAAAATTGTTGAAAAATAAAAGCAGCTGAACATACTTTAAGGGCCGTTTGCACCATCTCCGGTTAAACGCTTAATCGGAACTAAAAGCGCCGGTTAAGACCATTCATCAGATAAGTAGGCGCTGAATTGTAGCTAACCGCCGATAATTTTAACCAGAGATGGTGCAAACGGCCCTAAGTGGTTTTTAACGTTACAATCAAAAACACAAAATATTAAAATATAAAAATATAAAAAATTGTTAGCTTTTTTTTTTTATATAACAACGGTAAAAATTTATTATCTTTCAATTTTATGTTCCTGGAAAATATGTTAAAAGATTCCGCAGAAATGAAAAAAAATAATAATGAAATAAACAATACAATTATTGAACGGCAACAACAACTTGGTGAATACTGCTAATTTAAAGTTCCTAGAAGCTCCTCAGGACTATTAAGGGGTTATACGCAGTTAGAAATTTTGCATTTTCGGGATGTGCATAGATATATATATTTAAATATGTATATTCTCTGAAAATTCGAACCCAATCCGCTAAATATATTTTTGGAGATACACCTTGTTTTATATCATTTTTAACTATGTTAAACTTGAAACTTTGAACGCGTTTTTCTCAAAAAGGTATTTTCAAAGTTGGAGTTCTCGATTTCTCAGAAATGGCTTAACCGATCGGTCTCAAATTTTTACACAATCTACTTAGAATGAATAAGATTTAAAATAAATAATTTTTTTTTGTTTTTTAACAATTTGGACCGAAATTTCCGTCAAGTTCGAAAAAATTTCCTCAAATAGACGGCATTTTGTCAAAAATCAATATGTCTATTATTCCTTCGTTAAATTCCTTCATTAATCTATCCTTTAAAAGAATCTAACATATTTTTTGATTTCAGATAATACAAACCGCCGAAATGGAGATCGCCGCCAAGCGCCTTTTTTTGAAGGTCGTTTCAAACAACATCTTCAAATATTTTAACATTTTTGACGCGCTATTGTCTTCTCAAAAGTATACTCTATTTGAATAACCAATAATTATAATTGTTAAGTTTAAACAGTTTCTGTAAAAAATTCATAAAAAATACGTTTTTTTTAGCCTCGCAACTGCGTATAACCCCTTAACAAATCTTATCCAGTATATAATTTCAAGAGTTAAACGACTTTTCCGAATGTCTAGCAGAAAGTAGAGAAGCCTGCCTTGCTTCATTCCCTCTTCAATTACTTTCCGTCTGAAGTGTCAAGAATTTACAGCCTTTTGCATTCGCAACCCAAAGAAGAACTCTTATGGCACGCCCCCAAAATTGTATTTTGAAAGAACTCTACTTCACGCATACAATTGGCTCACACAATCGCCGAAAAAATCAATATACTCGTATGTACAACATCAGTTGTGAATCACGCTGTTAGAGATCATTTTTTCTCTCTGCGTAGTGGCATTTTTGTTAAATCATAAATAGAAAAGCCTTTTGTAGAAGGCAAAACTCTATTTTCAGCACTTACTTGGTAAGCGTTCTAGAATGGTTTATCTTAAGAAGGTCTCCATAAATTTTATACTGGATAGTATTGCCAAAGTCGGTGAACTTAATAAAATGTGGCTGAGATTATTCCACCTCATCGTCTTTTAGGCGGCTATAAAATTCCACAATTTATACAATGAGTTTTTGAAAAAAAAAAAATGAAATAAAATAGAAATAACTAATTAAATTTTCATATTAAGAACAACTAAAATCTAACGTTTTTAATCATTTTCAAATTTAATAGCTTAAAACAAACAGTAACAATTTTTGTAGGGTTGCTCATTTTCAAACTTAAAACTTTTTTTAATTGCCTAACAAAAGTGAAATAAACGAAAATAAAATTAAATTTTC
Source organism: Philophylla caesio (assembly GCA_963971545.1). Classification (NCBI taxonomy): domain Eukaryota; kingdom Metazoa; phylum Arthropoda; class Insecta; order Diptera; family Tephritidae; genus Philophylla; species Philophylla caesio. The sequence continues at coordinate 35,679,833 of OZ020604.1, read as the reverse complement.
TCCAATTATGAAGGTATGTATGTATGTATTCCAGTAGTATTTGAATGAATGTGTGTGTGTGTGTGTGTTTGTGTGTAGTATATATGTATGTATATGTAGGACATACTTTATTTGCGACTAAAGCAACTTTTTGTGACTACTGTTAACATTTATTATAGAACTTAAATAAAAATAAAAATAAAAATTAAATATATTTGTTCGTAAAACAAGCAAGCGACGATTACATGTATGTATATATTTTCGTATCGTGTGATATATGTATATGTGTATGTATGTATATGTATGTATGTACGCTTTTCATTTATCAATAGATTTTCACAAATGTGTCCACTTTTTTTTAAATTAAATAATCGGTTCTCTATCCTTAGCATTTGCTTAATATTTAACATTTTCTTGTTATTTTTTTTTGTTTTTTTTTTTTAAATATAACTTATCAAGTAGTTGCAGAGTACGAACAGGCCCAAGGCTATTAATAAGTGCTTGTTTTTTTTTATTATTATTTTTTTTTAGTTTTTTGTCATTTTAATTTCTTACTTACTTTGACTTTATTTTTTTATGTTAATGCTTTCCATTTAGTTTAATATATGTTAGTTTTTCAGCATTGCCTATATGTTTGTATGTATATGTATAAATGGGAGGAATCAGTCAACTTGTTTTTTGAATATTGTTTTTTTTTTGTTTTTTTTTTGAAATATAACGTTTTAATTTAGTAAGCGCTTATAGTGATAACAATTCGAGCAATCTCGATCAGAACAAAGCAAGCGTTTTAGCAACAAATTGTTAAAAAAGAAAATAGATTATGTAATAATACCTGGCTGTGAAATAAAAAACACCGTAAATGATAGCGAAGATGACAAAATTAAAGAGTTTAAAATTTAGCGCAATTTCGTTTAATTACATAAATATATAAATGCGCTATACGACTTAATTATAGTGTCGAAAAGCTGAAGCAATACTGATTAGCTCACCTCAAGTACTGAATGTAGTAGTTAAATGTCTAATTTCAAGAGCCGAGTTGTTGACCTCAACTGTTGAGGGACAGCTGAATGGCTAAATTAAAAAAGCGGAATATTTGTTAAGAACTGAAACGTTGAATTTTTAAACTTTATATACGAGAAGAATGTCTGAATTCAATTAGCTGAAGTGAAAAACTGAATAGCTTAATTCAATAACTGAATGCGTGAATTCCAGAGTTGAGCAGCTAAATTGAAGAACTGAGTAGTTATTTGTATTCAAAACGATCTTATCTTTAATAAAAAAACAAACACGAAATACATTTATAAAGTAAGCAGATCAACATTAATGAATCTATCAGCAGCAAACCGGTTATTTTAATTGATTTTCATTGGTGTACTGCACGACTTATTTGCTGAATCAGTAAAATCGAAACGAATAATATATTCCTACTAAGTGTTTGAATACCGCTCATTCAACTTTTAACTTAAATAAGTCAATCGGCAGATTTCGACTTTTATAAAAATATTGATATGCGCAATAAAAGATATTTTACATACGAAACAAATCGATTGTTATGAATTTAAATGGAAGGCAGCCGTGTCATATTGTTCAATAGCTGTATGGAATTGCTGATTGAATAGCAAATCGTAAAATTTATTGACGAATTCGAACAAATAAATGCTGCATTTAAACGCTTTTGCTAGCAAGCCTCCTTGCTTAAAACAACATCTTAATGGGTTAGTTTTATATATATATGTATATGTATGTATGTATGTATGTTATATGTATGTATACTTAAAACAAGAAGAAGAAAAAAGAAGTCTTAACTAAAACATATCACTTACATATATTTAGCAATACACATACATGTGTTACAATATTATTTATGTTAAATTATTGAATGAATTGTGAAAAGTAATTTAATAAGCATAATTAGCATATTCAGTATTACAAGTTGATTGCTTCAATGTACGTATGCGTTTGCAAGTGTTTTACGATAATAATCAAAATAATAAAGAATACAAATAAGTAAAATAATTAGCACAATCACAATTGGAAAAGAGGCAGGCGCGTGGTATATGCACGCTTGTGTTCTCACCGCCGATGACGCGGCCAATGTGTGGTTATTACGCACACAGCAATAATCGTTCACCTCGCTGCCTCCCAGAAGAGCTCGTCGCTTTCTACGCTTCATCTCGTAACGTTTTGCCTCAACGCGTTTACCATTCACCCGCGCCATCGCAGCCGCCAATTAAATTACCTGCTCACAGTTGCAACGACGACGCGCACAACTATGCTGTCGAGATTTGCGCGCAAGCGCCGCTACCGCGACAGCGTCCATTAGCTGGTCGAGCTGCTGCATTTGCATTTGCTGTTGCTGTTGCTGTTGCTGTTGTGCCGCCACCATCGATTCGCTCAGCGTTACTCACATTTTATGCAATGCAGCTGCTGTGGCGCCTGGATGCTGCGTTAAATTTTCATTCGACCAAGACGATTGTTGCGCCGCAGCCGAAGTCGATTTAGCGCTAGATGGCGTCGATGTTTGCAAATCGAAACGCGCATAGAAGAGCAAGTACGGCGTTACGGTGATTTTGCGACCTGGCGACAGCAGCTCCTCGAATTCGCGTTGTGTCATTGCTTTGATTTTATCATCGTCGCACATGTACCAGATGGGTTCGCCGTTGCTGTTGCTGCCCGCTGCCGACAGACTGCCACAACTGGACGCATAACCGCCAAAAGCGCCCACTTTCGTTGTGCCACTGCGACCCGTACTGCCATAACCAGCTGGATAGCTGTTGTAACCGCTGGTTGTACTGCTACCACCACTGCCAGTGCCATTGCCACCGACACTGCCAGCGCTAACGCTAACGCCGCCGCCCACTACGCCACCAGCATTACTGCTACTGCCACTGGCGCTCATCGACGCTGACACATGATTGGAGCCATTTTGTAGTGTATCTTCGCTTAACTCATTATTGCTACCGCTCAATTGATGCTGCTGCTGCTGCTGTTGCAATTGTTGCTGCTGCTGTTGCTGTTGTACGTTGCAAATGCGTGTCGCGCAACAGGTCAGGCTGTGACATGTCGTGTTCATGCTCAGCTTGCCAATGCCATTCGTGATGGTTTTGCTGGTGATGCCATTGAGATTTTTCATATTCTTGCTCATATCACCGCTGCTCGATGCTTTGCTGCGCCCGAATTTCATTTTCTTCATTAAACTGGAGCCCGACGACGCCAGCGCCGATGCGGCCGCACTCGCTGCAGATGCAGCTTGTGTACTGGAGCTACTGCGTTCGTTTGACGTCGAACCACCGCCTGACACCGTCGACCCAACAGCGCCACCCAACGGGTAGAGTGAATTGTTCGACAAGCCGTTCGATTGTGCACTCATTTGATGCGAAACGTTATTGCTGCTGACGTTGCGTCTGTCCTTCGGACAATTGACATACTCATTGGCCCAGTCCAGCGAGCAAGTGTACGCGATGTAGTGGCCCACAGACATTGTGGCGCCCACATGCGTTATAACGCTATACAGCTTGTAGATGTGCAATTTATTGGCGTCGCTGAGTTCGCAACATTTCGCGCAAAAGCATTGCAACGTAAACGAAGTGGGAATGTAACTATTTATCTTTTCCATGCCGCCCGAGAAGCGACTCAGTTGGATAACCAATAGGCGCGGCAACACTTCGTACGAGATGGAGCGTATGGCTTCGGTGTAGCCGGTACATTGTTCGCAGCGGTATTTGTTTTCGCTGCGGAAGAACTCGCGCGTAACGCATGAATTCTGGATGAATAAATAAATAAACATGAAAAATTGCAAGTGTAGCGATTTAATTTATTTTCCTTTATTTGATGTATGTATGTATGCATTTAAAAGATGTGGAAATGAAAAAGTAAAATGCTTGCCCTTACCTGTATAAAAGCACTGGGTTTGTCCGTGTAGTCGGCACCTTCATAGCCGGAAATGGGTACCGGCACTGCTATATCGATCATGCTCTCCTTCTGCTCCGTCACCGTTTCACAGCTCAAGCATTTCGTGGTGGACACGGTGACGCCTTCAAAGTCCTCGCTAAAGAAATCCAAACCCAATTCACGTATCTTCTCAGCCAAACGTTCCTTATCTTTCAACATACTGACAGGCGATGACAATTCACTATTCAAATCATGACCCGTCACATTGACCGTCACACCTTTCACCGTAGCATTTGGGCTGCTAGCCGACGCATTACCCGCTGTCACATTGTTTGACGCGGCAGCGCCGCTGAGATCTACGGAATTCAAATAGAACAAACTGTTTGAAGTTGCCTGCAGACCACCACTCTGTCCATCCTTTAGCGGAGATTGTAGTCGTGAATTTTTCGAGTTTTTCGTTTCCTCTTTTCGTTTGGGCTTGCGCGAGAAGAAAGACGCTTTTGTGCTGAGACTAGACGACGATGAATTTGTAGCATTAGTTGTTGTGGACGCACCGCTACCACCAAGTGCATTGCTGGTGGTTGTGGTGGTGGCTGTACTACCGCTAACAGCATCACGTTCGATGGTGTAGGCGTCCAATTCGTCGGGGTTGCGTATGTAACTATAGAAAATTGGAGAATTTTTTTTTGTGTTTAAAGACAAAGAAATTTCGAAGTAGCTTTTAATTTAAGGGTTTAAGATATATAATGAAAGAGAAAAAATTTACATATATAAATTCCACTATTCATCTCAGCTGAAAGAGAAAAAATTTACATATATAAATTCCACTATCCACATCTCAGCTATATCACTGATTAAACAGCAAAGAGAAGACGCTTATCGACTAATGAACCAACTTTCATTTATGGCACAATCGACGAGGAAGCAAGCGATGTTACTCGCAAGTGACACTGCCTCTATTACTTTAGCAATATTTTCGCTCGGCTCACACTGTTAAGGGGGTCCTCTACTCTCGCGATTTTAAATAATTAATTTTTTTATTTAATTTTAATCTATGTATGGTAAATGTATCCAAGAAATCACATTTTTTTTGCATGCGTCTGGGCTCCGTAATGTACCCGTATCCATCAAGTTATACCCCGTAATTTATATTTAAACGAGTTTTCCTGAAAGTAGTGTTTTTTTTAGCTGCCGAGTAAGACTTTTCATAAAAGTATTGGTCTGATTTCAAACATTTTTTCATTGAATTATTCAGTCAACATACCGATATGTTTACCCGAGTACGATTTGCAAAATTTTATTTTGTTCTACTTTTAGAGTCTCTAATAGTTAAAAATATTACGTGAAAATTTTAAATTTTCACAAATCGTTGCATGATTTTAAAAATATTACTCAACAAGCGGGACCCATGCAGTTTCAACATCAATTTAGTCAATGACGTTTCAAGATCGACAATGTTTCTTTTTTTTGGTATTCAATACAAAAATTTTAAAGTCAAAACATGTACCTTTAAAATAAAAAAAAATTCTTAAATCCATTCGCAATTTATTTAAAAAAAAAATCGCTCGATTTAACGCTTTGGGAGTAGAGGACCCCCTTAATTCCCTCGTCGGTATGACACAAGTTGTTAACTAACTTCGTTTGTCGATGCTTATTCTTTGTGGTGTTTTGGTTAAATTTCTTTCAATCAAAATTTGAGGAAATTTCTGCTTTCTCTGCTCAGTGTTCACCACTTTTTTTTTATAGAAAATTAAATAATAGCATTTGTTGGTATGTAGTTTTGTAGACTCTGAAATTTTAAAATCATAAAGAATAGCGAGATGTAATTTTTTTTTCGAAATTTATTGACGAAAATCAACTAAAATCTTCAGTGTCTTGAAAATTGCATGTTATTTTACTAGAATTTAATGGGCTACAAAACTGCATACACCAAAAATGATAATTTTTATTTAAGTGTTTATAAAAAAAAGGGACTTGGAAAACAACGGGTTTTCAATAAAAGCTCTAATTTTTGCGAGCGCTGCCTGAAAAAATTAAAATAGTGGACTGAAATTTTGCCAAACTTATTTTTTATAATCGAAAATTTCGTATTTTCATATCAGACGTATGTAGATGACTTTCAATCCCATCGAAAAGTCGACCCTGATATACATATACATATGTACATACGTATGTCGTAAAAATTCGAACAACACCTTCATGCTATGCACCAAGAATTATAGATTGTAGAGATTGCGCCAACGAAAGAGGAAAAATGTGTGCGTGACGCCACAAATTCATATGATGTGAATCGAATAATGACAATTGCATTAAAGTAGGGTTAAGAATGATAGAGCTGGAAAATTTTTAATACTCGAACTATCGATAGTCTGCAACAAAAATGCTGTCTGGATATTTCCAACTGATTTCTATGTATTTAGGTGTTCTGAAAACTAAAAAAAAATACTCAAAAAATTCCAGAACGTAAGGTTATTTTACAAACGCAAAATTTTATTATAAAAAAGGTTTTTTTTTATCTTGGGCATGGCGCGCGGACAATAATCTGGGTTTACCAAATTGCCTTGCTTTTTGTGTCTATGGGATAGTAGAGACCGAACAAATTACTGGACCAAAAAGTGTTGGCCTCCAAGGAAGCTTAAAGTTGGCGAAAATAATGGTCTGTATGAAACTTTGGTGCCTTCTCATAAAGTTCTTCTACCAACGCTTCACATAAAGCTGGGAATTGATGAAGCAATTTGTAAAGTGACTTCCAAGAGATAAAATTGCTTCAAATACTTAATATCAAAGTTTCCAGGCCTCTCGGAGGCAAAGTTGAAGGAAGGTGTTTTCGTTGGACCAGATATTAGACGGCTTATGGCTGATCCAATATTCTTCACAACCATGACGGATGAACGATTACACCAAGATATTAAGAAGATGTAAAAAATATGCCAGGGAAGATGGAGCGTTTCAATGATTGCAGACTACTGTTGGACGTTTCAAAGAGACATTCCCGATGCTTCCTACAAGCGAAAGTGTACCAAAGGAATCTCACTGAGAAAACGGAATGTGTATAGTGCTTACTAATTAATGTATTTTACATAAATAAATAAGTTTTAATACGAAATTATAAATTAAAAAATTTTTTTTTTAATCTTTTATATTTTATTTTAAGATGATAACTTGTCAGAAAACGCGAAGTTCTATGACAAAATTGAAGTTATTTTCGAATTCAAAAAATTATTTTTTTTTTTGCAGACTTGTGTTATCGATGCTTTCAAAAACAATGGGTAGTACTATCGAATTCTATTAGTAAATTAAATCTTATTTTGAAAGCGCTTTATTATTAACAGAGGTTAAATAAATGGTGTTTTTTTTAGACGTGTGGTTTTCAATGAGGCAATACTTTTTTCGGAGTTGGTCTTTTTGACAGCTGTTACTTGATTTATATTCAGTTTGGTTTGCCATTTCAAGACGCCTTGGAAGAGAATATTCGGCGCGTTAAAAGTGGTCGAAACTTGGGCCTCTCGGCTGGAACTTATTCGAGTCAAACGCGGCGGTCACTCGCCTAATATCATTTTTAAAATATAATGGCAACCCCTTATATTTATAACAAAGCTAAATTCTTGACCATAGCATAAAACTATATGCGTTTAAATTTTTCTTAAAAACCACATGTCTAAAAAAAATCACCCTTTAGAAGCTATATAATAGTTTTTTGCACTTACATAGTTAACGCTTTATAATACCAATTATTTTGGAGCCAAGCTACAATTTACATATGTATATGTAATTTAGAGTAACATTTTTTTATTAATCAACCGCTTAATTGACTTAACGATATATATTTCCGGCGATAAAATAATCCACAATCGACGAGTTTTTGCTGTTGATTTCTAATTTACTTAATATATGTATTCATTTCTTTCAAATTAAATTTACCTATTATTTTTTTATAAAAGTATATATATCTATATCTAAAATTTTGTATAAAATTATAAACGCAACAATTTTAATTAGAATTTCTTTGTTCTTCAGGATGATTTAGACGATTTTAAAGCCCATTTAATTTTAGTTCAAATAGCATGTTTGCAATTAAAGCTTAAAATGCAGCTCTAAATAAAATCACAAGAAAAAAATTTTATTATTTGCTTGAAAAAGTACTTTGCCGTTGCTGTAAATTTTCTTAAAAAAATAGTATTTTTTTCGTCAGAGATTCAAACTGATTTAAGACATTTTTATAGAAGAAAGTTTCTTTTTCATATTTCGAGTCATTTTATATGAATTTCTCGATTTTTTTGAGAACTGAATTTTTTAAGCTTAAATATTGATTAACAATTGGAATACTATTGATAGTCACTAAAAGCCATCGAAAGTTTCTTAAAGTGAAAACCATCGATACTACATATTGATAGTGTCATCCGTTGTTTCCCAGCTCTATTCCTTAAATTTCTTCAATTGTGGATGTGTGATGTCAGCGAATGTCAAAACAACGAGGAAAGGATTGACAAAACCACGATTATTGCAATCTCTAGGTCCATCGAAGAAAAATACATTTGTCGTAGTGCGTTTTCTGTATTTATTCTGTGGTTACATTCAACTCACTCGTCTCGTTGTAAGAAAAAGCAACGAAACCGCAGGTTATTTTGTAATTTTATGAAAAGGAAAATATACACCTGATAACCTGGTGGTGCTAGACTAAACGTACTTTTCCAAGATCGTGCGTCTCTGAAAATTGGCCTCTCACTCCATGTGATTTAAGAGATGTTGCCTTTCGGTTGACAGACTTTTTTTTTAAATTGGAAATGATTCTGTTTTTATATAGGGTTATAATACATGTTGCAATAATTTTAGGTGTTATACGTTGGCTACTTCTTGCTCCAAATCATCCATCTTGAACGCCCTTAGAAACTGTGTTGTTCCTTTGCTGAATTTCGAATGAAAATAAGTAAGTTAAAAAAATTCCGTTTTTGAAGAGTATTATTTACTATTGGAACTTAACGATTTTAATATTTGATGAATAAAGTATTTATGATTAATTATTTTGTTTTATAATTTGATGAAATCTCAAAAATAGCCAACAGTTTTATGGGGAAAGATTTAATTTAGCCTACATTATAGAGCTGATTTTTAACCTTGTTATTTTGGTAATAAAGACTAACGGAACCCCAGGTAGCTGACTATTTACGCTTTCTGCAGTTAAAGATCAATAAGTAAAATACAAAAAAAACCGACATCAGCAATTAGGGTTACCTTTAGTTTCCTCATGAACCAGTGATTAGAACTTAACTTAATTAAAAAGAAAAAAAAATTTCAAATCGGTTAAAAATTATGTTAATTTACATATATTTATTACTATTACATATAATCCAAAAACTTACAATTGTGATAGAAAATTGTTTAAATTTAATTGATAAAGCAATAGAATACAAGATTGCGACAATCGAGCTGAGAACAAACATCCGTGACGCAATAGTATCCTCAGGATGGGAGTGCAAAAAATAACGGTTGACAACCTGCCTTCACACGGCAATATTATTATGCAAACATTGTGCGATTTAAAAGTATGCGATGCGAAATTAAGAACCATTACTCATTAACACAAACTAATGTCCCGACGGTAAAAAAAAATCAACCAACTTTAAAAACCTTCTCGCATCGTCACTCGTGTTTGCAAACAAGAAAGATCGTGTGAAGGCGGCTTATTGCATGAAAAGACTATTACTACGTCATCGAATGGGTAGATGCTGTCAAATTGACAAAGAGGGGACTAGCGGTTCTCGGATGTCGCAACCTTTGTTTTAATCGACCGTGTTGGTAAATGCACTGAATTAAATAAAATCGTAGGAGAAATATTTTTACGTTATTGGTACGTTTTAAATACATTTGCATTATATTTGGACATTTTACATTACTTACTAAACTATAACCATTATCTAAGAGACTGTACATCGGTTTCACCATTAATTTAAATACAAATTATTTTGCCGGCTTTTTAGATACAATTTTTTATATTTAAATCACTGTTGTTAAAGTTTATGTTTTAATGTCTTCACTAATTTTATTATTTTCCCAAAAACGGCCTTATTTTTTCCGTTTCTTTTTACGAGTACTTTCTAAATACAACACTGAGCTAAGGGCTTTCAAAATCGCGCGGTCATGACAATTAATATTTGAACTATAACAGATATGATAGCAAAGAAAGAGTAGGTGAATTTTTGTTTGGAAATTTTCAAATTCAGCAAAGTGGCCTGTTAGCTTCCCTCGACACTAAAGTAGTGCATGCCAACACTTTCCTGGGAAACGAACTATGTTCGGCTTATCATACATATGTACACAATCTGCTACTTACACGCATTTATACATTCCGAATTATTATTTTTATTTTTTATTTTTATTTTATTTTATTTTTATATTTAGTTTAGACGAAGTAGGTTGCTGGCGGCCCATTATTGTTGAATAAAGTAGGTACACTGAGCATTTGCATATTTTTTTTTTATTTGACGAAATGTGGAATATAGAGTGAGAGTGGACAAACGACTTCCGGTTTTTTTGGTAAATGAAGTCGAGTGCCTTGTATGCAATCGGATATTCAAAAGTAATTAAATTATTTTCGTAATTTATGTTTGTAAATAACACATAATTCTATTATAATTTCTAACCATTACATTATTTATCGATTATTTTATTGCCTTTTATTCATAAATGAATATTCATTGAAAAATTGTAAAACAAAAATTTTTGCCACGAAATCGCATTGTGCATTTAATTCATATTAAATTAACTTTGTGAACTATGTTATTTTTTTTAAACACCAGAGTAATCCTCAATTAAAATTTTAATATTTTTTGTTATTTATCTTTTGGTTTAATCTTTATTTTAAATTGTTCTTAAATGCCGAGTTTTACCTAATTTTCAAATAAAAATATATTTTTATTTTATTTCTACTTCAGAGTTTTTTTAAACTCAGAAATCCATAATAAATTAAAAAAAAAAAATTGTTTAATTATATTAAAATTTTACCTACTTTTTGTTTCTTAGGGCCATTAACTATCTTTGTATGTTGTATGTTTCTATGTTGTTTAGCTATAAAAAAAAACGGTCAATGAAAAAATGGCAAAAAAAACATGCCGAAGATTTTTAATATGCAACAATCGTGCATTACCATTACATTACGAATACACTTTCATCTTAAGACATCTGTTTTTGGCTGGCACTACACGAATGAGAGAACGACACTTCCAAGGTTTGTAGAAGTGGTTTGTCGCCAGAACTGGGGCGAATAAAAATGTCATTGAAACTTTTGACATTTTCAAATCGCATTCTAGCTATTGTTCTGGCTTAATCGCTTTTACACCAAGAATTAGTTTTTTTTATGATTCTCCTCGGAGAGGAGAACGAGACGTGACTAAGCCGCTCTACCTATGTAAAATCTAACAAAATATATAACTCACCCATTCATTATTAATTCTGGATACTCGCCGATGGCCTTTATCAACAATTGACAAGTCTCACGAATGCTATTCAGCAAGCACATTAAAAATTCATGTGCATCCTGCTGTTGGTTGCCTTCGAAAATTGCATTTACATCCTGCACCGCATGCAGCAAGGTATCAGCATGAAAGGGTTCCGTCGATTCGGCCAACTCATTGCGATGCAAACACTGATACAATTCATGCAAGCGTTCAGTCAACATTTGATGACTACTCTTCTGTCCAATCCCACCGCCACAGCCGCCCGAACCGCCACCAACACCTCCCCCACCCGCACTCATTAGCGCATTTTGTTCGAGTGCTGCCAAATCTTTGCTACTCCAACTGCGCGCATTCTCCAATTGCACCGCACTAATACCACGTCCCAGCGACGATGACTTGGCGGCACGTTGCCGTGCTATACACTGCTGTATGCTGGACAGGTCCACTATCAAGTGATGGAGATTATGTAGGAATTGCGGCGCAAAACGCAACGTATACACCACCGAATTCAGGTAGCATGTATTGCCAATGTTGCACAGTGTCGCCATGGAAGGTGCATGATTCAGTGTACTGCCATTGCCCGGCTGTGTGGCTGCGACGACACCACTGCTGCTGCTACTGCTGCCGGCAAGTCCACTGTTGGATGCCGAAGCCACTGGCATATAGTACTGTTGGCTGATGTCCTGTGTATTCTCAGCGTCCGAGTGCACAACGCTAGACGATGCCGATGAGGTGCGCGTTGAACTGAGGTAGCCGTTTGTGACTACGCCAGCGCCGGCACGCGCCTCCGTGTCAGTGGTTTGATAGCGACGCTCGTATAGCGACATACCGCCGCGTACACGTTTTTTGCCGCTGTTGCAGTTGCTTAAATATGTATTGCTGGCGGTTGTAGAAGCGGTCGTTACTGTTGCAATTGTTGTTGACGCGCTATTTGCTGAAGTTGTGCAGCTGGTAGAGTCAACAGAAACTGCAACTGCTAATGAAGTCGATTGCGTGACGTGAACTTGCCTATCAATGTCCGACGTCGCTGTGACGATGCTGGGGCTAGCGATAATTTCCGCCGCTGGTACGTCCACGCAATGGAACGCGGCAAAATCAAAACTTGCTGGAGGCAAATGGACAGCGGGTGGCGGCGTGTGCTTGTATGTAATGCTGTTGCGCTTGCGTGCTGCTGCGACGCTGCTGTCGCGTTTGCGCTTACTGTTGCCTTTTTTCACCTCAACCTCGAGCGGTTCGATTTTATTCAACAGCGCTTCATCCAATTTATACCAGGCTGTAAAGCAGAAAAAGAAAATTATATATTTACATACATACATACATACATACAAAAGTATTTTACAATTTTCCGATAATTTTTAAGCCAAACAACCAGCATTTCTACGTTAATAGCAATCGTTCAAGCTCTCACCTGCGTGCCTTTTAACTTGTAGCGCGTCTTTGTAACCAACACTGTTGTTGTCCGCTGCTTTATATTTTTTCTTATCCTTGCTGCTCACCTCTAGCTTCTTCCGATTGCGTAAGGTCGCTAGACGCGCAACGGTTTCCTTGCTATGGACGCGCGCTTTCACTGCGGCCGACGCTGCCGCCGCCGCTTTGACCTTGGCTCTGTTCTTGCGATTGGTGAAATTGGTGACGCTGCGTCGTCTGCGTAGCTGTCGTCTACCACCACCACCACCACCACCACCGACGCCGCCGCCGCCGCCGCTACCACTAACTGGTAGGCGTGGAGTAGCAGTTACACCAACAACACTGGAACTGCTTGCTGCTGTCGCTGATTTGCTGCTCCCGCCAGCGGTTTGTAACTCAGCTTCCAAACAAGTCTCGACAACTATTGGATAGAGTGTGGAGAAGTATGGCGGTGAATTGAGCTTTTTTGGCGCAGCAGGTCTTGATTTTATAGGTTTTTTATCGGCAGTTCTTTTGCTTGTTGTTATTGCTGTCGTCGTAGCGCTCGTAAGTTTTTTAGCTTTTCGTCTGCTTCGCCGTTTTTTACTTTGTCTTTTATTTATTGTTTTTTCTAATTCTGTTTGTTCACTTTGCTTTGCTTGTCCTTGTTGTTGTTGTTGGTGTTGTGTATTAGTGTGTTTTGTTGGTGTAATATATTGTATATCGCTCTCTGTGCTTAAAATAATTATTGTTTCTATTGTTGTTGTTTCAAGTGTTTGGATTGGAAGACACACCTCGTCGTTAATTAATTTTTTTACAGCATTTCTGGGCATTTTTTGAACACCTGGAAAAAAATAAGAAAAAATACAATTATGAGAATCGTAGATAACCTAAAAAAAATTCTACATTCCTAGCCTGGAAGCCAAGCAGTTTCCCTGAAATTCAAGAAATTTACACAAACATTCACAACTTTTACACATCTCACCCACACATTTACAAATTTGTTTTTCGAACTGTCCAAGGCGAATTCATAGAAGTTGGTATATTCCCATCAGCTGATTGCTTGTTCTATCTACGCCTTATGCGGTGAATGAGTCAAAATGGTTATTTTGTTTACATTTGAAATTTCTATTTGTGTTCGTGATGGAAAATTCCATGTGTAAGACAAGCAGCTCATAATATTATAAAGAAATTCATTTGAATATTTTTACTATAAATCCTCAGTGTCAAATTTGGAATTCCACCCATTCGTTTATTATTGTTTTTCAAAGTTTCTCTGACATTTTCACCTCAAACTACACACAATATTTTACTTATATGTGGTGTATACCACCTTGAATGAATTCGCCTTGGTTCGTGATGGAAAATTTCATGGTAAGACGATCAACACAAAATAAATATTATAAAGAAATTAACAAAGCGAATTAATAAATGTGGCAGCAAATGTTTGAGAAAAAAAGTTTATGTTTTTGTTGTTGCTTTCGGTACAGAGATTGTCAAAGCCAACCTACAAACAAATGATTTTGACATTTGCTGTACCACGGCGATAAAAAAAAAAAACAAATCAATCAGCTGCTTATTAAGGCCACCTTACTAAATTCGCCTGGAAATTAAATAGTTTATTTTTACCATAAATCCTCAGTAAGTTGGCTTTTTGTGTCAAACCTACGCCTGGCGCGGTGAAATTTGCCAAATTACATTTTGTTTACATTTTTCATTTATATTTACATTCGTGATAGGAAATTCCATCCGTTTGCATAATATTACAAAGACATTAAATTGAAAATTTTACTATAAATCCTTAGTACGTTTGCTTTTTATGTCAAAATTGGAAGTCCACCAATTCGTTTATTTTTGTTTTTCTAAGTTTCTCTGACATATTCACCGCACACTACATACAATTTTTTACTTATATGTGGAGTATACCCTACAAGACGGAGGTAACCAAGGCGAATTAAAGTCACTAATACCAACACAACTTATCCAGAAAGCAGTTCTGCGCAAAAAATAGTTTATCGAAAATATACTTCATTTTTTTATCATGATTAAAGTTATTAGCTTGTAGTAAATCAATAAAATTTAATTGAAAAAATAAAAAACTTATTTATTTAATCAAAAATAAAAAAGGAAATATCATTTGATGTAGGTATAAAGGAATATTTTCAGTACTGATGTTTTATACGGAGCATTGACCAAGTAAAAAGAACGCGAGTGAGCAGTAGAGCTATATGTTTGTCTATTCGGTAACAATATTGTGTTAGAGTGAAATACAATATCACACGTAGACATTTGTTGACATCACTTTTTAGATAGTGGCCCTAAGAAACTGATAGCAACTTTGTTCTAAGTATTGACAAAATTTTGTCAGCCACTGACCATCAGATGTACGGTTAATTGACCGACACTGTTCTTGTAGGGAAATTCTCCCGAGAAGACGGCTGCAGAGGCACCATTGGAAAAAGTGAGTAAAGTGAAGTGGAGTTAAAATATTTGTTGAATGGAAACGAAGAATGTCCATATCCATTCAAGTTCCAAATCATATATGGAAATATCCAATACGCGCCATCTAACTAAAATTTTACAATTTTTGTGGGTGTGCATGTTGGAAAAGATAATATATATAATAAGACTTATTTTATTTAACCATCCATTTGTGTAAATCATAAAAAAAATATTGAAAACTGGTATTAATTACAAATAACTTTATAACTTTTTTTTGAGAATTGCCTTTTTGCATGTATAGTTATTATACATATACGGCATATCACATATGTATGTAGTTCTAAGTTAAGTACTGATTTTTCAAAATTTTTTATTAATTTTAAATAGAAATGCATATCATTAGTAAGAATAGTCAAAAATTTTTCTTCTCATGTTTATTTCTTTTAAAAATATTAATGAAAAATTAATTACAAAATGAAAAATTTCAACTTGTAAAAATAGCCTAATTGCATGTGCAGAGTACATGTACGGCATTTCACATACTTGTAAGTCAAGTATAAATATTTTTAAAATTTTCGAAAATTTCAAATGGATGCTATTAGAAAGAATAATCAATTATCTTTCAGTTCATAATATTTTTTTAAAATTTAATAAATAATTTTAATAAAATTTTCGAACTTTTGAAAACTGCCTTATTGCATGTGCACTATGTACTACTGCATTTCACATAGTTGTAAGAAACGTATAAATTTTACAAAACTGCTAAATAATTACAAATTTAAAGCAATATTATTAGAAATAACTGTCAATTATCTTTCTGTTCAAGTGATTTTCTTTTAAAAATATTAATATTTTGTATGTAAATTTTCTACTTTTGATTTATCACTTTATTTTCTTTTTTTATATTTTTAGCAATATTTTCTGGATCATATGGCCATTGCAGGTTGAAGGATGACGTTTCTCGGGGCAGAATAGATGTAAGTTATACATATAAGTATGTATATATAGAAATAAATTCTTTAAAATAAAAATGTATATATATACTTATTAATGTTAGTTTAGAAATTATTATTAATTAATATAACCTTAAACATTGTAATTTGATTAAAATTGTTAAATAAAATACTTAAATTAAAAAAAAAATTTTGATTAAAGAAATTTTTTTTTAGTCCATGGGTAACGGTAAGCGGTAACCAGTAGGTAACAAATAGAAGTGGTTAGAGGTATCAAATGAATAACAAATAGGGTAACTTATAAAACTGTTTCCGATAACAAGAAGATAACCATAAGGGTAACAAGTACGAATGGTTAGCAATAACAAGTAGATAACAGAGCCGGTAACTAATAAAAATGGTACTGCT
The DNA here is from genome assembly GCA_963971545.1 of Philophylla caesio. Taxonomy (NCBI): domain Eukaryota; kingdom Metazoa; phylum Arthropoda; class Insecta; order Diptera; family Tephritidae; genus Philophylla; species Philophylla caesio. Next base: position 35,663,320 of record OZ020604.1, on the reverse strand, counting down.
AACAAACAACTACCAGACTCTGTAACCGACAATGTTAGAGCAAGAGTGGAAAAAGATATATGTAAATGCCATGAGTAAGAGCGAGTCCATGGTACACCATGGAGGGGAAATGGTAATTTTCTTCACACGGCTAGAACAAATGTGACAAATTTTCTAACTATCGAACAAGTGAACGCTAACGCTTAGCTGCTTTGTTTGCTAACCATTACCCGTCTTGTAGGGTACCTCCTTGAATGAATTCGCCTTGGAACTCTCGAAACATTTTCATATGTTAGAGCAGTAATACCATACTTCAATAAGAATCGTATGTGTTAGAAGTAGCAAGATATAAACATATAAGCAATTTTTAATCAAAGTAGATGAAATCGGCATTTCATCAAAAACTTTATTTAAAATTTTTATTATGCTTAAGCAAGGCGAATTGATTCAAGGAGGTATACTCCGCATATAGGAAAATGTCAGAGAAACTTAGAAAACCGAAAATAAACAAATGGTCGGCATAAAAAGAAAACGGACTAAGGATATATAGTTAAAATTTTCAATTGAATGTCTTCATAATATTATCGAAACGCATGGAATTTCCTATCACGAATGTAAATAGAAATGAAAAATGTAAAAAAATAGTAATTTTGTCACTTTCACCGCGCCAGGCGAAGGTAGACCAAGCAACCAGGTGATGGGAATATACCACCTTCTATGAATTCGCCTTGTGCATAAGCATAGAAACATTTTTTTGGATGAACATTGGAGATGTTCGAGCGTCAATAGGGCACATAAAAGGCGGCGGTTATGCTTAACCAATAATGAATTGAATTATCGAGTTTGAGTAAGTATGATCAAAGGCCGACTTAAGCATGAAAACCAGGCCTTCCCATCTTCTTTAGTGTTAACAACGACTTTTATTTGCAGTAATGCAGCAGTGATTGATGCTCGAACAACCTCATTCTTTTAACGATTAGATTATTATTTTTTTAATAAATAGTTCAAGTTATTGTTTTTATTCAACAGTTATTATTGTTTTTATTTAATAGTTAATTTAAATAAAAAATTATAAGATGATTTATTGATTACAAAAATGAGGAGTTTGTTTATTAGAGCTGATGAGTTTGTGATGACAACAATGGGCACTTTGGTTGTCAGCGCTAACAACATTATAAGCATACAAATGACTAGTTGCCTTGTCTGTTAGAGCAAATAAGATATATTTTCCATTTATATGAAATTATTGTAGGTAGAAAAGAGATATAAAATCACACCGACAAGGGGAAACTACTCAGTTTTTTCCATTATTTAGAAACAAATTTGTGTACTTTTGGTGACCCAAGTGTATCCACCAATTTCAATCCTGCCGTTATGGACTTTTGTGACCAGAAACCTTATAAATGTGCCTGTTAAAAATAGGACACTAATTGCTCATATCAAAATAAATTACAAACAAAAAATTAGGAATATATAAATAATTCCAATAGAAGTACAGGATCTTACATATGTAGATTATTTACATTTTTCAGTTTTTTTGCAACAATTTCATATTGAAGAAATAATTTGTTTTTATACCCAAACGTACTTGTACACAAGTGTATTATAACTTTGTTCACATAACGGTTGCTTGTAACAACATAACGTAATCAAGATAGATATAAACATATATATACCAAAATGTTCAGAATGAAAAGAGAAGTCGATTTAGCGATGTCTGTCTGCCCGTCCGTCCGTCCGGCCGTGCAGACGATAACTTGAGTAAAAATTTAGATATCTGAATGAAACTTGGTAGGTAGATTGTCTTTGATCCAGAGCAGGTTGGTATTGAAAATGGGCAATTGTCGAAAATGCAGAAAATGGCTATATTTCAGTAGCTATGAAAGCTAATATGCTCAAATTTGGTATGTATTGTTGTATTTGAGCTGGAAATCCGACTGTATCATAATTTTTTACAGGAGGCGTGGCACCGCCCACTTATGAGTTCATATGTATATCTCTGGAATCACCCACCTGATTTTGTTCAAATTTGTCATATAACGGTAATTTTCGAAAAGACTAAAAATCGGACATGTCAATAAATGTTGAAGGGAAATATCTTGAGTTTAGTACGTGGTGTTGTATTGCAGCCAGAAATCCGACACATGTTAGATTATACCTAGTTAATTTAAAAATTTAGCTGAAAGCGTGCGCCGGGTATATAAAGTTCGATCGAACTTAGCCACTTCTTTACTTGTTATATTCAGTTTCATATCCACTTTCAGATGCATAAAGTTACTTGTAGTTCGATTGATGCACCCTGTACTTGTTATGTATGTACATACATATATTAGAACGATTCTTCGTTGTTGTTGTTGTAGCAGCACAAATTATGCTGAAGCGACAGTCCTTGGCCGGACATAAATCCGGGTTGTTCCGGTATCGTAGACCCGACTGTCATGGGAACGAACGATTCTTCGTCATCCCTTATGATTATGATTGGTTAGCTAATTTTGCTGTTATTATATTTTTCTGCTTTAATTGTTTCCTTTTTTCATTTATTATATTTTATTACTTTTTTATTATTTTTTAATTTATTTAATATTTTCAAACATTGGTATATTTCTACATTTTTTCTCTTTAAATTTTTGAATTTTCGAATTTGTTTTTAAGTAATGATTTCCTTATTGATTTTTTTACTTATTTAAGTTACTTTTTGTATTATTTCTTTATTTATGCCTTGTTTTATATTTTGAAAGATGTTTTGAGAAAGTTGATGTTTTATCGAATTTCTTATACTTTTTTTTAACATTTTTCTTATCGCCTTTTTGTTCAGATATTTCTGTTTTGTTTTATATTTTAATTTTTAATAGGTTTTCTGTATTTCTTCTTATAACGTGTATTATAATTTTTTACTATTAGTTATATCGAACTATTCTTTTTTTTATCATTTTTATAAGTATTTTTTTTATTATTAATTTTATAATTATGTACATATTATTTTTTTACAATACCTTTCACTGTTATTTTTTATTATTTTATATTATTTTCGTATATTTTATATTTATTTACTTTTTGTAACTCGAAAATTTGAATTCGACTCGATCAAAAATTATAAAATGAAATAAAAAAAAAATTGTTTAAATTTAAAAAAAATGTTTTAATGTTAATGTTGTGTTTTTTTGTGTTTTATATTGTTTTACTATCTTTATTGAAATTAACTTTTTTATGTTACCTATTTCATTGTTTAAAATTGTTTTCGTTTTCACATTTTAATATTAATATTTTGCATTTAATGTTTGATTTTTTACTTTTTATATATTTTTTAGTTTTTTCCCTTTTACTCTTTTATTTTTTACTTATCATATAATTTTTTACTTCTTATTTTGTTTTAATTTTAGTTTATTTTAAAACTATTTACTCTTTTTAATTTATTTTTTTTCGATTACACTGATTTATGGTGACGATTTAGGGTGACGTCGTCAAGTTTCTGATTTATGCGCGTGACAGAAATTCACACGAAAGATAGGAAATGTGAGATTTGAAGCGGAAAAACTGCAAATAATACCACACGTTATAGCCGATAGAAATGTAGATAGATAGTAAGTTATAAGTATGGTGTATTCACTGTGATTGCATTTTATTTTATTTTATCGTCATATTATTTTTTACATACATAAATATGTATGTATGTATGTATGTATGTATTTCTGTTTTTCCTCTTCTTTTTTAAAAGTGGTTTCACATATTTTTATTTTATCTCATAGTTTTTGTATTAAAAATTTGCACCATACCTCATTTTTCATCCATTTTTTTGGAGCACTACTCTCTTCGTCAAAAGCAATTAAATCAAAACAATGCTGTTCCGTCATTTCCCCTTCCCACTTGTTATGTGTCACCACCAATTTGAACAAACAATTTTCTATTGAAGGTTGCTAGACGAATGAACTCTATCGCTCTGCAAATTTCGTTAATAGTCTCTGTCCTTCTGTGCAAGTTTAACTGAGTTGACGAAAATCTAATTTTGACTACTGCGGCCACCAACTTACTTACTACCACTACTGTCACTTCTCAGTGAGAGAGCATAGCGAGCGCGTGTTACACTCTTACGCTTATCAGTTAACTTTTCGATTGTGATCTTTTTGTGGTTTTTTTTTTTTTAAAGAAGTAAATAAATAAACACTTAACACATTTTTTGCATTATAGGGCATTTACACATGCATACATACATACATACATATGGGCATTTCCACAAAAAGGTCCACCACGAGTGCAAAATGTTCCTGAAAACTTTTTGTTGATGAATAATAAATCTCAAATGTGTTTTTTTTATAAATACAAAGGAATTTCTATTTGCTTTTAATTTTGAGCCGAAATATACATACATACATACAACGAATATACAAAATTTACAAAAATCTGACTCTTTTGACCAACTTTTTTCCTTGTTATATTCCCTTATTCAAAGTAATACAATGATGTTTTTATAATTTAAAAGTCTTCTGCTTATAGTAACATAATGTTCAATAAGCAGACAGACTGAGTGGAGTTCGAATAATGGTAGTTTTTTGTGTTTGCTTCTGCTATATTCGTATGTCGCGTCCGTTACCGAAAAACAGCATTTATTGTTCTCATTAGTGCACAAAGTGTTGAAGTGTAAATTGCTTTCAGACTATAAGCAGATAAATCATTTCATTTAAGAAAAGTAATAATTGGCTCTCGGCAAAAACGATTAAAAAATTTATTGGTGTTTGAAATTCGTCGCGTCCGTTACCGTAAACCTTAAATATTAAATAAAGTCGTAGAAATTGCACAAAATTAAAATTTTATAGATGGCAAAAACGGCAAGAGAAACAAGAAAAGCAATAAGAATTAACTATAGAGAGAAAATGAAAAAATGGCAAATCGTTAAAGCAAGAAATATTGTTCTCGGTGATGCTTCATGCTTCTATGAATGTGCTAAAAACAACATTGATGGAGTTAACATTTTGTATACTCATATCTCTGGAACACAAATTGATAGTTTTTCTAATCAGAGTCAGAGTTATGGGAAAATGTTCCAAATATCAAAGGAGTTAAAAATATGCATTGGTTTTCATATTTCGACAGTAAATTTATTGAAGTTGCTCGGACCGCCTATTCATTAAAGATAATAATTAAAATAGACCATACTAAAAACTAATAACTTTCTTCTTAATTTTTAAGTCATTTTTACTATAATGTTACTTGAATTTTTAATTTAGGTTATTGTTTTGCTTTATTTTCAATGAAATTGTTATAATGAAAAGAATTGTATTTTTTTGGCTAATGGAAAATTTTGTCGCGTCCGTATTTTTTCTATACTCAATTAAAAAAAACTAAGAGAAAATTATCATATTTCATAAACCTACGAATAACAGTCATCTGTTCGCATTTATTGCTGAGTTTTGTATATTTCTGAATGCGCCTCAAAGAAACTTATATTTTTTGTCGCGTCCATATCACTTTATAATTACTTACATATAACTACGTACTTTTTTGTAGTAGATCCTTCCCGTATACATTAAAATCTAGCATCCGTCAGCCCTTTAAAACAATATCAATATACGTACATATATAAACTTTTACTTTGTCTTCTTCGTTTTGGACGCACTTAAAAGCGTACGAATGTTGCGTTCGTTACCGTGGAAATTCCCACATGTATGTACGAGTATATGTGAAAAATCAGTCAATAAATCTATTAAGTAATCGACGCTTATTTAATCGAAGAGTGGATGGAAAGGAAGTGTATTTACACATACACATGTACATACATAAAATTAGGTGGCAACTCCTTTCAAAAATATTTGCGGATTGAAGTTGTCTAAGATACATATCTCTTATTTGATATTTGTGCATATCATAGAATTACATTTAATTTTTTAAATAAATAATTACCTACCTATTTGGAGGGGCAACCCTTATAAATATTTCTATTAAAGCTGCGTAAAATACCTTGGATTTAATAATTTTGTAGTATTTCATCATGAGTGTAACTATTTTCAAATAAATTGCGAACTTTTTAAGAATCTTTTTTAGTGGCAACATTTAGCCAGATAATTTCCAGTTTCTAGTTTCTATTTTTCAGTATAAAATTTGATTTCCATACAAATTTGTTGCCAAATTGTTAGATAAATTATGAATTGATTTAAATAATTTAGTTTTGTGTGGATGACAACTCTATTTAAATATAATTTTTGTATTAAAAACTTGTAAAATATGTACATTTCATTTGAATACCAAATAATATAATTTTTCAACAATATGAAAATAGGCGGCAATCTTTTACGCACCTTCTGAGTGGCAACACCTATATACTTACATATGTACAATTGCATTAAAATTTTGTTTAGAGCTACTTCCGATCTAGCATCTCATATCATTATCGTACATTTAGTCTCGTTTACAAATAATGTTTATAAAAAATTTATTTTTTTTTTTTGATAATTGGCAACTCGTTTATAAAATATTTTTGTATCTTAACGTATGCATTTAAGAAGTCAATCATTCTTAAAAAATTATTACCAGTGGCAACTCCTAGATAGATGTACATATGTAGTATATGTACACACATACATACATACTTATGTATTGTTATATATACAGGAATTGCTGGTTTAAAGTAATAAGAAATACTTAATAATATTCTCAAAACTTGCGCTAGGGCTGATGCGCATATAAAAATAGATTTTATATGAAAAAAAAATCCAAATCTGAATAATTTACCCACAGTGATATTAAGGAAAAAATTTGTTAACCAAATTTTGAGACAATACCTTATGTACACCGTTATTGACATACAGACATTTTTTCATATGTGGGCGTGGCAATATTTTTCAAAATTACATAAATACCTAATTTTTTAGTTAAAAATCGATCTAAATACCGAATTTCACTCAATTTGTTTTAATAGATACCGAAAAATTAGGTTTTTCCAAAACTTCCGTTATATGAGTGTCCACCAAATTTTGTGACGATAATGAATACTGCTATTTAGATACAGAACATTTTTCATAAGTGGGCGTGACAACGCCTATTTTTCAAAATTTCATAAATACCTAATTTCTTAGTTCAAACGCGCTCTAAATACCAAATTTCACACAATTTGCTGTAATAGAAAAACTTCCGTTATATGGGAGGTAGGCGTGGTTATTTATTATTATATTGACCATTTTCAATACCAAACTCCTCTGTCCAAAGAGCAATCTGTGTACTAAATTTCATTGAGATATCTCAATTTTTACTCAAGTTATTGTAACCACGGTCAGACAGACAGACGGACGGACGGACGGACAGGCAGGGCTAAATCGATTTCGCTTTTCATTCTGATCATTTTAATATACATATATATGTATGTCTATATCTATCTCGATTATTTTTTGCTGTTACAAACAATCGTTATGCTAACAAAGTTATAATACCCTTGTGTTACAAGTACGCTCGGGTATAAAAATGCAAGACTCAAGTGTTGGAAAATTTTTGAAAGTAGAATGTTGCAAGAAAACATACATAAATGCAATGTTTTTCATTTTGCATATTTGGATGCAGACAAGAATTCAATCAGCTGTTAATTCATCTTGCAAATTTTTGCATTTTTGCGTTCGCGGAAAAATTTACAAGCATCTCTCTTTGAGATAATACTTATTCCAAAATTCTCAGAAATTTCGTTGCTGGATAATTCTAGCTGGACTTTTAGACCAACGGACCTAATGACGGCACTCTGACGTCACAGTCTCTATCAGTAGAGGAATAATCGGTGTCAAAGAATTACAAAAAGGAGCTACAGTTTTCTCAAATAACATGATTAATTTATTAAATGTTATTAAAGCTGGAAAACATGATTCGAATCGAATCGAAGTTCAATACAGCTAACAAATATTTTTCATGTTTTATTTTGAAAATTACTTTAAAATTTTGTACAACACTACAACAAACGATTTGGGACGGAAAAGTGTAATCTTTACATTTTGATTTGTTTTTTTTTTTTGCTAAAAACAAATTTAAAAAGTGGAAAAACAAAAAAAATTTTCTGAACAATAAAAGATATGTGGTTGAACAGTGATTTGGCGCAAAGTAGCATAATTTAAAACTTTTTATTATTCAACAAAAATAAATTAACAACTTTAAATAATCTACCAAAAAAATTAAAAAAATTTTAGAAATTTCAATTCGTTTAAAATTAATCTATGTTGCCCACTGGGAATTGATACAATTTTCTTTATTTAATATATTTTTATAAAAAAAATTCTATGCTATGCTATAAAAATAATGCATACATATGTACATACATACATATGTATGTATGTACATACATTCATAAATACAAACAGGCAGTATGTTGGTATGTACATACAATGTACAAATTTCACTCTTAATGCTCAATTAAATAAAAATCCAATAATTTGAAGTCGTTAAACAAATATTTTTCCTATTTACAGTTTGAAAAATTAATTAGCTACAAACAATCATTTAACCTTAGTGTACAGCTCTTACAGAAAATTGGATATATGTACATATGTACATACATATGTATGTATGTACATACATACATAAAATCACACTCAAGAAACGAAAAACAAATTTTCTTCTATAAAAAATCGAAAGTTTTTAAAAAAATAAATGCTCGTATATTTATTTCCTCAAGAAAATTTATAGCAACTCCGAAGAACTTTTCAAGCATTAGAAAAAATTAAATAATTTTTTTAGTGAAACCTATTTTTTAAGCTTTACAAGCCAGAGGATCAAGGCTTTTTGCTTTTTGCAAAAAAAAATATTTTTTTTATTTCTTAAAAATTAAATTGTAAGTTATAGAATCAACTATGAATAATAATTTAAAAAACGAACAAGAGGGTATAACATGCAAAAGGGTGTTTTTATTATGTGGCCCCTACAGTGGGCTCGCAGGCCTAGAAATAGTATAAAAAATAGCAATTTTTCTGTCCTGAAAAGTTAATTAAAAACACATTCATATCTGATTTTTTTGAGCAGTTACGATATGTATGTACATAAATGGTACAAATCCGAATTCATTCAGCCAGAACTACGTTTTAACCAATACATTAATTTACTATTTACTGACCGCAGTGAACAGAAAGAAAAATCTTATTAAAAACAAAATACTCGAATGAACTAAAATGCGTCAATTTAAAGGACCCAGGAGTCTATATTTACATACTTGTAGTTGTGTTAATATGAACATATGTATGTACATATGTATATATGTATGTATATCGCCTTGGCACATATGTACATACATACATAAGAAAGATGGCAATGCATTCACTATCGTAACGATTCGCGTTGACCGCCACTATATGACGAGCGTCCGCCGGCTTAGCAAGGCCAAAGGCAAGGCATCGACTACACATCACTACATAATCGACACTACTACGACTACGAACTATTATTTCCTCAAAACCCAATCAACATATGGAAGTTTATTCGATGATTTAAGAGCCACCTTTTTCGCAATGCAAGGAAATATTTTAGTAAAACACTGTCGCACTATGAATATAGAGATATTTTTGCTGACTTTTGTCACTACGGTTTATATTCAAAAGCAAGAGCGCTTTCAGGCGACTTGTTTTCTATTTCGTGATTGATACCGTGTTAAAAGGATGATTCAAAATGTTGGCTGGGATTTCACACTTTGTATAAAAGTATTGAAATTTAAACGTACTGCATTTGTATACATACATACATATGTACAAATGATACGTATGTACATATGTATGTTTGTATGTAATAATATTCCATGCGCAGGCTTGTCGTGAACCCACAAATGGGGTGCATATGGCTAATATTCAAAAAGTGAGGGCGCAGTTAATGAATGCAGGAGGAGCAGTGGTAGCAGCTAGCCTACATACCCACACACACACACACACACGTTTGCCGGGTATTTTCATGAACACAATAGTGGGTGAGAGCCACATTCTGTAGAGGCACACTTACAATTTTACTATTGATTTGTTGCTGGATCGAAGGTCACGTCATATGTCACAAAGGCAAAAAAAAAAAAAACATGTGCATGAATTTGTAAGACCACAACAAAAAAAGTAGCGACAGACAGTTGTCACATTGGGGAAAGAAGCAATTATAGCCCAAAACACAGCAACACAAAACAAATTTTAATAAAAGGTTTGAAGCGGAGGGGAGGTTAAGCAATATTGTATTATTTTTATATGCATATATATGTTAGTATGTAAGTAGTATGTACATAATGGGAAAACAGTTAGGTAACGCAGCGACGACGTTAGTTTTCATATTAGATTATTCGTTCTAGCGTCGTCGCTGCCACTATCACTGTCTCTGCTGCTACGTGATCACGTCGATGCACACTTTCTGTATGTTCGCTACACAAATTAGCATTGCTCTACTAGTTGTTTTAAATTGTAACATTTCCCCGTTTTCTTATTTTTTTAGCGTATGCGAATCAATTGCACTGTTATCTGGAGTGCCGTGAATTATTTGTGTGCTCACAAACATACATAAAATGTTCATAGTATGAAATTTTACATATGCAAGCATTGCCCCTAAGCTCTCCCATCAAAGACCCGACTTTTTTTTATTAAAACTTACTTATATGTTTCCTAAAGACAAATATAATACTTACATAGCCTGTGGGAAATGCATTTGCTGCGGCGCTTGCTGCTACTGTAGACGTTCAATGTCCAGTTACAGCTGGCGACGTTGATTTTCCTAACAGCACGTTAATGTCGTCAGATGTCGTTTGCTGTTAAGCCGCAGGATTGTGATTATAAATTTGCCTATAAGGAACACCTAAGATTGATAACTTTACTGTGGTGGAAATGCTCCTCTAACGCTGCTCCTCAATTCCATGTGAGTTTCCTTTTTATTCATTTACACAATTCGTATGTAGGAACTCAGTGCTTAGATATATGGATTTGCTTTTATTGTTGTTTCAAATCGATTTTTTCGCTACTGCTTCGGCTTCGATTATTTATCCACGCACATACATTTACTACGATTTGTGATTTTCATAGGCGTGTAAATTGCACTATTCTGTTTGATATTTAATTTTGTTCAATATAAATGTCAATCATGTGACGAAATGAACCATTAACTTTGTATTTTGTGCGATGTGAAAATATGTTAGTGAAAAATACTATATTTAACTTTAGCGACTGATATTTTTAATTTTTTGTTGTATTTTTCGGGCAAATTATACAAAGAAAAATAGGTAAGGCGATAGTTCTTCGTTGTCCAATTTATAGTTTTCAATTCTCGTAACAATATTCGCCTACTCGCTTTCTCTGTCTTTTCCTTGAGTATTCCCTTCCCCGTATTACGTTCAATCGAACACCTTTTCCACTTTCACACACCGCACTCAATTATGCGTTTATTCATTACTCCAGACGTCGCAAATTATTTTTTTTACAGCTTTGCAGCTGTCAAGATTACTACCTCGGCTAATAAAACTTGTATTTATAACTTTACTTTATCATATTTTTGACACAATTTTTCGATGAAAATTACGATATTTTGTGGTGTAAAGCTGTAAATTTGTCAAAATTTGCACGGCCGGCCGAGCAAATTTGTAAAATTTTCCGAGATCGACGTTAAGTTGGCTGTTCTGGAATGTGACAATTCAGCTTGGAGTGAAAAATCTGAACTGGAAAAGCTTTGAAAGGTACAACGTTGCCAGACACATAGTTTGATATTTATAAAATGTAAGGTGACACATGTTGAGAATTATTATATTGTTGTTCTATAATCTCCGATTTTAATATATATTATTTTTATTCATAATACAAAATTATATAGGAACAAGTAAAGAATACGGACCGTTGAGATAGAAAAAAGAAAAAGAGTGGACGTGGTCCGCCCCTTTTTACTTATTTTAGTGGTATAAATAAAAATAATATATAAAAAGCTGATATTTCAAAAACTATTTATCCGATCTTCATAATATTGGTATCGTTAAAAAGATAATTAAAAGACCTTTTATAATATGCTTATGTGTAAATACGTAATATATATATTTTGACAAAAACAACAAAAACTGAAAAACGCACATTTTTTTTATAAAAATGTATATTTTTGTATAAGTTTGTCTTAAAGCCCATAAAAATACCTTTAATTTGATATATCATTTTATAAATTTAAACTTAAGATTTGTAAGAACTTTTGTTTTCTTTGTGTTGCTGGCGATAAGAAAATTGGTTATACTGAGAGTTATGATCCTGGATATTAAAGGTATTTTTATGGGCTTTCAGACAATCTTATTTTCACATACAATTAATGACGTATTTTTTAAAGAAAAACATAGTTTTTTATAAAAAAAATTGCGTTTTTCAGTTTTTGTTGTTTTTCTCAACATATACATATATATTATTTATTTACACATATGCATATTAAATGCATAAAAAGTAATATTCTAAAACCGTCGAGCTAGTCGGAATATTTTTGAAGTTGACTAACATTACAAATTGTGTTGAAACTTCAATATCCATATGTATTCCCACTTTCAATCTCAACTAACAGCAAACTTAAACATTTTTATTTTGAAAACCGTACAGATTGAACATTTCTAAAGTTTGCAAACATTTAAACAATGTTTCAAATTTTGAATATCAAAATATAACAAATTTAAAATTTTTATTTTTAAAACCGCTGATAGACAGCGTGATTATAATTGAAGTGTTTCAATTTAACAAATATGCATTCAAACTCAACAAACATTCAAATTTAGATTTGTTTATTTGGCTTTTTCGGTTCTGCACCTAAATGCACATTTATCGCATATAGCTCTTACTTGGCATCTCCATAGTTGATATATTGATAATAGTAGTGTTCTCGATGTCAATAGTTTGTAACAATTGTTACAAACTATCACGTTTTGGCGTTCTTGTACGCAAAAACTTGCAAGAAACTTGCAAAGTAGGGGAAATCGAGAGAGCGAATTGACATTTCATTTTGAGGGGAAGTTGATAACTTTAGGTTTGTACTCGTACTTCTCCAGTAAGAATTATCCAGTAAAGAAATTTCTTTGAATTTGACAACGTTCGCTCTCAGAGTGAAAAATATACCAAAAAGTACAAGAACGGAAAACCAGTAAAAACTTGCAAGTTTGACGAACAGCTGATTGAATTTTTGTCCGCATCCAAATATACAAAACGAAAAACGTTGCATTAGTGTTTTCCTGAAACATTCCACTAACGAAGCTTAACCAAAGGAACTTGTACTGGCTTCTTGCATGTTTGATACCCACATTTTATAATTTTCGCCTTTAAAACTCTTAAACAAAAATTTCCAAATTATCCAAATTGCAATCATCTGCTTTTGATCAGCTGTTTTTCCACTTGCAAGTTTTTACTGGCAAAAATTTGTCCAGTAAAAATTATCAACTTCCCCTCAAAATGAAATGTCAATTCGCTCTCTCGATTTCCCCTACTTTGCAAGTTTCTTGCAAGTTTTTGCGTACAAGAACGCCAAAACGTGATAGTTTGTAACAATTGTTACAAACTATTGACATCGAGAACACTACTTTTTACTGGACAAATTTTTGCCAGTAAAAACTTGCAAGTGGAAAAACAGCTGATCAAAAGCAGCTGATTGCAATTTGGATAATTTGGAAATTTTTGTTTAAGAGTTTTAGATGCGAAAATTATAAAATGTGGGTATCAAACATGCAGGAAGCAAGTACAAGTTGATTTGGTTAAGCTTCGTTAGTGGAATGTTTCAGGAAATCACTAATGCAACGATTTTAATTTTGTATATTTGGATGCCGACAAGAATTCAATCAGCTGTTCGTTAAACTTGCAAATTTTTACTGTTTTTGCGTTCTTGTACTTTTTGGTATATTTTTCGCTCTGAGAGCGAATGTTGCAAAATTCTAAGAAATTTCTTTACTGGATAATTCTTACTGGAGAAGTACGAGTACAGACCTAATGTTATTGCCTGCCATGAAATGTCAGTTTGCTGACTTGACAGCAAATGTTTCATTACAACTGTTAGTTCATTGTGTCAACATATTCAAATTGCATGTGAAGTTTTGGTCGGCGACGATTTTGTTTATTTGAGATTGATCTATTATTGATGTTTTTTCCTTATTCGACTTTTTTCGACAATTTTTAAAGTTCTTTTATGCAAAGAACACGTTCACTTAATAAAATATTTATCAGGCAAGAAATATCACAGTTGGTAGGCAACAATATTTGCCTGTGGTAGTTATGGCCTATCTCCACAAGCAAACTCTTATGTCGTGCCCATGGTCACATATGGTGCAGTGGCTTGGGGATCCAGGAGTGCTCGGACCTCGGTTAGACAATCTCTTACCAGGCTACAGCGCTTGGCGGGCGTGTGCATTACCGGAGCGATGCGCACGTGCCCAACAGCTGCGCTGGAGGTGATTCTGGAACTTGAGCCGCTGCACGTCACTAGCGACCATGTGGCCAAGCGAACCCTGATGAACTTCTCAAAGGAAGGTTTCGGCAGGGGTAAGTTGGTGTCGTCTAAAGCAAGGAACAGACTAGAACCTCAGCTGCCTCTGGTGGGCTTCCCCAGAGATGAGATTCACAAAAGGATAAGGTTTGACAGAAAATTTGGAGTGGAAATACACAGCAAGGCTACCTGGAGTGCATCCATACTGGACAACCACATTCAGAAAAGCACCCTGCAATGGTACACTGATGGCTCTAGGACTCCCGAAGGTATTGGAGCAGGCGTCCATGGTCACAAATCCAGCATCTCGGTTCCATTGGGGGCCTACCCAAGCATCTTCCAAGCGGAGGTCATTGCCATCAGTGAATGCGCCGAGATTAACCTGAGAAGGAATTACCACATTGAGACCATTCTCATTTCAAGCGACAGCCAGGCCGCGCTCAAAGCCCTCTCCTCCTATGAAATAAAATCATCATTGGTCATGGAGTGCTTTGAGAGATTGAATGCCCTGGCGGAGAGGAACCAAATCCAACTCCTCTGGGTGCCAGGACATAGAGGGGTTGGTGGCAACTAACAATCCGATCGCCAGAACAGCAGCTTCAGCTACTCCGGTTGGACCAGAGCCGATCCTGGCGGTAGGTCTCAGCACTGTGAGAGAGATGCTGAGAGATGAAACTAACAGACTGAAGAACCAACAATGGCGCAATACAGCAGACCTTAGACAGGTCTCTCCTTGGTGGATACAATACGAAAAGACACAGGCTGCTGATGAACCTCCCCAAGGAGAAACTAAGAATTATGACAGGTATTCTAACGGGTCACTGCAGACTAAGGGGACACCTACACAAGCTAGGAATCTGGTCAAGCGACCTCTGTCGCTTCTGTGACTTAAAAATATAAACTCCGCAGCATCTACTCATGGAGTGTGTTACTGTGGCGCGCAGAAGAGGCATGGCCTTTGGACGGCCGTGGCCGGATGAGCAACACATACACGAATTACCCCCGACAACCATACTAGGCTTCCTAGGGGTGCTGGGGCTTATGGAAGTGTTGTGATGTGAGCCGTGGAGGGCACAATAGACCCATCGATCGCAATGCATTCCTCTCATTTATAATCTAATCTATGTCGTGATAAATATGTCAGAAGATAGATTGCCAAAGGAGACCGCAAATTACTCAATATCAGAAGCTTTTGTCGGAGTTTATTGCTCGGCACTTATTGCCGGCAATTGTCAATTTGGTGCTTTCAGGGCGGTATCAGTGGTATCTTAATATGAAATCAAAAATTTAATCGTTTTATATTTGATTGTATGTTATTATGTACGTGGAAATGAAATAGCACATTTTCTGTAACATTTTAAAGCAACAAACATAAATGTTTGCTTATTGGCTGGAAAAGGCACTTAAGTTGTAAAATCAAAAAGTCAAAACGCTTTTATTTGGGAAATCATAGACATTTCAATAACAAACCTAAAAGTCAGGGCTGTTCTGAAATCTAATTGCCATCGGAATCCGAATTGAACCCGACCGTAATAGCATAACTATGTTCTTTAATTCTATCGAATTGTGTTTGTCAAAATTTATGTTCGAAACCAATTGTTGGGCGAATTTGATCTTTCGATTATTTCCGATAGAAAAAATCCAACGAAGTATTAATTAGCTAATAATTGCCATTTTATTAAAACAGTTTGAATCTAAGAAATTTAAGTTTAAATATAGTATTCGTATACTTTTGCAAATGCAGATTTATTGATTCACAAAGGGTAATAAATGAAATATTTTAATGAAATAAATCATTTGTTACTTTTATAATTTTTACTTTTTGTATTTCAATTAATGAAGTGGCAACACTTTCAGTTGACAGTTTTCTGACAGACGTCAACGCCGCACCGGCAGCTGTCACTCTTCCTTCTCTCCGGCAAGTAGCAAACATGGTGACAGGCGTAAGTAAAATTTTTCTAATTTTATTTGCAATAATCTGGAGCATCACAATATTTTAAAAGCAAATTCAATGCTTGCAAATTCATTTATTGAATGTACAACTGCTATGTAACTAATATTTATTGAAAACTTTCGTTATTCTTTGTTTACAGACGCTTTATACCTACCCAGAAAACTTCCGTGCGTACAAGGCACTCATCGCTGCCCAGTACTCCGGCGCTCAGGTCAAAGTAGCCGAAAACTTCGTTTTTGGCGAGACTAACAAATCTGCCGAATTTCTGAAGAAGTTCCCCAGTGGCAAGGTAAGAATGCGTTATAAATTCCTACCAAATAATTGCGTACGATCAGCCAACCTGTTTGACTGCGCCTTGCACACGTCATCATCGAATTTCACATTAATATATATATAATTTTTTTTTTTAATTTGCTGCTAGGTGCCTGCTTTTGAAACTGCTGATGGCCAGTACCTGTCCGAGTCGAACGCCATTGCTTTTTATGTAGCCAATGAACAGCTGCGCGGTGGCAAATGTGTACTTGCACAGGCTGCGGTTTTGCAATGGTTGTCATATGCCGACAACGAAATCGTACCAGCATCCTGCTCCTGGGTCTTCCCTCTATTGGGTATCTTGCCACAACAGAAGAGCAGCACCGCCAAACAAGATGTCACAGCCATTCTAACTTTGTTGAACGACAAACTACTAAACAGCACCTATTTGGTTGGTGAACGTATAACACTCGCCGATGTAGTCGTCTTCACTAGCCTTTTGCACTTATATCAGTACGTGTTGGAGCCGAAAGTACGCGGTGATTTTGGAAACGTGAATCGTTGGTTTGTGACCATCCTCAATCAGCCCCAAGTTAAAGCTGTTGTTAAGAATTTTGTTTTGTGTGAAACAGCACTCGCTTTCGACCCCAAGAAATATCCTGAATTCTTAGCTAAGACTGGTGGCGCAAGCGAAAAGAAACCACAACAAAAGCAGAAGGAAGAGAAGAAGCCAAAGGTGGAGAAAAAGAAGGAAGAGGAACCAAAGGAGGAATTGGATGCTGCTGATGAAGCTCTACTTTTGGAACCGAAATCAAAGGATCCTTTCGACTCGATGCCTAAAGGAACTTTCAATTTTGATGATTTCAAACGCTCATACTCCAACGAGGATGAGGCTGTATCCATTCCCTACTTTTGGCAGAAATTCGATCCAGAAAACTATTCAATCTGGTACGGCGAATACAAGTACAACGAGGAGTTGTCTAAAGTGTTCATGTCTTGCAATCTCATCTCTGGTATGTTCCAACGCCTAGATAAAATGCGTAAGCAAGCCTTTGCCTCTGTCTGCCTCTTCGGTGAGGACAACAATAGCACCATCTCAGGAATTTGGGTGTGGCGCGGCCATGACTTAGCTTTCACACTTTCACCCGACTGGCAGATTGATTACGACTGCTATGCTTGGAAGAAACTCGACGCCAGCTCCGATGAGACCAAACAATTAGTCCAACAATACTTCTCATGGTCTGGTACTGATAAGGGTGGTAGAAAATTCAACCAGGGTAAAATCTTTAAATAATTTTTGGACATACAGTACGAATATATCACACGCAAAAGAGATTTGAGCATGCTGCAGCAGTAGTCATCTCACCAAATGTGTCCCTAATTAAAAAGTAAACAGCAATACCCTATCAACCATCCTCTAGAAATAAACATACAAGCTCACAAAATATGATTGCCTTTTGTAATTAAAGTATTTTGGTTTCGGTTATGTGTTGTGGAAGCGCAGCAAACGCAACAAACTTTGATTAGCCAGCCGAAAAGTTATTTATATAAAAATAAATCTGTTCTTTTTTAAATAAAAATTTTGAAAAATCAAACTGGATATTGAAGGCGCAAACTTCCTGGGGGTATACGATTATAAAATTGCATGAAATGCTAAGTGGTGCAGTAGAGTTTAATCTCGTGAAAATATAAGTAGCTGATAGGGCAATGTTGAAAATCATCCCATTCAATTGGTAAATTTTAAATATAAGAATGAGAATTCCGATAGCTACCTCTTGTGAAGTAGGCAGGAACTAACACTTCATATGTATGTATGTATAAATAGGATTAAAATTCCAGAGACGAATCAAATTCGTTATGCTTTACAAATTATTGTATTTAATTACAACTTTAGTTTGACTTACTTGCTTTTAAAGCCTAATTCAACTGATTCTTTTAGGTAAATACATAATTTATATTAGAATGAGCATTAAAGCTTTACTTTACTGCTCACTAAAATGCGTTAGTTAGTTTAGAGGGATAAAATAATAATCCAACTGTTAATATCAAATTTTTCAATTATTGTATTACTCTGTTTTTTTTTTTTTTTGCTTCGATACAACTATCTGATGTGACTTGTATTTCTTGGCACTTTTAAACCCAACAACAATCCTAGGAGCAGCCACTAACATCGATAACAGCAAATTGGAACACATTTTTACTTCTTTCTCTGTACGACAACGGGGCCAACGTTATCGCCCGTTTGTTTATTATGTTCACCATGGCTACCGTCACAATAGGGCCACTAAACAATTATTTAAAAAAATAGTGATTAGCAATCAATCATGAAGAATTATGCAAAATTTGGCTTGTTAGGTACTTACGTTCTTGGTTTTCCAACATCGGCAGAAAGCAGCTTTATCGGCAATATTTTCAATGTCGATCATGTCGACGACTTTAGCTTCTGATTTACGTACAGATTGATTGCAACGACCGGAGCATCCCTTTTGCGCAGCCGGGCAAAAGGCCAGATATGAAACATAGCCAAGTCCAGCAACAACAGCGGTGGGAGGTATAAGCGCAATCCAATCCTTTACTACAATAAATTAAGCGTTAAAAACTATATTTAAATTTTCAGCTTAAGGCATTGAAGCAAAACTTGTTTAAAATTAGCTGGTAGTTTGACCCTTATAATCGCTAATTAACATCTTAATTAAAGCACACAAAAAAACATCAGCGGCAGCTTAATAAAATTGAATAACCACCTTGAAGGTCAAAGAACGACGCCGAACAGCAAAAGGTGTAAAATCGAAAGTTTTATGTATCGATGAATGTATTTGTTTAAAGCTTACACTTTAAACAGTAACAACAAAAAATATAAAATCCATTTATTTCAATGTAACTCTTGCGGTATAAATTCAATTTAATTATTTTAATTCCATAACAAATTGAAACTTCCAACTGCATTTTTCTATTTATATCATAGTTGTCTTTTACTATTTGCATCTGTCCATTTATTGTTGTACATATCAACATTAATAGATAAAGCACTGTGATTGTTGCATAATCGCAGAGTGTAAATACAAATATGTGCCTCAGAAACTTTGCCAAAGGCTCTAACGAAATAAAAAAACAGCGAAAAGTTTGCAAGTAATCTTTATAAAAACTAACGATTTTCTTTAATAACTATAAATATGACTAAATTAGCGCTCCTGGCATCAACATACATATTTTTGACCCCAATTAAAATGCAATGAAATGAAGTATGATCTAGTTTTTATCACCCTTTCTGATACACAAACAAACATTTGTATGAAAAAATTACATTACTTACATGACAATTTGAACCAACCCGTAATTGTATCGGGTATGGGCAAATTGGACAGATAGTCTGGAATAGTTGTCTTCACTAAGCTTGAAGCGGCCTGCATTTTGCTGATATTTTCTTGCGGCACAACACTTTCGATACAAGTTTTAAGCAGGTTTAAATCACTTTAAAAATCTTCGGTTTTCGCACGATGGCAAAGCGAACACACGTTACAAAATCAAAGCAATGTCAACGGAATGGGTTTTCTGATAATGGCGTTTGACAAGTTAACATTGTTTTTGACATTCCATTTTGTGTTTTCGAGGCATGGTTGCCACTACACTTTTAATTGTTTTATTTATTTTTTCCGCAATTTTAGTTTACCCGGTTTAAGGGGTATTCATAAAATAAATAAGGCGTAAGAGAAAAAGCAGTAATTAGGATAAGCAAAAACTGTAGAAACCACAGCAAGAACACTTTCAAATGTTTTTTTTAGAGAATTATCATAACCAAATGAAATTATATATTCATTTCTCAACCGTTTTAAAGCCGCTCTGTTTTAGGTATGGAACTCTTTGAATTAATCGTCTCTGACAACTGTTAGAGCTTTTGAATGGACATATGTACATAAAACTAACCTATTAAAATTATTTCACGTAGGGATATACAAAGATTACGTGTTAAAATTTCAGAACATGTTTATTTAGTATCCTACACTTTCAAGTCAGTAGTTTTATAATTTTTTGTTCGGTGAGGTTCAAAGTAACCCGACATCTCCACAGAAAATAGCTGTTGTTCTAACATCTGTCATTTTGGCAGGAAAAAATGACATAAACATTTGTAAGATGGCGTCAAACACGTAAGTTCTTTTAATAAAGCGTAAATATGCTGAAAATAATACAAGAAATATGTTTTCCTTCCTCCCAAATGCGTAACCATTAAAAAATGCAATAGAAAACAACTCAGTTGTTGCTTCTGAATGAAAATGTCTTCAATGTTGACCCCACGAAATTTATAGCGAAATGAAAAATTAGCTGTCAAAGTAACAAAGTGACAGCTCATTTCATACAATTGATACCAAGACATAAACGTTGAGATAAATGGCTGACATGAAGAAATAAGCGGCAGGCGTAATTGACAATATATTTTAGGACATCAGCTATTTTCTGTGGAGATGTCGGGTAAGAAAATAAATAAGCACAAATAAATACATACATACATAGTATTAAATACTATATATGCTTGATTTTAATTCAAAGGTCTACAAATTGCGTTGACTATGCAATATTATTTCACCGAGGCGCTTATTGACTGCCAATTTAGAACTTAATTGTTACCCTACAAGACACGACTAACCGAAATGCAATTCCCACAGTTGTTTCGGGTATTTATACCGTGATATCACTGTTAGTAATAAAATGAATAGGCGGTATTTACATACATATATTTTGCATACATACTCATAGAAACTTTACCTGAATCCTCTGGTAGAGCTCTCTGGTATATCATACCTTATTTAACCGAGAGTGTTCTTGCTGGGTATATCAGCATATTTTGGTGTAAACGTAGGGTTGAAAAATAAATACACTACAGTGGCAACCCTATTAATCTTTAATTTTTGACAACCACTTGCCACACGACAAACTCAAAAATATTGTAAGAAAATTTGTATTTCAGCAATTAAAAATGGGATGAAAGTAGTAATTTTGAAAGTTTTTTTTCCACTATCTGTTTTAAAAGCTTTCAGCAAATAAAGTCATTGCTGTCTTTCGATACCTTTTTTACTCAGCTTTTATGCAACATTGGGCAACCCGTGCAACGACATCAATTTTGCCGATTGGTCGCGACTGCGAAATAAGCAGCGCCATTCCTGTCAAATAAGTTGAACACGACACAAGTATTCAAGTATTTATTATAAGCCGCGTAAGTGTACCGAATGTAGTGGTTTTATGTCTCGAAAGGTGGTTAGAATAAGGTTAATGTGTGACGAATTATCTCAAAATTTTACATTTTAAATTTATTTTCATAATAACAAAGTGTAATGCCGAGAAAATATAAATTTTAAAATGCTAATTGGTGGCCTTCGTGAAACGCTAGGCTAGGATACGACGCGAATATCTGACCGAAAACTTCTGCAACGACGGCGAAGTCGCGCTGAAGTCGACGCAGACGCAGACGACAACGCGTCTACAGCCAAAGAGTATACGAACCAAATCGACACGAACCACCGGCAATCGAGGTAATCAGTGGAAGATGAAGTAAACCCGTTGGGGCATTGTGCAAAATGAATACGAATTGAAAGATATTAGTTGTAAAATGTGCTACAGGCAGTAAATTAAAATAAGAAAAAATGTAATGATTGATTATGGAATGGGGCAAAGCAGTGAGTGTATTCTTTTTAGAAAATTGGTGAATTGTGCGAAGCAGTGATATAAATGTTTGAAAGTGACTGAAGAGAAAATAAAAAACAGTGGACGTTAACGAATTCAACTTTGGGTGGTTCAAAGGGCTCATACATACGTACTTATTTACGTATGTATATACAAATGTATTTGTATTAAAAAAGAAAGAATTTATAAAGTAAACGAAGCAAGAAAGCGAAGGAACAAACAAAACGGGTGGTGTGCAAGTTTCAGCCACTATGATACGCCATTGCTTGTTCCCCGCGAATGTGTGTGAAGTGTAAGCGGTGTAAAATTTGAAGAAGCGGTGGAAAGAAATACTAGCAACAAGACAACGCAGCAGCGACAAAACGAATCAAAAACAAAAGCGGTTGCGGCCGTCTGTTGGCTTTTTTATATTGGCGGTCGACTACTGCAGCAACGTCAGCGACGGTGACGGTGACGGCAACACCGACAGCAATATCGACATCGGTGTGACCAAGCCCAAAAATCCAGTCAAGCACTACGAATTCATCAGCGCGAAAGTTCATAGCACAGAAAAGTATGAAAGAGCCAAGTTATTGGCCACAAAAGAGAACAAAAAAATATTGAAAAACTTAAAATTTTAAGAAGAACTTCCATTACAATACGAACAAAAGTGGTTAAAACAATCAAGTGTTTCGAACGAAGCTAGCGAAACTTGCCGATAAACAAGCAGCACATCAGCGGTAAATTGAAAAGAGTGTTGGCGCAGTTGCAAAATTGAATGATTAATAACTTTTTATTTAGCCACAAACCCTACGACTACTACTGATTGTCACTTTCCGCATTTGTGTCTACCAACGAATGTAGTCGAAATTACAATAAATAAACCTAGAAGCAAGTCAAACACCATTGTGAAGCTTCAACGGCAACGTTGACTGCATTTTGGTAGCAATACAGAACTATACAAGTCGACGAGTAAACTGCGTACATACAAACCTATTAAGGTGGTGTGTCGTGATCGCACTTTGTGCAGTGGCCAAGAATCGGTATATGTACACCTTCAGCAAGCGCCAACAGTAGGAGTATATACAACATTGGATTTTGTAACAGCGGCAACAGTAGCTTCTGCTGAGCCATTATAATGGCCGCCGAGGAACTGAAAGTGGTTTTGCGGCGCAATGAGCATTCCGGTTTTGGGTTTTCGCTGTTGGGCACCACAGGGCCACCGCATGTAATCTACGAAATACACGAGAATTCACCGGCTGCTGATAGTGCGGTAAGTGTAAATATTCTTTTTTTTTTTAATATACTATAAGGTTGGGTAATTCTAACACTTCTACGGCAACGACGTTTAGAAATGGGAGCGTTACATATTTCCTTTGTATAGTTGCAAATAAAAGAATTGGGTGTATACATAATTTAATAGCGAAATTTGATTCACATACGTACATAAGTTATCATAAAAACATTCAGAGTGTATGTATTTATTTTGAGTGTCTTACGTAGAGTGAATGCGGTCGATCCCAATGTTTCCAAACGTTTTAAGTTTTTTTTTTTTACTTTACTTGCTGCTTTTTTTTGGTCTTCAATTGAAAACCCAATTGGTGCGTAGTTATGCCTGTATAGTATTTGCTGGGCATGACTTCATCTTTATAGAATTCTTTCTTTCTATTTTTGTTATCTACCAAGTGTATCCGTTGTCAATGCTGTCACAGGCATTATGTGTGTTTTGTTGTTGCGTTGTACTTGGGGTACTTTAGTGCTTTCCAATTAGAAGTGAGCGAAAAAGACATTGAGCAAACTGGAAATGAAAACGGTCGGTCGGAGGTAGTGCGAATCCAACTGCGGCAAATAGTAGCAGCTGTGTATTCGCTCACATAACTTTAATATATAAATGTACATACATATGTATATATGTATGAATATATATTATATCAATAAATAAGATTCTGGCAAGTATTTTTAGCAGGTTTTTATCATAAAATATGTTTTTTAAATTTTATAAAAAAAAAAACTTCTAGTGAAAGCTACATATTAACCATTGCTTTTCTATGCAAACCCATTCGTCGCAAATTTTAAAGTTTCCATTTTTCATCTACGACTTCTTGCAGTTCATTTGCCTTTATTTTATTGTTATTTAATTTTGTTTGCTTTCTCTTCTTGGGGTGCGGTTCCAATTTTGGTTTTTCACATTCATATTTTACACTTGTACACTTCCTCCTTACATGCATTAAATATATTTTTCTTTGTTAGACGTTTGCCTTAATATCGTAGATATCTACATACATACATACATAAACACATATTTATTTATTGACTGTGGCTCGGCCAATTCCTGTTGCTGCGTTGTCACTTTCAATGAAAAGTTATTGCATTATCAAGGTATACATATGTACATATATCTAGTAATTCTTGTTATCCCATGCCTGGCAATAATATTATACCCGTCCATATGTATGTACAAAAGTTGTTTAATATTTGCCACCTGTCAAACAGCTGACCTGTGGTTTTAAGACGCTATCGTTTAACGATTTCATTTATAATATTATAGGTGATTTGCAGTGGCTCATCCTTAGCCAACATACATACATACATATCCATATCGCTGAATTACTTTTGCGCAAATTTAAGAAATGATTAATACTATTTATTAACGTGTATTGTACGACTCATATTTTATTAAGATTATTATAACAAACTGATAAAATTCGAAACACACTTTTGTGGTTATTTTTCATCAAATATGGTAAACACTTTCACAATATATGTATGTATGTATTTAAATCTGAACCTATCTTATCGAATCGTAAACAGTGCGTTCAGCTATTTCCATTTTTGGCCATCTAAATGTCACTTATTAGTTATTTATGTGCAAATTTGAATATGCAAGTGCATACATACATACTAACATATGCACATACATATATTATGAATGAACGATATCAGCGACTAAAGTACAAACCACTCAATTTGGGCAGGCATTTGATAATTGTGGTGTGATTAATGCCTTGAGTGATTAATTAAAATATTTGCTTTTCGAGTGGTGAGGAATTAATAACTGAACACATAGTGTGCTTTCGGAAAAATTTTGCTGAACTATTGAGCAGGAACTTAATTTTTAATTAAGACTAAACTTATCTATGTATGTACATATGTATGCATTAATGGATTAATAAAATAATCAGCAATATACTTGCAGCAAATTCGAAAATATTTGTATTACTTTCGCTTTTAGCTTTCATTACTGTCATTTGCGTTGAAAATCTAAGATCATGCCACGAATTTGGAACAATAAAAAAAAATATCCGCTCAATATCTTCTATTAGACACTTTAGTATTACTCAATCAACTATACAAATATTTGAGACTTTTAAAGTTCAATTTTTTTTTTTTTGTAAATCTGAATGTTTTCATCCAAATTCTTGTACATTTTTTAATACCTTTACTGTTGTTAGAAGGCTGATAAAGAAATTTATTTATTTATTATAATGATCAGTACATCGTCAACTCTTTACTGTACTTACGCACTTAAAATCACTTTATCTTTTGCACGGGCAATTCAATAATTTATGAATTCCAATACCTACTTCAGTTAAGTGGGGGCTCATCGTATGAAATATATACATAAATACATATGAATGTACATAGATACATACATATATTGTATATGTATGTATGTATAGGAGTTTTCGCAAAATAGCATTGGCCTTGCGATTTAAATTGTTTTTATCAACCGTATTTACATTATTGACACTGCAACTGATGTTATCGATAAACCGGAAATTGTCTAAATTTTTTTTTAAATAAAAACAAGTAATTTATTATTGGAAATAGATACTTTGTATGTACTTTTTATTTCTAATAAAAAAAAAATTTCTGAATAAACTAAAAAAACGAAATAATAATTCAACATAACCTCAAAACCGACAACTTGCTAAGTGTAGTATTTCAGAAAAGGCTAAATGCTTAAAGGAAAAACTCAATTGTATTTCAGAAAAACTTTAATAGAATTCAAAAAAGTTTAAATTTATTTCATTAAGCCTTTTCTGATATATGTATGTACAATTGTGCTTTTCGGAAATACATTTGCAATTTTCTGAAATAAGTACATTTGGATTTTTCAGTTACAATTTAACTTTTCTGAAATACATACATACATACATATGTATGTACATATGTACATGATACTCGTACATGTTTTTCTAAAGTACTTTTGGTATAATTGTGAAGTGAGACTCGATTTTTTTAAATCAAATTAAAATGGGCTTATTTCTTATTTAAAATATTTTTTTACACTAATGTATTGTTTTTAAGATCAAAATGCATTTAATTTTTTTTATTAAAAAATTGTTTTTCATATTAAAAATTGTTTTTTTTTTATACATATAGTTTTTTTTTATAATGTTTAAAAAAAATTTTTTTTACTAAAAAATGGATTTTTTTTATGGACAAATTATTTTTATAGAAAAGTTGTATTTTTTATTATTTTAAATACAAAAATACAGGATTGGAAATAGAAGGAGGACAAATTCAAAATTTCTTATTAAAAAATGTTTTATCAAAGCCGATTTTTTTGTTATCTTGGGGATGTATAATTTTTAAAAAAATTTCCCTGTCAGGGTCCCAGTTTCACAGCTCCTTCACAGCACCACTGGCACAAATACTAATTTCTTTGACTATTTATAATATTTGTATACAAATGCATTTATTTAAACATTTTGAAGATTATAAGACGCGATATTTTTTTTGAACTTGTTAAGTAATACAACAGTATTTATGTTGTTACTTAAAAATTAAAATTTTTATGTTTAAATTTTCTTTCCATAATTCTTTTCTACTAAATATGTGTGTGTTTTTTTTATTGCAAAATATTGCTTCCAACATATGTACATACATATGTACATATGTATGAATCTACATAAATTTGTTATTAAAAATTTCATTTTCGTTTTCTCTTTAGTTTTATTTTCGCTTTTCATCTATTGGATGCGCGCGCCGGACTCCTCGTCTGTCGCCTTGATTGTGACAATGGAGTTGTTGGCAAATTGTATTGGCGAATGCGTCTAAGCTAACTGGTTAATACCGGCTTGTCGTAAAATAGATAATGGGCGAAAACATTAATATGTGTGAATGTGTGTGAACGTGCAAGTTGGCTGAAGATAGAAGAGGAGCCGCTTAAGTAGTTGTTTGTATGTACGTACTTACATATATGTAAATGTAGTATGTATGTACATACATATGTATGTATTTTCAATGGAAAATATTAAAATACGTAATGACAAAAAAAGAGTAAAACATGCAGCAAATTTGGGAAGAAATTGTCGCAGTTAATGAAATAGATTGGGGAATAGAGCTTAGTTAAAATTAACTGTTTTTTTTTCGATGTTTGTTGGCACGATTTTTCGTCATCCCACCTTGTCGGACAAGTATGTAGGAGAAGAGATAAAACAATTTTTTTCCTCGAAAATAATAAAATTTAGTGTAAGGTTACGAATACTTTCCAACATTTAGACTCTACTTCAAAAAAATAGTCTTTTGAATTTGGCACCATCAATGGTGAATTGTGAAAAGTCATACAAAATCGTGTTTCGTTTAAAAATCATATGTATGTACATACATACATACATACATACATACATACATACATACATACATATCTATGTATGTATGTATGTTCATAAAAAAAATATAAAAGTCATGTAAAAAAAATATGTCATATAAAAAAAATTAAAATTTTTCGTTTGTTTTTTAAATCAAATTTTACTAAAAAAGTTTTTTTTCGCTTTATCATCTCCATTTTCATTTTAGTGCCGTCCATCGGATTTGTTATAAAGTAGTATAATTTTTTATTAAAAAATATAAAAATTTTGTGGTTTGCACCAAGTAGTAACATGTCCGACTTAAGTTAAGTTTGGTTGAGCAAACACTTTCGCTTGTTCACCTTTGGTTTAAAATTAACTTAAAAATCTATAAAAAAAAATTTAAATAGTGCGTGCTTTTTTGCGCTTATTTGTCTGGGTTATATTTAGCTGCAAGATTACGTAGCAATTTTGTTAAAAAAGTTATTTCAAAAAAGTAAAATATATAAAAAAATTTGAAACCAAAATAATAAAAATTTTTCTTTCTACATGTTTTATGTACTATGTATGCATGATTCAATAATAAAAGGTTCTGTAATAAAGCAGCTCACTCTTTCCCGCATGACAAATCGGCTCCTTAACTCATGAAGAATGTTGCATGTTTACAGTTTTCACTTGTAATAGTAGTATATTGTAAACTTCTTCATATTAAACAAAATGTTGGCATTACTGAATCATTTGTCTAATTTATACATTTTTTTTATTCGTTGACATTTCATTTTGTGATTGCGTGAATTTGGGTAAGTTTTGCAAAAAATCGTTGTTTTTTCCTAATATTATAACAATTTTTCATTTGAAACATATAACAATATCTTATTTCCAGTGTAATTAACCACAACACATATGTAGAAAGCAAACCTTCTATGGGATAAGTATTAACATTTACTGGCCAAGGATCTGGTGAGTAAATACGAGTTTTGTTTTTATTTGATTGCATCAATGATAAATCTATTTATTTGCAGGATATCTTTCCCCAGTCAGCGCAGCGGGATATATATAATTATGTATAAATATTTCCGTCGCCGATCGACTTGAGCTTTTTTCCTGCAGCAGATAAGTATGTATGCGAGTGTAATCATATCCCACACGACAAACACACACACGTAAGTAAAATGTAATATAGCAACTGAAACTACTATAAGGAAGTATTCTAATAAATATTTTTGTTTACAGCATTCTTCGTGCGTTTGGTGTTTTCCTGCCCAACTGCAAAGCTACCGTCTTCGAACTTTTTTGCTGCCTCAGACGCAGACACGCACACACACACGTAATAGCAACTGCAACGATTGGGAGAAATTCTAATAATTGAACCTCTTTGTTTACAGGTTCCCCCGAACGTTTGGTGTTTCCCTGCTAATTTACTAACCTTAACGAAGACTATACAAAATATAGTTTTTGTCTATTAAGTGCAAATAAAAAAAGGTTTTATCTCACAGTTTTCACTATAACCATGTTGTTTTATTTTTATTTTCACTTAAAAAATGTACAGGCCTGTTCTGCATTGAACAAATTTGGTCGGAATCGGAATATATACATAAATCCTTTCTCCTCGATTTGTTGTTAGTTTCTCCATATCTGTCAAGATCAGAGTTTATTAATTTTTTTCGGGGAATCAGAGAATACTTTAAAATCAAAAAATAAATGCAGAACAAACCTGTTAAATATGCAAAAAAATATATGTATATGTACTTAAATAGGCAATATCAAAAATTATAATTCAAATATTAAAACTGTGAAAGTTTGTATGTTTGAATGTGTTTCTTGGTAAATACATATGTATGTGCGATGGAGAACTGGAATGATGTTTTTACACACAACGGTTGATTTTTTTTGAATTAAATTTTTATAATTGGCCGGTTTAAATATAATTAATTCTCTATATGTTTTATTTGTATAAAATAGTGGCGTTAAATCTTTTGGGTAAACGCGGGTACAAGCTAGTTAAAACATAAATCAAATAATTACTTAAAAACCATCATATTTTAACATGTATTATACTTAGTACTTTTCTAGTACCTTTTCGCAAAAAGGGATCACTGTTCCCCCTTTCTGCGTACTTCTAAAATACAACTATAGATTAAGGAGTGTCAGAATTTAGCTGTCAGTAAGTACATAACCTTTTATAATTGAATCATGCTATGTACATATGTACATATGTATGTATGTATGTAAACAAAATAAATTATAAAAAAAAAAGGTTTCTTAATAGATTTTTAACAAAAAGTAGAACAAAAAATTTATTATTTTAAGTAGCATATATTTATTTATGTATGTATGTATGTATGTATGTACATATGTATGTATGTATATATTTTTAATAGTCTCTATATATCTATAAAATATTTTTTTATAAATAGTATAAAATCAATAATTTTTTTTCTTTACAGTAAAATTATTTAGAAAAATATTTTAAAAGAATTTAAAATTTTATAATAAAAATTTTAAATTTTATAAGAAAAATTTTAAATTTTATAACAAAAATTTAACAATCGTCTTTAAAGCCGGATCGAAGTCAAACACATTCAAATTTCTTTTAGGTAGAGAGATGAAATATTACATACTAAATTTTTATCGTCATGAATACACTTTTTTTAAATATTATAAATAAGTATTACAAGAAAAATTAAAAAATAAAATAAAAAAAAAATAAAAATAAAAATGTTGCCGCAAATAACGGGCGCATGTTAAATTACGATGTATCATTAAAAAAAAAGCGCAAATTAAAAAAACCAACTAAATATTGTTTTCTGATATTTTTATAAATATTTATTTAAAATTTTTTTAAATATTTATTTTTTTAGATAAATATTAATGTTTTATATTTATTAAAAAATAATTTTTGTGGCAAACAGCATAATTTTGGATTTAGTTAGTAAGGCCACCACTGTATATACATACATATGTACTTAGTATGTACAAACACATCTTTCGTACATTGCGTTGCTTTCCGATGTAAATAGTGTTTTTTTTTTTGGGTATTCTAAAAAATAATTTCATTATGCATTTCACTTAGGTTATGGCGCATCTCGAAATTGCTCATTAAAATATTTATATGAATCACAAAAGAAAGTTTCGGTCACGGAGAAGGTCAACGAAAGCGGCCGTTTATGATTGAGAAGCGTGTAATTAAAAAAAAAAAAACAACTATCGTAAAAAAGTTTAATATTCATAAATCCAATGTCAAGCAAAACAATTTCCTCCTATTATTTTTATTTTATTATTAATTTTTGGACTCTTGAGCGTTACTAGTTTCACGTCTAACCTCACACATTTAAATGCAAACGTTTTTAGTTTTTTTTTGTAATTTCAAGCAAAAACACGTACAACCGGCAAGTTGACAACAAACAAAAGCAAAAATATTGAACTTAAGCGGCCGGTTAACCGGTCGTGGCGTCGATTAAATTTTTAAACAAAATGTTATAAAAATGAAACAAACAAACATAAATAAATATAAAATATTTAGCCACATAAATTAACAATTTTTTTTTTTTGACATACACACATACAAACTTATGTACATAGTATGTTGTATGTACATACATATGTACATACATACATACTAACATAAATACATGTGTACATGCGCACGTGCTACACAGTCATACATATGTAAGTGATAAGCCTCGATCAGCGGCTTGACGAATGGTCTTTGTTTTGACGCTCACTCATCGCGAACAATTTTGAATAGATATTAAAGATTTAAAAATAAATGTTAATACACACATACATATGTATGTACATATGTATGTATTTCGATTGGGGTCTAGCTAAAAAAAATAATTCAGCTGTAAAGTTTTTGCATGGCCATTAAAATGTTTCGTTTGTTCCCCATTGGAATAAAAATTTTGTAAAAATGTGTTTGTTTGGAATTAAAAACATCAAAATTTTAAAATGTCTTTTTTCACGCTTAACTTTGGTCCAGAAAAAAAATAAAATTTTGATAAAAATCATAAAACAAATTGTTTTCTAACAATTTTTAATATTAAGAAAAAAATACGCAACTTTTTTTTTTAAGTTTTTAATAATATTTTTGTTTTTTAATTTATTTCAATACTTTTAAATAAAAGCGATGTTAATAAAAAAAATAAATTGCTGGTGTCCTCTTGGACAAAAATTAGACAGATGGCTAATTGTAAAAAACACACTACTTTCACACTTTTTTTATTTAAAAAAAAACTTTTTATACAACTTTTTTAATGAAAGGCGGACGAAAGAAAATGTAAACTGAACGAAATTTAGCTAAATTTTAAAACGATTATGCGCCAAAAAGTGACATTTTCAAGTTTTGTTTTTGAATAAAAACATCTACAAATATTATTTTTGTATAAATTTTCGTTGTATTTGAGCTCAAGGCCGTATTATAAATATTATTTTTAGCAAATCGTAGAATAAACGAAAGTTGGACAAACATTTGAATGATGAGTAAAATCGAATTTATTTTCTGCAATAAAAAAAAAAAAAATAAAAAAAAATAAAAATTTTAACAAATCTGATTTCTTGTTTATTAAATTTTTTTAGGTTTTTTATTAAAAAAATAAAATTATGAAACTGAGCTCATTCAATCAAATTTTTAAAATTAAAAAAAAAACCCATCAAAACAAAATAAATTGTATTAAATTTAAACAAATGTTTATCAAAATTAAAAAAAAAATGGAGTTTGATGCAGACTACAAGTTCACTTAATTTTAATATAATAAAAAGTGCGATTTTTAATATACCGTTCATTTTTGAGAATTTTGGGTGTGCGAATTTTCTTTCAAACAAAAAAACACATTGCATTTTTTCCATATAAAAAAAATTCGCTTTTTCGTTATATGGAAGAAAATGCGACCAAAAAAATTGTAATAAATCAAACATTAGTTTAGGTTGAATGTTGGCAGCTATGCAAACAACTGTATTAATATGAATAATATATTTTTATTTTTATAGATTCTAGCCTTTTAGATTAAGATTTATGTTTAATAATTTTAAATTTATCATATTAATCAATTATTTAATATATTATTAAAGACAAAAATTATAAAATTTGTGTTATTTTGTAATTTATGTAAGTATTATCCTTAGGAGGAAGTCCTCTCCATTTATAAGCTTTTTACGAAAATGATTAGCAATTCAATTATTAATTTTCAAAAATCAACCTAAACGTGCTTGTTTAATAGCAAAAAATGTGAAGTGTAGAACTCAAAATATACACAAATACAATAATATGCGGCGATATGACAAAAAATACAAAAAATAAATTAAACATTTTTTTTAATCTAAAGTTCTAGACAAATTATGAAAAATATTAAATTCGAACTTTTAACGGCTTTAAAATGAGTATGGACAATTTGTATATTTTTACGTTTTTTTCGGCAAAAATTTAATATTCTGTTCAAAAAAATGTTTTATAAAACTAAAGCTAAATGTTGAAAAATAAACAATATTTGCGCTAACTGCTCCAAGTTCTTTTTTTTAATTCTCAACAAAATCATTCGACAATAAACATTTTTGCTATTGCTTTTTAAATATTATTCAGCATTTAAGAGTGAGAATAATAAAAAAAAATAATGATATTGATGATAAAAATTTAAATTTAAAATTATAGTTCATACTTTAACAAAAACTGTGAAACAAAGTTTCAAACTTTATACAAAATTAATAAAAATTAAATGAATTTTCGTAAAATTTTTAACTTGTTATTTAGAACGTTAAAAGAATAAGGTTTGCACTTCTATAATCCAATAAATTGTCGTACAAGTTTCAACTGGCTCAAACATCGCAATAATTTTTGTATGTTTTTTTTTGAAAACTGTATGTTTAGAAACAACTATTGAAAAGTTACACGAAACAGTTTTAATATTTTTCAAACGTTAAATTTTTCGACTTCGAAAAAAATTTTTCCATATTTAGTAGAATTACATTTTTAGTTAAAAGTTACACAAAAAAGTTTTAATATATCTCAAACATTTAATTTTCCGACTTGGAAAAAAATTTTGCAGAATTTTGCAGAATTTCATTATTTTTTTCCCCGTAACTATTGAGATATCATTTGGAACAGTTTTTTTCTAAAATAGATATCAAATATTTTTTTAATTTTCTTAAAATCATATTTTTTCTCGTTTTTTGAAATTATTTGAAATAAAAATTTTTCACTTATAAAAATATTGTTTGGAATTTTGAAGAACTTTTCCTTCACTAGTCACTTGGAACTCTGTAACTTTTTCATACTCGGAACAAGTTCTTTGAGGAATTCATTAATTGCCCCTCAGCAGGTGTACGTACATACATTCATTTCTAAGGCTCCCTGACGACCATAGTTTTGATTTTGAGCATTTGATAAAACTAATTTAAATAAATCTTTTCTGAAATACCTGTGCGTTGTTGCGGCGTGTTATACCGGATGCAATCTTCAAGTTATGTGCGTACATACATACTTACATATGTATGTATTTCGAAAATTAAATAATGCTAAAGCAAACGAACCCAATTCAACTTAACAATACAATAAAATGCATTGTTCGCAACCGTTGGCCGAGTCAATTGTTATGCGCATGCGTCGCTAACGTAAACGACGTTATCAGCATTTTTATTTTTATTTTGATTTCAATACACACACATACATACATGCATACATACATGCATGTATGTACATATGTATATTCATGTAAGTAAGCATAGTTTCGGACGTGATCACATTTTTATTATATATCGTCTTTGACAAAAAAATATAATTTTGTGGGTACACTACGATGAAGTATAATGGTTGAAAACAAAAACAAAAAAAGAATCCTTATTTTTCTAACGCGTAAAAAACGTGCTACAATTGCAGAACGTTTGTTGGAAGTATAAATGTATAAAAAATGAATTTATTTTCCACTTAGAACCATTTTCAAAAATAGAAAATAAACTCACTTTCGCCAGTTTTCTATTGAATTTTTTAGGATGCCTGCTTTTATACAAACTTTAAAAATATAAACTAAAAATTTAAAAAAATATACATATATTTTCAAATTTTTTTTTCTACGCCAAAACTTATACGCATTCACACACTGGGTAATCACTTCGATGATGAATCATTATTTAACAATTATTCAATAGCTTCGCTTGTAAAAGCGAAAAGAAAGCAATTATACTTAATTAAACGTAATGAAAAAAAAAAAAATATATATAGAAATAATCAAATAATAAATAACAAAAGAGTGGTAGTCTCACTATTTTTATTTATTCTGATTTTAATTCAATCACAAATAATCTTTATTTATTTTCAGATTGTTTCTAATAGATTGCTAATGACTTGATTAAGTAAACAATAAATTTATCATAATACATCTGACCGGTTTGATAACTATTCATTATCTTAACTTATGCACATACATACATATACATATGTATATTTATTAGGGTGGCCCTAAAAAAATCGAAATTTGAATGCGATCAACCGCAGCTATGTGAAGTTGACATCGGATTTCAAAAAATTTTTTTTTTTAATATGGCAAAGGATTGTACTAGTTGGGTACCCAATTGTACCACCTTCTGTTTCGTTTGTACCCCTCCCCCCTTAGAACAGGGGGCGGAGGAAATTTTGAGCAGCATCGGAGTTATGTCGAAAAGAAAAATTTCTATAAATAATGATTCAGCAAGGATAGTACCTTTTTGTACAATTTAAATTTTTCCATTCAGACCAACCCAAAAAAAAAAAAACCACCACCCCCCCATTGAAAATTTACCATCGAACTCTTAAATTTTTTTTTATTTTGGCAATGGATTGTACTTGCTCCGCACACAATTGTACCATATTTCGTTCCGTTTGTACTCCTCCCCCCTTGAAGAAGGGGTAGAAAGTTAGATTTGAGCACCATCGGACTAATGTCGAAATACAAAATTTATTCAACTTTCATTATCAGTAACAAAGATAGTACAAACGACTCCACTAACTGTACTTTTCTATAGACTTCGACCCACAAAAGTACAAACATCAGGAACCAAGTGAGACAAAAGTACAATCGACCCAACAATATTGCAGAGTTTGTACAAACATTTTGGGCACCACCCAGGACCTATAGAGTAGTTTTCTGATGAGTACAAACAACTCCACTAACTGTACTTTTCTATAGACTTCGACCCACAAAATTACAAACATCAGGAACCAAGTGAGACAAAAGTACAATCGACCCAACAATGTTGCAGAGTTTGTACAAACATTTTGGGAACCTCGCAGGACCTGTAGAGTATTTTGCTGATAAGTACAAACGACTCAACTAACTGTACTTTTCTATAGACTTCGACCCACAAAAGTACAAACATCAGGAACCAAGTGAGACAAAAGTACAATCGACCCAACAATATTGCAGAGTTTGTACAAACATTTTGGGCACCACCCAGGACCTGTAGAGTAGTTTTCTGATGAGTACAAACAACTCCAATAACTGTACTTTTCTATAGACTTCGACCCACAAAAGTACAAACATCAGGAACGAAGTGAGACAAAAGTACAATCGACCCAACAATGTTGCAGAGTTTGTACAAACATTTTGGGCACCACCCAGGACCTGTAGAGTAGTTTTCTGATGAGTACAAACAACTCCAATAACTGTACTTTTCTATAGACTTCGACCCACAAAAGTACAAACATCAGGAACCAAGTGAGACAAAAGTACAATCGACCCAACAATGTTGCAGAGTTTGTACAAACATTTTGGGCACCACCCAGGACCTGTAGAGTAGTTTTCTGATGAGTACAAACAACTCCAATAACTGTACTTTTCTATAGACTTCGACCCACAAAAGTACAAACATCAGGAACCAAGTGAGACAAAAGTACAATCGACCCAACAATGTTGCAGAGTTTGTACAAACATTTTGGGCACCACCCAGGACCTGTAGAGTAGTTTTCTGATGAGTACAAACAACTCCAATAACTGTACTTTTCTATAGACTTCGACCCACAAAAGTACAAACATCAGGAACCAAGTGAGACAAAAGTACAATCGACCCAACAATGTGTCAGAGTTTGTACAAAAAAGGAAATTTTAAATCGTTGCGTAATATGATTAGCCGGTTAAAGTGTATATGACCCCTAATTACCTCCTACATAGCTCTTTCCACTCATATATTTTTTCGGCTGAGTAATCAAGAATTGCTTCAATGTAACTCACAATCGCGAGTTTGACAAATTCATTTAGAGCGGGATAGCGGTCCTCTCAATTGTGAGCGCAACGTGCATTCGAACGGTCTTCTGATACATATAACGTATGCTCTACGCTCAATAACGGGATAGAACAAACTTAATCTAAATGCTCAAAATTGCACACTCATCCAAAATTAATCTAGCGTGATTCTCTGTGGACAGTGGGCAATATACGATATTTTATTATCTTTTTGATTAGGTTTGGAAACTAAATATAAGACTTTCATAACAAAAAGAAGTAGTAAGATTTAAGTTTAAAAGCTAATATTCTTTCCAAATACATAAGTATATAAATAATACTAGAAAACGCAGCGAGCTCGGCCTGCACAAAATTTATAAGTAAATGAAACATTTTTTGAATCGTTGTTTACACATTTTCTTTTTGCAGTGGTTTAACGAAATTGTATTTAAATATTACTAATATCAATTCAGGTCAATTCAATACACTTTATCAAAAGTGTAAAATTTGTCGAATTGATTAAAATGCATCTGTTTATATTTTGCAATTATTAGGTGACTATTTTATAAATAGCAAATATGGCTTGAAGACAGGAAGACAAATTTGCTATCATCAAAAGTTTTAATGTAGAAGTGATTCACGCATCAGGACCTAACGTGCAACAGTTCAAATATTAAGTATCGTTGCATAAAAGAAATTATGATTGTAATATGATTAGCCGGTTAAAGTGTAGATGACCCCTAATTACCTCCTAGTTCTTTGCACTCATATATTTTTTCGGCTGGGCAATCGCGAATTGCTTCAATGTAACTAACAATCGCGTGACAAATTCATTTACATCGGGATAGCGGTTCTCTCAATTGTGAGCGCAACCGTACATTCGAGCGGTCTTATAATACATATAACGTATGCTCTACTCTCAATAACGGGATAGAACAAACTTACTCTAAATGCTAAAATTTGTACACACATACAAAATGAATCTAGAGTGTTTCTTTGTGGACAGTGTGTAATATACGATATTTTAATATCTTTCCGACTGGGTTGGAAACTTAATTTTTGATTTTCGTAATAAATAAAGGAAGTAACATTTAATTTTGTTAATAAATTTTAATTATATATGTTATTAATGTATACACATACATACATTTGGGAACATATGTATGTACACACATACTACATAACCAGACCACATTCACAACATTCAGATATGTAAGTACAAGTAATAAAAATTGAGCTATTTTATCTGTAGTAATATGCCTTTGCATTTTGTTGGACTTTTGTGTCATTTTGAATAATTGTTGGCCGTCATTACTTTTTAAAAACTCAATAAAATCTTTGCAATTCTTTAGAAAATTTACTTATGTTTGGACTTCACTTCCAATTGATTTTACTAAAAGGCGATTTCTGCTTTTATGCCACGCTGCAAGCATTAAACTAAAAATTCTCTCATTCTGTGAGCATTTAAATAACCAAATTTGAGATTGAAAAATCAATGCAAATCAACATTAATTCAAGCAATAATATGCTTAAACTTAAAAGTTATATTTTTTTTTAACATTAATGAGTGTCTACGGGCTTTTTCAGCTATTTGATTACATTGTACTCATCAATAGTATTTTGTGCTCTTTCGTAAAAAGTAAAAATATAATATTTCAAAAACATGCAGCGTATTATCAATGACGCATTGAGGAATCAATATGCATTACATATTTTTGATAAGTTCCTCGCTCATTTATTATTTTTTTCTGCTGTGCAATAAGGAATTGTTCCAATGTAACTCACATATCCGATTCTGAAAAATTTACTGAGAGCGGATTAGCGGTAAATAGATCAGCGCAATCGTCGTTTCTCTCAATTGTCAGCACAATCCTGCATTCTAGCGGTCTTATGGAATAACGGGATAGAACGATCACACGCTTAAATTGGGCGCACTTGCATGTACATACATACATACATACATATGTATACAAAATGAATCTAGAGTGTTTCTCTGTGATTTGGATAATGATTTTTAGGTTTTCATTAAAAAGAAAAGTAGTAAGGTTTTAATATTATAGCTAGTATTCGTTCCAAATTTATATATATAATATGTGACTATCATATTAAGAAGTATTAAGCCATTTATTACCTCTTCGCTCTCCTCATTAATAAATTTTTCTGCTGAGCAATCAACAATTGCTCTAATGTTACTCACACACCATTCACTGAGAGCGGACTAGCGGTAAACAGATGAACACAATCGTTGTTCCTCTCAATTGTGAACGCAATCCTGCATATACATATGTAAGTGGCCTTGAGCAGAACAGAACGAGCTCAACGAGCGTCTGTTTTTCTGTGGACAGTGGGCAATATTTTACTATCTCTCCGACTGAATATCAATTTTTAGTTTCAATAAGAACTAATAATCATGCATGTTGTCAAGAAAAATGTTTATAATGAAAACCAAAAAGTATTAACACTAGTACGAGTATAACATTTATATTGTATATAAATAAAATCTTTGATAACCTTTTCTTTAAAACCTTTTTTTAGAAGCTGACTATGTCATTTTGTTGCTATATCTTTTGCAGGTCTAGATTGTACTAATCATAAAACAATTGAGCACGGCCTTTTGTGACATCGTACGTGTATCTCACCCGGTCCCTGATGTTTGTACTTTTGTGGGTCGATGTCTATAGAAAAGTACAGTTAGTGGAGTCGTTTGTACTCATCAGCAAACTACTCTACAGGCCCTGGGTGGTGGCCAAAATGTTTGTACAAACTCTGCAATATTGTTAAGTCGATTGTACTTTTGTCTCACTTGGTTCCTGATGTTTGTACTTTTGTGGGTCCACGGCTATAGAAAAGTACAGTTTGTGGAGTTGTTTGTACTCATCAGAAAACTACTCTACAGGTCCTGGGTGGTGCCCAAAATGTTTGTACAAACTCTGCAATATTGTTGGGTCGATTGTACTTTTGTCTCACTTGGTTCCTGAT
This sequence comes from Philophylla caesio, assembly GCA_963971545.1. Taxonomy (NCBI): domain Eukaryota; kingdom Metazoa; phylum Arthropoda; class Insecta; order Diptera; family Tephritidae; genus Philophylla; species Philophylla caesio. The sequence goes on along the minus strand of OZ020604.1, from coordinate 35,623,337 downwards.
GTTTGTACTTTTGTGGGTCCAAGGCTATAGAAAAGTACAGTTTGTGGAGTTGTTTGTACTCATCAGAAAACTACTCTACAGGTCCTGGGTGGTGCCCAAAATGTTTGTACAAACTCTGCAACATTGTTGGGTCGATTGTACTTTTGTCTCACTTGGTTCCTGATGTTTGTACTTTTGTGGGTCGAAGTCTATAGAAAAGTACAGTTATTGGAGTTGTTTGTACTCATCAGAAAACTACTCTACAGGCCCTGGGTGGTGCCCAAAATGTTTGTACAAACTCTGCAATATTGTTGGGTCGATTGTACTTTTGTCTCACTTGGTTCCTGATGTTTGTACTTTTGTGGGTCCAAGGCTATAGAAAAGTACAGTTTGTGGAGTTGTTTGTACTCATCAGAAAACTACTCTACAGGTCCTGGGTGGTGCCCAAAATGTTTGTACAAACTCTGCAACATTGTTGGGTCGATTGTACTTTTGTCTCACTTGGTTCCTGATGTTTGTACTTTTGTGGGTCGAAGTCTATAGAAAAGTGCAGTTATTGGAGTTGTTTGTACTCATCAGAAAACTACTCTACAGGCCCTGGGTGGTGCCCAAAATGTTTGTACAAACTCTGCAATATTGTTGGGTCGATTGTACTTTTGTCTCACTTGGTTCCTGATGTTTGTACTTTTGTGGGTCGAAGTCTATAGAAAAGTACAGTTATTGGAGTTGTTTGCACTCATCAGAAAACTACTCTACAGGTCCTGGGTGGTGCCCAAAATGTTTGTACAAACTCTGCAATATTGTTGGGTCGATTGTACTTTTGTCTCACTTGGTTCCTGATGTCTGTACTTTTGTGGGTCGAAGTCTATAGAAAAGTACAGTTAGTGGAGTCGTTTGTACTCATCAGCAAACTACTCTACAGGCCCTGGGTGGTGCCCAAAATGTTTGTACAAACTCTGCAATATTGTTGGGTCGATTGCACTTTTGTCTCACTTGGTTCCTGATGTTTGTACTTTTGTGGGTCCAAGGCTATAGAAAAGTACAGTTAGTGGAGTCGTTTGTACTCATCAGAAAACTACTCTACAGGCCCTGGGTGGTGCCCAAAATGTTTGTACAAACTCTGCAATATTGTTGGGTCGATTGTACTTTTGTCTCACTTGGTTCCTGATGTTTGTACTTTTGTGGGTCCAAGGCTATAGAAAAGTACAGTTTGTGGAGTTGATTGTACTCATCAGAAAACTACTCTACAGGTCCTGGGTGGTGCCCAAAATGTTTGTACAAACTCTGCAACATTGTTGGGTCGATTGTACTTTTGTCTCACTTGGTTCCTGATGTTTGTACTTTTGTGGGTCGAAGTCTATAGAAAAGTGCAGTTATTGGAGTTCTTTGTACTCATCAGAAAACTACTCTACAGGCCCTGGGTGGTGCCCAAAATGTTTGTACAAACTCTGCAACATTGTTGGGTCGATTGTACTTTTGTCTCACTTGGTTCCTGATGTTTGTACTTTTGTGGGTCGAAGTCTATAGAAAAGTACAGTTAGTGGAGTCGTTTGTACTTATCAGCAAAATACTCTACAGGCCCTGGGTGGTGCCCAAAATGTTTGTACAAACTCTGCAATATTGTTGGGTCGATTGTACTTTTGTCTCACTTGGTTCCTGATGTTTGTACTTTTGTGGGTCGAAGTCTATAGAAAAGTACAGTTAGTGGAGTCGTTTGTACTTATCAGCAAAATACTCTACAGGTCCTGCGAGGTTCCCAAAATGTTTGTACAAACTCTGCAACATTGTTGGGTCGATTGTACTTTTGTCTCACTTGGTTCCTGATGTTTGTAATTTTGTGGGTCGAAGTCTATAGAAAAGTACAGTTAGTGGAGTTGTTTGTACTCATCAGAAAACTACTCTATAGGTCCTGGGTGGTGCCCAAAATGTTTGTACAAACTCTGCAATATTGTTGGGTCGATTGTACTTTTGTCTCACTTGGTTCCTGATGTTTGTACTTTTGTGGGTCGAAGTCTATAGAAAAGTACAGTTAGTGGAGTCGTTTGTACTATCTTTGTTACTGATAATGAAAGTTGAATAAATTTTGTATTTCGACATTAGTCCGATGGTGCTCAAATCTAACTTTCTACCCCTTCTTCAAGGGGGGAGGAGTACAAACGGAACGAAATATGGTACAATTGTGTGCGGAGCAAGTACAATCCATTGCCAAAATAAAAAAAAATTTAAGAGTTCGATGGTAAATTTTCAATGGGGGGGTGGTGGTTTTTTTTTTTTGGGTTGGACTGAATGGAAAAATTAAAATTGTACAAAAAGGTACTATCCTTGCTGAATCATTATTTATAGAAATTTTTCATTTCTACATAACTCCGATGCTGCTCAAAATTTCCTCCGCCCCCTGTTCTAAGGGGGGAGGGGTACAAACGAAACAGAAGGTGGTACAATTGGGTACCCAACTAGTACAATCCTTTGCCATATTAAAAAAAAAATTTTTTTGAAATCCGATGTCGACTTCACATAGCTATCAACCGCTAGTATTGTTCTACATACATACATACATATATCGAAAAGATATGCTGCTATTTTTCATTCTAAAATCAAAATTTAATTTTAAGAGGTAACTCAAAGCGCACAAAATTTCCCATGAATGAAATGAAATTTATTTATTTATTTACTATTTGAAAAATAAGCTTTCGTAGAAATTATATATGTATGTAGAATGTTTGAAAATCGATTATTTTTACTCGTCAAATTTTGGTTCTCTTCACGAGAGTTCAATGAAAAATAACCAATTGTTTATTTAATAACTTTTTAATGAGAACGTTTTTTGTAGAAAACAAGCTATGAACAAGCTTTAACTGTTGCCTAATCGCCGACATACAATTTTATTTTAAATATTTTTGAGCTTTCAGGCCGATTGGTTTATTTGGAAAATTATTAGGAAAAAACAACAATACTCAAAGCGGTAGAAGTTATATGTAGTACTATTTCGAAAATCAACACATACATTTCCTCATCAGACTTTTTTCTTCTTGGCTTCTGCGGGAGTTGAGTTGTTTCTCTTTTCCGTTTATGAGGCTAGCACTGCGGCTATTCTTGTAGCGAAAAAGCTCTGCTTAAAAGCTGCTGTATTGGTCCGATGATTTTACTGTAGGCAATAATTTGCGGCGCCAATGTCAATCTGTCCGCGATCAATACGAAGCGCCAGAATGTATTACCAAGAAAACTTTTTTATGTCAAATCTTACTAGTTTATAAGCTTGATTTTTCATACCAGGAAACACCAAAAAGTGGTACTTGGAACCAAATTAAAACTCTCTTTTTGTCCGCGGAACGCTGACTTCCTGAGAGTAACGTCAGATATGTCGTCGGGTGGTGGCTTTGGCGCGAAGCTCCTAAGTGCATGCCCCCGACTGGCTGTGACACCTGCATACGAGTATATATGCGTTCGTTTAAGTATAACTTGAGTAATTTTTCATATAATTCTTTGGTTTTTTTTTCTTGCACACTTCCATTTTTCATTTCCATTTTTTAACTGCTTAGTTAGTCAGTCATGTCTCGCCAATAACTTTATTGACATCAGCTATAGACATACATACATAAATACATATGTATGTATGTGCAGTTGTAATCGACCCACGCCCAGTCGATATAATCGTAAATATGTATGAAAGTACGATATGTTTGTATGTACGTACATGTAACGATAATCAATGATGATTTACTTGATATATTCCCCTAACGCTTTGCTCATTATGTCTAAGTATGCGGTGCGGCGCGGCACGGCGATTATATTAATAATTTTTATTTAACTTTTCATTTATCACTTAATCACCGGACAAGTAGCCAGTTTTTCTTCACTTCACTTACTGCTGCATTGTTGTTGTTAATTATGTATTTAAGTGCATTTCTTTATTATCACTCATCTCAACTTGGCTACCGGCTGCTGAGGTTGCTGGTTGCCGGTTGCTTCGGCTCCCGCCTTACTGTAAACCTGCAAGTATTGTGCTATTCATTGACATTTATTCCCACTGCTGCTGCAATACTCGTACTCACATGCACATATACGCATATATGCATTGCACGGTGTTGCCACATAACGAGTTTCCTAATTCCGTGGTACTAAAGATTTTTCTGACTTTTAAATTGTGTGACGTTGAGATAATCGGTTGCAACTTAAAAAATTAAAATATCCTCCTTAAATCAATCAATTTAGATTAGTTTCCAATAACTTATAAGCGATAATAAATCGTATTATAATTTATATTAATATACTTATATAAAAACACCTTCAATCGTCCCAAATTTCGTGGCAAAAATTTTTTAATGTACCTAATTCCGTGTAAAGATGCACAGATTTTACGCTATTCAAAAATAATAACTTATGTTTTAAACTTAAAATTAATTATTTTTCAAGCACAAAATAAAATTTTTATTTACCAATTTTTTAAATTCATACCCATATTTCCACTTTTCATTAACACTGGCGGCCCCAATTTTTTTTCAGGACATCTGAATCATCGGATCTCGTTAAACTATTTTTAGCGTTTTTGCTGAAAATAAAACTATACTCTGTGGAAGGCAATTTTATAAGAAAATTGTAAAGTAACTGCTTTTTCAATACCAGTTTTAAAAATTGGCTCTTTTAAATTTATACCACGCAATTAGGTGCTTCTCTTTTCGCCGCTTGAATGTAAATGCGTGGTATACCACGCAATAAATTTATTAAAATATTAACAATTCGCTTAGAAAAACTGTAGCACGGAATTAGCTCAGCAATTTCTTTAGGGTTTAATTTAATGATGAAATGGCTTTGTGGAAGGAAGTTTTCTAAAAAATTTCATCAAATTAACAAAAATTTAAAGTGTTAAAACCCCTTATTCCGTGATAGGCACTGAATTAGTTACTTACATTGTAAACGAAAAATGTACATAATTCCCTGAAAGAGAAATATCAATTTTTAAGTAGTAAAATTTATTTACATGTATTTAGATAGTGCACAAATCAATTAACTGATGTTGATCGAATGCCAAAATCAAATCATAGTTCGAAAAAGTCCTATGATTTAAATTTCACAGCCTTAAGTATATATACATGAGTACTTACCCTGTAAGCCAGCTACCAGCTAGAAATCTGGTTAACGGGTGGGTTCCGTTCACTTGTAGACAGTTAAAAAAAGTAGCTAATTTTGTTCTAGCTGTGTGAAAATATAAACCATTTTTTTATATACCCGTGACGAGCCGTCTCCCTGGCACCAATCGAATTTTCGATTTCACTGAACTACAGCTGAACTACTCAGATTTCTCCTAATGCAGCTAATATTATGGTAAAAATGTAGTTAATGCTACCATTTCTACCAGTTAATGTTTTGGTGAACTTTTAGCTAATGCTACTTTCGTTACAGCCTAATGTTTTGATGAGCTTGAAGCTAATGTTACTATCTGCACAAGTTAATATTCTGGTAAACATGTAGTTACTGTTAACATCTGCACTAGTTAATATGGTAACCAATTTTTTAAAATAAATAGTACAAGAATATTTCTTATTGTTTTTTTTTTTATATTTTAACAAAAAATAAATATTTATATAAAAAATTATTATTAAAAATATTATTTTATACAATCAAAGATAAAATATATACAAAACATACAAATTTATTAAAATTAATTTTTTAAACTATTAAATAACAATATTTCAAACAAACAATAAAATAAAAGTGCAACCAAAGTTAAGCAATTTGTTCATGAAACCACCCACGATTCACTACGCCACAACCAACCAAGGATCGCTGCTTATTTTTTGTAAGCTTCCCCACAACTGCTTGACTTCATCTTCCCAGCCGGCATTTTCAATTGCAAAAAATTTCTAATCGATTAAATACTGGCTAGGTCCTGCATGTACATACATATGTATGTACAATTTGCTTCAGCTGCAACTGCTAAAATGTATAACATTTAACTTTGGGTGATTGTGGCGCAGCGATTCTTGGGTGGTTGTGGCAAAAATCTGAAAAATAGAAAATTTATAATTAATATATGTATGTATGTACATAAATTACAAGACAAAAAATAACTTACCAAAAAAAAATTCAACAGCGATCCTTAGTGGTTGTGCACGAGGTAACAATCTGAAATGTTTAAATACAATTTTCGTTGTTTTGAATTTTTTTTTGTCACAGCCAGCCTACTTACATACGTTGAAATGCTGATTTAGTTCATGCCCCACTTTGTTCAAAAAACTGTCTTGCTCCTTCTAGCACATGAAATTGTTTTTGGAGTACGACATCACTGCTCTAACTTTAAGACATTTTTTCGACAGTTCAAAAAAAATTTATAACTGTGAGCGTGAAATCACCTAAAATATGTGAATGTGTATGCAATTTTATTTTATTTCAGGGTGGTTAGAGGTGGCTTGCAGAGTAGCATTTTGCTTACACACCTTCATATGACATTTTTTTTTTCTGAGGTACCACTCTTCAACTGCTCAATAATTTAAACATATTTGCCATGAAATTATTACTGTTTCAAATTTTAAGTTTATTCTAGTATTTTTTATTTTATGTATCATAGCCCCAATTTCGGAACCAATAACAACAAAAGATCAGAATAAAAAAATTTTGTAGCTATATTGATTGGGGTTCCCTAAGATATCTTACTGGTAAATATTGTATAGTAACGGGCAATTTACATGATTTAAGTACCTGAAATTACAAATACCATATTTGTTTTCTACAACGACAACCTGAATGATAATTATTATTGTTGTTGTTAGGGGAAAATAGCACTGCGACCTTGAGACCAATTGTGTCCCCTACTTGAATTAAAGAATTTTCTTTAGTCTAACTTCCGAGATAAACCTTAGTATTGAGCCTAAGTCTCTGGAAGCTATACCACCGCCCTACACCTTTTCCAACAGTATTTCAGAGAAACACAATGGTATTTCAGAGAAGATCAATTGTATTTTAGAAAAACTCAAATGTATTTCAGAAAAGGCCAAATGTATTTCAGAAAATACAAATGTATTTCAGAAAATACAAATGTATTTCAGAAAATAGAAATGTATTTCAGAAAAACGCAAATGTATTACTTTCTTACTTTCTGAAATACATTTGTGTTTTTCTAAATTCAATTAATCTTTTCTGAAATACATTTGCGTTTTTCTGAAATACTTACATTTGTGTTTTTCTGAAGTCCTGTTGGAAAAGGTGTAGATATTTTTTGCGTTTGTGCATCAATGCGCAGTACTTCTCCAGGACGCGTTTAGAAATTTATTTCTCTTCCTTAAAAACTTTGATTTAAATTTGTTTGTATGTGGTTTTTAAGTTAACGAAAAATCCCCGTTTTTAGACAAATAATATTGCGAATATCGTATAGCAATTCGCTCGATGATTTCATTTCAAAACATTTTGGTTAGATTTTCAAAAAGCTCTTGCTAGGAAAATAAGTTGTTAAGTGGCATCTCCGTCATTGCTTTCTGACTGCGGCCATTTACTCGTTACTCGCTGCTTTAAATGCAATGTTTTATTTGAATGCATTGCGAAATGCAGTTCGACTCAGTCAGTCAGTCGTTTTGTGTGTAGTTTAGTCGATGTTTCCCTCGGTGCGACTGTCATCTTGTCTTGCAATTGTAATGCCAATTGATTTATGTCTATCAGTTATGCGAGTAAACAAACAAACCAACAACCTACAGAGCTGCATACCAAAGTATCTACATACATACCATACATACTCGTACGTTCGTTTGCGTATAAAAGTATTACTTTTTTTTTGTTGGTGGCACTGTTTTAATCGTTTTTTTTTTGTCTTGTTGCCGCTGTCATTATCATTTTCCATTAAAAATGTTAAACTTGCCAACAATCAGCATTTTAATGCATCGATATGTACATATGTTTGTTTGTGTGTGAGTATCTGCATTTGTTGTACGAGTACGTGCGAAATTGTTAAACAAATAACAAATGTGCCGGCATAACGCCAGCTCCATGAAATCATTAGTTGTTGTTTATGAGTGCGAGCGCACGCCACGCATTAAAATAATGAAAGTTTTGTTGTTCGACAAGGTACACAATTTTAAATTTGTTTCTTTTTTCTTTCTTTCTCTGAAATCAATTTGTTTTACGTTTTTTCTTAATTATTTTTTTTTCGGTTTTTTTTTTCGTTTTTTTTTTTTTCTTTAATTGGCTTTTGGCAGCTAACTAAGCTTACCGGTCGATTCGCAGCAGACAATATTGCTTTTCACAAATATGTATTTTCGCTAGCTTGTTGTTGGTGGTTTTCATCATTTACATACATACGTACATACATACTTACAGACATACACACTTTTCTCCATATTTGCTTGTCACCTCAAGGCCGCTCTTCATTTTGGCTATTTTTGTTGCGTGCGTGTAGGCTCTGCAAGACAATTGAAATCGAAAGTTTCCAATTGGCCGAATAACAATCAATAAAATGTTGGAATGAAAAACTAATTTGGCATAAGAATTTGTGTATGCAAGTTGTTGGTTTGTTTTCACATTGAAATATTTTATAAGTAGTTAGTGACCTTGTCAATTCTTAAGTCAATTATGTAAATGTTGATATGAATAGGAATAAAATAGAAGTGTTTACTAATAGAATACGAATTTGCCTTCGATTAAAACGAATTATGTATTATAACGAATAATGATTTGATTTTAGTTAGCACATATTTTTTAATCATAATAAATCGATAACTTTTATTCACTAATAATCTGTCACTTGTAGTCATATTTAACCTTTAGCTTAGTAATAATTAATCAATAACTTCAAATAATTATTCTGAAGAACTTTAATTATAATTAGGCGATAACGTTTTCATAACTGTACCAATATAATACAATTGTAATCAGAGATAATCGATTACTTTTATCATCCCGGATTGATCCTTTTTATTAAAACTAAACAATAATTTGTATACCTATCGACAATTTGTATCAAAACTAATCGATAGTTTTATTAAAACAAGTCGTTTTTTTGGTTAACGAAATAAATACGGAACAACAGACCTAAACTGAGCAAAACGAAAAATGACACTGAAGATGGCACAACGCCGAAACGGGTTTGTCTTCAAACCAATCTTGACAAGGGATGACGGAAAATCGTTCCAACAAATATCAACATTCCACCCTGTCGGGCAAGAAAAAGAAGAAAACAATAAAGTCTAGTATCATAAAATCCAAAAATTTTTCATAACTTATCGACATTTTTACCATAACAAGTCGATAATTGTTATCGTAATAAGTCGATATTTTTATCATGAAAAACCGATATTTTTTTATAACTGATCGATAATATTTTATCATAACTTATCCATAGTTTAAATAATAATTGATAATTTTTATCTTAAGTGTTCGATAACTTCTATCATAATTAATTGACAATGATTAATTCGATCATGATTCATAATTATCGTTATACTAACTCAACGCTGTTTTTCTTTCATAACGAATCGATAGTGTTTATCGTAATTAATCGATACTTTTAATCATAACGAATCGATATTTTATATCGTAACTGATCAATAATTTAATAATTGATAATTTATCGATAACATTTAATTTTAATTTATCGATATATTTTAAGCAGATTAAATCGATATATTAAAGCCTTTAAAAACCAACATCGTAACGAAAGAAAGCAAACTTAACTTTGTCGTTTGCCTTGTTTTGTATAAGAACAAAAATATATAAAATTACGTGTGCAAAACTTTCCCTTTTGTTGCTAACGATAAAATGGGAAACTGGTCTCGAAGAGCGGAAAGACTTAAATCGACGGCTGTGATTATGTTATCGATCTCATTTTTATCTATATTTTTGTTGCTATGTTTACCAATATACATACATATGTACATATGTACATACATATACATACATACATATATGTATTTAATATTATAGTTTAGAAAACAAATTTTTTTTTAGAACTTTGCATGTGAAAAATCTTTGGGCTTGTAGGTGGGAGGTTTTTTTTTATCTCTTAATAAAAATAATTTTTTTTGTTTTTTTTTCTTCCTTCGCTATACTCTACTTGTACATAAATACATACATACTTACATATATAAGTATGTCTGTACCTACATACATACATATGTCCTTAGTTTGACGAAAATTAAGCTGATTTTTAATTTTAGCACCATAATCAATCATCGATTTTATTTATTGTTTACTATAAACATTTGCGCATTCTGTGGAAATAAACAAAAACAACAATAACTTCGGTCACAAACAATTGCTATTAAAATTGCAAACAGATGTTTTGAATTTGTTTTCGAACCAAATTTTATAAACAAACGTATTTTGTATTTCTTCTAGAGCGTCACAAATGATTTGTATTTTTAATTGGTGAACTTAAAAATTTAAATAACTTTTGACAGCGTTGACCGGCAATATTGAAGGTGAATTTTAGCAATTGATTTCAATTTAACGGTGATTCATACATATATGTAGTTGTTTCTTAATAAAAATAAATTAAAATAATTTTTTTCGGTATATCGAAAAAGAAGTTCTATTTTGAAGTTTTTTAAGTCAGACAACTGAAAAATAGTCGAAAAAGAAAATAAAATTTTCTTTCACGTAACATAATCGCCTTTTGTTAGTTGGCTGTATATTGATTTTTTTCACTTTTTTTTTGTTATATAAGTAATTAGCTACATATATAAATTAAATTAAAATATATTTAATAAATAAAAAGCAAATGGGGTCGGGCCTGTTATTGGCAATATTATTATCAGTATCGATTTTGCTATCGTTATAGTTATCGATTGTGATATTGTTGTCCCTATTGTACTGATTAGCATAACTGTTATCAACATTATTGTTCAACATATTTTTATCATTATCAAATTTATTATGGTTAGCGAAATTTTTATCGTTATCGATATTAATATTCTTGTCTTTGTTTATATCGTTATCAGATTTTTTATCTGATAAAATAAAATAAACAAGAAAAAAATTAACAAAAAATAAAATTAAAAAAATGAAAGATAATTTCGTTATCAAAGGTAATCGAAAAAATTATATGTATGTATATTCAAAAAATTATAAATAGTTGGCAAAAATTCAAATATTTATGCTAACAAAAATGAACGATAAAATCGTTATCGATAGTCAATAGTCAAATTATATTGTTATTTATTTTTAATTAAGTATTACTAGAAAAAACTCATTATTTATCAATTAAGTATTTTTAAAACAAAAAACTTAAATGGAATTAAAAAAAAATTATTTCACAATTCTGAGTCAGTCGTACAACCGTAGTTATAAAATATATTATATCAGTTAAACTCGTTCTTGAGTACTTTTATGCCCGAATTCTGTTACTTTTCATCATCTCAAGTCTCAAAATGAGCTCGAGATTATTGCCTTTCCTCGCTTCCCCAGGTCACTATTAACAGACTTTATTTTGAAATTACAGACTTTATTTTGTAACTAATGAATGCCTACTAGTCTAAAATTGTGACTTTTGTCTCTATTAGAGACTAAGCCTGCTTACTGAATTCGGGTATTAAACGATCCGTTTTTAAATGAAAAGTGATGACTAAAGTGATGTTTCAATAAAAACTTAATATTTCTATATGCAAACTGGCAAGCTAACTACTTAACAATTAAATTAAAAATAAAGTGTCTAGCGTAAATAGCTAAACAAAAAAGTGTAGATTTTGGCTTTTACTGTCATAAAATTTTCTTAAATCTTACTTAACTTTAGTTACTGTCAGCATAGTTTTGTTATTGAAATTAGTTTTTTTTTTTGGAAAAACTCGCACGAAAATACATAAATTTGTGTGTATGTACGAAGCTTTTAGTGGCGCGACTATTCAATGTGACAGGCTTAAGACTCTGTCGCTTCGTCCTTTCCAGATGCTCAAGCGCGCTCCCACGAACGCGACAATCATTATTTGTGTATATGCATGTATGTATGTATGTAATGTCTGAAAGCACATCTTAAAAAATGTACAAACAAACATACATATGGATTTACATAAGTATAAACGTTGTGACCCAAGAAAATGTGTCTAGTTGCGTATTTTTTACGAAGTATTTCCAGTCATAAATGTACATATGCCACCGCGCCACCACCCTTACAATTACTTGCTGTGCCTATCAAACTGTAAATCAGCGCGAAACTTCATTGCGAAAAAAACAACAACAAAAAATCGCAAATGTATTTTTCCGGCGATTTATTTTGACTTGATTATGAGTGTACTCATACTTGGGAGGCAGTCATGTGTGTGGGTTTGCCTTAACGAGTACTAACATATACGTATGTATGTATGTATACTCCCATATATGTACATAAGTATGTATGTAAATAAGTAAATACATACAAACATACGCTTAAATAAACTTATTATGTACGAATGTACGCAGGTAAGCTTTGTTTATTATTGTTTCTTTGTATGTAGATCTTCCAAGGTAAAAACTGAAGGAGCCTTTAAAAAAGACTACTTCCGTAATCCCTTTAACGAATGTAACACATCCTTTTTATCCCTTCCTTTCTACAAAAGGTTTGGTGGTATTTCTGAAACAATTCGTGACAATTTGACGAGTAGGTTAGGATCATTTCGTTACAATTTCGACACCTGTTTAGGGAACTATTTGTATTAGTTCGGCATCTTTTTGAGATTGCGACAGGTTTAAAACTATTTGAGAACATTTTTCAGACTAGTTTCAGTCTCATTTCAAGACTTGTTCAAGAGCATTTGGAACTAGCTGCGGTTCGGAACTGGTTCACAGACTATTCGAGACCATTTCAAAGATATTTTAGGTCTATTTTAGCAACATGTTAGTACAAGTTTGGGATAACTTCGATAGCTGCCCAAGAATATTTTGGAAAAATGTCCGGACTTGTCAAGGTGTCATAAAATGTCGCAAAGTTCTAAGGTCATAAAATTTTTCGGTAGTTAAATTTTTTTTTTGTTTTGGTGCATTGCACAGAAAAACGATAAAATAACACAATTTTGAATTTTTCAAATTTTTTGACAATGAAAATACGACACCCGTGAATCACCTAAATATTATCGCTTTTATAAGTTAAAGTTTCAATAATATTTTGTCAACTACCTCGAATCGTACTGAAACCATTCTTATTTGAACGAAATACAAAATTTGACTTCTAAATTAAATAGAAATACAATTTTTTTTTTTATTGCTGCTGTTTGATGTGTATGGGACTAGTTTAGGATCATTTTGGGACACATTAAAAATCTTTTTCAAAACTTGTTCAAGTCGTGAATAAAATTATTCTATTAAATTTCAAAAATAACTATGGTTAATCAGAAATAATTTCGAAATAATTCCGAATTAGTCACTAAACGATCTGAAATCAATGCCGAAGCAGCTCCAGAAACATACTATAATAGTGAAAACTTCAAGCGAAGGAGCTTTTCATTTGCGCGAGTTCTGTGAGGTAATGCTACTTTATGTGATGTTATGTGGTGTTATTTTATATGATGTTATGTTATACCAGGAGAGTACTTCTGAGCTCTCACACCTAAAATAACGTCATTAATACTTCTTAGACTTAACTCGACTTAACTCACCACATTTAAAACCTACCACACCTTAACCCACAACACCTAAACTCGCAATTTGTAAATTCACCACACCATAACTCACCACACCCGAATCCACCACACCTGAACCCGCCATACCTTAACCCACAATACCTAGTCCACCCCGTCTAAATTCGCCAGATGTCAATACACTATACGTAAATTCACATAATCTTAACTCACCACACCTAAACTCCTCACGTAGGCTCTATTCATTGCTGGGTGAATTCATGCATACATACATACATACATATGTATATAAGTTTGTACTTACATATGGTCATATGTACATACATATGTACATCCTCATGCGTATTTGTTGATATTCGCAATGTTTAAATTACGCGAAATGCTCAAGTAAGCAATTCAACTGCATGCTTTGCCGCTTTGCTGCGTTCACCGTTGAAATTTTGAATTGGCTGCCAGTTGCAAGATTTCTGATGCGATTATGGTGCACACATTTTATGTATAAATACATACATATATATTCATACATACATTCATATGTATGCTTGTTTCTGTGTGCCTGAGCCCTAGCTGTGTGCGACGATGTTCGACAGTAAAAATTTTGACCTGCTGTGCGCGCCGTAAAATGTTCCAATTTTTTGCTCCAGCTAGTTCTTTTTATATTTTTTTTTACTCTACTATAAAATTATGCCTCTTTTTTCTTTTGCGTTCTGTTGTTTGATTTTTATTAGTTGTAGTTGTGTACCTATCGCCCCTTTTTCCTCCCCCCTCGCTTGGCTTCCATTGTTAAATGGGCCTTTTGCACATTTTGTTGACCTGCTTTTCGATTAATTTCTAAGTTCGAAATTTATTTGTCAATTTTACAATGTTGTGGGCGTCAATAAGCGCATAGCAAAAACAATGGGGGGGGAGGCGGATGTGGTTGGTTTGTTTGGTGTCGGTATGAAAATTCGACGGGTAAAACGTGTTAAAATAGTTCTGGCGTGTGTAACTGAATAGTTGATGCTTCGTTTAATTGAGCGTTACAAATTTCTATTAATTTTCATTATTTTCTATTATTCTCTACAATTACAATTCCATTGTTATGCTTGCAATTATCTTTTTTACTTGATACATTTTTTTCGTACAAAATTCATATTGACTCAATTGGACTTTAATAATTAATGAAGAAAAATATGCGAAATTCCGATACAAAAATTCAACTACAGCAAAAATATTCGCATGTGTTTTATGCTTGCTTCTTGCTAGCATCTTTGAATTCCTCGCTTCTAAACAGCTGTTGCTTTTGTAATATTTTAAGCAGTTTTAAAACCAGAACACCGCTACATTTTATACTTTTTAATTGGTGCTGGAACTGTCTAGATGAGTTTGCTCATTATTTACAGCAAAAGGCGTCAGTAGTTTCTTCCTTCTGTTGACTCCTGTCACTAAGTGCACTCAATTCCCAAGCCCCACGTCACTTGTTCATTCCAATGCAGAGAGGCCCTCCTATTTCTCTGCCGTTACAAACAGGTACGCATTTTTCTCTCATCGAGAGAACTTTACTGCTCATTTATCAAATCGGTTGAAATTAGTACTTGAAGTTCGGTATGATGTGTGACAGAATATCGTAAAAGTTCTATGCTTGGATTATCTACTCCGATATCAGTTTCTTCCCAATTCTTACGGAGTTGGTGGCATTCGTTTTGCACGGATACCAAATTCAGATATTTTTTCCTTCTCAACGATTCGATGTAGTTTTGAAACCATCTGTGGGTCGCATCGTCCTTTCTACTTGCCGAGTCACGAGTGAAGCGTAGACCTGAGCTCACCCGAAATTTTCAATAGACATGACGGCAGTTGCACTTGAATAATGTTGCATTCTCATATTTTCGGGCCTGTCACCCGGCCAAACCCGCACGGCGGACCAAGAATTGCTAATAAGTCTTAACATGAAGATTGTAGTCGGGAGAGTGTAAACGAGGGAGGAGGAGTTTGCGTTCTTCTGCTAGCATCTATGGATCGTGAAAGTTCTCTTACCACTTTTAGGCACCGCCTCGTTAGACGCATCAAGTTGCGGTCTAAAACATATCTGCTAATAACATACATACATAACATACATATGTACATATGTACATTTATTGTCTTGCCATAATTTAAAGTTGAGAGAGGTGATATAGAAATAAATTTTTTTAAATTTTATTGCTTTAATTTTTAATATTAATTTTCAAAAAAATTGTTGTTTAAATAACATATTAAGAATTATTTTTAACAGAAATAATATTTTAATAAAATTAATTAATAAAATTTTTTTTTAAAAACAAATTTTTATTATACAACTATACATTGTTTTTATATATGTAAAAATTGTGATAAGAAAAATAATTTCTTAATAAACTGATTTTTTTGAAACGTCCTTTCTCAACAATAAGTGATTTTTAATAATATTTTAATATTTTTCTATAACTACAACTAAAAAGCTAAACAAAATATTTAGATCAAATAATTTTTTCATAATTCTTTTTATATTTTTTATATTTTTTTTTTGTAAATTTTTTGTAATATTCTTGTAATTTTTTAATAATTTTTTTATATTTTTCTCTGGTCCTTTTTTCTTACAAAATTACCTAGCAAACATACTAAAGATTAGCGATGTACGGCGAACTTGTTTTTATTTTTGGTAAGGCCGCTGTGGTCGAGTTGGTAGCGGTGCGTGCTATAACTCGATATAACGGTGAGTTCGATGTTCGAACTTAATAATAGAAAAAGTTTTTTCTAATAGCGGTCACCCCTCGGCAGGCAATGGCATACCTCCGAGGGTATTTCTGAAAAAGCTTCTCATTAAATACATCTGCCGTTCGGAGTCGACACAAAACTGTAGGTCCCTCCATTTGTGGTATAATATAAAGACGCACACCACAAATGTTAGGAGAAGCTCGGCCAAACACTAAGCTATAAAGTGTAAGCGCCAAAATTATTATATTAAGGCCAAGTTAGCCAAACAAAAAATTGTGTTAAAAAACGAACGAGTTATTATTTCTTTTTTGCAAAATTCGCATTTGATGGTACAAACTTCACATCCCATCTCTTCTATTCATCCATTGTATTGAAATGTATTCTTCACGTCACTAACTAAATCGAGGCATTGCAATTGCGAAGCATTTCTTTTGGTGCTTGAACAGTGCGTTAACTGCTATTAATACGCAAGCGTAGTACTTATAAAGATATACTAGATGCCGATTATTTCATTTACATACAGACGTACATACATGTTTTCATTCAATATCTGTGTGTCTCCGCAAGCACATTAATGTACTTGAACTATAATGACTTGCTGCCGCTGCTGCTGCTGCTGCTGTTGCTGAATAGCGTTAAGTCGTATCGAAGACAACAATGAATAATAATAGTAAGAAAGTCACACACAGCCACACACACACACACACACACACACACCCAAGCGTTCGCTAAGAGTATTTGCTCGTATTAATAATCACTCCGACGATATTAACGCCAACAATAGTTACTCATACGCCAGCGCATACTCCTCAGCAAAGTAGTAGACGGACAAGCAGCAGACATCCATACATACAAACATACATACATACATGCGTACATTCATAGATTGGTTGCATTGATAGGCGTGCCGAGAAGCGAACCACCAGCGACTGCATGTAAAATAGATAAATAGACAGGCAGACACGCGGACGGACGGACGGACAAAGCGACAGACAATTGTTAGTTGACTCTATTGAAAAGTGTTTTTCTTCATCTCTTTTTTTTTTCCTCATTTATTTTTTATTGTACACGCTTTTGTTGTAGGTGTTTGCGAGGCTCTTTGTTTTGTTGCTATTGTTGGATGAGGTTGAAGTGGAGGAGGGGAGGGGAGCAGTTTAGGCGTATCGCAAGTTTAGCTGTGAAATCGTGCCAATTGTTGTTGTTTTTATTATTATATTGCTTGTTTTTTTTTAATGCTCTCAAGTTAACAGTGCATTGCTTTATAAGCTTTTTGTTGACAATTTTTTTTTTATATTTATTTTCTCATTTTTCGCATGTGCTAGTGTCATTTCACTTTTCACAATCTATTTTTGCTAGCACCAATAAAACAAAGAATAAAAATAGCGAGTAAGAAAGGAAAAATGTAGACGAAGAAGATGTTTTTAGTAAGTATTCGATAAGCACTTTTTCCAAATTTAGTTTATTTTCTCAAATTATTTCTGATATACACTTATGTTCAATTTTATAGCAGCGGTTCATACTTGCCAAATTTTGGCATTTTATTTTTCCTTTACTAACTTAATTTAAAAAAAAAAAAAAAAAATGAAGTTAATTTTCTTATAAAAAACGAATAAACTATAAAGCCAGTTTTAATTAGATAATTTCAAAAAAAAAAATTCAGCAAAACTATTTACTTTTTTCTCAGCAGTTTCTGACATTTTTCGAGTAAACAGTTTTGTAGCTCATGGATATTTTATACAATAATGTGCAAGTCTAGTGGTTAAAAATCACCGTAGATTTTTAAGCATTTTTCTTGATTTTATTACAGTCTTGTCATCAAAAAAACTCCCCTGACATACATTACCTTTGAGAATTTCCCCTAGGACATACATATTTGGGGATCAATTGTTGCCGGCATAATTCCGAAGTAGCTCGTTAATCTCGATCAACGATCCATCTGCCGCCTGGCCTTGCAGAGAATTGCGGCATCTCATCACAAGTTGGTGGAGTTTTTAAAGTAATTACGGAAAGCCATATTCTTGCTTTTTTAAAAAATGCCGTTATACATATAAGGTGGGCGTGGTTTATTGTTCGATTTCTGGGATTTTTAACAATTTGCTAAGCAATAACTGGGGTAAACGGTTATTGAGATACAAACCGATTATAAAAAGGTGTTGCTAGGCCCAAATTTTTTTTTTTCAAATTTAAAAATCCGATTTATTTTTCCAAAGCCTTTCTCCAGAAATAACAACGTTTTTGCATTTTTTTTGTAAATACTGCTACATGTGTGGTAGGCGTGGTTAACGGCAGTGTTGGATTATTGAAAAAAAAATTCCCGTCTTTGAAAAAAAAAAATTTCTTAAAAAAAAAGATTTTTTTCACAGAATAAATGTGTATAACCCCTTAAGTTGCAGTCAGCGCTAAATCGACATATATTTTCATACAAATTATTTGGTTTATATCCAACTTTATATGCACCTAAAATTCCTCGTTTAAAAGCACAACACAAAAATGTTTACCACAGCTACGCTTCTAATTGAAATTGTATTTTTTTTTAATTGAATTAAAGTGAATTCACTTTGTTTATGTACATTTCGGATCGGGTGTCAACTGAATGTTTCAATGACTGCGCTGCTAACGTTGAACTGTCGGCGCCACCATCAACGTTGATACGCACAAACAATTCGTGAACTTTTCCTGCACATTCTCTCCTTTCACTTCCTTACCTTCTCACTGATTCACTCACTTGCTCACTTATTCACACAGTCGTTCACTCAACGCACTAATCATTGGTTTTGTTCTTTCTTTGTACTTAGTCGCCATGAAGTTGTCAACTTACGGGTTGTTGGCTTTGCTTAGCTAAGCCCTTCTCCCACCACACACACACAAACACACACCCACATCCACTCGCTGTCTTTTGCTTTACTTTAAATAACTTTTATACTAAGTTGACATCCGCCCAGACCTGCCACTAGGTACACGCCCACGTGCCCAATTTGTTCTTTTAGGCGTGTGTCGTCGTGTTTTCACTCTACCTTTCGGTATTTGCTGTGTCAATACTTTTATAGCTCGTTATTTTTCCTAGTTTCCAATTGACGGTTTCTGCTACTGCATGTGCAATGTATGTACGTATAATACGAGTAAGTACATATGTACCTAGCTGGTTTGCGGAAGCAAAATATTTTCTTTATTTGACTTCTTTTTTTTTCCTATTCTCTTGTTTTCACATGCACACTTCAAACAGCTGCAGAAGTGCGCTTTTTATGCCGTGAACATTATTCGAAAATCAGCTCTTCAAATCCTGTCATCAAAGGCAACACATACACACATACATACATATGTATGTATTTACGAGTATGTAAGCATTTTCAATTTTTAGTTTTTTTTTTTTTTTTTTGTTACTGAAACACATGTTGATTTTTCAACCACTTGTCGTAGTTCTCTTCCATTCAAAGCTGTAGTTAGTGTATAAGATTGTATTTTTTTTTATAAAACGATAATTCTGATGACAAATATATCCAGTAAAAAAAATCTATTTCCTCTCGATACGTGACTAATTCTGCCCTGCAGAGATTGGTTCTGTTTATAGCAATTCACCACAAGAGGCCAATCTGAATCACAACATTTTAAAGCGCTATGATTTGAGGGCAAGCAGCGCGGGATGTTTGCCCGGTTGATGGATGTTTGCGTTAAAGTAAAGTCAGTCTTTCGCCGCCATCCAAGAATACGATGGACGAAGCAACGGAAAAAACTATAAGCGCTTGTGAGATCTACTTCATACGGGTGGACGAATGTCTCGTTGCTACAGTTTGTCACGATCCGACGGAAGAGAAGGACGATGCATACGACACTACAAAAAAAAATGTGCCCGCGATTTTAATGTTAATGTAGTCGGGATTAGTGCGGTACTTTTTTGTTGTTATTGAAGTTTCTTTAATAATTATGAAGGAGAACAAATTTTATAAGTTTTAACGTGTGATAATTTCGGGATTAGTGCGGTACTTTCAGGTGATTTTTCGAAACATTTTGGAAAATTTTTAGGTATTTTTATTTTAAATAAATTTTTGGTACCGAAGTGTCCCTGAATTAGTCACAAACTCGACTCGAAATGATCACGAAAAATCCCGAACTAGTCCCGAAATAATCCCGAAATAGTCCTGAGCTAATCCCGAAAAATATTTGAACTGGTTTCGAATTAGCCCAAACAAACTTTTTGTATCTTATATTTATTGATTTATTTCTGATAATTTTCATTTAAAATTTAATAGGATGTTTTATAACTGAAGCCATATTCATATACATACATAAGTTTCAATACTTATACAAAATTCGCAAAAATTAAAAAGATTTCTAAGAACTGTCATCAAAATTTCAAACTTTTTATTCAGTACTTTTAGTACTTTGTAGCCCATTCAATTTCATAATTCTGGCAAATACATATGTACATACATACATACATACATACATACAGTGTCGGACAAAAAAATAGGGTCCAGCTTCTCATAAAATTTCAATAATAAATATTTTTTTAAATAAAAGCAATAATTTTTTATTAAATATTTTATTTAATTCTCATATCATTTTATTTTATATATGTATATACGATCAAAGAAAGAAAAATTCCTGTTGAAACTAAAAAATAATTAAAAAGGTTCTTAAACGTCGTCTTTTAAATGGACATTAAAATAGGGTCACACTTAAAAAGTGTCAAATAATGTGAGTAAGAAGTCTTAGAAATGTTGTATGGCTAATATTTGGTTGAATAGCCTTTATTATTAAATACTGCTCTGCATCTATTTGGAATCGAATCAACAAGAGCTTTACAAGTGCTTTGTGGTATGTTTTTCCAAGCCTGCTGAATTTTTTCCCATAATTCATCTTTATTTTTACACCTAGTTGCTGCGATTTTTTCTTTTACAACCCGCCAAAGATTTTCTATCGGATTTAGGTCGGGGGACTGTGATGGCCAGGTCATAACATCCACACTATTGTCCGAAAACCAATTTTTCACAAGCGCCGAAGTTTGTTTCGGGTCATTATCTTGCCGGAACTGCCACTTTGCCGCGTAAGGCAACATAACTTCACGAAGAATGCGTAAGTAATAGTGCTTATCCATTATTTGCTCTATTCTGAAAAGCGGCCCGATACCGTACCATGAGAAGCAGCCCCATACCATTATACTTCCACCGCCGTGCTTAAATGTTTTCACGGTGTAATTGGGGTTAAGTTCTGCATTCCTCGGCCATCATACCCACCTTTTTCCATCACTTCCGATTAAATTTACTTTCGACTCGTCAGACCATAACACATTTTGCCATTTATAGGACCATCCCAATTCAAGTGCGAATTTGCGAATTTTATTCGCGCGCTCCTATGGTTTTGCATTAAGATTGGGACCTTGCGAGGAGATCTTCCAAAGAGCTGTTGTTCTCTTAAACGTCGGCGAACACTTCGAGCGCAAATTGGGAGCTCCATTTCCTCCTGTATTTTTTTGGCAGACTTAAACGGGTCTTTTTTTGAGAGAAGTGTGATACGCTGATCGTCTCTTTTATTAGTTTTTCGGGGTCTACCTCTATTAAGTTTGACTCGCGGAGCCCGTAAAACATTAAAAACAAAATTCTGTGACCTTCCAACTAGGCGAGCTATTTCACGTTGGGTTTTCCCCTCTTTTCTTAACTTTAGTATCACTTCCTTTTCTTCTATGTTGCAGTGCTTCGCTCGACCCATATTAAATCTACGCTTTTAGGAATTTGTTAAAAACGCACTTGATTATCATTAATTAACAATAAAAAAATACTTACAAATCTTATTTTTTACTTAAACGCGCAAAACGTGAATATTTTATTTTTGACCCTATTTTATTGTCCGCAACCAAAGGCCTACTTATTACGTTGGTTTGAATTTACTGAAAAATGCGGTTCGGTATTGCCAGATCAATATATTATTTTTATTCGTAGACTATGGAATAATAAATTGCCCTATGCTTTTCTGATTTCGCTTGCATAATAGGATCTTACAAATTTTAATGAGTTTGACCTATTTTTTGGTCCGACACTGTATGTATGTACATATTACTTGAAGTCAAACCTCCAAACAACATCAGCCACAAGCATACATTTTCGAGTATGTTTACGTCACTTTCCATTGGTTTGATAATATCTGTAATGCATTGTTCGTCGATTAGCGCTTAAAAGTAATCTATGCTTATCGATTTCTGCTTTTGCGTCACGTATGACCCAGAATAGAAGTTGTGACCTCCATTTGCAATCGAATTTGAAAAATTCATTCATCATATTTTATTCACAAATTTTATGTGTGCGAAATTCTTCAACTCTTGCAAGTGGTTGATACATTTAGTGTGCACGTATGTATGTACATACATATGTAACTGATGCGCAAATGCCACAAAAGTAAGCTAATAAATACTTATGAATATAAAAATAAGAATTTAGTAAAGATAAGATAAAAGCGGAATTGTTTCAAATATTTCACAATATAAACAAAGTCAAACGCTAAATTGTAGCAAGACGATTTTGATTGTTCAACGTCTTTTAATACATTTGAACAGGCTTTAATAAAATTGCACAAAATTCCTTTTGCAAAATCGCGTCTTTTTTTAAGATTTCTCGGTTAATGCACCGTGTATCGGTGAGTATTCTTTGACTTGTCGCGTCAGCTTATAATAACCTTACGCGAGTGTTAAGTCGTTAACCGATGCCCTTAAAATTCATTTTTATTTAAACTTTTTTCTATCTATATTTCATGGCGGGAATTTGTTTATAAATTGGATTTCTTCGGATCTTCTTACTCTTATAGAGTTTTTGTTTGATTATTATACTTCCTCAAGGCCACCAGAAAAGTCGCTAGTTGGCGCTGGTGTGGAGTTATTTATAAAAGTAATAGTAATAGGTTTGGAAGCTGCCAACTTCCATTAATAATGACCTTCCCAAAGAACCCCTCAAACGAAAAAAATACTACTTTTATGGATAAACATCTAGAATGTACAGTTCTCTTTAAAAAAAGCGCCACAATGCAATACGGGAGACACGGACAAGGATGGCGCATAAATACGGTATGGGATTTATGGCTGGGAAAAGATTGAAAAATCTTGTCTCCAGGTTCACTCTCATCACTGAACGAATTGCCACAAATTGCGTCAAAGCTAAATTCAACATCATCGGCTAAATTTGTGCGCAGGTACCGCCAGAGGAGAAGGATTATAAAACTAAAGACACGTTCTATAAGCGCCTAGAGTTAGCGAATGAGCAACTTACCCCGCCACGAATCAGAGAGAAGGTACAAGGGACAGAGAAATGTAAGCGCGCCAGGCTTGAGCTGCTTTTAGGCAGGCTGCTAGGATAGGTGTTGGTTGCCTACAAAGGCGAGTATGGAAATAAGAGCACACTTGAGAAATACTGAAACGCTATATAAATGAACTGATCAGCTTCAAGCCGTGTTAATCCACCGTTGACCTGATAAACAAAGAACGCCAAATACTGGGAAATACCCCAGATAAACAAATCGACTTAAAACACCGAACACAATCGCCCTATACGACGCTACGCCTGTCAATCTGCCAATCGTAGTGACACCATATTTAACAAAAGCAAGATGCTGGTGTTAAGAAGATGGCCCCAACGCCACATTTTCAATCTTAAGAAGCAAAAAAAAAAGTTGATCTGGCAGAAAATGAGAACACAAATAATAATCTTGTGGCAGCAAACAAAAACTTCTCACTTACTGGAACCCCCGTGACGTTTAGCAGATACAACATTAAAGTTGTTAAGGATTTTGTATACCTTGGATCCAGCATTAACACTACCAATAGTGGCAGTCTTGAGATCAAACGAAAAACTACACTTGCCAATAGATGTTACTTTAAAATCGATAGGCAATTGAAAAGCAGAGGCTTTTCCGAAAACAAAAATCTCGTTCCTCAAATTCCTCATTGCATTGAGTGCAGAAAGTCTCTAAACCGACTGGCAAAAATGGGCTCAGTGTGTGTTGTATGGGTTCCTGGCAGAGCTGTTAACTAATGATTAATAATCTTAATGATTAATAATCGAACTAAAATATTTTTGATGCCCTTTTAATTGATTAATTAAGATTAATTCCCAAAATTTGGAATTAATAATCGATTAGGATTAAATTTTTGTCAGGATTAATGAGGATTATTTAGGATTAATATATTTTGAGAATTAATCCTAGGATTTATTCACTTAATCAAAAATTTTAATTCAATTAAATTTTTGGATTAATTTTGATTTATCACGATTAAAACACATTTAATCTTAAAATTAATGAAATATTTTACATTCTGTGTTACTGTGAACACCCGATTAGAATTTTATTATTTGCTGTTTCACAACTCTATGATAAATTGCTTATGTTTGATTATAAAGAATTATAGTACATAAATTACGTATCAGATATTAGAATTTACGTATGGAATAAGTTATCAATCGGTACTTATGTATTAGTTGCAAACGTATTTAAGGAGAAGAATTTGTGAAATAAATATAGAATAAGATGTTTAACTTTATAATTAAAAAAATTTTATTTTTTGAATATACATATGTAGGTGTGTACATGCACATTTAAATACAGTCATATGTAAATGGTTCAGTTCATTAATATAAATATATAAACATCTGAACAAAAAAAAAACAATTCATAAATTTAAAGATATGTATGTACATATGTATATACAAAAAATGTCAACAATTAATAAATACGTACATATAAAGCAAAACATTAATTCTGACAATAACCATTGGACTTTAACAAAACTAACTTTTCGAAGGACAAATCTGATAAGGCATTCCGCCGAGGATTATTTACAATACCGGCGAAAGAGAATAGCCGTTCCACTGGGGCAGATGATGTAAGAGGTGTATTAAAATGTAAAGAAGCGTCCTTCAGTATCGGATATTTCTCCCAAATTCCTGGTTCCACATTAACATCATTAATGTAGGCATACATGCTTATAAGTTAAGCTCAGTAAATGCATATGATAGACTGTATTAGCGAAAGCGTACGTACAAACATACATACATATACATATACCTACCTATAATTGTAAGAACGCAACAAAGCTGGAGCATATGCAAGCGAACAATATCAGTATAGCGGTATGAGTATGTGTATACATACATATGTACATATGTATGTAAGTATGTGCATATAAGCATATGTATGTATTCAAGCAATTTATCAATAGAGTTGTCAAACAGCAAATAATAAAATTCTAATCGGGTGTTCAAGTAACACAGAATGTAAAATATTTCATTAATTTTAAGATTAAATGTGTTTTAATCGTGATAAATCAAAATTAATACAAAAATTTAATCGAATTAAAACTTTGGATTAAGTGAATAAATCCTAGAATTAATTCTTAAAATGTATTAATCCTAAATAATCCTCATTAATCCTGACAAAAATTTAATCCTAATCGATTAATAATCCAAAAAAATAAAATAATTATTAATTAATCAATTAAATTTAAAAATGATATTCAATGCAAAGATTGTTAATTTTAATCTAAGTTTAACAGCTCTGGTTCCTGGACATTCCTGGCAACTGCCTGGCTGACCAGCTGGCAAGAAAAGGGACTGAAATAACAGTTATTAATTTTGCCCAAGGTGCGGGCATACCTCTAGCATCCCACAAACCGAGATTAGGATCTGAACTTATGAAAAAGGTAAATTCCAGATGGGCCTTGGACCGCACCTGTCAGACCACCACACAAATCCGGCCAGGAGTTGATGTGAAGCGCTCTAAAGCTCTTACTAGGCTTGAACGCTCCTCTCTTAGATTAAAGGTTGGGGTGATAACCGTGCAACCGGGCACTCATGGAAAGAGACTAGGTTACCCAATCAATGAAGAAGAGGTGGGATGTATTGAAAATTAGCCAAGACGGGCAACCAATTCTTCAACAATTACTTCGTGGATTGCTTGGCCGACTTGAACCCGGCAATCATTCCTTACTTTATACCCTACTCTACATTAAACGTACAGGATGGTTCAAGTTCCAAGGGATGGGTAGGGATGCAAAGCTAGTAATGTCACAACGGGTATTTCTATCTCTAGCCTAAGTGTGCCACCGTACTCCTGCATTGTGGCTGTGCCTCTAACCTAACCTAAACCCCTCAACATGCCCATTCTTTTCTATGGCCAAAAAACATGTACGATGTTGAATAACGATGCAAAGGATTTGAGGGCTTACGAGAGATTTGTTCTAAATAATAAAAGCATGGGCGCCGAACACAATGGAAGGACCTATTGCAGAAGCATCTGTCTGGAGGGAGGATATATTGCACGCACGTTAGCGAGGGAGATGATGTTTTAAAGGTCGAACTCGTTTCTTTTGATATACATTTTTTTTTAATTGGCCGATTTTTTGTTGTAACATATGTATGTAGCATAAAAAATAAAATAAAATGTAACTAATTCATTTACATTTTTAGTGCAACTCTAAAGCCAAAAGATAAGAGCTTAATACTAGTACATAAATAAGGATGCATATTTATTAACAACAGCAAACTGAATAACTTAATAAGTAATAAGTATTCATTTGTGCTCGCTGCTGTGACGAGCGCCATTATTTGAGCTGCAGCTAACTACTAAATTTCACTGCAAAAAAATTACAGTTTCTTTTGCTAATCATACGCAGAGACGAAGGGTGCAGAGCCCTTTAAAAAAGTGCACAAGAAAAAAAAAACAATTTAATTTTTTTTTAACAACCCGAGCGCGCCCAACTCAAAGCCTAATTCGCTGAAGCGTGTAATCATTCGGTGCAAAATGACTTACTACTCGCTGCACTCAAACTCGTCGTACGCAACAGAGGCGGTGGCAACACAACTTAGAGCTTGCAGCTACCTACGTAAATACATATATATTTTTTTTTTTTTTTGTACACTCACTAACTCACTCTTTTACTGCTGCCACATGCTGCTTGGCTGTTGAGGAGGCGGCAACGGCGGCGCCGTCATGCCACACTGCGCTTAAGAAGTTAAAAGCGCGATTGCAACAACAACCCATATGTACTTACATACAAACATATATGTATGTATATGAGTATATATATTAAGTAGTGAATGCATTTATTTAGAGCTTGCGTGCAATTTAATTTCGCTTTGCTGCTGCAGCTGCTGCTGCCACTTCAGTTCATCCACACGCAGACACGCGCAAACTCGGTCGGCTACTTTGAAGACAAATTGCAAGAGTTCTTGGCGTGTAAAAGTACCACCGGGTGGTGGTTAGCCCGTAGTTGCCAATCGTTGGCGTGTGCTAAGCTGTGTGAAACATTTGGAAAAAAAAAACATACACACACACACGCGCGTCTGTAGCATAAAAACGAAATGTATTATAGCAAAATTATCGATAAGTACTTAAACAAAAACAAAAAAAAACGTCAATTTGATTGAAACGCTTCAAGAAGTAAGCTAACAATTTCAAGACGCTGCTGTCTGTTGTCAATATAAAGTACATACAAACAACAACAACAACGACAACAGGAAGAATTTTGCAAAACAAAAGCAATATTTCTTCGACATCGCAAATGATAGTGAGTGAGCGAGTGAGTACTTGGTTAAGTAGTGACAACAGCAACAACAACAACAACAACAAAGTATGAGTAAAAAAGTTATATTCTTTAACCTACTTTGCGAGTTGGCTTGACGAAATGACTATGGAAAAGTTTTGGTGGCGAGGGAGTAGCGAAATCAAGCACACTTGCGCTGAAGGGTCACACATACATACATATACATACGTACATACATATGTACGTAGTAGGTATGAACTCGGCCACGAAGATTGTGTTTGTAAGTACTTTACCCCTTGCAGTGAAAAAAAAAACGTCCCTCTCGTACATAACCAGTGGATCTGGAAAGCTAAATTTTAATTATATTTATAAAGAAATATTAAAAAAAATATTTTAAAAATGATCATAATTTAAAAATATATAAATGATAATTTATTAAAAAAAAAAATTTTAGTACGTATAAATAATAATTAAAAGAAAATAATAAAAAAATTTTAAATTTTTTTATACAAAATATTAAAAATAATAATAATTGAAAAAAATTAATAAGCCATAACAGATCAAAAAAAATATATGTATATACATTAAATAAAACAAATTATTAAAAATGTTTTTTTAAAACATTATCACAATCACAATTTTGGAGTTTAACGTCAAACACTTCTCATAAACTCGTAGTTTCCATACAAAATTTTTTTTGTTTAACTCGCTTTAAACACCACTTTTATTTGGTGTTTATTGACATGCAACCCTTATTTGCCCCAATATTAGGCCGCACTGTTGACAAATTTTGGCATCATTGTTCAAAAGTTTTGCTGCACTGTTTAATGGTTTGATAGCTCATAATTTCAAATACGAGGACGGTTTGATAAATCGCATCTCAACTGAGTGGGTAAATCACATTTTACACGAATACTCTGATATGAAAAAGCTATCAACATGATGGCTGTCGCGATTGATTACACTTGACCGTAAGCGCAAACGTGTAACCCCCTTCAAAGGATTGGCAAAAATCTATGACACATACGACTATTTCCTATTTTCAAATCTGAGTGAGGAAATGGCTGAGTGGTAAGAGATTTGGGTCAAGTGAAGAGGTCATCACAGAAACAAACATCTGTTTTGAGTGAGAATAAAATAATTGGAAAACGCTTGACTAAATGTAAAGAGTTAAGAGAAGATTATTTTGAGAAATAAAACGATTTTTTTTTGCGTTTTCGTACAATATTTGTAAACAAAGGTAATCAAATTAAAGCAATGAAATCTTCGCATAGTGATGCAACACCACCATCGCCGTCTGACATGCTGATGTTTTCACCTTCACCATTGACAGAGCTTTCCATATCATCGTCGTTGTCATCAAAATTTCCGCCGTGTTCCAATGCTCGGACAGCAACACAAAGCATTTTGCTTTTACTGGTTTTAGCATCAAATATTATTGCTTGCAGCTCCGGGAAAAACCACTTAGTAATTGCAGTGCTTTTTAAATTTTTTGCTCATATTTTTCAAATATTTCTAAATACATGCACAAATGTATTTTCACAAATATTTTTGAATATAAACAAAACAATATTTGTATTCAGAAGTAAATAAACAAATGTCATTTAAACTCAAGCATTCTTAAACACCACAAACTCGAGTTTACTGCGCAGTCAGAACATAGTATTAATTAACAAAAATCAAATTGTTTCACGTATTTATAAATTTACAAACACTTTACGACACCTTGTAAATTATCTAAATAAAATTTTGACAATTTACATTTCAGTTATTGGTTCTCAATTGAAATGCAGTGAAGCTTTTAATAGAAATCACCAAACTTTCATTGAAAATAAAGCCTATTAAATTTTATTTAAATAATGTCGTTGATTTTTGACAATACAAAAAATTTTTAAAATCAACATTAATTTGGAGACGCTTGAAAGTTTCATTTTTTTTTATACTGAAAGGTCTACGAACTACTAAATAAAAAAAAAAAATTTTAAGTTTGAAATTTTGAGAAAATTTTAATATTTTTTCATTTTGGATCTTGTTCAATGTTAAAACTCAGGGCGACGAATATAATTATTCCTAAAAATTTAAATTAACACAAATAAAATAAATTTGAGATAATTTGTCCATTTGTGTTGACATTATAGTTCGCAATAAAAACATATGTACATACATATGTATGTATGTATGTATGTACATATGTACATGCATATGTATACACTTATAAACAAAAATTAGTTAAATTTGGTATTTTTTAATCGGCCTTAAAGCTTGTAAATAATTCAAATACATTTTTAATTTTGTTAATTGAATTTTATTAATTGAATTTTATAAAGTTTTTTTTTTAAGTTATAGCTACATAACTTAAACTTTGAAAAGCCTAAAATTTGTACAAAATTTGCGAAATTTAAAACTTTTTTTGTATGAATTAAAATAAAATTAGTATGCATATTTGTGGCTCGCTATAGAAAAAAAGATCTAAACGTTGTACAAAATTCAGGCAAACTCATTAAATTTTCATGAAATTGTGAATCTTTTTTTTATGAAGTTTTAGTAAATTATTTTAGCCACAGATTTGTGGCTTATTCAATTTTATCAAATACAAATTTCAAGTCGCTAAATATAACCGTTGTTGTTGTTTAACTGATACGCTTCCACAATTCTTACCATACAAAAAAAAACTTCGAGCAAGCGTTATAAAGGAAAACAAAAAATAAATTTAAAATATTCACAAAAATAAACGGTACTTTCTAGCATCATACTTTTTAATCTTGCACTTCATATTTTTTTCCTAAAAATACTTACAAAAAGTCCGAAAACTCGTTTCAAGAATTTTCTATTGTAAATTTAGCTTTTGTTAGACAAATAAATCATTAATAATTTTTTTTGTAAATTTTTGTACATACTCATACATACATATGTATGTATGTACATATGTTCGTATGTATATAGTATGTACATATGTACATATGTACATCGATATGTGATCCAAAGTGTCACACCACTGCTGGCACCGGCATTCGGCATGGCCCTGAGGCCACTTGCCTTCGCTCATCATAACGACACAGCCCGGAGCACTCTGAGACAATCTACGCTGCCTGTCTGCCACCCACGTCGTGAAGTTTCAAGTTATTAATTTGTTGTTCATAGTTATTGTTGTTGTTGCAGCAATTACAGTTACTACTAGTCATCACAAAAAATGGCAATATGCGTTTCGCTAGCAAATTCCGCCATAACGTTACACGCTGTTATTCGCATTCTCCAACTTTATTGGACGCTGTTAAGTTGAAATAAAAAAAAGAGCTAAAGAAATGCCCCCGAGTAGGCCAAATATATGTATACATATGTATATGTATGTACTATATATGTATATGAACATACATACATACATATGTTTGTGTGTACAATGTATACCTCAGAAGAAAGAAACACATCCGCATAAACAACAACATCAAGAAAAACAGCAACAAGCAAGCTAGTGGTTGCAGGTGGTTGAACTTATTGCTGCATTGCATCGCAATATTTTGCTGTATTTTTTTGTTTCTGTTTTTTTTTTTTATTTATTCAATACTTCGTACGTTTTGCTTGTTTGCTTTTGTTGCTGTTTGCTTTCGCTGTAGTTGTATGTAGCCAAGACATGCACCACAATTCATATCAACTCGTACATGGTACTCCGCTCAGTGTGGCGAATGCCGGCGCCTACAACATTGATTTTCAATAAATGCCACCACGAATTGAGGTTATTAGGATCAACTTATTAAATAACACACGCACACACCCACAGTCGTCTTGTCGGTAATGAAGCTATAAAAAAAATTGTGAATGGGTCATAAACTAGGAATATCCAGCTAGAAGTAACAGTAATGACTTCATTCACACGGTAATCCAGTTGCCTTTAAAGAAAATTATTATTTTAATATAATTATGCAACAAAATTGCATGTACAGGGAAAAATAATTCGCTAAAAATTTTTGAAATCAATAGAAAAAATAAATCATTTACTCACTCAGAATCTCGTCAAACTAAAAATTTTAATTTTTTTCACAAAGTTATTTTTCATCTTTGGGAAAAAAATACTAATCGGTGGTCAAAGCCCATCATATGCGACGCAATGTTGTTTAACAACAAGCAGTGTCGGCCCACGTAAGAGTTCTCGACATCTTCCTAGCGCTGATTTTAGTAATGCCAAGTTAATGGCGAAGAATAAAAAAAAAAAGTTGTGTCTGGTTTCACTTCTGTAAGATGTTTTTGTCCTTTTATTGATGTTCTTCTAATATTTATATTTAAAACTTATGTAATAAAGAAGATAAATGGATTTAATCGCATATAGTATGTTTTGAAAAATTATCCTAGTTTGGTAAGGAAACATATGTACATATGTATAACACAGCGGTACTCGATTTTCGCTATATTTCACACTTCTGTTTTGTGTGCTTTGACATTTAATTCTAGAGCAGTTTTTTTGTTAAGAAATAACTGTAACTTTAACTGAATATCTGTTAATTAATCTTACATCAGTTTTAAATGATTACAGATTGGAAGCAAAACGTTTGGAAACGTTTCCGTGGAAAACAAAAGTCTCTAAACGTTTTCAATAAGAAAAAAAAACTAGAACAAAACTCTCAAGAACTTTCAAAATAAAGAAATAATAAAAAGAAAAGAAACGATAACGTATAAAATAAAATCACAAATCTGCCGATTGTTGTGTCGGAAAACAAGAACAAATATTTTCAGAACCTAATCCTAATAACAACAGAGTCGCCTGCGAGTTGAAATGAAAAATTGTTTTTGGGAGTACCACGATTGTTGATTCTAAGCCAGCATAAACCTCTGCCTTCAATTCAAATGCGAGATCTTCTAGCAATAAGGTGAACTGTTCCTTTCAACTTAGATTTTTTGAATAAAAAATACTCCTTTGCATGGGAAGAGTTGTTGCTAACGATTCAACAACAAGAGATTAAAGTTTTCTTTTTGGTTGTTGTGGTTTCCGACAGGGTAATTATACGCTGTATTTTGGAACGAATTTCCGTCATCCCTTGTCAAGTTTGGTTTGGAGACAAACCGGTTTCGGCGTTGTGCCATCTTCAGTGTAATTTTTCGTTCTCTCCAAACTTGTCTCCAAACCAAACTTGACAAGGGATGACGGAAATTCGTTCCAAAATACAGATTAAAGTTTGTTGTGCATCTTCTACCAATATTAAAGTCAATGGGACCGTATCTTCGTTTTCATTCACATTGGACTTACTATGCTATTTTTTGCGAAATTGTTGTTTGATTTTGGTGAAAATTTTGATTTCGTTTCGTTCACTGTCAGTAAGTTTCTGGCACTTTTGTTAAATACTTAATTGTTCGTTGCCAAAACGTTTGTTCCCATGTTGGTCTCCTTTCGTTTCGTTTTGTTTTTTTTTCCAAGTTTTGTTCTCACTATTCGTTCTTGTGAAAATACCCCCGTAACTTTTGTTCCCTCTCTCAATTTGGTTTGAGCTTTTAGGCGTTCTTGATGACAAAACTGCGAGCACGGCGTTTAGTTACGATCAAATCGTTTTTTCTTTACTCATCTTCAGCATGTTATTGCATTCTGTTTCACCTCCATTTGGACTGCCCCGCTTATTCTTTTACGCTATTATTTACTAAGTACATACATATGTATTTAACGACCTGCTAGATTTCTTTGTTTTTAATTTTTAATTTTTTAATTTTCATACTTTTTTTTGCACAGTATTTCTTGTGACCGTATCTCGTTATTAACATTGATGTCTCTTACATATGTACATATGTATGTATGTACATACATACCTACTTCCGAGTTGTGTGAACAGTATCAGGTTTACATTTTGGTAAAAATTGCATCATCTGACATGCTTTTGGTTTATTTTTTCATGTTTGAATTAAATTTTTTAAGATTGCAATTATTTTGCTGTATTATTGTTTTACTGCAATCCAGTCAGAGAGCTGCTGCGCGTGGGTTTTCATGCAATATGTTTTGTACATATATTTTAACGCGTATTAAAAATGTAAATAAAATATATTAATATATACATACTTATGTATGTACATATGTACATATATACATGTATGCACTTGTATTGTATTGTGACAACTGATTTATAACCAAACCCGCAATTTTATAAATACTAAAGAAATATTGTTTATGATAACAAAGATAGGTTTGTATGTTCTTACAAAAATTACCACGCCAAATAAAATTGTCTGCTACAACAATGGAAAAAGCTTTTATATTACTAGTCTGATTTTTATCAGCTTTAGTATTTTATTATTTTTATAATAATATAATAATTTGGGGCTTACACTAGATAGCTCAGTGTTTGGCCGATTTCGAACGGCAAATGTATTATATAAGAAGTGTTTTCATGATGAAAATACCCTCGGAGAACTGCCATTA
The DNA here is from genome assembly GCA_963971545.1 of Philophylla caesio. Classification (NCBI taxonomy): domain Eukaryota; kingdom Metazoa; phylum Arthropoda; class Insecta; order Diptera; family Tephritidae; genus Philophylla; species Philophylla caesio. The sequence goes on along the minus strand of OZ020604.1, from coordinate 35,589,202 downwards.
ACGATTCAGAGTGACCGCTATTAGAAAAACAACTTGACTTTAACTGAGATTGCAAAAAACGAATAAAATGTTTTAATTTTAATAGTGTCCGATGTCACAAAAGAGCTGCAGCATTTACTTAAATCTTCCTTAAACCGTTTAATATACGTAAAGCGAGAAACGGTTGTTGAGTCAGCACCTACATTTTTGACTATTTTTTTTTAAGTCGACTGAGGTTGATTTTGAGAAATTTTTAATATGTTTTCACGCATTTCTAATCGCATTAACTAATATTCATTTTAATATATGCGACACACATGTAGATTCATGATATAATGAAAGTCAACGCAATTGTTGCGACACGATTGTTACTTGATACAAAAATCGTATTTATAGTTCGATTTGTCTCTTAGTTAAGTGAAGTTATGTTACTCTTATTATGTTATGTTATCTTATACGACATGGTGCGATGTTATATAATGTGGTTTGGCGTGATGTGATTATATGAAATGAAGCGTTGATATGATGTTTTGTGAGACGTTATGATGTGATGTGTTATCACGTATGCTGCCATGTGATGTGATGAGATGTCATTTGTTCATATGATGTGATGACATGATATGATGTGTTCATAGCATGTTTTGCGAGACGATATGATGTGATGTTATGCAATGTGATATGCTGAGTTGACGGGATGTAATGTGTTCATGTAACGTAATAATATGAAGTGAAATATGTAATGCCACGTGAGAGGATATGATGTGATATGATATGCCTTATGTCAATTCTATTCTCCCACGGACAAAAACAAACATCTTACAAAGTAACAACTGTCGGAGACAGAGTGCCACTTGAAGTACCTCTTGAGAGTTCGAAGTCCCGCATTGTTTCTTTGATGAGAGACGTCTACACACACACTGAAATACCGCATTTAATTTGAGTTTATTACAAAAGTAAAATTTTAGAGCTTTCAAGGCAACTTGGTTTTTCAAAGACTCTTTTCGAAGATTTCATATTTTTATTAACAAATTTTTTAGCTGTCCGAGTCGGGCTGTCGCTAAATTTTTGTATTGGTTAGGTGTTCCAAAAAGATAAATAAGAGAGTTTGAAAAGTCTTTAAACGGTTTCCTTAAAGTAACAACCCAACATAATATTCATTTTCTCTGCTCTGATTATATAAAAATTCAACATACAATTTTTTTTTTTAATTTCTGTTGTCTCATAATCTGCGCCTAATCCCACTCAACTGCGAATACAAAGTGATAACTGGACTTGTAGTAAAGTTGCTTTTGTTTTAGTTTTGTTTGCGTTAATTCATCCAATGTGAATAATTTTATGGACTAATGTAAACGCACTTTTAATCTCAGTAAACTTGTTTGCTTCCTTTATTTCCCTTTAAAGCTGTTTACCAAGTATTTTCACTTTCTTCACAGCTGCTTCAATTTATTTTTACGTCCGCCTCCGCAAATTGAACCTACGCACCATTGGCTTTGTGTGTGTGTTTCTTCGTCTCATTCACTTATTTATAAATTTTATTCAATTACGCCGGTCGCCGCGCTTATTATTGCCAATTTGCGTTTTGTGCTTACTTTTGTCCAAATACTTATGTTAATATGTAAGTACTTAAAATATCATACATACATACATACATATACACGATTACATTCATATGTGTGTATATAAAAGTATACCTGCGGTTCAGATAATAGCAGCAAAATATATTAAAAAAAGTTCGCTATTGTTGGTTTGGTTTTTATTATTTTTCAATTAAAACTTATATGATTTCCTAACGAAAACCATATGGACTCATGTTTTAAACTTTGTTGTAAATTCAAAAAAATTCCCAACATGTTTTCCAAAGCTCTAGAAATTTTTGAGTACATAGTTTTCGTGTGCAATTTAATTTAATTGCGAGTTTGAAATGGACAAAAGCTACTCTTAGTTTTTAGAATTTACCACTCCCGAACTCACTATAACTTAACTCACCACACTTAAATGCGCCGCAACCAGATTATCCATACCTTAATTCATCATATCAGAACTCGTCTACAGCCACCATAGCTTAATTCACCACACCTTAATATGCCACAGCCGATTCTCCATACTATAATTAACCACACCTAAGCTCACCATAGCTTAATTCAGCACACTTTAACTTCTCACACTTAAACTGCATCGCTTTTAAACTCACCACACCTCATTTCATCTTACCTTAGCTACACAGAGAAGCGAAGCAAATCAAAATTTATTTCTTAAATTGGTCTTTGTTTAATGTTCATAATTCACCACACCCTAATATGCCACAGCCGATTCTCCATACTTTAATTAACCACACCTAAACTCACCATAGCTTAATTCAGCACACTTTAACTTCCCACATTTAACCTGCATCACTTTTAAACTCACCACACCTCATTTCATCTTATCTTAGCTACACAGAGAAGCGAATTCACCACACCTGTAGTCACCATAAGTTAATTCACCATACTTAAACTCACTACATCTAAAGCCACCATAGCTTAATTTACCACACCTTAATATGCCACATACCTTAGCTACACAGAGAAGCGAAGAAAATCAAAATTTATTTCTTAAATTGTTATTTGTTCAATGTAAAATTAGGCAGCCCAGCGTTACATTATTCTGTCGTATTATTTTAACTTAAGTTTAGGAGATCGTTATCTGTAGTTGTTTATCGGGATAATGGATCGATTAAAGAGCGCATCAGTGAAGGTTATATGTTTTTTTGAACTGGGTTTTAATTGAAAAATAATTAATTTGGTAGAGCGATTAATTGTCAAATTTGTAATTTGCATTAAAGTGAGGTTATCAAGTGGCTAAAATTTTCCGTTGTTTTGTGAACTCACCACACCTAACCAACACCTGGTTAATTAAGGTATACTGGTTACCTTAATTAACCACACATAAACTCGCCCTATTTAAACTACCACTCTTAAACTTCACCACCTCTTAGCTCACCACTCATTTCACCTTACCTTACCTCATCACATTTTACTACATTTCTGCATTTTAATTGAAAAATAATCCAAATTTAATAAAGGAATAATTAATTGCTAAAATTTGTAAATATAATCTTCTTATTTTAGGCGGCACTGCATACCATTTTTAAATTCAGCTTTGTTTTATTTACAACTCGTGTGCTTTTTTGTCACCAACAGATATTGCGCAGTTGTCTACAAACAATTTGTTGTTGTTTTTTTTAGCCTCATTCATCGCATGCGTTGGTTGGTAGTAGCTGCACTCAGAAGAAATTCCATTTCCAACAACCAACTCAATTTAAGAACATCGTACACATACATATATACATACATACATACAAGCATACATTCAATTATCAACATCCACATCTGACTTAAACTCCCCTCAAAGTTTGTAGGCTTTTGTGTGTCTTTTCGGGGGCTCTGACTCGTTGCTATTCAACCGTGCGAACAACGTCGAAGAGCTGGCGACAAATCTTTCAAGCATTTTTTTGTTGTTGTCGTCATTGTTGTTGTTTACCATTAACTCTCGAGTGTTTTGCTCATTACACTTGTTTGGGTTTGTGTTGTATTGCGCGTTGTTGTGAAGGGTCAGTGATGAGTTTCAATTGAATCAGTGTACCCTTGTCGACCTTGAACAAGCTATGCCCAAATTAATATGTTTTCCGAGTTAATGGCAACAACAAACAACTCACACCACAGACAATACTAACTACATTAATCCCATGTCGCTTGCTCATTTAGGGGGAGACATTCATTTAATGGGGGTGAAACGTTTTGACATTTGTTGTAATATTTCATTACGTTTTGTACTGTACCTCCGATCGCGCGATTGTGTGTGTTTGTGTGTGTGTGTGTGTGTACGAATCGGAGGCGGGGTGACTAGAACTGATTTTATGCTATTGATGCTGAACGACTGAAATAAATTGAAAATAATTTTTAAATCACTTTGTTTATTAACAAAATTACCATAGCACCTCCGTGATGGTTTGAAAACGTCTTAGAAAAGCGTTGATATCGAAGACTGTTAAGCTAAAGCAACAAAACCTGAAAATAAATCCTTTTTTTAGTTGCATGCATCGAGAGAGGCGACAACGAAATTGCAATTGTTTCGTTCAATCTGGGACGACGTCTTCCAAAGCTCTTAATGTATCAAATATTCAGCGCTTGTCAACCATGGGTTTGATGACAAGCAAAATTTCTAGTACACGCTCTAGCCACTTCCCGAGTATATCTTTCTCCAGGCAGTTGCACCAGATAGAGAGCTATGGTCGGGAGATTGCTGCCTTAATCGATATTTCTGCTATTATCGCAATATTTGTCATCGATGATTCTGGTATGAATGTTATACGTTTTTATGTTCTAATCGATATTTATGCTATCGGCATTAATGGTTTTTGTGGCCGTTGTGATCGAGTTGGTAGCGGTGCGTGTTATAACTCAATATCCCTCTGAGTTCGAGGTTTGAATCTCTGCCAGGGAAAGTAAAATCTTAATCATAGAAAAATTTTTTTGTAATAGCGGGCACCCCTCCGGCCCCACGGGCACCCAACCATTTGTGGTAGAATATAACAAACACTGAGCTTATTATATAGTGTAAGCGCCAAATTATTATTATTTACATTTACGATACATATGTTATCGATATTTGTTTTGTATTCTGTATTTATATACAAAGTGATTGATGTTTTTGTCATCATTGATATTTCTGTCTATCAATATTTCCACGTTATCGATTTGTTTGTCGTTGTCACTGTATGTACATACATACATACATACGTATCGGTCATAATCGATATATATATATATTTGATTGAAGTCTATATTCTTATCGTTATTGTTATGTTGGTCGTTATAAATATTTTTTATCGTTTACAAAATTTTGATAAAAAAATTTTAGTTATCGGTATTTCTATCGATGCATATATTTTATAATTATCGATATTTTTTGATGTTATCGGTGTTTCTGTAAGTCATTTATTCAATAATTGAAAAAGTTTATTGCTATTTATTAAAATATCGATAACAATGTTATTGCCGATACAAAACCTCAAGTTACCAATATTGATATCGCTAAATAAACATAGACACGTGAGGGGAATCAAATGGTTGCGTTTGGCTTCTAAAACTTTGTCCATTCTCTATTTGCCCTTGTGCTAAAATTTAATATATGTAGATACTCCATTTCGAAATAATAACCGCCGCTGCATATTGACAAAATTCGATAATATATTTTTCTTAAAAAAATCTATAAAATTTTCGAAAATGATTTCTATAGCCCTTTAAATTTTAACATAATAAAGGACACGTTTGAACTAGCTCTAAAGATTTTTAAGTTTTTTTTTGTGGACGGGTTTTTTTTTAAAGAAATTTACTTTCTATCGAAAAACAATACAGCATTGTCTGCAAAAAAATTCATAAAATTCATCTACACTTCAAACTTGAACCTTTCTCAAAAGTGAAGTCAAGAGTGAGGAGGCAAATTCTTTTTATTTTCCCTTTACGTGTGTGGATTTGTTTTTGGTTTTACGGCGTCAATTGTCAAAATGCTAAAAGCTGAGGCCGTAAATCTATCTTGGAATACAGCTCTCAAGAAAAATCACACAAGAAATATTTTTTATTAATTCTTTTGCTTGAAATAGTACTTTGCCGTAAAATTAACTGATTGAAAAAAATGTTAATAGAAAACAATTTTTTTTTCGTTTCTTGAGTGTCATTTTATATAAATTTGTCGATTTTCACTTTACACTACAATTCAGAAGTTTAAAAAACCGACTGATCGAAAATTTTTCGGGAGTTTTTTTAAATTATAGTTGAATTTAAAAATTTGAAACTTAAGTTGTTGTCGTTTTTGTTAGAGAATGAACTGTATTTTAACTGAAAAGTAAGTAAAAGAAAAGCACAAAAAAATTTTCAAGGTCTCTTAAGATAGCGTAGCTACAATAAGTAACCAAAGCCTAACGTATATCAAAATTAAGGGCTCATTTAGGGCTAATTTAATGCCATAACCATAAATTTAATGCTATATTTTTTTTTTTTCAAAAAAAAACTTGGTTACGCTAGCTTAATGTTAATCTGACGTATCACCAACTTTAAAACTTAGAGCTCTCAAAATAGTCAAAGGTTTTTTAATAATTATCTTTAAAACTATTCTTTTTCTTAAAAAAAAAATATATTTTTTGAAAAAAGTCTGTTGGCTATTTTGAGAGCCCTAAATGTGCCCTTAATTCCTGCCTACAGGAAGTTTTTACCTTGTGGATACGTCAGCTTAACGTAAAGCTAACGTAATGGTAAGTTTAAAGAAAAAAAATAGTGTTTAGGCTAATTTTTGAAAAACTTTTGACCATTTTAAGAGCCTATAATTTTGATACATGTATTGTGTAGATACATATATTTTCCTCCCTTTGATATGCCTTGACCATCAATTAAACTCTGCGGCTGCCAATATAGCATGCGATTTTAAATTAATTCAGCTTTACATTTTTTCTTCCTTACTTGTTTTTACTTTGCCCATTATCTAGCGTTTTTGCTAATTTTTCCGCGCATATTTTTTTCTTTTTTGATTTTAATTAAAATGAAATCACAAAATCCAATTTCCTACGCTGAAGCGCCAAATGCAAGCGCTCGACCAACAAGCGACTTAAATGAGTTGGTGTTAATATTGGCGGTTCCGCTTGGCTGCCAACCACAGTCAGCCAGCACACAGAGCGCAAATTTGGCGGCAAAGGAGTACACACGAGCGCGGCTGCTGTGGCAGAGCGCTGCGTGTGCGATGGCATTAGTAACAATGAGGTGAAAAAATATTAGTAGGCGCGGCACAGCATTTGTGCTCGTCGTCAGTCGAGGCGGCTTGGTCGCGCGATACTTTTTCTCATTTGTTTCGAAGCATGGCGTTAATTCCCACTGGGTTGGGTTGGTTTGGTGGTGTTGAAAGTGTTGATTTTCATGCTTGTTTGTAAGTATGTACATATGTATATTTGCCATAATAGGTGCCGCTCAAGAACAAGATATGGTGCCTGCCCCGTTGGGCATTCGTGGGTGGTAGCTGTGAGGCGTTGTCGGCTTGGATGCATATCGAGGCAAAATTTCATCAGCTGTTTATTGCGCTGTTTCGCCCGTGAGACATGTCGTCAGGCCCATAAAGGAATGACACCATAATTCCTACTCGTGTGTGCGGGTGATGACGTGAAGAAGGACGAAAGTGAATTTGCCCTAAAAAAATTGTTTTATGTGTGGGTGCGGATATGAACTTTTGCTCGTTTGCAATTCTCATGCACTTACTCACACACACACAGACATACACTATCTCTCTCTCGCTCTCTCTATCTCTCTGACAATGCAATGATAGTGCGGGACAGAGTTGCCAATGCTTTTCAACTATTCTATTTTTGAGTTTAATATGTTTTTTTTAATATTTCTTTCTTGTTACGAGTTTCCATCATCTCTTGTCAATATCGGAATTTGATTGCTCTCGGTTGTTAGTTATATAATTACGAAATTAAAATAATTTTAATCGCTATTGGGAAGATACTATTTCAACTCATTCAGACTAAAATAAAAAGCACACATGCGTTAGTTACTGTTTGTGATAATTCCATGTATATTTACTCATAACAATTGAAAAGCTCTCTTTTATCTTCTTCATAGAAATCGCAGCATAATTTCCTTAACATCTTTTAAAGCTTGCCGTTGGTCCATTGAGCTCTTAATGAAGTTAAAGAAATGTCTCAAAAAATGGTTAATATTTTTTTATGATTTCACGCGATAAATAAGTGTTTAGAAGTATTGTCGAATTAAACTTCAGTCACCCACGATATGAAAAATCTAACTTCGACTTGATTTATTTCAACTATGTATGTATGTCCAAAGTGAATCTGATGATGAGAATAGTTTTAGAACATCAAAATACATTATCTCATCAAATTATTCTACAGGAAGAAGAGCAAAAAAAAGTAAGCGTTAATTTTCTGGCTTGATTCGGTCAACAAAAAATTATGTGGATCATGGCCAGTTGTAATCAAATCGTAAGAAAATATCGACAATTATTTGTCGTATACGAGTTTATAGTCATACATAATCGGCAAGATAGATGCAAATATTCGTTAGGATTTTCGAAACAATCACTTAAGAGATATCGAACATCTCATTTCAAAAGGAAAACGATATACTTTATAAAATTTTAAAACTCATCCCTATTTTATATATATGTATGTGGTCGAGTTGACCGGTATGCCGTTGAGTTCGAGGTTCGAATCTCAGTCAGGGAAAGCAAAATCTTAATCATAAAAAAAGTTTTTTCTAATAGCGGTCACCCCAGGCAATGGCAAACCTCCGAGGGTATTTCTGCCATGAAAAAGCTTTTTATTAAATACATCTGCCGTTCGGAGTCGACACAAAACTGTTGGTCCCTCCATTTTTGGTATAATATAAAGTTGCACACCACAAATGGTAGGAGAAGCTCGGCCAAACACTGAGCTATATGTATATATATGTATAGTGTAAGCGCCAAAATTATATTATTATTATAACTCTTAAATTTATATTGAGGGGTTTCACAATATGCGTTAAAAAAGCGTCGCAAAGTTGAATATATTCAATATATATATATTTTGATGATGCCAAACCTCTAAAAACATCTAACACTTTACGATATTTAACAAATCTTGTGGAATCGCTAAATATATACGATTATAAATTTTTAGGGTAACTTTTTTCTTCTAAAAGCCTTAGTCAACTAAATAAATTGATGGCAACTCTGGCATGCAATAGTTGCACTACTCTTATCACGAACGCTACATATTTGTGCAACGCCACCGCAACGCCCACTAACATCATCGGTCTACTTCCTTTGCCACTGACACATTTCTCTCTCTTTCGCCACTCTTGCCCTCTTCGCTCTAGAGTGTAACTGCAATAACTAGTGCGTTTGTATGTATGTCTGTATGTATGTTTCTATGCAATACATGAAATTAGTCTCTTTACGCGGCGCTCTCTTTTACAAATTCAGGTTGCATCGCTGATTCGGTTACATTTCGTGTTTAGTTCAGCTTCGACTAATTCACGATATCCTTTGCATGCCTACCAAATGTGTGAAAATTTTAGCTCTAAATAATTTATTCCATATTTATATTTATATAAATAGTGTAAATACAGGAACAGTGTGCTTTTTAACATTTCAATTTTCACTTTCATCAAAACGTAATTCGCGTAGTACCGTTAATTTGTGGCACAAGCAAGAATAAAAAAATATGTTGAATTGCTGCTAATACAGACATCATCTCTCGGTTCGCTTCGTTTCCTTTTTTTTTTTTTGCTTACAATCTTAAAAATATTTACAAATGTGTGTATGGATGCTTTGTGTTACTGTGATAAAGCTAATCGTGTTAATTGTACCCCGTCTCTCCACCCACTTTCCACCCTTTATTTGCGTGTGCGTGTCGTGCGAGTTTCTCCAACATTCATACTTCACAGTCAATTCGGAATTTGTCTGCTCAATGAAGTGTAGCGTAAAGATAATTTAGAAAATTATTTTTTTTCTCGCTTTCAAGTAATATTTATGAATTTTTTATAGATCTCGTATTTTGTGCTCGTCCACTCGTGGCACTGCCACAGCTTAAATTATTCGCATTTCACCGTTTGGAATTTTTGAGCAGGTTTTAATCGTTTGTTGTTGTTGTTACATTCTTCGTTTCGCTGCCATTTGCCTAATTAGTTAGTTGAGAGGTGTTACAGTCCAACTAACAACGAACAGCCTCTTACATAGTTAATAATATGATATATATTAGTGAATTATACTTTCGGTGGCGCATGACCGCTTTTTATAAAGGGTGATGTTTTACGTTTGAGATGTAGTTTGTTAAAGTAAAACAATTAGAAAATGTAAAAAATTCCATCACTTCGAAAATACGAATTCATGTTAATTTTAACAAATTTGGCAATTTATTTCGCTTTTATTTATTTTAGTTATAGAGATCTATCTCTAGCAAACTCTATATAAAACCAAGTTTCATTCTATTCATTACTTGTGATATTTTAACAAATTGTTATCAAAATTTTAAAATTTTTCCCTGGAAATTTTAGATATTTTTGTCGAGGGCATTTTTTTCACATAAAAAATAAAATTAGTTCAAACGTGCCAGGAATAACAAAGGAATAACTTAAAAATCAGCGGTAAATTTTAGTGATTAAAATTGAATAGACTACAAAATTGCATATTTAAATTTCTTAAACTTCCGCGAAAAAAGTTCGAATTTGAGAATTAACACTATTTTAACTGAAAAGAAATTTAACTAAATAAAAGGTAAATAAATTGCTGAAATTTGTCAAAATATACCACTACTCTTGAATTCAACACAACTATTTTAATGAATGTATGTACATATTGACAGCGTGACATTAGAAGCCCCGTGGGAACGATCCACAGATACGATTTTTTTTTATGAAATAGTTACAAAATACATGAAATAAGTTTTACGACGGCTTAAAATTCATGTGCACCAATAACGTTTTCCCATCTTGAAATTATTAAATCCTAAAAATAATTGACATTCTCAAAAGCGATTTTTCAATTACTCATAGTTTTCTTTTTATTCTTTTTATTTTGACCAACAATTTTTCAAATGCTCATAGTTTTTGTTTTTTTTTACCAAAAACTGTTTGTTTTTGTTTTTAATCTGGCTCCAAAAAAAGTGTCTGTGAGAAAAATATCTAAAAATCAAATCAAAACTTCCATTTAAAACACCCTTTATTATTGCGTTTATATGTAATATATACATACATATGTACATATGATGTACATATACAATTTTTCCTTTTTTATTTACATTTTGTTTTTGTTTATGCGCTCAACAAAATTTCATTTTTCTCGTTGCCGCTGTTATTGTTGTTTACCTTCGGGTGATCGGAGTGCTCGTTACGCTGTGTTCGCCCATTTAGCTAATCGTTGGCTGATGGGTCGTTGCATTCAACCTGCCAAACAGCCTCTATTCTATACTAATGCCCTATCCAATTTGTCCGCCGTTCTTCATTACCGGGTCGCAACAACTCATTATTCGTTCTCATTTCGTGGGTCAAACATTTGCGCAGCTACGCGCTCGCCTTTTATCGTTGTTAATATTTTAAGTGTGTAATTTAAAGGTGTAAAACAATTAAAGCAAAAAAAAAAAAACAACTTCATTGCAATATAGAGAAAACTTACGCAATAAAGAGGTGCAAGAGAAGACAGTTTGGCGGTGATAATTGCTGCAGCATAAAAAGTCGATATTAAAAAAAAAACAAAAGTTGCAAAAGAAATGTTTTGTGTGACAAAACATGCATTCGAGTTTCACGTGAATTCCATTGTAGCCGAAAATGGAACTTTCTAAGTGCGCGTTGCTAAACGGACTTGTGAGAAAAGTTGCTTCTTTGTTGAATAATTGACGCGAATAGCGAATAGGCAAGTGCCAAAATTAAATTTGTACATACATATGTACATAGGTATACTACATGTATATATGTACATATATGTATATGTGTATGTATATGTAAGGCCGGTCATACAAACAAGTACTGCGCTTTACAAATACATATTTACCTGAGGCACTGAATTACATATTTGTATTTGAGTTCACGGGAATTGTGTACAAATGTGAAAAATATATACATATTTACATATGTAAGTATGTACAAAAAGCTATATATTTGCAATATTTTTTTAATTTAATATAACCTTTTTTTATGAATTGAACAAATCATCCTGCATTACGGACGTTCCATTCTGGCGAACTCTTTTCATAATAAAAATTTTTGGTAGGCTATGGCGGTTTCGAATTTTTTCATTTGTCATGAACAGCCATTATAGTCATCAATTCAACGGAATTGAAAATATTTTCCGGCATTAAGTGGTTGTGCAGACGTTCCTCGTATCTCCAATTGAAAGTGACTGAAGTTTTGCTTAGAAATCAGCGAATTGGTTTGTGCTAAAAAAAAAAACTTGTATTAATGGTTTATGAAGGATAAAACAAGTGTTATCATTGCATCAAACTAGTATTTATAGCGATGTTTATTATTGGTAAAAATTCGTACTGCAGTTGTTCAGACGTTAGCGTTGTACAGTGCCGGTAAAAAAAAAAAGAGCACTACGATGATTTACGCTCTCTGAGGAAGAAAAAGTTCAAATATCTTTGAATTTTAGTAACATTTTATTGGTCTAATATCTATAAATATACCTAATATAATTTAAAGCAAAAGTTAAAAAATAAAGATTTAAATTTTATTCAATGATTTACAACATATTTATAAAATTCAATGGAAACTTTCAAAATGAGGCGGTAATAAAAATACCAAAAAGATAATATTATGTTCTTCAAAACTTAAATAAAATACCTCAAAATCTATAAAAAATATTAATTAGTAATCAAAAATAAAGTTATGTATTCCAATCAATATTTAGTAGCATGTCCTTTATTAGAGTCAACAAGGTCCTGGCATCTTTTCAGTGGTATTAAGTCCCAGGAATATTTTACTACTGTCTAAAGCGCTGCATTGCTGGTGGGCCTTGCATCATGAACCGCATTTTAGATCTCAGTCCAAAGATTCTCAATCGGATTGAGATCAGGCGACTCGTATGCTAGGGGTCATTATCCTGCTGGAAGACCCACAATAATTGCATTTCCTCTTCGGCGTAAGACAACGTAACCTCCTGTATAATTTTGACATATACGTTTTGATCCATAACTTCTTGTATCCAATGTATAGGGCATATGCCATTGTAGGAAAAGCAAACCTAGACCATTATATTGGACCCTCCATGTTTAGGGGTTTTTGTTGTGAATCGAGGATTGCACTCAGTATTTAGGAGTCTCCTAACTTGAGACCGACCTCCTTTGCCACCATACAAAACGATTTTTCTGCGTCTTCCCATAAAACATTCCCTCATCTCTCTAGCGGCCAGTCCAAATGATCTTTTGCAAAGTTAATATGTCTTCGAGTCAAAACGAGTGCCTTTCTGGGAGAGTGCGACTTTAAATTATTCTCCTTAAGCCGACTGCGAACTGTCTCTACACATGCGGTGATATTAAGTTCCTTTTTCAGTACAGTTGCCGGTTTAAACAGGTCCGTCTTGACCTCCCGTACAAGTCGTTTGACGAGTAACGATGACGCTTTCGTCCACGATTTTCGGCCTTTGGAACAAACTTCATTGCATTACTGATCATTTTGTTAGAACAGCCAACTGCAAGTTCTACTTCTGCATACATTTTGCCCTAAGAAATTCGATTCCTTATAATTTCTCGCTTTTAGGCACTGCAATGCTTTCCACGGCCCATAGCTACTTAGAAAAATAATAATTTTGCTTTTTTTATTCAAAAACTATTTAAAACAAATTAAATTACCTCTACTTGCTTTTGCATTGTTATTGTGCATTTGATTATTATTCATTATATTCCGTAACTCTGCTTATGAATGTCATATTGCATCCACGTGTTTTGTGAGTAAAATGGAAAATAGTGAAATAATTTCTGAATATAAATTAATTCCGGGTTTCAGAAAAAATAGTTCGTTATTATTAATAGAAAAAGAAAACCAAATTTTCAAGTATAAATATTTTAATAAAAACATAAAGTATTATTATTGTTATGGGGATAAATGTACAGCTGGAGTTGCCATTGATTGTAATATGTAGTACAAGATATTGCCGTAAAACAGGAAAAAGCGGCAAGAACGGACACAATCATGGCGAACAAAGTGCTTTAATTGAAAAATTAAAATTGATAAATTCGATAAAAAATGAAGTGATGAGTGATTCATTAAAACGTTCAAGTGTACGGGATATATTTGATGCACAATGTAAAAAATTTAAGGAAATAGCACATGCAGTGGAATTCGGTAAAATGCGTAGGCATTTGATTCACATAAAACAAGAAAAATATCCAAAAAATCCGATGAATTTTGATGAAATTATTGAAGTATATAAAAATAAAGAAATTGAATCTAAATTCACAATGTCCAGATATGAGGAAAAAGAAAAATTGTATGTTGACACTATAGTGGAAGAAGATTTTGCCTACTCACTATTTGTGTCTCCTACCATATCTAACGCTATTAAAGGAAGAAGCAACTTAGAACAGCATAATTATATAATTGATGGAACTTTCAACAGTATACCTATATCAAAACAATATAAGCAATTGCTTATAATTCACATTATTCACGCAGACCATGTAAGAATTTTAAAATTAAAAATTAATTTCACATAACCCATTTCATTTTTCTTTATTTTTCAAATAACTTTGATGGAAATTCTCAAACAGTTTTCTAATATTGAAAGCTGCATGGTTGCAGAAAAATTCCTCAATGAAATCCACAGTTCCGATGATGACTATGAAGACGACGACGACGACGACGATGGTAATGCAGATGATAATTGTATAGACCATTTGCAAACACAACAAAATATGATTTTGTTTTGCGTAATTTGCTGCGAAAGGGAAAGGGAACTTTTGTTCGACCCATGTCACCATTATAAAGTTTGTAAAATATGCTTCCAAATAATGAAAGAAAACAATAAAGCAAAAGGCGTAAAAACATTGTGCCCTATTTGCCGTATGGTAATAAAAGATGCAAAACAAATATTTTCCTAATAGAAAATTGAAATTTTTGTTTCTGTAAATCTATTTGTTACATCTAGTTTTTGTTTTCAAGTCGTTTTTTTTTTGTTCGAAATTTATTGTTGAAGTAATGTTAAGCTTTTTTTTTTTTAATTTAAACCATACTCCTGAAGAATACTTAGATGCTTCAAATGAAAATGATGCTCAAAAGGAAACATTTTTAGTTTGAAATAATTTGTTTTTTTTTTTAAATGGTCAGTGGGAAATTCGCAAAAATTATTACCTTTTCTAATCACAACAATTCTGTTTTTGTCAGTGAAATATAATTATTTTTCTTTTCACACAATTTTTACACCTCTATTAGAACATTCTGTAAAAGGGAAAATCATTAGGTTTTGTTTTTTCAGTGAAAACTAAGGATTTTCTCAATGAAAAGTTAGAGGTTTTCTTTTACAGGGAAAATTGTTATTATATTGGCTTTCAGATTCTCGGATATAAGAAACATCGCCAAAATAAACCTTTTAAAATAAAATATCAAATGAGATATAAAGCCATGTGAGATAATGCCATATGGCCTTATCGCTTTTTGCGATGGGAAATAAAGCCATACAAAAATTTTGACAAAAATATGGCTTTATCACTCCTCGAATTGAGTTATAAAGCCATATGGCGTTGTCTCGCATGACTTTATCGCACCCCCCCTTTTTTTCGACACAATGCACTGGCAGTGCTATTATTTTTACCGCTTAAATTTGTGCCACACACACTCACCAAATTACTCGAAATAAAGAGAACCGTTATGATTGAAAATAAATGGTTGCACTCAAGGCGAATTTATCAAGGGGGTGGTAAGCGTATATAAGTAAAAGGCCTCCATGTATTTTGTTGCTGCTTTGCTAGACTGGATGTCAAATTTCTGTAGGTGATTAACATCGCCAGCCAATCAAAACGTAGCCCTTTGACGTTCAGTCCAGCAAAGCGAAAAAACCAGCTGGCTCCTTAACACCACCTTGTTAAATTCGCCGTGGTTGCACTCTTAGAGAGTGCCCTTTCTTAGTTAACCAATGCAACAGATGATAAAGCCAGTAAAGTGTGAACAAAAATATTTTTTTTAAAAGGGAAAGAAAGTTTTTCGCCGTTGTGCTATTTTTTTACCGGTACTGTACTATACATACATATATACATACATTTTTCATATTATAAATACTCAGTTCATATTTTTTTTCAAAGTTTTAAAATTAAAACAAAATAATAAATGATTTATTTTGATATTGGTTTTAAAATTTAATTATTAATTTTTTCAATCTCGTCTGAAATGAAATAATCTATAAGAATTTCTCTGCCATGGTTTACTTTTTACATTTGTTATTATTTGCCTAACATTAAAAATTAGTTCTTTTTATAAAATATGATAATACTAATGGGGAGCTACATATAATGGTGCAATGAGAATCTGCTTGATGATGACTGACCATTCCATAAGTCGCATGAGAATGCCAGGAATGCGCATATCTTATGGTGTAATAAAATAAAGGTGGTTTTAGTAGCAAAACATCAAATTGCTTCCTTTTACTTTTGACTATGATGATACGCAACTGATTGGGGAATAGGCTGGTAATCAAGTTGCATATTGTTTTGCATTGATATGATACGAGTATACAAATTTCAGTTAAAAAGTTTTGTGAATGCCCAAATAACTTACTTAGAAAATGCAATGTTGAAGCACGGGTCGTGCTGTTGAAACATAAACCAATTAATACGATGGTGCTATGCAGCAGGAATAGTAATGACGCAGTTGTTGAATCCCGGGTAAAAAAAATCTCTTAATAAACTAACCGCCGATAAGTTTGATCAGTCTTTAAGAAACCGGCTCTTAATATAGAAACTACGCAAGTTAAAATGAAACACAGAAAAATAATGTTGCCTACTTAGTGTTTCTTATTAAAATAATCAATAGGAATAAATGTCAAGTAGCCTTATTATTACCATACATAAACTCTACATACTTAATTTATCTTATCTAAACTTCGTCATACTCACCACACCCAACACCCCCGCCGTCAAACTTACTATACCTAATTTCACCATACCTAAACTCATACATGTATCTAAACTAAACGTCTTACTCGACATACCTTAACTCCCCATGTCAAACCCACTAAGCAGACTCAAACTTACCATATCTAAATTCTCAAGACCTTAACCAAAGAACGTAAATAACAAAGAAGTTGCATGGCATTTCGTTCCCTCTGGGAAGTTATATCAGCTAATTTCACCACACCAAAATCCAATTAGATCGAATTCGTTTCAGTATGGTGAAAAAGACCAAGATATGTATGTTGGTAGCGTAACGGAACGGAACTTGCACCTTCATTGTAATATATGTAAGTTCTTTGCCTAAACTCTCCACACACTTCAAAAAAACATAACACCCTCTGCAAAAAAAAAACAAAAAATTTAATTTGCTTATTGTTGCTATACTCAAAAAAAGTTTTTTAAATAATTCCAAAAATTCTGAATAAAAAAATTGTGAAAATTTTGCGAGAAATTTGTTGAAATTTTTTTAGTGTGAAACTTTGACTTATTTGGTTTTTGTTAGAAAATGAAATTTAGCTTAAATGAAAAATAATGAAAATTAAAAAAATATAAATAACTAATATACATACGTACATACGTACATTTGTATGTTATAAATATTTAATGAATCGGACTATAAATGCAGATTATAATTCTTATCTACTATTATGTTTACGTATACGATTATGATGTGAGATAATCAGACATTTAAACAGTCTGTATACACAACAAATTAAGGTAATTAAGTGCAACTCTGATTTCAGTTATTTGTAGCGGCGTTCACACGAACACTTTTCCTACTCTTTTTAATATTTCTTCAATTTAGAGAGTTAATCATGTTGACCTTAACTGAAGTATTTGTAAATGTTTGACCGAACTGATCGTTTAAAGATCCCTTTCGTTATCATAGTTAACGGTTACACAGATAGCACAGGGTTGTGCGGTAAAAGTATGATCTATGATTATTTTATTATCACGGGCAACTGATATAGTGCTTTTGTATGAGTAATCTGATTTTATATCTTCTGATGGAGAGTTAAGCTTGAAAATGTACAAAATCTGATTTAATAAATGAAAACCTTATATTATATAGTATTGCCATCGTTTCAGATTTAAGCGTTTTTGCTTCTCTTCTTTCCTTACAACTGAAACATTTGCCACTGGCAGCATGGTGAATTGCTTGCCGCTAAAAGTTTCAACTAAAATAGATGCACTTCAGTTTAATTTTTTCGGCATGCTTTTGATTCTATTATTTTATTTTTCTCTGACTCTTCAAGAGCCCATTGTTATACCAAATACATACATACATACTTTGCCGGCTTAAGTTTGAAAGTGAAAACACAATAAACGCTTGAGCGGAAATCAATAGCGGCAGATGCTTGCAAGCAAATTTTAGTGCCAACGCCAAGACAAAGCGTCAATAAGAAGAACTCATTCGCCCTTTGAGGCGTGTTTTCTTTTTGTATTGTACTCGTATAAAACGCATATTTTATTTTTATTTTTTTTTCGTGACTAACACAGTTATGCCGTCTTTTGTTTATTGCAAAAACTTTTTGCTATCTCTTGCTATCTTTCTTTCAATTATATTTTCTATGAAATTGTGTCAAAACTAATTTATAAGGATTGTCACAACATCGATTGCGTTGGTTTGGTTGGATTTGGTAGCGTTGATGGCGTAGCGCAGCGTGGCCGACGGCTTGGATTTTGCTGTCTCAACCCACACCAGCATCGGGTCACGATTAGTCCTTAAATCCTATATACTCGTACATTAGGGTGGTCAAAAAAAAAGAAAACGTCAACTCGGGATCATGCCCTCAAACGCTACTAGGATGGTTCCATATCAAAAAATATAAATTTATAAACTATTTCGTCAGCTAAAATCCATTCCTTTTTTCCCTTTTTTCTATATTGAGTAATACAATCGGAACCGATTTTTGTATGATGTTTTGTATGAAGGCCTTTTGAAGTAAATATTTCAAAATTGTTTCTTTATCTTGAATTTTACACCGCCGAACTATACAGCGCGACGTCCGACCAGCAAATTAAGGTCTTCATGCAGGGTTGTATTTGTGTAAATAGTTAATAGAAAATATTTATCTTAAAAAAAGCCTCCTTAAACTATACAAAAATTTTGCATAGAACAACATTAGAGGATAAGAGCATTGAAAATTCCGAGTTTATTTATTGTCCAAAAATTTTCGACCACCCTAAATACATTTTTTTTGTTAAGTAAGGCGAGCGTGTGGCTTCTCCAAAACACAAGTTAATATTCCAAGCATTGTTCACAATGTGTGTAAAGTAAAAATAATTTTCTATTCCATTTTATGTTTATACAAATAAATAAATAAATTTGTAAATTGTGTCACATAAAAAAAAAAGGCTCGCATAAGTACTCTGATTAACTTTTTTTATGATTTCATTAAAACCTAAACACTGCCTTGTATTAAATTTTATTTATTTTCTTATCTAATTTCAGGTCGAAGCTGGTGATATCATTTTAAAAGTAAATGGCACTGATGTTCATCGATACACAACGAAAGAGGGTAAGTTTATTTTTTGTCGTGATTTAAATTTTTCAACAGTTAATTTTATTTAATACAATTTAATTTGTTATTTATTAAATTTGGTTTGCTCAATAAAAACTGATGAAATATTTAATTGACTTCCAAATCCATATGAACAAAATTTTGTTGCTTAAAAATTATTTAAATTACGTTTTAATATCTTTTCTTTTATTTATTAATATTTTTTTAATTTTTGATATTTTTTTTTTTAATTTTTTAATATTTTCTTTTTAATTTTTTTAATATATTTTTTTAATTATTTTTTTTACTGATTTGTTTTTAATTTTAAATATTTTTTTTTGTTTTTAATATTTTTTTTTTAGTTTTTAATATTTTATTTTTATTTTTAAAAATAATTTTTTATTACATCTTTATTGTTTTAAATATTTTTTTAACCCACTTTAAAAAAAATTGGGTCATCAGTTCGTCGGAATATTTTTTCGATTTCGTAAATTCAGAAAAACGCTTTCTTAAAGGCGGTTTTTTTGTCAAATATATTGTGCCTTTAATTTCATTTCTTATTTATTTAATATTTAATTATTTTATGATTACCTTAGTTTCTTTGAAATATGTCTTTCCTCTTTTCAATTCTTTGTTTGGTTAATTTTTCATTATAATAATAAACACTAAATAGACATATTCATAACTTTTTTGCCAAAAAAAAAAAATATGTATATTTTCCAAATTATTCTTTATACTATTTTACTTTTTCCGTTATTAATTTAATACTTTTAATTTATATAATTAACGATTCCTTTTAAATATTTACTTCGTACATGTTTTATTAATTTTGCTTATATTTGTTTTTAAATTATAAATCTTCATTATCTTTTTCCCAACAATGCCAAATTTTAATCTCATTCCAATAGTTTTGAAGTGCTTACGTCTATCGGATGACTCAGTCACGTTAGAACTACGGCGTGGTAAGTTCACTTTACTCAACTGCTTACCTCTTTCGCAATTATAACAATATTTCCCTTCTCTCTTTCAGATCCCAAACTGAAGGCGCGACTCAAAGAGCAGCTGGCCAATACGAAGAATCCCCATTACGAAGACATCGAACCATCTCCGCACATTTACGATTACAAAGCGTCAAGTTGTCGATCGCCCACAGCACATCATCGCTCGTTGTCGCTGCAGGACTCTTACGAACCGCCACACAACAGCAACTCCAATTCATCGTCTTCGCCTGCGATACGCTACGCCAAATCGCCCACACAATTGCCACACCGACAAGGTTCGCTGCCAACGGCTGCGACGACGGCAAGCAGTCAACAGCTACAACAACAACAACAACAGCAGCAGCAGCAACAACAGGGTTATCACAGTCGCAGCTCTTCCGCTTCATCAGCGCAGCTACAATTTGGTGATACAAATACTTCAGCAGCGGCGGGTGGCGCCACTTGTACATCGCCCACATGTCGTCCATCGCGCATTCCAACCGCTTTAAAAGCACCACAAAAGCCAACAGTGCAACACTCGCCACAGCATAAGCGACCGCGACCATCGCAAATTCCAACAAAGGCTGGCACGGCGGGCGCGGCAGCTACGAACGGCAACGTTGTGCCTACAAGTGGCCACGCAGAGTCGGCGAATACAACAGCAGGTGGTTGTGTAGCTGGAAGTGAAATTGCACAATTACAGCATTCGAACAGCTATAGCGGCGGCAGCACACGTTTCACCCAGCAGCAACTGAAGGAACGCGACGCTGAGCCGAATTCGGCGCCGCCGCAGCCAGCTAAGGCGCCACGCTTCGAGGCGTACATGATGACTGGTGAACTGATACTGAATCTATCGAGGACATCACAAAGTAGTAACCTACTGCCAGGACACGCAAAAAAGGTGTGCCTCGTTTTATGTTTTTTTCTACAATTAGTTTTTAAATTTGTATTTACTATTTTGCCCGCAGATTGACAGTTTGCGTGACTCACCACAACGTGCGGTCGTGGCTACGCGCGCTAACGGTGCCCTAGCGCCTCGCGCCTCCGGGGAATCATCGCCCACATCTTCCTCATCGGTGGACTCGCCCACCCACACAGCCAGTTCGGAGTCAGCCCACCATCATAAAGAGCGTGGCAAACGACGTCACCAACAACCGCATCATCACTTACTGCAACAACAATTGGATAGCATTAACAACAGCTACAATAACAGCAACAGTGGTGGTGGTGGTGGTGGCGGTGGCGCGGGTGGTGCCGGCTTGACGGGCGATGATCCGCGCAAAGACGATACATTGCTGCTGTGCGAGGAGTTAGAGCGTGACGACGACGACGAAGAAGGCGGCGACAATAATCGCAGACAACGATATCACCAAAAACAACAACACTCGGCGCGACGGCATCAATACAGTCATCAGCAACAGCGCAGCAGCTACGAACACGACGAAGTCGCCGACATAGAAGAGAACGAAGAGGATCAAACACATTACGACATCACAAACATTGAGACGTACAATAGTGGCGGCTTGGGTGTTGGCGACGCGTGCGGCGACGATGACGCCAGCGATCGTCAGTGCTTGGTGACGCATTATGGCGACGACGATGACGACGACGACGACGACGACGGCGAGGGTGAGGACTTCGATGCCGAAGACGAGGACGGCTGTGCGGCCGAGCACGATGACGAAGACTACTCTTCGAATTCGCTGAACTCGGCATCGGCGAAGCAACGCTTGCGCGCACTCAAGCAGAAAGTAGCTGCCGCACACTATAAACACGCACAAAGTGTGGTGCGCGCTAGCGGTGGTGGCGGCGCCTACGATTCGGTCGACTGTGCGCGTCAACATTACGCCGGCGGCTATCACCACCACCACCATCATCACCAACATCATCATCATCACCAACAGCAACAGCAGCAGCAACAACAACACCATCGGCAACAGCAACGCGGTTCAGGTGGCTCGACTTCTTCATCGGCGACGGTGAAAAGCGACGGCTTGGCCGGCATAAACACCTCACCCGATGAAACTTCATTCTCAGTGCCCACCTCGCCGATTTCGCTGTCCACCCCGTTGATTGATAAGGACACGGCGAATTCAGTGCCCACCAGCCCGGAGCCAACGAGCCTGGGCGCAGTGGGCGGTGGTGGCGTTGCTGGTCACGATGGCGTGGTGCGGCGACACAATGGTGTTGTGCGTACGTGCGATTCGGCTGGTTTTCGCACCAGCAAATCGGAAGATCATTTGCAGCAGGTGCAGCGTGAAGGCATGGCTGCCGTGATACCAATCGATATTGATGAGGATGTGAATAGTTCGTTGAATACGCTGCTGGATACGAGACAAGATTCAGAAGACTCGCAGGTAAGTCTGTAGTGTTTGGGAGGGAATTAAAGGTGCGTGTGGTTTAGTAGATTTTTTGAATTGGACATTTATTCGAGAAAGAGAGATAGTGCCTTTGGGGGGTTAAGAGCACATTTCAATCAGGGCCAAATTTCATCAAAACAAAAAAAAAATGTTGTTGTTTGTATAGACTTCGTCAATCCAATTGGTGTAAGTGCAAGAGAAACTATGTTCTCTTAACTTTATGGCAAACGTTTTGCCTAACTTTCTTAGCTTCTTTAAGGATGGAAGTCTTTGTTAAAAACTTAATAAAACAATCCTACATTTGTATAAAATTCTTACTAAGCTTCAAAACCGATCACCATTTCCAGTTGCTAATAGTAAACTTGTCGAGCTGATTTTCTTTTATAGCTGAAGTAAGGAGCGGCAATATCATGAACAGTAAACGAATAAGGCATCGAAGATCGTAAAAAAGTCAACAAAAGGCTTTCTTATTTAACAATTGAAAATAACATAATATTAGCTTGATAAAATAAAAATTTTGGTACAATAATTTCATAGAATTTTTTACTCGAAGTTGGAGAGAAAAACGCGTTTGCTCTAGCTTGCTCGAAAGTTGGAAGTAAACTGTCCCATAATTAAAAAAAAAAAGAAGTTCAACCTCTAATAACTTAAATGTTTTAATGTTTTTTAAACATGTTTCTGTTTACGGTTTTAGTGCACTTTTTGTTACTTTATTTGCATTTTTTTATAGGGTTTTAGGTTATAGAAATTCTTCGCGGACATCACTTCTAAAAATATGTTTGCTCATATTTATTTAAAAAAAAGAAGCTATGCCCCACATTATCCGGCTTAATTTCAGTATTCAGAATGTGAGATACATAAATCGGACTATAAATACGATTTTTGGTAATAACTCGACTCCAGCGCCACCTGTCGACTAATTTTGTTGCAAGAGTACTTCTCTTAGTGTTTTAAATATATTTTCTGAATATAAGCCAAATGCGATTTTTAGCAATAACTTGACTCTAGCGCCATCTGGCGGATATTTTTTGCAATATTATATGTTTTATCTTTTCCTATACATACAAGAGCAATTTGAAAAGTCTAGCGCTTGTTTAAATTTAATTTAAACGCCTTCCAAATGTCAGGTTTTTATATTTCGCTACAAATCAGTATCGTAGATTTCAAAAAGCTCACGTTCGCCAGTAGAAACCGACTGTCTTGATTGCTCCTTAGCCTATGGTGTGGTGATGATGGATCAATGTTTCATCTACGGCAATGGAACATACGCCAAATACTCCTTTGAAGGGGACACTCGCTTGCATTTATGGTCGGAAGTACGAAATTTCGGCACGCAACGCGTGAATAGATTTATCTTTTCTACATATTCATTTAGAATGTGATTTATCCGCTCGATTGAGACGGTTAGAACCTCAACTTTAATTTCCCGATAGTCCCATTTCGTCAATACCACTATGACTGCCTCTTCTGGGAAAATTACTCCAAAAAACGTTCAGTTTGGTTTGTTTTCAATTCGACAGTCTTACTTGCATTCCTTTTTTATTTTATCTTGTTGTCACCTTAAATTCCTAACTATAACCAGTTAAAGGGCTGACAGACAGAGGCACTTATGCAAATAAACGAGCTCATATATCTGCGTAATATTATAGGCCTTATCTGCATTTCGACATCAGCTGATTTGACAAAAGAAATTGATCTGAAAAGGGAAATAAAAGAAAATAAGATTGGCAACTAATTAAATGGCAAAAAATTATTACGAAATAAAAAAGGTTAAAATTATTATCTTAAAATTGCTTAATAAAATCAAAATATACAATTAGATGAGATCAAAATATGCAATACATTGGCACAAAAGTACGTAATTCATAGCAGGATGCTAAATCCTTGTGTGGTAACACTTTTCGACATTAGAGAAAGGAAGTTGTGCAAATGTGTGAGTATATCTTATTTGCTGTCACGATATAAATAATTTATACATATGCATACTATTCCATGAATGATAGCTATAGCGACTTTTGGGAACAACCGAACCTTCGAAAGGACGAAAAGGACGTTTCAAAGAAAATTTTCATTTGAAGACAAATGCATTCCGCAAAATTTGTGGAAAAGTTGTGGGCATTGAAAAGGTGAACAGCAATATGATGCAATGTATTCCACTTTATAAAATAGTGGCTACCTCATTGTTCGCTTTGGAATATAGAACTTTTGCAAGTCTATAGGATGCAGTACTGTTGCTGAAATTGTTGTGGATTTTTGCCAAGCAGTTTGCGAAAATCTTTCGGATTGCATGAATTCCTATTCTCCAAACCCACAAGAAATCGCAGTTTAATTTATAATTTGGTTTAATTTGCTAATATTAGAAGCTATTTTTTAATAATAAACACTTTTGATAGCAGCTGTAGACACTTTGCTAGTTCACAATAGTATTTTTCTGTCAAAAGTGGCAGCATTGCCATATTGTAATTACAATATTCAGTACTTATGCACATAATTTTCGTGCATTTATTCGAGTGCTTATGCGCATTTGGAAAAGGATTATGCATGAGTTAATTCAAATCAAGGCTACTTAACTAGATAACATCGCCCGTCTGTCAGCCCTTTTAACTACCAAGTCAATTGCGAATTACCTCGTTAATGCACGTCAACACTGCAGTCTGTCTAGTCTACAAAATCTATATGCACATTATTGGTGTTTTAAATTGTTTTACAAAAACTGTATTTATTATTGCGGCATTGTATGACTGTTTTTGTTGTGTTTAATCAAGATTACCGCCCCTGTAGTAGCTAAGAAAGTTAGGCGATACGTTGGACAATAAAAGTTTGACTTCCACTTCCACTAGTTTCACGAAACCTAAATAAACAACACCATTAAAACAGAATTGATCAGCATACAAAAAGAAGAAGAAATATATTTATATATTTGAAACCTCATAATGAAAAATGTACAATGTGTGAACCTCGAATTTATTTATGTGTTTATTAAAAAATTATGCAGCAATCTTCAAAAAAACAAAAAAAAAACAAGAATGTTATTTTTAAAATAAAAAAAATAAGTTCTAAGTATATACTACAATATGTATGTATGTATTATGTCGCCTTATGCCTTCATACGAAGTCGCTGTAATTGTTATTTGATACTAAATTTGAAAATATGAACGTTACTTTGTTTTTTTTTTCGTTAATTTCAAATTCACCGTAACTTATTTTTATTGGAATGTTTGTTAGTAGCAAACGAAAAATGTTTTGAATACCAAATTTCTTATATTGTCCTTATGTGTGTATTGCATAAATTTGAAAAAAAAAAATGCTTGTAAAATTGTGCTATTTGATGTTTTTGATATTTTAGTTCGTAGTCTTTTTTAAATATTTTTTTTATAGAGTTTTTATATTTTTTTAATTAGTAAAATTTATATTACATTAATTATGTGTTATTAGCAGAAATGAATAACTCATTTTTGTTGGCCTATTTCGACTTTATTTACTTGCATTTTTTTTTAATTAACAATCGAACTTTACATATTTCTGAACGACCTTAAGTTAGATCTTTCGAATACAGTTATGTGTTAAAAAAATGTACTATGTACTAAGCAAAATACGCAAAGGCTAAAAAAACACTATTTCGAAAATGTCTTTTCAACACTTCCACGACGAAGGAGCGATAGCGTTTCAAAGAGTTACATGCACTTTTTAATGTATAGTGTAAAAGTTATAAAAAAAAATTAATTTTAAAAAAATTCCTTCAAAATAAGTGCATTTAACACAAAATAAACGATAACATAGGATTCAAAAGATAATTTCAAACAAAATTAAAATTGACGCTTAACGAAAATTCGAATTTTTATTGCCATTTGTGTCAACTAACGACAAAATCTTTTACTTTGTTTTAAAACTCATTGAAAATGTGTCAAAGACTGTTTAAATTTGTCTGTCAAATCGGAAAACTGACATCAATCAAACTACGAGTGACTGTTTTTACCGCTTCTGTACAGTTGTCTATGTTAAACATCTGTGGTTTAATTTAGTACTGTTAAGTTTTAACAGCTGTGAAAGTGAGTGACACAACATTTCATGTCAATACAAGTAAAAATACGCAAAAACGATACTGATAACAATTTTCGTTAGTGATATTTCTATTATTTAATGCTGAAATAACGGTATCGAATACAAAAAGAATATGCAAAAATGACAACCATGTCGATAACAATAGCGAAACAGGAGATATACCAGATACCAGTATCATATCTAAACAATGTATATGACATAGAAATCAAAAGGATATCGATAACATAACGTAATATCGGTAACACACTGTTATATCGATGTAACAATATAATATCGATCACTGTATTGTATCGATAAAAATATAAAATTTACATCGATAACATAATATGATATCGATAACATAATATGCTATCGATAACGTAATATCGATCAAAATAAAATATCGATACCAATATGAATAATAACGTAATATCGATAACATGCTGTTATATCGATGTAACAATTTAATATCGATCACTGTATTGTATCGAGAATAATATAAAATTGACATCGATAACATAATATGATATCGATAACATAATATGCTATCGATAACATAATATCGATCAAAATAAAATATCGATAACAATACGAACAACTTCGAAGGAGATATCGATTATGATAACAGTGTCGAATTGCATATACATATTTATGGATTACTAATACGTACAAATTATCTTTATTCGAGAAATTGAAAAAAGAAAAAAAATAACTATCATTCGTTCCTTTGAAATTGCACAGTTTTCTTGTGTATAAACTTCCGGTACTTGTCAAAAAAGAATTTGTAAAAAAAAAACCAATATTCGTTTACTTATATAATTTGAAGCCTTTATGTATTTGAGCATCATTGAATATTCTTAAGAATATGTGCAGAAGTTTATTAAATGCACTAATATTATTTTGTTTCATATGAAAGATCTAACTTTTATTTTATGGAATGTGCTTTAAGAGATCATAAAATGTGCTATAATTTTTTTTTTTTTTTTTTTAATTTGTAAAGCCAGGAAAGTTAAGCCGTGGAGTTTTTTTAAAAACAAAAAACCAAAGTCTTCATATCAGAATTCCTAAATCAATATTTTTTAACCGTCGACTCCCTTTGCAAACTCCTATCAGTTATTGTTACAAAGTGAAAGAAATGTGTTCAGGTCCAGCGATAAACTTCTATACAAATCTGAAAATAATCAATGAAATCGACAGCCACCAAAACTCTGCTCAGGTTTTTGAACTCTCACTCGAATGGACTTTAATTGGAGTAAGACCCGTATTCAATACTACATTTAAGAGGTTGAACCTAATTCAAAAAATCATCGGCTTAAGCAAAAACTCAGCCGAGCTTGTTGCAAACGTAACACTAAGCTAGTTTATTCTAAATTCTATATTCACTGAGTGGCAATTTCTAGTGATACTTGTATTTATAATTTTACTGATAGTCAAGCGGTTGTAAAATTCTTAAAATGCCTTCACTGCTCACTGTACAGCACTTGCTAGACACATTGTGATCGGCACACAAGGTATCGACAGTGACACTTTTCAAGCAAATAGTCGCTGAAACACTATTTAAAAAAAGGTTAGAGATTTTAGGTACTAAATATTTATGTACATATATAAAAATGAAACACTTTACATAACCCCTCAAATGTAGATTAGTGATTGTATTTTGTTCAAGTTTGTGATTGTGCACTTGAGTTACCAGGCACTGTGGCATATTACAATTCCATTGACACCGTTATTGATAAAGAACAAGCTGTCAACCACCCTGTTGAATTTCTGAATTCGCTCGGACTGCATGCCGTCTCATCTATTATTTCTGAAAGTTGGATCACCAATAATAATGTTAAGAAACTTGAGACCACATAAATTGTGCAATGGAACTCGACTGACCGTCAAAAATTTACACTATAACATCATAGAAGCAACGATTTTGTCTGGCACATCGGCCGGTGAAGAAGTCTTTATGCCTCGCATTCCTCTCATTCCTTCCGGCTTTTGAATTTCAAATACTTCAGTTTCCGGTTCGCCTAGTTTTTGCAATGACAACAAATAACAAATCACAAGGGCAGTCATTGAACGTTGCAGGAATCCATTTGGAACGTTGCTAAGAATAATACAACAAATAACGTTGTTTACCAAACTGCATTAAAATGAAATAAAAGTCCATGGAAGATAATAGTTATGATTATTTCATTTCAATAAGGTTAGTGTAACGATATACGACATAGTATTATGCAGATAATATATTTATGAAATGTTGTTACATCATAAGTGATTTACAAAGTCAATAAAAAAAAGGTCGATTGCTAATTTAACTATTCCATTTAATTATTATCGTGAATAATGATATCCTTGACAACAACGCAAGACAGATTCCCAATTCACACGCGAGCGCAGCGCGGGGTTTAGGCTAGTTTAATAAAAAAAATAATAATCGCCGCTGATTCTAAACGCTTTATGCTACGAGTAACTTATCTTTTCCTGCAAAAGCTTTTTCGCCTTCGTCTATTAAAAATGTATAAATAAGGATCTTCATTAAAGAATTTTATTAAGCCTTCGAAGTGCATTCCATAAAAAAAAAATTAAGTAATTTTTATTTTATTTTTGTTTAACTCAATACGTAGAAACATTTGATAATTTCAAACCTGTTGCTGTTTAAGTTTTAAAACTCTTGCTGTTTACTTATTTTTTTTACTTACATATTTACTACTAATACTACTACTAAGTACTAATATTTTTACACTTTGTCTATGTCCACTCTCTAACGTTGTTATGTCTATTCGTTTATTTCTTTTCCTCTTTTCCACTCTCTTCTATACACAATTGCGTTTATTATCGTTGAAATTGCTTAAATGCCGTATTACATTACGATTTTTAATGCAACAAAACACAAAAAACTTACACAAAATCTTTGAATTGCAATTGTTAAACTCCTTACCGAAAACGTTTTTTTTTTCTACTTCGTTATTGATATTTGTTGCTCCTTCTTGCATTGCATTATTTCATTAATTTGTTTTCCTGTTTTCTTTTTTTTTTTTTTTTTTTTTTTTGAGATTTTTCTTCTTTATTTTGCTCCTGTATTTCTGTGTATGTATGTGTGTGTCTTTTAGCCATCTACTACTACTACTACTCCTATTAACCAACCCAAAAACAAAGCAACAATCAAACGCGGCTCCACTTTTTCACCATTCGCCATTTCACCACTTGCATCGTCGCCTGCAGCATCGGCATCTGCAACAACAACCACCAACACCACATCAACATCAACATCATCCTCATCAAAAACGTCGTCCTCATCGACCTCATCGTCGGCGGCCTTAAAAACAGCTCTCTTGAATGCTGCAGCAGCAACACCAGCAGTTACATCTTCCACCACCTCGCCTTCATCTTCGCCCACACTCTTGCCATCATCGCCCGAATCGACGCTCGTCAGTCAACGGGACATTTTTAATAGGCGGCGACGCAAAGTTCGCATTAGCATACCGCGCATTGTTTTGGATGCGCCAAGTGGCGGCGCAGAAATAGCAATGGCAGAAAGTGGTGGTGGATGCAACAATATTATTAATAACAACAATACTAATACACTAGCTATAAATGATAATGCCACTGATACTACTACAACTACAACTACTACTACTAATATATTTAATACAACAATAAATACAAGTGATACCAATGTTAGTAATACGAATGAAACAACAGCCATTTCTACTACACAATCTACTATAAGTACTATTTCTACAACAACAACTACAATAACAACAGTAACTGCATGTACTTTGACAATAATTAATACTACAACAGCAATAACTACAACTTACTCAGCTGCTGCGATTGCTCACAGAAAGGTTGAAAGTTACATGCAAAGATTATACACTAAATAATATGTAGTTCAATAAGAAATACAAAAATTTAATTAAAAAAAAAAAAAATTAAAAAAAAAATTTGAAAAAAAATAATCAAAACAATTTTTTTTGTTTAATTTAAAAAAAAAATATATACTGCTCAAGTATTTGCCTAATATTCGCTTAACCTTATTATTCTGGAACATTAAAATTTCGTTTTTTTAGTTTTAGTTGTCCTATGAAGTTGCTGCATTTATGTAGTTAATTAGCTATTAGTTAGCGCATGCATTTAGCTTTGTAGGTTCATGCATATGTATGTACATATGTATGTACATATGTATGTATGTACATATGTAACTCTATATGTATTTTTAGCCTTTGTTAACTATAGCTAGAAATAGTTTGTTACTATTTGTATTATATATTTTATATAAATTTAGCCATGTTTTATAATTTTTAGAAATTGTAGTAACTTTCAATTTATTTTCTCCGTTTATTTAATATTTCATTAAAAAAAAAAAACATTTGCAAGTCATAGCTCACATACACCATTCAAGCACCATTTTTTTTTTAAAGAAAATTCTAGGATTTTGATTACTCGTATATGTACATATGTAGGTCACATACAGCAAACCACTGTGTAAAAGATGCAGTAAATTTTTTTTTACAATATTAGCAATATTTTTCGCTAATTTTTAATACAACCAATTGCGTGTACATCAAAGTTTGGAAATTTGTACACAATTCGCAAACATAAATAATTTAATAAAAACAGCCTTTGCAAATTCTTTAATGAGAAGCTTTGGAAAAAATCTGGGTATGCAGTTTTTTAGCCCATTCAATTCTAACCTCTTACAAAGTGTAAGTTTCAAGTCGCTAAAAATTACTGTTGATTTTTGAGCATTTTCTTTCATTAATGCGTTGTGTGCCGCTTTACAACCTTAGCAAAAAAAAAAATGGAGAACTGAATGAGCTATAAAACCTGCGAAAATTTTTTGAAAATTCTTTACAAAGTTTTAAGCTTTGATGTTTGTGGTTTTAGTTATAGAATGTGTTTCAGTTTTATTAAAAATTACAGAAAAATATTTGTCACGAAAAAACTGCGAATATGTAGAGAAAGTCAGAAACCTTCTTCAGCGCAAGTCATCTTATATTAAACGGTTGGAAACTTGTCGATTATTTCATATTTTATTAAAAAGGGAAAAACAAATCGATTTTTATCCATTTCAGACCCGCAATGCTGTTGTTTAAGCATAAAAATATTAAATCCATATAATTGAAGTGAAACCTTCGAAGTTTTTTTTTTTTGCCTTCTCAGATCAACTACTTTTTAAAACATAATTAAATATTAAATGGTATTGATTTTTAAAGAAAATACGCACCTTTCTAATGCATATCTTTAAAATTTAACCGTTTCTTGAATAACTTTTGAATCTGCCGCCAACTGGCGGATGAGTTTTTGTTTGGAAATTCATCAAAATCAGATCATAACTCGACCTAAGCGCCACCTAGCGGTTTAAAAAATAGTCTATATCTGTTAAACGGGTATAATGAATATCATACTGAACTCTGGTTGAAATCCGTTCATTGCTTTAGATCCACTTTTTGACAAGTATGCGAAAAAAAATAAATGTTTGTAGGTCTTTTTGGGTTTCAATTATATCCAATTACATTTTACTTGAATTCAGCTTCAGGAAATATCTGAACAAATATTTTCCCTAAAGTTATACAACAATAAAATAATCATTAATTTTCCAAAAAAAAATGCAAAATTAATTTGCGGGTGGTCTTTGTAGGATAGAATAATCTAGAAAATTATTTCCAAACAAATTTAATTTGAACTCAGCTTTAGCAAAAATCTGTATAAGCTAAGTATTTCCCCTTAAAATATACAACTATGAAGTAATAAATATTTTTCCATTTTTATAATTTTCATTTATATTTTCCAAAGTTGCATATGAACAACAACTTATTTTTTCAGGATATGGTATTCACTTTCTTGTGTAAAAATCGAATGTCAGTAGCTAAAAGCCATTCCAAAATGCCTTCCAGGGTTTCAAGAGGCCTTCTTTCTGCATTATTTTTTCCTTTCTTTAGCCTCTTGCTTTCGCTACCCGCTATGTGTGGCGTTGCCAGAGCCACATATTAAGTTTACGCAGTGTTGCATTTGAGTAAATCATAATTAAATAAAAAAAAGTTTTATGACTAATGATCAGAATTATTTTTTGATATAATACATCAATATACGATATAAAATTGCAGAATTCCTTCAGACTATGACTCTCAAAATGTGGCAGAGATGGAAAATAGTTATTTTGATTTTTTTTAGTTAAATTCTTGTGAGATTATCGAAACTTTTCTTCAGATTTAAACTTTTTAATTTCGTTATTTTTGATTCCATAATTCGGATTTATTTTATATCTTTGCCTGGAAGTAATCAATTTGTGAGGACATTTAGGCGAAGGGCAATAATTAATTATGCAACTAATAAATGGGAAATTGTTACAAAAATATTCGAACAAAATTTTAACAATTCCTTATACATTACATGAGTTAAAAAAAAAAATTAATAAAAAAATTTAACTTTTAAAGAAGTTGGATTAAACCGAATGTAGTGCTTTACAGCTTAAAGGTCGGATTATCGAAAGAATTGGGTTGGCATATACTTAAAATTACATTTTTTTCGTACACAAACATTTTTTTTTTTAATTTTTTTCAGAAAAGCTCGATTGCGTTAACAACGCAAAAATTTATATTGATCGAGCTTTTTAAATCAACGCCTGAGATTTTTTGAGGTTTAAAACGAACTTAACTTTTTTTTAACAAAATTTAATTTTAACCGAAAATATGTAAATCCAATTTTTAACAAGGTCCAATATTAAAAAAAAAATTGTAAAAAAAATTATTTTAAGAACATTTGGTATATGTGCATATATGTATGTACATACATATGTTTATATATATTTATGTTTTTTGTTAATAAATTACTTAAATATGTTGTAATGGGCTATAAAAAAAAGTATTTGTTATAAAAACTTATTTTGGATACAGTTCTTAAAATTCGATAGCTTTTCTTCAATTCATCACTTGAAAATTCAACCACATGTTAAGAAAAAAACATCAATCGATCATATTTACTTTTAAATTTTTGTTTGTAAATAAAAACAATTGCGAAAAACTGAACAATTGATTATTGTTAGCCAATAATAGTAACTAGTTTAGTATTTAGACTAGAATAGGTAGCAAAAGCCAGAAGAGTGCATATAACTATTGTTAATAGCTTTTAAAGAATAATTTTACTAATTAGCCTTTTTATCATTTTCTCTCTCTCTCTCCGCTTGGGCTCCCGCTCGTCTCGTCCATTCACGCTGCAGGGCTCGAATCGTGATCGTATCGTTTGGACGTATAACGCACCGCTGGCGCCACACCAAATACAACAGTTGCAGCAGCAGCAACAGCTGCAACAACAAATACAACAGCAACAACAACAGTATTCCAGTTCGCACTATGGCAGCCATAATAATTCATCGCCGAATTCACAATCGCAGTCGCACTCACATTCGCATTCACACTCGCATTCGAGCTCGATAAGCTCATCACCGCAGCATTCAACTGGCAGCCCTGCCTCACCAACATCTGTGTCCAGTTCGGTGATGTCATCGTCGGGTTCGAAGGGTGCGCTTGGCATTGGTGGCGCTTATGCGTTGAGCAGCAATAATAATGGTGGCCATCATCAGCAACAGCAACAGCAACAACTTCAATTGGCAGCAAATGCAGCTAATGGCGGTACAAGCGGCGGCACCAGCGCAACCACAGCTACAACGGCTTTACAAATGGGTTTGTTACAATGTCCTACTGGCGGTAGTGGTAGTGGTAATGGTAGTGGTTGTGGTGGTGGTAGTGGTGGTAATGGTAGTGGTGGTGGTGGTGGTGGTAATAATAGTCTTGCAGGTGGTGCCGGTTGCGACCAGAGCGTCTCCGAAGCCATCTCGAATATTTCTAGTCCCGACTATCAGGACGATGATA
Source organism: Philophylla caesio (assembly GCA_963971545.1). Taxonomy (NCBI): domain Eukaryota; kingdom Metazoa; phylum Arthropoda; class Insecta; order Diptera; family Tephritidae; genus Philophylla; species Philophylla caesio. The sequence goes on along the minus strand of OZ020604.1, from coordinate 35,554,795 downwards.
ATTTATTGAGCTCTCGCGATCTTGCAGGCGGCATGGTACTTAGCGATCCCAGTGATTCGGACTCAACAATACTTGTGTCGGATACGGCAGCAGCTCGCCAAAAGCACCAGCAACATCAACAGCAAGTACAAGCGCTACACCAACAACAACAGAAGAATTCCGAACAGCATAAACTCGTGATACAGGTGCGTGGCATCGATAATAGTAACAGTGCCTCACCACGTTCGGCCTATGCCGAACTAAAAGACTCTGAAGATGAATTAGACACCTTGGCGGAGGAGCCACTAAATACTTTGCTAACGGCGACGATGGTGGCGAGCGGTGATGTTGGCGGTACGGGACGCGACTCTTCGCCACCCGTTTCGGATGATGGCAGTGATGTGGAGTCGCTACATTCCTACCACTACTCACCAAAGGCCGTAGATATGCCGTCGGCGATACGGCTAGCCAAAAGACTGTACTCACTGGATGGTTTCAAAAAGAGCGACGTGTCGCGGCACCTCAGTAAAAAGTGAGTTTCGTACAATTGTGAGAAGTATTTCGAAGATCAGTCACATTTGCTTTAAATCAAAAGGACGCTTCAAAAAATGCATCCTTTTTTATTTGTGTTGTTATTTTTTGCATTGAAATTCTTGAATTCTTTTGTACTCATTTTAGCAACGACTTTAGTCGCGCTGTAGCCGATGAATACCTAAAGTATTTCACTTTCGAAAAGAAAACGCTTGATCAATCGTTGCGTGAATTTCTGCAACAATTCTCGCTGTCGGGTGAGACGCAGGAGCGCGAACGCGTGTTGGTACATTTTTCGAAACGCTTTTTGGACTGCAATCCGGGTACATTTAATTCGCAAGGTGAGTGCACTTAGAGTTATTAAGTTCAAAAGCTATTTCCGATGGGAAGCATGTTAAAAATACATGTTGAGAAACCTAACAGCGGAATTGATATAAAATGTCTACCAATATAGCCTTTTTTTTTTTTGACCGTAGTGTATTTGGAAATTCTGGTGATCAGCTATACAAAAATACATATTTCCTTTCATCGACTTATTACTTATTTTTGTTATATCAGCAACGCTAGATCATGTTTTAAGTGTGATGAATTGCCCTACCTTGCGGTATTGAATATAACTTACAAGGTATAATTCGGTTTTTATATCGCAAACTTCCAAACCTTCAACTTATCTCTTCGCTATCGATACTCATGGGGGCGACCATTGGCAGTCGATCCCTCCTAAACAGAAATTCAGTTAAGCAAATTCCTCAAAAAATTGTGGGAATGTTTTATTCTTGTAAAAAAAAACAATTAAAAAAGAGCATCCTTGGTAAGGGAAAATACAAATTTTAAATTGAGCTGATATATTTAATACAGCATACATTCTAATAGAGTGAACTAAAAGAATCCACAAAAAAATTGCAATTTGATCGAACATTTTTGAGCAATATTTCTCCAAGACTGTAACAAAATACTTGTAATTACATACATATATACATCTATCAATAAATTTTTCGTGAAGTTTTCATTTTTGTTTTTTTAAGTAAAACTTCCTAGTAGCGGTAGTAAATTGAAAATGGTGTTGACGGAAATCGCACCCAGAGCAATATTGTTAACGAAATTCTCACCATACCTGAACTCATCACACCGAAACTCACCACACATAGAAATCTTGACACCCTAACCCACCACTTTTAAACTCACCACACCTTAACTCAAAACACCCAAACTAATCATATCTAAACTCACCACACATGTAATCTCGACACCTTCAATCAACACATCTAATATACATATAAACTTGCATGACATAAACACACCACACGTCAGCACTCCTTACTTAACCTCACCAAACATGACCAGACTTCCCTGCATTTTAAAACTTCCTATACGGTTCTTGGTTAGCTTGTACGTGAATCTATGGTGAACACTTTTTCTTCACAAAAGCAAAGAACTCTAATTCAATTCTTTCAGGTTGAATCAATATTCAACCAATTCAGAGGTGCATTTTAAACCACTGTTTCTACAAAATATATATTAAATATCCTTCCTTTGATAGACAAAATGTTGAACTTTCCACGCTCGTATAGAAATGTATAGACAGCTTAACTCATTTCACCTGACTGCACTTCGTCGCATCTTACCTTCCTTCATTTTAACCCACCTCAACTCAACTCACCACTTCGTCACATATGTATGTAGCTAAGCGAAGCTAATCACAAATAAAATTTATTTCTGCAATTGTGATTTGGATTATGCCATGATTTAGAAATAGAAACATCACTTTTAAAAAAAATTGTTTAATAACTGTACGTTTATAATATTTTTTAGGTGAATATGATTTTGAACCATCACATTCGTGATTGTCTATTTACATCCATATGTTGTGGTCATTTCATTACGAATAATTGCTTTAAATTAATTTTTCGATCATTACTTTTAAATTCTAATTGATTTTTTCTTCTCTCAACAGATGCTGTGCACACTTTAACTTGTGCCATCATGTTGCTGAATACCGATTTGCATGGCCAGAATATCGGACGAAAAATGACCTGCGCCGAATTCATTGAGAACTTAGCGGAACTCAATGATGGCGAAAACTTTCCAAAAGACGTTTTGAAGAATCTTTATCAAGCTATTAAGACACAACCGCTGGAATGGGCGCTGTAAGAGAAAATGGATTTTTATTCTTTTAATTTGTTTAATTTTATTTAAAATTCTATATTATACGCTTTTGTTTAACAGCGATGACGATGCCAGTGAATTGCAAAAGCAGCGCGGAGACAACAATGTTGGCAACAGCACAAGCAATAGTCTCATTGGACAAAATCCGTTCTTAGACATACCAGAATCGTCATCCGCGATTGAATACAAAAAGGGTTATGTGATGCGCAAGTGCTGTTTCGATTCAAACTATAAGAAAAGTGAGTACGATGTGGAAGTCTCTTTTTTTATAAAAAATAATTGCATGTCTCTTTCCGTTCTTTTACATTTGATTTTATAATTATTTTATTTTAACATACTTTTTTTATTTCTTTAAATTTAAAACAAACAAATTTTTATAGTTATTTTTTTATTAATATGTTTTTAAAATTTGTATTTTAATTTTTTGTACTCATTTATATTTTTGTTTTTTATTGTTACTGACTACCACAGGTTAAATAATGATAATTTTTAAAACGAGTTCCGGCATCTCTTGTTAAGTTTTGTTTGGTGACAAACCAGTTTTGGCGTTTTGCCGTCTTAAAGGTTTTTTTTTCGAACGTAAATTTAACACGGAACGACTGAAACACGTTCTTAAAACATTATTTTTACATATTTTTCTTACTTATTTAATTTTTTTTTTTAATTTTAATATGAATGTACATGTGTATATTTTTAATTTTTTTGTTATAATTAAATTCTTGTAATGTTTTGGTTAGAAATGTGTATGAAAAAATTTCCGATTTTATCATATATTTTGATTTCCACAGCTATTCAGTACAGCTTTCATTAAATTTTTTGTATTTTTAATTTTTAATTTATTTATTGCACGTTTTTTGTCTTTAATTTTTTGTTTTATTTTTAATAATTTTTATTTGTTTGACAAAAAACAATTTTTCTTTTGTTTAACAAAAAAAAATCATTAAAATACATTTACACTACATATCAGTTAAATGTTTGCTTAAAAGTTGTAGCCCCAATCTTTTCTTTTGTATATAAAATACATAAAATTTTGCTTTAAATTTATAAGCGTTTTTGTTTAAATTAATTTAATTTAATAAAAAATTCAGAATTGTTTATGTTTTCTTTTTTATATCTATTAAATTTATTTGAAAAAATATATTCAATTTTTTTTTTTATTTAATATAATTTTATTATTTTAAAATATTTTAACACTTACCTTATTTATTTATTTTTTAATAAATAATATTGAATATTTAAAATATATTTGTGTATCTTTAGCACCTTTCGGTAAGCGTTCCTGGAAAATGTTCTATTGCACGTTGCGCGATTTAGTGTTATTCCTGCACAAAGATGAACATGGCTTTCGTAAAAGTCAGGTGAGTAGTAGTGACTCTCATTTTACTTTATGAAATTATTAATTTCAATAATTTTGCAGATGTCCGATAATTTGCACAATGCGATACGCATCCATCACGCTTTAGCCACCAAGGCCACCGACTACACTAAAAAGCAGCACGTTTTCCGATTGCAAACCGCCGATCAAGCCGAGTATTTATTCCAAACCAGTGACTCCAAAGAACTACAATCGTGGGTGGAGACGATAAATTTTGTTTGCGCCGCCTATTCAGCGCCACCACTGGAGGGTGGTGTGGGCAGTCAGAAACGTTTTCAACGTCCGCTGCTGCCCAGCACGCACACAAAGTACTTGATGGTATGTAGACCTTCGAATGCTATTCTCGTTTATTTGCCTTTACAAAAAAAAAAAAAAAGAAGCAAAAAAACTATCATAAATATTATTTTCACTTTCGTTTTCGTGTGCAGAAAGAGCAATTAGAATCGCATGAACAGCAATTGGCCCAATTAGAGTCTACACTCGCAGATCACAAGAAGGGAACTGTACCAAACAAAGGACTGCCACTACAAAATTACAAAGAAAAAGAAAACTACTTGCAATATGAGGTAAGTTTTGAAGCTTTAAAGAATAGATATTGTAATTTTTTCGTTGTTTTCTTTTTTTGTCTTTCGATTTTTGCCTGTGTGTTACCTTGAGTTTTTATTTTTGTTGCAGATACGTCGTTATCGTGCTTACGTGTCAATTTTAGCAGCTAAAATACTTGCCGACCAACAACAATTAGAGGCTGCGCAACAACAACAATTAACAAACAACGAAGAATTGGATACTTTCTCAACGGTTGGTGGAGGAGTGGGCGGAGCTGTGATTGGTGCGCGGCAACAACAACAGGCGCCAGCAGCTTTTCCCCAACAATTACAATTACAACAACCAACTGCACAGTCACCAATAGCACAACAGCAGCCACAGCAGGCACAGCCGCAACAACAACAAACAGCTAACAGGTATAATTATCAGCAACAAGATATTGGCTGACGGGTAATGGGAGTTTTCTCAGCTTGTGTGGTTTAATTGTATAACCTATTACCCATTATCGCTCTATTTATTTTTCTTCGTTTTTTTTTTTTTTGCCTTTTTATAATTCTTTTTTTGCAAATGTTTAATTCTTGAAGTTGTGTGTTGCGTATTTTTTCGTTTATTTCTATGCGTTAGTATTGTTTTGTGATTTTTTTCATACTGTCCACGTGAAGCGCCTAAATGTTTTTTTTTTTTATTAATTTACGTTTTTTTTTTAATGAAAAACTTGTATTGAGTTTATTATGAAATTTGTTTTTTTTTAACCTATCGGGAAAGAAGAACCTTTGAAGGGTACTTCATTCTAAGCAGATTTACTTCAGAAAATGTCTGGCAAATGTATGCAGCGGGGCTTAGTTTGTATCAAAAAGGAACAAGAGCATCACATATTTGGAATGTCTTCAAACATTTGCTGTTTGTTTTTCTCCTAAATATCATGAATTTCATTTTATAAACTTTTTAACACCCAATTGGAAAAATTATGTAACTACATGGTTTTACGCTTTGCAGTACTGTTTCATGCATTGATTACTTATATTGGCAGAATTTATTGCTCAATAAATGACCATTTAAAAAAAAATTAGTAAAATATAGAGCTCGGTTACTTATGCAAATTGAATATCGAATTAAATGAACTAGATATAGATATAATTTTTGATATTGAGCGAAGTTTACACTACCATCTTAACAGTTAATGTGCGTCGCCTTAACCCTTAACTATAATGACAAATTTTCAGTAACATTTTAAACGAAGTTTACTTAAACTCAGTTTGAATTGGACTAATGTTTTTCAGCGAGAGTTTAAGGCGGCTTAAAAAATTGCTGTTTTGTAGTGCAAAACAGATAACAAAGCGAAATTGTTTATTTGTACTTCAGACAAAATTGTTTGCTAAATAACCGAAACGCAGAGGAGATCAGTAAATTTTTTTTTAGACTAAAACTGAGAATTTTATTTAACTAAGCAAATGTTTTTTTTATAATTTAAGATTGCTTTTAGTGTAGGTTAATATTAAAATATAACATTAAAATAAATATAAGCAAATAATAATTATACTCTATATATTTATACCGACTTGACAACTTTGATGGATAAAAATCAATAACATGAGTTATTTCTTTCGATTTAAAAAAAAAATCAACGCTTATTTATTAGCGACTTTTCCTGAAAACAATATTTTTACTCCACTTATCAAAGAGAGCTTGAGGAAGTTTACCAATTTTTTTTAATGCATATTCCATGCCCCGTTCAAGTTTCTACCAATAATGACCAAAAACTAAATTCACTGCAACAAATTCGGATTTATCCGAACTTCTTCGAAATTCAGTTGGGTAGTTGACGGCTGAATAATAATTTTTATTATTTTTAGGGCATAATAGCGCTGCGACCTAACAAGATCTATTGTGCTAACTCTTTAGGTTGTCACTCTAACCTTATGCTATTTATGAAGTTAAGCCCTTTGGAGAGTGTCGTTGTCCATATTCTGGATGAAGATGGTAGTCGCTCCCCAAGGCGTATAAGTCTGAGTTCACGTATACGCGGGCATTCACAAAGATTATGCTGAACCAGGCCACAATACCTTGCGGTCCGTAACCTCCGAGTGTCCCACATTTTGTGAAGATGATATATTAGGCTACAGTGACCTGACAGGTAGTCGGTGAGAGTTCTTAGACAATCTCTGCTGAGATTGAAACGTTTTTCAGAGGATTCACGTGACGAACATATGACTCTCTAGACCACTATACCAGTGCTGAGTAGGTGATAATTGGTTTTATTACCGCGTATGCGAGTTTCGGGATAATAAACGTATTCGATAAATTAATACGACTGCAATTGGCGAGCTATTTGTCTTTGCCTTTAATTGCCGATCAGTAGCATCATCGTACATTCAAAGAGGTTCCGATTATAAGTCGTATGCGGCTATTAATGAGATTTTTGGTTATGTCCTGACCACAGCGCTTTCAGGCGGGTCGTAGGCCATTTGACGTCACCGAAATATGCTTCCGAAAATTAGCGAAATTGAACCATTAATACATACGATTTTAAGTCATAAGTCGACTCGAGCGCCACCTGTCGCCATTTATGTGTACATAAATAATAGAAATAAAATTAGCTGAATGAATTTGTAGACATCTTTAAAGTACAATTGTATACAATATTGCTTTGCTATTATGAGTTGCCATGATTTAAGTTTTAGAGGCATTGTAAAAAATCCGAATTACTGAGAGGCAGCGCCATGTGCACGGGGATAGAGGGAGTTTGGAGGTTGAAACCCCCCATTGGGCAAATTAACGTAGATCTATGAAAAGAAGTGAATCCTATTCATACAATTTTATTCGTAAATTAAATTTTAATGCAGAACATAATATGTCGACTCTAGCGCCATCAGGCGGATTTTACACTATGTTCTGACTGAGCAATATTTTACCAAAAAAAGAATCGAAATTATAAAGATATTTCGAAATATGCTTAAGTATCCGAGTTCTTTTTATATTTACTACAGTACGCAATTTGTTATTTACATAACTTGCGAGTTGGGGAAATTCCATTAGCAGAATTTAATTAAAAAAAAATTTATCGATTTTTTACTTGGAGAGGTTTAATTAAAATAAAACTTTTAAAGTCGAGGTTTTCGTTAAAAATATGGAATAAGTGAACGCGTGATATGATGTGAAATTAGTTTTATTTTTTATTTGCATAGTTTCGAAACTTTCTAGTTTTTATTTTCAGTTGAAATTGTTTCTCTTTTGAATGTGCTTTTTTGTTTTGTCCAACTTTTCATGCTTTTCATGCTTTCTGTATACATACATACATATGTATGTATGTATGTATGTATAATGGAAATGCTTTTCCAAACATTTGTATATATTATTTTATTGTATGTTGCCCAAACCATCCGCTGATAAGAAGCCATACCCTTCAATTACCAAAAATATATGTACATTTATGATAGATTTGAGTAAACCAGCCAGTAGTATACAAAAAAGAATAATGCAAACATATTTATATAAGTTAGTTGAGCAAAATACAAGTATATATGTATTTACAAATATTTTGTAAGCTAAATTTTTTATTTATTTCGTATAGCATTTTTGATATATTGTTGAAGATATTTTAAGATAAATTATTAAATTGAAATTCAAAAAAACTTACTTCTCCTTCCGAACCACAAAAACTGTGAAAACTCGCGAGTGAAAAAAATGCTTAAACTTATGAAGATGAAAATTCTTAGAACAAATATTAAAAAAAAAAAAAATTTGAAGCAAACTCAATGAAATTAAAAATTAATAACTAACACATAAAAGTGCATCACATGCAAATTGAGTAGATTTAAAAAAAAAAAACGAAGTGAAATAAAGTTAAAAAAAAACAAATATTGTTCAATTCAACACGCAGAGAGAAGCACAAGACAAAAATTACAATTAAATTCAAATAAGATTTGAAAAATATATACATACATACATATATAGTGCAGTATAAAGTAGAATATAGAATGTTTCGATTTTAGTCGTTTTAGTGTTAGCGGCGCGCCGTTACTCATAAACATGCAAGCGTACATACATATTGATCTAAAATAAAAACTAAGGTTCAACAATAAACATTTATTAAAAAGCATGCAATAACATTTATAAAGCCGAAATTTATAATTTTAGAAGTTGTACGCACATTTAAGTTTATTTAGAGTAGTACAAAATACAAGGCATTAGAATAGAAATCAAAAATTAAAAAAAAAATCGAATAATAATTTTAACTATAATAATTGACGTTTAACGTTGAAAATAAACATACATACATATTTATGGGCCTCTAGATTACATGCAACCACATTATTATTATTTAGCAAAACAAAAAATTATCACTTCAACTAATTAAAAAGTAATTATTTATTTATAGAATTTAGGTCAATAAAAGCGGCAAAAAGTTTTTGATTCGAAAATAGTGCACAACATAAAAAAATTTAAATAAATTAAACAGAGTTTAATGTAGCGCTGAATGTCTTGAATTTAAAAGATGGCATTGAGAAAAAATTAAGAAAAAATCTATGGTTTTTTTTTAACATTGTCCAATTCATTATGATTTTTGGAAACTATAAAAATAATTTTAAGTATCGATAGGTAAGTTTATCGTTTTAAAGAATAGCGTCAATTCGTGAGCGAAGAACTACTCGTTTCAAACCGAAGAAAAACTACTTTCGAGTGAATGTGAATTTCACCCATATTCGGTTTCGTGATTGGGGCACTGGTATTTGCAAAAAACTTTTGGTATCAAATATCAGTCTAAAATTATCTTGGGTACAAAACTATGACAACAAAAATAATCGATATCGAAACAAAGCGATAAATATTCAACAGCGCTCGAAATAAAGTTTACTTCAAACGAACGAAAGTACATAAAAATACAGTGAAAAATTATCTCCCCTCACAAATTATAGTAAACCAAGGTACATTAAACAGGTGATATCGATTGAACACCTGATTTCATTTTTTTATATGTTCATTGGCCTCGAAGAAATCAAACATTGTTCACATAATTATTTGTAATTTTGGTACGAGGGCGATTTGATAAGACAGTGAGTGAATTTTGGAATAAAATATATTTGGTTTTGGCAAAAAAGCGTTCTGTTTCTCAACAAAATCTCCTTTATTTATAGAATTATACATTAAGTCCAGCGTTTTTCCCATTATTTTATTCCTTCCAAATGTTCTAACAGTTCGGAGTTCAACTCATAGTTTTTTGTCCTGGTGACAACACACGTTTGCACCCCCGCTTTTGGTCGAGTGTAAGCAATCGCGACACCCATCGCGCGGATAGCCTTTTCATATCCAAATATTCGTGTAAAATGTGATGTACCCACTCAGTCATCCAATATCAATCCATGAACTTTATACGATTTCTGGTATACGGACCTCTTTCGGGCGACCTGTACGTTCGGCTTCACTTGTGCTGATACGACCACAACTAAGTGGAACTAAATAAACCACTTATTTACCATTAAAATTGATGATGCAGTATTTCTATAGTATTTATCAAGTCTTTCTTTAGTTTCGGTGATGGTTTTTTATGGAAAAAATGATGCCTAATCAGCACACGAAATTCTCTTTTTTCCATTTTTGTGAAAAGCATAAACGAAATGACTCTGCTTTCTCAAAATTTGACAATACTGTATTAATTGATTGCAGTTAAGTTCAGCAGTGATGAATTTTATATTTCTGCGCGGGAAATTCAAAAGTCACTTACTTATAGTAAATTCATTTTTGTGTGGAAGTTGGTGAAACTAGTGGCACAAGCGTGGAAAATCAGTTTTAAAGCCAATAAAACACTAAAAAGCTGTTGGATAAGAATATTTTTTTTTTTTCATATGCTAAATCTTTTTAAAGGACAGATTTAACATTACGTTATTGCTTAATACATATATGAATAATATTTATTCAGTAAGCAGGGAAAAAATGGCAAATCAAATAATTACTCTTCCTGAAGTGCTGATTTAGTCCCTTAAGATTATAATACAATTAAAATGAATTTGGCTATTTAGGTTCAGTAAAAATAACTTCGCAGTTCTTACGCTGATTTTCGCAAATTTTTTTAAACTCTTCGTACATTTTTAATTAATTATGGGTTTAAAATAATTTTAGCTTTAACTCGGCGGCACTCGCTAGGCACTTACGAGCACGAATACTTGCTACCGGGTAAAAAATACCACAGAGTTTAATTGTCGTTATTTAAGAAAATAAGTTAGATTTTCAATGTTTGACAATATTTTAGTGTTACTTACATTATTCTCCATATATAAAATAACATATGCAAGTTGCAATATTCTCTTTTTTGAAGTTAAAGCTTGTCCTAAAAAAAAACAACAAAATGTGAACTTTTTCAGAGCGTTCTTAGAAAAATCAACAAACATAATTTTTTTCTTACAAATTACACAAAATTGATATCAATATAAAAAATTTACTTCATACTCTAGCAAATTAATATAAAATAAATACATCTTTATAATAAACAACAAAAATTGAGATAATACACATCAAACATTTGTTCAACGAAACTACTTCACTCTATTATAACAATCGCCACAAATAGGGGTTGTATGTTCGTACAAATCGCAGACTATTTTTATTTTCCGGTCCTTCCTCCATTCACATACTGCTTCGTTTTCTTCAAATCCAAAATATGAACGTAAAGGATCATCTGAATCTGAAAAAAATAAAACCAAATTTAGGTACACTGTGGTATTTTTTTCCCAGTAGCGAGTGCCGCCGGGTTAATTGAACAAGAAGAAGAATTATTCTAATCTATGTTATAATTATATGCATACCTATTAAGAAAAAAAGGTTGGAAAAAATATGCAAGTACTCGTCGACACTTCTCGCATTTTCGAAGAAAAAATAGTTACAAAATTTTCTATTGCCACATTCATGGATATTAATTCAATTTAAAATATTCTGACAGTCCTCTTTCCACGCATGGTACAAAAACTCAACGCTTTTCAATTATACTTCAACTAAAAGTTTAACTCAAAAACTTAATTTTAAGCTTTAAAAAAAAAATGTGCAAAACTATAAAAAATATGCTTAAATATTCGTATAATATTTTATCGATATCACTATCCACATTTATCGTTATCGATCTTAATAGAATACCGTAATAGTAATGGAGATTGTCAGCGACGATATATTATTGTTCGTTTATCACCTTGAAAAAATTATAAAATTTAAAAAAGTTCCATATAAATATCTAACTTTTTAATCATAATTTTTGAGTATGCATTCTTGTAGCCCACTCAATTTAATTCTTATCAAGTGCAAGGTGGCTGTAATATTATACCGTTGATTTTTGAGAACGTTTTTTAGCCGACACAAATGCACAAAATCTTAGGCGAAAATAAATATCCGAAATCATTAGTATAACTTTATATATTTTATCATTAAAAAGTTAGAAAAAAACATATGTAGTTCATAGATATTGTAGAAAAGAAAATGTTTAAAAGTAAAACATTCATAATAAATCATTTCCATTGTACTCGAAAAGTAACTTCGTTTGATTAACAAAATGTTTCGAAGCTTTTTTATTTTTTGTTTTCTGACACCAAATTATCCCATTAATCCAAATCGCTTCGTTACATTTCGTACGCCATTAAATTGTGCTGTTGTTGTTGCGCTATAAATGCTTTATAAACTGCAAATGCAAAGAAGTTTTGTACATAAATTTCATTTTTTAACTTATGTATACATATATTTTTTTTTTATTTACATATTTGTTTTAGCAATTTCGCTGCTTATGTTAATAACAGGAATTTGATTTTCCTTAACAAAATGTATGTTGTATAAACACTTGTGCGGTTGTTGGCATCAAACATTTTTGCAATCAAATTGTGGCTAAAATACACCAATTTTTAAACTAAGCTCAAAATTGGTTCATCACCTGCAAATTGTCTACTCTTTTTCTTTCTCTTTTTCTCTGTGTTTTTTTTTTCTCCCATACATTGCATTGCAGCTGGTTATGTGGCTGCGCCTGGTGGTCGATGCTATTCTGCTAGACAGCACTGTACTTGTTATGAAACAAACAAAAAAATAAATAATAACAAATAAAAAAAATATAATTTTTCTTAACTACACGCATACACAATGAATGAAGCAAGTGAATTACTTCGACCAAAACGCTAACTCTTTCCCCCCGTCCTCGCACCAAATCCACCATTCCCAACACTGACGCACACATCCAACAACTTTACCGCCAGCATTGAACCATCAACAATTCCACCGTACGTGCAAAGTGTGCAAAATATTGCGCATTTCCTCCCTCCCCTAAAATATCGCAGAATTGAAGTATCGTGTACTGTTTTTTTTTAAATATATAACTTGACATACATATGCTTACGGCTGCGTTGAAATCCCCAAATGTCGAAAGTACTTACAATGCATTGTGCAGGTAAAAAAAAAAAATATTTTATGAAAGATTGAAATTTTTGTTGTGCTCGTAATTTGCTTTTAGTTCCAATCAATACTCACATAATGCCTTGCGGAAATAAATTCTGTTTTATTTTCTTATTACCTTTTTTAATTTTTTCTGAAAAGCACTTTTTAGGTTAAAAGACATAAGCGCTTGCATAGCTAATTTTGATTTTGTAAATTAGCGTTGAATCGTAAAAAGTTGTGCACATTTTGTAAAATTTAATATCATTTATATATATAGATAGGAATAATAATACTGTGATAGTTTCTATTTTTGCAAAATTTTTTAAATACATTATCGAAGAAGAAGACGGTCTCGTTCTTTACCGGGAATGTGGAATTGAACCGAATCGCTAGATTTTTAAGTTTGCCACACTTCTTCATACAAAAGTTGTTTTCAAAGGAAATTTTTCAGGTGTTGCCTCCTATTTTATGGCTTCGTACATTAATTTGTATCGGTTTTTTCGGCAAAATTTCTTAAGCAAAATTGTCCAGAATGCCTCAGACCTTAACACTGTCAATTTACCAAAACCTAAAAAATAAGTCTTATATCCCTATTATGTATGGAGACTAGTAGCCGCTAGGAAACCATACTATAAATTTCCATTATGCAAGGCAATCCACGACTGGATATCGGCTACTGAAAGTATGTAAGAGTTTCCCTTTTAAAACGACCTTTATATTTTTTCACTATTTCTTGTTGTTTGAGCTTTTCTCTATACTGAGATCAATCGCCATACATAATACGAAGAACGGTTTAAGTAGCCGTGGCTAATTGACTGGCAACTATGCACCGGTTCCCATACATAATAGGGGCATTAGACACTTTGAGGTGAAAAATTCGAAAGCAGCAGTATTTTCATCTTTTTCGAAAATTAAATTCCAACATACTAAATCAGCGTGAGTTTAGTTAATATTTTCCCAGAATATCAATACTATTTTGCCCGGAATTAATTTCCATATGTCAGTACCATTAAGAGAATCCCTACAGCTAAAATTATATTTACGAAGGAATGAATGAATCATCTTTTTTGTACAGGTATAAGAATGAAAATAGCTATTTTTTGTTGTTTCTGCTATTCACCAATGTTAAGGCCTGAAATATTTTGAACAACTTTGCAAAAGAAATAAACAAATAAAAAGTGAAAATTCATAAAAAAGCTATAAGTATAACACTTGAAATTTTTCCACATGAGGTAAAATTAAAAGAAAAATATAAAACATTTCGTATGAAGGCGTGCAAAAAATTTTAAAGTCTAAAATAACGACTATTAAAAAAATGGCATAGTTGCCTCTCCAGCCATGTATTTTTTTGGGGATACCACAGTGTAATCATAATAGTTAATAATGATTTAAAAACCTACTTTTCCTTTTCAAATGATTACAATGATTACAATGATTTATTTAAACTCGTTTAGCCAAATAAAATGTTTTAGACTCGTCATACGGACATACATACCTACAATATATGAATATGTAAATGTAACTTTTCTCCGAGAGACCAATATTTTTTTTTTAATATTTCAAACCGTTCAAAAGTTCGCATTCTTATCATTAAAACCCCCTTTTTTTAAATTGCTTTTCGATGGTTTTCAGAGTAGATATGAATATTTTAACTTATGAATTAATTTTTTTTTCTTTAAAAAAAATAAACATAAAAATGACTACATGTAATATTTGGGAGCAATTTGAGATGGAGTTACTGAAAGAACTGAGGTGATGTATTTTTTTTATAACTTTTTCTTATCGCTTACTAGTTTTTTTTAAGGGACAACCAATCGCAGATTAGTAAGTCATCAAAAATATTTAATTTAATTTTTTAATAAATATTCTAACAAAAATCATCCATTAGTAAAAATCTTTTGTCTGAAAAAGTTTTAGAAAGTAGTTCATACAGTGACGGCTACGTAATTAGGGACATGCTTCTTTGCAAGTTTTGATCCTACTATTTTAGGTTAATTTATTAAATTTGTTTTAATAACAATCAAAGCTTAAAACTTTGTACAGTCTCACCAAAAATTATCAACAATTAAAAAAATGTTTTTGTATAGAAAATTTTTTTTTTTTTTTAGATGAACCTATCTACTTACATACAAAAAACCAAAAAAAAAAGAAATTGAAAGCAAAATTGTTTACACAAAAGTTTTCTAAAGTCTCTCATTAAAAGTTTGAAAATTTGCCTTTATTTTAAATTTTTAAAATTTATTTGTGTACTGCACAATGTTTGTAAATTTGATTTTTATGATTTTAATTAAATTGTCTGTTCTCGTATGTAGAGCCAACAATAATTTCACTTAAAAAAGTTATTTAATAAATTTAAAAAAAAAAAAAATTAAATAGTGTCCATACTTCATGTGTGGCAGCCAATATTGTAGAACTGAAAAACTAAAAAAAAATTTGAATGTACATTTTGTAGAAATAAGAAAAACAAATTTTTTTTTTGAAAGCAAATTTAATAAACGAAAAAACTCTCCATTAAAAAGTTTAAAACCAACTTAACACAATTGTCGCAAGGCAGAATTTACAAAATTTTCTTTTTGAGCATAAAAGTATTGTTTTTTTTTTTAAATTTAATTTAAATTAATATGTACGAGTTCTTTTAATTATTTGCGGTATATAAGCTGTCGCTATTGAATAAGTTGCCTAATTATTAATTACAAAATATGTTGTTTTCGCTTGTGAATTAAATTATTTGTTAATTGTAAGAGTTTGGTCCAACTTTTCTTTTGTAGTTTTTTTTTTCTTACTATCTCTTTTTAAAAATATTTTTCTAGAGTGTTAAATATGTTTTCCTTACACTTTTGAAATTACTTTATTTTGTCACATTTATATTTTTTATATTTGCATACATAAATACATAGAACATTCTTACTAAATTTAATTTTTGAAAACTTTCGTTTTCGTTCTTTTAATTTCTACAATTACAGAAAGAAAGAGAAAAAGAAATGAGGAACTAAACTACCACAAACAATCACTAGCAATACACGCTAAATGAGCCTTGTACAGGAATGAGCATCATACTAAAGCACATGCACATTCACACACACACACACATACACATATATGTATATATATACAAAATAAGAATGCACATTGCATTGAATGAAGACGACAAATGAGAGAAATGGATATACGAGAATTGTTTGAACGAACTCGTTTTAAGCGCTAAAAACACTTTCGCAACAAAAATTCAATACAATTGGATTGCGTTTACTTTTATATGTAAAAGAGAAAGAAAAAAAAACTAAAAAAAAAAAATAATTTTAAGAAAACATTTACAAACAAGGAAAGAAAAATCGAATTGGTAAGTGTATAATTTATTTTGAGTTATTATTTGTACACAAAAGTGTAGTTTAATGCATAATGGGAGTAGATTTTCGAACATTTTTTTTTCAACGCGTTGAATTTTTCATTTGGCTTAAAAGTACTGTATTTAGATTTTCTTCTGATTTTCCGACAGGGTGGAACGATTTTTCGTCATCCCTTGTCAAATTTCGTTCAACGAAAACGACACTGAAGATGGCACAACGCCGAAACCGGTACGCCACAAAACTAGATTTGACAAGGGTTGACGGAAAATCGTGCCAATATACTTAAAAGTTCTATTGATTTACTAGAATTTTTTTTTATCAATGGTGTTGATCATTTTCTTCCATATAACGTGTCATCAAAATCTAATTTCATATGGGGGGAAAGTCGCAACATACTTGACAAAAATAAATTCCAAAAAATCAACGGTAATTCCTAGCTACTTGAAACTTTCATATTATTGAAGTAGAATTGAATGGGCTATAAAATTGCATTACCCACAAAATTCTAACACCTCTGAGGAAAAAGTTCAAAATACAAAGCAAAATTGTTTGATTTTTTATATATTTTTTTTAAATTTTGTTTTTTAATTTTATGCAAAGTTTTAAAATTGAATTTATATAGTTTATACTCGTATTAGAAAATGACCTGAATTTTTATTAAAAATTCTTAAAAAATAAATTAATTAATATACATAAGTGGCAAACTATGTCATTTTTAATTTGGTTGTTAATGACACGAACAGCCCCGTAAATATATCCATTCTCTGTTCACAAATTATAGCGAAAACAAATATTGACACATTAGGACAATTTATTTTTCCTCAAATTTTTAATTATTTTTTAATTAAAACATAGTTAATTCTCTAACGAACACTATTTAAAACAATTTTAAAAAATTTATAAAAATCTAGAGGACCCTTCGAACTTCGTTCCGCCCAATATTTGTTAGAAGTAAATGAAACACTTGCTGAACTCTGTTGTATAGGTATTTGACTTTCTAACGAAAAATGAAGACTGCCACTCGAATCCGTCTTCATAGCTGCCTACTTTTCTTTATACTAATTCCAGATTTTCTAAGTAGCTTTAATTAATATAAATTATTCGTTATCCCGGTTATAATTGATAGGTTTCTGTATTTTTCGACTCCAGCGCTACAAAGCAACTTAATTTTTCGCAAACCCATCTGATAAAATTTTGGCAGATGTATTTTTCCTCCTCTTACCAATACATACATATGTATGTATGTATATAGAATATGACTGAAATCGTACTATAAATACGAAATTTAGTTAAAACTCGATACTAGCGCCGCCTATCGAGGATTTCTCTACGTAACTTTTTGCCTAACCCAACTAAAAATGTCGACTTAAACGGACAATCCGTTCTCGAGATATGGGCGTTTATACGTACGCGACTTAGTTTTATATATAGATATATGTATGTAAAAAACATTTATCGGACTTTCATCAAAAATGTTAACTTAAAAAAAAATTTAAATTTTTTGGGGTACGCAGAAATGTTGCTTGTTCAATTTTAGTATAAAAAAGTGCAAGCTTATAGTGGCTACGAATTACCACTGATTTTTCACACTTTCTTTAATGTCGCTCTTTCGCAATTCCTTCCATATAGAAAATAATCGCGGTTTTGCGTTGTATGTAGTATTTATTTTAAAAAATTGTTGAAACCCAGTGATAACTTGTAGACACTTGAAACTTGCACTTTTTTGCACTAAAATTTATTAAGCAGAAAAACTGCATACTCAAAAATAATTCTAAAAGTTCAAAATGAATATGAAATTTTGTTAATAGTTTAAAAAATGGGAGTTTATGGTTTTTCTTAGAGAATAAACCATATTTTATTTGAAAAATAATTTGAATTAATTAGGGCCCTTTCCATTGTAAAACGTCCGGCCGTTTCGGGTCATGATTTTAGATTTTAACGAAACTTTAATATGTTGTTTTTGGGTAAATTTAAGCAGACACGTATTTTTTCTTTTGGCTGAAAAAAATTGTTTTCCATTTATTGAAATTATCGTTTACATACATACATATGTATGTACATATACTGTTAAAATCCATTTTTCTCGCTCGTTTCACGAACTTTTTTTTCAAACACGTACTTGTATAACTTGGACAAATATCAACGGATTTAAATTTTTTTTTTTTTCAAATGTTTGTAATTATCTATTCTTTAAAATATGTACATGCGATAGAAAATACATGAAAATTTTATAAATTTTTTTTATCACAATAAACAAAAAATGCAAAATATTTTCAATTTCTTTTAATTTCTTTCAAAATTTTTCCAAAAAAAATAGACAGTTGAAACTTTAATCTGGCCAATTGCCAAGTAGTCGAAATTTGTTTTTTTTTTTAAGTTATGATTTCTTATACAAATATCTTTGAAATGGAAAAGGCCTTAGAAGAAAAATTTAGTGCCAAAATCTGTCAATATGTGGTTGTGTTATAATTTTTGAACAGAGTATGTTGTAATAAACAAATAACGGTTAGTCGGCTAATGCCACACTTCAGACTAGGCTGCAACTGCGTCAATAAAGAATAAGAATAATAGTTTTGTGAGTTATGAAGAGGAAATAATATTCTGCTGCTAGGCTTGGAACACACAAACATTAGGAATAAAAAATTTCAAAATGTCACAACTGATTTGAACGCTGCTTTGGTTTTCTTTATGTGTGTAAAAACTTAGAATACACTGACTTACCTATGCTCGTTCGTATGTATAGCTTTATTTGCAATGTTTTTCATGGTAAATATTTTTGGGTGATTTTTAATAAAATTATGGTTAAATATTAAACTTAAACTATTTAAATTTGAGCTTCAAACTTTGTACAGAATGATTTTTCGAAATATATAAACTTTTTATCAAAACTTAAAACTTAAAAAAAAATCGGGTTTAGTTTGTTTCTGGATATGCGAAAGCGTAGACCATTCAATTCTAGTCTAACAAAGTGTACGTTTCAAGTCGCTAAAAATTATCGTTGATTTTTGAGATTTTTTTTTTATCTAGCGTATTGCGCACTTTCTTGTCTATAAAAATATGTATGTAGATGATTTCGTTTATGAATTGTGCAATATGAATGTTGTAAAATTAATCAGGAAATGACAAGTTTTGTTGCCCACTGTAAATATTTACATTTTTTTTTCATGGCACTATTCCTTCAATTATATTTTAAATAATATATTTTACTTAACTTTTCTTAAATGTATGCTAAGTTCTAATCAAGATTTTTGATTTTCTTAATTTCAGCTCATTTCTTATTTCAATCCCCCATACATGTGAACGCACGCCAGAAATCAAATACATATAGTGATTTTTTCGAAAAAAAAAAAATGTTCAAGAAAAAAAATTTAATTGGCGCTACCCAAAAACATTCGTACAACTCAGCACTTCATCGCAAAGTGAGAAGCGTTCACATTTAGCCAAAGGACACGATTTACATGAAACATACATTCACACAAACCTAAAACAAAAATCCACCAAGAAGAAGCGTCTGTGCGTGTGTGTGTGTGTGCGTTTGTCTCTCTCTCTCTCTCTCTCTCTATCCCTCTCTGTGTATATGTATGCGTCATACAGTGTCTGCCAATAGTTGTGAATCATACAAAGTATAACGAATGTCGTCGTTAACGTTCATGCATACATACATACATACATGCATACGGACATACATAACGAATACTATTATTTTTAATTTATATTTACTAAATATACATATTTACTTATACTATGAATGTATGTATTGTATTTGTATGCTGATAAGTTTATTTATAAAAAGTAAAAAAAAAAGAAAATTGATTAAAATTAATTATTATTTGCATATGTATTGTGAATTTAAGTTACACAAGCATACACATACGCATACAAAAATGAATATAAAATGTGAAAACAACAAAAATTAACAACAAATTACAATCTTCGTCGTATCTATATTATGTAATAGTATACATATTTACATATTTACGCTATTTTAGAATTATTTATACATACATACATACCTAAACATTAAATACATACATACATACATATAAAATGTTTCGAGAGAAATGAAAAAATAAGAAATTGAAAACACACAAAAAAAAAAAAACAAATCATTAAAAGTAAAACACATAAAAAACAATTATCTTTAAAAGATTATCATTATGAATGATAAAAAACGTATTAAAAAATTAAGCGATTGTACGAAAATGAGTTTCAAGTAATTTATATTCAAGAAAAAAAAATCGTTTTTTTTTGTTTGTTTTTATTAAGGTACTTTGTGACGCCTAAAAGTAGTAGGCAACATATGAATTGCAAAAACAAAAACAAAAACCTTTTTGATAAGCACGTTTTCAATACTTTCCAAACTCAGCTACTTAGACAGAGTATACGCTAAACGTTCAACTCAACTTATAAATGTAAAAATTTCTCAAATTATATTTATGTACATAAATGTACATATTAAATGTACTGTGTCTGTAAACCACTTTTAGGCGCATCGAAAGTGTTATGCTAAAAGCAAGTTTTCCAGTGCAAGTTCGAGCCTGATTTCCGACTAAACTAAGTTTAAACATTTGATCATTGTAGTGTTTCACAAATGCTTACATACGAGTATGTACTCAAAAAATTTATCGAAAAACTCATAATTTACAAATCAATAAAATCTTTTTTTTTGTCTAACCAAAAATAAAAAAATAAACAAACAAAAAATCGAGATAAAAGCAAAGCATCGTTAAAGCATGCGAATATGGGTAGTAGTTAGTGATAACCAAAAAATGTGAGAGTAATTTTTTTTTTTAAATCAACTTCAGCGCTATTTTTGTATTTGACTTACAAACTGCTCCCAATAGTATGCATTCGCTTAATGTCTTCTATTTAAGACACTCGCCGACACATCGATTTAAAAGAATGAAAAAGCAAAGCAAGCAAGTGTTGATTTTTATACCAACTGAAAGCATAAAATGTGTGCATTTCAATTACGCTACTGTATTAAAGCAACAACTTAAATTCCATAAATTTAATTTCGCAGACTCGTACTACTTTTCGTTTTTTTTTTTTGTTGTAAACTGAGATGTGTAAATTTTTTTGTTTTTGGTTTTCACTACGAATTTCGTTTTCGTTGCCATTTCGTTTTGTTCTCTTATTTTCTTTATTTTATATACTATGTACATATTTGTATGTATTTAAATTTAAATATGCATTTCATTACATTTTATACTGTATGTATGGTATTTGTTTTCTCATTGTATGTTCTGTTTGTTTTTTTTTTTTTTTTTTGCTTTATTGCTTTATTATTTATTATCGATAATTTGTAATCATACATATGTTTTAAAACTATACATATATCATATATTAAAGCATACATACATACATATAAATAATAAATATAAAAAAGAATACAAATATGTTTAATCATATGTCCACGTCTGTAGATAGGATATTAAAATTGCAGTAAATTAAACATAAAAAACTAAACGAAATAAAAGAAAATTAAAATAAAAAGTAGAAAAAAATATTGACCCGATTTTTTTTACGCAGCCGCAATCGCATTAAAAATTAATTATAGCACCTATTTAATCCGACGTTTTGGCAAAGCAAAACGTTTGTCCATATTGTCAGTCTTTAAAAAAAATGCTAAGCAAAGATAATAAAAAAAAAATGTTCGCCTAAAAATGTTTTTGTTACATACGGTGGTGGCCAATTAATTCGCAACCAAATTCAAAATAGCATAATTTGCCACTTATATTCATTCTTTCATATAAAAATTAATATATTCCTTATTCGTTCTATGGAAGCAAATGCGGGAAAATAAATAATGCTTATAAATCAACGGTAACTTCTAGCCACGTGAAACTTTCACATTGTTATACAAAATTGAGTGGACTATAAAACTGCATACTCAAAAAAATTCTAACACATCGGAGAAAAAAGTTCAATATTTAATTGAAAATTTGTTGTATTGTTTTTTTTGTTTTCTAAAAAGTTTCAAACTTGATTTTATATAGTTTATGTTAAAGAATGAACTGAATTTTTAATGGAAAACTCTTAAAAATTAATTAATTTTGTTGCAAATCAATTGGCCGCCACAGGCGGGTTCAGAATTCGGTACGATTTGCTAAATATATTTGATAATTTTTTTAAAAGAGACTAAGTATTTTACCTTAAAACTGTAAAAGATCTATTTATAAATGTGTATTATAAATCTTTCTAATATTAAACAGTGAATTTTGAAATGCAGCATACTCGAAAAAACTTAGCAAATCGTACCGAATTTAAATTGTACGAATTTCATAACATGCCCGATAATAAAGTTTTTAAGGCATCGACTCAGGCACCGTGATATGTATTGACTATACTCCAATGATGTGTTTTATTACAAGTAGACATCAGATTTTCATACTAAAAAAAATTTGCTGCAAGATATGGGGAAATGTTTAGTATAGTGCAGCATCAAAGGGGGGTGGCGGCCGGTGAAGGAGGGGCGTGGCACCCCCCAAGCATACCGTTAGAAAGGTGAAGGAATAAACTTTTTTTTATTACGAAACATTGATTTATTTGTAAAAAGCGCCGCAAGCGAAAATTTTTAATAAAAAATCGTGCGATTTATTACGAAACACTTATTTGTGAAAAGCGCCGCATAAATTAAAAATTTTCAATTTATTACACTTAAAAAAATTAACCCTGGCCGGACAAACAAAAATCGCGCGATTTTTTATTAAAAATTTTCATTTTATTACACTTCAAAAAAATAACCCTGGCCGAACCAACTGCGATTAAATAAAATACTCTTCAAAATAATTATAAGCAAAATTTATAAAAGTTTATATGCAATTAGGTGATTTACAAGTTGCCGTAAAGTGTCAAAAAAGAAAGTAAAAGCGAATATTTATAGAAGAACAGTCTATATGTAAATTGCTTTTATCACTTACTCACAGTATTTCATATCGCAAATCTAGCTGATTTGATGCATTTTTCTTATCAAAGGAATTTTTGAGGCACCGACTACGAATCTGAAGTAATTTACCGAAAAATTCAAAATGGTTGTATAATTTATGGCGAATAATTAAAAAAATAATCTGTAGATTTCTATGAAAGTGGCTAACTAGAGGATTTCTGGGTCGTTAATATAACGAATTTAAAGTGATTTGTTAAAAATTCAAAAATCGCGTACGAAAAATTAAAAAAATCTAAACACATTTTTTTCTTCAATATTAATTAACGATAATAAATTTGTTAAACGTTTAAAAATATTTATGTAGAAAACTAGGTTTCTATAGATGAATTATGATTAATATTTTTTGCATTTTTTTAATGAAGATTTATATTATTACTAGAAGTCCCATTTGAAGTATTCAACTTCGGAACGAGCATTATTTTTAACAAATTTTAAACAAGAAAAATCAAAATTTCTTTCTGAAATGAATTTTATAACAGCGTTAAAAAAATTTAATGTCTGTTCCATAACTTTTTATAAATTAAATGCGAAGAAATAATTTCATCAATTCGGTAAGTGTATGGGTATAGTCGGCTTTCGGCGGCTATACGTTAACTCCATCGACTCGTTGTCATTGCAATTTTGATGAAAATCAAAAATTAATTAAATGTCTCCACTGAAGCTTACTTTTGTTCAGGCTGTCGTGAGTTAGACGTAAGCGCATGAAATTTACTTTAGTTTATTTATTGAAAAATATATATTTTTTCCTACTTACCAACGATTTCTACGTTTTAAACAAAATTTAAATGAACACTTATAAAAGTAAATCTTCTTCCGTTTAACGTATGTACATATGTATGTCAATTGCTCTTCTTGAGTACACAAAAAAAAAATGTTTATGACTGACGTGTTTATTTGAACGTTCGTGGGGAAATGACAAGCAAAAACCCATACTCACCACCGTCTCGATGACTGTAAAAAAAGAAAGAAAAAAATCCAGTAACGACCTTATAAAAACAACTTTTGCATGACCAAAATTTACTTACCTTACTAATTGGCGGCACCGTTTAAATTCTTCAGTCAAAAATGCATCAGATTTGGCCGATGCTTCGCAATGACCAAAATGTCATTCATATCGAGGTTGAGTGGAGCAGTGGGTTGCTAACGATAAAAACAGCACTTGGTACAAGGCAGAAGGCAAAGGTTGATCGGTTTAGCATTGTTGTACACGCGTGATGATATTGGCTCCCTTTTTATTATTATCTTTTTTTTTTATAAATGGCGGTTTTCAAACATATCTTAAAGTACTTAATTTTTTTTTGTTAAAATTTGCTTACTTGTAACTCTACAACCAACATTTTTTCACGTCAATCCAGAAAGGAGAGAATGTGCAGAGCTTGATATGCTGGCTAGCACGAGTGTAGCCTGAAACTTCTATCAGAAAGAAATGATGGAAGAAATTTTACTTCAAGAACGTGACTGGTATTTGCAAAGACGTTTAGGGTACGTCGGAGTTTTGCAGCTAACACTTATCGACGCTTTTGTATAACAACTCTGGGTGACACGTTCAAAGACGAGAAACGCAAACCAATTTTCAGGAACGATGTTCACATTACTCTACTTGATTAAGACGAGGTTTAAGGTCAATAGTTAGTAAGGCAACTCAAGTAAAACAAAAAGCGCCGATCCGAGGGTCTACCGACTGTCGACCAGCGCCGCTTTTTTCCAACTGTTAAACACTATTTGTCTTGAAGAATTTATGTCAAAGGATGCGTTATCCTTGTGTCAGCGCCAATTATCGCGGATAATCCTTAATATCGCATATAAGGTCCTATCGACGATGCTGGTTAGAACTTGTCAGTGTGGCTTCCGGCCTGGTAAATCTTCCATTGACCATATATTCGCAGCACGTCAAATCTTAGAAATGATCTTAGATAAGCAAATCGACAAACTACAAATTTTTGTCGAGTTAAAGCCGCTTTTTATATCACGTACACACGCACCCAATATACGACGTCATATCCTAACTTGGTATCTGGCTATGTGAAGCGATGTTATTTATTTCTTTAATTAATACACGGTCTACAAAGTAATATCTTTTTACAGACTAGTTAAAGATACCAAACAAATCTAACTTAAATCTATACAAACTAGTGTTAAAATTAAGAATATTGCAATATTGATTAGATAACCGCATAGACCTTACTATCGGCTCATTAAATGTATAGCTTGTTGAATGCCTATCCTCAATAAATAACTTAAAACGTCGAAGATCGCGTGGAGGAATATATCGGCTGAATAAATTGGTTAACTGTGGAGAAATTATATTGCCATTGATTATATTAAAAACAAAAATTAACGAAAAGCTAATCCTTCTATCATGCAGGGCTTGGAGACCAAGCAGCTTACGCCTACTTATGTATATATGGTGGGAGGCCAAATGTCCATCTAAGTTTATTTACAGGATATTTTGTAAACACTTTTTGAACTCTCTCAATTTTTTTGGAGTAAATATCGTAGTACGGATTCCAAATTATTGAACAATATTCAAGGCGGCTTCTAAATAATGAAACGAAAATCGTCTTCAAGGTCATAGGATCTTTAATCTATCTTCGGTATTACGTCTGATGAAACCAATCATGGCGAAAGATTTAGCACAAATGTAATAAATATGGTAAGAGAAAGAAAGTCGAGAATCAAAAATTACTCCCAGATCTTTCATTTCACTACATCGATGTAGTGAACAACTGTTTAACATTAAATTGAAAAAGGTAATATTATTGGCCTTCAAATCAAGTCAGTCAGCGCAGCACATTTATCTCCTATCAAAAGACAGTAAGTCCCAACGTATTGAGACCAACGTCACTGTTTTCATGTACTTCTTTGAAGAATCCAGCACTTATACCAACCAATAATGGCAGCCTGAAGATTAAGCGATTTAAGAGCAGAACGATCTCTCGACAAACCAAAATCTCGCTCTACAAAACGCTCATCATGTTCAACCTCTAATATGGCGCATAAACGTAGACGATGTTGATCAGCGATGAAAGGAATTTTGAGCTTTCGAAAGAACCATTCTACGCAGCATTTCGTGAGTATCTCGGCGTGGGCAACAAGTTTCGACGAAGATCGAATGACACACCCCTGTATGAGCTATAGAATGCAATGGATTGAACATGGCACGTAGCCAACAAGAGAAAGGGCAACCACGAATGGAAGGACTAAGTACCGAAGGATTTTCTTTTTCAATTGGTATGAGAAACGGGAATAATTTAAATTGTACACCGAATATGATTACATCATACAGAATTTAGTGAAACATTTATTAATTTTCCAGTCTACAATTTAAACTTTGATCAACAACTGCCTAACTATGGACGAAGATTGCTTTCTGAGCTCTAAATTTAATAAAAAAATAAATGTAAATATTTACAAGTGAACTTACTACATTTCAGTAATATCGAGCTCTCAAATCGATGGCGTGACTTACCTTAATTGATAATGACGTTGCTTGCAATATGACCGTGTTAAACAAGCACCAGTCATGTATTATAAAAATTATTTGTGTCCAACTTTCAACCTTTACTTTTAAATATTTGAAAATAAATCAAGAAGTTGATATCCAATTTTCGAGAATGAAATTTATATTGGAAATTTACCTAAAAACAAGTAAATGTAGTTTTAGTGTGACTCCGTTCTCATTGATCAATCATTCACTTACGTTCGTATGCGAACGTTCATAAATGAAGCTAAGCGTTGCATCGCACCGTTCACGAACGTTCATTTCTGTTATTCGCATTCATATATGATCGTAAAGGTTGCATCAAACATTCGCGGAAGATACATATATGTATGTATGTATGTACATATGTGGTAGTCGGGAAAAATTAAATAAATTATTTATTGCCAACAAAGCGTAATTAAGGCTCCATACAAGCGCCATACCTCTGAAGTTTTTCTCTTTCCTGCTATCATGAAAAAAAAACTCGCTGGAGATTGTTCTCTTTTTCATTTCATCCTTTTTCGAACGAGGTTCGAAAGAGGGCAAATGTATTGGGATAAAAGTTAGGTATCGCTCAAGAATGATGGAGAAGAAGATTGCGCCTTCAGGGGGTACCGTTACTGATTTGACAGTTGACTGACGTCAAGATAGTAACAGAGTTGCCATAAAGGTTTTAATTAAATACCAAAACTCTAAAAAAAAATACCAATCCCAGAAAAATATTACCAAAAGTTGTTTGACTTGGCAAAATCTTCAAATTTTATTTATTTTTTTTTCAATATTTATCTCCATTAAGATGCAACCACATATGTATGTACATGTCGCTCATTTACTAAAAGCCAGTTTTTTAGTGCAAAGTTAACTCTGTTTGTAAGCTCAATATGCAGTTGTTTGGTCAACTTTAAACGATGTAGGATTGAACCTATACCCGAATTCTGTAACTCAGTCTCATCCTAAGTCTCAAAATGAGCGAGAGAGTATTGCTTTTCCTCGCTTTTTTGTGACCTGCTCATCACCAGGTCATAATTTGGAGACTTTATTTTGAGACTAGAGGCTTTATTTTGAAACTTATGAATGTCAACTGGTCTAAAAGTGTGACTTTTGTCCCTATTAGAGACTGACCCCCGAATTCAATAAGCAGTCTCAATCTCTAATAGAGACAAAAGTCACAATTTTAGACCAGTTGGCATCCATTAGATTCTAAATAAAGCCTCTAGTCTCAACATAAAGTCTCTAAATTGTGACCTGGTGATAAGCTACTTTATTTTGGTTGCAACAAATTTAATTGAACTGAGTATAACTAAACTTATTTTAAACTGAGTTTAAACCACAACAAAACACATTTCGTTTTACTAAGGCAGTATATGCAAATTCAAAACTTCCCTGCATTCTTTCTCGGTTGTTGGTTTTTAGGGTTACGACAGACTCTTAGTTAATAAGCCATGTGTTAATAAGCAAATTTCTTGTGCAATTGTAAGCAGGTTAATATTTTTAAATTTTTTAGTATTTAAAACTTAAAGGAAAACTCTTTGAAAAAATTTCCAAATATACAAAAAATGTCCAGTTTTGTTAAAAAAATTACCAAAGTGGCAATGCGGTCGCTCTTCCATTTTTACTCTCTTTCGCTCACTCACTATGGTTACGTCACGCATTTTGGGAAGGCGCTATCTTCTTCTCTATCATTCTTGGGTATCACTAATGTCAGGGAATGGGAGAATTGAAGGAAATATTTGGGAAGAAGTTTCGCAAGGGAGTTGAAATAAATATAAATTGAGATTTGTTTTTGCATCTGCTTGGCATTTATCATTATTATTTACATTTTGTTTTATTAATTTGTTTTTTTTTTTTGATTTTTAATCTTTTTGTTTTATATTTTTATTTTCTTAAAAAATACGGTTTTGAAATCCATCTTTTGACCCAGTACATTTCAGCGCTGCGCGAACATTAAAACGCAAAACTAAAACGATAAGATTTTCATGATAGAAAAGTGTAAACACAAAAAACAAACAACAAAAATAATTTACATACGTAAAAGTATGTATATGTATATACACAAATGCATGCATATAGTAAGCATATTAAAAAAAAAAAATGAAAGCAGAAAATGTTGCAAAAAAAAAATTAACACAAATAAAACGAGAAGAATTAAAACTTTGAAATAAATACTTCCAAAATGAATAAATATTAAAAATAAGTAGTTTTATTTATTTATCTATTCTAAAAATCAGCCAATTTCACATACAAATGTTTAAATTATACAATACATTTTTGAAACTTATTATGTACATTTTATAAACACAACAATTTTATCTAACTAATTATTAAATAGTTTTACTCTATTTTCGAATATTTTACATCCTTTATTCAAATCCCTGCGCTCTTTTTATCGCGCGTATTTCATCGTTTGCATTCATGTTCGCAAAACCGCAGGGTTGCATTGTCATGCTCGCTGTGCCGGAGCTAATGGAGCGTAGAACACTAGAATAACCAGATAACTCAGCTAAGGGCGCATTCACAGAAATTATCTAAAAAAAAGAAATGGTAAGATAAATGTTGAAGAGGCTTGTTGGATGCGGCTTGTAGTAGGCCAGTTGTTACAACTTTATCAACGCCTCTACAACTTTACTAATTGTACTTCAGAAAGCATCAAATGAACTACAGAATCCGTACAATGTATTTCAGTTCATAGTTAATTGCACTACAGATACCGTATAATATATTTCAGAAGAGTCAATTGTACTTCGGAAAGCATCAAATGAACTTTAGAACAGCTAATTGTACTTCAGAAAACATCAAAATGTACTTCAGAATAATCAATTGTACTTCGGAAAACGTTAAAAGTACCGCAGGTTGTTCCCCAAATCAACAATTTATAGCTTCTGAATTATTTTTAAAGTTTTCCGAAGTACAATTGACTATTCTGAAGTTCATCTTACGTTTTCTGAAGTACGAGTACAATTGATAATTCTGAAATATATTTTATGGTTTCTGAAGTAAGGTTTCTGAAGTACAATTGACTATGCTGAAGTACATTTGATGCTTTCTGAAGTGCTTTTGAAAAAGGTGTAGTCAACAAATTAAATGCAACTTTGATATTTGCAAACAATTATGTATCAAAATTGCGTTTGTTTACTCACTTATTATAATTGAATTATTGTATCGGAATGAAAAGTGTTTTAATAATTTATTTAAATATTCAAAATTTCTGTAGTCTTCTTTTTTTTTTTTGGGCGACAGAAGGAACTGAAATCAAGAAATGGCTATGAATTCGCCACGATCTGTTACGATGTGCCCCATGCACTATTCAACATTCGCAAACACTTCGCCTAGATGATTAAGTGGTTATTCACTGAAGAAGTATAAGGGTGGCATTGATGGTGTGTGAATATTAGTCCTCAGCAATAACGCTTGTTTGTCGACGAACGTAACGACCTTCTTCGACCAAGTTTTAAAAAAGAGTCAGATTCGGTAGTCGTTCACCTTCAGGTAAACGTCATCAATTCAATTGCACGCGTGTGAGACGAGAGAAACGTCATCGTGGGGAGAGCCCGAGATAAAGTAGTTAAACAATAGCGCGAATAGGACACCACCCTGTAGGATGCGCTTTTTAACTCTTCTAGGTGTCAACGTTAAGTTTCGGAAACATATCGACGGTCACCCAGATAATTCGCGGTTCTTCGGTTCAACGTCTCTGGGAGGGATAAAGTCTCCACGTCCACGGGGCTACCAGGTCAGTTCTTTGACAGAGGCGGTAACAATTGAGTCTCCGATTCACCTGAGTGTTTATGTGCGCTCAGTTAGCACTATGCAGTTGTCGGTTAACGTGTTGATATTTGAAGTTTGGGGTTAATAAAGGACTAAAATGTTTGAGCTACTGGCGAAAGCTGAGAGATCGCTTGATAGGATACGCTTTTGTTGCCCGATTTCACTGGTTTCAATAGTGGAATCCCCCTGCCCATCTTCCAGATGTCTGGGATAATGAGGGTGCAGATAGACAACGCGCTTTTCGTTGGTCTCACATTTTTCAACATAAGCATGCTCGGACGAATGAGTTTGGAGGCTTCCCGATCAACTTCTTCACCTCGTTGCAGGTAAATACCTTAGCTTTTGGTCACTGCCCGTCTGTCCCTATATGACGAAGGACGCAGCGTGAATTGTTGACGAAATAACCTCGGGGATCGCTTCGCTTCCGACGAGGCGCGTTCCCCGAATAAAATCTCTACGCAGTTCGTCGGTAAGTTAATGATGAGGAACTAAAATGCCCTAAACTGTTTTATCCGCTAGTAAAAGTAGTTTTTTACAGCGGTAGCCCCTAGCACCCTTCCAGATGTGTGGAATAATAATAATGTTTTCGTCTTCCTGAGGACTACATTAACACGGCCAAACGAAAGGATCGCTTTACTCTATTTCTCAAACTTCTGCGTGAGCCTATTCACCGGAGAATGAAGAATGTACTGTAAAGAGGCACAATCCATGTTGTTGTTGTTGTTGTTATAGCCGCATAAAACATGCTGAAATGGCAGCAGTTTCGTACACCTGATCCTTCGATCGACTGTTTCGACTGATCTCTAAGGACTTGATGGTGCACCAATGTTCGATCATACCGGCAGGAAATCCGAGTTATAGGTATTAAGCTTTTCACTCTCATGTCAGTGGGTTTGACGTACCGAATTGATATCACCCTGCACCACTCCCCTTAATAAATATTTTTAATTAAGCGAAATGGAACAAAGCGATTGGTTTTTTTTTTTTTTTTTTTTTTGTACTTTGATTGCATCCTCGTGCGTAAACTTTTGTATATGTATGTATGAAATTATCTCGATTTACTCACCTTATTTTGTTCACTTTTCGATCGCACATCGTTTATCATGGCACGACGACGTGACAAATCCGCTATTATTGCAGATGTTCGCTCTGATGGCGCCACTATTTCCAAAGACATAACTGGTTCTAGTAGGCGCGTGCCGACTGAGGTTAATATCTACAAGCAAAGGAAAAAGTTGTATAAATACGTAGAGATGTGCAAGAATTTTCGACGAGCATAAATTTGTTGTAAAAAAATTATTACAAATTATTACAGGGTAAATAAGAATGATATTTAACGAGAAGAAACTAATAAATCGATATATCGTTTTTTTTTACTAAAGTTTTTGGAAACCATGGTGTCCATTCTGTAATGCAATAGCGCCAAGAATTCGAATTCAAGTCCGCATAATTTGATTTTCGAATCACAATGCATAGCAGACCTTCGGAACCCTCTTCAATTTATGTCATGGTGATATATTGCCAAGGAGTAGGTGACAGATAGAATTAAAAAAAAACACGTTTAATATTTTCAGCTTGACATCCCTTCCAACGGACAGCTGTTTTAACTTTCAAGGGTTCGTGTGAATGACACAATTACGATATTCTTAACCAACACCACTTTATATTTGTCACCTGAATCCACTAAACACTCTTGGCAGTATAAATAAACTATCCCTACTGTGGGTATCGGGCCACACGGGAATAGAAGGGAACGAGATGGCGGACTGTCTTGCTAGAAAGGCGGCTGGCTCTCCATTCAACACAGTGGGAAGTTTTCTAGAAAACTGTACGAAGGCTAGAAGAAGCCAAATGTGGAAAGCTGAAAATGTGAGGAAACTCTATTGCATTTAATCACGGAGTGCGGAGCGCTAATGCATCTTAGATTCAGATTTTTTGGAGAATACACCCTATCTGGAAATTCTCTTCCAAAATTGGGAGCATTCAAAATATGTATGTACATATATGAATTTATATGCATGGCAAATCATCTCGAAGATCTTCAGGGGAGACTACCCTCATTTAGGTCGCAATGTATAACACCCTTCGAAATTATTCTTAATCTTAATTTTAAATCCACTAAAAACAGCATTTTTCATATTCTAATGTTTACAAATTTATAATGCTTCTAATAGAATACTTTAAATTCAGTTGGTATTTGCATTTTTACCTTTTGTACGCATTGTGCCGCTGTCGCCATCACAAATGAATCAGCCGTGCCGCGTCCTATTGTGATATTATGCAAACGTATTTGCGTTTCTACCACCTGACCACAAACACGTGGACCGCGTTCCAACGCCGACAGCGCACCCTTACGTATCACATTTAGCATACGTGGACGTATAGTAGTTAAATTAGCTGCATTCTCACCGGATTTATCTAAGCTGCAAGCGGAAAAAAGATTTGACCTACAACTTTTCTTCCATTCTATAAAAGACATATGTATTTAGCTACCTAAACAGTTCTTTATGCCCACATAACAATTCCAAAGTAATCGTTACATTTTGTTTAGTACCAGCTATCTCTTTTTCTACTTGTAATGTCTCCTTCGCTGGCTCCTCAATCGTTTCTTTGTAGGCAATTTGTAGGGGACCCAGGTCGACATCGATTTTGTATTCGGTAAGTATGCGAGATTTCACAATTTCCATGTGCAATTCACCCATGCCTGAGAAGGGCAAGTTAATAAATAAAAAAATAAAATAATAATAATTCAGAAACATTTAGTTTAAGCGTAATTTGTGAATTACTTACCACCCAACACAGTTTGTCCAGTGACAGAATCGTAGTTTACCCGCAAGCTGGGATCTTCGCGCTGCAATTGCCTTAGCGCTGCCTCCATGGCGTTCTGTGACGCGAGGCTAGGTGGTTCGATGGAACAAAAGTACACAGCGTCAGGTATTTGTGGCTCTGTAGCGAATATCTCGCTCACTAGGGCATCGTCGGTGTCGCGCTCTTCGGGTGCCGCTGCGCTCTCCGGCAATTTCAGCATTTTTTGTAGACGTTTTTGTGCACTTTTTAGCGAAGAGGCACTAGCGGTTAACAGATCACCAGTAACTGTATGCTACAGCGAACATTTCGAAGGGATTGAAAAAATTCAAGAATTTAATGCGTATTGGCACGTTACCTTGAAGCCAGCACAAATGGCTACATCACCCGCAGGTACACCACCAGTTTCTCGATACTCATCTGCTAATGGCTCAAAAATTTTGCTTACGACCTCTGCAGAATTGCGCGTGGTAACCAAGCGCGTGCCCTTATTCAGCTCACCACGGAATACGCGCACCAGCGTCAGTGAGCCGCGTTGCTTATCGTGTACGATTTTAAAAACTTTTCCCACAAAATCTTCGCTGGAATGAGTTTGCAAAAAAATGGAAAAATTGGAGTAGATATACAAATTAAGTCTGGTATAATATAATTTTTTACCCAAAACAATCGTATAGCTGATTACGTTCATGCGGCGCTGGTAAATAATCAATAACCGCGTCCATTACTCGTTGAACGCCTACGTTTTTGTAGGCCGAACCCAAAAGTACCGGCACCACTTTGCGTTGTGCTACAGCGCGTCGCAAAGCTTGTTGTATCAGTTCATTGCTGACCTGATCGAAGCCTTCGTTGCTTATAACTACCTGCGCAAGCTCATCATCGATTCCGGAAAGTTCGTCTATTAAAACATAACGTTGTTCTTGAAGCTGTTCGCTATGTGTTCCTAAAGGCTCTTGCGCTTTATACTCGCGACCCAAACTGTCGCTACTCCAAGTGAGAGTTTGCTGTGTAATTACATCTAAAATGCCTGGAAAACATCGAAATAAATTAATTTGTAAATTATCATAAAAAATTCTTCTTTGTAACACATACTCAAATTTCCCTTTGCATCCTTAAGCGGCAACTGCAAACAAATTGGCTTAGCATCTAATTTCTGTGCAAGATCTCGCACACAGGCCATGAAATCGGCATCAGGGCGATCCATTTTATTAACAAATACTAATTTAGGTAAACGGTGTTTTTCGGCTTGCGTCCACACGGTAATTGTTTGCGCCTCTACGCCCGAGGTGCCGTCTAGCACAACTACAACACCATCTACAGCGTGCAAAGACTGTTCTACTTCCATAGTGAAGTCAATGTGACCCGGTGTGTCCAGTAGATTTATTCTATAAATGAAATTTAAACGTTAATCAAGAAGGGTCCATCGACAGTAAATTATTTGTTACCACCCACTTGTGACCACCCCAATTAAATGCTACTGCCGAACTACATATCGTTATGCCCCTTTCACGTTCCTGGGTTAGGTAGTCTGTTACGGTGTTGCCGCGATGAACTTCACCCAGCGTACGCGTCTTGCCAGCATAAAAGAGCATACGCTCAGTGGTTGTTGTTTTACCTTAATAATATATGTAAGTAAAGCGTTTGTTTATTTTAAATTATGAATATGTAATAGCCCACCTGCATCGATATGTGCCAAAATTCCAATGTTTCGCAACTTCTTACTGCTACAAAAGCGACGTGATCGCGCGTGTACACCGATGCTTTGCAGCAACGAAGAGAGGCGCGCTATTGTCATTTAGTATTTTTTTTTTAACTAAACAAATTAAACAAAATTATAAAAACTCTTTTCTTTAACTAAACGAAGTATAAGAAAATTAGAAAAAGTTGAAAAAAATAGTATTTTACCGGTGTTTAAAAATGGCATATAAACGAAAACAGCTGCTGCCCAGGTGTTTAAAATACGGCGAATTCCAAACAGCTGTTTGGAGCAGACCAAGGCGAATTTAAAAAGGTAGTGGTTTTTTTTTAACAGTCTTCAATTGTTATGGGTAAATTGTCATTATATTGTCACGGCCAGTTGTCATAGGTATGCACCGCCAATAATGACAATGGAAAAGCTCTTCTCACTCGACGCATGTGGCGAAAAGTTCTGTATAGCAAAAACAGCTGATTTGGTTCACAATTTCAAATTTTATTTTTTGTTTTATTTTATCGCGTGATACAGAGGATTGGCTCATGGCAATTTGGAAATTGTTTCCAACGCACTTTTGATATGATCCAAGCGCGTAGAAATACAAGCAACCAAGTAAAACGAATAGTGAATGGGATGCTGGACTTTTGACGGTCACTTGGTTCAAACTTTTCGAGTAATCTGCGGCAAAGTGATTTAGGAAACCGAAAGTTTTAAATAAAGATGGTCTCCTGCATGGAAAATGGATCACTGTTATCACGCAGATTTCTTCTTGCTCCACAATCAAACACATTATAACCACTTGCTCTGCCATAGCTAAAACTCGAACGCAATATGTGGTGTAAAAACTTAAAAACGCTTGGTTTATTTAAAAATGTAACACCAATTCGCACAAAGCATTTGAGTTTCAAATTTTAACTTTAATAAAATGTAACACAAAAACATCTGTGCCAACGTTGTCACCTCCTCTGTAGGTCATAACAATAAATATGACAGTAGACACAAAAAGAGCTTTCAAAAATTTCTGCGCATACCAAAAATGTGACAGTTATCACAATCCTAGCAATTGTCATTACGGCGAAATTTGTCACTGCCTGCGAATAGGGCTGCAAATCAGATACGCGCGGCTCTTTTTTTGATTTTCAATTCAACTACATATACCTTTAAAAAAAATATGGTGAAAATGTTTAATAAAAAAATCGCGTCTCTTGTTTTCCAATTCCGGGGGTACTAAACTAAATCCCATTTTTTGAAAATATTTCACAAAAGCTTATTAATTTTTTCAATGGGGCATATATTTAGGCTAGTCGGCATTCGGAATTATGCATACCAATAAATCGGTACAAGTATAGAATACGTATCATTTTAAATTCAAGATGCCTAAATCAAGGAATTAACATATAATTCTAGAAATATTAAACTATTTTTATCATTTAATTGTGTCTGAATCTTTTGGGAGACATAAGTTTAGCTTATACGTCAAGGTGGCACAGAGCTTGATTCGAGAATTAGGATCTACTTGAGTAGAAAACTTGATCATAAATACTTTTGCATCTGGCAATGCATTTGTATCGGGTAATTTGTTTGGACCTTTAATAGACCAGCTGATATAAGCGTGCCTTTTCAAAATTCGCGCTTTCACACACAAATTCGCTTTTTACGTCCAAAGTAAAGTAATGTGGTTTTGTAAAAACAAGTACTATTAAATTATATTGTGCGATTGAAATGCTTTAAAGAAATTGATGTAAATAATTTAAACATACCGCAACACGTAAAGTAGTAAAAGCTGTTTGTGTAAGGAATGGGAACCTCAGTCATTACGTGCTCCAACTGAAAATTGTAAAAATTTGTAAAATTGGTTTACAAATATATTTGAGTTCCAAAAGTGCCTTTATTTTCGCTGCGTTATTTGGTTATTGATTGCGGAATTCTCGAACATTGTCGAAACTAGGCACAATGATGGGTCGCGGCAGACGTCAAGCTGCTATTAGGGCAGCGCAAATAATAGAATTATCCGATTCCGATGATGACATTTCCACGGTGTCGAGAAGGAAACGACGTGAAAGTTCTTTCTCACCTCCCCCCACAAAGTCGGCTAGAATAGATGCTGGAGCGCGTAGGGCAGCTGGAAGAGATGTAACCATTACTGATACAACAACTAGAGAGTATGTAGAACAAAATTACACGAACTGTAGTAGGTAATAGTACGCATTTTTCTTTTGTGCAGCAAACGCTGGCCTGCTAAAAAGGTGGGCGATAATAGCAATGTCGGGCAGACTTCAGAGAAGAGCTCTAAAAAGACGAGTAAATCGACCTCATCAAAATCAAAAAAATCAAAAGATAAAACTAGTAAACCAACCGATGTAGAAATAGATGTAATAGAAGTGCCCGATGATGTAGCTGTATCGGATGGACAACAACAAATTGGTTTGAGTGTTGAAAGCCCAGCAGCCGCTGAAGTATACGCAGAAACTACAGACGGCCAATGCGGTTCACGTGCGACAGAGCAAGGAAATAAGCAAACATTCGAATCCACTTACACAGGACGTAGCTCATTTTGGGGTATGTATAAAATAACGAATTTATTTTTTCTTTCATATGTATTTGTATCTGCTTGAAACAATTATCACCAGATATTAAAAAAAAAATTTAAGATGCTTCTGCCTTTGCTTTTAAAAAGCATTGATTTACACAGGCAGGTCATGGGCGGTAATGGCTTATACGCGACTACGTTTCTCGTAAAGCGCTATAGAAGCAACAGTTCGTTTAGACATTCCCTAGTAAACCCTTCTAGAATACGTTTCCAGGTAAAGATTTTGGACCGCTTACCAATTTTGGTCGATTTAACATACGTTTATGACTACAAAAACCGATTCTAGGTTTTTTGCTGATTTGTTGGGTTTATGTACTATGCTTATAAACTACTTGGTGGGCCGTTTTGATAGATATAATAAATTTCTTTATATTTGAAATTGTGTTTTCTAAATTTTAGTTTTCTGATTATTTAATTTGATTGTTTAAATAAAATCCTAAGTTGTTTAGGGGGGATTTTCGATAGTACTCATCCCGTTAGGATTAAAGATATTTTAAATTTAAAGTGCAAAAATATCTTTTTATTCGAAACACACAACCATTATATCACAAAAAATAAAAGTATTACATAAGTCTCAGCAATATTTATCCACGAGATAAATTTCGGGCTTGTTGGGCACTATCTCTAGACTGGTTCATTTCGGGATTGGTTTGATATTTTGATACTAGTTCGGAAATATTAAAGGATTTATTCTTAGGCCTCTTGTTATGAACGGTCATGAGAGAATTAACAAAACAAATTCCGGAAAAATTCCGAAAATGAAGAAGTCCCTCCTATTAATACTTAAACATGTTTTTCTTCCTCAATTGAAGCATGTTCGCGAATAACGTTGTAAACGACAATTTTTTCAAAACTGTTTTTTTGCATTTTACAGTTATAATTACTTTCTTCTGTCTGTAAAAAAAAATTTGAGCAAATTACTGCAGGCATTCCCACTCAAAATGCTCTCTAATGCAAGCAGTCAGTGGAAGAACGTTACATGTTATTTATGTTATCTGTGCAAAATGTCAAGAAATGAATATTCATGTGTTCTTAATAAGACAAACAGAGGGTCAT
This sequence comes from Philophylla caesio, assembly GCA_963971545.1. Taxonomy (NCBI): domain Eukaryota; kingdom Metazoa; phylum Arthropoda; class Insecta; order Diptera; family Tephritidae; genus Philophylla; species Philophylla caesio. Next base: position 35,516,115 of record OZ020604.1, on the reverse strand, counting down.
AAAGGAAAATAAATATAGAAAATTGGAAAGACCTAAACAATAAAAGATTAAGAAATAGTGGGCAATCATATGTGAATAGAAAAAATAAAGTAGTGCCGGCTAAAAACGCGCCTGAACAGGTAAAGTGGAAAAACGTTTTAAGTTCAAGATTTTCTACTATATATTTGAGTTGTGTTTTATACATAGGTTTGTGGCTGCAGATGCAATTTTCAGTGTGATAAGTTTAATTTATTACATATAAAAGAGCTATTTGATAGTTTTTATAAAAAAAACTACAAAGATCAAAGTTCATTTTTAAGTTGCTACATTGAATTGAGTGAACCTCAAAGACGAAGAGTTAATGAGGGAACTTCTAGGCGAAACACCACAATCTGCTATTTTTTGTTGTCTTCTAACGGTCAAAGAGAAAGAGTGTGTAAAAATATGTTTTGTCACACATTCCAGGTAAATAAGTATTGAGTGTTTTTATTTATTTAATACCTACTTCTTATTCATATTTTTATTCAGATAACGCAACGCAGAGTACAAATTTTGGTTGAAAAATTAAAATTTGGAAAACTTGTTACTGATCAGCGTGGTAAACATGAAAATCGTCCACACAAAATCGTTGAAGCGGAGAAAATGTGTGTTATGGAACACATAGCAAGCTTTCTTAGCCAAGAAAGCCACTATAGTCGTTCTACATCAGAGAAAAATTGTTTAAGCCCTGATTTAAGTATTAAAAAAATGCATATCTTATACAAAGTTAAATACCCTGATACTGCAATTTCTTATGACACATATGTACAAGCATATTTTTCATACGGAATATAAGCTACGATTTGGTTACCCGAGAAGTGATACGTGTAAGGTTTGCGATAAGTATTTTGTTGAAATGGTTGCTGCCGCGAATACAGAACGATTCGAAAGTATACAAAACTTAGCTGCAGCTCATCACGAGAAGGCAGAAAAAGCTTACTTACAGCTTAGAAATGATACCAACACCGCCAAAAATTCACACAGTACTGTTGTCATTTGTGTCGACATGCAGCAAGTGATTTTCACACCAAACCTGACACACTCCGATGTCTTTTATCAGCGGCAGTATTCAAATTATAACTTTGCTATTCATAATATGTCAGACAATGCAGTGCATACATATGTATACATGGCATGAAGGCAACAGTTGCAAAAAGAGGATCTGCAGAAATCGCATCGTGTATTTTGAAACACATTTCCTCAAAATATAGTATTTTAGAAAATGATGGAGTTAGAAAATTGATAATATGGTCAGATAGGTGCGTTGGGCAGAACAACAACTGGACAATAATCGCTTTGTGCCACAGTCTCTTAACAAAATACTTTTCTGAAGTAAATCAAAAATTTTTAACATCGGGACACAGTTTTCTCCCCTGTGATCGCGATTTTGCGCTAATTGAAAAACAAAAAAAAACAGCTCAATTATATACCCCAGAAGATGTGTGCCATATGATTGAGTCAGTAAGAACTTCGAATCCATTTCATGTATGTATGTACATCAAATGGTTTCAGATGAATTTAAAAACTTTGAGTTTCTAAACAAAAATTTAACTAGAAATTCTATGTGCAAAATTACGGATGCTCGATGGCTTCAATTTTCAAGAGATGATCCAAACACCCTTAGAATGCGCAAAAATCATAGCATTACTGAATCCTGGTCATGCTACACAATTCAACCAAAAAAAAAATTATCTAATAACACTTTACCGGTGCTTAGAAATGGTCCAATTGAATTAAGCTCTGAGAAAAAAAAGGATCTTCTTGCAATGGCGTCCTATTTGCCAGAAAATTATGCAGAGTTTTATAAGAACTTGCAATAAATAAATTTATCACACATAAGAATTTAAATACATTTCGTAGTTCCTTATGTAAAAATTAAATATCATTTACTTATGTATATTTGTAAGAAGAGAAAAAAGTTACGTCTTGTTGGTTAAAAAGAAAAAACGAATCGCTTTGTTAACTTTTTTGTTGAAATAAAACTTGATTCTTTTTGAAAATATTAAAACTTTCTTTATCTTCGCAAAATGTTTATGGAAAACCGTTTTAAACGCCATTGCACTATAAGTTATGCGTAGTGGAGGAACGTGTTAACATCCATTTTATTTTGGATATAAAACGTTTTTCCATTTTGAAAATCTTATGAACGTATTTGTAGTTGTGTTTTGAGTTTATATATATATTATTTTAGAGAATAAGGTGAGAAATGTTGTTTTTCACTTAAATATAAAAAAAAATGAATAAAAAATGCAATCTACCACATGTTAACTATTTTTTTCGTTTCCTCAACTATTTGAAATTTGTCGTTTACAACGTTATTCGCGAACATGCTTCAATTATTATACACATGTACATATACATATGTACATGAGACGTAAGTAGTTTATAGGGAATTTAAAATACTTTGAGTACATCTAGGTTTTTTTTTTGATTTGCTAACAGGTTGGAAATTTAATGTATATTGGAAATATTTTTCGTCATCCCTTTTCAAATTCGATATTGTGACATACCGGTTTCGGCATTGTGCTATCTGCAGTGTCAAAAGATGATGGAAAATCGTTTCAATTTACATTACTTTGAGTACACTTGGTTAGATCTTTGTTGACATAATCGTGTAGAGTTATTTTGCTGATAATTGAATTTATTTTAATTTACAAATTCTATATAAACCTTAGCACGGCGCAAGGTGTGGCGCGTTGATGAATTGCTTGCGGAAAGGGAAAACGTTGAACCAAACACTGCAAGAAATATTGTACAATTGCTTGAGAATGAGAATACGATTCCCTTCATATGTCGCTATCGTCGTGATATGATCAATCATATAACTCCTGAGCGTTTACGCGATATTAAAAATTCTTATACAGATATTGTAGAGTTACGTAAACGCGCTGAAACGATTGTTACGAATTTAGAAAAGGAGCAACAAGTTGGCGAAGAAGTGCGTACCGAGATTCTATGTGCCAAAAGTAATGAGGAATTGGACTTTTTGGTAAGTCTAAATTACTTAATTTTCGTGCATTCACCACCGTACTAATGGCTAAACAATTTCTTTGCAATGCAGTATGCGCCATATAAGCCCGCTAGCAAGGGCTCACTGGCCGAACGCGCTAAAGCGCTTGGTTTGGGTAATGCTGCCGATCGTTTGCTTTTTGGTGAAGCGCCTGAGGTGCACTTGGAAACACTTGTGGATCGCAACAACACTGAATTGGATAGTGTCGAAAAGGTTTTGCTGGGTATATGCCATATCATTTCGCATAATATTAGCAAGCATACAGGTGTCTTGGAAGAACTGCGACGACTGTGAGTGGCAAAAAAATTTTACTAATTATATTCCAATTTCATATTTCTTCTTTGCACAAATCCTTACAGTCAAAAGGTGCATCGCATTGTGCTTAAGTGTAGTAAAGCTAAAACTCCAAAGGCAACAACAGCAGCTAAGAGTAATGTAAAGAACAATAACAATAATACGTTGCAATCGAAGAACAAAACAGACGCTTCAAAGTATGAGACTTATTTTGATTTTCAACAAGATGTGCGCTATTTGAAACCACATCAGGTGCTTGCCATCAATCGTGCTGAAAAGCAAAAGTTTCTAACTGTAAAAATTATCACCGCAGACTACGTAAAGAATGATATAAAGCGTTTTACACGAGAGTTGTTTATGAATGAAGGACTGCGTTATGCGCTGCGCAATCAGGTCTTCGAGCAGGCATTCGAAGAGTGCTATAGCAAGAAATGTAAGTAAAACTAAATTTTTGCTTACGATATATTGGTGCTCTTTTAATTTATGTACATACTATGTACTTTCATTCTTAGTCATTTATAATCCACGCTTTTCGAAAATGTTTTCGTCGAAAAATTTGCCAAAAATGAGCACATTTTATTTGTATTTTTATATATCCATTTTATTATTCAAAGCCAACAGACAATACGTTTATTAAACAAATAATTTGCAATATTTTGCAGTGCAACCCCTCTTATCACGCCAACTACGCAGTGATTTGAATGAATTGGCTAAAAAAGCCGCCATCGATGTATTCGCGCAAAATTTAAAACAACTCTTGCTCCAATCGCCACTTAAAGGTGAGCGCATTCTTGGCATTGACCCAGGTTTCACAAACGGCTGCAAATTGGCACTAATCTCCGAAACGGCAGATGTTTTGGAAACTGGTGTGATATATCCGCATGCGCGTAGTAGTGATCCCGAGGAGGTGGGCCATCAACTAGTCAAAATGCTGCTGCGACACAAGTAGGCAAAACTCAAAAAAAAAGAAATTGCAAAAAAAAAATAAGAAAATTATGAATTGGTTTTTATATTTTTAGCTGCAAAATAATCGCTTTGGGCAACGGCACTGCCTGTCGTGAAACCGAATTTTGGCTATCAAGTTTATTCAGTTGCGGCATTTTAGATAGTAACACAGTACGTTATAGCATCGTTTCGGAGCAGGGCGCCTCGATATATTCTTGTAGTGAATTAGCGCTTAAAGAATTTGCGGATTTGGACTTGAATGAAATAAGTGCAGGTGAGAATTGGATAATAAAAATAAACGCTGGATGCGAAATTAAACTCGAAAATTTCTCTATATATTTTTTTTTTGCTATTTTTTAATACATTTTTTTAAAAAATTTTTATTTATTTTTAATTTGAAAATTTATTTTAACAAGCTTGAGGCCCATAAATATACGTTTTTGAAGAATTTTAATCGTCGATATTTCGATCTCTATTTGAGATCATTCTCTGTAACTATTTTCAAAAAACATATCTAATTATTAAAAATTAAATTATTGCAATCATAACTTTTTTTTTAAATATATTTATTTTTTTATTTTTTTTTAAATTGTATTTTGTTAAATTATTTTTTATTTTTAAATAAATCTTTTATTTTGTTATTGTTTTTTATTTTTTTTTTGTTATTGTTTTTTATTTTTTTTTATTGTTTTTTATTTTTTTTTTTCTTATTTTTTATTGTTTTATTGTTTATTATTTTTTTTGTTTTTTTATATTTTTTTTATTGTTTATTTATTTTTTAATATTTTTTAATCGCTACTTCTTACATAATTTTTTACCAGTTTCCATTGCACGTCGCTTAAATGATCCACTAAGCGAATATGTGAAAATAGAACCGCGCCACATTGGTGTCGGCATGTATCAACATGATGTGCCAGAGAAAACGCTCAACGAGGCGTTGAATGAAGTTGTGTCGGAATGTGTGAGTTTCGTCGGCGTGGATATTAACACAGCCAGTTTGAGTGTGCTCAAGTAATTTTGTTAGTATATTTTTTTAAAAATATTTTTATTAATCAATCAATTTATTTTCTTAGACATGTTTCGGGTTTAAGTGAGAAGAAAGCACAAAAAATTATAGAACATCGTACAAGTAATGGACTTTTTCAAACGCGCAATGAGCTATTAAAAGTAAAGTCCATCGGTGAAAAAACGTTCGTTCAATGTGCTGGGTGAGTAACCATTTCCGATAGACCTTAACTACAACCAGAGAACGAATATAAAATTGTAAATTGCGATTTATTTTGTATCATAAAAAAATCGCTGCCGATAACTGGCATACAAAATTGTTCGCTTATCTACTTCGGTTAGATTTTGAGTTGATTTGTTTCTTCTTTTACGTTTCTATTAGACATTTTATAAGTCCCAAACTGATCTTGAACTAGTCCCGAGCGAGTCCTGTAATGACAACAAAAAAGTCCCGAACTGGTCTTGAACTAAATTATCAAACCTTAATTACTATTATCCATAGTTTGGTTTACTTCATTGCATTTTTATCGTATATTTTTCGTTACTTTTCTATTTCTCACAGTCATAATACTCAAAATCTCAAACACAAAAATAATTCTCTCAGTTATGTATCACAAAAGGTATTGCCCTAAATACTAAATGATAGAAAAAAAAAACAATGAATTTAATGTGTACCAGTTATTTTTGGTTTCTGATTACAACCACTCCAATATGTTTTTTTTTTACCGTCCAAAATATCACCAACACTTTTAAGGCTACCTAGAAAAATAACTACTCTGAATTGAAATGAATTTGTATTTAATAAAAATATGTGGCCTTTAATTTACAATAACTATTTTTCTTGTTTATTTTTTTTACCAGGTTTATACGCATTGAACCATTGAGTGTTGGCGGAAAAATAGAAAACTTGCTCGACTGCACTTGGGTGCATCCGGAGAGTTATACAGTTGCTAAAAAGTAAATATAAAAGAAAATTTTGTATTGCAAATATTAAAATAACTCTAGAAAGCAAAGAGAATACTATCTATTTTCTATTTTCAATTTTCTTAGAATCATACGCAAATGTAATATGCAGCTCACTGACATAGGCACTAAAGCATTTATTTGCAAAATAAAATCGTACGCGTTGCAATGCGATGTAGACGAATTGGCGGAGGATTTTCAGTTACCAAAAGAGCGGGTAAGAAATTGCTTGCATACATACGTACATACATATGTACATACATACATATGTACGTACAAAAGTGTCAAAAGTTATTATAATCCATTTATCAAATTTTAGATCGATCTTGTGCTAAAGACTTTGCAGCATGAGCTAACACAAGACTATCGCGCAGAATTTGCTAAGCGACCTTTATTTAAACAAGGTTTAACACGCATAACAGAACTCTCCGCAGGTGATGTGTTGACAGGTAATATTTGATTGAGTTTTTTGGTAAATTTTTTTGTTTTTTCTCTTATTTAAGAAGCAACTTTAATTTTACGTTCTCCATTTCCAGGTGCCATATCTAACATTACACACTTTGGCGCATTTGTTGATGTTGGCGTCGAATGTAATGCTCTGCTGCATATAAGTAAAATGAGAAATACTGCATTAAGTGTTGGTGATCGCGTAACTGTTTCTATTATACAAATTGATCTACCACGCAAACGTATTGGCGTACAGCTAGAGGATATGATAAAGGAGACTGACACATCGTTTACTTTGACATAAATAAGCTAAGTTTAGTGATATAAGTTTAATATAAGTAAAATGCAATGCATGCTTGCTTATTTCAAAATGCCATATTTCCACGACTACGTACATAAAAAACATATTTACAAAAAAAAATAGTGGAAAAAATAAGTTTGCAAAGTTTATGTATCTACATACATATATACATACTCGTATATTACCATCGAAAAGTTTTGTTTTTGTTAATTTTTGCAGAACAGGGCTTTTTATTTTTTTAAATTTTATTTCAAGTGCTTGCTACAAATAAAATATTATCGAGCCAAATTAATTTGCTTTGCAATTAGTTTAATAAAAGTAAAGACATTCCAAATAGCAAGTAGAAAAATTATGTTTCCGAAATAACTAGTAACCTGCATTTAAAAGAGAAATATTTGCAAGACATTTTGGCGTTGTGTCAGTGAGCGTCCTGCAATCTTCTGCAATCTGCTTCTAATTTTTACATTGTAACGGATATTTTAAAATTAAAATGCACTTTGGAAACTTATTTTTTCCACTTTTTTTTTGTATCAATCGTCTTTAGCGATTCTTTGTGATATTTGTAGCGCAACGTTCCCCCCACCCATATTGTCGCCAACTGTTGATGATGAATTATAAGATTCCAACTTTACAAATCCCGGCAAGACTTAAAGCCGACAAATTTGAAAATCCAAACAAGAAATAATCCAGTTATGATACTTGATTTATTATTTATTTTATAATAAATTCTAATTTCATTTACAGTATCTAAAATATTAATGATACGCGATAATTAGAAAAATTAGTAGAATTTTCGAGTTCTGCATACATACACATTTTTAGCCTGTCCCGTTATGCTATTAATTTCTCATATTGAATAATTCAGGGCCCGAATTGCGGCATTTTTTTATATATTTTTTATTTGAGTTGGTTGGCAGGTTGAAATATTAGTGCCCGATTGCACCTTGGACTTTGTAAACGATCAACTGCATTGTGAGTTGCTTTAAACTGTGTGTGTGCAAGTAATAGAAAACACTTTATTGATAGCAACTATGATCACCACCCACACAAATCATGCTGATTTCTAAAACCATTTTCAGGTAAACGTCTTTCCGGAGTGATGCAATGTGTCTAAGGTTGTCTCTATTGATCTCGTTAATGTACGGCAAGGACAAAATTGATATGTGTCCTGTGAAATTTAGAACATGCGCGAGGGGTATCCCTGTTAGTTAGGTGCTCCTTCTTTTTTCGCTTAGCGTGGCTCGTCCCGTTTATGACAAACTTCATCTCTGAATGTTAATAGTTAGGTGCCATTCACAAAAACCAGCAGTTAGTTATCTTGTTGAACTTCCACAGAGCAATCATTAACAACAATCATGCGTTCGTATATAGATTTTATTTTCTCTCTATCGTGCGCCAACATAGTTTAACAGCGGGCAGTGTAATTGTTAAGTAGCTGGTGTAAACACGAACCGACGAAGTTCCTGGACCCTTCGCTGAACGTTGACGCTGTTGCCTTTTTACAATTTTCTACTAACTGATACTGTTTATAAACGAGCACATATTCTGCATAATATTTTAGGCCTGACAGACGACACTTATCTGCATTTCGACATCAGCTGATTTGATAAATGAAATTGAGCTGAAAATGGAAAGTAAGGAAAATAAGATTGGCAGCTAATTAAATGGCAAAAAATCATTACTAATTGAAAAGGTGAACAGCAATATGAGGCAATGTATTCCACTTTATAAAATAGTGGCTAACTCATTGTTCGCTTTGGAATATAGAACTTTTGCAAGTCTATAGATAGGATGCAGTTTGCGAAATTCTTTCGAATTCCTATCCTCCAAACCCACAAGAAATCGCATATTAATTTATAATTTGGTTTAATTTGCTAATATTAGCAGCTATTTTTTAATAATAAACACTTTTGATAGCAGCTGTAGACACTTTGCTAGTTCACAATAGTATTTTTCTGTCAAAAGTGGCAGCATTGCCATATTGTAATCACAATATTCAGTACTTATGCACATAATTTTCGTGCATTTAAATATACGAGTGCTTATGCGCATTTGGAAGGGGATTATCCATGAGTTAATGCAGAGCAAGGCTACTTATCTAGATATACATAGATGGCAAAAAAATAAAAATAATCGATTAATTAATCATATGATTAATTGCAGAAGTAAAATAATGGATTGCAATTAATTGCATCTAATAAGAATTAATCGATTAATTGCCGATTTATAAAATATAATGATAAAACAATTGAGACCCCTGTTTCAAAAAGCTACGATAATCCTTAAAAATATTTAAAAACAATTTACTTGAAAAAATTCTTTTATTTTTTATTTAGCCAAGTTTGTAGAAATAATAGATTTGACAGCCGTTTAGTTGTTAGTCGGTTTCTTTTTAATATTGCGGTGGATCCAGCCTTGGAAAACAATCGTTCCGCAGGCACTGATGTTCCAATCAAGTGGCAATAATTTTGAGAGAGTTAATAGAGCTTGGGATAAACTGTTTTCATGTCATCCCAAGCATCTACTACGTTCGATTTAAGTGGCAAAACTTGGGAGTTGAAATAAAAAGTGAGCTCGTATTGAGGTTGCACATCGTCACATGCTCTCTTTTTTTTTGTGCGCGAGAGTTTTGTGGGGAGCCCAGAAGTCAAAATCATGTTCTGATTCCACCGATGACTCACTTGCTGTTTCCATATTTTCATCTTTTTCGATTATTTCAGCACGAATGTAACTTAATACCGACGCCAAAGCCACCGGATCCTTAAAATTAACCCTTTTAAATCTTGGATCCAAGATAGTGGATGCAGCTAAGAGGAAAGACTGTTCTATGGTCGCAAATCTTTTATCAAATTGCTTTAAAATTTCTTGTTTCAGTTTTTGGTGCTGCTGGTTGACATGGGTGAATTTTTTTAAAAGTTAAATTTCTTAGAATAAAATAATAGAATAATTAATGAACACAAAACATACCTTCAAAGGTAAACGGCAATTTATCTTTGACGATCATGTGCATGATTCAATGTTTAATTTTGTTGTTTTTTGTTCCGGAGGAAAAGCTTTGAATGTTGGTAAATGCTTTTAAAATTAATGGCTGACTGGCGCTACTACTCGACATTTCATCTTTGCTATATTCGCATTAATTTGTCATATCGACCACAGTATCCACAGTATTTTCATCAATGGTTTCACTGTCATCGTCGTTTGTTTTGGAATCATGCTATAAAATAATGCATTACGCACCCATTCTTTGAAGGAAATTAACTATTTTATCTTACCTTAAACTTATCAACTTCAGCTGCATGTTTCAATTTTAAATGCTGGAACATGTTTGATGTGTTGTTTGAAAATTTTAACTTTTTGTTACAAAAATTACACACAACCAGGTTGTTTTTTTCTCTAATAAAATATTTCCACGCTTTACTTTTGATGGAAGCCATTTTGCGCAATGTTAGTGAACAAGAATCTTAGTGATGTAAGAAAGAACAAAGAAACAATGGTGCCAAGCACAACGATAATTTTGCCAATTAATCGATAAAAATTTGGAATTAATTGAAAGAAAGTCTACTATACAATTAAATCATTAATTGGTCAAAATTAATCGATTAAGCGCACTTATTAGCCCATATCTTAGCTAATTATCCACCGATTTAATTTAAGAAAGGTTTAAGAAAGAAGAAACTCACACCTTTCGAATGATATATACATAGATGTCTTACTAAAGCTGAAGAGATTTATTTGTTTTTGCACAACAAACTTAAACTTTGTTACCCTCTTTCTCCCTTTTTTGACTTTGGCGCTAATTTAATACAGCGAGCAATCTCCGTTAGAGTGCTGTAGAGACGCTCGATTTGCCTGTTAGAGCTACTATGGTATGGAAGTGTAGTGAATGTGTTTGTTCCGAAATAATACCTTGGAACAGACTTGATTGTTTCGGAATTAAACGATTTTTCGTTATCAACGGTAGTATGATGTCCCTTTTGTTAAATGTTCACCTTTTGTTAAATGTTCGTTGGCAGTATTGTCATGTATCGCTTTTACAATTCAGCATATATGTATGTAAGTGTTGCCACTTACTTACTTATAAGTTATAATACTATGTCTACACGCTATATTTAAATCTACTACACTTTGAAAAAATTCAAGGCTTGCATCATTGGTCCTTTCACATCTATTATCGATCTAGAATTAATAGCTAAAACTATGACAAATTTAGAAAATTTATCGATACAAGTTAGGAAGTGGCACCTTTCTGTTTAATATATGTATATCGAAATGTAGGATTTCACCAGATTGGGTGGGTATTGGCGTTTTTCCTATTGGGGGAGTTTGGGGAATGGCGTTGATACTTGGCTTCAAGACAAATTTTGCAGTTTTAAACGATTTCTTTGAAGCTTTTATAGATGTTTTTAAATAAATAGTCCTTCAAAACCTGCAACGTGTTCTCCCGTGCTGATCTATGAGCACGGTTGTACTAAGTAGTCACGTCGATAACCCTATTCATTGTGTGGCGGAACTTGACGGATAGGAACATTTTAATTAGTTTATCCTGGAGCGCTACTCTGTAATGCGATGCGAAAGACTATGCGACGCGAAAGGCTATGCGACGCGAAAATTAAATGCGATGCGAAAACTAATTGGCACTCTATAATTCTATCGCATTGCGAACAATATTGCTTCTTTTACTTTTGTGAAATTTTTTGCTTGAGTGGGCATTACTGACATTAATGTCAAAGGAATTGAGACCAAAACAAACAAAATAATTACCATTTCAACAAATAATAAATTTTTAAAATGTTTAGATTTAGTTTAAAATTTTGATTGTCCATTTTTTGTTTATGAACAAATTTTTCTTGAGCTAGGCTCAACTTTTTTTTTTCAATAATTGTACTCTTTTTCATTGCTTTAAAAATTTTCTTTAAATTATTATTTATGTCATTTAAAACTTTGGTGGAGGTTTGTTGGTATACAATTTGATTTTCCACTTGTTTTTCTAATAGACTCTGCTTCTTGCGCGGAGTAAGCACCGCATTATTGGGGAGAAAATCTTCGTTTTCTTGTGTGCTGGATTCCGTAGCATCATTTGCATTGCTATGTGACTGCACTGGAGATTCAATTGGTATGTCGGGCATAGTCTGCGCTATACCAAATAACCGTGCGCCTGATACCCCGCTCACTGACTGCTCCATTTATAGCAACTCACTCACTTGCTGTTCCAACTGTGTGAGCGTAGAGTAAGTAGAAGGGCCCCCGCCTGTACCCGAAAAGTTCAACTTATTCCGACGCATTTTTGCCTTCAAGTGTAGTTTGTAGTCAGCCCAAACCAAAAAAAAAATATATTAATTAAATTTAAAAAAAATGTATGTATATGTTTTGCGTTAAAATTACTTTTTTCCAACCGGGCATGTCGCGCATCGGTGGACCAGCTGCATTTAGCTGACCAGTTAACCTCTTCCATAGATTGGTGGAAGCAGTTTTAGCGTTAGGCGTCTTCAGTAACCCCTTGGCCAAATCCGGATGAGTTACCATGAAATCTACGAGGATTTCAAATTGTCTTCTCTGTGTTTGCTTCGATTTCAGATTTTCATTTCATAATTTTTATAAAATATGTAATGTAATATACGTATTTGGAGCAATAAAAGTATATAATTTCCATTTTAAACTTACATTTTTGAGGGTTGCGAATGAATAGTTGCTGTAGCGTGAAAAATGCGAATAAAATTGCTTGCTGACGTTCGCTTTCGCAATACAGAGTGCTGCCAATGCGAAAGGGAAAAATAATTGCGTAAAGCCTCAATTTCAATGCGAATGTCAGATTACAGGGTACCGATTGTGCGAATTCGAACACTTTTACATTCGCATCGCATTACAGAGTAGCGCTCCTGAATCTGACCTACTACTGACAGTTCGCAAATTTCCCGTTAATCATATTGGGGTTTACAGCCGTTTTTAGCAGGTCGAAGATAAAATTCTCCTTTCCTTGTTTAAAAAAAAAAAAATCTACAAAGGCTTTCCACCTTTTCATTTTTGTGTTTGAGCTCTTATCTGATATGACAAAAAGTTAATGACTGATGGTCAGTGAAAATATTAAGTTGTCTGACTCCATAAAAGTAGCTTCGCAGCTTTTGCACTATAGCTAATCGTTCTCGCTCATTCGTTGCATAATGCTCCTCTGCGCTGAACAATGTTCAAGAAATCAAAATAGAGCAAATGGCCAACGGATGGTCTTACACTTGCAGGTACATATAAATATGCACTAATTGATCCAAAGTATCCACCCCGCCTTTTGTTTTATTGTAATCGCGTGCTCAGCAGCGTCACCATGCGGTTTCGTTTTGGTATAAAAGAAACCAAAGTCGCACCAAGTGTGTAGTCGAAAAGAAACCTGAATGTACCTGGCGTCTCCTTCTTCATAAACAAAATGTGCTGTGGAAGGAATGTTTTGCTCTTACAACATTTTTTTTTATCTAAATCTTTCACCAAGTCAAGAACAACTCGTTTACCTTGATTCACTTCTGGTCTACAATTATAAATTTGCAATTTTCATGCATAGTGCGAATGGCTACAGCATACTGCCCACTGCTTTATTGCATATTTATCGGGATTTGTTGGAATGTATTGTTAAAAAGGGCAGCGCCCACGGAATCCAATTAACATTTCCTCAACGGTTACATTTTCGCTAACATTATACATCCTTTGTAGATTATTGGTCCATTTCTCGTATACAACTCAACGTAATACTCGCAATATGGTCTTGAAACGATTCAAAGTCATCGTTTCTTTGAAGATGGGACGACCGCTCATATCATTCCCGAGTTCACACGGGAAATTTCCCATGGGATTTTTAAACACCAGCAAATATGTTCGTCAAAAGCGATCGACTTGAACTCTAATACTTACTTACTTCGTAGTTCATCTCTTTGTATTTTTTTTCAATTATGTTCGTAGCCTCGTAATACTTTGATGTTTGACATTTAAAGAATTATGCCTTCGATCGGTTCGAGAAATAAATCATAAGCTGACAAAACATTAGCACTCCTGGCAATTGCAAAAGAAGTGGGCCCAGGTTCGTTTCGTATTATGTTGGCCAAACCTAATCGCCCTGTTACTTTGGCTTATCAGAATATTGAATTTGTTTGTCTTTGGAAAAAAAAAAATATTTAAATCTTTTTCGACTTAAAATGATGTTTTCGATAAAAAAAAAACAAAGTCAAAAAGTATTTCAAATAAAGAAATTATGACACCAATGCTAATAAGGGTTTAAAATTTTTTTTTTTTTTTTAACAAACACGCATGTTTGCGTCGTAGAGCCTGACAAGAATTCTGCCGATTTCCCTAAGATGTTGTTCTTTTGAGATAATCACATCATCTATGTATGTATGTGTCACAGATAACTGAGTGTTATATATGTATTTAATAAACAAATTCATGTTGGAAAACTAATACAAAATGTTCCAAAATTAAGTTGAAATAATGAAATGTATGGCGTGACTCCGAGCCGTCCGCTCACTCGCTAATACGTCTGCATTCTCCGACAACTCACACGCTACGCCATACAATTTTACTGGTTTGCCCCATTTTTCAGGTTTTGCTTATGTCAGTCAATTCTGAAAGAAGAATAAGTTGACTTTGATTGGTGAGAAAGAAAATAAATGTAAACTACTTGATTCACTGAATCCACCATTATTTGCTTCAACTGTAGGACCAGAGAGCTTTGTCACTGGCAATGGTGATCGTATCCTTTTCCGTGTGTTCGACTTTTTGTTAGCGGCAGCAGATGTAGATGCTACAACCACTTCGTGTTCTAGAGCCGAAACGTCAAATGTTGTATCTATATTTTGTAGGAAGACATAGCTAGATTCAGCTTCATTCATTTTCTCAATGCACAAAGAAGTGTAACTTCTATTCGGGAAAATTGGCCGAAAAGTAGGATCTGCATCCTCATCAGAGCTGCTGAAGTCTGTTTCCTCATCAGTGAGAACAGAAGCCATAAGTTGCATTACTTCCTCATCAGACAGATTAGCCAATTTGCATCGTTTACTCATTTTTGTTGACAAAGAACTTTAAATCGGGAAAAAACAGTAAGTAGATTTATTTTCAATTACGGCCATAAATTTTCACTGTCTCAGGGCGGTCATGCCATTCTTTGATAAAAAACACATAACTTTAATTTTTTTCCAAGCAAATCCATTTGTTTCTCGTAATAAACATTTATAATCACTTACCTGCAAATATTCACATATATCAGATATATCGCTACGATTTTTTCCACTTCGAAAGTTTCACTTGTTCTATAATGAAGTTTTGTCGCTTTTTGATTGAATGCCTTCTCTCAATTGTCAAAATCATAAAGAAAAGGCGCGTAAAAGTCAGGCAAGAGGTGTCAAAAAGGTTGATAACAATATTCAGCATGACATTAATCAGTAATTGATTATCAAAGTTTCGATAATATTTTGGGGGACATTAAAATAGGATGACCGTCTGATACCCGCCTTCAGCAAAAAAATCGTAAGCACCCACTAAATTTTATTAAGGGGGTTCTGCAGAAATCTGTTTTTGTAGGCTCAGAAGCTGCTACGAACACATCAAACAGGTGCTTAAATGCTGGTTTGTTCAACCAGTAGTTCTTTTCATCAGAGATGTTAAAAATACTTCCAAAAAATATTTAATTACCAAATACAAAATACTTTTCCAAAAAGTATTTTAAATACAAATACAAAATACTTTTTCAAAAAAGTATTTAAATACAAAATGCAAATACGTATTTTGAAAATACAATTACAATTTAAAATACTTTTTTTAAATTGAATTAACCCAATATTTTTTCAGTTCTTTTATTTATTAAAACAAAAATTCAATTCAAATAATTCATTTTCATATTAATATTAAAAATAAAAAATCAGTTCTTTATATACATACATATACATATGTATATCTTTATAAATATTGATTAAGTAGTACTTTTTAAAAGCAATATTTGTTCAAAAGTTTTATCACACATGTTGCGTCTGTGAGGTCTTAAAATCATTTTTTGTTGTTTTTCTACTCAGAACGAAAAATAACACTGAAGATGGCACAACGCCGAAACCGGTTTGTTTCAAAACCAAATTTGACAAGGATCGACGGAAAATCGTTCCAAAATACATCTTAAAATCATGCCTCCAAATGAAAATAAACTGGAACATAACTTGGTAATGGTATTTGAAATACAAATACAAAATACTTTTTCAAAAAGTATTGTAAATACAAATACAAAATACTTTTTCAAAAAGTATTTAAATACAAAATACAAATACGTATTTTGTATTTTGTATTTGGATTTTAAGTACTTTTATTTGAAATACTTAACATCTCTGTTTTTCATACCTATAAGAATAATACAAATTACTATTTAAACGAGTCCCTTAGCTGTCTTCGACCAATTCTTAACTGCTTCGCCTCCTCTATTGCTAAGCGCAATGCAATGGAATACATTTTTTTTTATTCAAAAACGCAAGTTCTCAGTTTTTTTTACTAAATATAAACTTAAACTTAAATTTAAAATTTTTAACACTTTTGCCCTTAAAAGAAATGTCAAATGTGCACGATACAGCTGATTCGAAGTTCGAAATTCCTCCTCTCGAATTCTCAGGGAAAAACAAAACTCCCGGCGGACAAACTCTCGGTAGAATTCAGAATCGGGCTGATTGATTATAAAATATAGTAATTTCCATTTATTTCATATGTACATTATTTCAAATTTACTTGCTGTTATCAAAACTAATGAGATCTAATAAAAACATAAGAACAATTAAAATAAATTTTAAAAAGTAAAAAATTTTATTTTGTTTAATTTTCCCTTTTTTAAATATTTTTTTGTTGTATGCGATGGTGGCTTAACTCAGTAAAATTGAATGATCCTTGTTTCTGGAATATATCTGAAATAAAAAAGCTTTTCTTTAGTGTTTAAAGTTCACTTTTTTCCTACTTACTTGGTCGATTTTTTTACTTAAAAGGACACTTGTTTCTGCTTTTAGCTTTATTCCGGAAGAGGCCATCTTCCTCCTTTTTGACACTTTTACAGGGTTGCTCTTACATGGGTATGTTCACTAACTTGTACAGGGTTGTATTTTCTAAATTTGATCTCAACATATTTATCTCTTAGCATAACATAATTCATATCTTTACAAGTGGATTAAAATGTAGTGATTGTCCTTACTATGCCACACAGACAACATATTCACCCTTATCGTGAGTTTCGTTTTCGCCCGAAATAGTTCACTTTTCACTGTTCGCTTATTATGAGTTCCGGGCGGAAATTTTCCGCTTTCGAACATTGTTTCGCCTTATCGGCAGCACTAATTCCGGGCGAAAAAAGTAGCCATTTCGATTGAATTTTTTCACAATTTTTTGAGAGGCGAACAATATACACGGATTCCAAATGTAAGTTGCATCTGTTTTTATATAAGATATATAACAATTATAAATAGCAATTTTTTACATATGTAATCTATAATTCCAGGAGTAAAATAATCAATAAAGTTCAAAGTGAGATACTTTTGAGTAGAATGCAGGAAAAGCAAAACTTCAGACAGGACCTGACTGAAAGACGATTGCGCTAGCCCAATTTCACAATCCTTACCAACACCTTTTTGGTATCCACCTTCAGCGAGAAACCGCAAGCAAGCGCTGAGCTTAACAACTGGCGGAATGGAAATTTTTTGTTGTACTGGTGGTAACGAAGTGGTCAGCACGTCCAGTAAAACTTAAACGCATCTTTATTGACTCTGTAATATTTCAAAAACCTGAAAGAATTATAATTTTCTTAATAGTTGCATGAATGTACACCCATAATTTCTTACAAAGTCTCTGGCATTTCCAGGGGATTAGATTTATCTCGTAAGTGTCTTCTTCCTGCTCGTTAAAGCGAGTTTTCTTCATCTTCGCATAAAATTCTCATTGCAATGGAATACATTTTGTAAAATTAGTATTTACTTTGTCTATTTGATTATTGTATAGTTTCATTAAACAAGTAAACAAATTTCAGAGTTGCAATTTCCATGTTAGAATTTTTCGAAGCGAAATTTATTCCGGGCGAAACTTACAATAGCCGGATTCAATTCGGGCAAATGAAAAAATTTCGGGAGGATTTTTTCCGGGCGCAACTCACGATAAGGGTGATTATGTTTTAACATAGTTTTTTTTTTATAAAAGTGTAGCTTATTTCTATATATATAAATTATTAAAGCAAAACAAATCGTTAGGGTAACTTCAATATAAATTTACCTCTCAAGATTTTGTCAACTAAATATAATTTTACGAGCGTCCGCTTCTCCCACGTTCCATCCCAGTTGAAGTAGCTCATCGGTAAAGATACCTCGAATGACACTGCTGACATCTTCGCATGTGCTCTAAATTTTGTACAAATACCCGGTCTATAGAGAATCGAAAGTAAATATAATTACAAAAGTACTTAATTTAAGTTTTACCAATGCTTCGGCAAATTCTGGCGCTTATAACCTTTGCTCAACGTCCAAAACCGCAGTCACTGTCTCCTACGAAACATGCTAGTGACCTCGTCCATGAATTTGTCTTTAGCTTCTCCGGTCATGCGACAACATTATCAAATACTTACACTGTTATTGATCCTCTCAAGCTCTTTGGCTATTTGCTCTTTATTGTTGGCAATACTAGCCATTCCCTGGCTTAGGATCGATTGGACGATAGTCATTATTATAGAAAGCATTAGCGATTGCGAACCGGTTGTGATTTGAAACTAGTTCTTGCGCGAGCGCTAATGCACTGGGTAGGTTACCTGGTTTTGATGAGAATAAAATGTCACACAATGGCTTATTTAAGCCCGATATAAACACGCGAAGTGCGTCCGCCCTATATTTTTCATTTAATGAATTTATCAATTGTGAATTACCGTCATTTGTCATCGCGACTTTATTTGTTATGAGTGTAAGTTTTCTTTCTACTAATTCGTAAAATTTGTCAATACTCAAACGGCCTTGCTTTAGTGTAGACAATTCCTGTTCTACCAAATAAATCTGGCGCTTGTCTGCAAATAAGAAGTCTAGTCTCGCTATAATTGCTTGAAAGTTTAAGGTGGTATTGAACGATGCTAAAAGGACATCGGCGCGGCCTGTAACCTTGTTTCTTATAATTGCCGTGGCTTGATAGTGTTTAGAACTGCCAGCGTAAGGCTCAAACAATCTGTAGGCGGCAGAGGCTGCATGTCGCCAGGATACGTATTTCGTCTCGTCACCATTGAATTCGGGTAACGTTTTTACGATATCTAGTGGTTCGTCGCACGAAACCCCTTGTCTTATTGTCACCGGCTCGTATTCTTTTACTTGTCGTGGAATCTCTAAATGTTTAATTCTGTCATTTAATTCATTTATGTTTGTTTGGATTGTCTGCGTTACTCTGGTCGAGAACGCTTCAAACAAGTCTTTCATCTGGTTTTCATTCATCTTTGATAATAATTATAAATTGATTAATAAATAATTTTATTTATTATTGATACCTTTATGCACTTATTTCACACTCCTAAGCACTCTTTTTATTAAAATGGATTTTTCGCTGTACTAACTCTGTGGTTTAAGCACTTTTTCTTTAAATATCTTCACACAAATTGCTTAGCCTATATTAATTAAATACTCTTACAAATATCCCATTAGGTTCCGCATCCTTGGTGTGGTGTCCTTGAATTCAGTTGGGCGCCAGTTGAGTAAGTCCTTGCCTTTTTTCCGGTTGATTATGACTGTGCTAACTTATATACTCTAAAATAACTTACAAAAGATATTTTCTCCTTCTTATATTGGTTGCAATTTGTTGCGAAGTGGCCTTGCTGTCCGCAGGCATAGCACGACGTGGCTTCTCGTTTCGGCTTCCTGCAGTCTTTGGCATAGTGGCCGGAGCAATTACAATTGTAACACCTCAGACGTTCATCGGTGCGTTGCCTTGCTGGTGGGCGTTCCGGCAGCGTAATTGAGCGGAATGTTTTTACGACATCGTTTGGTGAGGTAAAATTGTGCAGCCTTGCTTAATTACGGAGTTGCTTATCCGGAATTCCTTCAACAAGGTAATCAGCGAATTCTTAATCGCTTAGATTTAAATCTCCTTTTAGGGTGAATTTGTCGTTATAGTAATTCGTGAAACTTTCTTCCGGCACCCACAATCGACTTTCGAACCGACGACGGCGTTCAAGTTTTCTTTCGCCGGATGTTAACACCGCTTTCATTTCGTTCAGCAATACATCTACGTTGTCGGCAAACGTTGGCTTGGCGTTGTACCAAGAAAGAGCCACACCCTTCAATTTTAGATGTATAGCAACGCACATCATTGCATCACTTCGTTATACCAAGTGTTGAAACCATCGCCGCCTTCGTACACCGGTATAATTTCTTTCACTGTTTCGAACGGGATATTGTCGCTGTCTTTGTATGTACCCGCCATTTGCTTATCTTTTTCAAGCAGAGCCTTTTGTAGTTTAATGAGCTCGATCTCTTTTTGCAGCAGTTCGGTTTTAAGGGCTGCTGCTTCGCCAATTACGTTGTTGCGGACAACGGATAACTGTTCTGCTTCTAGGCTACTCACGATATCGCTGTCTTCGGCGTGCCCTGCTGGACGACGCCCAAAGGTTCCGCTACGTACGCAAGCTACGCCGCTTCGCACACATACTCCAACGTTGTCATCGTCGATAATTATATCACTACCACACTGCCGTTGCATATTGTTGCTTCTTAAACTTCCGCCGTCGTTCGCTCCATTGTTCGCTCCCTTGTTCGTTCCGTTGTTCGTTCCGTTATTCGCTCCGTTGTTCGCACCTTTGTTCGTACCATTGTTGTTTTCGTTATCATTTGTACTGTTGTCACTTATCATAAATTTCACTTGTCATCCACGCTTTTTTGTTGTACTCATAGTCCACATCAAGTGATTTTATACCCTTAAAACAACGTGGGTTTTTTGACTTGCCGATAACTAGCAATTTCAACTTTTCTGAACCACTCATATTGCTTGCAACCATAACGGTAATTCTCTCCTTGCTGTTTTTGCCACCAAAGCATTTTTGACCTTTAAAGGCTAATGTTTTATTGGGTAAACATTTAAAAAAAATGCCCGTTTCATGTGCATTAAAAATATCGTTTTCGTGGTGTTGTCTGATTAAATCTGGCAAAACGTTTTTTTTCCAATCTTCACTAGACTGTAAATCGGCTGAAGCACTTTCTCCACAAATCGACATTTGTGCGATATTATGCCTTTTTTTAAATTTATCTAACCACCCTACACTAGCAGAAAAGTTTCGCGACCCAAAGCAACCGCAAATTCTTTAGCTTTTTCTCTGATTAAGGTTCCCGAGAGAGGAAGATTTTTCTCACGTGCGGTAGTAACCCACTTAAGCATAGCTTGATCAACATCATTATTGACGCAAGTTCTAATCCTTTTTCGTTTGGAGTTAAAATTATAGTCACCTTTTTGTTCTAAAAGTTTTTCTTTGTTTTTCAAAATGGTTGATAACGTGTTAGGAGGAATCCCAAATATTTGTGCAATGTTTTTTTTTTTGTTTTCGCCCTTTTCTACCTCGGCAATTAGTTTTAACTTTTCATTAAGCGTTAAACACTTTACACTTCGTTTTGATGTCATTTTAGTCCAATATCACTACAAAAATTGACAATTTTCACCACCGTTCTAACAACAACTGATACAATCTTATGTAAGTGCGTGCGACACTTGCTAAGAAATTTAAAATACAAGTCATTATCTGTCGCCGACTCGCAGCTCGGTAATTCCCCGAAATTGCGGTAGGTGTTTCCCCGAAAAATTCGAGTTACGCTTGGTTACCGCCGCAGTTTCTGTGACATTTTAGTTCGTGTTTTAGAAATATTCGGGTAACAGAAATTCGACTTATAGGGAAAAAATTACATAGTGATGTTATAAAAACGTATTTTGTTCTTAAGGAAATTCGATATAGAGAATATTTCGAGCTACGGAAGTTCGAGTTAGAGAAGTTTCACTGTATATATATATAGGAATGGTTTCGCGGACCACTTCTGATGTAATTTATCAGATCTTCGTGGTATAAAATAAAACGCAACTGTTCGTGGAAAAATCACAAAATCGAATGAATCTTTATTTTAGCAAAATGCAGTTTCTGACCTACACTCAGTTATACAAACATATATGCGGGCATTTACTGAACATACTCATTAGGGTGTAGACAGAGAGAGTCTGCTAAGTACAATCCTAATGGTCTCAACAGACTCTGGTCAACTCTTAAATACTAATATCATCTAAACTTAAGAGCTATTTATATTAGTGCTTACAGCTAACATAACTTAATGCTAACAATAACATGTTTACTTAAGGACTATTTACATTAATCTATGTAGAAATGCTTACAATATGTACATATAAATTATTAAAGCAAAACAAATCGTTAGGGTAACTTCAATATAAATTTACCTCTCAAGATTTTGTCAACTAAATATAATTTTACGAGCGTCCGCTTCTCCCACGTTCCATCCCAGTTGAAGTAGCTCATCGGTAAAGATACCTCGAATGACACTGCTGACATCTTCGCATGTGCTCTAAATTTTGTACAAATACCCGGTCTATAGAGAATCGAAAGTAAATATAATTACAAAAGTACTTAATTTAAGTTTTACCAATGCTTCGGCAAATTCTGGCGCTTATAACCTTTGCTCAACGTCCAAAACCGCAGTCACTGTCTCCTAGGAAACATGCTAGTGACCTCGTCCATGAATTTGTCTTTAGCTTCTCCGGTCATGCGACAACATTATCAAATACTTACACTGTTATTGATCCTCTCAAGCTCTTTGGCTATTTGCTCTTTATTGTTAGCAATACTAGCTATTCCCTGGCTTAAGATCGATTGGTTGTTCATTATTGTGTTTTGCTGAAGTACGATAAGAATTGTTATTATATATGTATGTATATATATGTACATCACAAAAATATTAATTACTTGGCATGCAACTTCAATAACGTCACTCAATAATGTCACAATTTTTAAGTTTCAATTTGAAAAGGAACTTATGCCTTTTTTTAACTTCAATAATGTCAATCACATGTAGCCCCACGTTGGGCGCCAGTAAAATAAAACACTTTTTTTTTGGTGTAAACTTTTTATTTCCCTTCAGAACTGGGAGTGTAAGTCGGTGCTACCAGTTTAGCTTGGAATTGCATATGGATGTCATCAAGATTTGGCTTAATGGTGGCTTGTTGTAAATTTTTTATTAGTTTGTTTTACGCCAATAACCATTGTCCTACTTGTAAGATTATAGTCGTTTTTATAGTGATAGCAAAGTCGTGACTGCCCCAAGTCTAATGGGGTCAGTCTTCCATTTCAAGGAGATAAAACTGTTGGTGAAGGATAGATGAGGAACTGATTCGTTAGGGGATAGGATATCATTTTTTAAATGTATAAGAACCGTCATTCAGATGCCGAAAGTTGTTTCCTGTGCAGGATTGCGTCTGATCATCCCACACTCTCGCCCGACCTTTCAAATCGCCTAGTATCAATACATTCTCTTTATTTTTTAGAAACTTCAACAGTCTGATCACATCTTAAATCATTTACAAGGACGTTGGGAGGAAAGTATACCGCACAAATCAATAGATTTGGTTTGAGATTTTTTGATTTTATTATTAAAATATCATAGTCCGAAGAAAAATTCAGTTTTTCGAACTTAATTTTTATTTCAGGACGATTGCCACACCACATTAACCGTCGTCTCTGTTTTTTTCTTCAATAGTGTTATAATTTATAATATTTCTATTGTCAAGGATCGAGTTTAATGTAATACAGAACACTATTAAAGTTATTTATAAAAATTATAGTTTATTTAATTCAAAATCTTTTAGACCAACAAAATCAATTACGTCATTTTTTCTTATTGCTTTTTATAAACCAGTGATATATTTCCCTAATGTCCCTTCACGCTCATCAATCTTTCTAGACTTAATTTGACCAAAAAATGCTTCCATATTGGGAGTAAGTCCAAAATCATTATTGGACAAATATTGCGTCCATATTTCCACTTCTGTATTGCTGGGTTCATTTCCTTCCAATGAATTATCGTCTACATCTACTGGCAGGTCCTTACGCTTCAGGAATTGTGCCCTTGCCCTTGCGTGAGTGTACATATGATACTATAACCGCATTGTGTAGTGTATTTGTCACATCACGATCTAACAGATTTCGTGCTCGCAACCACCGTCCATCATTTCCAAATGCGCATATTACATAAATTCGTAAAGAAATACACAATGCGGGATTTACAGATACCGAATAAGCACATTTTTTAACCAAACCCATATTGACTTGCTACATAAAATAAGAATGAGGTAAATCATGGCTGTTGGAATCCTAAGAATCTTGATGCATAGGTATAGGATTGGAGAGAAGCAAAATCCCTCAGGTAAGATGGAATGGTTCCAATGCGTATGTTATTATACGGATGATCAGGGAATCGGACTGAAAACATATCTAACGCCGCTATTAATTTGCGATAGGTCTGGTCTACTTGT
The DNA here is from genome assembly GCA_963971545.1 of Philophylla caesio. NCBI lineage: Eukaryota > Metazoa > Arthropoda > Insecta > Diptera > Tephritidae > Philophylla > Philophylla caesio. The sequence continues at coordinate 35,491,600 of OZ020604.1, read as the reverse complement.
AAATTTGTTATAAAAGAATCGGGATAATCTGGTGTCGTACTTTTTGACACATCCTGTATTTGATTGTTGATTTTCTCAATAAAAATACCCTTATATTCCTTTTGTGATGCACGCCCAAATCGGTAAAACGAGCACAACAATAGAAGTACCCAATTGTCATCATATAGAAACTGGGCACCTGTTCCAAGATTCGGAATGGTATCTACTGTGTAAACATCCCATGGGGTTATCTTTTCACCTTATTCACCTGTAGTAACTCCATAAAAACCCAATCCTCCTGCAATGTTTCACTCATCTATCTTCCAATCAGATACATGCATGCTAAAAGTTCCAATTTGTCGTAATTCCCAACACTCTATATGTGTTAGAATCGAATCTTCCAATCCTACCAATTCTGTGTTACTGGGTAAAACTATCGATAGTACAGGTTTCTTCTTAAGGAGGATAAACTTCTTCGGATAATAAAACTCCTTCTTATCTGAGATAAACCCTGCAGCAACGGAGCCCAATTTGGTGGTATGATATAAGACTACGATGTGACATAATTTTGGAATTTATATATTTGTTGTGACCACGACTACTATTCCTTTGCTGGACCTATCCGATAATATGGACGAGAGTCGCACACCAGAGGAAAGTTAATAAAACGGATTGTATTTATACTTTATTGAAGTTTGCTGTCCAAAGCAATATTTGACGAACTAACCCAAATGAGCTTAAGCCGACGGACAATGCTAAGCACGATATTTATAGGTAATCATGGCAATGCTGATCGTCAGTGATACATTTTAGAGTTCTCTTACAAACTATAAAGAGTAGGCTTACATGTATAGTAGTGAATAGTATGCTACCAAGTGAAGTAAAGTAAATATATAAGTTGTAGTTGTTAAAATTGTTATTTTTAATCATAACTTCCAATATTTTTCTATAGTATATACATATGGATGGTTAAATAAACCAAGTTCTATTATATTATCTTTTCCAACAAGCATGCCCAAAGAAATTGTTAAATTTCATGAGTAGATTGGGCATGTTGGACATTTGCATCTATGATTTGGAACTTGAATGGATTTGGACATTAATGCATTGTTTATTTCCATTCAACAAATGTTTTTACAACACTTCACTAGTTTTCCAAAGTAATTCGCTATACTCACTTTTTCAATGTTTGGATGGCTGCTCCTACAGAAAATTGTATGCCGCCTGCAAATCCGAACAAAATTAGTTAAAATGTTAATGTGTGAAAATTTGTATACAAACCTTTGATATATCACTAGGGCCCTTTCACAACTGTAATTAAATAATAAAATATCAACATCATGATTCAATAATTTAATGGTTGTCGTAATCGGGCAACTACAAAATTTACAGTTTGATGGCTGTATTACCATATGTCAAAAACAGCTGGTTTGATTTGTTTATGTATTTTATTCGTGCACAAAAATACAAATAGAAACAATGGAAATATCGAAGCTGGTGAAAACTTTAATAATTTAATTAAATTGAATGTGGATAATATTATACATTATTTGTATTTGCAGTTAACTCCTTGAATAGGTGGTTACATTCTTAACAGAGAAGAAACAGTGAATTGGTGAATTATTAATTATTATTATTATGTTATTAAGCATCCTCGGAAAGCAGTAGTCCTGCACTTTGGACGGAGTTCCATCAAAATGATTCAGTTGCAGTGTATAAAAATATATGTAACCACTAACAACATATACATACATATGTATTAGGGTGGGTTAAATTTTTGGTCGATGTTTGGTACCACCTAGGTGTGTTTTATAAATCATTTTAAGCAACTTTTCTAATGGAAGTATGGTTTTATTTTGAATTCCGAGCCCCCCCAATTTTTAAAAATAGGGTTTTTTTTTCCTTTTCTTAGATCTTCCTCTATCTACTCGCTAAATGAACAAAGCCTATTTTTCTCATTTCGAATTTATTATTCTTTACAATTCCAACCTTAAAGATAAAAACTTATATAAAATATAAATGAAAAAAATTCAATTAAATATTGTAAGAAGCGAGAAGGACTTATTCTTGAAAGTCTTTCTTGCTGTCAAGTTTAGGAAATTTTTTACGGCTTTCTAATGTCACTGCCATCACTTCTTCTCGTTTCTGTTCTAAAACTCGTTTGGACACGCTAGCTAGCAATTGAACATATCTTTCCGTTGCTTGTATGTGTAACGGAATTTTTGGATCAGGTAGCGGTCGATCATCATTTTCCAGATATTGTTCTAGATGTTCATAAGGGATGCTTAGAGTAAACGGTGGTTCGAATATGATTGAATTATTATTCATATCAATCATATTCGTATAATCCGTGCAATTGAAGTTCAAGGTAGAGTTTTTATAAGCTCTCAGTTGCATCGGATTATCCACAAGGTTGCGGTAGTGTACAATTTTTTTTAGTGCTAAGTCGCGTATGTTTTTTTCATCGTCGAACAACATTGCTAATAAAACGTTTTCTGAGTGAGCATAATACGCGTTTTCTTGAACAACATTATTCACAATTTTTCTTAAATTCGAATCCAAATATTGAGTCCAACGTATGAATTTACAAAGTAATACACTGCCGTAAACGACAGAGTTATAGTACTTAATATTAAAATACATTGGCATATACATATATATATACATTACATAGTTTGCCAGAATTTTTAAATTTTTAGACGGCTTCGTTGTCACGTATAACCGTAATAATCTGCTGGCTTTGGTGAGCCAGCGAGAATGTGCAATTGGCCCTGGTTTAATGTTAGACAAATCGGCAGAAACCTCACCAGAAGAAATTGCAAGTGCCATTCTGTACAAGTACATTGCGTCGGTAGTTAATTAAACATCACTCAAATCAGTCATATTTTCCAGTGTGATCCTCTTGAAATCATTTACTACCTGAAAATAGAAAAGATTCGATGAATCAAATACAATTTTATCATTTATTATTGAAGCATTACATCTGAGAAATAGAATTAAAAATGGTAATAAATAATTAAAAACATACCTGAAGATACCTGAAGATTTTCACAAGTTTCAATTTCTTTGCTTAACTTTCCAGTTGTTGTACGTGGTCCAGTGGTAGATGATTTTTCCAAAGTATCAAACAAATGTCAGAGTGGAAGCTGGTTGAAGTGGAGAAGACACACAAACCAATGCAGTGGTCTCTTTAACTGCATTTCAAATCGTCGCAAAATTACATTTCTTATGCCAGTATTTGCTGGTTCACCATCACAGCATAAGCCAATCAAAGAATCCAAAGATATTGCTTTTTTGATGAAAAATTCGTTCAATTTCATGACTTTACTTTCAGAATCTTCATGTTCCACTTTCACGTAGCCTAACAATTAGGAAAGCGGTTCCTTCAAAATAACTAGATGAGGTTCTTTCACTATTCTCGAATGAAATTTGTCATTGATTTTTTCCATCGTTAAAGAATCATTCTTTCTGCCAATCATATTTTGGCGATGGCCTTCTCCACTATCGACAAAGCCATCGATTATGTCTCTTGCTTTATTATAAGTAAGATCGTTTTTAATTGCAATTTCGTCAAAGAGAATTTGACAAAGGCGTTGGTTTTCGGACATGTCTTTAACCATTTTTTGCAAATTATAGATTACTTTGTTATCTAAGCCCGGTGCAACGAAACGTACTGGGCGCCAACGGAGAAGAGTTTTTCTGAGGGGCAAGGCAAAAAGCAAGTCATCACGCATAAAACTATACGCTTTAGACGACATATAGTCGATATTTTGAGCTAAAATTTTCTCATCTTGTTCATAGGAGCTGGTCATGTTTACAATCATTTTAGCAAATGTAATGGCATATTGGCTCGCGCCTACTGCAGGGATAATTGTCTTCTTTTGAATATCTGAAAGCTTCTTATTTAAAACATCTACTTTCGCCTCAAGGTCACTAATGATTTTTCGAAGCTCAGATTCGTTTTGTTGATACCGTCGAACAATTTTGGCGCAGTGCTCTTTAAAAACACAACTAATTCACAAACTGATTTAACGCAAAACACTGCTCAAATTCACTTTCTTCCTCGCTTATGTATCGCTTGAATCGCTCCAATCGTTGTCTTAAAACTGTCAAAACAAGTTGAATCCGATTCATTGAGAGCCGTTTTTTTCGACATGATGTAAGCACACATTCATCGTGTAAATACACAATCACACGCACACGTAGGCAAATAAGAGACAGATGACTTTTGAAGTCATTACTAATTACTTATTTTTCAAACAATTTGTATGTAATTGATAATATATCAATTTGTATGTAATTAATATTATGTATATTATTTTGTACAAAAACAAATGCAAAGGCTTTCCAAAAATAAAATTTGTGGTGCGAGAACAAAAACAATTTGTTTTTTATCGCTCCCAAATTATCATTTTTTTTGCTTAGGATTTCCTATTACTTCTTGGTTAACGGATCATAAGAAAAAATGATGAATGTTGTTGCTATTTTTGCCACAAAATTTGCTGGAGCGAGAATGCGAAAAAACAAATACACAGGTTTTCCCATTAGCTCGTGCTGATGTTTGTGACGAAAATATTTCTCATGAATTTGTTGTTGCGTTATTTGAATCAGTTCGGGCCATATGGCACGCTTCTTTTGCTTTGTTTTCTTTTTGTTCATGTACGCGTTTTGCTTGATATACTCATGAGATTTAAACCAATTTGTAGGCACTTGCAAAGTACAGTACTTTATAGGTACTCTTTTTTATCAACTACTTATTTTATTTACTACAGGGAGCACTGTTTTACTTGCAATAGAGTAAGTTTTTTAATTGACACACACACATGTAAACATATAGAAGCAAACCTACACAACTGGGATGCCCAAAGACTCTAAGAGATGGCGGCCGGATGGTGGCCCGGGGGCCGAATGTTGGACAGGCCTGCTCTAAAATAACTTACAAAAGAATTTTTCTCCTTATATTGGTTGCAATTTGTTGCGAAGTGGCCTTGCTGTCCGCAGGCATAGCACGACGCGGCTTCTCGTTTCGGCTTCCTGCAGTCTTTGGCATAGTGGCCGGAGCAATTACAATTGTAACACCTCAGACGTTCATCGGTGCGTTGCCTTGCTGGTGGGCGTTCCGGCAGCGTAATTGAGCGGAATGCTTTTACGACATCGTTTGGTGAGGTAAAATTGTGCAGCCTTGCTTGATTACGGAGTTGCTTATCCGGAATTCCTTCAACAAGGTAATCAGCGAATTCTTAATCGCTTAGATTTAAATCTCCTTTTAGGGCGAGTTTGTCGTTATAGTAATTCGTGAAACTTTCTTCCGGCACCCACAATCGACTTTCGAACCGACGACGGCGTTCAAGTTTTCTTTCGCCGGATGTTAACACCGCTTTTATTTCGTTCAGCAATACATCTCCGTTGTCGGCAAACGTTGGTTCGGCGTTGTACCAAGAAAGAGCCACACCCTTCAATTTTAGATGTATAGCAACGCACATCATCGCATCATTGACTTTGAGTATTTCGCGGTAATGCATCACTTGGTTATACCAAGTGTTGAAACCATCGCCGCCATCGTACACCGGTATAATTTGTTTCACTGTTTCGAACGGAATATTGTCGCTGTCTTTGTATGTACCCGCCATTTGCTTTTTTTTTTCAAGCAGAGCCTTTTGTAGTTTAATGAGCTCTCTTATATAATAATAAAGAGGGATAAAAAAACATGGCTTATTTCTTTGAAGTTGCCGACCCCAAGCTTTTAACAACTGCTCTCTTTGTCGTTTTTGTCGGAACCCACATTCTATTAGCTTCTACCACTTGTAGGAGCAACTGCTTCTCTTCTTCATCATTTGTTAGAAGCTTATTGAAGTCTTCAAACAGTTTGACTCCACGCTCAGCAATATCATTAACAACTTTCAGGTTTCTTACGATTTGTTTCCCTCCAATGTAATGCTGATTGATGTTCCATTCATTTGGATCTGTGTTTAAAAACGTTGAATTTATCTTTAACTTTTCAAACACCTGCAAAGATCTTTGATTGGCAAAATCGGCTAATTCGGCTTGGTCACTTAAAAGTGACGAATCACCTCTTACTTTTCGGTCAGTAGGTTCACACCTTATCTTTTTGACAATTTCAGCCTTTGCATTATTTGTTACTTTATCTGAGAACAAACTCAACCCAACTAATTCATCCGAGAGGTACCAAAAATGGGATTTTATAGCATTTTTAACCACTTCACTTATTTGTGGATCAATAGCTTCATAAGTGGTCATGTCTTTCCATAGAGAAAGGTCTGACCAAGGAGCATTTGCAGCCATAGGAGCCTCAAATGATGGCGTATAAGAGTTTTGCCATCCAGCGAGCACGGTGTAAGGCACCCGGAGCTCTCCAATGAACGTTATCTAGAGAATGACCAGGCCTAGTAGTGATAGCTCTATTAACTCCATGTAATCGTCTCTGGATTGGGTTTCCGTCATTAAGATATCTAATAAAGAATTTACTGCATTAACATTTAAATTGTCATTGCCAGTAGCTTTTTCCAATGGTTTAAAGTTATTTAAGTGAATTGATGGCCATGCTGCCTGAAACCTTTTAAACAAGGGAATGTCAGGAGAGCTGGATGGTCCAAAACAAAGAGTAAATACCTTACTGAGAACAATCTCTAAAATATGATGCCTGCATGCTAGCCATAATAGATCTTTGCCAGTTTTATGTTCCAACAAAACACAAGCTCCATTTTTCAACCCTGTATTGACGGCTGTAGTGTCAAAACACATGCCGACTATATTTTTCTCCAAATGCCATTCTGTTAGTACGTCATATACTGCATTAGCCTAGTTATGGCCAGTGCCACTTACAAGTTTTGGTACTCCAAGCAATTTTTCCTTACCGTCTGCAGAAACTAATACTGGCAAACGATCTACTTTTTCATTGCTCAAAATATCGGGAAGAATCTTACCATCCCAATGAACTGTAACTGGATCATCAAAAGAAACAGATTGCTTTATTTCCTCAAATATAGATTTTCGCCCTTGTTTTCTTTGGTGTTGAATAGTGCTGCGTGATAATGGCAACGAGCTAGGGTCTTGGCCCAGTGCTGCTGCGATTGGGACCATCAACCTCAAGGCTTCTCTATCAGACACTTTATTGCGATCTAAAGAGCTTATCACATGCTTAGAAAACAAGTTTTGCTTAGCAGCCTTCACAGGTTTGTCACTGCTCGGCTCATTAGCATGATGGTCAGTGATCTGGTACCGGGAGCTCTTCTTTACAAAAGTTGAAACTGGATATTCTTCATCTTCAGAGGAACAGGAAGTGTCACTAGAGAGTCCAATTTCGAAATAAGGCTCATACATTAAAGATGTCCCTTTGGAGGTACTAAGTGTTGTTTCTAAGAGCTGGGCTTTTCGTCTTCTCTCTTCATCTTCGTTAAATCTCTTTAAAGTTCTTTCCTGCTTTTTGGCTAAGCTTTTGTCAACTTTAGTCATAGCCATTTTTCGCTGGTCTCGCTGATCTGCTAGAAATTTACGGTCTTCTTCAATCTTTATCAAATTTGAAGCATCTGCATGAGCTATATCAAATAAAGAGTCAAGCTCAGATGTAAATTCATCTTCACGAGCTTTTTGATGTTTTGAATTACGATATTTATTTTTTTTTAGCAACAACCACTTTGAATGGAGTTTCTCAATCTTATCAACGCAGTGTTTAATTAATCTTGTTGGTATGAGAGCTCTTTCCCATAACTGAGTTACCTCCTCAACTGTCATATGACTTGCACTACGCACTAAATTAAATTTATGCAAGTGCCTTGTTGCAGGAGAATTGGACGCCATGGTTTTTCATAAGTTATTGATGAAATGTTTAAAACAGGTATCACTTTGGGTACTATTATGAGAATTATTTCGTAATAATATTAAGTTTTGTCAATCTAGATCTTATTGATGATATTTTTCAGCATCTGTTTTAGATATTTGAAACACCTGCAACAAAGAAACAAAAATAATTATTAAAATATGGATTTTTTATTTTTTCGACTTTTTGTTATCAATCATGAAACTTTGGGTTCTTTGAGCACCCTTTTCCCATCCATCAAAAAATCTGAAAAAATTACAGAGGTATATTGAACCCCATTCTAAAAAAATGGAGGGGTGCCCAGAGTGAATTTTTGAAGTTAGTTTTTTTGGGCCACCCTAATGGTCAATCGTTGCGCAGCATTCACGAAAATTGCATTGCAAGAAACATATGTTCATTAGAAATGGTAGTTATTATCGATAACTGCCTACATTTTGATTAGTAAAGAGCTGCCACCGTACATTTTTAAGTATCGAATAAAATGCGGGACAAAGGCAGGACACTTGGGAAAAAACAGTACATTTTCAGGTTTTTCTGTTTCGAAAAATTACGCAGTACAGAGGTTTGAAAAACAGTACGGTCCTGCAAAAAACAGTACGGATGGTCACCGAACTTATAAGTTGTGTTTGACTGTGTGAAAAGTTAATGCTAATTCCAATATTGTTATCTTCACTCGATACTGAACAATTCGACTCAGTACTTGATGTAAGGAAATTTTTTAATGCACCAGATGATTTTTTGGCTTTAGTAAAGCTAAACTTGTGTTTTTGAGTTTATTGATGTTTTTTTATCTATGTATAAAAAGGAAAATTAACCAAAGCAACACTATTTTATATAGAACACTTCATCGTGAATTATACTTTCACTTAAATATCACTGTAAGCATGTAAGTTGAGTAGGTCCTTGGTGTCAGTTGCGTTGTACCTGTTACACGCTCGACTCGATTCGGTGAACAAGCTCAAACAGTTCTAAGTGGGTTGTTGTTGGTTGGAAACTTATTCAAAGTATATTTTGAATAAAACAACAGCTCTATTTATCAATTATTTAAATCGACTTTATACGAAAATCAAATTTGATTGCTTGGCTGCTAAAGACTTACTGAATTTTATTGAGAATAAAATTTTGTGGCTTAACATAAAATTCAACTAACAGCTACCTATGTGTTAGCTCATATACCTTATTCTATGTACTTAATTCTATGAATTACAAAACATGTAGGAAACTGGAACCGCAGCTGTTCATACATTGTGGTTCCTTTTATTGCTGACTTTGTTTGTTTAGTCTATTGGCAGCTAGCATCTGACTGCAAGCGCTGGCGTGGGAGCATAATGACTTCAGGGTTGATGGGAATCATCCAAACTGCTGATGTCGCATGTTACCCTACGAATGGATTTTGCGTAATGATGTGATGTTTGGAGTGGAAGTCATGGCGTGGGAGTCATGTGTTAACTTGTATATTTATATAATAAAAATAAAAAACTATACAGACCGCTTTTTACAATATGCCTTAAATATTCATATTATTAAATGAAATAAATCACCTGGCCAATGCCACCTGAACCGATTGTAAAATTCACTGCGCAGGATGTACATCTTGCTTATTTTTATTTTGGTAATCACTTGTTACACATCCGTACTGTTTTTCCCACTCGGGTTTGTATTTTTGCAGAACTTTTAATTTGCTGATTATCGTTTTTTTTTGGCGTAGCTGGTGTATCACTATCAGAAGAACACATTTTGTAAAAAGTAACATTTACTTTGCAATGGACAGAAAACTTGACTTTTGTAAAAGATCGCACGTGTTATTTCATGTTTAAGCGATACAACATGCCATATGATATTTGTAAGAGATGACACAAACATATTACATTTGTGAGAGATGGCACCAGTAACATGTATCGGTGTGTTTAGCAATTAATGATCATTTTCATCGTACGTTCATTTTAATTGAACTTAAACTATCGCTTGTAAATGATTGAAATAAAGTATTTTCGATGCTTTATTTTTATACAAAAGTATAAAGTATACTTTTGGAAAATAAAATAGGATACTTTATAATAAAGTATGAATGCACTGTTTCGTTGCAGACATCTTATCTACTGCGAGCTTGAAGTAAATAAAAAAACAGTGACTTTCGTTCAACAAAAGTAGATAAATAAAAAACAAAAGAGCCTGCCAGTATTGAAGAGGATCAGCATTTTGTTTAATGAAATCGATTTCAAAATAACGCCGAAGCATCAAAATGGCATTTGATCTGGAACTTTTTACTCTTCCAGCTACACGTCTGCCAACACGAGGAATTAATTAATGAAGATATTGTAACATAGTTGCCCCCAGAAATCTAAAATATATGTAGAAAGAGAAAAATATCATGTCATTGGTTTTTTGACCAATAAAGAACAATAAATTCAATACTCCCTGGATCAAACTATAAGGCTTTTCAAAATTTTGCGATTGTTTAAACAATTTTGTCCAGCTCTGTTTTTGACTTCAAACTATCCTGAACCGCCAAATTAAGGCGATGCGCATAACAAGGTATATGCGTTTTTTTTTCAAAAGTTTACAAGCATGTACTATTGAGTATTCATTGTCAGTGACAATACAACGCACCTTATTTGCAATACCCCATTCATCCATCACAGTTCTGATCGAATTTGCGAGGTTTGCGGATTTGTGATTTGTTGAATCCTGCAATTTATTGTCGAAAGGACAGCCGAACGCAAGCAAAAGCTGTCATCTATAAAGTGACAAGTTATAGTTAAATATCCTTCGTTAGCGGCCGATGTCCAACAATCACAAGTTAATGCGACATGATATATGCTTGATAACAAATTCTGCAGATTTTTTTTAAGTTCTCTATATTTTTCGAAAATCAAAGAGTCCCGCAAGTGATTTGGACTAGGGATCACATATCTCGGATCTAATACGTTAATTAATTTGCGAAAACCTGTGTTACAGACAATATTAAATGATTGCAAATCATCTGTGACAAACGATACCAAAGCAAAATCGATATTTTGTTTTCGCAGGTCAACAGACCTGTTCAAAATACACACGAAAATAAAAAATTGGGTTGTACAACTTCAAAATAAACTAACCTTATACTTGATTAACGGCTACTCGAAGTACTACTGCCCTCTGAAACAATATTTTCTTCATCCTTCTCCAAGTTTGAATGGAATCGCCGTAGATGATCTAGGAGATTACTTGTGTTGCCGCTGGTCTTATATTCTTTCCCGAGATGCAAACATTTCGCTAGTTTTTTATCTGCCGATTTTGAAAAATATTTACATACTTTGGAAATCCCTTTTGGTCGCTTTGTTGCATTTGAGACATTCTCTCCAACTATATCTCCGCAATCACACACATCATATTCAACTATTTCACAATCTGGGACTTCTGTTGAAGTTGGAACAGCAGCTGCACCAATAATATATAAAAAGTTATTTTATACAAAACACTTTAAAGAAAATTATACCTACCACTTAAAAACTTTTTCATGATACACACGTATAAAATTTCATAAAAATGCCAACTTTTCGCGCAAAACTAGTCACAATGGCAGTGTTGCCTACTCCAATTTTTTAAAGCATACTGTCGTAAGTGTTGCTGAGCTTGCAAAAATAAATATTCAAGACAATAAAAAAATCAGAAGTAATTCAAAACTTAGCAAATGAGAATAAGATCCCTAATTTGTGAATATGGCGCATATACTTTTAAATGTTTGTACATCTAACAAAAACTATCGATAGTCAGTTTAAAACTATCGATAGTAGCGATAGTGTAAGACTATCGATAGTATCGATAGTTTGTGTTAGCATTTTCTTATGTTACCATTGTATGTATACTAGCGCGAATGGGCGAAGTTATAAGGAAAACAACGTGTTTAGTATTCAACGATTTAATAAGGACTAGTATTCAAATTCAAAGTGCGATTTACATTTGTATAAAACTGATAGCTGAGCTTATAAGCTAATATATCTTATTCATTTGATATGTATATCTATTTCAATTAATACATATAACTTATTCGCATATATGTACATATGAAGAACATATTCTCAATAGGAAATATTTAACTTGCAATTACATTTTATAATTTCAACAGTTTGCGAGCTCTACTTTTTGTATATAGCAAAATTAACAATGTTATAATTTTTTTTGATTTTACAACGGTTTGAGAAAAAAATTTCACAATAGCCTGGAAGAGAACGTTACATAACGGGATAAAGAGAATAGAGAGTGAGAGATATATATACTTATGCTTATGATATTGTAAGCTATTTACATGTACTTGTATGCTCTCTAGCGGTTCTTATATACATACATATTTACACACATATACTGAGCTTATATAAGTTAAACTAGATGGTGTTGGTTTATCGAAAAAAATAATTTTTTCTCGGCTGTTAGCCGTGTGTTTTATTAAAACCTTCAATGTCACGTTGCAACGACAGGTGCCGTTTACTGAGGGTGTCGGGTGTCCAGACTTGTAGTCTGCGAATTCGGCGCGTGCAAATATGTAATTTTTCGAATGCAGGTGCACTGCATTAGCGTGAGAAAGAATCTGTGAGAATTTTAAATGTTAGTGACGTTAACTTATATACAGGAATGCGGCAGTTACGAATTACCGTGTTATTAATCCGTTTCCGTTGACCTTTCATTGCGTACTCCCCTGATTTTTTCTTTGTTAGAACAATTGGTGCAGCGTATGGGGAATCACTATGTCTTATTATGATCCTTTTTTTCAGGAGGATCCCTATTATATGGTTAACTTAATTTTTCTCAGCGAATGATAGAAGTCTCGGTAATTACGCGTTGATACTGTGCTGTTTGGAGCGCTGCTCGTCTCAAGGGCGGAGCGGTGATACGGCGGAAGTCTGGTGGGATGACGGACGTAAGGTTGTCGAGAAAATCTGGTTTCCTCGCTGGTACACTAAAACGCGGCTGATTCTATTTCAGCGTATGTAGAAACGCCCGAAATGAAAATGCAAATTTCGAGCAACACTGCCAACTCTAGGCACTTAACGTGTTTATTAGAACAAATAAAACAAATTTGTATTCAAGAGTCTTTTAATTTTTATAAATTTGGAAAACTAGCACAAAAACCACCGCGGTACAGCGAGAGCAAAAAAAAGCGAGAAGAATTAATGCGAATCACTTGCAAGAATTTCTGTATCTGTTGAAAACCTTACTCGCTACTTCCCTGCAGTCATTTAAAATACCGCCGCGCCACCGGAACAAATAGAAAAGCCGAGGTTGAGTGGTAGAATGAACTTATAAATTTTATTGTCATTTCCCTTTTATACAAATTTTGCTTACTTGCTACAGTTACTACTACAACTACATAACTACATATGTACTTAATTATAAGTAAAGGCAAAAATTGGGGAACTCAATTGTTGTTGGAATTCGAATTTGGAATTACATATTGACTGCTAACGTTGCAGTTTTAGGCACTGCAACTTAGTGTGGCTTATTTACTTTGCTTTGAACTACCTATTGATTAATTCCTCGCATTAAGGTGAATTATGCTGATAATGCAATTTTAGGCAATGCAGTTTTGGTTCACATCGGATTCACATTGCGTCGGCACGGCTTCCGGTTGAAGTTGGTGCTAGCGAAATGTGAAGTCGTTGTTGTTGTTCTTATTTTACAAAAAGTGCAGACTTTATTGTTTATTGACTTTATGCAATGCTGCAATTTGTTTATTGTGCTAACTTTTATGCATGTACATACATATGTGTGCTTACAAGTGCTGAATGAGAGTTGCCTTCATTGGCCGAATTCATTACATTAATAGTTAAATATAATTTGTGGTGTTCACTAATCTAATTAGTCTGAGCAAACTATGACATACATATTTGCGCAAACTTTGTGTATTCTGTAATGCATGTAAGTATGTATAATTCAAGTTACAAGTTAGTTAAATACAATACTGCATATACATGTGAATAAGTGAAATGAATCCAATATAAAATGCGATAAAAAGAGATATTTTATGGTATTGGTTGTTGAGATGGGTTCCTAACCCTCGCTCCAACACTCGGTAAACAGAAGGTTGTAGTGTTTGAGGTATGTATGTAAGTACAATTTTAGTATTCTGAATCATAAGCTTACATTTATTTGCCAAAACGGAAGGTAACTTAGGGTTAATGTCGATTTTTTCGTCATGTTCTTCAATGTTAAACATTTGTCCGATTGCTGATTGCTTAATTTTTAACTTTATAACTTACCTGCTCCTTCTTTTGATCAAATGAAATAGTAGAAGATTTCTCATAGAACTTCCAAGTTTATTTATTAAATTCATTTGCTTTCTTAACATATAGATTTATATCAAATTTTTTAAGAAAATCTCTTCCTAATAGTAATTCAAATGGCATTTCTGAGTCATTAGGTACAAAAAAAAATGTTTTTGATGCTGTTCCGAAATTTAATAAAAACTGAAATTTTTCCTTGTGAGCTGCCGATGCTTCTAAACTAAATTGTCTTTCCTTTTTTGTTGACTGTCATGTTTCTTAACTGATGAGAACCGAAAAAAGCTAAACTGAAATTTTTCCTTGTGAGCTGCCGATGCTTCTAAACTAAATTGTCTTTCCTTTTTGTTGACTGTCATGTTTCTTAACTGAGGATAACCGGATAAAGCTATTCAGGCTGCCCGTATCAAGTAAAGAGAACATGTTTTTGAACTGAGGGGTATATTCGCGATTTGATGTGAATGCGACACTTACCATTTCCCTGAAGTGGACTAGGTTTGGGTCTTCTTCGTCACCTTCCATCGCTGCCACCATCTTTGCTGGGCAATTTTTGTAAATGTGATCCGTCTTGCCACATTTGAAATATGTATATGATATGATTTTTTTTTTAATTTTCTTGAAAACCATTTTTTCTTTAATCATACAATTACGTTAACTTTACGTTTACAAAATTGTAGGTCCCTCTATTTGTAGTAAACATACATAAGTCACCACAAATGGAAATTTTAAAACTAATAGGTTATAAATTTTTTGACGAATTCAGTCATCGAATATAAACATAGAAAAGAAGAATACAAAACAGCAAGAACAAAACAGGATCACGACAAAAGACTACTATTTACTTAATTAACTGAATACTTATTTCATGTGTTTGGGATTTTTGTATATATTAACAAACCTACAAACATGAATTTGTCCATTGTTTTTAAATTTCTACAAGTTCCTTTTATATCGTTGTATTCCACCCAATTCTTCCACCGTCGATAAATTGCGATGTATTGGCCAATGCCTGCCTATATTTTCTATTGGACAAGAATTTCCGAATTTTTCTTTTCTAGACTATTTGTCCAAAAATGAGTTGGTGCATTTTATAAATATAATCAGCTTATATTGGTCTTCCTTTTTAACGCTTATATCAGGAAAACTTTTTGGAAGCCGATCAATGTTTATCGAGCTTCTCACGAATTTCCTTAATATTCTTGTCTCGCCCTTGAGCTACTTGTAATTGAAACTACATCCACTGGGTCTAAGCCTAAGCCGTTTCTCGACGGTGAACAACCTTATAATTATAAATTTCTAATTTTAAGCCCCATCTAGCTATCCTGTCGTTGATTTGAAATGATGTCCGTACATCGTTGTTACATTTTTAGAATTTATAATTGAGTGACCATGTAAGGTTTTATTTTTATTGCAATTTATATTTATGTAATTGTTAGTGGATCCAGTGTCAACTTATAGGGTAACGGGCGTGCCGGTTAATCAGCATTTTGTTTGTAAGCCTAAAAAGTACTGCCTGCTTCGAATTGTTCTTCGTAATTTAAAAAATCTGCTAACTCTAGATATTCTTCATTTACTTGATTTATTCTTTGTGACTTATTTTGTGGAGTAGTTACAGTGAATCACTTAAGTTAGTATGCAGCGCATAATCCTTCCTTCATTGTTTAATAAGTTAAATAGTTATGATTAAAGTTAAATAAATGTATTCAAATTCAATCATCAAAAACATATACTGTTTGATGTTTTGATGTTTGAAGAACGTTTTTTCATTTTATTTCGGAAACAAAACAATAATTCAAGTTTAAACAAAATTGTGTCAAAATTCATATCACAAATGTACATTCATCATACATCATACATTCAAATTATAGTTCAACAAAAATTAAATTTTTGCATATAAAATAAATAAATTAGTATTTTGTTGGGTAACCTTTGGCTTTTATAACAGCATTAAGACGTGATGGCATGGATTTCACTAGGTTTTGTGTGGTAGTGGGCGATATCTGGTACCATTCTTCCACAAGGACTTTTATTAAGTCCTCCTTATTCCTTATAACACGTTTTCTTATTTGGCGTTCCAGATGCTCCCATAAATGTTCGATTGGGTTAGTATCCGGTGATTGCGGTGGGGTTTTAAGCTGTTTTCGAACGTTATACAGGAGCCATTCTCTTACAACGAGTGCGGTATGTTTGGGATCATTATCCTGTTGGAAGATGAATGAGCCCTCAATACCCAATTTGATAGCACTTTCTTTCAAGTTATTTTTAAGGATGTTTAAGTATACATATCGGTCCATTATGCTCTCAATGATAACCAAATTACCAACTCCATTGGCCGACATACATCCCCAAACCATTACCGAGCCTCCGCCATGCTTAACAGTACCACTCATATTGCAAGGGTTAAGCTCGTCGTTAACTTTTCGCCAGACTTTTTCACGCCCATCCTATCCATGAATGTTAAATTTGCTCTCATCCGAAAATATTGCATTGTTCCAAAGTGTATGGTCGGACCTTTGGTATTCTTTAGCGAAGGCCATCCGTTTCTGGCGATTTACTTTGCTAACGAAGGGCTTTTTCCTAATATTTCGTCCGTGGAATCCTGCAGAATACAATACGCGGCGGATGGTTTGAGCATTACATTGCTTCCCCATTTCATTTTCCACTTCAGTTTTTATTTTTAGAGCACTTGTTTTAGGGTTTTATTTTATTTTCCGAACGATAGAACGCGTTTCCGTGTCATTAAACATGCGAGAACGGCCACAACGTGGCTTATTTTCAATAGCACCAAATGTTTTAAACTTGATTACAATTTTTTGAATTGTAGCATGGCTTTTACCAACAATTGCTCCAATTTCCCGCAAAGATTTTTTTTCTTTATAATGTTTTATTATCACATTTTTTAGATCATTCGAAATTTCTTTTCCTCTTGGCGCCATTGCTGGAATATAAGCGCATTATTATATTTAACTCACGCAAGTTCGATGCTCACCAAACAAATGCTCACTGTATACTAACTTCTGTGATATAAATTCTGCGCATATTCTTGAAAACAGCTAGCTGCGGATAACGGGACGCAAATTTATCAGTATTTTGTTGCGTACATGACAATGCATGGTGTAATTTTAACATTGCTTATGAAAAATGCTACTAGATTTTAAACTTGCGTGCAATTTTCAAATAATTTGAAAACACAATTGAGGTGTATACTTACTTAAGTGATTCACTGTATGTTATTATGACTGAATGTCCTATCTATTATTGTGACTTACGGCATTATTGCGTCCACTTGTTGGGATATATTGTCTAGAGTGGTCCACGTCCATTGGAATAGGTGCAGGTTGTCTCTGTTGTTTGAAGAAGCTTCTTTTTTGATGGTCTCCTCGTTGTTGATAGTCGTTTCTTTGAATTCTGATGTTTGGATTATAGTACCTCTTCATTTACGTTACCGTCTGATATCGTACAGGCTGTTCCGTATGCCGATTCCAAATTTGTTGGATTATGGCTATAAAGTGTACCGCAGGTATATTTTGAATTTAGGTCAAGGATGAACGTTTTTACTTCCTCTTGGTTGGCGTAGGTTTTCATACCTTCGTTGTTGTCATCACTGGACATTTCGATTTTGGCTAACGCTAAATTAAGTGCCTTAGATACCTTACCGTGGAATTCTGCCAGAGTTTTTCTTCCTTGTGAGATTTTTTTTCATTTGATCCTGGAGGACATATAGTGGACGTTGGTCAGCACAAGTATAGTCAAGTCGGTTGATGATTGAATAAAAATTAATTTT
Organism: Philophylla caesio; assembly: GCA_963971545.1. Lineage (NCBI taxonomy): Eukaryota > Metazoa > Arthropoda > Insecta > Diptera > Tephritidae > Philophylla > Philophylla caesio. Next base: position 35,473,743 of record OZ020604.1, on the reverse strand, counting down.
GGTATCGTGATTCGTTAATATATTCGCAGCTGGTCCTGTAATCTTTGTTCATATGATTCCCAGGGCGCTGTAATATTTTGGATGGTGTTGGAAGTTCTTTATCGCTTCCATGAAGGCCCAAACTTCTGATCTCCATGATCGGTATTGCTCTTTATCTCCATCGAATTTTGGTCTATATGCCTTCGGTCGATGAGCTTCAGTTTGACTTCGTGTCAAACTCCTGAAGTATATACGCAACACCGGTTCACTTGTTAGATGCGCTTTCAACTTATTTACTGCATCTAATTCTGCTGGACCCATGTGAAATTCAATGTCTTTTTTCAATAGGTTTGTTAACGGTCGCGCTACCTGCGCATACCTCGGAATAAATTGCCTGAAAAATCCCGTAAGGCGCAGAAATGCCTGCACTGCTTTTACATTCGACGGAGTAGGAAAACGACTGACAGCTATTGTCTTCTCTTTGCCAAGACAGACTTGGTTGTTGTAAAAAAAAACCGGATCAAAATGAAAATGTGTTGTGGACGACTTAGACTTTAACGCACGGCTTCTGATTAACGACGGCAATTGTAGGCGTGTTCTAATTGATTAGATGTAACTTCATTCGTGGCATGTAATAATTTGTGGCGTTTTCGTTGACAACCGTTGATACCACACTCGGTTTTGCGTTGGCAAGTTAGTAAGCTGTGCCCCCTTTTCAAGACAACCAAAACAGAGTTTGTGACGCATTAAAAGTGATGTAACTACTTGTGGTAGTAATGCACAAATCGGAGAAAAAAAGAACTTACAAAATTACTATTCCTTTGCTGTAGTGTGGCCTTGTTCGCCGCACGCGAAGCACGTTCCGAAATCTCGCTTAGGCTTGCCGCATGTTTTTTGTAATGTAGCCGGAGCAATTGCAATTGTAGCACCTTAGCCTCTCTTCACCATTTTGCATTTCGAATTTTCGGCGTACATCCATTATGTTGTCCTTTATGGCAAAAAGGTTGATCATTTCTGCAAGGATTTCGCTAACGGTGCGCTTTAACATTTTGTTGGAATTGTACCACACCAGGTCTTCGCCTTTTGGCTTTGATTCGTATTATTAAACTCAATTCTTCATCGTTGACCTTCTACACTCTTTGGAAATGACGCAGTTGGGATCGTAGTCGGTCATTAGCTCCGTCGTTGTTTCCAATGACATCGCAGTCTTAGCGTTGTTCGCTGTGAACGTCACATCTGACATTTCTTTTTGTAGCTCCAACTTTAATTTCAGCAACTCTATCTCTTTTTCTAGTAAACATATTTTCGCACCGTTGAATTCACTAGTGTTGATTGAGCCGCAACCTAGCTCACTGTGCGTTTTTTTCCGGTGCCCGATCATTTTCAGCCGGCAGCACTTCAACAGTTCCTGGCCACAGACCCCTTGCTTCTGCCGACAGCTCGCTGAGTCGTGCCGCTAGCAAGTCTTTTGCTCTATTAGCGAATACCTCCGTGTTAATAGTGTCTCACTGACCACTTCTCATGAAATACACCGGTGGTTATCGCTCAAATATATATAACAAAAACTCAAGTCTAAGAAATTCGGTTGCTTGTAATCAATGCCTCTTTTTTCTTGTTTTTTGAAAATGGTGACATGCCATGCCAACCAAGAATGATAAATTAATTATCAAAAAATTTCTTTTTAAAATCAAAATATTTTCAATGAACAATATTAACAAAGACTTGCTGTACAGATTTGGTACTTTATCAAATATCCCTTACCGCTGGTGGGGGGAAATATTAGATATTATAATATTATATATTTTGTAGCTCTGTACACTTGAAAATGTAAGTACATATATTCATTCTCTAATGTAAAATATTCTAAACATATTCAAATAGACCAACGCGGCTCAAGGGCATTTGGTTATACTTATCTTTTATTTACTAATAGACCAACGCTGCTCAAATGCATTGTGTGTTGATCTTATCTTATTTTAGGCAGTGCATAAATGCATTGCTGCACTTCTAGTTGTTTGTTAGCAGTACCAGTTTTATTAGTTACCGGCTCTGTTATCTACCTGTTATTGCTAACCACTCGTACTTGTTACCTTTATGGTTACGCTATTTGATATTCATTTGTTACCTCTAACCACTTCTATTTGATACCTACTGGTTACCGCAAACCGTTAGCTAACGGATGTATGTACTATGTAGTTTTCACAGAACCTCTAAATTATTGCACCTAATGGTTCTAAATTCAAATAATAATACAATGGATAAAACATTAGTATGTATATTAACATACTCTCTAATTTATACAGTACTCACTCGGTAACGGCAACTAATAAAAACCGAGGTAGTTGCTTTCATAGAGTTATTGCACTTACCGAGGTCGAATAAAATGTTCTAAATATTGCATATCTAATAGAAAAATATATGTATTTGGAAACAAAGTTTAATTATTAAATCTTATATAAAGGCGTAGAAAATGCATGCAAATGATTGCTTATTTAATATTTCATTTATAAATTTTTTTTTTTTTTTCACAAATCAGACTTTTTAACACAGCCTTCTCTCTTAACTCTTTTAAGAACAAAAATATGTGAACACATTTGTCAAGAACGTGGAGCGGATCTCCGCTTCCTTCCACCATTTTTTCTTGTCCGTTCCTACAATCTTGGAGAAATTGTATACATCTAGTTTCACTACTTGGTACCCAGTTTCTCCCGGCGTGGTCCATGTAACAAATCGATCTTGGGCATTTCTCGAAATAGATTGCGAGATTTGTCCAGTGATCGATTGAGAAGTCGACACTGGCAATAACTCGTCTAGAAAATCGCTTGCTAGTCCGATGATTTTGTGCCCTTCTTCGATGCAACTGCATCGACATGAGTAGTTATGGTAGGTGCAGTCGTGCACGACGTGGTAGTGGTCGTCATGGTCACAGATGATGATGATAGCTCCTCTGTATTTTTCAAAAAGTGTTCCATTATTAAATCCGCTAACTTCGGAAACATATTTTTTTTGATAAACGTCGTGTATAATTCTCCTTCTTGCAGGCATTTCTGAAAATCCTGAAATGAACATTTCTGGAATTCGATCGAACGCGCTTTCAGCAACTTCATGGTGTTCATAATCCCTAGTTGCATCGACGTAATGGTCCGCTTCCATGGTAGATTGCGTTCTTTTATACAAGTCCTCTCTATGTCCTTCAAAACTATCATAATTCTCGCCAAAAATGTCTTCTCCCATAATAGTTCTATTATTTCTAATATGCAAATTAGTTTCACTAACCCACTCTCCTCTAATTCTCTTGTTGCTTGTACTTGGCGACTCGTCGATGGTTGTTCGTTGTCCACTATTCCCAAATCCTGTAGAATATCTTGTGTCTCCGGAATAATTAAAGTTGTCATAGCTGGTTCTTCTTGTACGAATTCTACCGCTTCCGTACTTACCGCAATCCCTGATAGTATGGAGTCGTCGCTTTCGTCCCCCGATTGATTCTGCCCCTTGCGTGGAGCCGGAATGAAGGACACCTTCTTCTTCGTAGATGAATTCTTTACCATTTTCATCAGTTGAATAATTATACGAACAGCTTGATGAATCTTCACTTTGATCAACTCGATCACACAGACTTAGTTCTGATTCGCTTAAGTTTGACTTCGACATTGTTCAATTATTAAAAATGCGTAGCTTTTATATATTTTGTAAGAATAAACAATGGCACAGTATACCAACACATAAAACTTCATACGGTAAAGAATTCTATAACACAACCACCCCCCACACACACATCGTGTGTGTGTCGGTTTGTTACGGACACACATATGCACCAATACATCTATAGGGCATAATATGCATAAACATGGGGCTTCGCCCCGTTGCATAGATTCTATAAAGTCTGCAGTTTTGATCTTAGGTGGCGGAAATGTTTCTTCCACTTCAGCTTCATCACCATCGTCATCGAGAAAGCTTTTACTTAGCCATTGATCAATGTTATCATTTGTAGGCAACACATTTGGATTCAACTGTTGAAAGCATCGATAAAAGGAGTTCATTTTCATTAATCATATCAGCTCATAACACGTTAAGGGGAATTTCGTCCTCATCATCCCATTCAGTACTAGCCTTCATTAAAGCATTCCAAGACTTACGTATAGAGTCTACTGAAACTTTTTTCCATGACTTAGCTAGAAGGCAAATAGCGTATTTTTATGTATTTTATTAAGTTGGGGATTCTTTCAAGTTTACTGAAAATTGTGTGGTGCCTGATCTGAGATTGGAAAGATTTTTTGTATTTACGGATTTGTTGTCCCCGTCTTCAAGAATTATTTGGTTCCTGAAGCAATTAATAGGATTTTTAACTGTTTTAAACGCCATTGTCGAGAATTCTTCGCTATGAATAGTCTCATCAGATGGGCCTCTGCTTAGAGCATTAATGTGTTGTCTTGACAGCGCGTCAGCGACAACATTCTCCTTTCCTGGTTTATAATAAAACCTAGGAGAGAATTCTTCTACAAATGATCTCCATCGCCTAAATTTCGAGTTCGGGTTCTTATCTGAAATTGAAAAAGTTAACGGTTGTTGAGGTATTTTACATCGTAAAGGTAATTTCTGAGCTTTTGTAAAGCCCAAACAATGGCGAGTAATTCTCGCTCATTAGGAGCATAATTCTCCTCGGTTTTTGTCAGTGTACGGGAAATCATAGTGATTGGTCGGCCTCCTTGGAATATAACTGCTCCTAGAGCATGCGAGGAGTCGTCAGTCGTCCGTAGTTAAATCAAAGGTATAACCTAAATGAATACTCAGTCTGAGGTTTGATCGTAAAATCCCCTTCTTTATTGGATATGCTTTCTTTTATACTAAATTCTTACACTAATACTTAGAAGTTATTTACGGACTAAAATGTATACTGATATATTGCTAATACATACAAACTAACTGCATAATTCTAAAATATGCTGAGTCAAGATATGGTTGCAATAAATACATATATAATTATGTCAGTCGCATTGACAAACTGACGTTGTGGATCAGTTGGGCATTGCGACTGTCTTTGGCGGTGTCTTTGACCGTCCGCACAAGTGTAACAAGATCCTCGTTATGTGCGACGAATGCAGTCTTTGCATAAACTCCCGTTGAGTTCAATGTAACTAATTTGGGTATAATGTTGTTTGTGTACATGGCAATTAAAGTAAAAGGGCGATGTGTTTATGTAATGCTACAAAGGGCTTTTGATAGTCAGGATAGAGGAGAAGCACATCCTCGGATGACAAAATATCTTTTATTTTCTTAAATGCCCTATGAGCTTCTTCATCGAACTCAATATTGGTTTTTTTTTTAATGTTGCTGCTTATTGTCCCGTTTTCACCTCGTAAATATTTGGTGAGAGGTTTAGCTATTGATGCGTCATCTTTAATGAAACGCCGATAACACTTGTGTATTTTCCTGTCCTGCAGAAAGAAATGTTGTTGCTACAGCGATCCTAATATTCATGGAGTCCTTTACATTTTTCTTTGGAATATTCTTCAATGTACAGTCGCGTCTATATTCCAACTATGCCGCTGTCAAAGCCAAATCCACAAAGTGCATTATCACGCGAAGTGTCCACTTGACAGAACGAATGTCAATGCGGTAATATTGAATCATTTGATCCAGTAAATCCACTCCGCCCATGCTCTCGTTATACATACGTACAACTTGTGGTCTGTCAATGCATATAAATTCATTAGAATCTTTTTCCCACCGTTTAGCCTTATCTTTAACTCCAATTCCAACAAAATTCGACCCCAGGTTGATGACTTTATTGTCATACCAACGAGTGATAAGTACAACACCATTTGCGTCAATGCATTCAGCAGAAAACCCTCGCCCTCTTGATTTCATTTCTTTCTCACTAGGAATTTTGGGATTAGCGAATCTATTAACACGAATGGTTCCGGCGGCATTAATTTTGCGTTGCTTCAATATTTCGAAAAGCTGGTAAGAAGGAAAGTAGTTGTCGAAAAATAGATTGTGACCAATGGCCATACTTGGAATCCGTTGACATAGATGAAGAACAACAGCAGAACCGAAACCAACATCCTTCACTATTTTTTTTATCTAATGGAGTTGTCGATCCTTGATAAATAAGAAAATCATACGGAATTCCACTTTTACCGCATAAAAAAAAAAAACTTCGATTCCCCATGGGGTGGGCTTTCGTTTTATGTATTGTTTTGCTACAAACTTCCCTTTAAATGGAATGATTTGTTCATCAATACAGAGATTTTCCTCCAATGTTAGGCTCCAAAGACGATTTCTCACTGTGTTTATTATTGGTTGAACTTTAAAAAGTTGATCTCTATTCTGCCCTTTTTTGTCCATAACATCAACCAAATGTAAATTATTTCTAATAAAAAAAAAACCTTTTCTGGTTATATTCTCTCTGAAAAATGATATTCCAAGCGAAGGATCGTAAAACATTTGAACTCTCGGAAATTTTAAAACCCCCGTCATTATATGATGTGCAAAAACAATTCGAACTTCATTGACTGAGCACTCCGTGAAATTTAATTGACCTTTCTGTTGAGCATATAAATTGTTATGATACGCAGTTCCAATGAAGAAATCAACAGTAAGGTATTTTTTAAAATATGAATATGGTGTACCAATTTCAATATCTGCAGCATCTTGTGTACGTTCAAACTGAATTGCTGTCGAAGAATGTTCTATTCGATTTTTTCTCCAAGAAATTGCTTTCTTTGCTGTGAAGGTCAATGGAGTTTGTATGCTTGACCTTGGCTGCTCATTATCAACTGATATACCCATTCCAGATATTTCGGCAATTCCAAATCTAAGGCTTCACCGCAATCTGGAATAATTTCCCGTTCTATCACTTCAAAAGTATTTCCATCCACCTTTTCGACATCATATTCCACCATATCTTCACTCTGGCACTCATTTCCATCTTCAATATCAGAACAATTTGCAAGAATTTCAAATATCTCATCATCATTTAAAGCTTTATATGCCATATTTTCTGAAAATTTATTATAAATAACCAAACTTTTATATATGTACATTTTTTTTTCTAATCGGAAAAAAAAACTTACTTTGCGGGTCAATGTCAATTATATTCGACAACATTATATTGGGAATTATATGTATACGCTAATTACTTTTTCTTGGTTTTTTTTGATAAGAACGATTATTTAAACACTATTGATTAACATATAATTTTGTCGAACACTTCTGATAAATTCTAAATACCTAAATTTATGTTGAAATATAGCCGATCGGACAATCTTGTTGATAACCCAGCAAAAAGATCAAATTAACTAAGTAACTAAAATTTAGAAAACTGAATGTAGCTTATGTTTATTAAAATGCTCTCTGCCTGACTAACTAATTTAACAACAAGAACTTGTGAGCACGTTTACAGTTACTTTTTCGACATGAAAAAGCGCGCTCATCCAATGTCGAATATATTCGACAAATCCACTGAAAGGGTTAATGATAAACAAACTGAGTAAGTCCTTTTCACCTTCCTTATGGCCAGGTTGCTTTTATGTTCAAAGTATGATGATCAAAGTATATTTGCGATTAGAACGAAAGTTAATCCGGTCCAGAATTAATAAACACCGAGCTTGTTGACTGCCAGAATCTTACTGATCTTTATTAAAAATATAATTTTGTCACTTAGCATAAAATCCAACTAACAGCTATCTATGTATGTGTTAGTTCATATGTATACTTTATTCTATTTACTTAATTCTATGAACTACACAAATATGTAGGGAACTGGAACCGCAGCTGTTTATATGTTTTGGTTTCTTTTGTTGTTGACTTTGTTTAGTCTATTGGCCGCTAGCACCTGACTGCAAGCGTTGCCAGCTGGCGTGGAAGCATAATGACGTTAGAGTTGATTGGAATCATCCAAAACTGCTGATGTTGCAAGTTACCCTGGGAATGGATTTAGCGTAGTGATGTGATGTTTAGAGTGGAAGTCATGGCGTGCGAGTCATGCGTTATTAACTTACACATATGGATGGTTAAATAAAATAAGTCCTCTAATATTATCTTTTCCAACATGCACACGCACAGAAATTGATAAATTTCAATTAGATTGCGCATATTGGACATTTCCATCTATGATTGGGAACTTGAATTGATATGCCCACTGATGCATTCTTTGTTTCCATTCAACAAATATTTTCACTACACTTCCATTAGCTCTTAAAAGTAATACACTATTCAGTTATTGGCTGAATAAAATAAATCTATTATGTTGTTTGTTTAGTTCGGAAAACGTTGATTTTTCTTTTAGTTTTATTTCAATTATTATTTCTTTTACACTGTGGTTGGACAATTTTTACTTTAAATTTGCGTTTTACAATTTTCGCGCGAGAACTTCTTTATATGCCGATAGATACTTAGCGAGAGATACTTAGCATTATACTATATGAAAAAAATGTTGTAAGTAAATGTCTGAAAGAATTCTTATGGTCAGAGTTGTATTGTGGAATTGTATGAGGATTATTTTTATGGAAGATCTTAACCCTCTAACTGGTCTCTTTATGGATCAATTTGACCCATTTTTTCGAGAAAATCAAAAAATATCCTTTATAAAGGACATTTAAGGATTAAAATATTCTACGAAAATGTTTGGCGGAAAATTTCAGTAGGGGTCACCAAAGACACCATTGTTGTAATAAAGCTCTTTACAATTAATTGGCAAAATTACACGCCAACTTCTATAAAAAAATTATAATTTTGTTTTAATAGTGGTTTATTATAGTACATATGTACATATTTATTTTTTTTTGGTTCAGCAATAGTATGACAATGGATTAAAGATTAAACTTAATATGCTTTCCTGTATTTAGCTTGACGTGAATGTTCCGATGTGTCAAGGTTTCTGTACAAACCCCCTACGTATTCAGGATTTCCCTTTGAATCTTTCTTCCAATACTTTATATCCTGATGAAACCTTTCACCGTGTTCATCTGAAACCGCTCCAAGGTTTTCTTTCAAAAATTGAGATAAGAGTGCAGAAAATGCAGCTTTAGTGATTTCCAAGGAATTCTGATATAACCAGCTGCATAAAGTCATTTCCTTGTGTATTTAAGCTTTTAATAAAATTTTTCGCCACGCCCAACTTAATATGCAGCGGTGAAAGTATGACCTTATCTTTTGGGACAAGGGATTCATGGATTACATTTAAGTCACCAATAATATTTTCTTTACGTTCTTCGAAATATTTAATATGATAATGGCTGCTGGTAGAACGTGAATCCTATTTACAAAGAAAGCACATATATTTTGTGTATCCTGTTTGCATTCCAGTCAATATTGCAGAAAATGACAGCGCCTTAGTACCGCCTTTGTACCAGGTCAAAAGACCACTTTCGCCACTTGTAGGGAATATCTTTCTTCTGCTTTAATGGTGCGTAAAATGTCCACAAATAAAACAAAACCAATCTCTTAATTTGCAAACAGAATCCGCCATGCTTATTTAAGCTTTAATTGTTCTTTTTTTATATTAATTTTAGTAAAAATCACACCCGATATGTACTGCTTAGTAGCTCAATTATGCTTAATTTTATCACACCCGATTTGTAAGTCACAGCTAACTAGACGCGAGAACTCATTGTTTGGCCCGGCCGAACTTGACGCATTCTAGGACAAAAATGTGCTAAAGAGTTATGAAAAAATATTTGCAAGAGATAAACTTACCGAGAGAATTGAATAAAAAGTTATTTTGTGCCGCCATTTTATTTATTATAAATATTATTAAATTTTTTTTTCTTCCTAGGAATAAAAATTCTCTCTGTAATGCGATTATTCAACTGTTGAGCAATATAATGAGATTTCCGGCAGTCCTTTTTCAAAATTACAAAAAACTTTTAAATTTATATGCTGAGAAGCTAGAAACACATCCAAAGACATGTACACACTGCGATATATAGAGCAAGTTATAAACATTATAACTGACTCGATCTTTGCCGTATAAATTGGCAAATCTTCAACATAAGCCTCTAAAAGCTTCTGGACACAGGCTTAATTACTTTGACACATTCTAGGACATGATATGAGTATATATGCTGTCATTAAAATCAAAAAATGCTTTTTATGAGCTTCAATAACATTTCTCAACAAAAATAAACCTGTATACAATATTATTTGTCGAAATTTTGAAGTTTTCTAACGTGGCATCTCTTCAAATGGCCTCAACTTCCTATTAAACTCTTTTGTCGTATATTTTCAAACAAAAAGTAAACTTTTTTTAACCACTCCTAAATCGAATAAATGCATAACATCCAAAGGGAACTGTGTAATCGTGTTTACGCCACAATTTTCCAGTGGATGTGCAGTAGTATGAAATCTTGCTAAATTAAAGTTTTTTGTGGTTCGTTCGGCGAAACTTTGGTCAGTTCTTAAGACGCCAGAAGTTAAAGAATATGAGAGACGTTTATTTATTTTCACAGCTTTTTGCTCACATTTGGAACATCCATATGAACACGTATGGCCAACAGTGCCAACTTAAAAAAGCTTTCGCTGAAGCATCACATATGATAGCTCTTATTTTGATTTTATAAGATTTACCGCCATAGAGCATCCCATTTTTTTTAAGCTCAAAGTACTGGTTCAAAAATTTCTCCACATATTGTTCAACTTCCTGTGGCTTTGAACAACCAATAAAACTGCCAATTAAAAATGGTTGTGATTCACAATTTGAAATTGCTCCCAATATTGACCAAAGAGTTTTCGCGGAACTTTTGTAAAGTGGCAAACCATCGCAAAAAACATCTAATACAATTGTTTCACCTACAGAATTATCGTGTTTTATTTCATTTTTCAATGCATTTTCTAAGACAAAGTGAAAATATTCTCCAGGCGGCATGGCTATTACATTAGTATCATCTGGTTGGAAGATTGTAAGAGCTTATTTTTTGATATAGGCACATTTAAATCTTGTGAGTTTAAAATTGCATGCGGCCGTTGTTATTCGTTTTTCAATTGCCCAAATGGCTAACTGTTTTGAAAGTGGTTCAGCTGGCAAACAAAAATCTCCTTTCAAGCCTGTACCACTTTCAACTTCTTCAAAAACTTCTATAGAGCCTGTATCACTTTCAATTTAATTAACAGTTTCCACATCATTTTCATTTTGTGTATTATTATTTTGTTTTTTATATAAATTATTTAATATTTTATTCACTAGGCATTTTAAATGACTTTTAGAGTACAATTAATTTTCAATTTTAAATATCTAATACTCAATATAAAACACTTACGTCTGAACGCTTTAAAAAACACAGTTGAAATGAACAATTGCTTGAAGACAAAAATTAACAGTTATTATTTCCCGTTAAATTATAATTTTTGAATCAAAAGTACGATTTTTAAGCTACGAAAAATTAAAAAAAATCTCCTTTATAAATGTAATATAAAAAAATCACAATAGAAGTACAAAATCTCATTTGTTGCTCCTAAAGGATGACAAAAGGAGGTCAATACTAAAATAAAATATATTTACACGGCCGCGTATACGGAATATACGCAACAGTGTAAATTTTTATGGACAAAAAGAAAATGAACAATGGATTTGGTGTTAGCGGATAATTGCTTTTATTCAGCTTAAAAAACGTTATAATTCGAAATAATCGGTGATTATGTGATGGCATACATAAAAGTGTATAATTTACCTCCGTAGTGGCGTGGTGGCTGCTGTATGACCTGTGGCTCTTGTCTTTGGAAAAGAAGTGAAGTGTCGGAATTTGTTTAAACCGCCAAACAGTGCCCTTTCGTTAACTTTCCCCTTAACTCAGTGCACCGTTTGGCGGCAAGGAGGGTATCGATGATATTTAGGCCAGAAGCCTAAACATACCGGCCCCCTTGCTGTCAGCAAAATTACAGGAAGATGCGCGACGCGCCACCACGCTCACGTGCGGGAATATAATTACATATGTGAAATAAACTTACAAAATACGATAAGGGCGTGGTTATACATATATGAATTTCAGTGCTGTTATAATGACTTACAATTAAGTAATATATACATATAGTATATAATGTGTTTTCTTTCTAACTGAATCTTTTGGATTATAATATTATTTTCCCTTTGAATATAATAGTAGTTCATTTGCTTAAAAAAAATTATTATTTATTGGATCAATGTTGGTATCTGTACAAAGGTTATGGTACGAAAATAATTCTCAACGTTGGTGAGCACCGGAGACCATCAGACCGAATATTGTGGCCTGGGTAAGGAGACCGCCGACAGTCCACAGCACGCGGTTAGAGACGGACCGAGCTATGGAGGATCCAAGATTGTAAGTAGTAATTTACTTATTGCATGCTTATTTTATTTTATTTTATTCGATTATTATTATTTTTTTTTTATTATTTTTTCCAGGAGTCGATTTTGAGATTTGAAGTCCACCCCGGTAAAGGAACGCGAGGGGCGCGCCGGGTGGAGGTCCAGCGACGGTGTGACCACGCGACCCGACCCCTCGGTTTTTGTCCCAGGAGTCGATTGGGTGACTCGAATCCCATCCTGATAAAACCACGCTTGACCTTGCGTGTACTTGTTGATACCCGGGGCCTTGGTAAGCGACAGGGCGATCACGCGGTCCACCGTGGATAACTGAAGTTGGGACTGGTATATCCCAATACTCGCAAATACCTTATTTCCATTATTGTATAAATAAATGAATAAATCAAATTGAAACAGGCATTATATTTCCATTAAATTATTCTACTGTGGCTGGTGCGTCCAGTAGATATAAGAACAAAATTAAAAAATCTCCCTTATTGCTCCTAAAGTAGGCCAATAAGACGACTCCTTCATTCGTCATACATTATGTAAACACAAGTGCGTAAAAGATTGCTTTCAACGATACCGCTCAAATTCAGAAACACCACAAATTTTTCGCGGGAATTTTATATTTCCTTCGCGTTCGAGCGTTTTTAAAAAATATATTTGACGATATTAAACAGGCAGGTTTGTGCTATTGAACAAGACTGATTTTACTTTTGATTTTTGCTCTTCATCAAAGCTTACAATCGAATACATTTAATATATACTTAATTGCTGACTAAATGGTTTACATCATAATTTGTCAACAACATTATGATTCTTGGAAATATTATGAACTTACTAATTTTCTTTTGCACCTTTTGTGCTAAATTTCATAAAGGCAAAGGAGATGGTGTCATATTACTTTTTTTTATTAATTTCCTGTTTGGCTAATTTTATTAAGGAATTCTGCAAATTTATGAGGTTCATTACCCGGGTTATTCATATACAACGTAACTCGGACGTGACAATGTATTGGTTAGTGCTGCAAATTTGTACATTCCCTGCAAAAAATTCGATTAGTCTAGGATGAGTCCGGGAATAGTCGCAAGGGAACATGCGACTAATACAACTTCTGATCTCTTTATATGGAATGAACTGTTCCCTTTTGTTCGAGCATGTCCTATGAAGAGACTAATTGACCCCTTCGATATTCGAATGGGTATAAATGAGGACCAGTATATTTATAAAAATAGAAATTTTTTTGACAAAGTATGCATACATTTTTGGTAAAAATTGCTTCGTACAAGGTAAATGACTTTTTCTTTGATTAAAAATGATAATTATAATAAATATTACAAAAAGTGCATTCAAGTACTTTTTTGCAAATTTTGTTTAGCGTTCTTGTTTTTTGCTGCAGTTTTTTGAACGCTGACTTTATGAAAATATCTTTTCTTTAACACTTGAATTGCATTTCGAAGTTCTTGGTTTGGGTCAGGGTTATCTATAGGATGACATCCGTGCTCATTACGCAGTCCAATTTTTTTGTTAACTTCCCCTTGAGTAACATCTTGAGTGCTTTGATCTGTTAAAAATATAAACATTACATATACATACAGTACATATAAGAAGATACATATATACTTACATAAATTGTTCTATTTTCTCCGCCAATTTTTTTATCAATTTCTTTCAAATCTTGTAATGTCTTCAAAGGAAATAATTTTAAAACGTCCTCAGAAATTGATTCCTGGTATATAAGGCGGTTAAGTAAGACATTGTGTTCAGCAAGAGTATGCATTATAACTTTATTTTGACTTTGCAGAATACCTTCATTCATGAATATAAAGTTCCATAGATTAATATGTGTGTACATATGTATACATGGCTCCCTCGAATAATCGGATGAATTCCGATTAATAGTGAAAGCCACTGTATTTATGAATATATTTATTATTATTATAAATTTACCTTTAAGTTCTTGTATTTCCACATGCAGTTTGTTTGTACTTATACAATTTTCGCATGATTTCCTATCTGAAAGAGAACAAGATGTACCTTATTATATAAATAGACGAATAGAAAAATGTATTTAGTAAATTTATAAAAAAAAATCCAAAAGTTATACATATGTACATATATACTTACTTCTTAATGGAATATTTTCATCCACTGCATCAGCGTTCATTCGAATTTTTTTTTAATAAGTAGGCGTATGTAACAAAGGTTCTAAGAGAAATTTGTTGTTATAAGGTAGACACTTAAGTTTATAATCAATTTCATGTACACCTTACTAATATATTGGTTGCGAAGTGTCGTAATCAGCTACAACAATACCTAGCGATGAGTAAGAATCAACTGGCTCTGAAAAGAAGCTTCTAACGTTCACTAATTTCCTTGCCAGGATTATCAAATCTGAATTATTTTCGAACCCCACTATTTTGATTGGTAAATTTTGCCTAAGGCAGCAAAAGCTATCTGGCATTCGTGTGCTTAAATGGAACTTGTCGTCGATACTTCTTATCTTCCCATTCATTTCTTTTATTTTACACGTTTTCTCTCTTTGAATAATGGGCTCGTTTTGCACATTTTTAAAAATTTGCTGCAGAATTTTAGATGGCTTTTTAACGTATTTTTTTAATATTTGCAGATAGTTTTCGAAATCATATACTGAAAAATTATATAAGGGTCCAAATCGATTAACGCTTTCACTCAAATTTAGTAACCCGTGGACATTATACGACAAACTGTTTTCTCCAAAAATTATTGGAAAATTTTGAACAAAAAGTTCTAACATAGAGTGAGCTACTGAAATGTTTTTCTTCCAGTTCTTTGGGCAAGAAAGCAGTCGACAAGCGATATGGAGTAAAAGAAACTCGTAATAAAAATCATTGCTCACCTTTCCTTTTAAAACCAAAATACCAGTATACAGGAGAAATTGCCTGAATTCTGTAGCCTTCCAGTGCAAAAGTTCATCAAATGACCGCGGTTTCGAACGAATTCTTTGGGAATATATGCAGCAAGAGATTTTAGATGTCTCGAAATGTCTGTTTTATTAGAATTACTAACCCTTGAAGAAGTTTTATTGTTCATTAATCGTAATAAGACTTTTCTCACTACCCCAAGGTCCAGCAGATGCATCGGATCCAAAGGAACTTGTTCAAATATTCGAAAGGAGTTTTGCTGTGTATTTTCTACATTCAAAGTCAGCATTAGTTATAAGCTCGGCGCATTGAACAGAATATGTTACAACGTTATTTATTTTTCGTGTAACCTGGATACATTTTGAGCATCCATGTCTCGAGGTATGGCTAGGAATTCCACAAACAAATGCTTTTGCTGGTGCATCACAAATAATTGCTCTGACTTTAATTTTAATTAATTTATTTCGAATAACAAAACCGTTCTCCAAAAGAATGTGTAGTTCGTTAACAACATCACCTAAATAATTCTGAATACAATCCGGTTTGCTTTTACCCATATATACACCAACAGGAAAAACTTGAATATTTGGTATGTTTACCACTTTAACCAAAATCGGCCACAATTGCGTTTTCGAACTCCGGTACAAGGGAATCCCATCAATATGACTTCATCATATTCAAAAATTACGTCTGCAATCTTTAATAGCTGCTGTTCCACACTAATATGTGTGTAAAAGCCAGGAGAAACCATATTTATTACTGCTGTTTTTTCCTGTCCTCAAAAGAAAACGCACTTAAAGGAACATCTAGATTTTCCTCATTTAAAATTAGCAAAAGTTCTTCAAAGCACTTTCGCGAAGGCTTATTTTTTATATACCACGTTTTGATCTTTTCTTTTAAAGATTTGGGTGACGCAGGGCAATTACAATTGATGCTAAAATCAGAATCCGTAGAACTAACCACTGCAGACATAGCCTCGGACACCGCCAATGCATCACTTGCATTTTGCAGTATATTTAAACAAATTTCTTTTCGCTTTTTCACTAACCTTCGCTGATTTCTTTCACTTGCACCTTTTGTAAACATTTTAACTTAATATACACTTACTTTTGTTTTATTTTTTCTGGAAATTCTTGAAAATTTCGCAACCGCGGCGTTGCGATTGACATTCGTGATGCCACATAGAGATTTTTATTTATCAAAAAGTAAAAGTGGTAAGCGATTTTTGGATTTTCTTGCATGACTTATGGACTAACTAGACGTCGGTGTTTATTCGTTTACTAAAAATACATTACTTTTATGCAATTTCCATAAAGAAGTTACTTAGAAGTAAGCTAATTTTGGCAATTGATATTTTTTTACTGCAGGGTATGTATACACATATATATGTATGTATGTTTTCCAGCGACCGTACGTTTGTTACTAAAACAAAATAAAAACAACAAACTGTCAGACACAGCTTATATGCCACATGTGTATGTATGTATGTAGGTATGCATATACATATGTACTTATGAATGTACATAATCCAAAATACATCAAATAATACTCTCACTAATTGAAACACTTCTAGGGGCATAAACGATGACAAAGGACAACGTTCTAGCCCTGTCCCTGTCGGAAGTCAAAGTACTTTAAAAGCAATTTAAAAAGTACTTTTTTTCTAACCACAAGTGGTTTAAATTCATTATATTTTCTTGTCATCAACTAACTTTTTTAACATGGCGATGTTCTTAGGAGCAAGTCAATTATCCGACTCTGCATTTGATTTCAACCCCTTTCAAATATATTTGAAAGAAAGAACATTAAAATTCATTTTTTTGCAACTGCAATAAAATGTATTTATTTCCAGCTACATTAAATCTGTTTTTTACAACTATTTTAAACTCGATTTTTTTTTAAACTTCTTTATTTTATACCTACTCTTTTCTAACTTTTTAAAAACGCATTTTAGTTAAGTTTTTATTAAATATATTTACATATGTATTTTTGTTCAAACTAAGCAAGGAATTCAGTTCATTTTTAGTAAGTAAGTTTACTCGTTTTAAATAAAATTTAATTAAGTTTCTTCTGCATACATACTTCGTAAACACATTGTTTTTTTTTACCGCCTGAATGGCCTTGCGAGTAACTTTCTCTGGGTCACGATTTGCGATACAAAAGGCATCTATGTATGTTAATAATGATAAAGAAAAAATTGAAATATTTTAAGAAATACGCCCACTGTCTTACCTTTCAAAAGCGGATAGAAATAAGCATAAGCTTTTAACCTTTTCTTTTCGTGAGTTCCATCGAGGTTGAAATTCATTACAACGTCCTTGGACAAAAGAGCCAAAAGCATCTATTTAGGTTTTCCTTTCCTTAGGGACTTCATTCCATTTAGATATGGAATATATGGGAAAAAGCTTTAGATAGATATTCCAAATACCCTAAAATTGGTTAAATTTTCAGACTGTCTGCTATTTAAAAACATACAATTAGGCTTACTAAACTTACGTCTACGTTTAATTCTTATATGTTATATTAACTGCGTATTTCTATTGTCAACAACCGTTGCACGTCACATTCGCTTTTTAACTATTTCGCCAAAATTTAATCATTCGAATTACCCACTGCACTAGAATAGTTATTAGTGATCTCAAACATCATTCAACTTCCTCTGCGCACAATTTCCATTCATACCACACACATTTTCTATAATGTTCCTTCAAATCAAAGTACATTAATGCTGTGGAAACCGTTTTAATGCTGAGGATAGAATTCATACGTAACATCCTGTTGAGCACCAAATGCCCACATTGAGTTTGAGTCTGCAATTCATTGGCAATGATTTGAATGAGTTCGAAGCTAAAATTTGTATGAGTGATTCATGAAGCCATTTTTTCGCATTCAGCATACCTTTATTATCTACTTTGAATGTTATCATTATTGCTTGCAGCTCTTGTTGTTTTATAAATATTGGGCACTTTGTCAATCGCGGCGTGATCGTTAGGCGTATTATGTATTAGATTTTATGCAGTTAGTACACATTCTTTGGTTTATACACACTTTATTTCTTTATCGGTTTAAATGACAGTCTTTTGCACAGAATGGACAGATTTTAGTGTTTTAGCAGAATTTGGAAATATGTCCATAGTAAAAGCAGTTGTTGCATCTAACCGGGCTGGGTATGTGTGGACGAATGCTAATTTTTTCGTAGACAATAGAAATGTCTAATGGTAATGATGTTAAAGCAATTGTAAATATAACTAAGCTAGTTTCAGTTAACTTGTTTATTTGCAAAAAGTCTTCTTCTAAATTGATAATTGCTGAAAGTGGTTTCAGTAAATTTTGTCCGATTAATCGGTAAAAAATTTTGTTGTTGTAACTGGTAAGTTTCCAGCACATGAGGTTGCCCTCATTGAATTCATTTAGTAGAGGGGTGATGATTTCCTCATCGATAGAGAAATTTCCGTTGATGGTGTTAAAATGTATAGGGTTTTGTAATTTTACACTCTTATACTGTGGCAATAAGTTTTTATTTGAAAGGGAAGTTGTTTATCCTGTATTATCTAGTAAGCAATTAATGGTTGTATTCCCCATTTTAACTTCTGCTAACTGAAAATTTACTTCTTCTGAAGTATTAGCCGTAGTGTCGATGTGGTCTACTTCCATGGGAGTAGTATTATTATTATTGTGACTGTTTGTTATACTTGAGGTTTGGCTTCGTCTTGTTTGATGAGAAAGGTTTGAACTCTGTCTCGATGGGAATGAACTAACTTGTGCACCACTGTCAATTTCGAAATCTATAAAGACAGATTTTACTTGTATTGTAATCCAAAACTTTTGTCTGGCTGCGTGCTTAGCTTTATTTCCGGCGATGTGACAAATCTCTTCTAATTCGCGATGTTCGGTGTATTTTGCCTCCGTTTTGTAGTTTTGTTTACGCTTGGACTTGATGCATACTTTTTTTGTATGCCCGTTTATGCGGCATTCCGTGCAATATACATTTTTTTCAGTACATTGTTTCGCAATATGCGGTCCTCCACAACGATAACAGCTTTTGCTCGATTTTTTTATCGATGTTTTTTTTTGCTTGTGCTTTGTCGGTGGACTTCGCCCGATATTCTTTTGCCGTACGATTTCCTTTTTCATTGTGTGATACATACCCAACATCTTTGAGGTTATGCATCATTTCTGCATTGCGTTTCTCGGATAATTCCATTGCACGTGCTGTCTTTAATGTGCTGTCGAGTGTCAAATCGGGTTTTTCCAGCAATCTATTACGCATGCCTTTGCTCCTTAGACCAAAAACTAACTGGTTGCTAAGGGTAGTCTCGAGATATGTACCAAAATTGCAATTTGTAGCAATTTTCTTTAGTTCGATCAAAAATTCGTCAACCGACTGGTGATCCTGTTTGCCAAAGCCAAGCAACAGTAAAAGATGCCTTTGTTAAAGACAAATCAATATCATTATTATTATTATTATCATTATCAGTTTCAGTATCATTATTATTATTATTACCATTATAAGTTTCAGTATCATGATCATTTGCAATGAATTAAAAAAAAAAATTCTGCTTGCAATTGCAAAAGCATTAGCTTCCGCTCACCTCCAGTAAAATATTTAAAATTTTTATGGCAAGAGAAATAATGTCGGCTTAAACAAAATTTAGCATTGCGACCAACAATGTCGTTACAAATAAGACATTGTGCTCTTCCATCTAAATTTTCTATAAAGAAAAAATCTTCTTCCCATTCGCGCATAAACATTGTTAGCTCTCACTGTATATTTGAAATAGCGCAGCGTGGTGTTGCTTGAACAAGTGTTTGCATGCGACTGTTTTGCTTTCCCATAGCAACTGGTATGATTGCATTCAGTCTTCATTGTGCCGAGGGCTACCGATAGTTCGTATTCTATAAATAGCGTTATATTTTGTGCTGCTCGGCGCAGCAGAGGCCCTATGCACGCGTGCATACGAAAATCAACTTGTGCCCACCTCTGGTTTATACACACTTTATTTCTTTATCGGTTTAAATGACAGTCTTTTGCACAGAATGGACAATTTTTAGTGTTTTAGCAGAATTTGGAAATATGTCCATAGTAAAAGCAGTTGTTGCATCTAACCGGGCGGGGTATGTGTTGTAGCGTTACCTGGTGGGCAACGCTTCCCGGGATGCTCCATTTCTGCGGTGCGCTTTATTACGCGGGGCAACTCGCGAGCCGCTTTGGTCACATCAACCCTTCTTTCGAAAAAGAATAAAAACTTTGGTGCACTTTATAATTTTATTTTTATTGAAGAAGAGTTATTTTAGATGCGAACTGGCGCGTTCGCTTGCACAAAGCTGAATGTATGTCCAAATATGAAAAATGCTGTTTTATGGCGCGATGGCCGCTAAGCACCATTGCCAACCTGCTAACAGTACGTCAGTGGTAAATATATAATTGGTGCTGCCGTATTGTTAGTAGTGCCATTACAGTGTGGACGAATGCTAACTTTTTCGTAGCCAATAGAAATGTCTAATGGTAATGATGTTGAAGCAATTGTAAATATAACTAAGCTAGTTTCAGTTAACTTGTTTATTTGCAAAAAGTCTTCTTCTAAATTGATAATTGCTGAAAGTTGTTTCAGTAAATTTTGTCCGATTAATCGGTCAAAATTTTTGTTGTTGAAACTGGTAAGTTTCCAGCACATGAGGTTGCCCTCATTGAATTCATTTAGTAGAGGGGTGATGATTTCCTCATCGATAGAGAAATTTCCGTTGATGGTGTTAAAATGTATGTATAGGGTTTTGTAATTTTACACTCTTATACTGTGGCAACAAGTTTTTATTTGAAAGGGAAGTTGTTTATCCTGTATTATCTAGTAAGCAATTAATGATTGTATTCCCCATTTTAACTTCTACTAACTGAAAATTTACTTCTTCTGAAGTATTAGCCGTCGTGTCCATGTGGTCTACGTCCATAGGAGTAGTATTATTATAATTGTGACTGTTTGTCATACTTGAGGTTTGGCTTCGTCTTGTTTGATGAGAAAGGTTTGAACTCTGTACCGATGGGAATGAACTAACTTGTGGGCTGACTGTACTAGAATTGTTTTTTGATAAATTGCTTGAAGCATTTTGATATGGTTGTTTTTGTTTGTACACTTGTCCGTCCTCTCTGTTGGAATTTCGATGTTTGTATTTACCGTATTGTCGCAACGTCCCTGTCTTCTAGAGTACATAATACGCTTCTTTTAATGTATATATATTTCTACTATAGACTATACTTGACAAATTAGTGTGGATACCGTTTAAAAATGTTTTAAGCATGATTGATTCATTTGTTGACGGTGAAAATTCTTTTGGTTTATTACTATCGAATTCGTACTTAGTGTTTCTTAAATTTCTAAAGTATTCGCTTACATTAATGTTCCGCATGTTAATCGCTTCATGATACAGGCTGTGATAGATTTATCTTATCCCAAAGTTCTTTACCAATTCCTCTTTGATTTGCTCCCAGTTGGCATTTTGGCCCAATGTCCTGGTGGCTTGTGGTGCTGGTCCTTGTATCTTATTTCGAACATAGCGTTCGAAGACGAACTGCTGTAGGAGTAAGTTCTCACCAAATAGAGGTTATTTACGCGATGATACGGTGCTGTTTGGAGTGCTGCTCGTCTCAAGGGTGGAGCGGTGGTGGTGGCTGGAAAATGATGTTGACGGTGGCGGCAACTGGTGATACGGCGGAAGTCTGGTGGGATGACGGACGTAAGGTTGTCGAGAAAATCTGGTTTCCCCGCTGGTACACTAAAACGCGGCTGATTCTATTTCAGCGTATGTATAAACGCCCGAAATGAAAATGCAAATTTCGAGCAACACTGCCAACTCTAGACACTTAACGTGTTTATTAGAAACAGTTGTGAATTTTATAGTTATAAAACAAATTTGTACTTAATTGTATTCAAGAGTCTTTTAATTTTTATAAATTTGGAAAACTAGCACAAAAACCACCGCGGTACAGCGAGAGCAAAAAAAAGCGAGAAGAATTAATGCGAAACACTTGCAAGAATTTCTGAATCTGTTGAAAAACTTACTCGCTACTTCCCTGCTGTCATTTATGCATGTATGTATGTATGTGGCCTTACAAGTGCTGAATGAAAATTGTCATTTATATATGTATGTACATATATGTGTGTGCTTACAAGTGCTGAATGAGAGTTGCCTTCATTGGCCGAATTCATTACATTAATAGTTAAATATAATTTGTGGTGTTCACTAATCTAATTATTCTGAGCAAACTATGACATATTTGCGCAAACTTTGTGTATTCTGTAATGCATGTAAGTATGTATAATTCAAGTTACAAGTTAGTTAAATACAATACTGCATATACATGAATAAGTGAAATGAATCCAATATAAAATGCGATAAAAAGAGATATTTTATGGTATTGGTTGTTGAGATGGGTTCCTAACCCTCGCTCCAACAGAGGTATTATCAGCTCCACCTCACTGATGATAGATGATGATCGTATGCCTTGGTTCCTCGGAATTCCTTTATGCGGGCTGCTTCCTTTAAGAGAACTCCTTCCCCGATAGAACATTTTCTCTAGACATTTTTGTGCAGTATTGTTCTTGAAGATATTTTTTCTTATTTTATTTACGATTTTTCCATGTTTTGGTATCCTTCGGGACTACCAGTGTAATTTCGTGTAAACAGTTTTTAAGGTTTTAATCACGATACTTGTTCACAGTTAAAGTCGTGGCGGTAAACTCGGTTTTCCGTTTTTTCCGATAATCAATTCTTTGGAATTGATCTCCGTCGACTACGCCAATTATGGGTTTGGTTATTCAAACCCTGAAAAAAAATCACAAGGTTAAGTTTTAGAACTTACTTTATTGAACTCATAATTTTAATTGAATTTCTTAATATGAATTTACTTTTTGATGTTGGTAACAAATTATAGCTTTTTGTTAGCTGGCTCAGCGTTTAGTGAAGCGTCAATGTTGACTTTGCATAAAAGTGTTTTGCAACAAGTATGTTCCGCACAGTTAGGAATAATTGAAATGAAAATATAACCAACTTACATGCCCCGACAATAATAATCAAAACACAATGATTTTAAGGGAAAAGGCCGCAGCCAGAAAAACCCTTGTTTATTCTTTATCACTTCTTGCACACAGCACACACATCTCGCCCACATTATTAATTCTTACAGAAAAACTAGCACCATCACTCTCGAGCACACTTCTTTCTTTTCTGATTTTCTTCTCTTTGTGCCGTGACGTTTGTCCCTGCGCGAAATAGAACATTCGCACAGTGACATCGTCCCTGCACGAAACAAAGTAGAATGAAAGAAATGATTATTTGACAATAACCATTTCGTAATGAATTACGTTAAAGAAATGTTGATTAGGCAATTTAATGTTAAACGATTTGTTGTTTTTAAGTTAGCGTAAAATTGATGACTACTTGTAAATGAAATATGATTATTATTGTTGCCAATTAATTGGTAATGAGTTTAATGAACTGTTGGAATGGGTTGTACACTTAACTTGGGCGCCGACTACCCAATAAGTGTGTTGTACGACTTTTTGTATAATGCGAGGCTCAGCGTGCAAGGTGATTTTGTGTATCTCGCAGACGATTAATTTAGCAAGCGGACAGTTCCTTGGTAGAATGATGGGATGTCGTACATCAGGCGTGACTTGAGCGATCTTCAATCTTCAATTCGAGAAATGGCTACAAAGGCAAAACACTACTGCGAAGCGGAATTAGACTTTTAGCGCTACAAAAAGAAATTTGATTAATAAAATAGAACCGTTGCGTATACTTGATAAGGCGAAGTTCAGCTTCAAACAATTCGTTGCAACTCGGATGACCAAAGCGTTTAATAGCGGTTGTGACGACTGACCTTAGCGTTGAATAAGAAGCGTAATACGTAAGCAATGATTTGGCGCAACTTCGAATACGACGAGAGTACTTTGTCATGACTGACCAGTCATCACTCGAGCACGAACGGCGCTTCGAATGCCTAGCTCGGTTGTGTGCTGTTTCGATGAGCGTTCCTTCCAGAACTGCTCGGCGTTTTTCAGGAATTCGGGCCAAGTCCACCACAGTTGCTGGCATAGTAATTCGGCGGGAGTAATGACAGTAACGCTACCGTCGCTTTGCGATTGCTCGATGATGAGTTTAAAAAAACATTTTTTTTTTCACTACGCCGAAATGCGTGTGCGTTATTGATATTCTCTAGACTGCCCGTTTACATAAATTTTAGTGCTACTTATACTATTGAGATGCGCCGGTTGTTATCGCAGTGATTATTGAGGTAACGATTGTTTACTGTTTACAAGTGGATAACCACACACAGTGGCACAGTGTTAGCATAGAGACACAACACTATATGAAAGCGTAATAGGCAAGTGTGTTTTTTGACGCACAGCACAATGTTAACTATAAATTGTGGGAACTAAAAATTAAGCCATTCATCGCTTTTCTTCTTCGACATTTTCTGAGTAAAATAGCGAAATGTGGTATTGGTATTGCTTTTTAATGTAATAAATCTGCCAACCACACGTACAGTAACTTCTACGCAATTTAAAATAACATCCGACAAACAGCAACAGACAAAAGCGATTGGCAAATTTGAACAGTAGGTGAGGAAGTTTCTTGATCGACTTTCGATAAGCTGCAATGACACAATTGTGCCAACACAATGTGTTAACACTTCATTGTGGGCCTGTGCTGTTGTGTCAACACACAAAAAATCGTGCCATTACCCACTTCTATCTTTTTCTTCAACTGGACATTGTTGAAATAACATATAACAATATATTTACATCTTCGTCACCATACCTTTTTGCTCATCCATGTTATGTGGTCGATTTGGTGAACGATTGCAATTAATATGTAAGTCTCGTCTACTGCAGCAATCGAAAAATATTTTGTGATATTTATGTCTACGGAAATGACTTATTCTTCATCGGCTAGCTCCTTAACTTTTAATACTCCTTTTTGCATAGTTATTTAATTTTATTTTATGAGACTGGAAGTCGTACAAATTATAATAAAAAGAACTTCACTTGTTTTTGCAACTTTATTATTCGGGTGGGAAGCACGCCCAGCCCGAAGAGTACCAAAATTTATACTGACTATTCTAACAAAATTTACTTAACAGCTACCCTCAAGCTATCTGTTGCTGCCGCTGCTACCGCGCTGTTGTTGTGTAGCAGAGGTGGTATTGCGAACCGGCCGGCGTGAGAACGAATATGTGCTGACTCAGGCCACGCGCAACTTTTTGGATGTAACTTTAAACTTGTTGTTTCCGTTCATAGACTTTGTATGTTACCCGTTGCATGGAATTTGCTGACTCGGGCCACGCGCAACGTTTTTAGGTAATTCAAAACACAATGTTGCTTCCCGTGATAACTTACACATTTATTGCACAAACCTTAATTTCCGCACTATTTACAGACTAGGATTAGTTGCGGTATTAAACGCGAGACACAAATAAATTAAAACACAATTTAGAAAAGAAAGAAAGAACGTTGCAAGCAGCGTTGATAGAGACACCGATCAAATACTTCTATGTCGTTTTTAAGGCCAATGTGAAAAACGTGATGGGTATATTTGTGAACATGTTATATTTTGTCTTTATCTTACTTATAGAATTTATCCAATTAAAAAAAATGTAGCTGAACTGCTTACTCCTTCGTATTTTTACCAGTCAATGATGATATATCTAAATATCACAGTTGACAGATCATGCTTGATTTGTGTGCTCATCACAGTTAATTTATCATAGTTGATTTATGTATCTAACACAATTGATCTGTCATAGTTGATATATGAAGCTATCACTATTGATCTGTCATACTTGATGTATAAACACCTCACATTAACCAATCACACTTGATGTAGATGTATGTATATCAACAATATTTGATTCAAGTAATTGTGAACAGGATATATTCTATTTATTTTTATTATGGCTTACAAATATTTAATTTAATTTTAATTAAAATAAAAAATTAAAATCAAAGACAAACTAAAAAAATTCAAATTCATTTCAAACAAAAAATATTTCAATAATTCAATTAATAAATTAACATGAACCAAAAAAAAAATAATAAAAGGCATTTATTATGGGGTGTTTGTAGTTGTTCTAGCAGATGTAGACGCTGTTTTCGATTTTCGTAAATAGTTTTTTTGCTGCAGTCAATGTGTGCAATAGGCTTTCCAAAGCACCTTGCAAAATGTTGTTTAGAATTGCCCAGGCTTTTAACTTCTCACATTTGTCTATGCTTGCAATATTTCCTTAGTGAACTGCTGACGAAGCTGTATCATCTGCATCAAAATCTACACTATCTGTTTCGGAAAACTGGCCGCACTCACGTTCACTTGAAGAAGAGTAATCCAGATCTCTTGATGTTAAAGCCAATTTAATTTGGGGAAAGAAACGCACCTACCCGCAGACGTGGATGCTTTATCTCCTAAATCAATGGAACCACTAACACTAAAGGGAACTTTTGACACAAAAATTACACGTATTATTATCCTCAGACACTTGATTCGGCACTCCACTTTTATTCTCTTTACAACCTACACATTCCATTTTTTTTCAGTTCTTTATATTTTTTTATAGTGGACTCGAAAGCCCTATTTTCATTTGAAAGGCAATTTTGCCGATGCCTTCTTTTCATTCTCTTATCTTATAAAATTCCATTTCCGTAATTAAGATATAATTAATTTTTAACTTTCAACAATTGTACACCACTTCGCGCGAGTTATTCTCTTTGCATAGAATAGAGTAAAAAATTATATTTTTTGCTGCACAGTCACGTGCCTTCGTTATTAATATAAATTCAATACTGATCTACATTTTGTATACTTAGGGCTATTTATAATACTAGGATGGGGCGGCAGATTTGCAGTGGAAGATTCCAAAGCAAGTTGTTTACTACATAGTACTTATCTATTGTTTAGGTTGTTTACTATTGTTTCTTGTTTATATTTGTTTGTTTGTGGAAAACTCTGTTTCGGTTGCTGCCATATACGGTTTGTATCGTATCGGTCACACAAAAGAAACACTTGGTTACAGTTTACGTATTTATTTCTCCTGCTTATGCAGGAGCAGCCAATTGTTTTCGATTACAGAGCCGGACTTAGACTAACTATTTTCCTACACAAAAGCTAGCTCCTAACTTACCGCTACCCTAAGCGTCGCTGCCGCTGCCGTTGTGGTTCACCGTTGTTGTCGCTATTGTTGTCACACGCTACTCCGTAGACATAGTATCAGCACATTCCGTACCGTGTGAATGCAGAAGCGTCGTCCGTTCGGCTAGAATTGCTGCTGGTGTTATTGTCGCATACTTTTGCTGTTGTTGTTGTCATGCGCGGAAGGTGAGTTGCATCGTAAGCACTTCGATGCACTACAGGTGAAATGAATAGCGGATGCCCGTTTGGCTACGAGCTACTGTTGTTATTGCTGTTGTTGTCGTGTGCCAAAAGTTAGTTGCCAGCTCGGCATTTATTATGGGAACGGAAACGTACCTTAACTTGCATTCGCTGCATGCTAGAACGTGTTATGTGGTGACGTCAGCGGTGGCGTTGTAAACATTCCTTAACTCGCGCTTTTCACTTAACATAGACTTTAACTTTATTTTCTTCTTTCGCCAGCATATACATTCACGCACTGTAACTATGACAACCGTATGGTCTCACTTTAACAAGCACAAAAGTGTTGCAAATGCTTGTATTAGTAAAAAGATTGTGTATGTATTAGTACCCATCACACTTTGCTTGTTGGGTTATTACTTACCCCTACAAAAACAGTGAATCATTTATTTAACTAGTATGTGATACTCACTGGTGATAGAACAGTTCTTTGTACACTCCCATCACGTTCTTAAGGCCAATATGAAAAAAGTGATGAGAACAAATGTATACATATGACTTTGCATCTTCTTTCCACTTATGGCCTATATGAACTAATATTAAATATACATAGCTGAACTGCTTACTGCACCGAGTCGTGATAGTCAATGATGATGTCGATACCTATCACGTTCGAACCATCTAATTTGATGTACATACCTATCACAGTTGTTTTATGATACTTATTTGATGTATCAGCATATCATTGTTGACCGATCATATCGGATGTATCAACTTATCATTGGTCAACGACCATACCGTATGCTTAAATCTATCATAGCTGATGAATCACACTTAATGGACATTATCATAGTTGATCCGAACATTTTAAAAAATTGTATAAACATACATACATACATATGTACATATTGATTCTCAATTATAATTCCCATTTATTTCATATGTACATTCATTCAAATTTACTTGCTGTTATCAAAGCTAATTAAGTAGATCTAATAAAAAGTTAAAGAAGTTAATTTCCTAAAGTAAACAATTTGTATTATTATTTGTTTGGTTTTCCCTTTTTTTTTAATAATTTTTTTTCTGTTGTATCCGATGGTGGCTCAATTCAATTGCTTTGCGCACATATTTTTTGTTTCTTACTATGCGACACAGACAACTTATTATGTTTTAACATTATTTTTTTAAAAAAAGTATAGCTTATTCCTATACGTATGTATAAGTTAAAGGATTCTTTCCTTACGGTTCCTCCTGCTATACAGGAGCTGTTATACAAAGGAAACACTTGGTTACAGTTGTAAATATTTATTTCTCCTGCTATGCAGGAGCAGCCAATTCTTGTCGATTACAGAGCCGGTCTTAGACTAATTATTTCCCTGCACAAAAGCTAGCTCCTAACTTCGCTGCCGCTGCCGTTGCTCTTCACCGTTGTTGTCGTTATTGTTTTCACACACTACTCTGTAGACATAGCATCAGCACTTTCCGTATCGTGGGAATGCAGAATAGTGTTGCTGCTGGTGTTATTGTCGCTGATTTCGCATACTGTTGTTGCTGTTGTTGTCATGCGCGGAAGGTGAGTTGCATCGTAAGATTCAAAATAATAACCGCAAAAATAGAGAAAAAAAATGCTGAAAAGAGAAATAAAGGTTAATATAAACAAGTACGCCCGAATATAGGGCATCACCGTTTTTGGTGTGATGCCTGGTGCTAGCCCACCCTCATCCATGGCTGCAGTCGCACCCATATAACAGCTGCCCCTATACAAGCTCCTGTGTGCCTCCTAAATCATTGGATCAACCAGCATTCCCATTTTCTTAGAACGTTTATTCACAAATCATACTAATACTAACATATTAATACAGTAGATATTGATTCAGTAAGGTAATTATCAAATATTTAAATATATCTTATTATTGAAAGTATCGGACAAGGTAGATACTATCTCATTATTTCATTGCGACTAAATTGCGCAAGTAAGTTTTAAAAATTTTAAATCCATGTTATTATTGAAAGTAGGAAAAGGTAAAAATATCTTATAATTGAAATTATGAAAAGTAAATATACCATACTATTTCATGGCGACAAATTCTCGCATGTAGTATCAAAATTTTAAATCTAAGTTATTATTGAAAGTGTCAAAAAAAAAAAAAATAATATATGCATGTATATACCAAAAATAAATCCGTAAAAGTAAGGAGAGTAAAGGTACTCTGATCTGTTTGCACAAACAAAAAAATCAGTCATTGTCAAAAGTGAGACTTACGTTTCACTTTGTTTGTTTTCTTTCCTTTTTTTTTGTTTTTTTTTAGTGCTGGTGTTCATACCAGTAAACAGCTAACACTTATAAAGAAATATCCATCTTAATAATAATAATACAATATACATCAATAATATAATGTTCAAAATTTCATTCCGTCTTTACTGGTCTAATGTATAACATATTCAAATACAGATAATTTAAATTGTTTTTTTTTTGTTTGTATTACTGAGTTTTAGGCTCAGCCACCGTTGCAGCAGGCTTTAGTGGGGCCATGACATGTTGACATTATGTTGCTGGTAGTTGTTGATATGCTGGTGTGCTGGCGCGGGTTCTACCTCGCTGTGTTAGCGCGCTACTATTACGCTGGGTATCGCGGTTGACATCTCCTGCTCAATCAGGTAAATCGGTCGTTTATCAGAATAACTAAAGTCAAGGCGGTTAATTATAGCTTTAAAATTCAAAACAGTATTAAATGATGCCAGCACCATGTCAGCTTGGCTTTTTATTTTATTTCTTATGATAGCAACGGCTTGAAAGTGCTTGGAGGAGCTTGGAGGAGCTACCTTCACAGCTTTCAAACATCTTGTATGCGGTGTGTGCCGCTTGTCTCCACGAGACATATGCTTCCTGTTTACCGTCAAAGTCCGGTAAGGACTTAACGATGTCCAGAGGTTCCTCGCACTGTACGCCTGGAATTATTTCTATTTCCTTATATGTACGTTTCTACCGCGGGAGTGACGGTTATGGTGTTCAATTGCTGGGTTATATCCCTTAGTCTCTGTTCAAAACGTTCTTGTTGTACGGCGAGAGCGCTACTTATAGCACTCGCCACAACTGCTCTTAGTTGATCGGGTTCTAACGCCATTTCTTTCCTTTTTTTATCTGCTGCCCTAGTGTCTGTCCACCAATTCCCCTGATTACCTTCACTACTACACTCTCTTCTATCGACTTCTATTTTACTAAGGCTCTCAAACAGCTGGCTCAACTCACGATCACTCATAAGTGCTTTGTAGCAGAATTACAAAGTATCTGTTTATTTTTACACAACCACTAATTCGAATTTCCCGTGCAAAGATTCACATAAATCTGATTTCTATGTTAAAGTAAAGTTTATTCAAAAGTGTTATATTAAATTAGAAAGGTCAATATAAATTACGATCGCTCAATAGTATTTTGTAGCAGAATTATATAAATTCCTTTATTTTAACACAACTTTTTATCGTATTTACTGTGCAAGGTTTTACATTCATCCAGTTTCAAAAATAAAATTTTTAATTAAATTACAAAGATCAATATAAATTACTATCACTTGTAAGTGTTTTGTAGCAGAATTACACAATTACTTTCTTATTTGTACATAGCTTTTCTATCGCATTTCCTGTGCAAGATTTCACATTTATTTGTTTCACTGTTAAAGCAAAATTTACACAATTTTTTTTTTAATTACAAAGATCAAATTCACGTTAACAAATTTTGTTGTGAAAACAAATTATTTAATTCACCAAATTACAAAGGTAGATACAAACAACAAGTGCTTGTAAAATTTTACAATGTTTTGCGCTCTACTTACAAAGTCAGTTTTAAGTGCTTATAAACGAGCTCGGTTCTTGATATTCTACGTGTCTTCTGCATTCCGTGTTGATTGATGTGCCCGATAGGTATTTATTCAGTCTTCTATTACTGGAATCTTTGCTCCTCCGGTCAGTTTAATTATCTTAGTTGATTGCAGCGTCCAAGTGGTTATTAAATATTCAGCTTACGTTGATTCAATTTATGACTTGAGTTTTTAATTTACTTGAATTAATTAATTTACTTTTAAGTCCTTAACTTAGACTTTCACTTATTTTGGTCACTTTGCCGGTTGCCAATTATACAAATGATACACTTGTAGTTGTATTTTTATTAAAACTTTATTTAATGACAAGCGCTGGCTGTGTCGGTGAGCTCACAATGGAAACTGAAAATTAATTTTAATTCTAAGCTAAACGAAGTCACCTGCACCTTTGCATATCTGGATTTTCTGTTAGCGTTAGATAATAGCTGCGCTGCACCAGCTATTGCGCCCGGATGCGCTGTAGACGCTTACGTTTGCAACTTTTCGGTTAGCACAGCGAGTTACCCGTGGTCAGCGCAAGAATGTAAATTTGCTGACTTAGGCCACGCGCGGACTTTTGTCCGGGATGTGAGCTGATCGCGTTAACTTCTATATTTGTGTACTTAAATGCTGACTAAGTGGTTCACATCATATTTGATTAAGAAATTCTGCAAACTTATCAGTAGGGCAACACTGGAAGTTGCCAAGTCAGCTAAACAACAGAAGTTAACAGTACTGCTATTCAGTAACTCCTTTTTTGACAACATACGTTATTGCAAAATCAGCTGTGTTGTTAAGCTAGCGGCATTTAGTTTTGTGTTGTTAGAAACGCGATAATTAATTTATGTTCATATATGTACTTACATATGTTTTATTATTTTTTTTATAAATTTTTAGTTCCAACTTTTAACTAAACCGTTTAAATGACTGGTTTACTAAAAACGTATATATTTTATTTAGCCTATGATTTACTATTTAAACCAATAAACATTTGCAGCATAAACAGAAACATTTTATAAACTTTGTTCGGCGGACTTTTCTGCACCTCCGATGGCGTTTAGCTTGTCTGCCATTTCCGCCCACTTCCATTTCATTCTCCAATTTCCCATGGAGACGCTGGAATTTGCCGGTGGCTAGCCCCTGGTGCTCCGTAAAAAAGTCGAGCAACGCAAGGAGTTGCTCTGCCGTTTGGCTGCAGATGCACTCGTTGATGCCATTCTAAAACAAGAGCAAAATATTAAATAAGCAGTATTTTGTTAAAATTAAATAAATATATCCAAAATACTTCCCTTTTGTTGAAATATGTGCTCGAAGATTATTGGCGCGATGAAATTAGCTTGTTTTTTTCTTATTCCTCTTTGTGCTTTTCGCGTATTTTGACATTTCGTAAAGCAGAGGTGCCACTTTTTGTCAATTTGAATAAATTAGAAAAATCAGCTGTTCAGTGTGGTTAAGCATGAGTTAGTAAATCGCACATTCGTTATTGCAAACAGCAAACATTGTTAACATATTGAATTGTTAAGAGTTAGTGAATTGCGCTACAGGTTCATTACCCGTTACTTGGTTATTCATATACGTAACTCGCGCTCTTTTTAAGATGACAATTTTCTTTGATTTCCTTTAAACTTCTTTTTCTGTCAAAAAATACAACTCTGGCAAACGTATAAGTTGTTTCATTTATCTCATTGTAGCAATGGTCTCTTTTTCACCAATGCAAAGTTCCCTGCAGAAAATCGGACTAACCCACAACTAGCGTAGAACTAGATCCTTTGACGTTAGTCAACTTGCAACTGGTTTTGATCCGGTTTCGGTTAGAACGGTCTACAGGTAGTTCTGTCTACTTTAGTTCTTAGATACTTACTTCATGTAAAAAACCTCAAAAACCCCTATGAAAAAATCCAATGAAGCATTACTAAGGAAAACGTTACAATTTATTTCTCCAATTTAAAATATTTATCTTATTCTATAAAACCTAAAAAGAGTTTAATTTAAGCATTTAATCAAAACTAAAAAATTGTATTACGATGAATTCATGTAATTACAAGCAAAATGAAAACCTATTTGTGTTGCATTAATAAATACAACACAATGTAAACATTGTACCGTCTTCGAACACTATTATTTTAAGGCAAGTTTGCATTACACAAAAATGAAATTTAAAAATTATGGAGGCGTTGGTTCTTTTTGGACACACACTGCCTTGAAATTACGTTTCTTTTGCATCCGGATGGCCTTCCGCAAGTGATCTTCTGCATCGTCGACGTTCAGTAACTGTGATATTGAATCTATTTTTTAAAATGAAAATGTTTGCATGTAAATACGTATATATATATATGTATATAAGCAAATTTGGTTAGTTACCCAGAAGAGCAGCATACAACTTTTCATACGTCTTCAACCTCTTGTTTTCCGTGTGTGCCGTCCAAATTGTGGCTAAGCACAACCGCATCTCCTAAAATATTTTCCAAGTTTCTTGTGGCATTTTGGTGCAGTAATCTTTCTCCTGTTGAGAAAAGTGTTTATATAAGTTGGAATTTTAGAAATTTTTGGTCGATAAAACTCATGTACATATGTATGTATATGTGAGACTCTCGTCATTGTTTAATGGAAAATACTCAGCTATCGGTGCTGATACTGACTCCTGGCGGATCAGTTTTTGAGTTACCACTTTTTGCTCTGCCAGAGCAGCCATTATGGCCTTATTGTGGTTAAATTGAGTTTCTGAAATAAATAATTTTGTTGTTTTACAATATAGTGATAAAATAAGCATTTCTTACGTTCCATCTGCTCCAACTTTATAGTTATAAAGGACTGCAGACGTCTTCTGAAATGAGATAGTTCGTAAGTTTTATTTATTACACATTTTTTGACATACTTTTACCTGTAATTTCAACAAGTTTCTCTTGCATTGTGCGGCAGTTGGAGCAAGAACTTCCAGGATTGCCGTCTGTAATATAAATTTTAATATACCCTGATGATAACATAATTAATGACAGTTGTGCATGTACAAGGTGGCGCAAAAGTAAACTTCCGATGTTTTTTGGCTGTAATTTAAAGAAAAAATTAAAAAGTTTGATTCTTCTTGTGGATTATTTTTATTTGGTCTTTTAATTTTTTTTACATCAAGTCGAGAATATGATGTCATGTAAATGGCCGCCGTCACAGTTGATTGTCATTTGAGCCCTTTTTATGTCATTTTCCATCACTTTGGCCAAAACTTCCGGCGATAGGTCCTCACATTCTTGACGGATATTGTCTTTAAGAGCTGCAAGAGTCTGAGGCTTGTTGACATAAACCCGCGACTTCAAAAAGCCCCACAAAAAGAAGTCTGGAGCGGTCAAATCAGGCGATCTTGCTGGCCAGTGCAAATCGCCAAAACGGGAGATTAGGCGCCCGGGAAATGCATCCTTCAGCATATCGGTTGTGGCACGTGCAGTGTGTGCCGTTACACCCCGCGACGTCTTTGAATGATTCTTCCAGCGAAAACAGCACACCATACAGTGACTTTGAGCGGGTGTAATGACTCTTCGTGGGTTACACGCGGATTTTCAGTGCCCCAGAAGCGTAAATTTTGCTTATTTACGTACCCGCTAAGACGGCCAGGAAATCTGCGACGAAATTCACGTTGTGCCAAAGTCACCGACCGATTATTGGTCAAATAAATAGTCAGCAATATTCCGCGTTCTGGAGCAGTGTAGCGTAACATTGTTTATTAACGTGTATTTCGCATGTGTTTACTATACAAATGTCAAAACAGAACTGACATTAGGGGCCAATCGCAAAATTTATAGCATTTTCTGATAGGAGGATTACTTTTGCGCCACATATATACTTACATATCTAGGCATACATATGTATACAAAATGCAGAATTAACTTTGTTCATATGTAGATACATATACCTACAAATACATATTTACATACGGGTGTGCCGTAGCGTAGGGTTAAGATAACTTATATGTAGTAAATATGTAGCCGAATTTTGTCGCATTTGAACAACAGTGTTGGTTATCACTGAATTTGCAAATCATTTAGCGCGATTTGTATTTGGAGTAGGAAATCTACTACTTTATAAAAAGTACTTACAGAAATTCATAATTAATTTTCACTTTGAATTAATTTAAAAAATGTATCGTTTGTGCATATTTATATTTGTGTGTATATAAAACACATGCGTATGCTACGGAATTTGTGATTTTGGTGTTGGTTTGCAGATTTTTGTTAGATTTCAATATCTTACGAGAAGGATCAACATTTCATGGTATAAAAGACAAATTATTTTATTCTTTATTTTAAAAACTTTATTTAATAATAAACAATTTACCAATTAAATAATAACAATTTTATAAAAATCTTCATTTTAATACATAGACGGAATAAATGGGAAATGTACTGAAATTAGAGAAAAATATACTGAAATAATATAAAAAAAAAGCTGCAATTAAAAAGAAATAAAAAAATTATTTGCTTATTATAGAATATTTAAAAAAAATTTGTTACGAAAATGGTTTTGCTGGAAAAAGAGTTGCACCATTCTTACGAATATTGACACTTTTTCACACTACTTAAAATATTAGTTTCCAGAAAATGCTCGGCAATATTGTAATTTGATATTTGACTAATTTAAAGAAGAAAATATATACATATTTATATGGTAAGTCAAATAGAAAATTACGAGTTCTATCAAGATTAGTCCGAATACTCTATTAAATTAAGTTATTGCGTTTTACCTGCTTTTTTTTACCCTAGAGGGTTATTCTTATTTAAATTGCATTCAAATTTAGGACGAGTAGTCGATTTAATTTATAACCGTCTGGGGTATAAAAAAGCTAGGCTCTGTTGCAAAACTAAAGGGTATCTGGAAGAAAAATAAAGAAAAGCTGTAAAGAGAAAAAATACGAAAAGCTGTAGAGAAAAAAACCTGAAAACAGAAGAAACGCTGAAAAAAAGAGCAAAGCTGAAAAGAAATTCTAAAGTAAAAATTATTTACATGATTAATTATATTGCATAGTAATATATTTTTGACTTATATTTTTACTTACCATAAGAAACATTACTACTTTCATTGTCGGGATCTTAGCCTACGGATTACAAGAAGTGAAAAAGCTTTATTCGGTGTTCTCGACATTCACCAGAGACGAGGAACCACTCTGGGGAAGACTTGCTAGGTTTTTTCTTTGATGGTGGACAACAATAGTTCTTTTATACCCGATATGTGAGCGTATTTTGCGAAAAGCTGTCGGTACCAGATCATCTGGAGGCGGCACACTTCGAAAACCCATGTCTTCTGGATTGACAAGCCGTAAATCGGTGTCTTCTGTGAAGTTGTTTGCCCTTATCAGGGCTTCGGAGTGTAGTTTTTGCTCTCCTTGTGCTTTCGTCATGACCTTGGCGCATTTTTCGCATTTCAGTTTACACAAAATTTTCTGGTAAATAACATAGCCAGTGTAGTACCGTTGCACCTGTACCTCAGCTTTATCTTCTACTTCAGCAAAATCTTCATCGGGTATGTGAATGTCATCCACAGCAAGTCTGTCCGTTTGTGGTTCGCCAGCAACTGCTTCCAGATGAGAATCGTCGGAATTTAGATTCCACTCTAAATTTATGTCATCATCATCTTAGCGGTTGCCTCCTTTTCTCTCAAATCTGATTCTTTTTAATTTGCCCGTATTACCGCGAGTTAGTGGGTATCTAATCGGATTATCAGTCAATTTCGGACATATTTTAAAATTGTGACTCATCTGGTCAATCTCAAACAATTTGGAGATAACTTTAAAACTCGCTATGACATTTGGAGTCAGGATATCATATTTTAATAATGTATTTCGGATGGACTTAATAAGATGGCAATAGTCGTACATACAAAATATTTTAGCGTTATCATGCATGAAGTAGGGTGTGCTCTCTGAAATTGGGAGTTTGGCAAATAAGCTAATATTTGATGGTCCCTGGTCAGAAACTAAAGCTTTGACGTTAAGTCCAATATTTTTTAACATACATAGATATATTTTTTGTGACGCCTTTGACCTTAAAAAAGCAACATTTTTGTGCAATATTTGTTTCGCGTTGGCCATCCCCAAGATCAACAAAACCATCAATTAAATCTCGAGATTTATTGTAGCAGAGGTCGGGTTTGATGTTGATTTCATCAAAATTAAGTACGCAAATGCGTTTGATGTCGGACATATTTTGCACAAATTTGGCAAGATTTTTCATAACATTGACATCAAAACCAGGGACCACATAACGGATGGGGCGCCAACGCAAAAGATAAGATTTGTGGGGCAAGTAAAAACCAAGATCGTCACGCATGGGCCAATGTTTTTTGTTTTTCTGTATATTGAGATTTAGAGCAGTTAACAATCATTTTGGCGAAATTGATAGCATCATGGCTACACGATTCGTCCGCAATGATTGCCAGAGAGCACAAATCCCTATATTTTTTTTGAGATTTTCATTTTCTGCCTCGGGATTTGTAATGATGGTTCGAAGTTTTGCAGCGTTACGCTGATAGAATCGGGCAGCCTGAGCAAATTTTTCACGGCTGGTTGTGGTTTCAGAGTCGTCGCAATCTCCTCGAAACTCATGTGCGCGTCTTCTCTCTTCCAAAATGGAATACTTCCCAAACTCTTCTAAAGTGAAGTCATCATCGGTTTTTGCAACGCGAGCAGACGTTTTTGAAACGGTCGGGCACACCCACTCAGAGCCAGCTCTAGATGAGCGACTTCTATGTGCTGACTCTGTATTTATGTTTAATGAAGGGAAAGCCCCTTCCAAAAGTTAAAATTTTTTAATATATTGAAACACTATAAATTTCTTGAAATATAAAGTATCGATCTTTTAAGATTTATTTGTATCTCCCCCAATTACTCGTACAATGTTCCTCGTTTTCTTGCTTTTCCGGAAGTGTCCGGCCATCATCACTTTTTCTTATTCTAAGGTTGCCAACGGTTATTCTACAACTATTTTTTAATTATAGGGTTGCCCTCATAATAAGCTTACTCTAGGTTTACACTCAGAAGTACTTGGCTAGGCTTATACTAGGTTTACAATATTTAATATCAAAGTGGCGTTGGCAAACAAAAAACCTTTCAGTCTTGGACGGGGCATGTACTCCGCAGGCCTGCGCCCAACTTCAACGTACATCGTCGTTCCTTGGGAAGGCATACAATATTCGTTTTCCGTCCGAAACACAGCTCTTCACGCCGCATTTTCTATCTTTGGTGAAGCCTGACCATTGGTGTTTAGTGGCGTCATCATATCCTAATTAAAAAATGCATGTACACTTGTATATACATATTTTAGCTACCCATTGCCCATTCCTATGCTACTTACATATGTATATACATGTATGTATGTACATATGTATGTATATAAATTAAAGTGTTTATACATATATATGCAAATAAAAAAACCTTATATAAAACTCTTATAAAACTATATACTAATGTGCATACATGTGTGTACATAGATACATATGTACATACCTACATATGTACATATGTACTTATGCCCTACACGTACCCTTCAGGACGACGTTCGTCACCCCGTCAGGATTCACCACCCAGGGGCGGCTCATCATCCTGACGTCTTTCTCAAGGCATCCAGGCTGGAGATTCATCCGATACAACTCCCCCATGAACTCATCTGGGGTCATCGCCGTGTGATTCCCCTGGACCACAACCCTAGGTCCCAGCTTCTTATTCACACTCACGTCCAACCCTACCTCAGCAAACCTCTTATTCTGTGCCACCTTCTCCCTCTCCGCCACGGAGGGGGTACGAATTATCGCACCACCCCCTTTAAGTGGTTTCACTTCGTGGACCCTCACGCCCAATGAGGGGCCCACCTCTTTTACTACTCTGGAGACAACCTCCCGCGATGACTCCTCCGCCTTCCTACTCCTCACCACAACCGACCACGTTTCCACCGGCTTGGGCACCACCGCAGCAGGCATCGACGGTGCAATCACCTCCGGCGCCAACATGGACAGCAACCCCGCCTGGGTCGCAGAGACCGGTGTGAAGGGAGCCTCCATTCTCTGCCCACCCTTGCTATATACTTCGATTTGATCGCAAAGACGGGCATTCTCGGCTAATGCCGTCATTAGGAGCTCCTCATACTCAGAGGAAAACTCCAACAGCCTCTTAGCCGCCACTAGGTCAACCCCCTCTAGTGCAAATACCGCACTGGCGAATTTAGCCGAAACCGACTTGCGCGCCCGAATCGTGGCCGCACCGGCCTTACCTCGCGTTATTGACACCGGGTCAATAGCGGATACCGGTGCCACCCCCCCCCCCCCCCCCACAGACTTACCTGCTGGGGCCTCAGATGCCCCCGCAGACATATCCACCTCTATCTTGACCGCTTCCCCACCTCGCTCACACTAGCAGGCGATTTCACGCGCGCGACGCTTTTCGGGGGGGGACCTAACGACGGCCCCCTTCCCTTCACTCTCTGTCTCCGACGTTGACGCATATACAACGGAGGACGCAGAGCCCCCATTGCCAGCGAGGGTGTTGGCCCTCTTCTTCCGCATACGCGGCATTGCAGCCTCTGACCACCAACCGCCGGCCTACTGCACCAATCAGCTACGACGGCCACGGGGTTGCCACACTCAAAAACAAGGTAGCGCTACTTGTAGGCCCGGCCGATGCACAACCCCGGGCGAAAACCCCGCTAACTGACGCGGGACCC
This sequence comes from Philophylla caesio, assembly GCA_963971545.1. NCBI lineage: Eukaryota > Metazoa > Arthropoda > Insecta > Diptera > Tephritidae > Philophylla > Philophylla caesio. The sequence continues at coordinate 35,433,671 of OZ020604.1, read as the reverse complement.
CTACGGGAGGTTAGAGCGGAAATTCCGCCTGCCGCAGACTGAACCCCGGTATAACCGGAGAGGTCACCACCACGTCCTGCCGGACGGAACAATTGTTCCCCGTAACAAGGAACGCACAGTGGGCGATTGGGCCTCGTTAGCGGCATTTAATTAATAACTTCTAAACGAAGAAAGATATCTTCAGACGGTTTTTTTTCACAGCTCAGAAAAAAGTCATAGAATTTTGTTTACATTTATTTTTTTAATTTTTTTAATTTTAAAAATTTTTTTTATTTTTTTTTTAATTTCAAAATTTTTTTTTACCTTCAATAAACAAATGTTATAAATCAAATTTATCTTCGGAATCTTCGGAATCAGAATCAGGCATATCTAGATGCTTCATTAAAAGCAAGCTCTTAACATCATCGTCCATAATAATATTTTTTGCAGTCGAAATTGAAGACCCATTTGACAATGAAGATATCAAAGGGTCAGACGAGACTAATAAAGCATTTATGATATCTTCCATTGTATTTTTCCTGGAATTTTTTCTTGTATTGCTCTCGCGTATGTTTCGATAGTCCTTGTTCCTGGCTTCAAGAGCTTCTTCGGACATCGTACCAATCGGAAGGGAAAAATGGTTTATTATATCTGCTCCATGAATTAAAATTCTGTGAACAGACGATGGCATGTAAAACCAGGAGTATGCTTTAACAAAAATTTCGGCAGTTTCCAATGCGTAAGATCCGAATGCGTCCGAATTTATGTCGTATCCACAAGCCAATGCTCGTAAGATTACGCTAAATCGATATATTAAATCATAGCTTACTCCTGTTATACGAGCAGCCAAATTTGGTTGTTGGAAAAACCTCCTTGCAGTGTTTCCGTTGTTCGTGCTGCCAGTACCAGCTATTGGTATATCCACCAACAAATGCATTTCTTCCCTTAGCTTCTGCTGAATACTTCTTTTATTTTGTTCAACGACATCCTTGTCAGCACCACGAGCTTGCCACTTTTGTATTGGTATTCTATATGCAATGTGCAAAACACACTCGAAAAACCTAATCCATGCGTGGAGACTTGATAAGCCATATTCAAATAGGTTTGCATTAATAGGAAAGCTTTTCACCAAATTTAGATCGTTCATATTTTTGGGAGTCGCGCTACAGATTCCGCATGTTTGCGAAGCCGATTCCGATATGACACTGAACGTTTTGCCATCAAGCATGGTCATATGAAATTGGTGATCAATTCTTAAGGTACTCACAAATGTTGGAATAATATTTAATATTTGGCTCTTAATGTTTTGAATTTCTCTGCGAGACAAGTCTGCCGATTCTTTCTCGCAAAGTAATTTAATGGGTCGACAATATCGGGTAGAAGAAGGCCGATTGTTTTTCCATAAAACTGTCGATCCTTTCTGCACTATCAATGGTACCATACAAATTGAAAATAAATATTGATCTATCATGTCTCCATCGAAGTCATTAAATTTTTGCCTGTAAGTAGAATGGCCGCTGCTGCCATCACAACCCCATTTGTAGGTAGCAGTTAATTGGGTGTTATTGTTATTTTCAATATGGTTTTGAAAACTTTCTGGGTGTGCTTCAATAATCCTAGCAATCGTATGGTCTACTAAGCTTTGTAATGGTACTTCACCGAAATGATCAGTGACCGTGATGACACTAGGATAGCATTTTTTTTCGCACAACGCAGTTTGTCGTAGCATGGATATATATCGGCGTTTTGCCCTTTAGCGGCTCTCTTTGACAAATTCCATGTGTACTTGGTATGTCCAACATCTACAAATAGCGCCAGTGCTTTTTCATCAGAAAGTTTTGTCGGTAGACGCTGAGGGGTACTCATAGTTTTCAAAATCTTACCGCTAAACTCTTCGTCGGCGTTTAGCATTGACACCACCTGTGAAGCACTACGTTTTCCACCTTTATACAAGCTGCAGCTTGCAGCTACTAACAATGCTTCTGATGGCACATCTTCAGTAAGGCCTGACAATTTCTTAACTTGCGTTTTTTTGCAACACTCCGAAATATCTTTTTGTGGACGTCCAATAATTTCGGAAGATGATCTTTCAATCAATACTAACGGCGTATCTAGCCATTCCTGGTTTTTGTTTTCAAAAAAAAACCTTATTTCTTCTACAGTTTTTCCACTTTTCTACAAGCTTACTAGTAAAATTTCGCAGCTTTTTGTCAATCTCGTACTGCTCCTCCTGAGTATATTTAAGGTTTTTGAGAACAGTACCAAATACAAAGTTTTCCATGGTGAGAAACTTCTTGGTTGGGATCGCTTCTTCATGCCATACTAAAAAAAGTACCCGTTTTGCTACCGACATTGTTCCTAAAAAGTGCCATGATTTAAAGGTTAGCAGGTAATAGCAGTTCATATTACACATTTTGGACGCACAATGACTCATACTTCCAGCTAAAAAAAGAGTTAGACCTAATCCGTGCGAATGTTGTAACTTCTACTCCACGAACGACAGGTGCACGCTAGTGCGGGCTAGTTGTTAATACACTTAATGACCACTACGTTTTATGAACAACACATTTACAGACCGGTCACAAACACTGATTTTTTATGTAATACATACCTTGAAGTTAATAAAAAGCCACACTTTTAATAAAACAAGTAAAAATTGTAAATTTCCAAGGAGCTCGAAATCAATGCGCACAACAAAGAAAAAATATTGTAAAGCACTTGCTAAAACATATTTTGTGTTTGACAGCTCACAGCTGATGATCAGCTGATCGTAGAGCTTATAAAAAACCGCCAAAAATCTAATCAAAGCATCTGTTATCGATTTGTGAAAAAAAATTAACGCTTTTTCAAATTTGAAAATTTGAATTAAATGCCGCTAGCGAGGCCCAATCGCCCACTGTGGAACGGGTCGACCGGAACAGTAGCTGTGGCAACTCTACCCGTGGGACAAAAACCCACCACACCAGCAGCGCCTTGCTCGAGCAGGGCACTTACCAGGGCAGCAACGCCGACGAAGACGTCCGCAGAGCTGACCTACCAGGTATGTGGTAGCCTCGCAACCGGCCGCAGCCGGCAGCACAGCACACCAGCAGGAAGGCAACCAAGAAGCGCACAAGCCCGAAGCGATGAGCTGACGCTCCACTGGCACTGTTGGGGCACTCCCAACAACAACAACTAGCACAGAAAATGGTACAGCCACTCGCGACTGTACCCACGCGACGAATTATCACGCCACTTAACTGTTTACTGCGCACAATTAGTAAACATGTTACCGTTTGCTACTATTTTACAGCAACAAAATATACACGCACGTGTTTTTATTTTTGGTAAACAAGTTACCGTAGTCACTGTCTACACTCAATAACAACTTGTTTACTTGTTTACGGAGTAAACAAGCACCAACAATGTATATTACGCGCCACGCACAGCGAATACTGCACAAAAGGGAAACGAAATTTAATTTTCCGCACAGGCAAAATCACAACCGCTCGCTTCGACAGTCAAACTGCAATGCGCCGCACTTGCCCTACTATTGCCTGCAGCCGCACCTTCACATTCATCAGGTGTGGAGTAAAGCACATCCTCTCACTCATGGTCAGACTCAGGTACTTGACTTGCGTGACATACCGGATACTGACCCCACCACACGGACAATCGGTGGACGTCCAGCAGACAGTCGGCCTCTCAGCAGCATTGTCGCCGACTTTTCCACCGATATGTCATCCCCCACATCCACGCCTCATTCATGCACAACTGTAAGCAGTAGAAGGTCGTCGGCATACGCACATCACTTACTCAAGCCACCACAGCAGGGAGTCCATCATTAGGTTTTAAATATATGGACCACAGATGGATCCCTGCGGACAGCCACGAGCCACCCCGACCTCAACACTTCCATTTATACTAACGATGGATGCCTTCCTTCCCGAAAAATAACTCCGCCATAGAGTTATCTCCGGGCATTCCAGCTCTTCCAAACGTTCAAACACTCGACCCCTGCTCAGATTGTCAAAAGCTCCCTTGAAGTCAGCAAATATGCCTAGGACATATTTGTTGACGTTCGAACTAACCACATTCTGAACATACATCCAAGCATCCTCTACACTGCGTCCTTTCCTAAAACCGTACTGCCTATCCGACATTCTACCCCGCATTAGTTCCTGAAGCCTTTCCACCAGTACTCTTTCCAGCACCTTACCAAGTACCGGCAAGAGACTGATGCCCCGGTAAGAGTTCGGATTTCTCCTCACTCTGTCGGGGGACTTCAGGAGAGGCACGACCATAGCACATAGATCGGGTATACCTGACCCCAGGGATCGTCCCTATGCCCAGCAACAAAACTCTTCCATTCAGCCTCCTTAATATCAACTAACATTTTCTTGTACTCATTCATTTCCCTACTAAGTTGACACCTGAGCTGGGGCGTGCTCTCCGATTTGGCCCGCCGCGCACGCTGAAACATACGTCTCCAGCGGCTCAATTCACGCGTCCATCACTTCACTCTCCTTGCACTACCTAACAGAGGTTTTCTAAGCATATTTGCTCGTCCACACTTAGTTCCCCAAACTCTCTAGGCGGCATACAGGACACCGCCTCCCTCACACACGGTCCATATCGGTTCCAGTTTGCACCAGAGGTACACCATCTCCTCAATCGACTCTCACTCATACTATTGGCAGAGGGAGCATGGGGGGCAACCACAATTTTAATCAAATTGTGGTCACTTATTCCCCAGCCCCTCCTTACCTCCTACTCAAACACAAACACCCTAGTAGCTGCCTCATTCATAAGCGTAGCGACGTCACTCGAACCAATAGGCCCATCGAACGTATATCACTCACTCGGCTCATTCACTGACCACTGGTCTCCAACCATTCACTCAAGGTCTCGCCCCGAATGTGGCTCTGGTACCCAGCTGTAAGTCTGGATACTTTTCTGAACCACATCGGGAACGAGGCATTCGCATCCATACCCACGATAAATGGAAAGCTACTCACACGTGTCAGGCCGATAGCCTATGTTGCTAGTTGCCTTAATCTTGTTATGTAATTATATATAATTATATTTTATTAAAATAAATAAATAAACAAAATACTCACACGTAGTAGCACCGTATCCAGGTATCCCAGAGAGGGCTCTATGGGCTCGCGAAACCTGCAATACAGGCTGGCGACAATCACTCTGCCGAATACCCCCCATTCGGATCTATCCACAACTACACAATAGTAGTTGGTGTTTAGGCTTATCGCCTAAAGAACCACCCTAATGTTTAACAGAACTCGGCGTTAGCTATGTTAAAATTTCCCTTTTTGTAAAACCGTTTTGTTAGCTAGCGCAACTACTACTCCAGGCCAACCACCCCGCTCCATTTTAATATTTACCACACGGATTCAATTACAATACAAGGTAATCTAGAAAAGAAAACTGTATTAAAATACACTAAGTTAGCAAATATATGTACATATATTCAATTTAACCAATACTCATTTGTTCTTTATTTCCTTTCGCACAAATCCACACCGGTGCTAGCGTGAGCTATCGATTCATACAGCCCTCGCTACGGTGTCCATGGTCCTTCGAGCCGGAAGGTTTTTATAGCTGAAGCTCGAGGCAATGCGACTTCAAAATATGCCCATCAGGCATTGAGTTGGCTTTTTATACCAGCCGCAGCTCCACATATGGGTGGACTGTGGGAAGCGGGTGTAAAAATCTTTAAAGGTCATTTTAGGAAAATAGCATCCAACACGAAATACGCCTTTGAAGAATTCAACACACTACTATGTCGGGTTGAATCCTGCCTCAACTCACGACCCTTGAGTCCAGCTTCAAATGAGCCTTCCGACCTCGAACCTTTGACTCCAGGTCACTTCCTAACCGGCGGACATCTACTATCCCCACCTGAAATCGACGTAAATGAAACTCCTGCCTCGATAGTTAATCGTTGGCAAAAGTTAAGGGCTTTGCATCAAATCTTCTGCAGAAGCGGATAAAATGGAAACACCCTAAGTCGAACCTTAAAATTGGAGATATGGTGGTTATCAAAGAAGATAACCTGTCACCTAACGAATGGAGGGAAGGGGGGGTCAACCTGCACCCTGGCTCCGACAGCCAGGTGCGTGTTGTAGATATCAGAACCGAAAAGGGCCAGGTGACAAGACCGATTGTCAAACAGGTGTTACTACCCCCCTGCGAAGAAAACTCACCTCCTACTGCATAACTATTATCTCTCACCCTACTTTTTAATATACACTGGTACTACATACATAGCTACTATAACTTTATGTAAAGGCACATTCTAGTATCTTTTAAATATATATCCACTATTCCTATAGTAAAAAATGAACATTATTGCATTATATGTATGAGCGTTCACTTACCCATTTGCGGATATAACATATTCCCTTCCGTATCATCGCTGTCCTCCGACTGTGGTGGTGTCTCGGTAACAATTTCCAAATTGATTCCGTTACGGAATATATAACACCAAGGGGCAAAGCTAGAGAGGCAAAAAGCACGATCCTAGCACTCTACGTCTCTAGCGGCGAACGGACTTCACTCTCCTTGCACTACCTAACAGGGGTTTTCTAATCATATTTGCTCGTCCACACTTAGTTCCCCAAACTCTCTAGGCGGCATACAGGACACCGCCTCCCTCACACACAGTCCATATCGCACAGTGGTACTATTTGTATGGGGGATAGCGACAAAAATAGTTAGAATAGAGATACTGACCTGCAATATACACAGCATATTTCTGTTCATGCAAGTACGATATTCTGAAAAAATCGCAATTGTATAACGCCCACTTTTCATATTCTACATATATAATTCTAACGTTAAAATACCTGAGCATGTGATAAATTTTGTTCCAATTCCCGGATTTATTATTAATAAATAGAAAGGAAAACAGATGTGCCATTTAATTTTATAAAATAAAACAATTTATTTTTTACAGTTCAAATAAAAATTTTATTAATTTGGAAGAAAAATAAGGTCGCTGTAAACCTCAATAAAAAATTCCTTTACGTAATTAGTCTTCCAACAATTCTATTGTAGATTTTAATAATGCGCTTTTCTTTTTGCATGGCAATTTTCGTTGACCTGTAATAAATGGATCTGAGCTCAACAATAACATATTAAGTAAATACGTATTTGTTGCAATTCGAGAAGTTTTCCTCGTATGTTGAAGCCTATACCTCTTAATATCCTTGTTTTTGGCTTCCGCAGCTTCCTCTGATAGTTCTCCAATGGATATTATTGCACTTTCGATGACTTCGGAACCATGCACTAGGATCTTGTGAACTGAAGGTGGAAGATAGAACCAAGGGTACTTCTCTACAAGCCCTTTAGCAGTGTCAAGTGCGAATTGCTTAAATTTGTCCGCGTTTATTTTATATCCTGATGACATAGCTTGCAGTAATGCTGCACATCTTAGTATGAGCTCTTCGTCAACGCCCGTTATTTGAGAAGCCAAACCAGCATTATTAAAAAAGCGTCTAGCCGTGTTGCCATCGTTTGACGTCCCACTACCTCCTGTTTTTGGCATGTCCACTATTAAACCCATTTCTGATCTAAACTTATTTCTAACCTGATTTTTTCTTTCCATGAATTGAGTTTTATCTTCTGCCGACCTAATTTGCCATTTTTTGATATCTAGTCTATACGATACATGAATGAAATATTCAAAAAATCGAATATATGAATGTAAAGGTGATAAACCAAACTCATAATGTTCTTTGTTGCCGGCTTTTTGTAGACATTTATCTATATCGTTCATCTCTTTTGGTTTGGCTTGGCATATGTAACACTTAGCAGATGATGTTTGACTTAGTGCATTGCATACTTTTCCATCAACCATAGTCAGTTGCAATTTGTGTTCGACGTTTATTTTCTGTCCAGATCTTAAATATTCTGTGCACTTTAACATATCAATTTTCTTCGTGAAATAATTCCTCTCTTCAATGCAAACTTCTGTTGTCTCTTTTTTGAAATTAAATCGTATTGGTCTGCAGTATCGAGTGGACGACGGTCGAGGATTTTTCCATATAACTTTAGTATCTTGTAGTGTCGAAGATTTAGTAACTAATTTAAGGGGCACATAGGATGTTACAAATAAACTATTGTCTTGTAGAGTATTGTTCCTAACACGTTGTTTATATTCACTGTATCCGGAGGTACCATCGAATCCCCACTTGCCTATCAAAACAAGATTGCTTATATTTACATCGGGTATGACGTTCAACACTTCAGTTTGGAGATCTAATATACGTGAAGCTGTATGGTCAAGTAAACTTTGTAGCTCCACTTCAGCCTGTGATTCACTCACGCTAACCGATTCTGCATCTGGATAACTTTATTTCTTTTCACTTAAAACCTTTTTATAGCTGGGCAAAACTTTGAACGAAAGTTTAGAGTTTATAAAATCACTGATTTTTAAGTACTGATGTTTTGTTAAGTTTGTATCAATTATTAGTGAAAGAACTTCGGTGACATTTACTTCCTGAAAAAGTGGATTTGATTCCAAATGTACTTCACGTAAGGTATCCGCTGCGGACTTATCAATTTCTGCCAATTTTGCTATTCTACGTTGCTTAGTCCGTTTGGAGCATGCAGAGAAATCAGCAGTTGGGCGACCACGTTTACTCGCTATTGCTTCTTCTTTTTCAGATAGCAAAGCAATAGAGCAATAGAGTTTCGAGACTTAAGGTAACAACCTCCTTGTAAGAGAGCCAATCCGAGTAGTTTCTTAACACGTCTGACTTTACGCGATGGTTTTGTTTCCACGTCACCCCAATGCGTCTGCATAAATATTTTACACATTTCAGTATATCATCAAACGGGTGTCCGTCACCTTCAAAACCTGTTTTTCTGACTATATCTTCAAAAACTTCTTCAAAAACTTCCTGACCTTTCGTCGTATTTGACCCATTTTTGGAGCACCAAATTTCAAAAATATAGGAGCGAGAAAATATGCATTGATGAGACGTTCCTACGATAAGAAATTTAAAAAATTAAAATCTCAGAGAGAGAGAGTGAGACAACAACAACTAATTCTATATTTGTTTATTGACATTACTTGCAAAAGCCAATGCTATAACACGCACATTTGATGTACAAAATACACTTTGAAAATAAAAAGTTAGGTTAGTTTAATGAACTTTATTTAGAAACCTGCAAATCCCTGCACATGAACTTAATATTATTTTAAACTATATACTTGTATCAACATTTACACACTAATCCGGTCACTGCATTCGGTTGACAAAGTTACTAAATCTCCAAATACATTTAACAAAGAACAACAAAACTGAATCAAAAAGACACTTCATTAAAATTTGTTATTCTAAAAACAACAGCACAATTTAAAAACTTGTTATTACTGAAAAATAATACTATTACCATCTTCTTTAATTTCCATTTTCAGTATTTTTATTTAGACACTTTTATAAATTTAACTTTTGCAGTTGAATGTACACGTTGTTTTCGCTTTTATTTTTGTCAACTATTTACTTCTGTGCAAGGCCGTACATATGTTGCTTTCACTCAAGAAGTTCCGTTAGAAATAATCAAAACAAACTCAAAATACATAAATTTGATGGCATATGCAACTATTTATAATATAAACATAGACTTTTTTATTTTTGTCGTATGGGAGGAACCACCGTGTATCGGTTCCAGTTTGCACCAGAGGTACACCATCTCCTCAATCGACTCTCACTCATACTATTGGCAGAGGGAGCATGGGGGGCAACCACAATAGGCCCATCGAACGTATATCACTCACTCGGCTCATTCATAACTTGGAGACCACTGGTCTCCAACCATTCACTCAAGGTCTCTCCCCGAATGTGGCTCTGGTACCCAGCTGTAAGTCTGGATACTTTACGATAAATGGAAAGCTACTCACGCGTGTCAGGCCGATAGCCTATGTTGCTAGTTGCCTTAATCTTGTTATGTAATTATATATAATTATATTTTATTAAAATAAATAAATAAACAAAATACTCACACGTAGTAGCACCGTATCCAGGTATCCAGAGAGGGCTCTATGGGCTCGCGAAACCTGCAATACAGGCTGGCGACAATCACTCTGCCGAATACCCCCTCAACACAAACATGGACCCCCCATTCGGATCTATCCACAACTACACAATAGTAGTTGGCGTTTAGGCTTACCGCCTAAAGAACCACCCTAATGTTTAACAGAACTCGGCGTTAGCTATGTTAAAATTTCCCTTTTTGTAAAACCGTTTTGTTAGCTAGCGCAACTACTACTCCAGGCCAACCACCCCGCTCCATTTTAATATTTACCACACGGATTCAATTACAATACAAGGTAATCTAGAAAAGAAAACTGTATTAAAATACACTGAGTTAGCAAATATGTATATGTACATATATTCAATTTAACCAATACTCATTTGTTCTTTATTTCCTTTCGCACAAATCCACACCGGTTCTAGCGTGAGCTATCGATTCATACAGCCCTCGCTACGGTGTACATGGTCCTTCGAGTCGGAAGGTTTTTATAGCTGAAGCTCGAGGCAATGCGACTTCAAAATATGCCCATCAGGCATTGAATTGGCATTTTATACCAGCCGCAGCTCCACATATGGGTGGACTGTGGGAAGCGGGTGTAAAAAGCTTTAAAGGTCATTTTAGGCAAATAGCATCCAACAAGAAATACACCTTTGAATAATTCAACACACTCCTATGTCGGGTTGAATCCTGCCTCAACTCACGACCCTTGAGTCCAGCTTCACATGAGCCTTCCGACCTCGAACCTTTGACTACAGGTCAACTCCTAACCGGCGGACATCTACTATCCCCACCTGAAATCGACGTAAATGAAACTCCTGCCTCGATAGTTAATCGCTGGCAAAAGTTAAAGGCTTTACATCAAATGTTCTGCAGAAGATGGAAAACCGAGACCTGACCGAACTGCAAAAGCGGATAAAATGGAAACACCCTAAGTCGAACCTTAAAATTGGAGATATGGTGGTTATCAAAGAAGATAACCTGTCACCTAACGAATGGAGGTTGGGAAGGGTGGTCAACCTGCACCCTGGCTCCGACAGCCAGGTGCGTGTTGTAGATATCAGAACCGAAAAGGGCCAGGTGACAAGACCGATTGTCAAACTGGTGTTACTACCCCCCTGCGAAGAAAACTCACCTCCTACTGCATAACTATTATCTCTCACCCTACTTTTTAATATACACTGGTACTACATACATAGCTACTATAACCTTATGTAAAGGCACATTCTAGTATCTTTTAAATATATATCCACTATTCCTATAGTAAAAAATGAACATTATTGCATTATATGTATTAGCGTTCACTTACCCATTTGCGGATATAACATATTCCCTTCCGTATCATCGCTGTCCTCCGACTGTGGTGGTGTCTCGGTAACAATTTCCAAATTGATTCCGTTACGGAATATATAACACCAAGGGGCAAAGCTACTCAACCATAAGCGTGCCCAATAACGCGCAAAACACCGAGTTTTTCTTACATTCGCCCATCTTACTGAACTTTTATAACAATTGAATTTACAGGTAATTAAATACATTTTCGCGTACTTACGTATAAACGCTTTTCACAATGTTTCAATTGTATCACGACGCGCATATCTTTTTATACTCACGCAAAAACAACGATATCACTGTAAAATCGCGGGTAATCTTTGCTCGTAAGCTCAGGTTTACCAGGGTTTTATTCGGCGTGATTATAAGAAAATAAAAAGAAAAACACAATGGTTTAGTACTTCGGTACAAATATATATGTGTTTGTGTGTATTTAAAATATTTTGATGAAATATTGTTTTACAAAGATTAGTTTACCTTGATGAGGCTGGTAGCTCGCTGTCTTCACTTGAACTCGGTCAAAAAAGAAGTGTTAGCAGAAGTAAAACCGTTTTGTGTCCGAACCGTCGGACAATATGAGTTAGGGGAAAATTAACGAAAATGTTTATCCGGCGGGAAAATGTAAACGGAAGAAATTGAGTGAATGTGTTAATGTGTATGTGTGTGTAACTTGTGTCTGCTTATCTGTACACACACACATACAACTATATGAGTGCCGTGAATACGGGTGACCGCTGCACATTAGGGCGGGTCGTTTAATGGTGGGATATTTTAATTTTTAGGCATAGAGGCCTAAACATGCCGCCCCCCTTGCGGTACGCAACATGGCCAAAAACCTGTGAAAACCGTGAGCTACCAGCTTCATGTACATATGAAGAAAATTCGTAATATTGAATAAACGCAGTCCTCTGTCACCATTGCCAAGATCTTGCATCCGCAGTATCGTTCCTCGAATGTATCGTAACCTAGAATGCTGCGGGAGAAAATATTGGGAGTTATGAAAAAAAATGTACGTGGTCAACTTCAATGCACTCTAATATCGTAAAACAAAGGGATGAAATTTTCATTTATGTATATATTTTGTGTTAGTGTTTTATTTTTAAGTAATTCGTAAAGATTTCATTATTATTATTATTTTTTTTGTTTTTTCGTATATCGGTCAGTTTCTCGCCGATCCCGACAAGATCCACCCAAAGATCGTGCTTTGGGCGACGAGTGGGCCGAAGGTGCCAGGTAGTGTGCCTGGCAACATGACGCTCTGGTAGACGTCAGCGCCGAGGACCAAACGAACTGGGGCCGCGGTGTGAAAATTTGGATCGGCGAGCCGTATATGGGTAAAATGCGTGGCAATAGACGAGTCGATGCTGCTGTTGGGGCACCTGCGCACGAAACGATGCTTTACCACGGCATGCGTTGCTACTTGGGTGTTTACCCCATACTTCCCACGCAGACGCAGAATGCAACCCCGCTCGTTCCCGACGATCGTTTCTTCACAGTTAAGGGTTTGCGCTAAGTCAGCGGAGATAATCGACGTAGGCGCGCAGACGTCGATGAGCGCGCGAACGAGGTGCAGTCGCCCTTGTGCCTCAATCTTGACCACGGCGGTTGGAGCGATTGCCGTGGTGGGCTGCAGCGCAATGGTAGGATGACAGCTCCGGAAAGTTGCCGGTAACTGGCGATTTGGTAGTGCGCGTGTGTGTAAAGACCGTGGGTGGAAAGGCCGAGATTCCACTCCACGGCGTAGTTGTGCTGGTGGGCGTGGGCGGAAAGTCCGGGATTCCGCTCCACGTCGATAATGCGGTGTTGGGAGTGGGCGGAAAGTCCGAGATTCCGCTCCACGTCTGGTTTGTGCTGGTGGGAGTGGGCGGAAAGTCCTAGATTCCGCTCCACTCTGATGGCGTCTTTCGTGCCTTAGCAAAGGGCGGAACGGTCGGGATTCTAATCCTCTGCGAGCAGCCGGGCGGAAAGTCCGAGATTCCGCTCCGGCACCCAGCCCACCTTCTTCGGGTTCTGGGCGGGTTGACCGTGTCTCCATACCGGAGTCGGATGCGTGGATTGACAGATCATTGTCGGAATCCATCTCGCTTGCGACTTGCTCGCTCCATGGCCTGGTGTCGACAGGACGATGCTCCTCAATTTCCTCGTCCAGATGCAACATTGTATGGTGCTTTTCATTGCACTGATGGCATCTGACAGCACTCGGACATGTTTCGGCTCGATGCGCCACTGACAGGCAATTGGCGCAATATTTGCCAAGGAGGGACTCCCGGAGCCTTTCTTCAGCGGTTTTTGCCCGAAATACTGGGCAAAGCCTTATCGGGTGTTTGCCTTCACATAGACGACACGGTTGTGGATAGCGATGGGCCTGTTGCTCAGCCTTTTTTAAAAGAGCGGCGTAACGAGTCATCTTTCTGCTACTGGATTTTGCTGTATGTTCGTAACAAAAATATCATAGAAAAAGTCATGATTTTGTTATGTATTTATGGGATATTGTAGCTGGGTGGCGAGCATTTTATGATGCGTGAATACATCGTTCGTGAACCAAACGTGTGCGCTATACATAAAATTGAATGTGTGCACATTGCATTATGTATTTGACTAATTTATTCGGTGTAACCTTGGCATTATATTGATATATTATAATTCGGCAAACTATGTACTAGGCAACCCTGGTAAGTTGGCTTCCGCTCTTAGTGATGTGCACACAAATGAAATTGTTACAAATACGTTTTGGGTAAATGTACAAACAAAGAAAATTTTTTTTTTTGTTATTCGACCTAATCGTGAAAAAAATGTCGGTGAATTGTTTATATGTGAACAAAAAGTTGTATTATAACTTCGTTTTCTACTAGATAGCACGTTCCTGGTGCTAAGGCGTTTCTCTTCCTTTTAAAACAAAAATAATTGGCCTTATTTGATGCTGTGGCCGAAAAAGCAAATGGGGATTTTAAAGTCGCAGGTTCATCCCACAAAGTTGCTAATACATCAAGTTCATTTTCACGCTCCTTATATATAAATACTGCACTATTGTCCCTATTTTTAAAGTCCGCGTTTGTGAATTTGATTGTACGCATTGTTCCGATGACACCTGAGGTTAAGCTCATTGCGTAGCTACTATGGCAGAGCATTCCTGTTACCGTGTCACTTGCGTCAAAGTCACATTCATTGCACTTCCGAAGCGAGTCTGGGTGCATACGTTGTAATTCTCTGTAGCCAAGAAGATTTTCGGTGACTACTCCGTTCGCTGGGAACCATCCTGCTGGCAGTGGATTCCACGCCATGTTGCGATTCGCTGGTAGCATTGCTCCAGTACGCCGTATATATTCGGATGTAACGTATGGGCTAATGTAGCACTCATATACGTTATGGTTTGCTGCAGTTATCTTCCCAAACGTTCCAGGTCTAACACCCTCGTGTGTGACCTTTGGTATTGCAGCTGCAGGGGTATTCCAATAGATTTTATCTCCTGTTGGTGCGATTGTTGTTCCCAAACCATTGATGTAATCAAAAATGGGAATTGGGATGTTCAATTCCGATGCTGTAATTGAAACGAGTTGATCCATCATCGTTTGTAGCTCAGGAATCTTCAACACATACTTTGCCTGGTGAATTTGATGTGCGACGAGAAATTCGACCATTGCGTGTTGGAAAATAGGGAAGGGCAATTTTCTTGCGAGTTGTGCGTCCTCGATTGCCATCCTATCATACACTTGCCTCACTAGTGGAATGTAACCTGAAAATTCTAGGTTGTGGGCTAAAGTGCGCTTCACCGGTTTGCTGCCCCTTCCGTTTCCAGTATATTGGGGTTCATCTCTTGGTGGCGTGTCAACATCAGGTTGTGGTAGGTCTGGAGCCTTCCGTGGTTTTGGTGGTCCACGGGTGCGAGGTGGAGGCCGTGGTTGCGGTGGGCCTCTAGGTGCTGATGCTCTCATCATTGCCTCGCTATACGCAGTAGCGTTCTGCGATTCATTTACCCAACTTGTGGGTCCATTAGACATCTGCCTTTGATTAAAGGCATTCATCCGTTCAACATCTCTCTGACGTGGACGGGATGGATTATTCCTCCTATTGCTGGGTATTCCGCTGGCTTGGGGATAATCATTTCTGCTATTGTTATAATTCGCCATATTTAAGCTTTTATTATATTTTCAATTGTGTAAAATCGCGGGTACTCTTTGCTTGTGAGCTCAGATGTACCGGATTTTATTTGGTTTGATTGTGCACGAAAAATAAAGAAAAATAAAACGCAAGAAGGTTTTAGTTTTTTTTCGTTATAATATATATGTGTTTGTGTGTATTTAAAATATTTTGATGAAATATTGTTTTACAAAGATTAATTTACCTTGATGAGGCTGGTAGCTCGATGTCTTCACTTTAACTCGGTCAAAAAAGAAGTGATGGTATTGTGTTTTTGAAAAATGTTGGTGTTGTGGCGATTAACTGGTGCGCAAAACGATGTAGTTGATCAAAATGATGGTGTTGTTATCTTCGTGGACTGTATTTTTTTGTTGAATAAACTGGCTGATTTTTCTGAGGTGAAGTGTAAAATTTCAGTTCTTCTCGGCGAAGAAAGGACCATGTAAAATCGCGGGTAATCTTTGCTCGTAAGCTCAGGTTTACCAGGGTTTTATTCGGCGTGATTATAAGAAAATAAAAAGAAAAACACAATGGTTTAGTACTTCGGTACAAATATATATGTGTTTGTGTGTATTTAAAATATTTTGATGAAATATTGTTTTACAAAGATTAGTTTACCTTGATGAGGCTGGTAGCTCGCTGTCTTCACTTGAACTCGGTCAAAAAAGAAGTGTTAGCAGAAGTAAAACCGTTTTGTGTCCGAACCGTCGGACAATATGAGTTAGGGGAAAATTAACGAAAATGTTTATCCGGCGGGAAAATGTAAACGGAAGAAATTGAGTGAATGTGTTAATGTGTATGTGTGTGTAACTTGTGTCTGCTTATCTGTACACACACACATACAACTATATGAGTGCCGTGAATACGGGTGACCGCTGCACATTAGGGCGGGTCGTTTAATGGTGGGATATTTTAATTTTTAGGCATAGAGGCCTAAACATCACCATTTTCAATTGCATCGCAAATGCTCTGTCGAAAATATTGCCCGCACTTCACTTACCACTTTCATTGACAGAAAATGGTGGCCTCTTCGTCAGAAATGATCATGTGTGAAGCCACTATTTTGTCGAAATGCGGACAAGCACCATTCATTATGAATATCACAAATTACTACAACACCCGCATACAACTGCATATGTATGTTTGTACGAAGGCTACTTTAAATAAAAACTACAACTCAAAAATGTTGTTCTTTATTTTTCTTGGGTTTATTTTTTTTTATGATTGATTAATTCAACAATAAGCACGTATAAATGGTTTCCTTTTGATGTTCGATCTTCTCTCGTCTAGCTCAGCTCTATAATTATAAAATTGTGGTGTCCACGCAATAGAATAATGAATGGCGGAAGTCATTCAGTCAAGAAGCTGATGTCGATAAATAAGAACGTTTTTCGATACCTAGCGTCCGATTATTATGCCATTACCTTAGGCTGCATGCGCACGAAGTTTGTCTTAACTGGTGTATGTAGGCTTGCTCGAAACTTGTGCGTGTGCTCAGCCAGAATATTGGCACTGTAAATTTATCAATTCGTTACCTTTTTGCCGTTTCCACTTATTTACTGTATTTTTAGGAAGCGAACAAGCTAAGACACCAATTTTCGCTGTAATTAAATTTCATAATTACCACATTTTAAGGTTCACCAAAGTTGTATGCAAATATAATTTCTTTGGGAACATGAAACTTGTGCGTGTGTCCAACAAGAATATTGACATCATAAGTTAGTAAATTTAATACTTGTGTCGTTTCTGAATATTTACAATATTCGTTAGCACACAAACAAGCAAAAGTACAAGGTTTCGCTGTAATTAAATTTTACAATTACAATATTTTCAAACCTTAACAAAATTTTGTACATATGTGGATGGGTAACTTACTTGCGTTCAAGATTCAGGATCGAGAAGACTACTCCAGGCCAACCACCACGCTCCATTTTAATATTTACCACACGGATTCAATTACAATACAAGGTAATCTAGAAAAGAAAACTGTATTAAAATACACTGAGTTAGCAAATATATGTACAGCCTTGGCCAAAAGTATTAGGCACCCCACTAATTACTGAATTTTTTGTTTTAACAAGTGAAATAATGAAGTTTTATTAGTAAAACAGTGAAAATACAATGAATTAGTGATAATAACATTAATATCTAGTAGGTCCACCCTTCGATTTAATAACGGCAGCAATTCTCTTAGGCATGCTGCGTACAAGCTGAAATGTTGGTGTCGGCGAGCCCATTCTAAACGATTTTTCCTATTCTTTTCTGAGAGCCACGGCTTCTTTCGGGCTCTACATCCTTTTAAACCTGCTTCCAGAAGTCTTCTTCTAGCTGTTCGAGCACTAACTGGTTTACTAAATTCATCCGAAAGGACAGCTGCAAGGGCAGAAGAAGATTTTTTGCGATCCTTGAGAGACTCGCGTATAAGTATTCGGTCTTCTCGTTTACTGGTTAGACGCTTTCTTCCACTTTTTGATTTATTATTGTGGGATTTCGTCTCCACAAATCGTCTGATAGCACATTGGACCGCGCACCGCGAACATCCCACCAAATTGGCAATCTCAACCTGAGACTTACCTTCTTCACTTAGAACTTGAATTCTAACTCTATCATCGTAACTAATTTCACTTTTTTTAGGCATTTCGGTAAATATGAACTGTTTTTGTAAGATTGGTAACTTTTCACTAAATGTAATTTACACTTTCACTTTCAAATTTTAAATGCGAAAATATTTTATGAATTTCTTAAAAATTACAATTTTTAGTTTTAGCTTACCCAGAGTGCTATGACTTTTAATATTACACAATTTATTCGTTTAATCAACAGTTAAACACCCATGTAAGACATTTACAAAAAGAAGTGGTAACTTTGATAGCCACATTTGAGAATACTTGTATTTTAATGGGGTGCCTAATACTTTTGGCCAAGGCTGTATATATATTCAATTTAACCAATACTCATTTGTTCTTTATTTTCTTTCGCACAAATACACACCGGTGCGAGCGTGAGCTATCGATTCATACAGCCCTCGCTACGGTGTCCAGTTGGGATCACACAGAACCACCGCGGCATTGACTCCAAGGTCTGTAAAGACCCTGAAGCGTCCAGGAAGGCCCCTCACGACCCCATGGGAGGAGTAAGGTCCCTGGAGCAAGGCAATGCCGCAACCCCCTCCAACACAAACTCTCCAAACTCACACATTACATTATACGCCTCCTGACAATTCAGTTGCAGTATACCCTCCATTAATGTCTGGCGGCGGCACGGGCAACAATTGCTCCATACACCGGGCAAGCGGCCGACACCATAAGGTGCCCAGCCGGTTTGCCCCTGAAGGCACAATTACGGCAGTTCGGCGCACTGGACGTAGCAACGTCCCGCCGACAGGAGGATGGACATTAACTTGTCCGTTCCCTCCAGGACGACGTTCGTCACTTCGTCAGGATTCATCACCCAGGGACGGCTCACCATCCTGACGTCCTTCTCGAGGCATCCAGGGCTGAAGTCCCGGAGATTTATCTGGTACAACTCCCCCATGAATTCATCTGGGGTCATCGCCGTGTGAACAACTGGACTACAAACCTAGCTCCAAGCTTCTTGTTCACACACACGTTCAACCCAACCTCCGCGAACCTCGCATTGTTCGCCACCTTCTCCCTTTCTGCCACCGAGGGTGTGCGAATGATCGCCCTACCACCCTTCGGAGGTTTAACCTCGCCCACCTCCTTCACGACCTTGGAGACAATCTCCCGGGTTGACTCCTCCGCCTTCCTGCTCCTCACCACCACCGACCATGTTTCCAACGGCTTGGGCACCACCGCAGCAGGCATAGGCGGCGCAAGCACCTCCGGCACCCAACCGAGGTTGCAAAAGCCGGTGTGGGGGGAGCCTACATCCTCTGCCCACCCTTACTATACACCTCGATCTGGCCACGAAGACAGGCATTCTCGGCTAGTGCCGTCATCAGGAGCTCCTCATACTCTGAATAAAACTCCATCAGCCTCTTCGCCGCCACCAGGTTTACCCCCTCTAGTGCAAACAACGCACTGCTAAACTTAGCAGTGATTGCTTTTAACCCCCGGGCCTAATGATGGCGCCATTACCCTCACTCTCCGTCGGGACAGCTTAATTTTATCGGATGAGAATGTTGAGCAAAACTTTCGTGCTGTAATTTGCATACCAGGAATATCCTCAACTAAAACTCGATTATGCCTCAAATTTTTGGTAATTTGATAGGGCCCGCGATATTTGGGCTCTAGCTTTCGTGACTCGCCTGCAGATGACGGTTCATTTTGAACGACATAGAGATCAATTTCTTTATATATGGTAGGCTTTGAATGTTTATGATCAGAACGTTCTTTCCACTTGAAGCGTTCGCGTGAGTTAATATCGTTACACGATATGAATTAAAAAAATATAATATTTTGCTACGCCGAAATGTGTGCTGCGCTTTATTGCTATTCTTAAAACTGATTTACATTTTGAATTCTTAGTTCTATTTATACTATTGAAATGCGGCGGTGGTTATCGCAGTGGAAAATTCTATTGCTAGTTGTTTACTAGTCTTTATCTGTTGTTCAGCTTGTTTACTAGTATTTGTTCTTTGTTTAGTTTGTTTACTAGTACTTGTCTATTGTTTCGTGTTTATCTTTGTTTTCTTGTGGGAAATTCCGTTTGGGTCGCTGCCTAATAACGGTTGCATCGATAACGCATTCGCTGCATGTTAGAACGTGTGACGTCATTAACTCGCCCGAGCGATATGGTAAAAATACGAATATCCACATCAAATAATATATATATATATATGTATATATATTGTACTTACGATATATATACTTATAAAAAAGCCGCTGGATAGAAACAAGTTGCGCACGTTGCTTGGTGGTAGAATATATAGTAATGTGTTTATTCATATATCGATAATTCTAGAGTTGGGTTTGTTCACAAAGGTGCGTTCGAGAGAAAGTGTAATATTGTAAGTACTTATGGTCAAGGCACATAAGTGTGCTAAAGGGCACGTCACATATAAGTGTGCTATGCTACATTACACTTATAACATTCATTTCAAATTGAAATTATTTAATATTTTTGAAAATTGTTGATTCAGTTGTATTGGCCATAATTATATAAATTATATATAGATTTTTAATGAGCTCAAGGCCGGAAAAATAAAACAATTGAATAATATGTAAATTATTTTATTTAATCGTCAATATTTCGACTTCAGTCTGAAGTCATCATCAGGAACTATCGAGCGCAGCCGATTTGCATATTATTCAATTGTTTTATTTTTCCGGCCTTGAGCTCATTAAAAATCTATATATAATTTTTGAAAATTATTGAGAATTCAAAACTTTTCTTGCAACTTTATAAAACAGCATGTATGGCGAATTAAACTCGCGGTGTGTACTTGTGAATTCCATCTCCAAATTGAGTCTGACTTTATTTAATAATTCAATTCTTATTCTAACCTAAGCTGCTGTCGGTTGTTGTCGCTGCTGCTGCAATTCCACGAAGATGTTTTACTTTATTTTATTTGCAAAATGTATTTGGAGTGTTGATTGTAAATGTCAGACATTTGTGCTGATGCATCCGATGTCACATCATCTGAACGGTTGATATTATGATCGTCAGCAGTTTTGGTAGCAAACAATAGCAGTCCTTAATTCTGTGTGGGTGCTTCCGTTGTTTATAATTTGAATAGTTGACTTTATTGTTGTCAGCAGTTTTGGTGGGAAAGCGGTTGCATTCCTTAACTCGGCGTACACCAAAGTGCGAGTTATGGGTTTTGACCTCGTTTCGCTTTTCACTTCACTCACCGTAATATGTGTACGAGTATTTTCAATTATTTTTTGTTTAAATAAAACAAGGAAATTTTTGTTAACTGAATTCTTTTATTAATTATTAAGTTAACCACGGAGGAGTTAGACTTATTGCTTGGGCCACTCGTATAGTTCTGATCTTCTTAGCTTACCCCATCCAACTTTGGACCATTTGTATATATGTACATATGTAGCTGTTACAATTTTGTATGTTTGTAAAAATATGTTCTTATGTATTTGCTTTAAGAGCTTTTATATACATACATACATACATATGTTTATGTCTCCTTTTTTAATATACATACATTACTTTTAGCAATTCTATACTTGTTTGTATATTCTCAATATGATGTATAAATATATACACTTGTAGTTGTGAAGGTAATTTGCATTTAACTATTTTTTTTCGCATTTTCCTATCAAATGCACGTATATGTCAGCAGATCTAAGATTTAGAGATTTATTTAGCGCCATAATAAAAATTCTGTACTGATTGTACTATTTTTAATTCTTTTAATAAACAACTTTTTACAACCGCACTCAATTTCGCAATGGAAAATACTAAAATCAAAATATAAAAGCTAAACGAAATTGGTGGCAGAGTGTCACAATGTGCTTTACCGTTAGTTTTCTTAGAATATAAAAACGTGGAATGTAACTTCGTTGTGTTGTGTTGTGTTGTGACTCACTCAACTTGTGAGTGTTGTTTTACATGTAGATAAGACTGGGATAAATTTAGTGCTACGTAGCTGCTTTGTTAAAAAGTTCCATGCACTATTTGAAAAAAACAAATAAAATTTTGGTCTAACTAAAATCAACATAAAAAAAACGAGTACAGTTGATTTAGTTTTCTTGTGTTAGTTGCAAATATTTCTTTCATGCGTGAAGAGTATTTACGAAAAATAAAAAAATTGAAGGAAATACATAAAAAGAAAAAAAATTAAAAAAAAAAATTCCTGACTTATAATGTCAATGAAAAAACGACTGTTTTCTATATATTTTGAACTTTGACCTTGTTATGAGCCCGGTTGACTAATTAATGGCGAACTACATTAGTCGCCGCAAGGAACTGTTCTTTTGTGGCCTGGTCCGGTGATCACGGTGTGTGCACTGGTTTTTTCTTTGACCCGGAGCTTCAGTCTAGTCGTGGTTCCCTAAAACGCAATTACCGGAAAAACAGGTCTCCCGCTTAGTCAGCAGGCCTAACAAGAATTATATTTTGCACACAAGAGAAAAAAAAAAGCACTACATAAAAATAACATCTCCTTACACCAATCATTAATACCTCTCCTTATGCCAGATAGCTTCTTCTATAGAGTTTGTGAGCTGCCTCTATACCCACCCTACCTATGGCCTCTTTGCTGTTATTAAAGGCCCCATGAGATACGTTGATCTTGCCAGTCCAAAAAAAAAACAAAAGGCTCTGCATATGGTATAGCCAGTTGAAAAAACTACCTCCTCGATTGACTTTGAGTAATCGTTTCCAATATTATTTCACAACAATTGAGACTAACACTTTTTTTTCTTACTTTACATAAATTGAATTTAGGTTTAAATAAATTTTTCTTTTTTCTTAGTTATTTCGCTGCTTCTCCTTCAAGGTTCCGATTCCAAAAGAAAGCTTCAGCCGAGCGGAAATTCGTTGTAAGCCAACAAAAAAATAATATCAAGTAATCGATTTTTTTTGTTGATATCGCTCTACATCTGATCGAGGAGGCGTTTAGAAGGGAAGTTTACTGTAGCTACTTTATATGCACCACAGGGTGGTTGAGTTTCCGTCAGAAAAAAAAAAAAATAATAAAACATCAAAAAAATTTATAAATAGAAATTATAATGATAAGTCATGTACTAACAGTACAACCTCATTGTGGCACGGGTTGGCACACTTTGATCGACTTCATATTTTACCACATGAATTTTTACATCAAATCGCACA
Organism: Philophylla caesio; assembly: GCA_963971545.1. Taxonomy (NCBI): domain Eukaryota; kingdom Metazoa; phylum Arthropoda; class Insecta; order Diptera; family Tephritidae; genus Philophylla; species Philophylla caesio. The sequence continues at coordinate 35,410,430 of OZ020604.1, read as the reverse complement.
TTTAACCAATCCCCAAATGCATAATTCGAAAAAATAAATTTGAGGCGAGGTCTAATATGCATACTTATGTATATATGTACATACATATGTATAAGTATAATCATCTGCAATAATGTTGCTGTAGTGTCTGTATAGTGTATATGTTACTCGCGCGAGTTAATATCGTCACACGATATGAATTAAAAAAATATAATATTTTTGCTACGCCGAAATGCGTGCGCTTTATTGTTATTCTTAAAACTGATTTACATTTTGAATTCTTAGTTCTATTTAGACTATTGAGATGCGGCGGTGGTTATCGCAGTGGATTTGTCCATTGCCAGTTGTGTGTTGTTTAAGAGTGTATATATCTATTTGGATTGGTTATTGTTTGTTGTAGTGATCAGGTCAGTTCTTTGTTGTTTACATGTTGAGAATGCATTTCTTAATAATGCAAGTTAAAGGACTGAAGGTCCTGTACACTAAAAAAAATGAAGGGCCAACTTGCCCAAAAGGTACAAAACTAGTTTTATACAACGTTACAAGTTTATTATATCAATAGTAATTCACACAAGTAAATAATTATACTAAGTTATGTTCACGCCCCAACAGCAACTGCCTCCAACTCCAGGTTCTGCTCCCTCTTATAATGTCGCGCGCTGCCAACCTTACGTAAGGGTGCGCTCACTGTCTGGGTGCGAGCGGCATTGGCCTTGACTTCCCAGCGGTAGCATATTTCGGTAGAATGCGCAGCACACATATTTCGCAACCGTGTGAAATGCAATTATGCTGACGCTGCGACACGTGTAGCTGCCAGCCGTGGGAACAGTGCAAGTGGGCAGTAGCCGGCCGCGTTAACTTGCATGTTTGGTTGTTATTGATGGTGTTAGTGAAAACGTTGTTTACGTGCCTTGTGATGACGTCATTAACTCCCCTCCTTCTTAAAAATGAAACGTCCTCGCTTTAACATATAAGTTGAGTAAGTCCTTTGCCTTTTGTTTCCGGTTGATTTTTGCTCCTCAGATGTGAAACGGTCCAAGACGAAAATTAACTGAACTTGTAAAATAGTCCGCACGAGAATTAGTTACACCGAGCTTATCGGCTGCTAGAATCTTACTGAACTTTATTTAAATTTATTTCTTACTCCAGCCTTCAATTCTTTTTCTTCTTGTTTCCGCTTTCTTTGCTATGTTACATCTGCAGAGTTAATCTATACCATAGATAAGTAATGATAGTGTGCATAACCCCAGGATGCAGTAGAAGGTGTTTTGGATAGGATGTTCCTCGATTGGTATCAGGAAAGTTGACATTTTTTGAATATTACTATATTTATAATCGGCCTCTAGTTCGGACCTCTAGTTGTTCGTCATGTTGTTTGTATATGGCATTTTTGAATTCCTTCTGCTGGTTGGAGTATAGTTTTTTGTCGATTGTTGCGGAGTAGTTGAATTGTATTAATTGCGGCCCCTCTATTTTTACGTTGTTCCATGTGTGGTTGTAATCTCTTATGATATTTCCTTTTTCAAGTATTTGAAGTGGTGCGTTGTTTTCGTGAATCATTTCACATTAAGCAGGCTTATTCTCTAGTATGTTTATAGTGCAATTGTTTGAGTTCTTAATTTTACATATATAGTTCCCAACATAGTTTTTACATTTTTCAATTGGTGAAAAAACATTGCTACATTTTGCTATCTTAGAATCTAATAATATTTTTCCATGTTTGTATGCAAGTCGGTATAGATTAAACAAGTTACATTTGGTTTTTAATATAGGATATTTACATATATACAGTTACAATTGCGGGGTTAAAGTAACAAACATGTACTATGGCAGCGTATTCTAATATATTTATTAAAGGTGAGTCTAATGCTTCATTGGATACTAATTGTTGAATATCCTTTAAGTTTAGAGTTCCTGAGTAAAAGTTTCCATTTATGGCAAAATAATTGTATTAGCGACAGATGATAGTTCGCTGTATACTTCGGTCATTACTAAATCATTTGTTATAGTTTTAGGATCGAGAAACTCTAAAATTCTTTCAAACTGTGACTTTATTTTCTTCAGCATATTTAATCCTGTCTTAATTTCGAGTAAGTCGTCGTGATCGGGTGTACCCGTGATAATTTTAAGAGCTGGCCCTAGAAAGTAAGTTGACGTCTAGCCCTAAAGATATTAAGAAGTAATTGTGACTTAAGTGTCTCAATTTTGTTGACTAATATCTGATCTGCCGAGTTCTGTTCGAGGTTGTATGTAGATCGTACTATTTCCTCGTAGGGTGCTAATATTTTTGAAATGTTACGTGATATAAGAATGAAGTGTCTTGGTATACGTATACCGGATCGGTTTCTATCATTACATATTTTTTGTCCTTTAAATCAATTATCCTGTCGCAGAGAGCGGTAGAGCCAAAAAGTAAAATTATTATTCCTTGCATGCTTGCACTCGTATATTGCCTTTATGTATAACTGTACCACGGTTTGTAAGTATCGTGTTACCTCTGTCTTCTTTTATTGTGTGTTTCGCGTCTTTTCGTACGTTTTTGTTTCGACGGTGTGTTTTGGAGTATATGTATAACGTCCCCTTTTTTGTAAGTGATACTCTTACGATTTTTGTTGTGGCATGAAAGCACTTTATTTTGATTTGCTTCGATTTTTTTTTTTGAATGTCAGGATACCCTCCTCGATTGAAGAACACGTCCTCGATTTTCTCTCCTGTGACTGAGTGAATTGTTTTGTTGTATTGTCGTACCGCGTTAAAGATCTCGTCTTCTGGTGAGTGATTATGCTCCTCTGCTGGGACTATAGCGAGTTCGATCAGAGTGCTGTGTGTACGCTCAACTTGACCGTTGGTTGTCGAATGAAATATTGGTGTTACTGTATGTATAATTTGTAGTTTCTCGTAAACTTGTCAGTGAATGTTGATTCGTTATCTGTCATTACATACTTGGCGTTTGGGTAAATTTGTGATAATATTTCATCAATGTATTTGTATGTATTCTTTTTACTTGGAATTTCCCGTATGTAGAAGAACTTTGAGTATTTATCAGTTGTGCTGATGTATGTGTTCCCGTTCATGCCCTGCAGTAAATTGGAATAGTTCATAACTACCGCCGAACTATCTCTTTTATAGCTGGTACTGGTTCTCGATCTATCCCAACGCAATGCTCTCAACTGTCTCTTTTACAATGGCGATGTCATAGGAAGTGGCAATTATCCTTCTCTGCAGAACTTGGAACGCGTTATTAACTGGATCCATTTAGGATAGTTTCAAGATGGTTCAAAAATATGGGGTTGTGCGAAAGAAGATAGTGTCAAACAAGTTCCAAAACGAATAGTTATGAATCATTATAAATATAGGGAAATTTAAAATATACAGCACTAGTGAAATTAAGAACGCGATTTAATATTTCAAAGATAATGTTTTATTTTTAACGTATGTACATATGTACGTACATATATCCTTATTACTAATAATAGAAGTTTGAAAATAAATTTAATTTCACAAATGAAGATTTCTTAGGTATAAATATATATTTATACACTCTGTTCACATAAGTATACGACAAAGTACACGTTTTTAGTGGCTACGAATTAACATGCCACTGATTTTTGACATTTTTTTACTGACGCTCTTTTGAAGTTCCTTCTATACAAAAAAATCATCGCGGTTTTGCGTAGAATGGACGAAACTACTAATAAAAATTTGTCAAAAATCAGTGATAACTTGTAGATACGAAAATTGAAATAGCCGAATATTTGCATACTCAAAAAAATGCTAAGGCCTTTTTTAAAAGTTCGAAATTATGATTAAATTTTTTAAATCATTGTAAATTTTGAAAATGGGTATTTATAAATGTGTATGGTTGTCCTATAATTTGTGTACAGAGTATATATGTATATACATATTTTAACAAAACTAGACATATCAAAGTTCATAATTTGGACAAATTCGGAAATAAAAAAGTTAAATAACTAAATGGGTGTTTTTATAATTATTTTGAAATTGTTGTTAAATATTTGTAGAATATTTGTGATTGAATACGGTCTTATGTTTCAATTGACATGGTTTTTAATTACTGATAAATATTTTTCTTTATTATCAAATTAAACTTCAAAAATGTGTGCATTTTTTGTAATAAAAAGATCTGTTAAAGATCAAAAATTAAATCCAGACATTTCATGTTTTAAAATTTGAAGTATGTATGCTTTTTTTATAAACGATTTCAACGTATTTAAAACTAACAATTAATTAGCACCTTCATGTGTATGTAGATGTGGTTTCATCTAACAATATTTTAATAATTTATATTAATTTAAGTTTAGAAAGCGGTTTATAAAGTTTTGTTTAATGCTGCAGAGTTTTTAAAGTACCACTTCTTCTGAATTCTGAAGGCATTACGTAGTTGTTCTTCAGGATTACCACTGTTTGGTAAACGGGCGATTGCATCTACATATGTATATTGAAAAAATAAATTATTAAAAATCGTTGATACACTTAATGGTAAAAGCTTACCTAATAACGCTGCGAAAATTTTTTTATATGATTTGAGAGACTTTTTTCCGTGAGTTCCGTCCACATTGTTATTAATTATTATTTTTTCGTCGATTATGTTTCTAATGTTCTTTGTGGCGGAATGTTGGAATAATTTAGTCATTGTGGAAACCTGTGGAGCAAACAAGTTTAACGCGGAAAACATTATAAATATTGAGGAAATTACTGCGCAATTTTTTTTTAAATACTGCTTTTCACAAATACTCACGTAAATATCGCGGATTTCTTCTAAAATTTTGTGTTCAACATTCGCTAAGGCATCATCTGTTGAAAACCACTGCACTAATTTACCTCTTAAACTAGATTCTTTTGGAAAATTATTATCTGCTTAACCACTGCTTCCCACTGCAAGGACGCTTGAGGTTGTTCCTCAACATCTAAAACATTTTCTTCACCTTCAGTCACAGTTAAATTATGGAAATATATATCAGTTTGCTTTTTTATTGCCGCTTAGTCATTTTTGATTAATATCTTATATTTCTCACCTTGAAATTTTACCAAATATCACTCGCTTATTTACATAGATATGTAAATGCACAGCTGTTGCTAGTGAAAGCAGACTTTCGATAATTTCAATGTTGTGAGCAGGCCATCATGTACAATCGTCAAGTATGTAGTTTGAAGATGTTAACTATGGTACTTATTTTATTTGAAAACGAAGATATTTAATGCGCATAAAAGTAATCAATAACATCTTTAAATAGAATGATTTCGTATGTATTTAGTTAAATTAGCACATCAATTATGCATATATATATAATTGCGTTTGCTTTCAGGTGCTAAAAGTAATCGATAAATACTTGATTTGTCTCACTCTGCATTCGTTTTGCACCGGTGATGAGACAGCCACGAAGCCTATAGTGCGGAACTAGCGCTTTATCTAACTGCCCCCGTTTTTTACTGCAGGGTGTGAAATAAGTCTAAATGTATGTGTTCACCTACGTGGTTTGGTATTGGTGCGGCTGCAATTGCCCTGCAGCAAATCGAATTGGTTCAGAACTAGCGCAGAGTTAGTATAATACGGGACGGTACTGGTTCTCGTTCTATCTCAACTCAATGCTTTCAAGTGTCTTTTTTAACACGGCGATGTCTGCAGAACCTTTGAACCCGCTCTGAACTGGTTCTGTTTTGGAGAGTTCTGAGATGGTTCACATAACAACAGTTCAAAGATAGTTCAAAAACTTCTAGTTCTGGACTATACCAAATCAGGATAATTTCGAACTGGTTCTAAATCGTACGCTATGGGACCAAAATTTTAATAAATAAATAAAATCGTTGTTTTGTGTTAATTTATTTCTTTGCAACAAAACTCTTTCACAACCACGAAATTTAACTTCGGTTACATTTAAGGCACAGTAAAAATATATTCAGAAACTTAAAGAATATTACGAATTAAGAAATACGATAAGTTTTGTATTAGATGTATCATTCTTAGAATACTACAATTTTTCACAAGTTAAAGTGTAAATAAAAAGTTAAATGCATGTAAATTCTCAAACTCTTTGAAGGGTAGTTTTTCATATTCATATTCATAAATTTTCATGAAATAAGAAATACAGTACTTTAAATCGGGACATATTCATATCTTAAAACTTCGAACGAATTCAAAATTCAATGTTGAAAAAAGCAATTCATTTATATGTACATATGTATGTATGTACTTATTTATATCATTCTTAGAATGCTACAATTTTTCAAAAGTTAGGATGTAAATTAACAGATTTAATGCATGCCAATTCAGACTCCTTGAAGTTAAGTTTTTAATATTTTACAGGAAAATTCTTAAATTGTAAGTTATCATAAAATTTCCCTAACTTATGTCTTAAAAATATTATGATTTTATATAATGAAATGAGAAAAATAAAAGGTTCATGCTTATTAACATCAAAAGTGCGTAAGTTTGCGTTAAGAGTAATATTTTGTACATACATATGTATGTGTATGTTTTTTCACAACAATGAGATTGGATCAAATCAATGCAGATTCAAATGTTTTATAGTAATCGTTAGGCATTCCTACTCATATATGGCTAGATTCATTAAGTTGCGTACAAGCGGATGCAGCATTATTTTTAAAATGGCGTTTCTTTTGAATCCTGAACGCGCGGCGCATTTGCTCTTCCGGATGTGTAACGTTTGGTAATTGCGAAATGGCATCTACATATGTACATAGTTAAAAATTACAAACGTTAACCCTCTCAGACACACAAATCAGAGCGTTGAGCTAAAATTCTGAAAATTTGTACTTAGGCTAATATGACAACGCTGAACACGATTCTGTAAAAAAAAATTAAGAAAAATGTTTCTCTTGACCGATAATCCATGTCCCATATATGGGACATTCGTACTCAAAGTACCCAAAATTCTTAACAATATCTACATTATCTTTTATTGATATTCGCACTAAATAGTTTCTTATTTCATTTTTATTTCATTTATAAATAAGATTTTTTATGAATTTACGAATATAAACTTTAATTTGTTGAAAAAAAAAAAATATAGAAAAAGTTCAAAAAGTTCAATGAAGAATATGTACATCTAATACTCGAACATATAATAGTACTATAGGAATAAATCGAAGTTATTTTTCATGAAATGCAAAACAATTGCTTCCTCTTTTCAAACATAAGTAGACGTTGCACTTCTTGCATAGAATGAATGTTTTTTTGTCGCAGTCCCCATTCTTGCAGCGTCCATTATTCTTGGTGTCTACAAAATATGGGATGTGTAGATTGGCGTCTGTTCGTACCTCTTTGGATGGCTGCTGCTGCATTGATCGCTTTCGTTTTGGAGCAGTTGATGGATGCATGTCGTCGTTATTTTCTTCCATTTCAGCATCATTTGCAGAGGTAGATGGTGATATTGTGCTGAGGTTTGAAGGTCTTCCACGTTTAGGTTTTTCTATAACTGGCGGCTGGTGAACTTGTTGAACTTGAAGAAGGGAATTAGCTACCTCTAAGCGAAAATGTAAAGAATCAAGGATGTGTTTGGTTGGAATTAATTTTTTTATGCAGTCAGCTCTGTACTCCATCCATGCTGCTGTTAGAGCCACATCCATGAAGTGCATTATGACACGTAACGTCCACTTTGAAGTTCGAATATTGATTCTATAGTACTGAATCATTTGATCTAACAGATCAACTCCACCCATGGATATGTTATACAGACGCACGACTTCTGGACGAGTAACTTCTATAAATTGAGCTGATTCTTTATCCCATCTTTGAGCTTTATCTTCCAACCCAATTCGAACAAAATTTGATGCAAGATTCACGACTTTATTGTTTTTCCTTTTATGTACTGTTTGGCACAAAATTTCCCTTTAAATGGTATTATCTGTTCATCTACACAGAGGTTTTCTTCTAAAGCTAGTTCTTTTAATCGACGACGAACCTGTTCAATGATGGGACGAACTTTATACAAGCGATCTTTGCAATCTGGCGGGCGAACTGAAATATCAGTCAAATGCAAATGACTTCGCAGTGAAAAAAATCTATTAACAGACAAATTTTCTGTAAAAAATGGAATTCCCCAGCGTCTGTCATAGTACATTCGCACTCGTGGCAATTTAAAGCAGCTCATCATTATATGTTGAGCGAATAGCACTCGAATTTCATCAACTTTACACGGTTTGAAGTTGTTACTTCCTTTTTGTATAGCATATATTCAAATAATTTGGTTCATCTACTCGAAGTAATCTCGTTTTCCATACAATTTCTTTTTGTTTTCGTAAATTGTAGTTCGCCTGTTGATGTGGACGGTTCGGTTTCTTCGAAAAGATCTACCAAGTCAGAAATGTTTACACCCAATTCTTGAAGATCTTGTTGATCAAGGATTGGTATGTCCATGTCCTCAAAAATTACATCTTCATTTTCATCACCTTCGTCTTGACTTGCTCTTTCATTGCGGATAACGATTGAATATTCTGCATTCTGAACACTCTCTACAGCTATTTCAATACCATCCTCATCTTCATCTAAATTTCAATATCAGAAGCAATTTCGAGGGCTTCTAAAATTTCTTCCTCATTTAATGCCCTTCTTTTTGACATTTTTTTAAAAAAAATGATACGAAACTATAACAAAATGAAATTTGTCATATTATTACCGACTTCAAAATTATGTTGATATAAACTCAAAACAGCAACCACTCCGTACGCTTGTCCCTTATAAGGGATTGGACAAAATCTTATCTAAAGACTACCGTAAATAAAAAAAAAGTTGATATTATTCGTCAAATCACTTATTTAATATGCTGTTAATTTATATTGCTGTATATGATATCATTAAACTACGCGATTGCATATCAGTATACTTTTAACAAATTAATGATTACCCAACAGAGCTGCATAAAATTTCTTGAAAGACTTGAGACTCTGCTTTCCATGCGTTCCTTCGATGTTGTATCTAATGATCATCGACTCGTCGAGAATATTTTTAATATGTTTATGAGTGGAAAAATGCAAGAGGTTCCTCATCGTAGAGACCTGTAAAATATTGTTGATTTAAAGTTTGTTGTGTCAATTGGCCACAATTTTGATAGTGATTATATGCTTACATATGTGCTTTGGTTCTCTGGAAAAATTTTGGTATCTACGTTTGCCAAGTCCTCGTCGGTGTGCATTGGAAAGAGATCGCTTATTGGTGCTAATAGGGTTTCCTGTCTAATAAGTTTGCTTATTAAAATTTTATGCTCAGCTAGAGCTCCCATCACTGCTTTATTTTGTGTAAGGTGATTTTCTGAAATGAAAGATGGCATGTATTAGCTTTTATTTTTTTGTTATAGTGTAGTTATTTTTACTTTCTATTTGCTCCAACTTTTCCAGCACAGATGAATTCAAAATTTCTGATTTTTCTACAGAAAAATACGAATAGAATATGTAAGTATATACAAAAAAATTATTAAATGATAAACGAATAGAATTTTATGGTTTTATGGTAATAATGGTTAACTGTATAAAGTACTAACCTTTAAGTTTAATTATTTTTTGTTCTATTGGACCAGAGAGATTTTGTTCTTCTCTATCTTCTATCACATTTTCACCACTTCCATTATCACTTTCAGTGCTTAAATTATTAATATAAACGTCGGCCTGCCTTTTAACTAATCTTCTGAAGTGCCGCTTACTCATTTTAACCAAAATACTCACAATTGTACACAATCGTTTTCCACAAAAATTAAACACTTTACTAGGTATGTGGGCAATCAGCTGTTGCTAGAGAAACTTGATTTTCGATAACAAGATAGCACAAGAACCAAAACTCAAATTTCAACTGTCTCGCTCTGCATCCCTTTTATGGTAGTTCGGAGACAATCACAAAATGGGGTAGTGCCAAACTATCGCTTTGCCAGACTGTCTCTAAATTTTGCTGCAGGGTGGTTGTTTGTTTGGTCTGCGTTCGTATTTGTTTGTTAAGCAGATTTCACAATCTTGTGTTTCTTTTTTACACATTTGGCGTAAAGTTGGCCAAAAATATGTAGTATAGTATTTCTTGTGCGTTATTTTTATAATTTCTATGTGCACGTCTGTGTGTTTGTATTACGATTTCTTTCTGTCTGTCTATGTCTTCTGTAATTTTCTGAGCTAAAACGATCAGGGAAAGGTTGGTTTGGAAAGGTTGTATAGCAGTTCGGGTGGTTGCAAAATTCTTAAACGTTTTCCATGAATGTCCATGCCCTTTTCCTCCAGGATCTGTACTGGTTGTTGTCTCCGCTGAAACATGGTATGGCTTCAAAGGTTTTTAAATTTATTAGGTTTCCATTTGTTATTTTCGGTGTAAATTCTACATGTTGGTCTGCTGTAGTGACTGTCTGGGAAGGCTGTTGGGCTTCTAGTGTATTAACTTTTAGTTGCGTATTGTGTAGAGCCTGTGTGAGTAGTTCTACCTGTGCTCGTAGAGTTGCGATGCCCTGAGTCATTGTATTGTCGAGCGCCAGGGCTTCGCTGGGCTCGCTGCTGTTGTTGATGCTGTGTTGTTGTCTCTGCTGTAGTGTCGGGTGACGCACACCGGTGCATTTAGAAACTAACGCCGGTTACTTGCTGCTCTTTTTATCAGGAGCAATCCAAAAGCTATTTGCTTAAAATGCAGGAAAACTAGTAAGAAAACTACTTGTCGGTTTTAAGTCGCGCCAATGAATGGCGTTCTTTATTTTTTCACTTAAGAACTAAAGTTAGCTGCGGTTACCCTCTAGTACTAAATGTAATATATCTTATATGTAGGGTTGTACTTTATAATGCTAGTACTAGATTACTTTAAGTAGGGTTGCAATTTGTATTTTGTTTCCATTACAGTATCGTCCTGTGGTATTGGGCGCAGATAATTGAAAATTTGTTTGCGTTTAGTGCGTGAGTCCAGGGTGAAGGACTCTCTTTGAAGTCAGGAATCTTTTGTTTCAGTTTTCGCTTTGTTTTTATGCTTTTCTTCAAAGCTGTCGAATTTTTATTTTATTACCATGTATTTCAAGGGTATTTGGCTGCAGTCAAGAGTTAGACCGGCTTGAGCCCCCAGTTAATATCGTTATACGATATGAATTAAAAAAATATTATATTTTGCTACGCCGAAATGCGTGCGCTTTATTGTTATTCTTAAAACTGATTTACATTTGAATCCTTAGTTCTATTTATACTGTTGAAATGCGGCGGTGGTTATCGCAGTGGAAAATTCTATTGCTAGTTGTTTACTAGTCTTTATCTGTTGTTCAGCTTGTTTACTAGTATTTGTCCTTTGTTTAGTTTGTTTACTAGTACTTATCTATTGTTTCGTGTTTATCTTTATTTTCTTGTGGGAAATTCCGTTTGGGTCGCTGCCTGATACCGGTTGCATCGATAACGCATTCGCTGCATGTTAGAACGTGTGACGTCATTAACTCGACCGAGTGATATGGTAAAAATACCGTAGTCCTATCTACTATAAAGAACAACTATGTTCACTTGTTTACCAAGTAAACAAGGAGCAACAAAACCTATTGTACACAAAAAGACTATTTTCCGCACTGATAAAACACGTCCGTTCGCAACAAATGCTCAACTGCAAGTGTGCAACGAGGGATTGGAGATGTTTCGAGATGTGCGATTTATTAGTCACCACGCAAACTCGCTGCAACAAAATGCCTCTCTCTTGCACTTCAGCCACCGCCGTACAAGAATTCTTCTCGTTCAATAAAATCGTGGATTTAAAAGATGATTGATTATTCTTTCTTCTAATATGCATTTCTGTTTTAAATTATTGTCCATTTTTTTATAATCAATAAGCAAAAAGACAATTTTCAAAAGTTGCAATTTTTTATAAAATTTTGTTTATTAAAAAAAAATATACATATATATGTACATATATGTAATGCCTGAAAGATAATTCATTAATATTTCTTATAACATTCATTTCTAATTGAAATTATTAAATATTTTTGAAAATTATTGAGAAATCAAAACTTTGCTTGCAACTTTATAAAACAGCATACAGTACGGCGAATTAAACTCGCGGTGTGTACTTGTGAATTCCAACTCCAAATTGAGTCTGACTTTATTTAATAATTCAATTCTTATTCGAACCTAAGCTGCTGTCGGTTGTTGTCGCTGCTGCTGCAATTCCACGAAGCTGTTTTACTTTATTTTATTTGCAAAATGTATTTGGAGTGTTGATTGTAAATGTGAGACATTTATGCTGATGCATCCGATGTCACATCATCTGAATGGTTGATACCGTCGATTGACTACTAGAGAGCTTGCTGATATTGTTGGAATTTAAAATGGGTCAGACAACACCATTTTAAAAGATGTTTTGTGCCTGAAAAGAGTCAAATCGTGATTAGAGCCAAAAACACTAAATTTTTTCGAAAACAGCGAACGATCATCGTACCAAAGGAGAGCCGAGACCGAAAAAATCACGCCAAAGTCGCTCAAAAATCCAGGTCATCAATCAGAATATTATTTGAGTGCTATGCGTCGTTTGCTTGAAGCTATTCGCTTTAACCCTAGACAGCTAACCTTCAGTAGCCCCCTATAAACCCTAACCATTCGTCGATTCGACGAGCATTGTTAAAGTGTCTTTATTTCATGCATTTAAACAATCTTTAATTATTTTAATTGCAAATATATGTATTTCAGGAACTATTGTACAAAATGAAACAATTATTTTATATTCTATTTCAAATTGTATCGTTGAACACATCTTTAATTAAGGCACTAGTTTTAATAAGATCCGAGAAGACAACATATTTATAAAAAAAACTTAAAATAGAGAAACACATAACAGCCATTTCTTCTTTGGCGTTCTTTAATAAAAACACTATAAATATTTTGAATAAGATATAAAAACTAATTTTTTAAAGAGCATTTTATGCAAGAATCAACTTTATGCTCACCACAAATTGCAGTGTTACATTTTGCGCATACCGACTTTCTCATGCGCCTTTTTTTATAGGAACATAGACCGCAAGCTTTCCTTTTATTACTAGTTGGTGCCTCTGCTGGTTGAAGGTCATTGGTGGCTGATGGTTGGCTTTGACCTTGATTTTCATCATTATTGGGAAATAATATCTCTGTTATTTTGTTTTTGGTGTGGGTCGGCATGGTACGAATTTCCAGTCGGATTTTCAGCCAAGGTTCTACAAGTTGCGAATGCAGCTTCTTCATAAAATCACGCCTAGGCAGTATTTTTATACCCTGTACCGAGACATTGTGACAATAAAGTATGTAGCTGTTGATGCATGCTATATTCATCATTCCATAGAAAACGCACATTGGCCATCGATTGGTTTTTCTGCTGCATGACATTACAGAGCACATTTGATCAAATGTATCAACGCCACCTTTTGTAGAATTGTAGAACTCTATCATGCGTGGTTTTTTATTATCTGGATTAACTGAGGCTTCCTCATCACAAGAGGAAAGCATGTAAACCATTTTTGATGGTTTAGGTTTGAAGGAAAGAAGTGTAAGGGGTCCATCATACACGAACATCGATGTATTCACCTTTCTGGATGTATTGACTTCGGTGGTTTGATTATTCCTCTTACTCCTTTTCTTGTTCTTCATTTCTTCTGGAATTTCCCTTTTATTAGAACGTAATGTTCCTACAATTGTCAGCTTATAAGGCTGCTGAAGTAATTGCTTTGCTAGTGGTATTGAGGTAAACCAATTGTCCATGGTAACGTTTCTGTTCGTGCCGTGAATACTACGAGTAAGTTCCTTTACGAAGTACTCTCCCAAAGGCATCCCTCCTGTATTGGTTCCTTTTCCGAGATATGGTATACAGTCGACCATATACCTTGTGCCACATCACACATCATTTCTAACTTGACCCCATACTTGGCGGGTTTATTTGGTATATACATTCTGAACTTGCACCTGCCGCGGAAAGCCAGTAGCTGCTCATCAACAGTAACATTTGTTCCGGGAACGTAGTTTTGGCGGCACTGGACAATAAGCATTTCCCATATATCTCTTATGGGGGTAAAAGGATCGTTTTTTTGCCGTTGTAAGCGAACTGCTCTATCATCAAAACGTAGACATAGAAGAAGGAATTCGCACCTGTCTTTGCTCATACAAGATACATATCTTGTACCACAATACTCTGAATTGAACAATTCATCAAGGGTCAGATGGTTGTCTTTCAATGCTGCAGTTAACACCATAATTCCCAACAGGGCTCTGATCTCCTCTTTGCAAGTGTTTTTTTGCGTAGATGATATTGACCCATAGTTCTGTCTTTTCATCTCAATCTCTAAGTTTGTCCATTTTAAAATCTCGTCTACTATCTGATTTGTTATGAATTGTTCAAATAACATTAGCGGGTCGACAATATCCTTTACTGCGCGAGTTGGCCCCCTGACTCCACGTACTATATTTATTGCTGCTGTTCTACTCGAAGTTCGCCCTTTGCGCGTAGCCCAAACATGACGGGACCGACTGCGGATAGTGCTGCTTGAGAATGCCAAGATACTAGGATCGTTACCTGAGCTTACTTCGTTTGAAGCAGAAGGTGTTGCAAGTCCCGGCACATCATCCATCAAAGCACCAGAAACCCCCTTATGAACGTCTTCATCGTCCGAAAGTAATGATGACTCTTCTGACTGATTATCACTTTCAACATTATCCACAAATAAAGTGTCTTCAGTTTCGCTATCGGATAATTCCTCCAATGCCCCGTCATCGTCCTCGTCCATTAACAAACGCATTATACTTTCCTCACACAGCAATCGCCTTGAAGACATGATTAAAACTGTAAAAAATAAAAAACATATATTACATTAAATCCCTAACCATTCGTCGAAACGACGAGCATTATCGTAATATCTTGAAAAATATCGTACTTACCCACCAAACACGTGTGCCTCTCAGAAAAGCTCAGCGAACACTGAGTTGATAAGCAACGTTGGGATGATCAAACCTCGCGGGCAAGAGAGGCAACGAATATTCTTTCTCGTACTCGTCGAATCGACGAAGGTTAGCTGTCTAGGGTTAAGAAGGCCGTATTTGTGGAAAGACAACTCTTGGGTTTTGCACCATCGCACACCGCACTCGTTCTTCCTGACCATTTCGCCAAAAACTCAACGCATATCTTTCCACAACCACCGTATTCGCCTGATTTGGTTCCGTGTGACTTCTGGCTGTTCAGCAAACTCAAAAGACCATTTCGGGGACACCGATTTGATTTGATTGAAGATATGCTACATAAGTAGTTTAGTAAGTAAATTTGTGTTTAGTTATTGTCGTTGCCTTAAATATGCAGGGACATTTGGTGAATCAGACATGCCAGAATGGTGAAGGCAGGAAGTTTATTTTGTTTTGATTTGAAATAAAGCAATTAGTTTTGAGTCAATGTCTTAAGACATGGTACATTAAAAATTGTAAAATAAAAGACCTGTATTTTGGAATGACAAAGTTGTAAATTTGGAAACATACATACATACGTACATATGTATGGGGCATTGTGTTATAAAAGACGGGGAAAGGTCGGATCTTGTTTTAATTGGAGCAGAGCTTGGGCATGCCGCTTTCTGCAAACAGTTATGGTAAGCGCGTTCCGACCACTTTTTTGCATTCTTGAAGGCATACCTCGTGAGTCTTTCCAGAATTTTGTGACCAGGAGCAATGCTTCCTGAGTATCCGTTGTAGTATGATACGTCTTGCACTTCTTGCATTCAATATAATTAACTTTTTCAGGCAAAATGTAGAAACGCTTACATTTTATTTACATTTAGTATTATCAAGCTCGTCAAATTTGATATAAATTAAACGATATTTTTACAGTTTTAGAAATTCGATTTATTTCCGCACCTGTTGCGGTTGATTAGGAACGAGTTTTCTAACTGACTTTACAATAGTTGTTTAGCCTACTCCTAACCCACGGCGTCGCGCTGCGCTGCTGTTGTTATGCTTGCGTACCAACCGTGTGAGTGCAATTCAGCTGACGTTGCGGCTCGTGTGGAATATTTGATGTGGATGAACTGAGTGAAGGTTAAGTCAACCGGATGTGCTGCTGACAATAATATGATGGTGACTTATATGTATCTATTTTGACGGTTAATAGACCACAACAAACCACAAAATATACCCCAGAGTTGCATTTTCTTTAATGCTGCTAGCTGTTTATTGTGCCTTGAGTTCCCATTATCTTTGGCACAGTTTTATTAGATATTTCTTAGTTTTGTTTTCAAAATAACCCAATATCGTTCTATCGGCCGATGGTGGGTTGATGTTCTTTGCAATAAAATTTATATTATTTCTTTGATATCAATCTGTCACCGCAGCAGAGTAGTGGCATGTCGCTAAGTCAAAAGATTGTTCTAAAGCCAAACAATTTTTCTATTTCTTTGCCGACCTCTTTTTCAAACACTGGTTAAGGTATAAATTACCATTCATTGACCTTCCCACTACGTACGGCATAGAACGTTTACTACACTGGCAAATCGCTTGCCAAACCATAACTTGTATACAACTTAAAATCGTATATTTTTTCACTCTTAACCCTCTAATGCATGAATTTTATTTTGAGCTGATAAATTTATAGGTGATTAGTTTTTTGTCATAAAACATAATTTTGATGTACAAAATTAAATTTTATGGTTAACCTTTCCTTTGTAGGCTATAATATATGTGTAAATTAGGGATTTTGTGATTAAAACGCAAGGTTATACATTAGCAATCGAACACGGAAACTTTGAAATGAGGACTGAAGTTTTAAATTTGTTCCTTCCATTAAGCAAGCTAATGCCGCACATTAATGGTTAATTTAGAAAATTGTATAAAACATTGTATTTTGAAAAGAATGTTAATATTTTTTCCTCCAACGCCTCTGTATTTGAGGTTCATTTTTGCAGGATGTTTCTGCGCGAACTGTTTTGGGACCAGTGATTCTTGCATAAAGCTAACCGGGCTGCCGGTATCAAATAAAGAGAAAACTGTTTCAGGTATTGATTCTCTATCTGTCTTAAACGTAATATTCACTAAGTTGAATGCGTTGACGTCATCTGGCTCGTAATTGAGATCACCTGACACAGCTCCAACAACGTTGCGTGGCTTTAGTAATTTTGCTGGATTGGGACATGCGCGGTGGTCGTGACCCATACGCCAACAGCGGAAGCAGGAACCTTTTGGCCGCAGTGGGTATGGACAATTCGATGATGAAGTCAATAATTTCGGTTTCATTTAAATTTGCACGTTTTGCCAATGCCTGCATGGTTTCCACATAACTATGTAAAGATTCGTGTTTTTTGTCCCAGCGCCGCTGTGCCAGAATTTTATAAATTTCCTGCCGGGTAATATGTATCCCGAATTCAAGTTCCAGCGCTTTATTTGAAATCCGTGTAGCACAGAGCTGTTGTTGTTGTTAGAAAAATACGGAGGGCTAGTAGCTTGAAGCGTTCGTCAGCGCCAGATGATTCCATCACTTCTTCGAAGTCATGAAGAAAATGTTAGACGGTGATGGTCACGTCGTCACCGCTAAATTTTGGAATTGCATGTTCTACTTCGGAAAAGTCTAGTCGACGTTATTGAGTTGAAGAGGCGCTTCGTTGCATTTTTCAATTTCTTTCATCAGCTTCAACATTTCTACGCGTTTGCGTAGAGCTGCTAGTCCTTCGTATAGCTGAAGTTGTGTTTGCTTACCTATGTCAGCGTTTTGTATTACATTCATTCCGGCGGAAGCGGCTTTAATAGCGTGAACGGCAGTAGCAGAGTTAGTAGCGGCTGAGTTGGTAGCGGCAGAATTGGTAACGGCAGAAATGGTAACGGTAGAATTGGTAGCGGCAGCATTGGTGGCGGCGGAATTGGTAGCAGCATAATTGGAGGTTCCGGCGGTGTTCACGAAAGTGGCAATGTCGGCGGTGTCTACTAGGGTGTTGGTTTCCGTGACGTTGCTTAAAGCGGCAGTAGTGGTTGCAAAATTTTCACTATCATCGGCTACGTTGATTGTGTCAGATTTTCAGTCACATTGGTGCTGAATGCGCAGTTGTCCATAAGGCCTTCATCCAGCGATCCTGCTTGGGAACTATCCCCGGCACCAATAATGTTGTCCAATAAACGGCGTAGCTGAGAAATTGTGGCTGTGGATGGAAAATCCACATGCATTTCTCTAAGTGAATTTGCAATTGCAGATTTATCAGTCATCGTGATTGTTTTTAAATTAAATATGCTCTTAGCTTGATGCTACTCTACCCGTCCAGAAATTGTCGATTTATATAACTTGAATAAGAACACGGCCGGTTGTCTCGGTAACTAAAAAGGAAGTGGCCTTCATCTTTTCTTTTTATCACATTCTCTTATTCTACACGGTTGCATTTACATAATAATGCAGGGATGTTTTAAATACAGAGATGTGATATTCGTCTAGATAGAAGCAGTGTTGTATTAGCTGCAGTTGATTAGTTTTTGGTTTCGGGTTCATACGCATAAATCCACGATTCATCGCCTATGACGATGTAGTAGACACCTTTGGAAGCACCGTCGTCGAATTTTCCAATCATTTCTCGGCACCAATTGACGCGAGTCTTTTTTTGAGCGTCTGTCAATTTATGTGGAATACAACGCGCACACAGCTTACGCACACCTACGTATGTATGTATATGTTCATGAAACATGTTATGAATGCTAGTCGCCGAAGTTGAATGAAGTGATTCGAAACACTTTTGTTGAGTTAGCCCCTTTCGGAAGTCGTAAAAAATCATGGCACGAAAATTTTTTACGAGATAATTTCATTTTTTCAATGAATTGAATTTTTCAACTTGACAAAAAACAATGTTTAATGCGAATTGACAGAAGTTAACTGAAGAGACTTATGCTAAAAAATTTCAAACTTTTCGAATGTCATGTCGGTTTGCATCTGGCAATACTAGTAGTACCATTTTCTAAATACATGTCGTCATAGTCTTCATTTCATTTCATTTATTTATTTTATTAGGTGAATAATCTTAAACGTTCCTATTTCAAACTTGCAGTTTTGTCGGTCCTGAGTCTATTGTAACGAGTTGGGATGAGGAGTAGTCCAATATCTGGACATTTGCAGTAATCGCTGTTATTAAGGCAATCAATCTAAAAATTTGATAATAAAAAAAAATACAATAATGTTGTAAAATTCATTATTCCATTATTTTCATTATTATGCATTGACTAATTCAATTTAACAATTCTTATTAAACTTTTTAATTTTCATTATTTTATTTATTTTGAAACACTATTAATTTCTTGAAATATAAAGTATCGATCTTTTAAGATTTATTTGTATCTCCCCCAATTACAATGTTCTTCGTTTTCTTGCTTTTCCGGAAGTGTTTGGCCATCATCATCGGTTGCCAACGGTTATTCTACAACTATTTTCTAATTATAGGGTTGCCCTCATAATAAGCTTACTCTAGGTTTACACTCAGAAGTACTTGGCTAGGCTTACTAGGTTTACAATTTATTTATTATTTTATTGCTTTTTTTTTGTTTCCACCTTATTATTTTTTTTTTGCTCTTTTTGTAAGAATATATATTCCTGATTTTACTTTCAAAAAGAAAAAAATATATAAAAAATAAAAAATGTATTAAGGAATTTATCAAAAAAATTTTATTTATGAACGAAAATATTTTTTTGATTTTACTTTCTACATGAAACATTTTTTGTAAATATTTTTTTTTTTATAATTTCTTGTTTTTTATTAGGCTTTTATGAACGACTTTAACAGACTCTGTTAGGATTGTTGATGATTTTTTTTCTTTAACTACATATTTCTTGTTTGTAACGGGGTGTCAGTTTTTCACCGTATTGTTTGTTAATTTTTGTGTAAATGGTCTGCACAGGGTTTTCTATTCTTGTTAGGGGTATTCTAAGCATTTTTCTTGCTTAAATTTTAATTTCTGTATGTTATTTTTCCTAGCTTCTTCATAACGTTAAGGATTAATGTAAACCTTACGTCCGAAAAAATTTTTATTGGTTTTTCTCCAGTTGTAGAGTGGATTGAAAATTTGTTTTCATAAACGGCTCTGAGGGTTGAATTAAGCGTTCAACTTGTCCATTTGCTGTGCTAGTGTGTGGTGGTGTCTTGTAAATTTTAATCCGTAGTTGATCTTCTAGCATGAAGATTATTGAGTGGGAGTTAAGCGATTTTTCATTATCAATTATTATAGATTGTGGTATTCCAAACGTAAATAGTATTTGTCTGAGGGGTTCAAGTATGTCTTCTGTTGATCTAGATTTAATTACTTTCGCCTGAGTGTATTTCGAGTATTTGTCTATGGCTGTTAGTACTAATTTCTTTTCAGCTATGAATATATTTACATATATGAAATATTTGTCCTAGAAATTCGGGTATTGGTATTTGGTTTTCGTTCGTTCTAATTATATTTTGGATAATATTCCTTCCGTCTGTATTTAGAATTTGCGACACTACATCTCTTATGAGATTAGCTGAGTTAGGTGAAGGATGTAGGGCCGGGCAGGATTTGGGTCGGGGTTTGGATGGTGTTTCCCTAACACCGGTGGTCGTACAAGATTATAAAAGAATTGCCGTATTATTAAAAAAAAAAATATTTTTTATTTTACTTCTTCCTTTAAAAAATATATTTTTTTTATATTTATTCTTTAAGAAAAATTATTTTCAAACTATCAGTGCTTACAGTAAAAAATTCTTACTAATTAGAATTTAATTGTACCTTTGTTTTTTTTTCACAATTCGAAGAAGTTTTTTCTTTAATTTTTCTTTAGAGCTTAATGTTGTTCGTCTCACATGACATTCGTTCAATCTAACAATTTTAATATATTGCTTTCTTTTTAGAAATATTTCGCAATTTATAATTTCTTCCTTTATAAAAATTACTTCGAATCGATTTTACAATTTAATACTTAAATTTAATTTTCGTCACTTACATAGCTAGATGAGTCTTCATCCCACGTTTGCTTGGTCCCGAGGGATTGCACCTTTTCCTTGTTGTACTCGGGTTTCCTAGGACACTGGGCTCGATGATGTCCGGTGCAGGTCGTCCTTTATCCGTTTGTTTTTTTGTGGCACTTGGTTTTAATAAATTTCTTTTATCGTTAATGTCCATTGTTTAGTGGCACAATTATTTATTAGTTCCTTTACTTAACTTAGTTCTTATTATTGTTACAGATTTTGTTTTACTGACACTTTCTTTTATTTTAGTGGCACTTTCTTTTAATAAATTTTTATTATTGTTAACGTCTGTTGCTTGGTGGCACAATTATTATTATTTTAATGGCACTTATTTATTAGTTCGTTTATGTTTGAGGGGGATTTTACTTACGCGCAGCGAGGATATCGAAATAACTACAAGAACACGTCTTTGCTTCATGCAACCAACAAGCAAGTGATGCTGACGCTACAGAAGCTTGCCAGTTTACAGTGGTGCCATATGTTGATGTTGCTTTCAATAATTCATTTATACTTTTGACATTTTACTTTAATTGGTCTTTATTATAGTTACAGATTTCCTTTAGTGGCAGTTTACTTTAATAAATTCTTATTATTGTTAATGTCTATTTAAGTTTCTTTTAGTGGCACTTTTAAAAATTGTTCCAGTTTAATTTTGGACAAAGCGTTCCTCTTATTTAGTGGTACTTATAGTGGCACTTCGAAATTTTTCCACGGGATGTTCTTAACTGTCGGGCGCCAATTATGGATTTTGAGATTAAAACGCAAGGTTATACGTTAGCAATCGAACTCGGACTCTTTGAAATGAAGACTGAAGTTTTAAATTTGTTCTTTCAATTAAGCAAGCTAATGCCTTACATTAATGGCATTGGTAAATAGTTTATTTTCACTCCTTTCGGACTTTCTTTTGGCGACAAAGGGGATGGTCTGCCAACCTCTTAGAAATTAGCTAGAAATTATTTCCTTTAAAAGTTTCCATAATAACAGACATTGCCCTTTCGACATGGGGCAAGACGGACTTAGTCCTAAAAAATTAAAGTCATCTTGGGCGTATTCGTTATTTTTAGGTTCTTCGTCTTGGTAATAATCGTCATACCCATTGTCACTCCAATATTCACCTTCTGGTTCGTACTGATCCTGGGTGAGATTGTTGATGCGCTGTACCTTTTGTATTGGCTGTTGATCACTACCATGCTGCCGCCCGTTGTCTGTTATCAGGACGAATTAGCTTAGGGTAAGCTCCTTGATTACGATACCTCTCGTCACTTCCATTGAATTGCTGGGGTTTGTTCTGTCTGAATCGGAAGTATGATGGGTCTATGTCCAACGGTACTGGAGTTTGCTGGGTTCGAGGTTGTCCTCGTAGGTCTTGAGTTACTCTGCGGTATTGGGCTGGTGAATAATAATAAGGATCTGAGTTAGGGAGTGTCTGCCTGTTAAAGGAGCTTGCAAACATCGACCTAGCTTAGTTTGCTGACAGCTCCTGAGCTAGGGCAAGTGCTGAAGGAAGCAGGTCTGGAGGAGACGCGAAGCGCATCATCCCGATATTTTTTATTAAGTGATTCTATCAAAGTGGGGTTCTGACCGTGGGTCATTATCGTTTTACCGTTCCACTGCATCATAGAACGCCACCACTCATGCATTTCCTTGCTAAGGGTTGACAGTGCTTGTTCAATTAAATATATAGGTCTCTTTTTACTAGGTCCAAGGATTCGTCACAATTAATGTTGGGCTGAATGGTTACTTGTTCGTAATTCGAACCGGTGTTTCAATCCTTGCTAACCTACTTGTCACTTCGTCAACTCGAGACTGAAATTCCCGCTGGGAATGCTCGGTTGCGGTACGAATGGCTTTTCTTAAACAAAATTTTCGTATGTTCACGTTTTTATTTCGCTTTTCTTATGCACTTTTTAGCACGCGTTATTTCTGTTCGCACGTCAGACCGCTTTCAAAAATCTGTTCAACTGGAATGTTGTTGGGCTGCGGGTTGCCGTTTAGCGACAAAGGACCATGTTCATTTAATGAGGAATTTATGAGGTGAGCGCAGGGTGCGCTAGATATTTACTTTGTCCCTTTTAAATAAAAGCGGAGTTTTAAATTTAAAAGTATACAGAAGGGGGTTGTTTATTTTAATTCAATTAATTGATCTACACAAGTGTGTGATAATCTAAATTCAGATGCCTGAGTGGCGGAAAATTCAAGGTTAGGCGATGTGCGTGCGGCGGCGGTTAAAACACAAGTATCCTTACTTTAAGCCTGCGGGTACGGGTCACCCCGTGGGACCGCTTACATACATACATATATATAAAATCTGGTCATGCTATTTTCATTCACAATAAAACGCAAAAAATTAGTGTTGCCAATTGTTTCAGAAAATTGCTTGCTCCCAAACAAACCATGAATTGTCACACCGAGCATGCTGTTCATTTCAGTGTCGGTCCATATATCCGTAGTCAAACACATATTCGGAATTTCTGACAGCTTCGTTTTGAAATGTTCAGCTTCAAATTCGTAGGTTTTTTCCATATATGCTTTGATAGTATTTCTACATGGTACTGCATAGAGTGGAAAATTTAATTTCATAAATTTTCTGAACCCTTTACCTGCAATAAATTTTGATGAGTCAATCAATCGCTGCCAGGGCACTTTTAACTTACCTTCGACATGTGAAAATGGCAAATTGTCAGTAACAATCATTTCCATTATTGATTGTGTAAATGTTTGATGCTTGGAACCACCTGGTGCATAAAGGTGGAGGTCCAATGGCAGCTGACTTTGCTTACCTTGCTTGCTTTTACTTGCTTTGCTTGACTTTGAAAGCTTCCATGGCCAAATGGGGGCTTTAAAAGCTGTCAAAGTTATTGATTGACGTTTACAAAATCTTGACTAGAAGTGCTGAAAAAGTGTTAAGAAAGCTTGTATTGTTTTACATAATTTTATTAAGCTTTCGACTTCAAATAACGTAGCAAGGGATTTCGTTGATCGCTACGAAGGGGAAACTACCATCGCTGGTGCATGGCGTAATGAGGTGATTCCATTACCATCACTAAGTAGGGTCTCATCAAACCGATGTAGTTCAAATAGCTACGATTTAAGAAATACTTTGAAAACATATATTTTCAACAATAAAATTTAATACATAAACTTTATATTCAATCATTTCCACTCTTTTATTTAATTTGTTTATTGTTGAGGTACATAAGTATTCCAGGTAAGACCTAAATATTCAGTCTTTTATATTAATTCTACGTTATATGTGCATGCACATGGTACATATTTATTTACATTCGTTTTTTTAAGGTACATAGGTGTGGCATATTTAAAAAATACTCATTAAACTCAAGTACATATACTTGAATTCATTCAAAAATTGGTTTTTACAATTTCTTAAATTGACCATGGACAAACAAAAGTACGTCCATTTTAAAATCCAGTCGCCTCTCTTCTGGCACCTTGTCAAAGACTTCGCCAATCGCACCCAAAAAATGGTCGTCCGTCTTTGTTTTTTGTGTCTCCAAAAATGTGCTCACATCGCTGGCTAGATCGTTTAAGGCGGCATTATCATCGGCTTTTTTTTCTGCCGCTTAGCCGGGGTTGGTGCAATGGCTTCCGGCTCGGTTATTTCTATGGCTCCACTGTCGCTAATTGCGAACCCAAACGAAGCGTCGAGAGTGTCGTGCTGCTCGTTCCAAACGTCTGGCGTTACTAAAGTTATATTTGTGGTCGTCCTGGAAGTATGTGCATATAAATTAGAATTGCAAACCATAGCTGGGGGATAAAGATTATTAATCGGAATGATTATTAATAAGTTAATTTTCCTTGTTACACCAAAATAACTGATAACTGGCATCAAAGTACGCCCAGCCTCGCTTATGGGTCGCAGCACTACCGCTTGGCTGATGTTGCACCTTTAGCTCAATCCCGTACCGGTCCCTTAGCGATTTCCATCGCTTTCGGCAGTTTTCCTCTATGGAGGAAAGGTAAAAATGTAGCGGTTAAAACATTTATAATAAACAAATAAATGAAATTAATGTAGGTAAACTACCGCCTGATAACTAAAAAGCACTATACTAACCACACTCTCCAACAACAGCAGCTATATTCCGCCAAGCTAAATCCTTCTTCACTCGATCGCGGTAGTACAGCTCTCTCTTGTCCCACAAGCAGGTGTGCTTTTCTATTTCGCCAATCAATACTTCCTCAAACATTTTGGGGAATTGCGGGGACGGGAAACTACTTATTTTCACAAAAACTGTTGGAAAATGTTTAATTATTTATAAATAATGTTTAAATAATATGTATATTACCAAAAATAGGCTGGAATACTGCAAAATCGACACCAAAAGAAAATACCAATCGCCGCGAGAAAATCGAAGTGTCAAATGTCAAACGCGCTGGGAGAAATCGAAATGTCAAAAAGAACATGGGGCTATTCACAACTTTGAAGCACTTTATGCGCTTGAAGCAAAGTTGCCACTAGGCCAACTTTCATACATTTTCTTACATTTCTAATTGTTTTTGACAGTTGTGCAAGCAAGGTAAGCAAAGTAAGCTACCATTGGGCCTCCACCTTAACTTTGCACATTTGACAAACAGGTCTTTAGAACTGGCTGCCTTAAACTTGACGTACCATTTTAGCTGGTACTGGCTGATTCTACGGTGCCTGATGTTGTTTGCTGACGGGTGGTTGCTTTTTCGGCGTTTCTATATTCACCATTGTCAACGTTTTTGAACTGTGCCTAGTAAATATTTAACACAAATTAAACTAATGAAATGCTGGAAACTCTTCGACATACCTTGAGATTTTCGGCGTCCTTTGGATGTTTCAGTTGTAAATGCTGAAACATATTTGACGTGTTTTTTGAGCACTTCAACAGTTTGCCACACAAGCCACATTTGACTGTTGCATTGCTCTCCTTCGTGAAATGTTTTCATAATTCACTCTTTGGTGGAGCCATGATTCCACTAATTATTAAATTAAATACATTTTTGGATTTCAAAACGTATTAATTGTTAACGGAGAAATCACGAAAAAAATTTGCACGTGTTGTACGTAGGTATGGGCAGATACTTCTGACAAGTAAGCAATACCATACTTATTAAAGCGATGGCTGTATACCGATTAAAAAAAATTTTCTCTTCATGCTTAAAAAACCTATAAAAATTTCGGTTATTTTCAGATTAATCGGTTAATCTTTCGATTAATTGAAACGAAAGTTTCGATACAATTAAATCGTTAATTGAAAGAAATTAACCGATTAATACTAATCATATGATTAATCGTGCCATCACTACTCACATGACATTCGTTCAATCTAACAATTTTAGTACATTGCTTTCTTTTTAGAAATATTTCGCAATTTATAATTTCTTCCTTTTTAAAAATTACTTCGAATCGATTTTACAATTTAATACTTAAATTTAATTTTCGTCACTTACATAGCTAGATTAGTCTTCATCCCAAGTCTGCTTGGTCCCGAGGGATTGCACCTTTTCCTTGTTGTACTCGGGTTTCCTAGGACACTGGGCTCGATGATGTCCGGTGCAGGTCGTCCTTTATCCGTTTGTTTTTTTGTGGCACTTGGTTTTAATAAATTTCTTTTATCGTTAATGTCCATTGTTTAGTGGCACAATTATTTATTAGTTCCTTTACTTAACTTAGTTCTTATTATTGTTACAGATTTTGTTTTACTGACACTTTCTTTTATTTTAGTGGCACTTTCTTTTAATAAATTTTTATTATTGTTAACGTCTGTTGCTTGGTGGCACAATTATTATTATTTTAACGGCACTTATTTATTAGTTCGTTTATGTTTGAGGGGGATTTTACTTACGCGCAGCGAGGATATCGAAATAACTACAAGAACACGTCTTTGCTTCATGCAACCAACAAGCATTCAAGTGGTGATGCTGACGCTACAGAAGCTTGCCAGTTTACAGTGGTGCCATATGTTGATGTTGCTTTCAATAATTCATTTATACTTTTGACATTTTACTTTAATTGGTCTTTATTATAGTTACAGATTTCCTTTAGTGGCAGTTTACTTTAATAAATTCTTATTATTGTTAATGTCTATTTAAGTTTCTTTTAGTGGCACTTTTAAAAATTGTTCCAGTTTAATTTTGGACAAAGCGTTCCTCTTATTTAGTGGTACTTATAGTGGCACTTCGAAATTTTTCCACGGGATGTTCTTAACTGTCGGGCGCCAATTATGGATTTTGAGATTAAAACGCAAGGTTATACGTTAGCAATCGAACTCGGACTCTTTGAAATGAAGACTGAAGTTTTAAATTTGTTCTTTCAATTAAGCAAGCTAATGCCTTACATTAATGGCATTGGTAAATAGTTTATTTTCACTCCTTTCGGACTTTCTTTTGGCGACAAAGGGGATGGTCTGCCAACCTCTTAGAAATTAGCTAGAAATTATTTCCTTTAAAAGTTTCCATAATAACAGTCATTGCCCTTTCGACTTGGGGCAAGACGGACTTAGTCCTAAAAAATTAACGACATCTTGGGCGTATTCGTTATTTTTAGGTTCTTCGTCTTGGTAATAATCGTCATACCCATTGTCACTCCAATATTCACCTTCTGGTTCGTACTGATCCTGGGTGAGATTGTTGATGCGCTGTACCTTTTGTATTGGCTGTTGATCACTACCATGCTGCCGCCCGTTGTCTGTTATCAGGACGAATTAGCTTAGGGTAAGCTCCTTGATGCATTTCCTTGCGAAGGGTTGACAGTGCTTGTTCAATTAAATATATAGGTCTCTTTTTACTAGGTCCAAGGATTCGTCACAATTAATGTTGGGCTGAATGGTTACTGGTTCGTAATTCGAACCGCCGGTGTTTCAATCCTTGCTAACCTACTTGTCACTTCGTCAACTCGAGACTGAAATTCCCGCTGGGAATGCTCGGTTGCGGTACGAATGGCTTTTCTTAAACAAAATTTTCGTATGTTCACGTTTTTATTTCGCTTTTCTTATGCACTTTTTAGCACGCGTTATTTCTGTTCGCACGTCAGACCGCTTTCAAAAATCTGTTCAACTGGAATGTTGTTGGGCTGCGGGTTGCCGTTTAGCGACAAAGGACCATGTTCATTTAATGAGGAATTTATGAGGTGAGCGCAGGGTGCGCTAGATATTTACTTTGTCCCTTTTAAATAAAAGCGGAGTTTTAAATTTAAAAGTATACAGAAGGGGGTTGTTTATTTTAATTCAATTAATTGATCTACACAAGTGTGTGATAATCTAAATTCAGATGCCTGAGTGGCGGAAAATTCAAGGTTAGGCGATGTGCGTGCGGCGGCGGTTAAAACACAAGTATCCTTACTTTAAGCCTGCGGGTACGGGTCACCCCGTGGGACCGCTTACATACATACATATATATAAAATCTGGTCATGCTATTTTCATTCACAATAAAACGCAAAAAAATAGTGTTGCCGGCCGCACGCAACTTAAAAATATTGTTACAAAAATGAAGAACTAATCGAAATCGATTAGGTTAGGACCCATGTCCTCAACATGCCGGCCCGCCTGCGCCGGTGCCAGGTGAAGTAGTTCTTGCAGCTTTTCGATGGTCAGCGCTGCCTTGGTAAACAAATCGCGAAGGCGTTGTTGGACTATGTTGCGTCCGCCTTGGCCCTTTTGGCTGGCGGTTTGACCACGCGGCTGGCGAGGACTGGTCCTGTACGGCGGATTCGAGTTCGCAAATCGTCAGGGCGATCGCGTTCCTGTAACGTACGATGGGTATGGTATGGTATGGTATGGTATGGTGGGCCTTCCCACATCGGTGGCAGCTATCAGCGGAGCTGCATGCTGCGGTTGCGTGCGGGGTCGCCAAGCAATTGACGCAATACTTGTGCGACCGTGCGGATTCATATCGCTCCTCGGGTGTCATAGCTAGAAAGGCCCGGCAGAACCTTGATGTGGTTGGCGCCGTATGTTTGTGCATGAGGTTGAAAATGTAAGAGGGAGTGATGTCTTTTTTGACAGTATACGCAAAGGAACTTGCTCTGACAGTCACTCTTGAGGTGTGAGAAGGAGAGACAATTTTCACAATATCTATTGTCTCTCACAAACTTTAAGCGATCATTTACAGGAAGCGCTTTGAATTTTATGCAAGTTTTTATGGGGTGATTGGAATTGCATAACTTGCACGATACTTGTTGGCTGAGTTCAGTGTGGTAGTTGTGAGTCTTATTTTTATTCAAAAAAGTTTAGTTGTGGTTTATTTCTCTTGGGGTGAGATTAGGATGAGACGTTCTTGGCCTACCTGGGCGGTAGGCATTGAGTCTCTCCACAACTTCATACCTGTTAGCCTGGGGTGGTTTCCGTAGACTGCCGTGAACATATCCCTTAATGCTGGCCAGTCTTCATATCCACCATGAAAAATTTCTGTGTCACATGGAGGTACTTTCAGGCATACTTTCGAGGAGTTTGAAGTATTTATGGGGTTACGGGGAGGAGGATTGAGTTGACATAGCTGCAGAGCGTCTAAAATTTGAGACATGCAATTCTCATAGCTCTCTGAGCATTTATCGTATTTCTGCTCAACTGAACCGCTGGATTCGGAAAAGTTTGTTGAGTGAAATACTGCCTTGTACGAGGTTACAAGGCATTCCCAGAGTTTGTCAAGCTGCTGTAACTTGACATTATTCTTTTTAACTAGTTAAGTTTAATTGGATACAAGGATTCTCCTTTCCAACCGTTCTCCAATTTTAAATATTTATCTATTGTTTGTTTAATAATTTATTTTATTTTTTTTAAATAAACGCTAGCTGCTTGAATCACTCCACTTACATGAATATTTCCATATTATAATATCTAGGATGATTAATACAGCAGCACGATCGGATTATGATGAATTCTGGTGATGACTCCGCAGGACGATTGGATAATGATGATGATTATGATGGTTTATTTTGCAGTTTATTGCTTGAAGCTTTGAGTTCACACTTTTTATGAGGTGTTTAATTTTTATGTTCTTTAAGTGTTAAATATTCACAGCTTTCACTAACTATGTAGTGCTTTAACTTTGCTGGATTAATTTTTTTTTTACTGTTCACGGTTTTTAATTGTACTTTATATTTTTGATATATTTTCTTAAGATGTTCACAGCTCCATTACATATGTAGTGTTTAAACTTGGAAAGTTTTTTAAATAACCTTCTTTAATATTTACACTTATATCTAAGTTGTTCCTCGGCAGTACTGGTGATTCACACGAAAGAGTCCTGGTTAGCTTCAGGACGTCCTGCGTCAACATATGTAATCATCATGTCGTGATCACATATCTGAAATCAAAATTGCAATAAAATTGGCATCTTAAAGGGAATATGTGATTACCGTACTTACTGTCATTGCATTGATGCTATAAAAACCCCTTTCAATTGCAGTACAGATATCTGCGATTTGCGTTGGGTGCTTTTATACGCACGTGGGTGTTGTACACACAGCCAATTGTTCCAGGTATTCCACACTTGTTGAAGAAATACTCCTTCACGTCGTTTTCTTTTTCCTCGGTCCTGCACATGCTTACACACTTATGGCAAAAATGCTCCTCAAAGCTGTTTAAGCATTCCGCTATTACTTTTCCAACCGTCGACTGACCCATTGCTGAGACACTTTCGTTACCAACTGACTTTTGGTAGCTTTCAGTCACAAGAAAACGTAGGAACGTGGACAATTTTAATTTTGGTGGCAGGTAAGTATTGCGATAAGTGTCCTTCATGACCTTGTTGACTCGAAATTTCTTAATAAACCTTAAACAAAACGAAAACATAACACTAAAACTATCTGGAAAGCCTTTACATATACGTTTACTTACTCTGCGACTGGCAATTTCAAAACATTAGTGCAATCTAGCAGCCTCCGCCTTTAAATCCGCAATTCCTTTACATCGAAACGTTCGCTTGCGAGAAATGCTATTGCTGGATACATTTCTTTTAAGAGATTTTTAAATTTCTTCCTTTTTTAAACTTTAACGCAATGTAAACAAAACAATTTTAACAGCTTCGTTCGAGACGATACGGTAGGAACGTAAGGATGGACGATAATTTTCAATCGAAATAGAGACTTCCAAATTCAGACGATTTCGTTTGGACACGAATCGTTCGTCTGGCCTTACGTTCGAGTTAGAGAATCAGGCCATAAATAAGTGGTTGAACGCAGTGCTCTGTGCCCAGCGGTAAATTTATTCTGTTCTTTTTTATTTTTTAACTACTTTTATTTATATTTATGCTAGTACCGACGCGCAGGTCAGCTGTTTTACAAATCTTATGTGTACCTACATATCTACTTTTAACAAAGGTTTAACAATTGTTCTGATTTTTATTGATAACCATAAGTATTTGTACACATGTGTGACTATCTATAACTAGTACTTATAACTATACATACATATTTATGTTTTCTCTGCTGCACTTAGGTAGTAAACAAATGTATCTGTACACATGTATGTACATACAACTTACATTTCTCTTAGTGAGAACTGTGAAAAAGTTAAAGTTCCGGCGAACCAACCGTTCACCGTTTATCAATTAAAACACTGCAATTCAATATAACAAGGTTTTTATTGTGCACTACTCGCACGACTAATTACAACTACCTTAAACAATTCTAACTTCTTACCAAGTAACTTCTTAGTTTTAATATAATTATGCTAATGTTGCAGTTCCCACCGCCAACCGGCATTCCGCACTCGATGGGTTGCGCGTGTAGGTCAATATTGCTTACACCGCAGTTCTCACGCCTTTATTGAGTATTTGTGTTATCGATCGCTTGCGCTTGTACTGAGTCAGCGAAAGTCCTATGGTGAACTTTATGTAGGGCAGTGAAGTCACATGTACAGCAACGTGAGCACCGGGTGTGCCGTAGCGTAGGGTTAAGATAACTTACATATAACTAAATACATGTGTGGATATCTATAACTTGTGCTAACTTGTATATAGGCTTTTAGCACATCCGCATTTAGTAGTCTGCAAGCACAAAATATCGAGGAAGTGAACAATCTGGAGTACACGGAAATAGTAATAATTTACTAATATTATCATAACAACAATTGTGATTTAATAAATGAAAAATAATAATTATTAATTCACTACAGGCTCGAACTTCGACTTAGTTGCGTCCATCGATGGTTGCCGATAGTTTTTACAAACTATCGATGGATTCACATTAAAAAAATAAATTTAAATTTGCCCAGCAGTACTGAATGTTCGCTCCGATTCACATGAAGTCGCTGGGACACACATATGTATATGTAATAGCCAGGGCCAACCAAAATATGCACGAAAAATGCAGTTTTAAGCGCTTAGATATGCAATAAAAAAGGCTGAAATATGCTCGCAAATATGCACGATAAAAAAAATATTCAATTAATCAAAAAATTTTGTTTTATTTGTTTTAATTTTCATTGTTGTTAAAAAGAGAAAAATTGCAATGCACAATTAAATGTTGCTTCAAATTTTCAAAAAAAAGCGATCGTCGTTTTTCATTTAACAATGTGGTGTAAACGGAAAAAGATCTTTCAACGTCCACTGAAGTCACTGGACAGTATTTAAAATTAGCAACTTCCAACGGTGTTAAAGAATCGATGAAGTTATCATTTTCCTTCGAGTTATTGAAAATAATTCTTTTAATTTTGCATAAAGACGTGTAGCCTTCGTTTCTTTTTAGAACTGCATTTAATTTTTGCAAAAAGCGTTTATCCTCGATTTGTGTTAATGATTTATTTACAACTTCCATGACGTCAATACCTTCTTGCAAAGATAGGCCTTTTGTTTGCAGCTTTTCAATCCCTGCACAAAGGCAAGCAAAGTTTGATTTGATAAAAATAAGTTCATTTTTCAGGTTCTTATTTTTTAATATTTCTTTAGTTCGACGAATAACGTCTGAGTCGTCATTGCTGAGTTTATTAATTGCTGAATCTACGTCGTATAAATGATCGCAATAATATTCAGCCGCATCAATCCATGTACCCCACCTAGTTATACAAGGTTGTGGGGGTAGTTTCAACTCTGGAAAGTCTGCACTGAATTGACGGCGTCGAGACGGTGCCTTAAAACAAAAAATATTATTGGTAAATATTTACTTAATTTGTTCAAATTGAGGTGATACCTTGCAATAGATTGATTTCACATTCGAAATAAGTGCATTGACATCTGTAAATTCGAGTCGTACGAACTCCGCTATTCTATGCACGCCATGGGCGAAGCATGTGCAATGCAACATCTTTGGGTACGACGTCTTCATAGCCTTCATAGTTGCTAACATGTACGCCGCCGCATCCGTAACCGCAAATAATACTCTGTTGTACTGAATACCTTTAAAAAAGTAAAATTAGCATATTAAAGGAATATATAAAAAAAATTATCTACCGTCCGGCCACAAAATATGCAGCGAATCATTCAGGAATACTGCCATCGTATTGTGATTAGCGGCTTCTACAACGCCAGCGTTCAAAAGGTAAGACTTTTCCGCACTTTCTTTGGTGCCATCCAAAATTCCAAAAACAAAATTCGCAATCAATCTTTGCTCAACGTCAGTCGTTTCGTCAATGGATATCCAAATGTTTTTGTCACCAACTGCGGCCCGCATTTTTTCTATACTTTTTTCGTATAACGCAGGAACATACTTTAGGCGCAAATTTGTAACACTCGACACTGTCTTGTTAGTATATTTTTCAAAGAACTCTATAACAGCTGGATGACGTGCTTTTTCCAATGGTATATTTGCGCTCAAAAACATTTTGCAAAAGTCCATGCTGAACGTATTGTATTTATTCTCAACACTTTCTTTCAGCAGCAATTGACTTTCGGTTTTTTCTGAGCGCCTCTACACACAGTTTGTGTGTTTCAAAATGTTGCTTCACATTGAAAGTTTTACCACCAGTTATAGAGCAATTACAATAAATGCAAAACAAAACAGACTTATCTGTTCGCAGTATGCCTTTGTACTGACTCGCCATACGCGAGCAGAATTCTGTTTTCGTTTCCTTTTCTTTAGGCATTTGGAATAATAATACACCACTCAAAACTGGTTTCACACGCTCATAACAAGAAAAGATAAAAATGTAGTTCACAGCTGTCAGCGCGGAAAAAATAGCGGTTGAGTTGCCACATTTCGTCAAATAAAGTAAAGGCTTAAACACATTCGATGCCTCTGCGAGTGCGAGAGAAACATGAATGTGTTGAATCGCGTCGAATGTGTTTAAGATTTAACAAATATGCAAAATAAGCATGATCATCAAAAATAAGCTTGGAAACTCTAAATATGCAAAATAAGCAATTATAAGCACAAGCTTAAAATAGTTGGCCCTGGTAATAGCGCATTTCCTAAGTGGTGCATAATCGAACATGCCTTATACCTTCCAAAATTCCAGCGGATCTGTCTCCTTCCGGCTATTTTCTCGTTCAAAATTTTGTCTTTTTTATAAGGATGGCATCCACTTGGCGAGTACGTCCTTTCTCTGCAATTCTTTAATCCATGAATGAGAAGAGGCTCTTTTCAACTGCTATAGACGTTTCAGTTGGGACCGAGATTTCTTTGCTATTTTGGTTTATATTAATTAGCTCATTTTCGAGACACAGTGATGCCTGCGCTGAATTTTCTTGTGATTTAAACGCCTCCTTCTTGAATCTTGGATCCTAGATTGTTGCTATGCGTGTGGGTGTTCGTGTCTCATAAAAAAATAACCGTTGTAGTATTCCATTCAACAAATTTTTGCATAAGTTTCTACCAACATCAGTCACCAGCTGTTCATTTAATTCCACTGACCTATTATGAAGCCCATGCGTTATTGGAATTGGCAATGAACACGTTTCATCATTTCCACTAAGTTGTTCTGTAGACGACAAAAATGGCTTTAATATTTTCTGTACTTCTGTTAAGATTTCGATTTCATCCGCTGTTAATACAGCTGTTGCTTTACTGGTCAACAAAATTACCGATTATATTTTGGTTTTAAGCTTTAAAATGCCATCTATCATTAAAAACGAACTGTTCCATCTCGTGCATACTTCTTGGATCACTTTTAGAGGACTTTCTGAGTTTTGCGCCTCCTTTAATTTTACGTGGCAATTGTGATACTTTTAAAAAAATGGACGATTTCATATTGCTTGCATTATCCGTTAGAATGCATGATATTTTATCGAAAATTTCCCATTCTGTCAACACTTCCCTTATGGAATTAGCAATAATGCCGGCACCATGATTGGTGGAGTCAATCATATTTTTTGTGCTGAGCAGTACGCGGTATGAAATTCAAGTCGATAAAATGAGCAGTTATAGCTAAATAAGATTAATTTGCAGCGGAAGTCCATCCGTCACTTGTAACTGCAACATGGATTATATTTTTTAGAATATTGAATACTGAAATTTTCATTGTGTTGTATCTGTGGAAGCAAATTTTATATAATGCAAAGGAAAGAAAAATAGAAAAATAATATTCTACCTCTCTTTAATGAGCACGTTTTTGAGTGTATTTTTAGAAGGCATTTTGTACCGTGGATTCAATAGAGCTAATAAATTTTTGAAAGCGTCGTTGCTAACAATGTTAAATGGTGGATAGTACTCCGCTACAAATTCACTCAGTGCTGTATCAATATTTTTTTTCTCTGTGAGGCGTCGTCGTATTCAATGTTTTTTCTAAAATATGATGTTAAGCTCACTTGTTCGCTGCTTGCAGTGAGCATCGAATCTTGAGTCGAACAGAATTTTCCTTTCGACAGCATAGCGAAGCGTTTGAAATTTTGTGAAAATGTAAGTTTTGGGAGCTTATTTATTGCTTTATGGTAAAAAATTAATAATATGATATTATTTTTGTTAATTGTATGCAGGTCGAAAGTCGTGAATACCAAACAGCAGTTCAACTATCAAATTTACATTATACTTGCATGCAAACTTACAATCATAGCATTTATGCTAAAAAATCCTTTTCTGTTGTAATATAAATGCTGTAACCCCTTTTTGGAAGCCACAATTTTAATATGTGTACCATCAACGCAGCCGATTACTCCAGGAAATCTGATATTACTATAAAAATTTGATTTTGCTTGTTGCATTTCAGCCTCGATATAATTGAATTTTATCCATCTTTGGCAAATGAAATTCTCCAGAGCATCGAGCGACTCCGATAGTACCAAAGACACCGTGGGCTGTGCAAGTCCAAGCATGTTTTCATTCTCTATACTAAGTTGATATGAACCCTGAGCACAAAATCGTAAAGTTGTTGCCAATTTTAGTATATTGGGAATAGATTTTGATCGGGCTCATCGCTGCAGCAGCTCTTCTGTAGTGTACAGCAAGTCCACAAACGCCTCTTTGAATAAACGGGAAGTTTTTTTGTAAATCTGCAAACAAAACTTCTTAAATATTGAACATGCCGAAACCTCTAAGAAATAGCATTAAACTTACGTAGTGGAATCTATTTCCAAAGGGTTGGAAGCGTCCCTTAGCTTCTTTCTCTTTCTGGCCAATTCCAGCAAACTTTCATCCTCCTCTGAAGAGTCGTCAAACCACAACTCAGTCGTAGTCATATTTTTTTTTTAACTTTTATTTATATTATCTTTATTTATAAAATATTTGTTATTTTTACTTACTCACTTCGTAAACAAATCGTTTTATTTTCGACACCATCTGACAGATGTATATTATCGTGAACCATCAAAATGATTGCAATTCACAATAGCGCTAATCTTAACCGAATGAGTGTCATAATACCAAATGAAAATTCGTTCGATCAGCATTTTCGATCGCTGTCGAAAATCGAATGCAACTCATAATAGGGGCCAATATCTTACAGGCTAATAAATATTTATCGCATTTTGCTTAATTGATAATCTACATACATACATATATGTTGAATTTTTTTCTCTTTAGTTCAGATTATAGCTTCATATGCTCTTTTGCTAATTCAAAATTTTTTTTTTCAATTGAATTTCTTTCTCGTCAAGTTTACTCATTTTACATGTACTTTTTTCTATTCTTTTTAAAGTTTGTACTACTTCAGTACTGTTCAGAGTTTGTGACAGTAACAGATCTACTTTTATGTTTTCTATACTTTTATTGTTTTTATTTCTTTTGCGTATGTTTGTACTTTTATTCGTGTTTTTTATTTTTGGTTTGGTGAAGAGCTTCATGTTGGCTGAACGCTTTCTTCGTCTTCGTCTATTGCCTCCGCTCCAAACCTATTACCTGGTGGATTCACGCCAATATCCGTATGCAAGATATCAGCAACCACTTGCTCTAGCGCTGATAAGCTTTGCTCTTGGGATGGACCTCCACCTCCTCACCTACACACACATATACATGAAAATAAAATGCCTTAAGTTTTCATATATTTTAGCTAATATTACCCGTTGCCACTCTTTCTCAGTTCTATGTGGAGGGCCGAAACTGTTGATTTCCATTGCGAAACTCTCCCATTTTTCGTCCGTTTGTATTTTATTTTGCCCAAATGTCCGCGTTCCTCGTGCTATTGCTGAATTGCTTTGAATCAAATGAATAAGGCGCTCAAATTGGAAACCGCTTATTACGACGACGAAGGGACCGGTAAATTTCGTCGTTATAAGCGGTTCGTCGGTACATACGATATGTACTTTTTTTAAATAATTTTTTTTTTCTGCTTATATTGCGCTTCAATAAAAATACAGTTTGGATGAAATATAAAAAAAAATTTTTATTCAAAAGAAAAATTAAATTAACAGTAGTATATTCTGTGATAGTAAACATATTCGCAAATATATCTGAACTGAAATTAATTTTGGAAAAAGTTATCTATTGTCATTTGCTTATAATTTGATTTGTCACTGATAAATTTGTTTTCCAAAATTTGTTTCAGTTCAGATATATTTTTGTTCGTTATATTTTCGCCTAAATCGTTTAGGTTTATATAGTTTTTTAATGTTGTTACTGCAGTAATCGCATCTGATATATTTGGGGCAACATACTCATTTTCTGAAAGCAAAAATTTTTTATAATACATATGTATTTAACATTATTTAGTTTATTTTTTAAGAACATACCAATTTCTTCTTCATCACTTTCATCTTCTGTGTTATCTTCTATTACATCTTCTATTATGGCCTCATCTGTCATGGTAGTCATGCACTCAACGCCTTCATCAATGTTCACAAAATTATCAAATGTCAAATGGCCAAAAGCTTAGAGGCCAGTCGTCTTCGTCATCATATTGTTCTGCGGTGGAAATAGAACCTCCTTGTAGCCCACTATGTTTGAAGCAGTTTTGAATTGTTGTTTGCGTAACCCTCTCCCATGCTGTATTTATCATCAAAACGGCTTGAAGTACGTTTATTTGAGACTCCGCATCCATTTCTTTGATTAGTTCAAGCATCATAAGCTTTCTATAATGCGCTTTCAAAGATCTTATTACTCCTTGATCCATCGGTTGGATCTTAGCTGTCGTATTTGCCGGAAAAAATTGTAGCTTAATAGCTTTGAGACCTTTAACTTTAGGATGCGCTGGGCAGTTATCAACAAGAAGTAAAATTTTTTCTTTATTTTGGGTTAATTTTTTGTCCCAGTCCCTTAGAAACTGTTCAAATATATTTGACGTCATCCATGCCTTCTTAGTGTGTTTGTAAATAACAGGAAGTTTTTTTACGTTTTTGAAGCATCGGGGTTTTTTGGATTTCCCAATCACCATTAGTGTTTCTTTTTTATTCCCTGTCATATTAGCGCAAACGACTATGGTTAACCTGTCCTTAGACAATTTTCCCCCAATACACTTTTCACCCTTAAATT
Source organism: Philophylla caesio (assembly GCA_963971545.1). Classification (NCBI taxonomy): domain Eukaryota; kingdom Metazoa; phylum Arthropoda; class Insecta; order Diptera; family Tephritidae; genus Philophylla; species Philophylla caesio. Next base: position 35,371,771 of record OZ020604.1, on the reverse strand, counting down.
TTAACGTATTACTGGGTTTCATTTTAAAGAAAATACCTGTCTCGTCCATATTAAAAACTTGGTCAGCACTATAATTTTTGTACATATTTGGCCATACGTTTTGCAACCAGTTATTCACTGCTGCTTCTGGCACACTTGCTGCTTCTCCCACAAATTTTCCGCCTACAATATCATAACGTTTACGAAAACGCTGGATCCACGATGATGTACACACCCATTCGTTCTGTCCCAGTTTTTTAGCGAAATCTTCAGCTTTTTTCATCAAAATCGGACCACTCAGTGGATTTCCAAGGCTTCTTTGATGTTTAAACCATATAAGCAAAGATTTTTCAATATCGGGTTGTGTGGAATATTTCAATTTCTTACAAGAAAATTTATTTTCTTCAAAAACTCCTTGTATTATATCTCTATTCTTCCATATCGTGGAAATTGTTGAGTGAGATACAGAATACTCTTTAGCAAGATCGACATTCTTTTCCCCAGCTTCTAATCGGAAAATAAAGCCTGCTTTTTCTTCAATTGTAAATATTCTGCGTTTATTTGACATCTTTCACAAACACCGCGAAGGAACTGATCGAAAAATAAAAATAATATTCTTTCTGAATGAAAAAGAATAAGGTATTTTTCAACTTGATTACCGTTATTTTTTGTGTCTGTATCATCGTTGCACATTGAAATTTCAATTCACAGAATTTTAGTAGCAATTGCGACGCAAAAATTCCGTTATTAATATGTATGTTGTACGACTGAAAAAAAAACATTTAGCAGCGTCATATATTTTCGTCGTTATAAACGACAAATAAATCAATTTTCGACGAAAAATCAGTCATTGTAAGCAATATGTCGTTGTAACCGACGACGCTAAATCCGATATTGCTATGCCTACATTCTTATGGAGCTCAGCCGGGACCTTGAAATTTGGTCGTTAAAAGCGGTTCGTCGTTACATGCAGAGTCGTAATAAGCGGTTTTCACTGTACTTACAATTTTTCCGCCATTATAAAAAATTTCAACAGCTTCACCCTCCAAAATTAACAAATTAACTAGCGCAACTGGTTATGAGCAGTTGCCTCAATATGACATTTATGTATACTATAAAATAAGATGATAGTAATACATAATACACAAAATAGCGCTTCCAGACTCAATAGCTGACAGCCAACAACCGGGTGGCAAACGTAATTAAAATTTTTATATACGGCGGCTACTAGTCTTCTGCTAGTCTCCAAACATAATATGTACGTACAGGGGCATTATGCTGCTTGTTCGCCCGTCGCTGAATCTTCAGCAGCTGAGTTGTTGGACCGTTGGACGCATTCCGGCTGGGGTCTGAGGTGTACTTACTGTTGGCTGGTTTGTTGCTAGGGTGATGCTAACGCTAGCAAGACGTGTGGTGTTGTTCATGATGATCGTCGCACCAGGCATCTGCGCAAAAAGCGCTGCTTTTTTCTTAAACGCCCTTTTGGTGAAAAATCCGGCGGCACTGCAAAGACTGTTTCTCCGGAGTAGTATGAGTCTCTTGTCAACTGCGAAAGGGCTGCGAGGTCTTTTTTTAGAGCATAATTCAGCAACGCGCCGATCTTATATTTAAAAGATATTGCATATCTGCTTGCAGCCCACCCTTTATTCGCATATGTTCCGCAAAAATTGTTTTTCCATTTTTCCCATTCCCAGTTTAAAGCAAATTTAATTAGCATAGAACTGTACAAGTCCAAACACGATTTTTCTAGAAACAATCTAAGTATTTCTATCTTTTCCTCGTCTTTATATACTTATGTATATTAAACCGTTCCCATTCGCTTTCAAAAATAGTAATTCATTGTATGTGTTGCCACTTGGGATGGCAGAATAAATAATAAGCGCAGGGTGCACTTGTGAATATTGCCAAGATAAATGAAAGCGTTTATTTATCTCAGTTAATATAATTCATTAAGTTTATTTCAGTGAAAACTTTGTAAAATTACACGAAAAAGATTGATTGTACTAAGTACGGTTTGCCGGAATGGCGATAATGAAAAGAAGAGAAAATTGTGCGATGCGGTCGTGGCGGCGGTTGGTTTTAGACTACTTTTTAAACTTTATTTAAACTTGCGGATACGGGTCGCCCCGTAGGCCGCTTACAAATACAAATTTTGGAATAATTGGAAAACATGGCAATGACAAAGCGATTTATATGTATTTATTCACCATGACATAGTTATACAAATTTCGGGTTGCCAGCCGCTCGCACTTTATTTATTTACAATATAGTTTTATTCGAAGTCGATAAGAGGACCCATGTCCTCAAAAGTATGACATTACAATTTTTTACAGCAAATTATTCAATTACAAATTTTTCTGAAAATTTCTTCAGAGTTCGGCATTCGGAAACTTTAACATTATTCTTATTTAATTTCCCTAAGATCTTTGCAAAAGATTCTTCTGAAATACCTTTGACGGACGCGATTTGATCTGTCGCGTTTTTATTTCTTCCAAGAAGTAGTACCCAAACTGCATGTTTCCATCTTCATCAGTGTAAACTCTTGCCAACTCATCCGATAGATTTATCCATATTTTCCTTAATTGGTGTCTCTTGCGCAGTGTATTTTTAATTTTTGCGTAGGCTGATATTTTAGTAAGTTCTTTATGCAGGCTTGTAGACTAAAATTCCTCTGGTAAACCAAAAATTTTCCCTTCGATTGTCGCAATTGAGGTTAAGGCAATCACATTGGTTTTCCCGTCCTGGGTAGCTTTGACTACAAATTCAAACTGTAATTTTTTCATACATGCCAATTATTAAAAAAAATGTCGTTTTATAAGGTGTATGTTATGCCAAAGTATAAACTTAGCTGCGTTTCTGTAAAAAGATGTTTGCTTTATTGTATTACATTTGTTTATATAAAATACAATAAACTTAAACTTAAATTAATACCTGTAAAAAGATGAAACCACATTTACAGCTTATAATTTGGTCTTAACTTTTACACGTTTTCTAGAGCAGTTCGATTGTGTTAATTCAATTATCGATTGTTCATATCCATGACTTTAGATTTAAGTAACATGTAGTTTACACTTAGAATATAGTTTAGACTAAGAGTACGTATAATCAATTTTAATAATAAATTTGTCTAGATAATAAATAAAATAAGGCATTGACTTCCGGTCAGTACCGAGTATCAAATTTTCGGCAATATTTCCTCATAGGTCCGAAAGAATAAATTGAAGGGTGAAAAACGCCCTCTCTAAAGAAAACTTGTTTTCAAGAGCACCAAAGATACCATAATCTTAGCCAATTCAGATAAATCATTATCTGGGTAGCTATTCCAAAAGTCCAAAACATCGACATTATTTGAAAGGCGCTTTATATTATCAAGAGATTTGCTTTTATCAAATAATGATCTATTTTGGGCTTGGTCTCATTCCTTCCCATTTCTTTTAAAATTTCATCAATTTCCTCATCGTTACGGAATTTTGAAGAGATTGACGAGTGGTCATTTGCCTGCATACCATGCAATTTCGATTTGTGATTAAAAACATGTATAATGTGTTCGATTGCAGTACTTTTTTTATAATCAGTAAGGAGTATTTGATACCGTGGGTCCAGGTATACAGCAGCCAAAACATATGGGTTCCACACCAAAATTTCTCCACGTTTTTTTTTTTAGTGATTTAGTTGTGTTGCGTTAACTCCTCCCCTCCTCCTTTAAGTATGATCGTCCTCCATCATTAATACTCGTAGAATGGTAAATTATTGAAATTTACATATGTTGGAATGTTATTGGTTTCGTTTGGCAGGTGAACTTCCCGGCTCGTGCTGGACTTCGCTTTTTCTTTATCCACATATTGGATTTTCACGGATCGCTTCCATAAGAAAAGGAGAAGTATTAAGATTACTAAGAATGCTGCCGTTGCTAAGCTTCCGACAGAGAATGTTGCGTTTTTTTAAAGAATTTATTCGATGTGTGTTGTTGATATCCTGATCTTTTAAATCTTCTAAGGAAAGTAGTTTGTGGAGCGCCAGGGCTTCGCTGGCACTCGCTGCTGTTGCCGGTGCTGCTGCTGCTGCGTTGTTGGCTGCTGCTACAGTGTCGAGTGACGCACACTGGTGCGTTTTATAATTAACGTCGGCCACTGGCTGGTCTTCGATTAAGGAGTGATCCAAAAAGGTTATTGAATTATTAAAACACTACTTTTCGGTTTCAAGTCGCGCCAAGGAATGACGTTCTTAATTTTTTTACTTACATAAGAACTAAAGTTACCTGCGGTTACCCGCTAGTACTAAATGTAAGAGATCTTATATGTAGGGTTGTAATTTATAATGATAGTACTAGACTACTTAACTTATTAAGTAGCGTTGCAATTTGTATTTTACTTCCATTACAAGTTCAATGTGGTCCTTTTCTAATGGGGTTGGCTGTAGTATTGCAGGGATTGTTTTAATCGGTTTTGCTTAAATAATACTAAATGTTTAGCTGTTGATTTTAATTCTTGAATTGTAAAATATAATGGCATGCGTTCCATTTATTTCTTGGGGTGTCGCATTGACTTTTAATTTGCCGTCGAATTGGTTTAGCAATATGACCCCTGGTTTTATTTCTACAAGCGTACGGACGTGATGACCGTTGGTTGTCGAACATGTTGAGTTTAAGCCATTAATTGTCCTAGCTACACATAAATCTTTACTTAAATCTACCAAGTTAATTTTTGTGCAAATTGTGCAGGTTCGCATTAATTTTTTATGCCAAACAATGAATATTTTCCTTTCAGTATTTCATTATAATCGGTTTTTATTACAATATTGTTTATTCTCTTTACCGGTCGTATAATAATTCTTCTAAATGTTTCTTTTAATGTTAGAGGTATTTTAACAATATATAGAATTTTTATATCTTTACTTAATACATTTACTTTTGATAATTCTAATGCTTCTTCGGCATTTTTAAATTTTACATTTTCTTCTCTTAATTTACAGATTGACAATTATATTTCTTATTTGCTTAACATTACTGAATTTCCTATTATTTTTTGACCATTGAACAGCATATCTTATCTTAATTAGTTATTCTTTAATTAGTCTGATTCTGATTAGCCATCGCTTCCACACGTTTGTGCAGTTGTGCACGTCGTTCTATATCCCGATTCTTCGCCCATCCGGGGAGGTCTTTTTATTTTAATTTTAAATATAATACTTTATTATTAATGCTGGCACGTCTGTCCGGCTTTACTGATGAAAAATTAATGCTATTTTATGGCGCGTTGGCCCCTAAGCACCCATTGGCACCCTGCAGCAGTGGTGAATATTTAATTGGTTAGTAGTGCAATTACAGTTCCCTCGTCTTTTCTTATTGTGTTTAACATTTTGTTTACTAGTTATGTTATTTATGCATTCCTCAAATAATTTGTTAATTACTACTTGGTAATTGTTATTTTCATTCAGGATATTTAAATTATTACACTGCGTTACAAAAACGAGCTTTAGTTCGGTCCTATGAACCAAATATACTTTTTCGGAAATGGGAAAAAAAATAAAAATACACGTGTATCGATTTTCATGTAAACGTCAGAATTTTTTTTTATGTATAAAGTATAAAGCTCGTAGTGTCCGTCTGTCCACCTGTGTGAAAGACTTTGGATCGATTTTAACCCTTTTTCCGTGATCCAATCGAGCTGAATTTTTGCAGGCAGACTCGTGGAAATGTCTGTATCACGTCATATTAAAAAAATAGATTCTTATCAATTCTCAGATTTTCCTGAATTTTTTTTTTTTTTTTTTGAAAAAAGGGATATCGGTTTTTTTGTAACGGTTTCCGAATTTTTTTATTAATTTTATTATATTAAAATCAAAAATTCTTACATTAAAAATTTCAATGCTTCTTAAGAAACTTAGGCCTTTTATTTTTGCGTTTGTAAGCATTTGTGTCAGTATCACGACAAATAGTCCAACAGTATTCCCCAAGCATATGCGTAATGTCTTGTTCTTTAAAGCGCTTTTCAATAGCCGCATTGTCCCGATGGAACCTTTCGTCATGCTCATCGCTACAAGCTCCTAAATCATCGAAATGATTGTGAAGGAAATGGATCTTTAGCGACATTAATATGCCCAGTTCGCCATATGCCGAAATCATTTCTGCAACAATATTTTTATAATTGGCAGCTCGCTCGTTTGTTGGGAAGAAACTGATCAATAACGGCAACTGTGCCTTTCCATGCACGTTGTTCGATAGCATTAAATTTTGATGAAAATTCATAACTTGCAACTATTTTTTTTTTTATCTGCGGACCATTGAAAACACCTTAAATCATACACATCATTAAAAAAAAATAAAGTTACTAAATGCCTTCTTAAAAAAATACCTGCATGAATCTTTGCGCCGCTCAATTTCTGAAAAATTTTGCGCTTTGTCATTGATCAGATGAAATATATAGAAATACGTTTTCGCACAACAGAACTTAAAACAATTGTGCAATTCAATGTTTTATCTGTCATACCAGTTGTAAGTGTTGTAAAAGTCATAAACAGTTTATTGTTAGAAAGTTACTATTGATAAACTACAATTATAGCAGTAGGATGGGTTGAAAAATTATTTTTTTTTCGGAACGCTTTAGTAGTTTAAAAATTTGGAGTTCCTTCAAGTTATGCCGAAAAAAGTGAAAAAAAAATTCAAATCTTCACGATCAGGAGAGCCGGTTAGGTATTTCCATGCCATTCCTAATATGTCAATTGATCTTTTCACATTGCTATTGTTATAGGGTTTTAAGGTATTTAGGATTTCAAAGGTTAGAGATTTGGTTAAAAGTATAAAATTACCCACTTTCCTGAAAAATATATTTCAAATTTTTATTAGAGATTTATGAATTATTCGTCCGAATTACTGTCGTTCTCTATTATTTACGGATACTATTTCTTTCTTGTATTTCGGAGTTATGGTCAGTGGTTATCAGGACGTTGATGTCAGTCTGAGGCGGTCTAGAGAGTGCGTCTGCTACCAGGATCGTTTTTCCTCGTTTGTATTTCATCTCGTAGTTGTACTCTTCGAGGATACACTTCCATCTCTTCATTTTGCCATTGTGATTTTTATTACTCAATCCAAAAGTGAGCGGTTGGTGATCTGTAAAGATCTACAACAACATGCTTTTTGCTTGAGGAATTTTTGGACACGCATCCATCTTCCCCTCTCAAAAGCGACGTCAGATATTTCGCTAGCTTGGCGTAATCTCTGATGAAGCGTCGATAGCAGCCTGATAGACCAAGAAAAGATCGCAGGTCCTTCAATGTTTTTGGCCACGGATATTCTTGAATTGCCTTTACTTTGGCGGGATTAGTTTTTATGCCTGTTTGTGATACAATCAATCCTAGGAATTCGACTTCTTTACGAAAAAACTCGCACTTGTCCAGCTGGAAGTTCATGTTCGTTTTTTCAAGCGTATGGAAAATTTGTTCGACATGTTGGAGGTGGCTTTGTTCATCTTGGCCAAATACTATGATATCATCTATGTACACATAGCATATTTTACCAATATGTTCCTTTAGGATGTCATCTAGCACTCATTGGAAGATAGCAGGTGCGGTTTTTAATCCGAACGGAAGCCGAGTGAATTCATATTTGACGTTATTGATTGAAAAAGCTGTATTCTCAATGTCGGATTCCTTTAAGGTAATCTGATGGAAGCCGCTCTTTAAATCAAATACAGAAAAATATGTATTGTCTCCAAGTTGCAAGATTACCTCCTTGATATCTGGAATAGGGTAACTGTCGGCTATAGTTAAAGTGTTTAATTTTCTATAATCGATTACAAGTCTGTACTTTTTTTGTCCAGACGCGTCTAACTTTTTGGGTACAACCCACACGGGTGAGTGGTATGGTGAACGAGATGGCCTAATAATTCCATCGTTTAATAGATTTTATATTTCTTGTTTCACAAAGTCTCTCATTGCTAATGGGTATGGGTTGTATTTGGTGTATACCGGTGTATCTGAAAAAGTTCTAGTTTCCCCTACTACGGTAGTGATGTAGGTAAGTTTTTCATCCGGCTCGGTAAATAGGTTCGAATAATCATTTGTCAGGTGGTTTATATGTTCCTTTTGTTATTCTGTCATATGTTCTGTCCTTACGTCAATTTTGTTAACTGATGGCGAAGGTTGCTGTTTAATCTTTATTGTAATGCTGTTGCCAAATGTAAGTGAGTCGTCGTGAATGTTTATGGTGGCGCGAAACTCTTTAAGGCTATCGTTCCCTATTATGTCGTGAAATGATTTTATAGTGGAGAACAAGAAAAATCTTAAATTTGTGTACTTCCGTCCAAATAAATTAATAATTTTGTGATGGGTAATATGTATTTATCCGGCTATGGAGTTGGCGAAGAATGGTTGATTGTTGGGGATTTGTTTTGAAACAAAGAAAGGGTGGATATAATTTTTGCTCGAACCAGTGTCGATTAACATTTTCAGAATTTTTCCGTTCTTCGTTCTCCATTCTACATATGGCAATATTCTACATATGTTCATCTTAAAAATGGATATCAATGTGGTCGTGTACACCTTGAGTTTGATTTATGTCAGAATATTCAGTTGGGGAAAGACATTTTGTGAAAATGTATCTGGTCTAGGAATATAAGCTAATTGTGGGTAAAATTCGTTCTTCTTCACCAACTTTAGGCATAAGTGGAGAGCCTGAGGAAGGTCTGCTTGTTCCCTCATGCCAAGAAGTTTTGGCAAATCGCCCTTTAGTCCTCGAATGAAGGTGTCGAGGGCTTTGTCACGATTAGTACGTGTGAGTAAATGCATAGATTCTGCACCGACTTCCATGCATCCAAGTTTATTCAGTATAAGAGATAGATGTGAATAAACTCGCTGGTAAAAGTCTTGTATAGCGAGAGTGCCCTGCACTAATGAAGTCCTTTAGTCCCTTTTATCGGCGTAGTGGAGGGTAAGGCATCTAGAAACTGCCTCCAGTCCAATGGGGTGTTGTGCGATTCGAGGGCAATGTCGGCGTTGCCCACGATTTTATTCCGCACAACATTAATACTTTGGCGTTCCTCTTTGTGAAGCGTAGATTTGCAGAATGCGGTCTAAGCTTTTTTTCCACGAAGTGAACTTTCCTGGTTTACCAGAGAATTCCCTTAGGCACCGCACTACATCTGGAATTTTATCCAGCTCTGAAGTGCTATTCGCCAAGTTAGGGTCTATAGTCACGTCGGGTATGGTTGCGAAATTTTCGTTAGGATTAAGAGCGTTCTGAACTAAGTTTCGCCCTTTCTGTTTAAATATGTTGTTAACTACTGTCGTAATCATGGCTGTCAGTTGGTCTAGGCTTAATTCGTTACCTTCGGGAGGTGCGTTTAGCACTGAGGGTCAGACGGGATTGCATGGATTGGACATTGTTAGTTCGTAAGGATAATTATATTTTATTATAGATTCTTTATATTATAAAAGCCGGATGGTCCCCCGTTAGGTGGTGAATTGCGGCTCTTTTTTTATTTTTTTATGTTAAAGACTTTTAAAGTCTAGCTTGTTATTATTATTTTTTAATTTATAATTCTCTGGAGAGGATTTAACATAAATTTTTTTCTCTTTTGATTATTTTCACTTTCTTATATCCTAGTTCTTAAGTAAGGTCTTACTATGCTATCACCTCCTGGTGACGGGGCGTTGTCCCTTTCACTGCTTACTGGGGGGCCCACGGTGCTTTCCTTTCCGTTCGGAATCCAACGCTATCAATAGTTCTGTCCTGGACCAGTGTCACGCCGGTGTCGTCTTCCGGTTTCCAATGTTGAGTTATTGCTTCACAACTTTTTAAGGAAATTTATGCAAATCGAATTGCGGAAAGCACTACTTTTTTACAAACCGGACACGAACTTAAACTGATCCCTGCTCGGGCGCCAGTTAAGTTATTTACTAATTAAACTTATTTTTTAAAAGGCAGTGGACTTGTGTCCACCGTTGTTTATTCAATGACTTTTGACTTAAAAGGAAATACAATTGTCTTCTTAACTTTAAATTGCACCTATTATAATTATTGGTCATCAGTCAAGTTGCACTTGCATGTGCGAATTGGTTGACGCGGTGTCAGCAGTTATGCGAATACGCGGGCAGATAATTCTTAGCAATTCCAATCGAGACTAGATGATTCGTACAATAAAAAAGTATATCCCGAAATTTTGAAATTATATTTATTAGTTAGTTGTGTTTCAGCAAGGAGGAATGCCGTTTGCATTCCAGAGCGCTATTTAATTGAGGTCATTATTTTGTTTGTTGAGTAGCAAGCAGTTTGAGCCGGATGTTTTGATTTCGCATAAGATCTTGCATTGTGTTTTGCATAAAAAATATAAAATGCATCATGCTTTGTTGCAGCGATGCTAACATGGCTTCGATATTGGATTGTCTGCCGCAGTTGTTGTATGTGCAGGATTTACTAGGCCTGAGTTTACAGCACTTGCAAATGAGGCACCATTGACGGTGTTTGATAGAGCCATTGGCGGCGTGGTTCTTTTGGCAAAGAAAATGCTGGAATTTGTTTGTGAGGGTACAAAGGCATTCGATACGTTATGAGTGCGTTCGGGGGACACACGTTGGACTTCCTATAGACTGAACAAAGTACTATAGTTTGACATGCAGGTGGCAGAGTCATATATGTAGGTCTCCACAAGCTACGCACACTGAGCGAAGAGTACAGTAAGACCTGGTATGACCATACTCCTGGCATTGCACAGGGCCATTTCTCTTATGTGGTTCTTCCACAGTTATCTTACGATGCAACAGGTATTGAAGTTTACAAATTGGATACGCAGCGTTTTTCCACAGTGGTTTGTTTTCAGGCGCAAGCTCAACTTTAAACATTGGCTGCGAAATTATGATTCTATTAAAAATATTTACTACATCTTTTGGGTTAAAGCCCTGTTCTTTAAGCGCTTCTAAAACTTCCACAACGTCAACACTTAGCTCGATACCTTTAATTACAATTTGTAAGCATTTTGCACTTTTAAGCTGGTATGTATAGAAGTTTGTGTGTGTGTGTCATTCAAGTGTTTGGACACTGTGCGAAAATTCTGTTCAGAGTATATTTGCACTTTAGTTTCATGAATATTTCCCTTAGATAGTGAGATAATATGAAAGTTGTTATTACCGCTTAGCTGAGTGAATTTTTTAACAAGAGCGGGGATCGAGCAATGTTGATGCCGCTGGTAGAATGCAGTTTGCGATTTGGCCAAATCTACGTTCAAATTGCCCTAATATGGTAGTTTGTAATTTTTGTGCGGTTGGCTGTAAAGCTATAGCTTTGGTCAAAGCTGTTCGTCCGCAGTAAATTAAGGGGATGACTTGACTTAAAGATGCATGTTTTTCAGAACTTATTTGTCTTGTCATAGCTTCGATAGGTCGTAATATATGCTTAAAATTTCAACGATTTCATCTTTGTCTTTTGTACTTATCATGGGTGGTGAATCAGAATAATTAAACAGTATTGGACTGACGTAGGAAATCAACTTTATGAACCTTTCAAGCATGTAATATGTCGAATTCCAGCGTGTCTTGACATCTAGAATAAGTTTCAACATTTTCCCCTCACTACTGCGTTTAAACCACTTAACAATATTTCTACATTTCGAAATAATGATTTGTATTTCCGGTATATTAAGTGAATTTTCACATACTAAATTCAGAGTATGTGCAAAACATGGTATGTGCCGCCTTTTTCCAAAGGTATCCCCAACAGCTTACACTATGTTTGCACCATTGTCAGTAATAACACCTAAAACTCGATCTGCATCAATGCCAAAGTCTTCGAGTGCAGAAGTTAAAACATTTGATATGTGTAAAGATGTATGTGCTTCTGTTAACTCAAAAACTCCTATTGTACCATACAATTGCTTTTTGTTATGGACACCATGGACCGTTACTCCAAGCATGCTTTTCATATCCCTGCTCGTCCAAATATCTGTTGTTAGACTTAAACATGTAGTGTTTGAAAGCACAGTTTTAAATTTTTCCTTTTGTACTTCGTATATGGCGTCTATCCGTGCTTTAATTGTGTTGCGGGTTGGAACGTTATATAATGGGAAATGTTTTTTTCATAAATGATAAAAATCCAGCACCTTATTGAGAATAAACATACTAAGTTATTGATAGACGAACTAAATTATATTAAAAAAAACAATACCTTCTACGAAATCGAAAGGAAGATTATCTTCAACAATCATCTGCACAACATCATCAGTCAGTTTTTCATTTTTCGCTCCTCCTCGAGAAAAGCTTTGAACATTTTTAAATGCGTTGAAAATAGTTGGCTGTGCGCTGCTCCCACTCTGATGGTTGCTACATCCCGGCTTGTCACCGTTTGTGTTATCTTCAATAATTACTTTTCTTGTATCATCGTTATTCCCATTATTTTTCTTAGGTTGCTATAAATAACGTTTCGTTCAAATATTGTTTCGCACAGCTCAGGAATAATTGAATGAAAATATAACCAACTTACATGCCCCGACAATAATAATCAAAACACAATGATTTTAAGGGAAAAGGCCGCAGCCAGAAAAACCCTTCTTTATTTCTATAACTTCTTGCGCACAGCACACACATCTCGCCCACATTATTCATTCTTACAGAAAAACTAGCACCATCACTCTCGAGCACACTTCTTCTTCAACTGATTTTTTCTTCTCTTTGTGGCGTGACGTTTGTCCCTGCGCGAAATAGAACATTCGGCCAGTGACATCGTCCCTGCACGAAACAAATATATTGTAGTATGTACATTAGTATGTAATATGTCTAGTAATTGTATTTTTTTGTTTTTGTATGAATTTACTTCTTTGCATACAAAAATATGAATACATATAATTTAAAATGGCGTACCTGGAGTTGTTCAGCTTCTTTTACGTGCTTTAAGCGCAAATGCTGCAACATGTTCGTCGTGTTATTCGAGAATTTTAGATTCTTTTTGCAAATTAAGCATTTCACTAGATCGGTTTTGTCAATTTTTGAAAAATATTTCCAAACTTCACTCTTATTTGGAGCCATTTTTAATTAAAATAAATATAAGTTTTGCTTACTTTGTATATACATATATCTATACTTAATGCCACTCAAAAACTAAATGAAATGTCAAACTTCAACAGCCAGTGCTGTCGCTTTTCATCCACTTTATAGAGTATTTTACAATTAATCGATTAATAATCAATTAATAAAAGTTAAAAATATCATTTAATTAAAACCTTACTCGAAAGAAAATAATCGATTAAACCTAATTATATGATTAATCTTGCCATCCCTACGCAGCTGACAATTAAACAATTTACAGAAAATGTTTTAATCGTCTACAGCAATCCACGCTTTAAACCTTTTATCTTTTCACCAACCATAACGTGTTTTTTGCAAATATATTCTAAAAATATTAAATTAATGAAGTGGATTTTGTCGAAGGCTGAGGTGATCTCAGCCGATCCAGAGTACAGTGAAGGTCCCACTATCCCCCACCAAATAAAACACAGTATTTCGTGCTTTGTGATAGAACACACACACACACGGCGTTGTACCCAGATTGCTGATGACCTGGTGATGACTGAAATGAGCGAAACGAGGGAGGTTTGATAGTCGGGCGTAAGTGTTGTCGAGCATAAGCGTGGGCAAGCGTAAGCGCACCTCCTAGCAAGCCGGGACAGCGGTTGATTAGCGATAGCGGTTGCTCTTCAGCGTGACGGATCAGCGGTAGCGGTTGCTCTTGTCGCTCAGTACTTCTAGCTTTCACAGCTGGGCGAGTGAACTCGGCAGTCGCGGCGACCTAGCAAGACTGTCGAAAGGCTGTCGAACACCGTCACATCGCATTTGTGTTTGATTGTGATTTTTGAAGTGGTGTACGCCGCTGCATTATGAATAAGGAAATATTATGTAATTTATGTTTATATTAATATTCGCCTAGTTCTAATAACCAACGCTGTAGCCTTGGGTTAATATCATTTCCCTTATGTTTATGATTTAACCAGACTTATGACTTGATGGTCCGTTGAAAGGTCAAACTACTTTCCATAAAGGTACGGTCTATAGTAGGCTACTCCCCAAACTATTGCGAGTAGTTCTTTTTCTATTGTTGCATATATCTATCATACGTAACGTGCGTATCTATTTTGCTTGGTGGTAGAGGTTGTGGTATGTTTCCTTTATGCCGAAATTTCTTATCAGTTCTTGTTTGATTTCATTGCACGTTGGTGCTGATCCAAGGGTCCTTAGTGCATTCAACGCTGCTCCCTGTATTTTGGTCCTTATATAGCATTGAAATATGAGTTCCTGTAGTGATGCGTTCTCGTGAAATAGCGGAAGAATAAGTTCCACTTCCCTGATGAAGGCGGATAGATCGTAGGACTGGTCCCCTCTAAATTCTTTGATTCTTGATGCTTCCTTAATTAGCTCCCTTACTGGAATGGTAAGGGGTTGCTGGCAGGCTGCCTGGTTTTCCGTCATGTTTATGATGTTTGTTGGTGGGTTTTTAACAACGGCACTTTTTTAGCGCTGAGTTTTTTCCACAAGTTTTATTTGGAAAAATTATTGAGGATTTTCCCGGTTACGTGACTTATCTCAACTTCGGTTCAGAGTTTTTTTTTTTTTTATACGTTATTTTATGCGAACAATCCTTGAGGATTTGCACGGTTAAGCGATCAACTTCGGTTTCCGATTCTATCAATTCTTTAGAATTAAATCCTGCCGACTGCGCCAGATAAGGAATGCCAACTGTCGTGGCTTAAAAAAAATAAATCGTTTGTTTATTATGTGTTTATTCAATCAAGCGATACATTACAATCAATCTTAAAAGCTAATTTGGCTTATATTTTTTATATTTTATTGCCTAGTCAACAAGATATTTCTTGTTGTTCTTATTGCTAATTCTTACGTTCTACTGTTTGCATAAGTGTCGTTGCACTCATTTCATTGCCAGCTAATAAGCATATTGCTTGTGAAATGGAATGGTGCAATGACTTACTTACTTACTTAATTGGCGCATTAACCGTCTAAGCGATTTTGGCCGAGGTCAACAAAGCACGCCAGCTATCCCTATCTCGTGCTAACTGGCGTCAATTGGAAATCCCAAGTATAGCCAAGTCTTTTTCCACTTGGTCTTTCCAACACAGAGGAGGTCTTCCTTTTGCTCTGCTACCAAGCGCGGGTACCGCGTCAAAAACCTTCAGGGCTGGAGCTATTTTATCCACTCGAACGACGTGACCTAGCCAGCGGAACCGCTGATTCTTAATCCGCTGCACTATATCTACGTCATTGTACAGCTCGTACAGCTCATCGTGCAATGACACAGTTACATATTAGTGATATGTCAGCAGTATATTTCTTACTGCTAAGTGGCGTTGCACTCATTTTATGGGATGTTGTAATACCACATATTTTGGGTGTTAGTTCACGAAGCCCAGTCCACTTCAATTCTATTTTCTTTCTGAGTGGAATGACTAGGTGACGTAACTTGCGCGACACAGCCGACACCAATCAAATGTGGAAGACACTGCTTCAATCGGTTAAAAACATTATTTTGGCCTTCTCGGGTTTCTCCACCAAAATGAACCAAAACTTTCGCATTATCACCACAAAAACAAACTATTTTCTCCAACATATCGTACTTACGTGCCGCACTCTTTATAAGATCAGATATTATTGTGGAATTTTCGCCATTTTCTCTCGTTATGTTTAAGATTTTAACCTGAACACCTTTTAAAGGCATGAAATATCGCACGATACAGGAAAAAGCTTAATGTTTCCATGATTCGATGCATCTGTATATATTGAGACATAATTGCACAATTTTAAATCCTGTTAAAGCAATTATATTTGTCACTATAGCTTGACATTTCTTTTGCGAACATGAAAACTTCTTAATTTGAAAGCATGATTTAAATATTTCCGTCGAACAATCTGAAGATCGAAAGCTGTGATTAGAGCTAATCACGTGATAGGCCCAAACACCGTCCATAGCAGCCAAATGTTTGTCTAATGCCGATTGGAAATGCGACGTTATAGATGTATTACCAGCAGCTGCAAAAAGTGCATCCATGGAAAAAAAAAAAAAAAAAAAAAATGAATGAATGAATTTTCAATTATTTTCAATTCAATTTAATTTCATTTAATGCAATTCAAGTTTTTCATTTCACTTACTACTACAAGTAACAACAATTCGTTAACCAGAATTACAACTTTAGCTGCCCACGGTAGGCACAAAGGGCCGGACCTCCACACTACGTAGGCCAATGCCATCAGCAGTTACACGCAGGGTCATGCGTGGCGACGGCGGGACGGGGTTCGAGGCACCCAACCCAATCCTGGGTTGAGTCGTGCCATCGTGCCATTGCCAAACCACCACCCGACGTGTTTCAAGGCCCCGGGTATGCACAATCACGCGCATGGTTACGCCTTCCTTCACCGGGGTCAAATCTCCCAATTGATTCCTGAGAAAAAAAAAAAAATATATATAATAAAGAAAATAATAATAAGCGAATAAAATAAAAATAACTTTACACCGGAGCGCACATTCCGTCTACGCCGCGTGTAAATATATCATAACATTATTTTGTAGAAAATACAGTATTTTCCGATTAAAAAGCAGTACGCAGTATTTCAATCAAAAATACAGTATAATACTGCGAAAAACAGTATAGATACGCTCGTTAACCCTCTCGAACGCGAAAATCAACCGCTTGAGATAAAAATCTGAAAATTGGTATCTACTCTAATTTGACATCGCTGAATATAAATATGCTAACACATTTCTTGCGAGCCTTTTTATTATGATGCTATTCGATGTCCCTTATATGGGTAATCTGTACTCGGTGTTCTATTTTAATATGCATGCAATTGCCTACACTGAAAATGATACCACAGATTTTCGATGTTTAAACTCAGTTTTTTTATTGAACAATTTTAATTTTAACTTCAGCTTTTTATGCATGCATCAGTTTATTACATTAGAAAATATATTTTACAAATACATGCAAATCTCTTATTTTTCGTGGTATAAGGCAAAACAGTTATTATCGCGTTTTACGCAGAGGTAAACGTTACATTTCTGGCAAATTATATACGACTTTTTACTACATCCTGGCATTTTACAACGTCCATTGTTTTTCGATGCAACAAAATGTGGGATGCGCATTACAGTGTCCTTCCGCACTTCCTCTGGGGGATGAATTTTAATCATTTTTTACGTTTTTGCGGTGGGGTGGACGTGTTTTCTGTATTTTCAAAATTGGAACCATTAGGAGCCTGGGAACTGGAACAAGAGTGATTTGGTGATCCTGGCAAGTTTGGCGCACTCGATCGAGGGGTAGATTGAAGATAATGTGAAGCCATCATTCGCGATGGCCGTCCTCGGCGGCGGGGAGTTTCAACATCCGGTTGTAAATTGCCTGTTCTCACATTTAACATACAATTTGCAACTTCAGCACGAAAATTCAGTGAACCCAAAATTTTGGTTATCTTACTCTCCTGACAGTACTTGCGATATTCCAACCATGACGCAGTTAAGGCTAGATCTATGAAGTGCATAATAATTCGAATAGTCCATTTTTGGGTGCGTATATTTATTCGGTAATATTGGATCATTTGATCTAGTAAGTCAACTCCACCCATGCTTTCGTTATAAAGTCGAAATTCATCCATAACCACGTCCTTATCGTAGTATTTAAGCTTATTTTTTTTCATAGAATTATATTCCCGCACGTGAGCGTGGTGGCGCGCATTTCGCTGTAATTTTGCTGACAGCAAGGGGGCCGGTATGTTTAGGCTTCCGGCCTAAATCTCATCGCCACCCTCCTTCGACCGACAAATCGTACGCGCACCCCTAGTAAGCGGTTTGCGTGTACACACTCACACACACACACACACTTTCACCCACATGCACACACCTATGTATTACAATCAAAATTAAATTTATCCAAGGAAGAAGCGATGTGATGCTTGCAAAAACAGAGAAGCCTGGTATGGAAGATATGTTTTCAAAGAAACCACTTTCACTCCCAATCGAAGGATTGACGAAACTTTCACGTATTGCAGCCTCACGTTCAATTTCAGTTTCAAATACATCTTCCTCTTTTCCTCTGAAGTCCAAATCATCAGGTGTAAGTTCACTTATATTAGACATTTGTATCAAATCCACCTCTTTTGATTTTCTTCCCACATAGCAATTTGAATCACCCTCATGAACCTTAGTATTTAAAATGCAATCATCCTCAAGATTATCACAGGGACACGCTGACATATGCCTTCCTCTTTTTTGAACATATATGTGTTGCCCAGTTATATCTTTTACTATGAAAGGATTAAATCTTGATGAACTCAAAATAATTTTGTTTATTACATTTTTTAATCTATATATTTCGTTTTGCATTTTTATGTTGTTCAAGTTTTGCAAAACCACAATTTTTGATAACTCGAATTCGAGACTTTTTCCATCATCAATTGTCATACTATTTTCTTCTATGGATCTTTTTGTTTTTTTGTTGTTTCTACAAATGTAATAATTTTTAATGTTTACACATTTCTCACCATCTTTAAATTCAACACTTAATTGTGAATCAAAATGTTGCCATGTACACCAATAACTCTTTTTACTTTTTATACAAGACAGTTTTTCAACTGACCGTCGGGGAACAGGTGCACTTTTGATTACAAAAACAAATCCTTTGTTTTGTATATAATCATCATTATATAAATGTATTCGTCCACCACCTAGATTGATGAAGGCACTTCCATTTTTGTCAGCATAGACCATAGTATCTCGTATATTGAGGGAACAAGACCAATCTTGAATACATCTATCTTCAAAAAATGTAATTGAAAAACCACTCCCATTAGAAAAACTGAAATCGGAAGTAGACTTCGTCTGCGTGAAAATTGCTGGCATCATACTGTACAGTTGCTACATACCACCTAGCTTCAACCTCGAGGAGTTTGAAACAATATTAGATAACTTGGTCACCGATGCTAGAACTAGAACGCCGGTTGTAATCGCAGGTGACTTCAATGCATGGGCCCAAGCATGGGGAAGCCGTAAAACAAATCCCAAAGGCAGAGCGCTCCTGACAGCTCTTTCGACCCTAGAAGTGGTGCTATTAAATTCCGGAAGTAAAGCTACATTCAAAAAAGACGGAAGTGAGTCTATAATAGACTTAACATTCATAACTAGTAGACTATCCCGAAATGTCCATTGGGAGGTTAGTGACGACTATACTCACAGCGATCACCAAGCAAATATCTTCACTATAAACGAACCAAAGCAAACAGGGTATTGCACCGAAAGGAGAACAGTGGGCTGGAAAATCGACTCTCTAGATGAAGAAGCGCTAAAAGTTATGATGTCTGAAGTTACCCTAACACAAGGAGCTACGAATATGGCCAACAAGCTCATGACCACCATAGCAAACGCCTGTGATGCTTCCATGAGGAGAAGAGGAAGAAACCCATCGAGCAGACGTCCCTCAGTATACTGGTGGAATTCCCAGATAGCAGATGTTCGTCAACAATGCAATAGAGCAAGGCGCGACTACCAAAGGGCCAGAAAAACGGCCAATTATTTGGAACAACAAATACACTACAGGGCCAAGCGAAAGGTATTAAAGCAAACCATTAAAGCGAGCAAGAAGAAGTGTTTTCTCCAGCTTTGTGACAGTGCCGAACAAAATCCTTGGGGTATGGCATACAAAGTGGTTACTAAAAAGCTACAGGCATCTGTCCAGCCGCAGCTCACAAGCGCCGACCAACTGGGTATAATAGTAAGCAAACTGTTTCCAGGCCAAAAAGCTTTCAGTAGAGAGATCCTCTCCCATGCTGAATGCAAATTCCCCCAGATCACCGCTGGAGAGGTGCTGCTTGCGGTTGATGAATTTAAAGACAGAAAGGCCCCAGGCCCTGATGCAATTCCGAATAAAGTTCTTAAACTAGCAGTGAAAGCGAATACTGAGGTTTTCGTTCACACGTTTAACGAATGCTTTACAGAGGGCGTATTTCCGAAAATATGGAAACGCCAGCGGCTCGTTCTACTACCAAAGGCGGGAAAATCTCCTGGGGATCCCTCTGCATATCGACCAATATGTATGCTTAATACAACAGGGAAGCTTCTGGAACGCATAATTACCAATAGAGTTACAGAAGCAATGGAGGCGAATGGTCAATGGAGTCTACTTCTGGACGAAACACTTCAATATAATCCTTTGAGTCCTTTTCCCACCGTCGAGCTTTATCCGCTACACCAATTCCCACGAAGTTTGTAGCCAAGTTTACCACTTTGTTATCATACCATCTAGTAAATATGACCTTTTCATTTTCACTAATGCATTGAACTGCTGATCCTCGACCACGTTTGGACATTACATTCTTGTCTGGCAAGGGCGGATTTGCAAAGCGATTGAAACGAACAGTTCCAGCTGCATAAATACCTCT
Source organism: Philophylla caesio (assembly GCA_963971545.1). Taxonomy (NCBI): domain Eukaryota; kingdom Metazoa; phylum Arthropoda; class Insecta; order Diptera; family Tephritidae; genus Philophylla; species Philophylla caesio. The sequence continues at coordinate 35,351,374 of OZ020604.1, read as the reverse complement.
GTCATAAAGAACTTCAAATAATTGAAAAGAAGGGAAGAAGTTGTCGAAATACAACTTATGTCCCTTTCCTTCTATAGGGATTCGCTTTGCTAATTCAATAACAATCGCAGAAGCGCTTCCCACTGTCTTGACAAGAGCGTTATCTATAGGTGTAGTAGAACCTTGGTAAACAATAAAATCGTATGGTATGCCACTTTTTCCACATAAAAAGTATACTTTGATTCCCCATGGACATGGCTTTCCTTTTACATATTGCTTTGCAATGAATTTCCCCTTGAATGGGATTATTTGCTCATCCGCACACAGATTCTCCTCTAGTGGTAATTCGTTCAGTCGACGTCGAATTCGCTCAATGATGGGACGTATAACCGATCTTTGCAGCTACTTGGACGAGCAGAAATGTCGGTTAAATGTAGACGATTTCTCAAGGAAAAAAATCGATTAGCCGTCATGTTATTTGCAAAAAAACGTCAAGTTCCAACGGCGATCATAGTACATTCGAACGCGAGGTAGCTTTAGACAGCTCATCATAATATGTTGAGCTATAAGTACACGAATTTCATCAGTGCTGCATTGTTTAAAACTTAAATCTCCTGAAATTTAAAAACAGAGCCTTGGTAAAAAATAAACAGATTAAATGAGAAGAGTGAACCTTTCAGAGTAGCATATAAATTTGTATAATAAGCTGCCTTTTCAAAAAACTCGTCACTCAAATATTTCACGAAAAAGGAATACGGGGTCCTTTCTGTGGGGTTGCTGTCCACTGGTGGTGCTATAAACTGAACGGGATCTGATTTCAATGTACGCGGCTTCTAGTCTCCCACTTTATGTCTTTCTTTTTTGTGCATGGAATGACTGGATTCTCTTCAAGGGAAATTTCATTTGCTCGCAAAATGTCACTAGAGTTCAGCCATTCGGTAGCCAAGCCAGCAAGCGCTTGTTCAGAAATTTCTGGCAACTCAAGTTCTACAACATTTTCCATATCTTCAACATCTTCGATATCTTCAACATCTTCCTCAGGCACTGAAGCAATTTCAACTTCGGTGCCTTTATGGGCTACAAGTGCAGACTCTGCAGGACGTATCTTTTCAACACATTTTCAAAATCCTCTTCAATGTCGGAATATCTTTCCAAAGCATCAAGTATTTCCTCTTCATTAAGTTTACGTAGTGAAGTCATTTCTGAAGAGCTGGAATGAAACGCGGAAAAAATGTTATGGCGAGCAGTTAAAAAGTGTCCGTTGAGTAATCTTGTCCTATTTAAGGGACATCTACTTTTTGCACGATGAGACGTGGCAGGCGCGTTTATTTCACCTTTTATGTAAATAAAATAAATAAATAGATATATCAGTAATACTTACTATTTTTTTCAGGAACATTTAATAAAGAAATTCACTTTTATAAAACAATTTGAAAGCACAAAATTTTCATAAGAAACGTTCACTCACGAAATTCACCTGCGCACTGCGGTTTTTGACAATAAATTACTTCAATGGTGACATAACTTAAGCCAATAAACCATTTAACTTGAAAATGATATCCCACGTCAATGTTTTTAATCAGAAGTTTTATAAAGTTAAGTTAAACTTTGAAAAATTGTAAATCCCTTATAAGAGACATCGCGTCTGAGAGGGTTAAATCTAAGGTTGAAAAGTATTTTCCAGTGCCAAGATTTGATAAAATTGATGAGGTTTCCGGCATTGGATACCTGTCCGCAATAGTTATTTTATTCAGTTTTTGAAAATCAATAACTAGTCTTAACTCTTGGTCACCATTGTCGTTAGTTGTTTTCTTTTTTACAACCCATATTGGACTATTGAATGGACTTCGGGATGGCTGGATTATGCCATCTTTGAGTAGACGTTGAATCTCCTCATTTACAAATTTTGTGTAAGCGATAGGGTATGGATATGATTTACTGTAAACAGGCTCATTAGTGGTGGTTTTAATGGATGCTCTTACCTTAGTGTGGAAGGGTAGTCCTAAATTTGGGTCAGCGAAGGCTTTCTTATTTCTTTCCATCATATTTTCAAATTTAGGTAAAATTTCAGATGGAACTTCATTAAAACCAGTAGATAATGGGATACTTCTTCACATTTAAAGAATTCTATATTTTCAAATCCATCCCTATATTGCAATTTGTCATTGACTGTATCAATTTTCGCACTAATCTCCTTAAGAAAATCGTAGCCAATTATAGCGTCGAATGAAGTGAGACCAGGCAAAATAAAAAAGGTTGAACTTTGTCCTAAAACTTTTATTTTACATTTTTTGGTTATAGTTTGTGAACCGGATACAGTTTTTATTTTGAACGGTTTTTCAACCCTTTGAGTATTCTTCATAATAGCGAGATTTTTTATATAGTTTTTGGAAGTGCCGGTATCCAAAAGAATTTTTAAAGTTTTTTCTTTGTTCAGCCTCTTCTCTATATAAGGGAGTGAAGAGGCTCCTACTCTAAAAAATTATCCTCACCATAACACTCCTCTTTCTCAGAATTTTCAGAAATGTTGTTTACTTTTTAGTTTTGTGGAAATTGGATCTATTTGACCCATCTGAGCTTTCACGACTTCTTTTTTGAGTTTGATATTGGTTTTTGCTATTATTTTCCTTTGAATTTGCTATCTGGCCCTTACTATTCTGGTACCGCGTCAAAAACCTTCAGGGCTGGAGCTATTTTATCCACTCGAACGACGTGACCTAGCCAGCGGAACCGCTGATTCTTAATCCGCTGCACTATATCTACGTCATTGTACAGCTCGTACAGCTCATCGTGCAATGACACAGTTACATATTAGTGATATGTCAGCAGTATATTTCTTATTGCTAAGTGGCGTTGCACTCATTTTATGGGATGTTGTAATACCACATATTTTGGGTGTTAGTTCACGAAGCCCAGTCCACTTCAATTCTATTTTCTTTCTGAGTGGAATGACTAGGTGACGTAACTTGCGCGACACAGCCGACACCAATCAAATGTGGAAGACACTGCTTCAATCGGTTAAAAACATTATTTTGGCCTCCTCGGGTTTCTCCACCAAAATTAACTTTCGCATTATCACCACAAAAACAAACTATTTTCTCCAACATATCGTACTTACGTGCCGCACTCTTTATAAGATCAGATATTATTGTGGAATTTTCGCCATTTTCTCTCGTTATGTTTAAGATTTTAACCTGAACACCTTTTAAAGGCATGAAATATCGCACGAGTACAGGAAAAAGCTTAATGTTTCCATGATTCGATGCATCTGTATATATTGAGACATAATTGCACAATTTTAAATCCTGTTAAAGCAATTATATTTGTCACTATAGCTTGACATTTCTTTTGCGAACATGAAAACTTCTTAATTTGAAAGCATGATTTAAATATTTCCGTCGAACAATCTGAAGATCGAAAGCTGTGATTAGAGCTAATCACGTGATAGGCCCAAACACCGTCCATAGCAGCCAAATGTTTGTCTAATGCCGATTGGAAATGCGACGTTATAGATGTATTACCAGCAGCTGCAAAAAGTGCATCCATGGAAAAAAAAAAAAAAAAAAAAAAATGAATGAATGAATTTTCAATTATTTTCAATTCAATTTAATTTCATTTAATGCAATTCAAGTTTTTCATTTCACTTACTACTACAAGTAACAACAATTCGTTAACCAGAATTACAACTTTAGCTGCCCACGGTAGGCACAAAGGGCCGGACCTCCACACTACGTAGGCCAATGCCATCAGCAGTTACACGCAGGGTCATGCGTGGCGACGGCGGGACGGGGTTCGAGGCACCCAACCCAATCCTGGGTTGAGTCGTGCCATCGTGCCATTGCCAAACCACCACCCGACGTGTTTCAAGGCCCCGGGTATGCACAATCACGCGCATGGTTACGCCTTCCTTCACCGGGGTCAAATCTCCCAATTGATTCCTGAGAAAAAAAAAAAAATATATATAATAAAGAAAATAATAATAAGCGAATAAAATAAAAATAACTTTACACCGGAGCGCACATTCCGTCTACGCCGCGTGTAAATATATCATAACATTATTTTGTAGAAAATACAGTATTTTCCGATTAAAAAGCAGTACGCAGTATTTCAATCAAAAATACAGTATAATACTGCGAAAAACAGTATAGATACGCTCGTTAACCCTCTCGAACGCGAAAATCAACCGCTTGAGATAAAAATCTGAAAATTGGTATCTACTCTAATTTGACATCGCTGAATATAAATATGCTAACACATTTCTTGCGAGCCTTTTTATTATGATGCTATTCGATGTCCCTTATATGGGTAATCTGTACTCGGTGTTCTATTTTAATATGCATGCAATTGCCTACACTGAAAATGATACCACAGATTTTCGATGTTTAAACTCAGTTTTTTTATTGAACAATTTTAATTTTAACTTCAACTTTTTATGCATGCATCAGTTTATTACATTAGAAAATATATTTTACAAATACATGCAAATCTCTTATTTTTCGTGGTATAAGGCAAAACAGTTATTATCGCGTTTTACGCAGAGGTAAACGTTACATTTCTGGCAAATTATATACGACTTTTTACTACATCCTGGCATTTTACAACGTCCATTGTTTTTCGATGCAACAAAATGTGGGATGTGCATTACAGTGTCCTTCCGCACTTCCTCTGGGGGATGAATTTGAATCCTTTTTTTACGTTTTTGCGGTGGGGTGGACGTGTTTTCTGTATTTTCAAAATTGGAACCATTAGGAGCCTGGGAACTGGAACAAGAGTGATTTGGTGATCCTGGCAAGTTTGGCGCACTCGATCGAGGGGTAGATTGAAGATAATGTGAAGCCATCATTCGCGATGGCCGTCCTCGGCGGCGGGGAGTTTCAACATCCGGTTGTAAATTGCCTGTTCTCACATTTAACATACAATTTGCAACTTCAGCACGAAAATTCAGTGAACCCAAAATTTTGGTTATCTTACTCTCCTGACAGTACTTGCGATATTCCAACCATGACGCAGTTAAGGCTAGATCTATGAAGTGCATAATAATTCGAATAGTCCATTTTTGGGTGCGTATATTTATTCGGTAATATTGGATCATTTGATCTAGTAAGTCAACTCCACCCATGCTTTCGTTATAAAGTCGAAATTCATCCATAACCACGTCCTTATCGTAGTATTTAAGCTTATTTTTTTTCATAGAATTATATTCCCGCACGTGAGCGTGGTGGCGCGCATTTCGCTGTAATTTTGCTGACAGCAAGGGGGCCGGTATGTTTAGGCTTCCGGCCTAAATCTCATCGCCACCCTCCTTCGACCGACAAATCGTACGCGCACCCCTAGTAAGCGGTTTGCGTGTACACACTCACACACACACACACACTTTCACCCACATGCACACACCTATGTATTACAATCAAAATTAAATTTATCCAAGGAAGAAGCGATGTGATGCTTGCAAAAACAGAGAAGCCTGGTATGGAAGATATGTTTTCAAAGAAACCACTTTCACTCCCAATCGAAGGATTGACGAAACTTTCACGTATTGCAGCCTCACGTTCAATTTCAGTTTCAAATACATCTTCCTCTTTTCCTCTGAAGTCCAAATCATCAGGTGTAAGTTCACTTATATTAGACATTTGTATCAAATCCACCTCTTTTGATTTTCTTCCCACATAGCAATTTGAATCACCCTCATGAACCTTAGTATTTAAAATGCAATCATCCTCAAGATTATCACAGGGACACGCTGACATATGCCTTCCTCTTTTTTGAACATATATGTGTTGCCCAGTTATATCTTTTACTATGAAAGGATTAAATCTTGATGAACTCAAAATAATTTTGTTTATTACATTTTTTAATCTATATATTTCGTTTTGCATTTTTATGTTGTTCAAGTTTTGCAAAACCACAATTTTTGATAACTCGAATTCGAGACTTTTTCCATCATCAATTGTCATACTATTTTCTTCTATGGATCTTTTTGTTTTTTTGTTGTTTCTACAAATGTAATAATTTTTAATGTTTACACATTTCTCACCATCTTTAAATTCAACACTTAATTGTGAATCAAAATGTTGCCATGTACACCAATAACTCTTTTTACTTTTTATACAAGACAGTTTTTCAACTGACCGTCGGGGAACAGGTGCACTTTTGATTACAAAAACAAATCCTTTGTTTTGTATATAATCATCATTATATAAATGTATTCGTCCACCACCTAGATTGATGAAGGCACTTCCATTTTTGTCAGCATAGACCATAGTATCTCGTATATTGAGGGAACAAGACCAATCTTGAATACATCTATCTTCAAAAAATGTAATTGAAAAACCACTCCCATTAGAAAAACTGAAATCGGAAGTAGGCTTCGTCTGCGTGAAAATTGCTGGCATCATACTGTACAGTTGCTACATACCACCTAGCTTCAACCTCGAGGAGTTTGAAACAATATTAGATAACTTGGTCACCGATGCTAGAACTAGAACGCCGGTTGTAATCGCAGGTGACTTCAATGCATGGGCCCAAGCATGGGGAAGCCGTAAAACAAATCCCAAAGGCAGAGCGCTCCTGACAGCTCTTTCGACCCTAGAAGTGGTGCTATTAAATTCCGGAAGTAAAGCTACATTCAAAAAAGACGGAAGTGAGTCTATAATAGACTTAACATTCATAACTAGTAGACTATCCCGAAATGTCCATTGGGAGGTTAGTGACGACTATACTCACAGCGATCACCAAGCAAATATCTTCACTATAAACGAACCAAAGCAAACAGGGTCTTGCACCGAAAGGAGAACAGTGGGCTGGAAAATCGACTCTCTAGATGAAGAAGCGCTAAAAGTTATGATGTCTGAAGTTACCCTAACACAAGGAGCTACGAATATGGCCAACAAGCTCATGACCACCATAGCAAACGCCTGTGATGCTTCAATGAGGAGAAGAGGAAGAAACCCATCGAGCAGACGTCCCTCAGTATACTGGTGGAATTCCCAGATAGCAGATGTTCGTCAACAATGCAATAGAGCAAGGCGCGACTACCAAAGGGCCAGAAAAACGGCCAATTATTTGGAACAACAAATACACTACAGGGCCAAGCGAAAGGTATTAAAGCAAACCATTAAAGCGAGCAAGAAGAAGTGTTTTCTCCAGCTTTGTGACAGTGCCGAACAAAATCCTTGGGGTATGGCATACAAAGTGGTTACTAAAAAGCTACAGGCATCTGTCCAGCCGCAGCTCACAAGCGCCGACCAACTGGGTATAATAGTAAGCAAACTGTTTCCAGGCCAAAAAGCTTTCAGTAGAGAGATCCTCTCCCATGCTGAATGCAAATTCCCCCAGATCACCGCTGGAGAGGTGCTGCTTGCGGTTGATGAATTTAAAGACAGAAAGGCCCCAGGCCCTGATGCAATTCCGAATAAAGTTCTTAAACTAGCAGTGAAAGCGAATACTGAGGTTTTCGTTCACACGTTTAACGAATGCTTTACAGAGGGCGTATTTCCGAAAATATGGAAACGCCAGCGGCTCGTTCTACTACCAAAGGCGGGAAAATCTCCTGGGGATCCCTCTGCATATCGACCAATATGTATGCTTAATACAACAGGGAAGCTTCTGGAACGCATAATTACCAATAGAGTTACAGAAGCAATGGAGGCGAATGGTCAATGGAGTCTACTTCTGGACGAAACACTTCAATATAATCCTTTGAGTCCTTTTCCCACCGTCGAGCTTTATCCGCTACACCAATTCCCACGAAGTTTGTAGCCAAGTTTACCACTTTGTTATCATACCATCTAGTAAATATGACCTTTTCATTTTCACTAATGCATTGAACTGCTGATCCTCGACCACGTTTGGACATTACATTCTTGTCTGGCAAGGGCGGATTTGCAAAGCGATTGAAACGAACAGTTCCAGCTGCATAAATACCTCTGTCATAAAGAACTTCAAATAATTGAAAAGAAGGGAAGAAGTTGTCGAAATACAACTTATGTCCCTTTCCTTCTATAGGGATTCGCTTTGCTAATTCAATAACAATCGCAGAAGCGCTTCCCACTGTCTTGACAAGAGCGTTATCTATAGGTGTAGTAGAACCTTGGTAAACAATAAAATCGTATGGTATGCCACTTTTTCCACATAAAAAGTATACTTTGATTCCCCATGGACATGGCTTTCCTTTTACATATTGCTTTGCAATGAATTTCCCCTTGAATGGGATTATTTGCTCATCCGCACACAGATTCTCCTCTAGTGGTAATTCGTTCAGTCGACGTCGAATTCGCTCAATGATGGGACGTATAACCGATCTTTGCAGCTACTTGGACGAGCAGAAATGTCGGTTAAATGTAGACGATTTCTCAAGGAAAAAAATCGATTAGCCGTCATGTTATTTGCAAAAAAACGTCAAGTTCCAACGGCGATCATAGTACATTCGAACGCGAGGTAGCTTTAGACAGCTCATCATAATATGTTGAGCTATAAGTACACGAATTTCATCAGTGCTGCATTGTTTAAAACTTAAATCTCCTGAAATTTAAAAACAGAGCCTTGGTAAAAAATAAACAGATTAAATGAGAAGAGTGAACCTTTCAGAGTAGCATATAAATTTGTATAATAAGCTGCCTTTTCAAAAAACTCGTCACTCAAATATTTCACGAAAAAGGAATACGGGGTCCTTTCTGTGGGGTTGCTGTCCACTGGTGGTGCTATAAACTGAACGGGATCTGATTTCAATGTACGCGGCTTCTAGTCTCCCACTTTATGTCTTTCTTTTTTGTGCATGGAATGACTGGATTCTCTTCAAGGGAAATTTCATTTGCTCGCAAAATGTCACTAGAGTTCAGCCATTCGGTAGCCAAGCCAGCAAGCGCTTGTTCAGAAATTTCTGGCAACTCAAGTTCTACAACATTTTCCATATCTTCAACATCTTCGATATCTTCAACATCTTCCTCAGGCACTGAAGCAATTTCAACTTCGGTGCCTTTATGGGCTACAAGTGCAGACTCTGCAGGACGTATCTTTTCAACACATTTTCAAAATCCTCTTCAATGTCGGAATATCTTTCCAAAGCATCAAGTATTTCCTCTTCATTAAGTTTACGTAGTGAAGTCATTTCTGAAGAGCTGGAATGAAACGCGGAAAAAATGTTATGGCGAGCAGTTAAAAAGTGTCCGTTGAGTAATCTTGTCCTATTTAAGGGACATCTACTTTTTGCACGATGAGACGTGGCAGGCGCGTTTATTTCACCTTTTATGTAAATAAAATAAATAAATAGATATATCAGTAATACTTACTATTTTTTTCAGGAACATTTAATAAAGAAATTCACTTTTATAAAACAATTTGAAAGCACAAAATTTTCATAAGAAACGTTCACTCACGAAATTCACCTGCGCACTGCGGTTTTTGACAATAAATTACTTCAATGGTGACATAACTTAAGCCAATAAACCATTTAACTTGAAAATGATATCCCACGTCAATGTTTTTAATCAGAAGTTTTATAAAGTTAAGTTAAACTTTGAAAAATTGTAAATCCCTTATAAGAGACATCGCGTCTGAGAGGGTTAAATCTAAGGTTGAAAAGTATTTTCCAGTGCCAAGATTTGATAAAATTGATGAGGTTTCCGGCATTGGATACCTGTCCGCAATAGTTATTTTATTCAGTTTTTGAAAATCAATAACTAGTCTTAACTCTTGGTCACCATTGTCGTTAGTTGTTTTCTTTTTTACAACCCATATTGGACTATTGAATGGACTTCGGGATGGCTGGATTATGCCATCTTTGAGTAGACGTTGAATCTCCTCATTTACAAATTTTGTGTAAGCGATAGGGTATGGATATGATTTACTGTAAACAGGCTCATTAGTGGTGGTTTTAATGGATGCTCTTACCTTAGTGTGGAAGGGTAGTCCTAAATTTGGGTCAGCGAAGGCTTTCTTATTTCTTTCCATCATATTTTCAAATTTAGGTAAAATTTCAGATGGAACTTCATTAAAACCAGTAGATAATGGGATACTTCTTCACATTTAAAGAATTCTATATTTTCAAATCCATCCCTATATTGCAATTTGTCATTGACTGTATCAATTTTCGCACTAATCTCCTTAAGAAAATCGTAGCCAATTATAGCGTCGAATGAAGTGAGACCAGGCAAAATAAAAAAGGTTGAACTTTGTCCTAAAACTTTTATTTTACATTTTTTGGTTATAGTTTGTGAACCGGATACAGTTTTTATTTTGAACGGTTTTTCAACCCTTTGAGTATTCTTCATAATAGCGAGATTTTTTATACAGTTTTTGGAAGTGCCGGTATCCAAAAGAATTTTTAAAGTTTTTTCTTTGTTCAGCCTCTTCTCTATATAAGGGAGTGAAGAGGCTCCTACTCTAAAAAATTATCCTCACCATAACACTCCTCTTTCTCAGAATTTTCAGAAATGTTGTTTACTTTTTAGTTTTGTGGAAATTGGATCTATTTGACCCATCTGAGCTTTCACGACTTCTTTTTTGAGTTTGATATTGGTTTTTGCTATTATTTTCCTTTGAATTTGCTATCTGGCCCTTACTATTCTGGTACCGCGTCAAAAACCTTCAGGGCTGGAGCTATTTTATCCACTCGAACGACGTGACCTAGCCAGCGGAACCGCTGATTCTTAATCCGCTGCACTATATCTACGTCATTGTACAGCTCGTACAGCTCATCGTGCAATGACACAGTTACATATTAGTGATATGTCAGCAGTATATTTCTTATTGCTAAGTGGCGTTGCACTCATTTTATGGGATGTTGTAATACCACATATTTTGGGTGTTAGTTCACGAAGCCCAGTCCACTTCAATTCTATTTTCTTTCTGAGTGGAATGACTAGGTGACGTAACTTGCGCGACACAGCCGACACCAATCAAATGTGGAAGACACTGCTTCAATCGGTTAAAAACATTATTTTGGCCTCCTCGGGTTTCTCCACCAAAATTAACTTTCGCATTATCACCACAAAAACAAACTATTTTCTCCAACATATCGTACTTACGTGCCGCACTCTTTATAAGATCAGATATTATTGTGGAATTTTCGCCATTTTCTCTCGTTATGTTTAAGATTTTAACCTGAACACCTTTTAAAGGCATGAAATATCGCACGAGTACAGGAAAAAGCTTAATGTTTCCATGATTCGATGCATCTGTATATATTGAGACATAATTGCACAATTTTAAATCCTGTTAAAGCAATTATATTTGTCACTATAGCTTGACATTTCTTTTGCGAACATGAAAACTTCTTAATTTGAAAGCATGATTTAAATATTTCCGTCGAACAATCTGAAGATCGAAAGCTGTGATTAGAGCTAATCACGTGATAGGCCCAAACACCGTCCATAGCAGCCAAATGTTTGTCTAATACCGATTGGAAATGCGACGTTATAGATGTATTACCAGCAGCTGCAAAAAGTGCATCCATGGAAAAAAAAAAAAAAAAAAAAATGAATGAATGAATTTTCAATTATTTTCAATTCAATTTAATTTCATTTAATGCAATTCAAGTTTCTCATTTCACTTACTACTACAAGTAACAACAATTCGTTAACCAGAATTACAACTTTAGCTGCCCACGGTAGGCACAAAGGGCCGGACCTCCACACTACGTAGGCCAATGCCATCAGCAGTTACACGCAGAGTCATGCGTGGCGACGGCGGGACGGGGTTCGAGGCACCCAACCCAATCCTGGGTTGAGTCGTGCCATCGTGCCATTGCCAAACCACCACCCGACGTGTTTCAAGGCCCCGGGTATGCACAATCACGCGCATGGTTACGCCTTCCTTCACCGGGGTCAAATCTCCCAATTGATTCCTGAGAAAAAAAAAAAAATATATATAATAAAGAAAATAATAATAAGCGAATAAAATAAAAATAACTTTACACCGGAGCGCACATTCCGTCTACGCCGCGTGTAAATATATCATAACATTATTTTGTAGAAAATACAGTATTTTCCGATTAAAAAGCAGTACGCAGTATTTCAATCAAAAATACAGTATAATACTGCGAAAAACAGTATAGATACGCTCGTTAACCCTCTCGAACGCGAAAATCAACCGCTTGAGATAAAAATCTGAAAATTGGTATCTACTCTAATTTGACATCGCTGAATATAAATATGCTAACACATTTCTTGCGAGCCTTTTTATTATGATGCTATTCGATGTCCCTTATATGGGTAATCTGTACTCGGTGTTCTATTTTAATATGCATGCAATTGCCTACACTGAAAATGATACCACAGATTTTCGATGTTTAAACTCAGTTTTTTTATTGAACAATTTTAATTTTAACTTCAACTTTTTATGCATGCATCAGTTTATTACATTAGAAAATATATTTTACAAATACATGCAAATCTCTTATTTTTCGTGGTATAAGGCAAAACAGTTATTATCGCGTTTTACGCAGAGGTAAACGTTACATTTCTGGCAAATTATATACGACTTTTTACTACATCCTGGCATTTTACAACGTCCATTGTTTTTCGATGCAACAAAATGTGGGATGTGCATTACAGTGTCCTTCCGCACTTCCTCTGGGGGATGAATTTGAATCCTTTTTTTACGTTTTTGCGGTGGGGTGGACGTGTTTTCTGTATTTTCAAAATTGGAACCATTAGGAGCCTGGGAACTGGAACAAGAGTGATTTGGTGATCCTGGCAAGTTTGGCGCACTCGATCGAGGGGTAGATTGAAGATAATGTGAAGCCATCATTCGCGATGGCCGTCCTCGGCGGCGGGGAGTTTCAACATCCGGTTGTAAATTGCCTGTTCTCACATTTAACATACAATTTGCAACTTCAGCACGAAAATTCAGTGAACCCAAAATTTTGGTTATCTTACTCTCCTGACAGTACTTGCGATATTCCAACCATGACGCAGTTAAGGCTAGATCTATGAAGTGCATAATAATTCGAATAGTCCATTTTTGGGTGCGTATATTTATTCGGTAATATTGGATCATTTGATCTAGTAAGTCAACTCCACCCATGCTTTCGTTATAAAGTCGAAATTCATCCATAACCACGTCCTTATCGTAGTATTTAAGCTTATTTTTTTTCATAGAATTATATTCCCGCACGTGAGCGTGGTGGCGCGCATTTCGCTGTAATTTTGCTGACAGCAAGGGGGCCGGTATGTTTAGGCTTCCGGCCTAAATCTCATCGCCACCCTCCTTCGACCGACAAATCGTACGCGCACCCCTAGTAAGCGGTTTGCGTGTACACACTCACACACACACACACACTTTCACCCACATGCACACACCTATGTATTACAATCAAAATTAAATTTATCCAAGGAAGAAGCGATGTGATGCTTGCAAAAACAGAGAAGCCTGGTATGGAAGATATGTTTTCAAAGAAACCACTTTCACTCCCAATCGAAGGATTGACGAAACTTTCACGTATTGCAGCCTCACGTTCAATTTCAGTTTCAAATACATCTTCCTCTTTTCCTCTGAAGTCCAAATCATCAGGTGTAAGTTCACTTATATTAGACATTTGTATCAAATCCACCTCTTTTGATTTTCTTCCCACATAGCAATTTGAATCACCCTCATGAACCTTAGTATTTAAAATGCAATCATCCTCAAGATTATCACAGGGACACGCTGACATATGCCTTCCTCTTTTTTGAACATATATGTGTTGCCCAGTTATATCTTTTACTATGAAAGGATTAAATCTTGATGAACTCAAAATAATTTTGTTTATTACATTTTTTAATCTATATATTTCGTTTTGCATTTTTATGTTGTTCAAGTTTTGCAAAACCACAATTTTTGATAACTCGAATTCGAGACTTTTTCCATCATCAATTGTCATACTATTTTCTTCTATGGATCTTTTTGTTTTTTTGTTGTTTCTACAAATGTAATAATTTTTAATGTTTACACATTTCTCACCATCTTTAAATTCAACACTTAATTGTGAATCAAAATGTTGCCATGTACACCAATAACTCTTTTTACTTTTTATACAAGACAGTTTTTCAACTGACCGTCGGGGAACAGGTGCACTTTTGATTACAAAAACAAATCCTTTGTTTTGTATATAATCATCATTATATAAATGTATTCGTCCACCACCTAGATTGATGAAGGCACTTCCATTTTTGTCAGCATAGACCATAGTATCTCGTATATTGAGGGAACAAGACCAATCTTGAATACATCTATCTTCAAAAAATGTAATTGAAAAACCACTCCCATTAGAAAAACTGAAATCGGAAGTAGGCTTCGTCTGCGTGAAAATTGCTGGCATCATACTGTACAGTTGCTACATACCACCTAGCTTCAACCTCGAGGAGTTTGAAACAATATTAGATAACTTGGTCACCGATGCTAGAACTAGAACGCCGGTTGTAATCGCAGGTGACTTCAATGCATGGGCCCAAGCATGGGGAAGCCGTAAAACAAATCCCAAAGGCAGAGCGCTCCTGACAGCTCTTTCGACCCTAGAAGTGGTGCTATTAAATTCCGGAAGTAAAGCTACATTCAAAAAAGACGGAAGTGAGTCTATAATAGACTTAACATTCATAACTAGTAGACTATCCCGAAATGTCCATTGGGAGGTTAGTGACGACTATACTCACAGCGATCACCAAGCAAATATCTTCACTATAAACGAACCAAAGCAAACAGGGTCTTGCACCGAAAGGAGAACAGTGGGCTGGAAAATCGACTCTCTAGATGAAGAAGCGCTAAAAGTTATGATGTCTGAAGTTACCCTAACACAAGGAGCTACGAATATGGCCAACAAGCTCATGACCACCATAGCAAACGCCTGTGATGCTTCAATGAGGAGAAGAGGAAGAAACCCATCGAGCAGACGTCCCTCAGTATACTGGTGGAATTCCCAGATAGCAGATGTTCGTCAACAATGCAATAGAGCAAGGCGCGACTACCAAAGGGCCAGAAAAACGGCCAATTATTTGGAACAACAAATACACTACAGGGCCAAGCGAAAGGTATTAAAGCAAACCATTAAAGCGAGCAAGAAGAAGTGTTTTCTCCAGCTTTGTGACAGTGCCGAACAAAATCCTTGGGGTATGGCATACAAAGTGGTTACTAAAAAGCTACAGGCATCTGTCCAGCCGCAGCTCACAAGCGCCGACCAACTGGGTATAATAGTAAGCAAACTGTTTCCAGGCCAAAAAGCTTTCAGTAGAGAGATCCTCTCCCATGCTGAATGCAAATTCCCCCAGATCACCGCTGGAGAGGTGCTGCTTGCGGTTGATGAATTTAAAGACAGAAAGGCCCCAGGCCCTGATGCAATTCCGAATAAAGTTCTTAAACTAGCAGTGAAAGCGAATACTGAGGTTTTCGTTCACACGTTTAACGAATGCTTTACAGAGGGCGTATTTCCGAAAATATGGAAACGCCAGCGGCTCGTTCTACTACCAAAGGCGGGAAAATCTCCTGGGGATCCCTCTGCATATCGACCAATATGTATGCTTAATACAACAGGGAAGCTTCTGGAACGCATAATTACCAATAGAGTTACAGAAGCAATGGAGGCGAATGGTCAATGGAGTCTACTTCTGGACGAAACACTTCAATATAATCCTTTGAGTCCTTTTCCCACCGTCGAGCTTTATCCGCTACACCAATTCCCACGAAGTTTGTAGCCAAGTTTACCACTTTGTTATCATACCATCTAGTAAATATGACCTTTTCATTTTCACTAATGCATTGAACTGCTGATCCTCGACCACGTTTGGACATTACATTCTTGTCTGGCAAGGGCGGATTTGCAAAGCGATTGAAACGAACAGTTCCAGCTGCATAAATACCTCTGTCATAAAGAACTTCAAATAATTGAAAAGAAGGGAAGAAGTTGTCGAAATACAACTTATGTCCCTTTCCTTCTATAGGGATTCGCTTTGCTAATTCAATAACAATCGCAGAAGCGCTTCCCACTGTCTTGACAAGAGCGTTATCTATAGGTGTAGTAGAACCTTGGTAAACAATAAAATCGTATGGTATGCCACTTTTTCCACATAAAAAGTATACTTTGATTCCCCATGGACATGGCTTTCCTTTTACATATTGCTTTGCAATGAATTTCCCCTTGAATGGGATTATTTGCTCATCCGCACACAGATTCTCCTCTAGTGGTAATTCGTTCAGTCGACGTCGAATTCGCTCAATGATGGGACGTATAACCGATCTTTGCAGCTACTTGGACGAGCAGAAATGTCGGTTAAATGTAGACGATTTCTCAAGGAAAAAAATCGATTAGCCGTCATGTTATTTGCAAAAAAACGTCAAGTTCCAACGGCGATCATAGTACATTCGAACGCGAGGTAGCTTTAGACAGCTCATCATAATATGTTGAGCTATAAGTACACGAATTTCATCAGTGCTGCATTGTTTAAAACTTAAATCTCCTGAAATTTAAAAACAGAGCCTTGGTAAAAAATAAACAGATTAAATGAGAAGAGTGAACCTTTCAGAGTAGCATATAAATTTGTATAATAAGCTGCCTTTTCAAAAAACTCGTCACTCAAATATTTCACGAAAAAGGAATACGGGGTCCTTTCTGTGGGGTTGCTGTCCACTGGTGGTGCTATAAACTGAACGGGATCTGATTTCAATGTACGCGGCTTCTAGTCTCCCACTTTATGTCTTTCTTTTTTGTGCATGGAATGACTGGATTCTCTTCAAGGGAAATTTCATTTGCTCGCAAAATGTCACTAGAGTTCAGCCATTCGGTAGCCAAGCCAGCAAGCGCTTGTTCAGAAATTTCTGGCAACTCAAGTTCTACAACATTTTCCATATCTTCAACATCTTCGATATCTTCAACATCTTCCTCAGGCACTGAAGCAATTTCAACTTCGGTGCCTTTATGGGCTACAAGTGCAGACTCTGCAGGACGTATCTTTTCAACACATTTTCAAAATCCTCTTCAATGTCGGAATATCTTTCCAAAGCATCAAGTATTTCCTCTTCATTAAGTTTACGTAGTGAAGTCATTTCTGAAGAGCTGGAATGAAACGCGGAAAAAATGTTATGGCGAGCAGTTAAAAAGTGTCCGTTGAGTAATCTTGTCCTATTTAAGGGACATCTACTTTTTGCACGATGAGACGTGGCAGGCGCGTTTATTTCACCTTTTATGTAAATAAAATAAATAAATAGATATATCAGTAATACTTACTATTTTTTTCAGGAACATTTAATAAAGAAATTCACTTTTATAAAACAATTTGAAAGCACAAAATTTTCATAAGAAACGTTCACTCACGAAATTCACCTGCGCACTGCGGTTTTTGACAATAAATTACTTCAATGGTGACATAACTTAAGCCAATAAACCATTTAACTTGAAAATGATATCCCACGTCAATGTTTTTAATCAGAAGTTTTATAAAGTTAAGTTAAACTTTGAAAAATTGTAAATCCCTTATAAGAGACATCGCGTCTGAGAGGGTTAAATCTAAGGTTGAAAAGTATTTTCCAGTGCCAAGATTTGATAAAATTGATGAGGTTTCCGGCATTGGATACCTGTCCGCAATAGTTATTTTATTCAGTTTTTGAAAATCAATAACTAGTCTTAACTCTTGGTCACCATTGTCGTTAGTTGTTTTCTTTTTTACAACCCATATTGGACTATTGAATGGACTTCGGGATGGCTGGATTATGCCATCTTTGAGTAGACGTTGAATCTCCTCATTTACAAATTTTGTGTAAGCGATAGGGTATGGATATGATTTACTGTAAACAGGCTCATTAGTGGTGGTTTTAATGGATGCTCTTACCTTAGTGTGGAAGGGTAGTCCTAAATTTGGGTCAGCGAAGGCTTTCTTATTTCTTTCCATCATATTTTCAAATTTAGGTAAAATTTCAGATGGAACTTCATTAAAACCAGTAGATAATGGGATACTTCTTCACATTTAAAGAATTCTATATTTTCAAATCCATCCCTATATTGCAATTTGTCATTGACTGTATCAATTTTCGCACTAATCTCCTTAAGAAAATCGTAGCCAATTATAGCGTCGAATGAAGTGAGACCAGGCAAAATAAAAAAGGTTGAACTTTGTCCTAAAACTTTTATTTTACATTTTTTGGTTATAGTTTGTGAACCGGATACAGTTTTTATTTTGAACGGTTTTTCAACCCTTTGAGTATTCTTCATAATAGCGAGATTTTTTATACAGTTTTTGGAAGTGCCGGTATCCAAAAGAATTTTTAAAGTTTTTTCTTTGTTCAGCCTCTTCTCTATATAAGGGAGTGAAGAGGCTCCTACTCTAAAAAATTATCCTCACCATAACACTCCTCTTTCTCAGAATTTTCAGAAATGTTGTTTACTTTTTAGTTTTGTGGAAATTGGATCTATTTGACCCATCTGAGCTTTCACGACTTCTTTTTTGAGTTTGATATTGGTTTTTGCTATTATTTTCCTTTGAATTTGCTATCTGGCCCTTACTATTCTGGTACCGCGTCAAAAACCTTCAGGGCTGGAGCTATTTTATCCACTCGAACGACGTGACCTAGCCAGCGGAACCGCTGATTCTTAATCCGCTGCACTATATCTACGTCATTGTACAGCTCGTACAGCTCATCGTGCAATGACACAGTTACATATTAGTGATATGTCAGCAGTATATTTCTTATTGCTAAGTGGCGTTGCACTCATTTTATGGGATGTTGTAATACCACATATTTTGGGTGTTAGTTCACGAAGCCCAGTCCACTTCAATTCTATTTTCTTTCTGAGTGGAATGACTAGGTGACGTAACTTGCGCGACACAGCCGACACCAATCAAATGTGGAAGACACTGCTTCAATCGGTTAAAAACATTATTTTGGCCTCCTCGGGTTTCTCCACCAAAATTAACTTTCGCATTATCACCACAAAAACAAACTATTTTCTCCAACATATCGTACTTACGTGCCGCACTCTTTATAAGATCAGATATTATTGTGGAATTTTCGCCATTTTCTCTCGTTATGTTTAAGATTTTAACCTGAACACCTTTTAAAGGCATGAAATATCGCACGAGTACAGGAAAAAGCTTAATGTTTCCATGATTCGATGCATCTGTATATATTGAGACATAATTGCACAATTTTAAATCCTGTTAAAGCAATTATATTTGTCACTATAGCTTGACATTTCTTTTGCGAACATGAAAACTTCTTAATTTGAAAGCATGATTTAAATATTTCCGTCGAACAATCTGAAGATCGAAAGCTGTGATTAGAGCTAATCACGTGATAGGCCCAAACACCGTCCATAGCAGCCAAATGTTTGTCTAATACCGATTGGAAATGCGACGTTATAGATGTATTACCAGCAGCTGCAAAAAGTGCATCCATGGAAAAAAAAAAAAAAAAAAAAAATGAATGAATGAATTTTCAATTATTTTCAATTCAATTTAATTTCATTTAATGCAATTCAAGTTTCTCATTTCACTTACTACTACAAGTAACAACAATTCGTTAACCAGAATTACAACTTTAGCTGCCCACGGTAGGCACAAAGGGCCGGACCTCCACACTACGTAGGCCAATGCCATCAGCAGTTACACGCAGAGTCATGCGTGGCGACGGCGGGACGGGGTTCGAGGCACCCAACCCAATCCTGGGTTGAGTCGTGCCATCGTGCCATTGCCAAACCACCACCCGACGTGTTTCAAGGCCCCGGGTATGCACAATCACGCGCATGGTTACGCCTTCCTTCACCGGGGTCAAATCTCCCAATTGATTCCTGAGAAAAAAAAAAAAATATATATAATAAAGAAAATAATAATAAGCGAATAAAATAAAAATAACTTTACACCGGAGCGCACATTCCGTCTACGCCGCGTGTAAATATATCATAACATTATTTTGTAGAAAATACAGTATTTTCCGATTAAAAAGCAGTACGCAGTATTTCAATCAAAAATACAGTATAATACTGCGAAAAACAGTATAGATACGCTCGTTAACCCTCTCGAACGCGAAAATCAACCGCTTGAGATAAAAATCTGAAAATTGGTATCTACTCTAATTTGACATCGCTGAATATAAATATGCTAACACATTTCTTGCGAGCCTTTTTATTATGATGCTATTCGATGTCCCTTATATGGGTAATCTGTACTCGGTGTTCTATTTTAATATGCATGCAATTGCCTACACTGAAAATGATACCACAGATTTTCGATGTTTAAACTCAGTTTTTTTATTGAACAATTTTAATTTTAACTTCAACTTTTTATGCATGCATCAGTTTATTACATTAGAAAATATATTTTACAAATACATGCAAATCTCTTATTTTTCGTGGTATAAGGCAAAACAGTTATTATCGCGTTTTACGCAGAGGTAAACGTTACATTTCTGGCAAATTATATACGACTTTTTACTACATCCTGGCATTTTACAACGTCCATTGTTTTTCGATGCAACAAAATGTGGGATGTGCATTACAGTGTCCTTCCGCACTTCCTCTGGGGGATGAATTTGAATCCTTTTTTTACGTTTTTGCGGTGGGGTGGACGTGTTTTCTGTATTTTCAAAATTGGAACCATTAGGAGCCTGGGAACTGGAACAAGAGTGATTTGGTGATCCTGGCAAGTTTGGCGCACTCGATCGAGGGGTAGATTGAAGATAATGTGAAGCCATCATTCGCGATGGCCGTCCTCGGCGGCGGGGAGTTTCAACATCCGGTTGTAAATTGCCTGTTCTCACATTTAACATACAATTTGCAACTTCAGCACGAAAATTCAGTGAACCCAAAATTTTGGTTATCTTACTCTCCTGACAGTACTTGCGATATTCCAACCATGACGCAGTTAAGGCTAGATCTATGAAGTGCATAATAATTCGAATAGTCCATTTTTGGGTGCGTATATTTATTCGGTAATATTGGATCATTTGATCTAGTAAGTCAACTCCACCCATGCTTTCGTTATAAAGTCGAAATTCATCCATAACCACGTCCTTATCGTAGTATTTAAGCTTATTTTTTTTCATAGAATTATATTCCCGCACGTGAGCGTGGTGGCGCGCATTTCGCTGTAATTTTGCTGACAGCAAGGGGGCCGGTATGTTTAGGCTTCCGGCCTAAATCTCATCGCCACCCTCCTTCGACCGACAAATCGTACGCGCACCCCTAGTAAGCGGTTTGCGTGTACACACTCACACACACACACACACTTTCACCCACATGCACACACCTATGTATTACAATCAAAATTAAATTTATCCAAGGAAGAAGCGATGTGATGCTTGCAAAAACAGAGAAGCCTGGTATGGAAGATATGTTTTCAAAGAAACCACTTTCACTCCCAATCGAAGGATTGACGAAACTTTCACGTATTGCAGCCTCACGTTCAATTTCAGTTTCAAATACATCTTCCTCTTTTCCTCTGAAGTCCAAATCATCAGGTGTAAGTTCACTTATATTAGACATTTGTATCAAATCCACCTCTTTTGATTTTCTTCCCACATAGCAATTTGAATCACCCTCATGAACCTTAGTATTTAAAATGCAATCATCCTCAAGATTATCACAGGGACACGCTGACATATGCCTTCCTCTTTTTTGAACATATATGTGTTGCCCAGTTATATCTTTTACTATGAAAGGATTAAATCTTGATGAACTCAAAATAATTTTGTTTATTACATTTTTTAATCTATATATTTCGTTTTGCATTTTTATGTTGTTCAAGTTTTGCAAAACCACAATTTTTGATAACTCGAATTCGAGACTTTTTCCATCATCAATTGTCATACTATTTTCTTCTATGGATCTTTTTGTTTTTTTGTTGTTTCTACAAATGTAATAATTTTTAATGTTTACACATTTCTCACCATCTTTAAATTCAACACTTAATTGTGAATCAAAATGTTGCCATGTACACCAATAACTCTTTTTACTTTTTATACAAGACAGTTTTTCAACTGACCGTCGGGGAACAGGTGCACTTTTGATTACAAAAACAAATCCTTTGTTTTGTATATAATCATCATTATATAAATGTATTCGTCCACCACCTAGATTGATGAAGGCACTTCCATTTTTGTCAGCATAGACCATAGTATCTCGTATATTGAGGGAACAAGACCAATCTTGAATACATCTATCTTCAAAAAATGTAATTGAAAAACCACTCCCATTAGAAAAACTGAAATCGGAAGTAGGCTTCGTCTGCGTGAAAATTGCTGGCATCATACTGTACAGTTGCTACATACCACCTAGCTTCAACCTCGAGGAGTTTGAAACAATATTAGATAACTTGGTCACCGATGCTAGAACTAGAACGCCGGTTGTAATCGCAGGTGACTTCAATGCATGGGCCCAAGCATGGGGAAGCCGTAAAACAAATCCCAAAGGCAGAGCGCTCCTGACAGCTCTTTCGACCCTAGAAGTGGTGCTATTAAATTCCGGAAGTAAAGCTACATTCAAAAAAGACGGAAGTGAGTCTATAATAGACTTAACATTCATAACTAGTAGACTATCCCGAAATGTCCATTGGGAGGTTAGTGACGACTATACTCACAGCGATCACCAAGCAAATATCTTCACTATAAACGAACCAAAGCAAACAGGGTCTTGCACCGAAAGGAGAACAGTGGGCTGGAAAATCGACTCTCTAGATGAAGAAGCGCTAAAAGTTATGATGTCTGAAGTTACCCTAACACAAGGAGCTACGAATATGGCCAACAAGCTCATGACCACCATAGCAAACGCCTGTGATGCTTCAATGAGGAGAAGAGGAAGAAACCCATCGAGCAGACGTCCCTCAGTATACTGGTGGAATTCCCAGATAGCAGATGTTCGTCAACAATGCAATAGAGCAAGGCGCGACTACCAAAGGGCCAGAAAAACGGCCAATTATTTGGAACAACAAATACACTACAGGGCCAAGCGAAAGGTATTAAAGCAAACCATTAAAGCGAGCAAGAAGAAGTGTTTTCTCCAGCTTTGTGACAGTGCCGAACAAAATCCTTGGGGTATGGCATACAAAGTGGTTACTAAAAAGCTACAGGCATCTGTCCAGCCGCAGCTCACAAGCGCCGACCAACTGGGTATAATAGTAAGCAAACTGTTTCCAGGCCAAAAAGCATTCAGTAGAGAGATCCTCTCCCATGCTGAATGCAAATTCCCCCAGATCACCGCTGGAGAGGTGCTGCTTGCGGTTGATGAATTTAAAGACAGAAGGGCCCCAGGCCCTGATGCAATTCCGAATAAAGTTCTTAAACTAGCAGTGAAAGCGAATACTGAGGTTTTCGTTCACACGTTTAACGAATGCTTTACAGAGGGCGTATTTCCGAAAATATGGAAACGCCAGCGGCTCGTTCTACTACCAAAGGCGGGAAAATCTCCTGGGGATCCCTCTGCATATCGACCAATATGTATGCTTAATACAACAGGGAAGCTTCTGGAACGCATAATTACCAATAGAGTTACAGAAGCAATGGAGGCGAATGGTCAATGGAGTCTACTTCTGGACGAAACACTTCAATATAATCCTTTGAGTCCTTTTCCCACCGTCGAGCTTTATCCGCTACACCAATTCCCACGAAGTTTGTAGCCAAGTTTACCACTTTGTTATCATACCATCTAGTAAATATGACCTTTTCATTTTCACTAATGCATTGAACTGCTGATCCTCGACCACGTTTGGACATTACATTCTTGTCTGGCAAGGGCGGATTTGCAAAGCGATTGAAACGAACAGTTCCAGCTGCATAAATACCTCTGTCATAAAGAACTTCAAATAATTGAAAAGAAGGGAAGAAGTTGTCGAAATACAACTTATGTCCCTTTCCTTCTATAGGGATTCGCTTTGCTAATTCAATAACAATCGCAGAAGCGCTTCCCACTGTCTTGACAAGAGCGTTATCTATAGGTGTAGTAGAACCTTGGTAAACAATAAAATCGTATGGTATGCCACTTTTTCCACATAAAAAGTATACTTTGATTCCCCATGGACATGGCTTTCCTTTTACATATTGCTTTGCAATGAATTTCACCTTGAATGGGATTATTTGCTCATCCGCACACAGATTCTCCTCTAGTGGTAATTCGTTCAGTCGACGTCGAATTCGCTCAATGATGGGACGTATAACCGATCTTTGCAGCTACTTGGACGAGCAGAAATGTCGGTTAAATGTAGACGATTTCTCAAGGAAAAAAATCGATTAGCCGTCATGTTATTTGCAAAAAAACGTCAAGTTCCAACGGCGATCATAGTACATTCGAACGCGAGGTAGCTTTAGACAGCTCATCATAATATGTTGAGCTATAAGTACACGAATTTCATCAGTGCTGCATTGTTTAAAACTTAAATCTCCTGAAATTTAAAAACAGAGCCTTGGTAAAAAATAAACAGATTAAATGAGAAGAGTGAACCTTTCAGAGTAGCATATAAATTTGTATAATAAGCTGCCTTTTCAAAAAACTCGTCACTCAAATATTTCACGAAAAAGGAATACGGGGTCCTTTCTGTGGGGTTGCTGTCCACTGGTGGTGCTATAAACTGAACGGGATCTGATTTCAATGTACGCGGCTTCTAGTCTCCCACTTTATGTCTTTCTTTTTTGTGCATGGAATGACTGGATTCTCTTCAAGGGAAATTTCATTTGCTCGCAAAATGTCACTAGAGTTCAGCCATTCGGTAGCCAAGCCAGCAAGCGCTTGTTCAGAAATTTCTGGCAACTCAAGTTCTACAACATTTTCCATATCTTCAACATCTTCGATATCTTCAACATCTTCCTCAGGCACTGAAGCAATTTCAACTTCGGTGCCTTTATGGGCTACAAGTGCAGACTCTGCAGGACGTATCTTTTCAACACATTTTCAAAATCCTCTTCAATGTCGGAATATCTTTCCAAAGCATCAAGTATTTCCTCTTCATTAAGTTTACGTAGTGAAGTCATTTCTGAAGAGCTGGAATGAAACGCGGAAAAAATGTTATGGCGAGCAGTTAAAAAGTGTCCGTTGAGTAATCTTGTCCTATTTAAGGGACATCTACTTTTTGCACGATGAGACGTGGCAGGCGCGTTTATTTCACCTTTTATGTAAATAAAATAAATAAATAGATATATCAGTAATACTTACTATTTTTTTCAGGAACATTTAATAAAGAAATTCACTTTTATAAAACAATTTGAAAGCACAAAATTTTCATAAGAAACGTTCACTCACGAAATTCACCTGCGCACTGCGGTTTTTGACAATAAATTACTTCAATGGTGACATAACTTAAGCCAATAAACCATTTAACTTGAAAATGATATCCCACGTCAATGTTTTTAATCAGAAGTTTTATAAAGTTAAGTTAAACTTTGAAAAATTGTAAATCCCTTATAAGGGACATCGCGTCTGAGAGGGTTAAATCTAAGGTTGAAAAGTATTTTCCAGTGCCAAGATTTGATAAAATTGATGAGGTTTCCGGCATTGGATACCTGTCCGCAATAGTTATTTTATTCAGTTTTTGAAAATCAATAACTAGTCTTAACTCTTGGTCACCATTGTCGTTAGTTGTTTTCTTTTTTACAACCCATATTGGACTATTGAATGGACTTCGGGATGGCTGGATTATGCCATCTTTGAGTAGACGTTGAATCTCCTCATTTACAAATTTTGTGTAAGCGATAGGGTATGGATATGATTTACTGTAAACAGGCTCATTAGTGGTGGTTTTAATGGATGCTCTTACCTTAGTGTGGAAGGGTAGTCCTAAATTTGGGTCAGCGAAGGCTTTCTTATTTCTTTCCATCATATTTTCAAATTTAGGTAAAATTTCAGATGGAACTTCATTAAAACCAGTAGATAATGGGATACTTCTTCACATTTAAAGAATTCTATATTTTCAAATCCATCCCTATATTGCAATTTGTCATTGACTGTATCAATTTTCGCACTAATCTCCTTAAGAAAATCGTAGCCAATTATAGCGTCGAATGAAGTGAGACCAGGCAAAATAAAAAAGGTTGAACTTTGTCCTAAAACTTTTATTTTACATTTTTTGGTTATAGTTTGTGAACCGGATACAGTTTTTATTTTGAACGGTTTTTCAACCCTTTGAGTATTCTTCATAATAGCGAGATTTTTTATATAGTTTTTGGAAGTGCCGGTATCCAAAAGAATTTTTAAAGTTTTTTCTTTGTTCAGCCTCTTCTCTATATAAGGGAGTGAAGAGGCTCCTACTCTAAAAAATTATCCTCACCATAACACTCCTCTTTCTCAGAATTTTCAGAAATGTTGTTTACTTTTTAGTTTTGTGGAAATTGGATCTATTTGACCCATCTGAGCTTTCACGACTTCTTTTTTGAGTTTGATATTGGTTTTTGCTATTATTTTCCTTTGAATTTGCTATCTGGCCCTTACTATTCTGGTACCGCGTCAAAAACCTTCAGGGCTGGAGCTATTTTATCCACTCGAACGACGTGACCTAGCCAGCGGAACCGCTGATTCTTAATCCGCTGCACTATATCTACGTCATTGTACAGCTCGTACAGCTCATCGTGCAATGACACAGTTACATATTAGTGATATGTCGGCAGTATATTTCTTATTGCTAAGTGGCGTTGCACTCATTTTATGGGATGTTGTAATACCACATATTTTGGGTGTTAGTTCACGAAGCCCAGTCCACTTCAATTCTATTTTCTTTCTGAGTGGAATGACTAGGTGACGTAACTTGCGCGACACAGCCGACACCAATCAAATGTGGAAGACACTGCTTCAATCGGTTAAAAACATTATTTTGGCCTCCTCGGGTTTCTCCACCAAAATTAACTTTCGCATTATCACCACAAAAACAAACTATTTTCTCCAACATATCGTACTTACGTGCCGCACTCTTTATAAGATCAGATATTATTGTGGAATTTTCGCCATTTTCTCTCGTTATGTTTAAGATTTTAACCTGAACACCTTTTAAAGGCATGAAATATCGCACGAGTACAGGAAAAAGCTTAATGTTTCCATGATTCGATGCATCTGTATATATTGAGACATAATTGCACAATTTTAAATCCTGTTAAAGCAATTATATTTGTCACTATAGCTTGACATTTCTTTTGCGAACATGAAAACTTCTTAATTTGAAAGCATGATTTAAATATTTCCGTCGAACAATCTGAAGATCGAAAGCTGTGATTAGAGCTAATCACGTGATAGGCCCAAACACCGTCCATAGCAGCCAAATGTTTGTCTAATGCCGATTGGAAATGCGACGTTATAGATGTATTACCAGCAGCTGCAAAAAGTGCATCCATGGAAAAAAAAAAAAAAAAAAAAAAATGAATGAATGAATTTTCAATTATTTTCAATTCAATTTAATTTCATTTAATGCAATTCAAGTTTTTCATTTCACTTACTACTACAAGTAACAACAATTCGTTAACCAGAATTACAACTTTAGCTGCCCACGGTAGGCACAAAGGGCCGGACCTCCACACTACGTAGGCCAATGCCATCAGCAGTTACACGCAGGGTCATGCGTGGCGACGGCGGGACGGGGTTCGAGGCACCCAACCCAATCCTGGGTTGAGTCGTGCCATCGTGCCATTGCCAAACCACCACCCGACGTGTTTCAAGGCCCCGGGTATGCACAATCACGCGCATGGTTACGCCTTCCTTCACCGGGGTCAAATCTCCCAATTGATTCCTGAGAAAAAAAAAAAAATATATATAATAAAGAAAATAATAATAAGCGAATAAAATAAAAATAACTTTACACCGGAGCGCACATTCCGTCTACGCCGCGTGTAAATATATCATAACATTATTTTGTAGAAAATACAGTATTTTCCGATTAAAAAGCAGTACGCAGTATTTCAATCAAAAATACAGTATAATACTGCGAAAAACAGTATAGATACGCTCGTTAACCCTCTCGAACGCGAAAATCAACCGCTTGAGATAAAAATCTGAAAATTGGTATCTACTCTAATTTGACATCGCTGAATATAAATATGCTAACACATTTCTTGCGAGCCTTTTTATTATGATGCTATTCGATGTCCCTTATATGGGTAATCTGTACTCGGTGTTCTATTTTAATATGCATGCAATTGCCTACACTGAAAATGATACCACAGATTTTCGATGTTTAAACTCAGTTTTTTTATTGAACAATTTTAATTTTAACTTCAACTTTTTATGCATGCATCAGTTTATTACATTAGAAAATATATTTTACAAATACATGCAAATCTCTTATTTTTCGTGGTATAAGGCAAAACAGTTATTATCGCGTTTTACGCAGAGGTAAACGTTACATTTCTGGCAAATTATATACGACTTTTTACTACATCCTGGCATTTTACAACGTCCATTGTTTTTCGATGCAACAAAATGTGGGATGTGCATTACAGTGTCCTTCCGCACTTCCTCTGGGGGATGAATTTGAATCCTTTTTTACGTTTTTGCGGTGGGGTGGACGTGTTTTATGTATTTTCAAAATTGGAACCATTAGGAGCCTGGGAACTGGAACAAGAGTGATTTGGTGATCCTGGCAAGTTTGGCGCACTCGATCGAGGGGTAGATTGAAGATAATGTGAAGCCATCATTCGCGATGGCCGTCCTCGGCGGCGGGGAGTTTCAACATCCGGTTGTAAATTGCCTGTTCTCACATTTAACATACAATTTGCAACTTCAGCACGAAAATTCAGTGAACCCAAAATTTTGGTTATCTTACTCTCCTGACAGTACTTGCGATATTCCAACCATGACGCAGTTAAGGCTAGATCTATGAAGTGCATAATAATTCGAATAGTCCATTTTTGGGTGCGTATATTTATTCGGTAATATTGGATCATTTGATCTAGTAAGTCAACTCCACCCATGCTTTCGTTATAAAGTCGAAATTCATCCATAACCACGTCCTTATCGTAGTATTTAAGCTTATTTTTTTTCATAGAATTATATTCCCGCACGTGAGCGTGGTGGCGCGCATTTCGCTGTAATTATGCTGACAGCAAGGGGGCCGGTATGTTTAGGCTTCCGGCCTAAATCTCATCGCCACCCTCCTTCGACCGACAAATCGTACGCGCACCCCTAGTAAGCGGTTTGCGTGTACACACTCACACACACACACACACTTTCACCCACATGCACACACCTATGTATTACAATCAAAATTAAATTTATCCAAGGAAGAAGCGATGTGATGCTTGCAAAAACAGAGAAGCCTGGTATGGAAGATATGTTTTCAAAGAAACCACTTTCACTCCCAATCGAAGGATTGACGAAACTTTCACGTATTGCAGCCTCACGTTCAATTTCAGTTTCAAATACATCTTCCTCTTTTCCTCTGAAGTCCAAATCATCAGGTGTAAGTTCACTTATATTAGACATTTGTATCAAATCCACCTCTTTTGATTTTCTTCCCACATAGCAATTTGAATCACCCTCATGAACCTTAGTATTTAAAATGCAATCATC
This sequence comes from Philophylla caesio, assembly GCA_963971545.1. NCBI lineage: Eukaryota > Metazoa > Arthropoda > Insecta > Diptera > Tephritidae > Philophylla > Philophylla caesio. Next base: position 35,321,964 of record OZ020604.1, on the reverse strand, counting down.
CTCAAGATTATCACAGGGACACGCTGACATATGCCTTCCTCTTTTTTGAACATATATGTGTTGCCCAGTTATATCTTTTACTATGAAAGGATTAAATCTTGATGAACTCAAAATAATTTTGTTTATTACATTTTTTAATCTATATATTTCGTTTTGCATTTTTATGTTGTTCAAGTTTTGCAAAACCACAATTTTTGATAACTCGAATTCGAGACTTTTTCCATCATCAATTGTCATACTATTTTCTTCTATGGATCTTTTTGTTTTTTTGTTGTTTCTACAAATGTAATAATTTTTAATGTTTACACATTTCTCACCATCTTTAAATTCAACACTTAATTGTGAATCAAAATGTTGCCATGTACACCAATAACTCTTTTTACTTTTTATACAAGACAGTTTTTCAACTGACCGTCGGGGAACAGGTGCACTTTTGATTACAAAAACAAATCCTTTGTTTTGTATATAATCATCATTATATAAATGTATTCGTCCACCACCTAGATTGATGAAGGCACTTCCATTTTTGTCAGCATAGACCATAGTATCTCGTATATTGAGGGAACAAGACCAATCTTGAATACATCTATCTTCAAAAAATGTAATTGAAAAACCACTCCCATTAGAAAAACTGAAATCGGAAGTAGGCTTCGTCTGCGTGAAAATTGCTGGCATCATACTGTACAGTTGCTACATACCACCTAGCTTCAACCTCGAGGAGTTTGAAACAATATTAGATAACTTGGTCACCGATGCTAGAACTAGAACGCCGGTTGTAATCGCAGGTGACTTCAATGCATGGGCCCAAGCATGGGGAAGCCGTAAAACAAATCCCAAAGGCAGAGCGCTCCTGACAGCTCTTTCGACCCTAGAAGTGGTGCTATTAAATTCCGGAAGTAAAGCTACATTCAAAAAAGACGGAAGTGAGTCTATAATAGACTTAACATTCATAACTAGTAGACTATCCCGAAATGTCCATTGGGAGGTTAGTGACGACTATACTCACAGCGATCACCAAGCAAATATCTTCACTATAAACGAACCAAAGCAAACAGGGTCTTGCACCGAAAGGAGAACAGTGGGCTGGAAAATCGACTCTCTAGATGAAGAAGCGCTAAAAGTTATGATGTCTGAAGTTACCCTAACACAAGGAGCTACGAATATGGCCAACAAGCTCATGACCACCATAGCAAACGCCTGTGATGCTTCAATGAGGAGAAGAGGAAGAAACCCATCGAGCAGACGTCCCTCAGTATACTGGTGGAATTCCCAGATAGCAGATGTTCGTCAACAATGCAATAGAGCAAGGCGCGACTACCAAAGGGCCAGAAAAACGGCCAATTATTTGGAACAACAAATACACTACAGGGCCAAGCGAAAGGTATTAAAGCAAACCATTAAAGCGAGCAAGAAGAAGTGTTTTCTCCAGCTTTGTGACAGTGCCGAACAAAATCCTTGGGGTATGGCATACAAAGTGGTTACTAAAAAGCTACAGGCATCTGTCCAGCCGCAGCTCACAAGCGCCGACCAACTGGGTATAATAGTAAGCAAACTGTTTCCAGGCCAAAAAGCTTTCAGTAGAGAGATCCTCTCCCATGCTGAATGCAAATTCCCCCAGATCACCGCTGGAGAGGTGCTGCTTGCGGTTGATGAATTTAAAGACAGAAAGGCCCCAGGCCCTGATGCAATTCCGAATAAAGTTCTTAAACTAGCAGTGAAAGCGAATACTGAGGTTTTCGTTCACACGTTTAACGAATGCTTTACAGAGGGCGTATTTCCGAAAATATGGAAACGCCAGCGGCTCGTTCTACTACCAAAGGCGGGAAAATCTCCTGGGGATCCCTCTGCATATCGACCAATATGTATGCTTAATACAACAGGGAAGCTTCTGGAACGCATAATTACCAATAGAGTTACAGAAGCAATGGAGGCGAATGGTCAATGGAGTCTACTTCTGGACGAAACACTTCAATATAATCCTTTGAGTCCTTTTCCCACCGTCGAGCTTTATCCGCTACACCAATTCCCACGAAGTTTGTAGCCAAGTTTACCACTTTGTTATCATACCATCTAGTAAATATGACCTTTTCATTTTCACTAATGCATTGAACTGCTGATCCTCGACCACGTTTGGACATTACATTCTTGTCTGGCAAGGGCGGATTTGCAAAGCGATTGAAACGAACAGTTCCAGCTGCATAAATACCTCTGTCATAAAGAACTTCAAATAATTGAAAAGAAGGGAAGAAGTTGTCGAAATACAACTTATGTCCCTTTCCTTCTATAGGGATTCGCTTTGCTAATTCAATAACAATCGCAGAAGCGCTTCCCACTGTCTTGACAAGAGCGTTATCTATAGGTGTAGTAGAACCTTGGTAAACAATAAAATCGTATGGTATGCCACTTTTTCCACATAAAAAGTATACTTTGATTCCCCATGGACATGGCTTTCCTTTTACATATTGCTTTGCAATGAATTTCCCCTTGAATGGGATTATTTGCTCATCCGCACACAGATTCTCCTCTAGTGGTAATTCGTTCAGTCGACGTCGAATTCGCTCAATGATGGGACGTATAACCGATCTTTGCAGCTACTTGGACGAGCAGAAATGTCGGTTAAATGTAGACGATTTCTCAAGGAAAAAAATCGATTAGCCGTCATGTTATTTGCAAAAAAACGTCAAGTTCCAACGGCGATCATAGTACATTCGAACGCGAGGTAGCTTTAGACAGCTCATCATAATATGTTGAGCTATAAGTACACGAATTTCATCAGTGCTGCATTGTTTAAAACTTAAATCTCCTGAAATTTAAAAACAGAGCCTTGGTAAAAAATAAACAGATTAAATGAGAAGAGTGAACCTTTCAGAGTAGCATATAAATTTGTATAATAAGCTGCCTTTTCAAAAAACTCGTCACCCAAATATTTCACGAAAAAGGAATACGGGGTCCTTTCTGTGGGGTTGCTGTCCACTGGTGGTGCTATAAACTGAACGGGATCTGATTTCAATGTACGCGGCTTCTAGTCTCCCACTTTATGTCTTTCTTTTTTGTGCATGGAATGACTGGATTCTCTTCAAGGGAAATTTCATTTGCTCGCAAAATGTCACTAGAGTTCAGCCATTCGGTAGCCAAGCCAGCAAGCGCTTGTTCAGAAATTTCTGGCAACTCAAGTTCTACAACATTTTCCATATCTTCAACATCTTCGATATCTTCAACATCTTCCTCAGGCACTGAAGCAATTTCAACTTCGGTGCCTTTATGGGCTACAAGTGCAGACTCTGCAGGACGTATCTTTTCAACACATTTTCAAAATCCTCTTCAATGTCGGAATATCTTTCCAAAGCATCAAGTATTTCCTCTTCATTAAGTTTACGTAGTGAAGTCATTTCTGAAGAGCTGGAATGAAACGCGGAAAAAATGTTATGGCGAGCAGTTAAAAAGTGTCCGTTGAGTAATCTTGTCCTATTTAAGGGACATCTACTTTTTGCACGATGAGACGTGGCAGGCGCGTTTATTTCACCTTTTATGTAAATAAAATAAATAAATAGATATATCAGTAATACTTACTATTTTTTTCAGGAACATTTAATAAAGAAATTCACTTTTATAAAACAATTTGAAAGCACAAAATTTTCATAAGAAACGTTCACTCACGAAATTCACCTGCGCACTGCGGTTTTTGACAATAAATTACTTCAATGGTGACATAACTTAAGCCAATAAACCATTTAACTTGAAAATGATATCCCACGTCAATGTTTTTAATCAGAAGTTTTATAAAGTTTAGTTAAACTTTGAAAATTTGTAAATCCCTTATAAGAGACATCGCGTCTGAGAGGGTTAAATCTAAGGTTGAAAAGTATTTTCCAGTGCCAAGATTTGATAAAATTGATGAGGTTTCCGGCATTGGATACCTGTCCGCAATAGTTATTTTATTCAGTTTTTGAAAATCAATAACTAGTCTTAACTCTTGGTCACCATTGTCGTTAGTTGTTTTCTTTTTTACAACCCATATTGGACTATTGAATGGACTTCGGGATGGCTGGATTATGCCATCTTTGAGTAGACGTTGAATCTCCTCATTTACAAATTTTGTGTAAGCGATAGGGTATGGATATGATTTACTGTAAACAGGCTCATTAGTGGTGGTTTTAATGGATGCTCTTACCTTAGTGTGGAAGGGTAGTCCTAAATTTGGGTCAGCGAAGGCTTTCTTATTTCTTTCCATCATATTTTCAAATTTAGGTAAAATTTCAGATGGAACTTCATTAAAACCAGTAGATAATGGGATACTTCTTCACATTTAAAGAATTCTATATTTTCAAATCCATCCCTATATTGCAATTTGTCATTGACTGTATCAATTTTCGCACTAATCTCCTTAAGAAAATCGTAGCCAATTATAGCGTCGAATGAAGTGAGACCAGGCAAAATAAAAAAGGTTGAACTTTGTCCTAAAACTTTTATTTTACATTTTTTGGTTATAGTTTGTGAACCGGATACAGTTTTTATTTTGAACGGTTTTTCAACCCTTTGAGTATTCTTCATAATAGCGAGATTTTTTATACAGTTTTTGGAAGTGCCGGTATCCAAAAGAATTTTTAAAGTTTTTTCTTTGTTCAGCCTCTTCTCTATATAAGGGAGTGAAGAGGCTCCTACTCTAAAAAATTATCCTCACCATAACACTCCTCTTTCTCAGAATTTTCAGAAATGTTGTTTACTTTTTAGTTTTGTGGAAATTGGATCTATTTGACCCATCTGAGCTTTCACGACTTCTTTTTTGAGTTTGATATTGGTTTTTGCTATTATTTTCCTTTGAATTTGCTATCTGGCCCTTACTATTCTGGTACCACGTCAAAAACCTTCAGGGCTGGAGCTATTTTATCCACTCGAACGACGTGACCTAGCCAGCGGAACCGCTGATTCTTAATCCGCTGCACTATATCTACGTCATTGTACAGCTCGTACAGCTCATCGTGCAATGACACAGTTACATATTAGTGATATGTCAGCAGTATATTTCTTATTGCTAAGTGGCGTTGCACTCATTTTATGGGATGTTGTAATACCACATATTTTGGGTGTTAGTTCACGAAGCCCAGTCCACTTCAATTCTATTTTCTTTCTGAGTGGAATGACTAGGTGACGTAACTTGCGCGACACAGCCGACACCAATCAAATGTGGAAGACACTGCTTCAATCGGTTAAAAACATTATTTTGGCCTCCTCGGGTTTCTCCACCAAAATTAACTTTCGCATTATCACCACAAAAACAAACTATTTTCTCCAACATATCGTACTTACGTGCCGCACTCTTTATAAGATCAGATATTATTGTGGAATTTTCGCCATTTTCTCTCGTTATGTTTAAGATTTTAACCTGAACACCTTTTAAAGGCATGAAATATCGCACGATACAGGAAAAAGCTTAATGTTTCCATGATTCGATGCATCTGTATATATTGAGACATAATTGCACAATTTTAAATCCTGTTAAAGCAATTATATTTGTCACTATAGCTTGACATTTCTTTTGCGAACATGAAAACTTCTTAATTTGAAAGCATGATTTAAATATTTCCGTCGAACAATCTGAAGATCGAAAGCTGTGATTAGAGCTAATCACGTGATAGGCCCAAACACCGTCCATAGCAGCCAAATGTTTGTCTAATGCCGATTGGAAATGCGACGTTATAGATGTATTACCAGCAGCTGCAAAAAGTGCATCCATGGAAAAAAAAAAAAAAAAAAAAAATGAATGAATGAATTTTCAATTATTTTCAATTCAATTTAATTTCATTTAATGCAATTCAAGTTTTTCATTTCACTTACTACTACAAGTAACAACAATTCGTTAACCAGAATTACAACTTTAGCTGCCCACGGTAGGCACAAAGGGCCGGACCTCCACACTACGTAGGCCAATGCCATCAGCAGTTACACGCAGGGTCATGCGTGGCGACGGCGGGACGGGGTTCGAGGCACCCAACCCAATCCTGGGTTGAGTCGTGCCATCGTGCCATTGCCAAACCACCACCCGACGTGTTTCAAGGCCCCGGGTATGCACAATCACGCGCATGGTTACGCCTTCCTTCACCGGGGTCAAATCTCCCAATTGATTCCTGAGAAAAAAAAAAAAATATATATAATAAAGAAAATAATAATAAGCGAATAAAATAAAAATAACTTTACACCGGAGCGCACATTCCGTCTACGCCGCGTGTAAATATATCATAACATTATTTTGTAGAAAATACAGTATTTTCCGATTAAAAAGCAGTACGCAGTATTTCAATCAAAAATACAGTATAATACTGCGAAAAACAGTATAGATACGCTCGTTAACCCTCTCGAACGCGAAAATCAACCGCTTGAGATAAAAATCTGAAAATTGGTATCTACTCTAATTTGACATCGCTGAATATAAATATGCTAACACATTTCTTGCGAGCCTTTTTATTATGATGCTATTCGATGTCCCTTATATGGGTAATCTGTACTCGGTGTTCTATTTTAATATGCATGCAATTGCCTACACTGAAAATGATACCACAGATTTTCGATGTTTAAACTCAGTTTTTTTATTGAACAATTTTAATTTTAACTTCAACTTTTTATGCATGCATCAGTTTATTACATTAGAAAATATATTTTACAAATACATGCAAATCTCTTATTTTTCGTGGTATAAGGCAAAACAGTTATTATCGCGTTTTACGCAGAGGTAAACGTTACATTTCTGGCAAATTATATACGACTTTTTACTACATCCTGGCATTTTACAACGTCCATTGTTTTTCGATGCAACAAAATGTGGGATGTGCATTACAGTGTCCTTCCGCACTTCCTCTGGGGGATGAATTTGAATCCTTTTTTTACGTTTTTGCGGTGGGGTGGACGTGTTTTCTGTATTTTCAAAATTGGAACCATTAGGAGCCTGGGAACTGGAACAAGAGTGATTTGGTGATCCTGGCAAGTTTGGCGCACTCGATCGAGGGGTAGATTGAAGATAATGTGAAGCCATCATTCGCGATGGCCGTCCTCGGCGGCGGGGAGTTTCAACATCCGGTTGTAAATTGCCTGTTCTCACATTTAACATACAATTTGCAACTTCAGCACGAAAATTCAGTGAACCCAAAATTTTGGTTATCTTACTCTCCTGACAGTACTTGCGATATTCCAACCATGACGCAGTTAAGGCTAGATCTATGAAGTGCATAATAATTCGAATAGTCCATTTTTGGGTGCGTATATTTATTCGGTAATATTGGATCATTTGATCTAGTAAGTCAACTCCACCCATGCTTTCGTTATAAAGTCGAAATTCATCCATAACCACGTCCTTATCGTAGTATTTAAGCTTATTTTTTTTCATAGAATTATATTCCCGCACGTGAGCGTGGTGGCGCGCATTTCGCTGTAATTTTGCTGACAGCAAGGGGGCCGGTATGTTTAGGCTTCCGGCCTAAATCTCATCGCCACCCTCCTTCGACCGACAAATCGTACGCGCACCCCTAGTAAGCGGTTTGCGTGTACACACTCACACACACACACACACTTTCACCCACATGCACACACCTATGTATTACAATCAAAATTAAATTTATCCAAGGAAGAAGCGATGTGATGCTTGCAAAAACAGAGAAGCCTGGTATGGAAGATATGTTTTCAAAGAAACCACTTTCACTCCCAATCGAAGGATTGACGAAACTTTCACGTATTGCAGCCTCACGTTCAATTTCAGTTTCAAATACATCTTCCTCTTTTCCTCTGAAGTCCAAATCATCAGGTGTAAGTTCACTTATATTAGACATTTGTATCAAATCCACCTCTTTTGATTTTCTTCCCACATAGCAATTTGAATCACCCTCATGAACCTTAGTATTTAAAATGCAATCATCCTCAAGATTATCACAGGGACACGCTGACATATGCCTTCCTCTTTTTTGAACATATATGTGTTGCCCAGTTATATCTTTTACTATGAAAGGATTAAATCTTGATGAACTCAAAATAATTTTGTTTATTACATTTTTTAATCTATATATTTCGTTTTGCATTTTTATGTTGTTCAAGTTTTGCAAAACCACAATTTTTGATAACTCGAATTCGAGACTTTTTCCATCATCAATTGTCATACTATTTTCTTCTATGGATCTTTTTGTTTTTTTGTTGTTTCTACAAATGTAATAATTTTTAATGTTTACACATTTCTCACCATCTTTAAATTCAACACTTAATTGTGAATCAAAATGTTGCCATGTACACCAATAACTCTTTTTACTTTTTATACAAGACAGTTTTTCAACTGACCGTCGGGGAACAGGTGCACTTTTGATTACAAAAACAAATCCTTTGTTTTGTATATAATCATCATTATATAAATGTATTCGTCCACCACCTAGATTGATGAAGGCACTTCCATTTTTGTCAGCATAGACCATAGTATCTCGTATATTGAGGGAACAAGACCAATCTTGAATACATCTATCTTCAAAAAATGTAATTGAAAAACCACTCCCATTAGAAAAACTGAAATCGGAAGTAGACTTCGTCTGCGTGAAAATTGCTGGCATCATACTGTACAGTTGCTACATACCACCTAGCTTCAACCTCGAGGAGTTTGAAACAATATTAGATAACTTGGTCACCGATGCTAGAACTAGAACGCCGGTTGTAATCGCAGGTGACTTCAATGCATGGGCCCAAGCATGGGGAAGCCGTAAAACAAATCCCAAAGGCAGAGCGCTCCTGACAGCTCTTTCGACCCTAGAAGTGGTGCTATTAAATTCCGGAAGTAAAGCTACATTCAAAAAAGACGGAAGTGAGTCTATAATAGACTTAACATTCATAACTAGTAGACTATCCCGAAATGTCCATTGGGAGGTTAGTGACGACTATACTCACAGCGATCACCAAGCAAATATCTTCACTATAAACGAACCAAAGCAAACAGGGTCTTGCACCGAAAGGAGAACAGTGGGCTGGAAAATCGACTCTCTAGATGAAGAAGCGCTAAAAGTTATGATGTCTGAAGTTACCCTAACACAAGGAGCTACGAATATGGCCAACAAGCTCATGACCACCATAGCAAACGCCTGTGATGCTTCAATGAGGAGAAGAGGAAGAAACCCATCGAGCAGACGTCCCTCAGTATACTGGTGGAATTCCCAGATAGCAGATGTTCGTCAACAATGCAATAGAGCAAGGCGCGACTACCAAAGGGCCAGAAAAACGGCCAATTATTTGGAACAACAAATACACTACAGGGCCAAGCGAAAGGTATTAAAGCAAACCATTAAAGCGAGCAAGAAGAAGTGTTTTCTCCAGCTTTGTGACAGTGCCGAACAAAATCCTTGGGGTATGGCATACAAAGTGGTTACTAAAAAGCTACAGGCATCTGTCCAGCCGCAGCTCACAAGCGCCGACCAACTGGGTATAATAGTAAGCAAACTGTTTCCAGGCCAAAAAGCTTTCAGTAGAGAGATCCTCTCCCATGCTGAATGCAAATTCCCCCAGATCACCGCTGGAGAGGTGCTGCTTGCGGTTGATGAATTTAAAGACAGAAAGGCCCCAGGCCCTGATGCGATTCCGAATAAAGTTCTTAAACTAGCAGTGAAAGCGAATACTGAGGTTTTCGTTCACACGTTTAACGAATGCTTTACAGAGGGCGTATTTCCGAAAATATGGAAACGCCAGCGGCTCGTTCTACTACCAAAGGCGGGAAAATCTCCTGGGGATCCCTCTGCATATCGACCAATATGTATGCTTAATACAACAGGGAAGCTTCTGGAACGCATAATTACCAATAGAGTTACAGAAGCAATGGAGGCGAATGGTCAATGGAGTCTACTTCTGGACGAAACACTTCAATATAATCCTTTGAGTCCTTTTCCCACCGTCGAGCTTTATCCGCTACACCAATTCCCACGAAGTTTGTAGCCAAGTTTACCACTTTGTTATCATACCATCTAGTAAATATGACCTTTTCATTTTCACTAATGCATTGAACTGCTGATCCTCGACCACGTTTGGACATTACATTCTTGTCTGGCAAGGGCGGATTTGCAAAGCGATTGAAACGAACAGTTCCAGCTGCATAAATACCTCTGTCATAAAGAACTTCAAATAATTGAAAAGAAGGGAAGAAGTTGTCGAAATACAACTTATGTCCCTTTCCTTCTATAGGGATTCGCTTTGCTAATTCAATAACAATCGCAGAAGCGCTTCCCACTGTCTTGACAAGAGCGTTATCTATAGGTGTAGTAGAACCTTGGTAAACAATAAAATCGTATGGTATGCCACTTTTTCCACATAAAAAGTATACTTTGATTCCCCATGGACATGGCTTTCCTTTTACATATTGCTTTGCAATGAATTTCCCCTTGAATGGGATTATTTGCTCATCCGCACACAGATTCTCCTCTAGTGGTAATTCGTTCAGTCGACGTCGAATTCGCTCAATGATGGGACGTATAACCGATCTTTGCAGCTACTTGGACGAGCAGAAATGTCGGTTAAATGTAGACGATTTCTCAAGGAAAAAAATCGATTAGCCGTCATGTTATTTGCAAAAAAACGTCAAGTTCCAACGGCGATCATAGTACATTCGAACGCGAGGTAGCTTTAGACAGCTCATCATAATATGTTGAGCTATAAGTACACGAATTTCATCAGTGCTGCATTGTTTAAAACTTAAATCTCCTGAAATTTAAAAACAGAGCCTTGGTAAAAAATAAACAGATTAAATGAGAAGAGTGAACCTTTCAGAGTAGCATATAAATTTGTATAATAAGCTGCCTTTTCAAAAAACTCGTCACTCAAATATTTCACGAAAAAGGAATACGGGGTCCTTTCTGTGGGGTTGCTGTCCACTGGTGGTGCTATAAACTGAACGGGATCTGATTTCAATGTACGCGGCTTCTAGTCTCCCACTTTATGTCTTTCTTTTTTGTGCATGGAATGACTGGATTCTCTTCAAGGGAAATTTCATTTGCTCGCAAAATGTCACTAGAGTTCAGCCATTCGGTAGCCAAGCCAGCAAGCGCTTGTTCAGAAATTTCTGGCAACTCAAGTTCTACAACATTTTCCATATCTTCAACATCTTCGATATCTTCAACATCTTCCTCAGGCACTGAAGCAATTTCAACTTCGGTGCCTTTATGGGCTACAAGTGCAGACTCTGCAGGACGTATCTTTTCAACACATTTTCAAAATCCTCTTCAATGTCGGAATATCTTTCCAAAGCATCAAGTATTTCCTCTTCATTAAGTTTACGTAGTGAAGTCATTTCTGAAGAGCTGGAATGAAACGCGGAAAAAATGTTATGGCGAGCAGTTAAAAAGTGTCCGTTGAGTAATCTTGTCCTATTTAAGGGACATCTACTTTTTGCACGATGAGACGTGGCAGGCGCGTTTATTTCACCTTTTATGTAAATAAAATAAATAAATAGATATATCAGTAATACTTACTATTTTTTTCAGGAACATTTAATAAAGAAATTCACTTTTATAAAACAATTTGAAAGCACAAAATTTTCATAAGAAACGTTCACTCACGAAATTCACCTGCGCACTGCGGTTTTTGACAATAAATTACTTCAATGGTGACATAACTTAAGCCAATAAACCATTTAACTTGAAAATGATATCCCACGTCAATGTTTTTAATCAGAAGTTTTATAAAGTTAAGTTAAACTTTGAAAAATTGTAAATCCCTTATAAGGGACATCGCGTCTGAGAGGGTTAAATCTAAGGTTGAAAAGTATTTTCCAGTGCCAAGATTTGATAAAATTGATGAGGTTTCCGGCATTGGATACCTGTCCGCAATAGTTATTTTATTCAGTTTTTGAAAATCAATAACTAGTCTTAACTCTTGGTCACCATTGTCGTTAGTTGTTTTCTTTTTTACAACCCATATTGGACTATTGAATGGACTTCGGGATGGCTGGATTATGCCATCTTTGAGTAGACGTTGAATCTCCTCATTTACAAATTTTGTGTAAGCGATAGGGTATGGATATGATTTACTGTAAACAGGCTCATTAGTGGTGGTTTTAATGGATGCTCTTACCTTAGTGTGGAAGGGTAGTCCTAAATTTGGGTCAGCGAAGGCTTTCTTATTTCTTTCCATCATATTTTCAAATTTAGGTAAAATTTCAGATGGAACTTCATTAAAACCAGTAGATAATGGGATACTTCTTCACATTTAAAGAATTCTATATTTTCAAATCCATCCCTATATTGCAATTTGTCATTGACTGTATCAATTTTCGCACTAATCTCCTTAAGAAAATCGTAGCCAATTATAGCGTCGAATGAAGTGAGACCAGGCAAAATAAAAAAGGTTGAACTTTGTCCTAAAACTTTTATTTTACATTTTTTGGTTATAGTTTGTGAACCGGATACAGTTTTTATTTTGAACGGTTTTTCAACCCTTTGAGTATTCTTCATAATAGCGAGATTTTTTATATAGTTTTTGGAAGTGCCGGTATCCAAAAGAATTTTTAAAGTTTTTTCTTTGTTCAGCCTCTTCTCTATATAAGGGAGTGAAGAGGCTCCTACTCTAAAAAATTATCCTCACCATAACACTCCTCTTTCTCAGAATTTTCAGAAATGTTGTTTACTTTTTAGTTTTGTGGAAATTGGATCTATTTGACCCATCTGAGCTTTCACGACTTCTTTTTTGAGTTTGATATTGGTTTTTGCTATTATTTTCCTTTGAATTTGCTATCTGGCCCTTACTATGCTGAGAGGCGTTTTGAGGTTCATGAGTGAAATTGTTTGTTTTAAAACTCCTTTTATAGTGAGATACTGATGGATCTACATCCATTGGAACAGGTTCTTGGGAATTGCTAGTATCACTGTTTGGGACCCTTCTATAATGGGGATTTCTTTTTTGGTACTTACTAGTAAATTCATCGAAGGAGTTTGCAAACTGGTATCTCCAACGATTGCTTTCTATTTCATGCGCCATAGCGTGTGCGGTCGGCATGTCTTGTGGTCCTTTAGAATAAATAATATTACCTATTAAAGGCTGAAGACCTGATATGAAAGTTCGCAGTGCGTCGGATCTATATTTTCTAAGTAAAACCTCAGTGATTTCTTGGTTGTCATTTTCCATCAATACTTTTGAAGAAATGAGGGTAAATTGTTTTTCTACTTTATCGTAGTATTCATTTATACTTAGTTTTCCCTGCTTCATCATACTGAGCTGTTGCTCCAATATGTGCAATGGCCTTCTGTCTGCATAAGCGTGATCTAGCCTAGCAACTATGGCGTCTAAATTAAGAACAGTATTATATTCGGATAAGACTTGATCTGCTTGACCAGTTATCTTTGTTCTAATTATTAGGAGAGCTTGCGTGTAAATTGTGGACCTTTTGTAGACTTTGTCCATATAGATAGCTAATCGCCTCCATGAAGGATAAGCAGCTCTATCACCTTTGAACTCCGGAAGGTTTTTCACTGCCTTCAAAGTTGTTGGAAACACATTTGTTAACTCTACTTCAGTATAAGCTTCTACTTTTGGCCCTACTGAGAGCTTTTCTATTTTCTTCACTAATTCATTAATTTTCGCATCGTACTGCGCGTTATTATTTTTTATAAGTTCCGCGATAGCGGCTTGAAAAGCTGCTGAATCCATATTAATGAAATTAATCGAATGATTGGAAAGAATTTTCACAATTTCGTCACTAAATTCACTTAACTTTACACAGATCTTATTTTGTTAAAGTATCATTTGATTCTGCTAAGTTTTTATTGCTCAACAATTCACTCTTTCACAGGGGGAAAAAATATAAAAATATTTAAATTTAATAAAAAAATCTTACAGTAACATAAATACTGCAATCCACATCCTTGCTCGTCAGTGTTAATGAGTCCTTATCACGGTGTTAGATGAATCCTTGTCCTGTTTGTTAGGAGAGTCCTTATCTTGCTGATGATCCGTGAGTCCTTATCTCGTATGATCGGTAAGTTCTTATCCCGTTGGGCGCCACTTGGTAGTTTGGAATAAAACTACTTTTAATTTTCTTGCTTACTATGTAAGCGTATTTTTATTTATGATAGCTGCAGCGTTGTGCGCTGTTTGTTGATTCTAAATGGAATGACTTACAAACTAACAAGATGACTTAATAATACCCTAACTGTTTTGTTTTCAGCTGAATAGGAGCGCATGTAAATCGTAACATTAGCCCTTTCGTGTGCGAGAACAAACGGTGGGAACTTTTGATTGTGGTGTTACGCGCAAATTGTAGACATAGCGTCAGCAATTTCTGGGGGTGAGAGAAATTCGTTGCTAACTTATAGTTGATGATACGTGTCTCTTATACCAAAGTTTTTGGTCAGCTCCTTTATCCAGATCCCACGTTGGGAAGCACCCAGTCCCCTGACTACGTTGAGTGCCTCACCTTGTAGTTTATTAATAACACATCGTTGGAGAACATATTCCTTCATGGGTGTGTTTGCAAACCAGGGCAGGAATATCTCAACTTCCCTGATGTACGAGGTTAGGTCATAATCCCTATTTCCTCTATATTATTTAATCTTACTTGCCTCCTTCAGTAGTTCCATTTATTTTATGATGTGTATTGCGTTACAGGTATAGTTTACAAAAGGTTTTTCTTCACGATGCACAATTTATATTGTTGGTCTTTTTACAATTTATATTGTTGTGGTCTTTTGCTGATTTTATAATTTACTTTGCATATAGGTGATTCGCTTCTTTTTAAAACAGAGGTTCTCTTTTTCCACAATTTCACAATTTTTATTGTTTTGGACTTTTGCTGATTTTATAATTTATTTTGCATATGGATGATTCGCTTCTTTTTAAAAAAAATGTTTTCTTTTTCCACAATTTCACAATTTATATTGTTATGGTATCGTTCGGGATTCCCAATATAATTTTTGCGTAAACTTTTCGGATTTTAAATCACAATTTGAAACGCGGCGGTAAACTTAGGTTTCCCGTTTTCTTCGCAAATCAATTCTTTGGAAATGATTCCCGTCGACTGCGCCAATTACAAGTGTTGAGCTTCGGCTTACGGAAAAAACAGAGTTTAATTTTGTTTAACTCGTTTATAGGTTCTTCAGAACTGCTCCTACTTATAAGCTAACAGTAGTATTTATAACAATATTATGCTTATTTTATGTACATTTATTCTGCTTATTATGAATTATACTTATTATTGATTATCCATTGATTTCACAACTCGATAACTGCGAAATCATCGGTTCGGTCACCTTTTGCAATTTCACATGTTAGATTAGGAAAAGTGCAAGGTAAGCAATATTATAATCTTGCTACCTTGCATTACAACTTTCGCTGATCCATACAAATAGTTTCTAAGTGAGGTAAGAGCCCAGACAATTGCCTGCATTTCTTTTTCGTTAGCGGCATAGCTCTCTTCGGTTTTATTTAGTGATCGGAATATAAATGATATCGGCTTACCTGCTTGTTTAAGGACAGCTCCCAGGGCGTAGTTGGATGCGTCGGTTGTAAGTTGAAACTCCTGCTTAAAATTGGGGTATAATAGCACGACTTCTTTTTAAATTAATTAAGATTTAGTTTTACTGAAAGCCTTCAAGGCGTTTTTATCGAGCACAACTGCATCATCCCCTCTCAAAAGCGTCGTCAAAGGTTTCGCTAGCTTGGAGTAATCTCTGATGAAGCGTCGATAGTAGCCTGATAGACCAAGGAAAGATCTCAGGTCTATCAAAGTTTTTGGGCACGCAAATTCTTGAATTGGCTTTACTTTGGCGGGATTAGTTTTTATGCCTGTTCGTCATAAATTATTTAAACACGTTTAAGTTGCTTGAATTATATTTTATTTCCCTTGCTTCAACAAGGGCAGCCGAGTCCAACAGGTTATTGCATGCAGACAGCCTCGATACTTGATGTGCTGAGTTGACGTCTGCCGTAAGCTGGTTGTACAGTTTAAGTACTATATTTCAGAGCGGTTTAACTTATTCCCTACCTCGGGTGGGGGGTAATAAGTAAACATGCACTGCCTTATTCTGAAAACTTCTTTTAATTTTTGTGCTCTACTCCTTACCACTGGTGGGGGGAAGTAAAGAATAAAATAAAAGGGAAGGATTAAGAAATAGACAATGTTTCTAAATTGAGAATCTTTTGAATTCTGGTTTATTCAAGTATTTACAGCTCTTTATATACAAATTCTTAAGATTACGTTGCTTAACTATTTATGTATGTATATGTGTGAGTATTTATGTTTAGCTGATAGAGAACCAACGCATGCTTAAGCGTATTGATTCTTACAGCTCTATTCTGTGCACTTGACAAATTAACAAAATATTGATAATTTATCAAGATTTTTATCAAGCAAGAAGCTCTTTGTTATTCTGTGGCAACCTTGATAAAACGTAAAGCTTTAGACTGCAGGGCTTTTCCCCACATGTGTGGTGAACAATATAACGAAGCAGAAAAAGCTGATTTCTGTTTACTTTATATTATTCACGAAATAGATTCTTCTTCATCGTAAGTATTTCAAATATTATTCATTATAAACGTGTTATCACTCAACGATAATGGATCACTAGCATCTCGTAAACTTCTTAAATAACGCGTGCGATCTCTATTTTCGAAATTTTCCTTTTCGTCAAACAATAACAATAAAAGTAAAATATCTTCTTCCTTCTAATAAATTAATTTTCACAACTAGGCACAAAGAGTAAAACAGATGTTTTATTTGTCAAGAGCATTTGACATCTTGACAGTTTATCAAGAAAGGAGCTTTTTATTTTTGACATAGAATAGAAAAATCTTGATAAATTGTCAATCTTGATAAATAAGCAAGATGTTGAATTTGTCAAGTACACAGAATAGAGCTGTTAATCTAAACAATGTACAAATGCATTGCTACATTTCTATTTTGTAAATGTGAATTTGTATGTATGAATGTGTATGTTTATTTTAGAATAAACAACATCATGAAATGAAATTATTAGCTGTGACTGACAACAAATGGTTTTTGTCAATATGTATTTGCTTATGTTTCTTTTACGAGCAAGTGTCTAATTTCATTACATATTTCTTGTGCGTGCAAGTATACTGATAGTACATTTGAATGTAAGTATGTACATACATATGTACGTGTGTATACAATTTTAGTTTTCTAAGTATTAAACTCTTATGTAACTAGTGGACTGTATCTATGTATATGTACATGTTCAAAGATATTTGAACACTGGTGGTATCGGGTTCATTTATGCTAGTTCGTCTGCTGATTTATTAGAGCCGCATATATAGTTGTTATTATCAGGCGAAATAAATGCTGAAGGTTATTTACTTGTGTTAACTGTTACAATAAATCTCTGGAATTCGACTTCTTTACGAAAAAACTCGCACTTGTCCAGCTGGACCTTCATGTTCGTTTTTTCAAGCGTATGGAAAATTTGTTCGACACGTTGGAGGTGGCTTTGTTCATCTTGGCCAAATACTATGATATCAGCTATGTACACATAGCATATTTTACCAATATGTTCCTTTAGGATGTCATCTAACACTCGTTGGTAGATAGCGGGTGCGTTTTAAGTCCGAACGGAAGTCGAGTGAATTCATATTTGGCGTTATTGATTGAAAAAGCTGTATTCTCAATGTCGGATTCCTTCAAGGGAATCTGATGGAAGCCGCTCTTAAAATCAAATACAGAAAAATATGTATTGTCTCCCAGTTGCAAGATTACCTCCTTGATATCTGGAATAGGGTAACTGTCGGCTATAGTTAAAGTGTTTAATTTTCTATAATCGATTACAAGTCTGTACTTTTTTTGTCCAGACGCTTCTAACTTTTTGGGTTCAACCCACACGGGTGAGTGGTATGGTGAACGAGATGGCCTAATAATTCCATCGTTTAATAGATTTTCTATTTCTTGTTTCACGGAGTCTCTCATTGCTAATGGGCAAGGGTTGTATTTCTATATATTTTAAAATTCTCCTTTTACTTACTTATTTGCTTGATTCCAACAGATTTGATTTTTGTAATTAAAGAAACACTTGTTACTGTGTTTCGCTCTATTCCGGAAGAGACCATCTTCCTTCTTTTTTGACACTTCTAACAGGGTTGCTCTTACATGACTATGTTCACTAACTTGTACAGGGTTGTATTTTCTAATTTTTTATCTCTGAACATATTTATCTCTTAGCATAACATAATTCATATCTTTACAACTCGGCCAATCCTGACTAGGGATCGACCTCGATCACATTGCATCTCAAATATCAGTCGTTTGACAGAGGGTCTCGTTCTGATTCCTCAGCATATCCTTCCGGCGGTTTTCTCCAACTTCTTAACCGGTGAGCCTCAACTATCCCGTCGTAAGGCAGTTGGGTCAGCTGACAATTGTCTACATCGCGTATAACATACCTGTCATTACCGAGCACTTTATGTACTACATATGGGCCCCGGTAAGAGGGGAGGAACTTCTTATTGCTGCCCGCAGTTGTGTCTACATTCCGCATTACTACGAAATTCATCACCTCATACCTCTTTGACCTGTCATTATTTAAACATTGCCGTTTCTAGTCGTAATCCTGTGTAGCTCTAATAGCGTCCGAAGCACGTCTCCGTATGGAGACTAAGTCTCGTCTATCGTCGGGGCTAAGCTTTTCCTGAAAATATTCTGTAAACTCGTCTACAACAGCTCCCCGCTGTTCAACGCCGAATAGAAGTCGACTAGGGGTAGGCTTGCCACATCTTAAAAGCCAGCCAGCTTGACACTCACCTAAAATGAGCTTGATTTCAAAAAAATATCTTGACAATTAAAATAACGCATACATATAAATGAGCAGAAAAACTGCTAAATTTTATTAAAAAAAAACAATACGAACATAACAAATTATACAAAAACTTAAAAAAACAAAAGCGTATTACAATTCAATATACATACGTCAAATAATATAAAAATTCTATATTTAATTCACATTTAACTATATTAATTTTTCCACATATGCTTTGTACTTTTAGTAACAGACTTAACTAGTTCTATTCCTTTAGGCGTTAGCAAAAAATTTTGAAATTTTTTACAATTTTCATGTAAGTTTTGTCTTATTAACAATTCAGCCTTTATAAGGTCAAATGCCATTATATTCCTTTCTTTAGAATATAAATTGCTTAATGTACTAAAAGTTCTTTCACAAAAAGCATTACTAATTGGAATAGAAAAAATAAACGAGATCAATTTAAATATATTTATCAAGTTATTTTTATCACATTTTTTGAAAAAGTAAGACCATATTTTGTCAATGGGAATATCTTTTGGCAATTGATCAAATACTTCTCGAAGACAACAATAATCTGTATATAACATATCATTATCAATAGAATTTGATATCTGTAAAATTTTTGGAAGCTCTGCTTATGTATCCCATGACAAAAGATATTGTTTCAGATTTAAAACTGATATGTGTTTGTAAATTGATTCATCTCCGAAATCATATCGTTGCTCCAAGTATGAAATAGCATTTGTTAAAAATTGATTTGCTTCTAATTTGAATGCTTCAACGTCATTGTTTGAAATATTTTTAAAAATAACCAAAACTCTAC
The DNA here is from genome assembly GCA_963971545.1 of Philophylla caesio. Taxonomy (NCBI): domain Eukaryota; kingdom Metazoa; phylum Arthropoda; class Insecta; order Diptera; family Tephritidae; genus Philophylla; species Philophylla caesio. Next base: position 35,302,398 of record OZ020604.1, on the reverse strand, counting down.
TTCCATAGAAACAGAAGTAGATGCTTTTATTCGATACATGCAAACTCAAAACATTCCTTTAACTTTTCATTTGACAAAGCTGATGAGCTAAATTCATTGAAGGTTTTAATCACAATGTTTTCTACGTCGACAGATAAAGCATTTAAAGGACTTTTGATGCAGTTATTTATTACATGGCAGTTGCAATTTGCCTTTACAATTTTATGGTTTACCTCTTTAAGTTTTTTATATACGGAATTATGAACACCGTAATTGACTGCCGCATTATCCGCACTGTATGCTGCAATTTGCTGAATGTTAAGGTTATTTTCAGTTGTTATTCTTACGATATTGCCAAAAATGTCTTTGGCAGCTTCTTTTGGGTCTTCATAAAAATCTAAAATTTTCTGTTGTATTCCTGTTTCAGCATCGAAATATTGAACGGCATATGGATACGTTTTCACGTTTCCAATATTTGATGCGTCGCTGCTTGCCGAAAAGTAAAAACTTTCTTTTAATGCATCAGTTACTTTTTCTCGTGCGTATGGTGCCAATACGTTGCGTGTTATAGCTGATGCTTTGGTACGGCCACAACTTATTTTATTAGCAATTTTACTGTCGCAAAATATTGAAGAACTTAGTTTTAATTGACAGTCTTAGCTGTTGTAACTAAGCCCGTGAACAACATTGTGAAAAACACACATTAGTTCAGCCCTCGATATGTGTGAATCCTCCTTTGAGTGTGCCGGAACAGTGAAGTTTATCATGCTGTGTGACAATTTTTGAGACAATGCTAATTTTATATGCCGTTTTGCTTGGGCATGTTTGCGTAATGCTCGATTTCCTTCATATTTTATACAAATATTAATTTGGCATAATTTGCAAAATGCGGTATAATCATCTTTTTTTTTAATCCATTTGCTATATTCTGCTTCTTCAATCCATCTACCGCAGAATGTTGTATATCTTCCTTTTTTTGAAGTTCCGGCATCTTCGTTATTTTCCATGGTAAATGAACGGCTCAATATATTGAAGGCTCAATATATTGTAACAATATTAATTCAAATTCTTAAACGAATATAACATTCAACAATTTAAGTTTACTATACGCATCAGAAAAATTTACGCTTAATTTCAATCAGCTGTTTAATGTTGTATTTTTTTTAGTGATGGGCAAAAACAAGCAATAAGTCAATGGTGAGTTAGGGAGAAAACTACAAGACAACAATGTCGTCCATGTATATAATGATTCGCCTACTATCGATGAGGTCTCGAAAGATGGTGTTAATAAATCTTTGGAATACCGCGGGTGCTTTCTTTAAACCGAATGGCATTTTGAGGTACTCATATTGACCATTTGGTGTAATAAAAGCGGTGAAAGGAATGGATTCTGGAGACATCTGAACTTGATGGAATCCGCTCTTTAAGTCTAACACTGTGAAAAACTTTTTATTTCGCAAGTACTCAATGCAGTCATCAATTAATGGTAACGGGTAGTTGTCCCTAACGGTAAGTTTGTTCAGGGCTCTGTAATCTATACACATGCGAAGTTGTCCACTCTTCTTCTTAACTAATACTATAGCCGACGCATAGGGTGAACTGCTGTGTCTTATTATTCCTTGCTGGCAAAGATCAACTATAATAGACTGCACTTGACCACGTTCTAAGTAGGATAGACGTCGTGGAGAACAATGAAAAGGAACGTCTGTCGTTAAGTGTATCTTCATTTCGTATGTAAGTGGTTCAGTTTTAGAGTCAGGGTTAAGATAGGTGCTATCAATAAGTTGCTTTAGGCAGTCACGCTGGTGTTTAGTTAGTTTGGACTCGATATCGGTGTATACTTCGTTGTCAGAAACGTCAATGCGAAAAATTTGAGGAACGTCGGCGGCGGTGGTATCTTTCCTTTCAGACGAGTCAGCTTTAACAGCAGAGAGGCATGCGTCGGAACCAGTTACAATATGTGACTTATTTAAGGTATCTTGCTTAACAGTATTTCTTATATATAACAACTTTCTTTTGGAACACTTTTGAATGATCTTAGTCAGCTTAATATTAAATATCTTAAGAAAGCCACGTCCCAAAATAACCGGAGTAACCATACACCCATCAGGTACAATGTTTAATTCAACTTTATTTAAACAACTTAAAAATTTTATATGACAACATATCTTGTTCAAAATTCGAATATTTGTTCCTCCAAGGACTTTGTATTTTGAAATTATTTCATTTGTGCATCCCCTCATCAGTTCTTTTGGGACTTGCGACTCCTTGATAAAACTAACCGGACTGCCGGTATCAAAAAGGGAAAAAACTACGTCAGATATTGGTTCTTTAACCATCTTAAATATAATACTCACAAAATTGAACGCTCCACAGGGATCTACTTCGTTGTCGTATTCAATTCCAGTTATGGCGGCTACTTCAGTCCGAGGCTTTAAAATTTTAGCTGGATTCGGGCACAAACGGTGGTCGTGACCCATGCGCCAGCAGCGAAAGCACGACCCATCTGGTCGTAGTGGGTATGGACAATTGGGTTTGATGTGTCCATTCTTCGAGCAATTGTAACACTTCTTCGGCTCAGCTGCAGATGGTGAAGGCTGGTTGGTGGGTCATGTGGACGGTTTCCCCGTCACCCACTACACTTTTCAGCAATTTTCGTAATTGCATAGTTGTGGCAGTGGCTGGGAACACCACTCCGGCCTCAGCAAGTGCATGGGCGATGCTGTGTCGTATTTCGGCCATTGTTGGCGGAGATATCAAAATTTAATGTGTTTCGTGTGTTGTCGTATTGGAGCTCCACACCAGAGTTTTAAAATTCTCCTTTTACTTACTTATTTGCTTGATTCCAACAGATTTGATTTTTGTAATTAAAGAAACACTTGTTGCTGTCTTTCGCTTTATTCCGGAAGAGACCATCTTCCTTCTTTTTTGACACTTCTAACAGGGTTGCTCTAACATGACTATGTTCACTAACTTGTACAGGGTTGTATTTTCTAATTTTTTATCTCTTAACAAATTTATCTCCTAGCATAACATAATTCATATCTTTACCATATATATTATTTATTTATTAAGTCACGATTTCTTACAGACTATATAAGACTAGGGGAATACAAATAGTTATACACAATAAGGTTTATCTAAATAATTCATTTAATAATAATTTGAAATTTTGCCTAGTTAGCGAAAAATCAAAAGCGAGAGAATTTGAGACTTGATTAAATTCTTTCAAAGTTCTAAATAAAGGCGCATAAGACGCATAAATAGTCCTAATACACTCCAAGAAGAACAAATCATTCCTCCGCAAGTTTCTATGAGGAATATGGAAATAAATACTCTCTAAGAGAACTGGAGAGTCGATTACTCCACGTACAACATCAAAAACAAAGTAGATTGAAAGTATACTGCTCACACTTTCTAAAGATTTTAAGTTTATCAATGCACATCTTGAACTATACGATGGAATCGGATTAGATAAATGTATCGATCTAAGAGCAAAACGAAGAAACTTCTTCTGGATGGTTTCTAGTCTATTAATGTGACAACGGTGATATGGTCTCCATATAAATACTGTATATTCTAACTTAGATCGCACAAGCGAAGTAAATAGTACCTTTAAATTGTATGGCCACGTAAAATCAGAACCGAAGCGTCGAATGAAAGCAAAGGTATAATAAGACTTGGCGATGATGTTATTTAAGTGATTGAGAAACGTAAATTTCGAATCAAAAATTACTCCTAAGTCAGAGATTTCATTCACAGTAGTGAGTCGCGAGTTGTTAATGAAATATAAGGTAGAAATAACTTCCCTAAACTTTGAAAACGACATAAGAGAGCATTTCTTAATGTTTAAATGAAATTGATTCCTATTACACCACGCCGCAACATTATTAAGATCCAACTGGAGCGTAAGAGAATCCGAGAGGCTTGAAATTGTGTTGAAAATTTTCAAATCATCTGCATACAGGAGGAAATTAGAGAAGTGAAAACGTTCGGAAATATCATTAATAAAAATTATAAAAAGCAACGGGCCCACAATACTCCCCGGACACCCGAAACACCGGACGTAGCTATAAAAGAATGCGAAGAGTTGTCGTCGACAACAACTACACATTTACGACGAGAGAGATACGCCTTAACCCATTTTAAGAAAACGGAGTGAAACCCAAAACTAAACAGTTTAGAAACTAAAAGTGGTGTATACCGGTGTATCAGAAAAAGTTTTAAATTCCCCTATTACGGTAGTGATGTAGGTAAGTTTTTTATCCGGCTCGGTAAATAGGTTCGAATAATTATTTGCCAGGTGGTTTTGTTTTTCTGTCATATGGTCTGTCCTTACGTCAATTTTGTTAACCGATGGCGAAGGTTGCTGTTTAATCTTTATTGTGTTGCGCGTTGCCAAATGTAAGTGAGTCGACGTGAATGTTTATGATGGCGCGAAGTTCTTTAAGGCTATCGTTCCCTATTATGCCATCAACACGAAGTTTGCATTTTAGGTATGAGAAAACTTCTGCCCGGACGTACATACATATGTACGTACATACATCTATGTGTGCCAACTTGTCCGAAATAGTTAAATCTCTTATGAACGCGACATTCAATCCGAAAAAAAAAATTGTTTTTTACTGCCCACTTTTGTATTAAGCGTGCGTCGATTTTGCTAAGTAATTTCGCTTTGTTGCGATTTTTTTATTTTAACTGTAATAAAAATGGCATTTGTTATCACTTTATATAATAAAACAAATTAGTCGCCTCATCCTTAGGATGAAATTTATAATGAAAATCGGCGCTTTAAAAAAAAATTGCTCTTTTATTTTGTCTCATAATAACTACAAACGAGTACATATGTATGTACATTATGTGGAGATATGGCATTATGAAAAGTTTATATCTGAGTATTGATTTACGATAAACGATTTTTGTATATTTTTAATTGACTCTGTTATCTTTATTTTTTAGCATTTATTGAAAAACTATTTTTAAAATTACAAATTTTGTACCAGATCTATTTAAGAATGATTATTAATTGTAATGATTTACGATTACATTTATTTTTTTTTTTTTAATAATCTGTTTATTAGGTAATAACCATTATACATATACATACATATGTACATTATATTCAATAACCAATTACAATTTAAATTTAAAATTATCAAAAAATAATCATATTGTGAACCACTGGAAGACAAAAGTCAACAATAATCAAAAAACAAATGCGATTAGTTTTTCATATAATTAAATTTTTTGTGTTACTTTTGATTATTTTATATACTTTTTTGTTTCGAACGAAAATAAATATTATTACGTCTTTTATTACAAGTTCTAATTTTCAACTTGAGTTTACTGAAAACTACGATGATGTTATAACAATTAATAGGAGAAAACAATTAAATATAATTAAGTTAATCAAGAATAATTAAAAATAAATAAATAATAAATAATCTGGTTTGTTTTTTGATTATATCTAATTATAGTGGATTACTAATTCCTAGCTTAAAAAAACGTATTAAATTTATCATTTTGATAACCGAAGTTGTGTAATCGTTTTGATCACTTATCGTTATCCAAACTAAACAGCTGTTTATATACACACATATTTAGCTTAAAGTTACATTCTTTTAAAATAAAAAATAAATTAATTAAAAAAGCACTTTTTCTGCATTTACATAATTTTTATTGGAATTTCAGGCAACATGTAAGTAGCTTTCTAAACTCCCTTTTTAATATTAAAACATGGACTTAAGTTTAAAGCAGCTTTATCCTTAGCTTATCTTAAGGTTCAACTTGCTTTTGCAAAATATTTTTTCATCTGTTTGCCAGCAATTAATTCTTCCGTCGAGAACAATTAAATTAGATTCTCTCATTTCATTATCTCTTATATATAAAAATGAAATGCTATTTCGTTATGTCCGCGCAGAACGTCCGAACCACAGCACAGAAAGACGTAGAAATTTACACAGTTATTCGTTTATTCCTGCAGAAGGTCCTAACGGAGGCCTTTTTTAAGATATAGGTAAAGCAGGGTGCTAATTTACATGACGCCTCATATATCGATTCGTAATCGTATTTTGTTCGTAATTGTTGAAGTTTGTGATTGTGGTAAAAGACATAAAGGCAACGCTCCCCAAATGATCCCAAAAGACACAAAGGGCGCTCTCCTCAAATGATCACAAAAGATAAATAAGATGCGATTCCAAAAGACAAAAGGGGAAACTATTCCCGAATTATTAGACAATTTTGAAGAACCGTTTAATTTTTAAGTTGTTCACATCGCAACGAAATATATGTACATATGCATATACACATCTACATATTAGGTCCGTTCCTTATCTCCCAGAAATAGTCAGAAATAGTCCGAAGTAGTCAGATTTAGTCCAAAAAGCGTTCCTTAACTTGAAAATCCTGTAGATGAGAGCAAAAATGAGAGAGTAAAATGTGACTCTCTTTTGTCAGAAGTTGCAAGATTTAGTCCGAAGAATTTTTGCTGGCAAAATCATGAAAAGTGTCAAACTCAACTGACAGCTGACTTTTGTTCGAAAATATACATACACAAAAAGTCAAAATAATCTAAAAACCTTAAAATGTACATAAATTGAAATGGAAGGTGGCAAGAAAATAATTGAAATCGTAAGTGTTTATCGTGGTTGTGCTTGTATGCATGTATTTTATACATACATTTGTCAATATTTCTTGCAGATTAGTGATGAAAGAGTTTGTGGTGCTTCTGTTGCCAATTTGAATGCGCCAAGAAACTTACTGGTGAACATTTAACATTAATCGGTAAATTATTAATTTTTATTTTTAAAAAGGTTCCAAATCTGCACTACGATCAAAACAAAATGACAGTTTTATTTGACATTAGTTTTGTTGTTGTCATTCTTCGGACCAAAAATCTTTTAGTGAGCGGATTTTGCTTACGCTCTTGCATTTTGACACTTTTCAGATTTTAGTCAGAAAAAATAAGGAACGGACCTGTTATATAAAAATGAATCGCAAAATGTGTTGGTAAGCACATAACTTCAGAACGGCTGGCCCGATTTCGTTGAATTTTTTTTCCAGTTACTCATAGTTACCAGAAAAAAGTCTTTGTAAAAAAAATTTTTTGAAAAGTCGGAAAATTGGAAAAATCTAAAACGGATTTTTTATAGAGAGTTTGGAGTGCAATTTTTCAGGAATGGCTTTTTGAAATGAAATATAGAAAATTCTTAGTGGAAAACTCGGAAAATTCCACAAAAAAAACTGGAAAATTTTAATTTATTTTTTTCGACAAAATTTTATCTTTAATCGAATGATTTATTTGTTTTGAATAATGTAAAGCTGGACAATGTCAGAAAATTTGGGGAATCATTTTTTTTGTGTACGTTATTGCCATGGCGAGGTTTGTTTACAAAAAAATTTTTAAATCAATTAAGATTTCGGTGACAAAGGCACATCAACACCCAAAACTATTACAAAAAAATGGTAGATATGTAAAACTATAAATTTTCAGTATTAAGAAACATTAACCATTAAATTCCCATGGTAGTTTTAAAGATACAATAGTTACAAAATGTAATAGATCATTAGTACTGATTTTCAATTTGGTTGGCCTCGCGATATTATTTCTTTTGTTTTACTTTAAAATGCATCGGTTTTCACGTCATTACATCAGTCAAACACAAACCGCGTTACCAAAAGTGTTTTATTATTTTTAAATGTCAAAAACAACACGCTGTAAATGCCAATTTGCCAGTGTACAAGTGTTGTTTTTCTTGGATTTTCTGTTACTTGCGGTATTAATCTGAAAAACCCATGTTTATCACATGGTCAATTGTATGTTGCCTGTTCCCGTGTTGGAAAACCAACAGATTTGTTTGTCTATGTGCCAGGTAATCAAACAAAAAACATGGTATATCACAAAGCAATACAATGAAAATAAAACTGATTTTTGTTAATAATTATGATTCACATGATTAGCAATAAAGCGATTACTTACTTATAAATGTTTATATCTGTTTATTTAATTATTTTTTATTCACAACGCCCTATAACCAGGGTGACGGTATGTTCAGGAGAATTTTTTGGCCCGACTATTAAATAGGTAGGAACAAAAAACCGCCACATTACAAATCTTTTTGACAGGACGAAGTCTGTCGGGTCGGCTAGTATGTATATAAAAGTAAGTTGCGCACGTATAAACGCCCATAACTCGTGAATGGATTGCCCGATTTAAGTAGTTTTTTTTTAGTTGTGCTTGCCCAGAGAAAAAGGTTACTTAGAGAAAACCTCGATAGGTGGCGCTGGTGATGAAATATTATAGCTTACGAGTCCTAACCCCAAGTAATCAATGCCAATGTTGCAATGGATTTTACTCCACTATTTTATACAAATAAAACATATAGAGAATTAATTATATTTAAACTGGCAAATAATAAAAATTTCAACCGTTGTGTGTAAAAACATCATTTCAGTTCTCCATCGCACATATTTACCGAGAAACACATTCAAACATACAAACTTTCACATTTTTAATATTAGAATTATGATTTTTGATATTGCCTACTTAAGTACATATACATACATACATATGTATGTATATATATTTTTTTGCATATTTCACACGCCTGTTCTGCATTTATTTTTTAATTTTAAAGTATTGTCTTTGATTCACCGACAAAAAAAGAATAAACTCTGATCTTGACAGTTATGGAGAAACTAACTACAAATCGAGGAGAAAGGATTTATATATTCCGATTCCGACCAAATTTGTTCAATGCAGAACAGGCCTGTATATTTTTTAAGTGAAAATAAAAATAAAACAACATGGTTATAGTAAAAACTGTGAGTTAACTGGGGAAAGATATCGTGCAAATAAATAGATTTATCATTGATGCAGTCAAATAAAAACAAAACTCGTATTTACTCACCAGATCCTCGGCCAGAAAATGTTAATATCTCATAGAAGGGTTTGCTTTCAGTAATGCCAACATTTTGTTTAATATGAAAAAGTTTACAATATACTACTATTACAAGTGAAAACTGTAGAATATGCAACATTCTTCATGAGTTAAGGAGCCGATTTGTCATGCGGAAAAGAGTGAGCTGCTTTATTACAGAACCTTTTATTATTGAATCATGATGTCACTCAAACATTTTTCCTCTCCCGCAATCTCTACAGTCTATATTTCTTGAGTAAAATCAATGAAACTTGAGAAGCGAACTTGTCCAAAGTATGTATGCATTTGTGCACTTTGAAGCAGAAATTAAAAAATCAGTAAATTTAGTTCACTGCAAGAGAATGGAAAATTTAGTTTGCATCTCGTTTGTTAGAATTTTGATCACTGTACAAAATAAAAAAAAAAAAAAACAAAAGATTATCTACTGTCGATGTGCGCCCTGAAAAGAAAATTGAGAAAACTTAGTAGCTCGTGCGAAATCAATTAGTGAAAACATTTCTTGGAAAATATAGGAAACTCGGGCGAAAGCAGTTTTCAAATTAGAATTTCGTTCAAAAAAACTCATTGCAACACATAAATTTCAAGTTTTTCAACAATTCTTCAATACCTTTGTACCGTTGTTAGATAATAAAAGGAATAGCAACAAAAACCTATCCATATTAATCGAAGCCGTTATTTGTTTTGTGTATGGAGAGAAAAAGCTGGCAATGCCAAAAGTATTTATCTTAATTTGCAGAATCAGCTGGAATAAGAACATTTAAAACGGCTTTCAAACCCAAAAAAAATAGCTTATATTAAATATATTACCAATTACAGCAGAAGAGGCGCTAAAAACTCATAGCCAAAAAATAAAACAATTTCGACTGCAGCCCACAACACGAACCAAAGCTTCATTTCCTCCAGCGAACGAATTGAAAATTGTGTTACCAGACAGCAGATCGGAATTGTTTAAACCAACACAGGCAGCAGACTTCGCCACACTCGCATCAAAATGGCCTTTTCAACACAAAAGGAGTTTTTTCATGTGCCCTTCATGAACGAAACGGTCGACTATGTGTGCCGCAAAGCTTGCGTCCAGCTAAAGACCTATCAATCGACTATCGACGATCGCTCGTGGGCCATGGATGAGTCATTGCAATCGAGATTCCTTTCGGATTTAATCACATGTCAGACACCGGTAAATACGAAACACGATTCGAAATTCTATTTTCTCTGAGCTTCATCACATTGGCTCTTCATAGGTAAATATCGGCGGCTCTGGTGTTGGCGACGGTGATGACGACGATGATTATGAGGGCGACGGTTCAAGGCTAAGGGGATATCGCATGACAAAAGGCTTGGGTCGCGGAGGTGATGGGCGTGATGGTGATGGTCGTAGTGGTGACGGTCGTGGAGGCGATGGTCGAGGTGGTGATAACCGTGGAGCTGGTATTCGTGGAGGTGTTAGTGGCGGTGACAGAGGTGTACGTGGAGGTGATGGCCGCGGCGGCGGCGGTACTCCCAAAGGTGAAGTGGACGATCGGGAAGGTCGTGACGGTCGTGACGGTCGTTTCAAGCGCGCATCTGATGAGATTGGTGGCTACGTCGGTGGGGCTGGTATGGGCGGTGACGTTGGTGCCGGAACTAGTGGACGTGGAGGTGGTGGTCCCAGTGGCGGCGGTCCAAGTAGCGCAGGTCGTGTGGCTCCTGGAGGTGGAGTAGGAAGTGGTGGTCCTGGCGATGGTGGGTTGGGTCGTGGCGGTGCTGCCGGCCCCGGAGCAGGCACCGGCGGCGGCACAGGAGCTGCCAGTGGAAGTGCAGGCGGTAGGCAAGGACAAGGTGGCCTCTATGCAGCTGACAGCGTGATTGCATGCGCCAATGAACAAATGGGACGTTTTCAGGATTTATTGTTGCACAAGAAGAATCTCGAAAATCAGTTGGAAGTTTCGAATGAACGCTTGCGAGTGGCCAATATGGAGAATGAAAAGATCAAGGCAATCATGAATGATAAATTCGATAGTAATCATGCGAAAGATTTCTACAATAAAATACAAAAACTCTCCACCGGCGGCAAAATTAGCAAGGGTGAAGAGAATGAATTGATGCAGATATTCAATAAGTTCGAGGATATGAATAACGCCTATGAGGTTTTGCAAGCCGAGAATGCCTGCCTTAAGCGACTGATGGAGAAGCTGTCGTTACGCGCTTCCTATGAAGCAATCAAAACGGAACCAGAAAAGAGCATCGATATAGCATTTCTACAAAATGAGGTGAACAAGTTGCGCAAAGAGGTTTCCATTTTGAGGTACTACGAAGATGAGAAGCTGCAAGGACGTGTGGATAGCAATCGAAATAAAATGTCCGATCAAGATGCCGAAGCGCTAAAGGCGATCATTAAAGAGCGCAATGCTTTGCGTGACAAATGCAAAACATTCAAAGATCTCGAAACGAAGGTATACGAACTGCAGAGGAAAGCCAAGGAAGCGGATAGAATGTCCGATAGTTTATCAAATGATTTGGACAATCAATCTAAGCATATCGTGCAAATGGAGACCGAAATGAAGCAAATGCAGGAGTACTATGAAGACCAAATGTCCAAGTTTAAGTTCAACGAGGATTTATTAAAGGTGAGTGATGTTTTGGTTTGTTTTGGTTTTAAGTATTGCTTTTCTTAGTCGGCCAACAAAAAGGCAGCTATCTGATTATTCGATGCCTTTAATAGTCCAATGTGAGTCGTAGAGCATCGATCCGTTCATGTAGAAAGTGATATTATAAAGCAAAATACCGCAATGCTCCTCACTGCTGGAAATTTTTATGTTAAAATTGCTTTAAGTAAGTAAAGTGAATTTGATTTAGTTGACTAGGTAGAAACTAAAGCTGTCGTTTAAATCGCCTCTTCATCATGTAGAGCTCAGGCTCTCAGACATCATTCTGCCTCCGCGAGTCACTAACGATGACGTCACATGCCGTAATACCAAGATCAATTATTCAGCTTTGGAATAGAGTGAGAGCAATTTGCTCAAAGGCCTCCGGTTCGCTTCTGACCAGAAGGATCATGTAAATGCTCAGTTATCAGTTATCGCTCATTGAGTTGGCATTATAATCCCAATATGTACCGCAGGCGGTTAAGAGGGTCCCAGCCGTACTCTTTTTGAAGATATTTTTTCAAGAGCATATTTCTTAGCCCATTTCTCCTGCAATCTCGCTGCGAGTCTACAACGAGCCGTATACAAACATATTTCGAAGGGATTGATAGCGAGGTCAGATATTTCTTAACTCGCATTAAGTTCATCTCCAGTATACTCAGAGCCATGGCAGCTACTTGGATTTGTGTACCTCCATAGTTGTTGCCGTAGTTTTAAATAGTGCGTCCACTACTTCTTTAAGACAGCCACTTTTGCCTGATGCTCGATCAACTATTGAAAAAGCTCACTGCCACTTTCCCCTAGTAACTCCGTCCACAGGCTTACTTTGACGGAAAAGGTGAGAACCTACATACAGTAAAAAAGTGGATGGATGTCCTTAACGCTCCACCAATACCAATTAAGGCAGTTCGTTGTTCACGCTCTGAATATTTAGCTATTGTAATCCTCTTTAGTCAATACCACCAGACTAGAGCTGGACTAGAGCTTCGCAAAGCTAACTAATTAATTGGGCTAAATTCCTCATATCTTTTCAATGGCGACAATATAGTTTCCTGGTACGAGTAGTAGTGCCGTCTGCGACCCAAAGTTAAGTTCTATCGAAAAACAAGTTGTAGATGAGTTTAATGATTGGTTTCAAAATCGAGCTCATCAAAACATTTACCATAGCTATACACTACCTCCGACAGGAGACCAATGAACCCACCTCAAGCTTCTCTACTGCTAAATGTTTATCAATATCAATAAGTGCTACTGTATTCACTTCGCAGTCGTGTAGTGTAGAGTTCTTGATAGACGATTCGTTTTTTTTATTTTTTTGCTTTATGGTATTTTATTTATAAATCAAATTTGCCCCTTTAAAAAACAATTTATACAGTTTCTAAAAACGAATTGCTATTTATCGTATTAAACATTACTTTCTTCTTTTTACAACGCAGTGTCAGCTGGACGAAATGAAAGAGGACCTAATTCGTGCCAGATGTAGCGCCCAAAAAGCCGAATGCCTTCAAATGGAAATCGGTTGTTTGCGCAACGAGTTGATGCGTCGTGATTTGGCTCTGAACGACTACGACTGTCAGTACAAACAATTGATGGTAAGTTGACCGAATGCCTCACTTTATACATATTTATATCATCGAAGCACTTGAGGACAAACACTTTAATTACGATTGAGCTTCATGTTTGATATAATTTTTTTTTTCAATTAATTCTAATCAATCAAGCACATTATTCGAGTTTGAAATTTTGCGAATTGGCGCAAATGCTAAAAATTAAATGAGCAAATTAAGTGAAATTGTTATTAACAATTTGCTGACACATGCAGTTCACTTCAATCGCGATTGACGCGTATGCTCAGCTTAAGGCGCAATGTTATTTGTAAAGGTCGTGCCACATAAAACTTCGTCGCTTCGCGTGACATTTCTGATTTTACCAGTAAGCACAGAAAACGAAAAATAAGCCAAAACGAAGAATCGTTTGTTCACATGTCGAAAAACTGTGATATCATTGAAATTAATTTTGTTTTAGTTAGCAAAACTTTTGCAGAATGTGAATTAGAGCGATGTAGGGGAATGTCGTCAAGGTCGGACCCTTGTCAAGGTTGGACACTTGCAGTTTTTTAACTTGCCAAATTTAAACTTTGGATATCTCAGAAAAAGCGGTCCTGTAAAAGCGTACTACAAATCACAATGTAGTGCGTGACAAAACAACAACGCTGGTAAAGTTTTGGAAATTCGAAACATGCCTGGCCTGGTTAGATAAACACTCGACCTAGCATGGAATTCACGAAATATTAAAGTTGAATTCTCTTCTTCGGGAATTTGCCCATACAATTCCGATACATTTTCGGATTTAGACTTTGTACAAGGTGTATCCAGTGGGGTGGCCGAGCTGTTACTGAAGCTAAAGTCAATGGCTTGGACTTACAGCGCCGTATAACTGTTTCGGATATCACTGAAGTTGACACGCACGAGGAAGTCGCGAAATACACTGAGCTATCCGCATCTACGTCCAGTGCGACCAACTTTCCTTCTGTTTCGTCTTCCATCGGACCTCTGCATGTCGCAACGCCAGCAGTTAAAAATTCGCTAGAAAGCTTAGAAACATTGCACGAGAAGCAAGATAAGCAAATGCTTCAAAGACGCCTGTTAAACGCCCAGCATTAATCACAATGAAGCCTGTCACTAAAACACCGGCTTAACGACGTCGCCCACCCAAAAATGTGCAGAGAGAGTCATCTTCAGATGATAATGTGGATGAGGACTTCTGCATTACATGTTTGAAATCGATGCCTCAACATTTGAACCGCAACAACTTTTTTGCATGCATCGAATGCAAGAGAGAAGTACATTTGAAGTGCGCTAAACTCACAAAAAGTGTGATTTCGATTGATGTCTTTTACAATATTTTTACCACAATTTATGTTAGAAAGTATACAAATAGAAATTAGCTGAATATTTTGTCATTCGAAATTACTTCAGAATTTATTTCGCAAATTTTCATAGAGTTTCCAACCTTGACTACAATCTAATTTTTTAACAGATGCGCATAACTACATATTTTGTCATATAAAATCACAATGCATCAAAGTTTTGTAATCATCTGGCATGCCTGAACAATGCCTAAACGCATTCTCGAACAAAAGTTATAGGCAATAGTCCTAAAAGGGTCCGACCTTGACGACAATGCCCTACATTTTTGCTTGAAAAACCCATAATAGAAAGAAATTGAAACGAGCTGTTTAAAAACACACACAAAAAGATTAAAGTTCAGTTTGGCCAAACTGTGTACGCTTGGGTTAGCTGTCAAAGCAAAACTGTCACGCAAAGCCAAGCAAAAGTGTTATGTGGCATTACCTTTTGTCCTTACTTACATTTACAAGTACATATTTAGTACTTATTTAAACAATTATTTGTATATATTTTCGTTTCTTTTCAATTTCATATTTATTTATGTATATATTATATAGTACAAGGCCCAAAAGTTTAGAAATAGTGGCTATTGTATGTGCAATCGAAACCCAGATGCTGGCCATGATAATGAAAATTGTTTGTCGGATAACTGACCGCAATATCTCGCGAGGTTCTCAAGTTGTATATACAATGTATGAATACATACATATTTATGTATCTAAATACATACATACATATGTATATTTTTTCTATTTTTCAACGCCCATTTCTACTACTGCTGTCGTGAACAAATTTTATTATACAATTTAATTAATTATTTATTATAAATCAATCTGTATTTGCACTGTGCGTTTTTGTTCGTTATTTATGAAATTTGTGAAGTTGAATAAATCGATTGTTGTAAAAAATGGAATATTTGGCGATGCTATCTTAATTCGATTAACCTGTTTAGTAATTTGTATGGTGCGGATATGGTTGTGTTTAATTTGTGGTTTTATAGTGTTTCTCATAAAAAAAATGTAACCGCAGTTGATTCACATTAAGTTCCACAAGAAATATTCAAGAAATGTCTAAAGACAATCTTAGAATAAACATTTTTTTTTATTAAAATTTGTCAAAAAATTTGAGAAAAAATTTGATAAAATTTTTTGACATATTTTATTGTAAAAAAATTTATTGAACGATTAAAATTAAAACTAAGTTCAAAAATTTTTTGGCTAGAATTATTATGAAAAAGTACAAGCATTTTTGCAACATTTTTAATGATAAACTGGAATTTTTTTGCTGCCGTCTTAAAAGTTTAAAACCCTTGCTACTACCGAACGACAGTTTTATTACAAAGGCACAGTTTTTTAATTTAGATTTAGTTAATTTTAAACTGAACAGCTGGTTTTCAGTAAGAGTTTAAGCGCCATTTGTATGGCATCACTGTTTTTTTTCTTTTCTTTATCCTTTGCTTTATAAATTTCCGTAAAAATCATCAATACAGAAATTATAAGTATTTCGCTTACTTCTGTATCACTATAGTCAATTTCGCCAGAGCAAATATTCATTTTTTTAAGTAAAACTTAAATTAGCAAACCTTGCGCTCAATTAAATTTGTTGCAACCGAAACAAAGTAGTCAGCAAACAGCTGATAGGTTAAACTAAGTTTAATCCTGCCAAGTCGGCTGTTTGAACTTGGTTTTTTCATCTTTGTTTATATTACATTGAAAATGCATCTGCATCGTATTTTAAAATCCAGTTTCAAAATTAGTATTTCTCTTATGTTTATAATCTAATGCAATCACCTTCTCACTTTTAAGTTTACCGCTATTAATATATGTGTGTATGTATGTACCTATTTCTACATATAATCTTATTTGTTATATTTTTCTAAGTCAGCGCTTACACTCAGCAATTTACCGATCATACAGAGCGCAATGACATAAAATCCGTTCGTCTAAAAGTCCAGCAAGAATTATCCAGCAACCAAATTTCTTTGAATTTTGGAGTTTACTCTCTCAAAGAGAGTTGCTTGCAAAATTTTACGCAAACACAAATTTGCTGAAACTTGCAAGTCTAACGAATAGCTGGTTAAATTCTTGTCCACATCCAAATATGCAAAATGAAAAATATTACATTAGTGTTTTCTTGAAACATTATACTAAGGAAACTTAACCAAACTAACATTTACTTCTTCCTTGCATGTTTAACACTCATATTTTTTAATTTTCACCTTTAAAATACTTAAATACAATTTCCTTATTTATCCAAATTGCAGTCAGCTGCTTTTGATCAGCTTGTTGCTTGCAAATTTGTGCTGGGTAAATTTGTCGAGCAAGAATTTGCAACTTGCTCTCAAAATGAAATGTTATTTTGCTCTCTCAAATTTCTCTTCATTTCGCGAACGCGATTTGACAAAAATTGTTATATTTCGTAACAGTTCGTAACAATTATATGCATCGCGAAAACTCTTATAAAATGAAAGTATTCAAATCCCTAAATTTGCAAAAATATTCACTAAACCGCTTTCGTAATATTCGCGTAGGAGAAGAGAAGATTTTTGCAAACTCAAGTCTGTCTACATACAACTCTGGCCGGTAGAACTTCAAATATGTCGTAATAATCGTTCCATACACGATCCTCGTGTTCAGTGATTACAATTCAACATTTTCTGTGCCCAGAGCTGGTAAAGTTGTAGGGAAAGATACTCGGCATACCATTTCTATAGAACATTTCTGTGCGTAGCCGCCTCTCTTTTCTCTTTCTGTAACTTGTGGCCTTGTGGACTTTAAATTGGGATTTTGTGTGGAAATGTTCATGTTTTTTTTGGTACCTCTTCTACGTGATCATAATTTGTGTCGCGGGCGAATGGTTTTCTGCCGAATCTGTAACATTAAAATTCTTTTACATAAAAAACGCAGTAAAATTGTATCTTCGCATTCGTTTTGAGTAATGTGTATTCATAGTATGGATTGGATTGTATCGGGTCGCGTATACTTTCTGATATTTTAAGTGCTTCTTCACGCCAGTGCATAGTGTAAAAGTTTACAAGTTAAACATGGGCGGGTGTCGCTCTCATGGCTGGCTCTGGATGGGACACTCAACACGCCGGTCGTATCGACTTATTCTTACGAGTATAGTAAATATCTAGTATGTAGTACTACACCTCCTCCCCACCACCATGAAAAGCATTAATTATATGCTGGCATTGATCGTATTTACAGCGGCAGTTTGTAGACATGGGCTTGAAATGCAATAGGAAAAGAGTACGTTTTCGTAAAGTTTGCGCTTCCTGTGTACAATTCGTACGAGATTCATGGCCGGCAGACTCGGACACAGAAACAGAAAGAATCACAACTAAATGTAAAAAAAAGGCATATTGTGTAAAGTAAATGAAAAAGAGAATCAGCAAAAAATAGATGAAACAAACAAAAAAGAGATATGGAAAGAAACAGAAAGTTAAATGATATCCATAGAAATGTTCACAAGTAGAGTGTCTAAAGCGAGAAAATTTCCACCACAACTACCATACGAGTACATACATACATTTATTGCAATCTATATAAACAATTTAATTTCTTTATTCCTACTTTCCACTTGCGCCTTTTAAACGAATCAACCTGCAGAATGTCATCGATGAGCTACAGGGTAACGCCATTCAAAATCTCCACGATACACAAACTCAAACATGCGCCGATTATATGGATGATTTGACCTTCTTTGCGCGTGCCACCTTGAGTGAAATCAAAAAGGAACTTAAGAAGCGCGGCGCTGATGGCGACAAAATTGGCAGCGGATATGCCATCACCGATGGCCTCAGTCCCGAGGAGTGTTGCGCTGAAATGCGACGTTTGCAAGACATCGTCAAGCAATTGACCAAGCAAAACGAAAT
Source organism: Philophylla caesio (assembly GCA_963971545.1). NCBI lineage: Eukaryota > Metazoa > Arthropoda > Insecta > Diptera > Tephritidae > Philophylla > Philophylla caesio. The sequence goes on along the minus strand of OZ020604.1, from coordinate 35,284,070 downwards.
GTTGCAAAGTAATGTTAAGAAAGCGGCTGAAGACTTGTGCGCAGATGCGTTGAAAAAGTTGCAACATATGGAGGATAAATACAGGAAATCTCAAGACGACATATCAAATTTGAAAAAAGATAAAGACGCCCTCAATATGCGCGCTATGGAGAGACTGAATGAGTTCTCTGATCGTGTGGACAAATTGGATTCGGATGTCGGCAAGACTGCAAAGGTTACGGCCGGTATGGATAAAGACTTAAAGGAATCAATGAAGTTGGTGAAGGACATTAGCGACATACAGCTAAAGAATGCCGAATTGAAGAATGCAGTGCATGCAATAACCACACGTGATGATGAGAAACTGATTGACGCCCTACGCAGGCAATTGCTCGAAGAGCAAGCAAAGAATAAGAAGTGTCAGGAAGAGAATACGAATTTACAGGATGCGCTAATCAAGCGGGGCATTGATCCCGAGTTAGCAAAGAAAGGCATCACAGAAGAAGCCGGCGACACCGAGGGCAAAAAAGCTGATCGCACTCAGAGGGACAGTACGGACGCCATTAGAGACGCACAACAGAGAGCATTATTTATTGATTTTGAAGATAAAGAAAATGGTGGCACTAGTGTGGCCCAAGATGCGCAAAGAAGTGGGCCCGGTGCCGCTCAAGATGTGCATAAAGGCGGACCTGCTCGGGCTGGTCAAGATGTGCAAAAAGGCGGACCTGCTGGTGCTGGTCAAGATCTGCAAAAAGGTGGACCCGCTGGTGCTGGTCAAGATGTGCAAAAAGGCGGACCCGCTGGTGCTGGTCAAATTGGGGGTCCTGAAAAATCTGAACCTGGAGCAAGTAAAGTTGGCGAACCGGAAGTTGGTAAAAGAGAAGGGCCTGCGGCTGGTAAAGATGTTGGACGTGGTGAGAAAGGTGCACCCGAAGTTGGTAAAAAAGGTGAACCTGTTGCAGGAAAGCCTGGCACAACTAATGCTGACAAAAAAGATAGAAGTGGTGATATTAAGGATGGTGTTCCAGGCACCGATAAGAAAGGTGACCGTGGTGCCGACAGAGACTTCGGTCCAGTTACAGTTCGAAAAGGTGCTACAGATGGACCTGGCGCTGGTAAGGACGCCCCACCTGATACTCGTCAAAAAGAGGTGCCCGGAACAGATGAAGATGGTATTGCTGATGGTGCTCAAAGTGGCCCTGATGCTGGTACAAAGGAGGGACCTGCTGCGCGTGAAGTTAGTGGACCTGGCACAGGTGAAGTTGGTGGCCCAGGCGCTGCTGAAAGAGATGGAACAGCTGCAGATGATGGCGTAAAGGATGGACAAGATGCTGAAAAAACCGGCGTACCCGCTGTTGGCCAAAGAGATGGACCCAGCGCAGGCAAGGATGGCACTCCCGGTGCTGGTACATCTGTCGGTCCCACTGCCGATGCGGAACGATCCGGCGCTGATGGTACCACTGCTCCCACAGGGGATGGTTCTGCAGTTGGTGGCGCAGCAGGCGGTGCTGGTAGAAGAGCTGGCGATCAAACTGGCACTGGAAAAGGTGACGGTGTGGGCGGAGGCGCATCAGGCAAAGGACCACTTCGGGGCGGCCCACTGCATGTTGGTGGCAAAGATCGCAAAGGTAAAGTTACAGAAGGACCAGCCGAGGATGTCTTTCAACAATTTATCGACACAAATGCCAATACCATGATAACGAACATCAGAGCTGGCAGTGCGCTCGAAAAGGAATTGCGTGCAATACTCAACACCTTCATGATGGAATGCGGCTTCTGTTTCTGTAAGAGTCTTGTGCCCAAGAGTAAGTTGTATGCCCTCTGCCACAAGCTGTTACACAACGGCATACAAAGTATGTCCTTTCGTGAATTGGCCTATATGCATAGAAAAGTATTCATGGCCGCCGATAAGCTGCATCCAGGTTGTCTAATAAATATGATACTCACCGAGCAGGGCTACAAGGATAGCGAGGGTTTCAAGTGTTGCCACTGCAAAAACGCGCTCTGCTGCAGCAACTCAGAGGAAATGCTGAAAGAGAAAGGTAAACCAAAAAAAAAAACAATTTATACATATTTATATTTAAATTTCATGTACTTCATAGTCTGCAAGTTGGAGCGGGACATTGAAATGGCCAAGGAATACCTAGATAGTTTGAGAGTGCAACCCAAATCACCAAAGAGTCCATATACAACACGCGGCAAGACATACCGGCAAATGGAAGACAGCTATTCAGAAGCTGTCGAAGAGTAAGTGCATATCTATTAAGTACTGGTATATGTATGTATATATGGGTTTTCTTTATGGTTCATAGCTACTTTTGTATTTAAATATACACTCCTTAATTTTTGCATAATCTGGTAATGTCGACACTTGAATCAAGGTTACATACACGGTGTCCAATAAGTCTGAATATAATCCTTGGACTCATATTAAAATCAAACAACTAACCTCTGCCTTTCAGCTTTTTTGTAAATCGAAAACCGTTACTATGAAGCTCATATTACAACAGAATGAAATTTAAATAAGTCATATTATAATTTTTGAGCTCGATAGAGTGCAAACGCCAAATAATTGTTGACGCATTTTTGCAAGGAAAACGTCCGTGCGCAATATTCAAAGTGCTAAAGAAAGCGGGTTTCAAATGTGATTTTGTTAAAAAAAAAACTATTAAACGGTATAATAAGACTTTCTCAGTTAAAAATAGGCCCAGAAGTGGACGACCGCGAACAGTACGCAATAGTAGAAATATAAAAATTGTAAGAGCACAAATACGAAAAAAAAAGTGCCGGTTCGTCAGGAAAATTGCTGCAAAGTTAAATAAAAGCAAATCTTCAACACATTCGATACTGTAAAAAGACCTTAGCTTACAATCATACAAGAAACAAAAAAATTCATGGCGTTTCCTCATCAGCGAAAGAAAAGAGAGCCAAAAGAGTAGCTGACATACTGGCCTGGCAACGGTGGTGATGAATTCGTATTTTCTGATGAAATATTGTTCGTTCTACAACAGTCTTTCAATCCTCAAAACGGTCGAGTATGTTCGGTGTCTCCCAAAAATGTTTCAGAAAAAGAAATATTCGGGTACCGGTTTCAGAATGCTTCTTCCTTGATGGTTTAGGCCGGGTTTTGTAAACGGGTTTAAGTTACCCCTAATTTTCATCGAAAGGCGGGTTAAAATAAACACCTGCTATAACAAGCAGCACGTAATGGAATCAGTAGTACTTCCCGGATGTTGAAATTTATTTGGTGATGATTATTATTGCTTTCAACATACGGCGACTAGAGGCTTTATTTTGAATTTAATGAATGACAACTGGTCTAAAATTGTGACTTTTGTCTCTATTAGAGACTGAGACAGTTTACTGGATTCGGGCATAAATCTGTATATATGTACATACGAGTATATTTAAAAAAGGGCAATAATGATTGTGTTAATCATAGTAAAAAAAGATCAGCACATTGTGGAATGAAATGAAATCAAAAAATAGTACCGGAACCTCTAATCTTCGTACTATTGCCCGAATTCAGTAACTTCGTATCATCTCAAGTCTCAAAATGAGTTAGAGAATTTATGGCTTTTCCTCGCATTCACGTTTTTTTCTTTACTTTTTATTTAAATTTTTTGTGACCTGCTCATCACCAAGTCACTTTTTAGAGACTTTATTTTAAGACTAGAGGCTTTATTTGGAGTCTAATGTATACAAACTGGTCTAAAATTGTGACCTTTGTCTCTATTAGAGACTGAGACTGCTTATTTAATTCGGCGGTCAGTCTCTAATAGAGAACAATAGTCATAATTTTAGACCAGTTGGCATTCATTAGACTCGATACCCTAAATATCATTAAGAAATTCACAAAATAAAAATGTGTTCCAAATAATATAATGGAAAAGGCGGTATCATAATAATTTTCTTATATCAGAACTCTATAAAAGCCGTTTCGATTTTTGAATAAGCAATGAGCATTTAAAGTGCAAAGGCGTCAATGCTTGACGTTCTACCGAAGTGATAACCCGAAATAGCAAAATCGACTGATACTATGAAATCCAAGTTTAGTGTCACAAAAAGATTAAAAAATGAACTGAGCAACAAAGGGAATTGGGCAGCCTTATCAGAATCTTACAAGATAAACCAACAAATGATAATATAGTAAACGGACGTCTCATTCATGGAGAAAGCTATCGGAGTAGGTGTAATTTGGGCGAGGCTAAAATACTTGGAACGCATGGGTGCACCGATGTTTATCGTCCAGGCTGAAATATATGCCATAGAAAGAGGTGTGGAGTTTAATATGAGGCGGAACTACCGGGTTTAGAACATTGCGTATCATATCGTACAGACAAGCAGCTATTAAGGCTCTTAAATCTCAACAGCTAACCTCAAAACTTCTGATGTAGTGTCTTGATAAGCCAAACAATCTTATTCAAATAAATATACTTGGAAAATCTATGTGGTGTGGATCATTCGAAATCGCTTGTGGGTACCTACAACCAATAAGGATTCAGATTATGCGATAATAATGCAAATAACAATCTGATATTGATCACGGGAACTCTTGCAGGTCCTGACGAAACTAAGAATATATTTGCCAGAACGTTGTAGAATTTGCAGATAACACTGTGTAACACTGAAAATGAACTTTGAAAGAGACTTAGCCTAGGCGTTAGGCCTTATAAAACTAAGAAAAACTGTATACTTGAAATTTGCGAAACACCCCCAAAATCTCATTTTAGGGCCAAAAAACTGTTTTTGAGGTCATTCGCTAGTCAATCATCAATATCTTTGCGAATTTTTATCCGATTCAAAAGTTGTTTATATATTTTGAAAGGTGACAAATCACTATTTTAATGGCGTATAACTCATCAAAATCAAACGAGAACTGACGAAGCTACAGAGAAAAAATATCGTAACTTAATAAAAAAAAATTAATTTTGAAACTTTGACTACGATTTTACGATAGTCTTAATTCAGAAAGGTACCTATCAAAGACAATATTATTAAAGTGAATTTAGTACTGCGTCGATTAAGCTATTTCAATCGAAAATCGGTTGGAAATTGACAGAGTTATTACTATTTAAATTATTTTAGATGATGACCATATTTAAAAATTCATACATTTTGATTATCTTTCAACTTCAAATTTTTATTGTGACTGAAAATAAAAAAAAATTAATCATTAAAATGCTAAATAACTTTATAGCTAAAAATGTTTGCTTGATCTTCTGCGTTTATAAGACGAGTCATCTGTTTCACGTTTGAGTGACCAGCAGTAATTAGCTATCATCCTAACTTGGTTCTTTCCTGTAAACCGTTTTTCAATGTTGGAGATTTCTTGGTGAAATCTTTCACCTTGTTCGTCGCTGAATTGACCAAGATTATCCGGGAAAAATTCCAAATGAGAATGCAAAAAGTGAATTTTTATAGACATGTTGCATCCCATTTCTCCATAAGCTTCCAAAAATTCATGGACCACCTCAACGTAATTTGAACTTCTCGTGTTTCCAATAAAGTTTCGGCACAAAGAAATGAAACTCAGCCATGCTCTTTTCTCTACTGGGTTCAATCTTTTTATGAAGTCATCATCAGTCATAATCTTACGAATCTGCGGTCCAACGAAAGCGCCTGTAATTCATGATCAAAATGTAAAAATAAATTAGGATGAATTCTTTTTGAAGAATTCTTGTTGGGAAATTTTTATAAGTACCTTCTTTAATCTTGGCGTCACTCAACTTGTGGAATACAAGTTTCAGGTGTAGAAAAGCCTCGCTGTTTTTTTCGAGTCGTTTAACAAACTGTTTCATGTACCCCAATTTTAAATGCAATGGCGGCAAAATTATATCATCAGGCTTAAATAATGCAAATTTAGTTCTCTCACACTCATAACACATTAAATACTTACTTTTGCAAGAACCGTCTAGAAATAATCGCCAATCTTGTGGACAGTGCACGTGATCGAGTGCAGCAAACAATTCATCCACATCAACGCAATAAGCTAGTTTGTTATTGGTGTCATCAGCTTTGAAAATGTGTTCGAACGAAGATAGGTCTCTGTCTCGTGCAGACGTTACTTTAAACTTACTGTCTACTATATTCCACTGCTTTAATCTGGAGGCCAGAATCTCTGTCTGTCTTATAGACAGATCCATATCCCGCACAAGATCACAATAATCGTTATTTGACACGAAATGACGTTCCGTTTCTATTGCTTTGGTTGGAAGGTACGGTTCGTCATTTACCTCATTAGAAGATTTGTGGCTTGAATCAGGAAATGTAGCTGGATTTTTGTCTTTAGTTCGCTGATCTTGTTTTCCTCTTGGAATCGGTTTCGATACAGTCAACACATTGGCATATTCTATGAGGTGGCGACTTTTATAGTGGTGACCAGTGACTTTTGTTTGGCAAAAGTAGCAATCCTCCGGCTTGTGATATATTTGATAATGCCAAGCCATAGGAGTCACAAACGGCAGACGCTGGTCATCGCCTTTACCGGTTTTCCATTGTTTTAATGTTGTACAGCACATCGAACAAATATATTCGGGTTCATACCAAGCACTTTCCACGTATGAGCAACTGAAAAAGAGGTTGAACGCTTCAACCACAGCTTTATTTGTTCTTAAATCGAACCGATATTTCTTATCAACAAATAGACCGCAGGCGTAACAAAATTTATTGCGCCTATCACACATTTTACCACACTTATTACACAATATAATTGCGAAGCGGTCGCAAGGTTGAATTGACGGCGTAAATTTATTAGATGACCACTCAAAATTTTTGGAAATGAATGTGTTTAAAATAATTCCTCATACTTGCTATGTTTCTAGTAAAATAACGCAATGAAATGCGGTTAAAGTAGAAAAATTAAAAAAAAAAAAACTTTTCGCAAGGTAAATTTATTTAATAGCAGAAAAAATTTAATAGCTTCGTCAATTTTTGTCCGATTTCATTTCAGCACTCAAAATTTTTGGACATGAATGTACTTTCAAAATAATTCCTCATACTTGATATATTTTTAGTAAAATACTGCAATAAAATGCGGTCAAAGTAGAAAAAATTGAAGAAAAAACAAATTTTCCAAGTTTACCCGATGAAAACTTACAACACGCTAGCTCAAAAAATAGATCTTTATATCTCAATTTAAAGGTATAATCCTTACCTTTCCAAAACATATTTCATATTGAAAATCGGTAAAGAAATGGCCAAGTAATGAAAAGATTAGCGCGTACACTTCCGAAGAACGGTTTTTTAACGGTAAAGCAAGATTTTGAGGGTGTTACAAATTTTCCAAAAACCGTTTTGAGTTATATTCGACCAGGTGAACAATTTCCAATATGTCACTTTAAAAGTTTATTCAATTTTTTCCATTTTGTAACACTGTGTAAGAGAAAGAAACTTAAGACATTCGCTGAAGCAGTGCGGCGTATTGATGTAAGAAAAAAATTACTGGATCAATATCGGATAACGGACGGCTGGCCAGGGACTTAGGTTCGATACCAAGATTTTCTTCGAATGTTTGACTAATATTGACTTTAATCCAAGAAATATTAATAATAATAATAATTATATTGATTATAATAAAAATAATTATTATAATATTCGATTCCAAAAAAATATCGCGTTAAAACTATCGAATCAAAAATAATGTCATCGCATGACAAAAGTTACGGTGTAGCATCGAAATTTGTGTCCCTAGGCTAGGCAGATGTCACGTTGATTGGGATTAATGAGCAGGTAGAAATTATCAGCCCTGCTCCCAATTTAACATTCACGTAAGTTTTTGTGAATTGAATCCGAATGCTTGGTTGTATGTGAAATGAAAAGTAAATGACAAAAAGTGTGTGAATGTTTAATTATTTTCGATTGGAATAATTTTTAAAATATTCTTTGATGTTTGTAGAAGCCATTTATGACCTTTCTGTATTGTTTATTCATTGAAATATGCGTATTTTTAATAGTTTAGCTGATGACTTCTCAAAAAAGCTTACATAGCTGAATCCGAAAGGGAAATTTCAACAACAGCTGTTTGTGAATTGCCACAACGCTAAACCGATATGTGTGAAATTCGGAGCACACTAATTCATTTTCACAGGATGTTTTTAAAACCACATTGTGGAATTGAAATGTGAAACTGGGAGCACGGCTGTATGTTGCAAATTAAAAGCATTTAAGTCCTAGAGTAGTTGATTAGTATTAAGTTCTCAAAATTAATGTTAATCGGGAGACGTTATGGAGAAAAACTGACCTCGTATTTGGATTCAGCGACGCCAACTTGGTCTGGGTTCTGGCACTATTTTTTTTATATATTTTTTTTTTGAGCTGTGTAATGTTTGTCCGCCTGATTGTAATGTATTTCTACACCTTTTCTAAGAGTACTTCAGAAAAACAAAAATTTATTACAAAATAACGCGAAGGTTTTTCAGAAAAACACAAATGAAATTTAGAAAAGCACAATTGTATTTCAAATAATTTGTGTTTTTCTGAAATACTGTTGCAAAAGATGTGTAGATGTTTCCTTTAATTATCACACAGATGGGAAAGAGTTCATGTACAATGTATGTACATACTTAAAACATATATTGGAGCGATTGTTCCCAATCGCTTAACAAATCGGGTTTATAGACAAACCGTTTTCCATCTGCAGTGTTATTTACTTACATCTTGATGCACAAAACATAACCTCATAATTAACTTTTGCTCTTTGCAGGCTTCTTACGTGCCGCGAAACCAAACCTGTTTTAACTAAAACACAAAGCAAGCAAATGAAAACATTGAAGGTAACGCACATTATTCTATGAACTATTTTAGTCCACTCTCATCTTGAATTTTTAAAATTTTCAGGCGCGCATCATGAAATGCTCCGAATTGTTGCGGTGAATGCCACAAAGTTGTTCTACTTTTCATTTTGCTCTACGTTAACGACGATGTTTACTGTTTTGTGTGTGTGTGCAACACTGATTTTTTTGCAAAATCCAAAGAAACTTGTTTCGCTATATATATACATATACAATATCTATTTAATAGTTTTTTTTTTTAATATGTTCATCGTACCTTTAATGGTTTTAGTTAGGCTTTTTTGCATTTGGTGGTGTGTTGACAGAGAAAATATCACAAATAGTTATAGGCATATATGTCTTTTATATTTTAATATGTTTGTAAGTATGCAAATACATACATACATACATACATATGTATATAGTACATTTGTATATACGAAATTATTCTTTCGCTTTCGTTGGTTAAGGAAATTCGATTGATACTCACAACTTACTTGGAGAATGTATAGGAATTTTATAACCAATGTTTTCAAAAGGTTATCAAACGTATGCATCCGTATGTAGTATGTATGTATGTATGTATGCATGTGTGTACATAGGTGAGTTCAACACATATTTGCACGATAGTATTTTGGACGACATTCTGATAAAAATAATTTACAAAATCAAAAAAATCGCAAACCAAATACAATTTAATTAAAAAAAAAAACAATATAAGGTTTACTTTTTAATGTGTTAACAAAATTGTTAGTCAAATTTATACATACATAGATATGTTTTTATCAAAATGCCCCAAAATTTCTGAGAACGGCAAGGTTTGGTACTTTTGATTCCTGTGAAGAATGGTCTATAGAATTTAAGCATTACCTACCTTTTCTCGATAATGTTTTTTAAAAAACAATTTTAACAAAATTATAAATGAATCTTTACTTAGTATCTACATATATGTATGCATCCAAACCCAACAAAAATAAGGAAATTAAGGAGAAAATTTCAAACAGCTTAAGGATAATTTCTACACATTTTCCAGTAGTACTTCAGAAACGGTAAAATGTACTTCGGAATAGTTAATTGTACTTCAGAAACCATAAAATGTATTTCAGAATAGTCAACTGTACTTCGGAAAATGTAAAATTAACTTCAGAATAGTCAATTGTACTTCGGAAAATATAAATTTAACTTCAAAATAGTTAATTGTACTTCGAAAAGCGTAAAAAGTATTTCAGAATATTCAATTGTACTTCAGTAACCGTAAAATGTATTTCAGAAACTGTAAATTGTACTTCAGAAAGTGTAAAATTTAATTCAGAAAATGTAAATTGTACTTCCGAAATTGTAAAATGCAGTTCAGAAACTGTGACATTGACATCATCGGTCTTAACAACCGCGCAGTTAGTTCTGCCTTCTCCAAACTGGATAGAGAAGCGAAGCGAATGGGTCTGGAGGTGAACGAGGGCAAGACGAAGTATCTCCTGTCATCAAATAGACAGTCGGCACATTCACGACTGGGATCAAACATCACTGTTGACAGTTATAACTTCGAAAAAGTAGAGGACTTCGTTTACTTAGGAACCAGCATTAACACCAATAACAGCGTCAGCCTTGAAATCCAACGGAGAATCTCTCTTGCCAACAAGTGCTACTTCGGACTGAGTAGGCAATTGCACAGTAAAGTCCTCTCTCGGCGGACAAAAACCATACTCTATAAGTCTCTCATCATGCCCGTCCTCTTATATGGCGCAGAAGCATGGACGATGACAACATCAGATGAGAGAGCTCTTGGAGTGTTCGAGAGAAAGATTCTTCGAAAGATTTATGGACCTTTGCGTCTTTGCGACGGCGAATACCGCGTTCGATGAAACGATGAGCTGTACGAGCTGTACAATGACGTAGATATAGTGCAGCGGATTAAGAACCAGCGGCTCCGCTGGCTAGGCCACGTCGTACGAATGGATGAAATAGCTCCAGCCCTGAAGGTTTTTGACGCGGTACCCGCTGGTGGTAGCAGAGGAAAAGGAAGACCTCCTCTGCGTTGGAAAGACCAAGTGGAAAAAGACTTGGCTATACTTGGGATTTCCAATTGGCGCCAGTTAGCAAAAGATAGGGACAGCTGGCGTGCTTTGTTGACCTCGGCCAAAATCGCTTAGGCGGTTGTTGCGCCAATTAAGTAAGTAAGTTAAGTTCAGAAACTGTAAATTGTACTTCGGAAACTGTACAATTTACTTCAGAAAATGTACTTTGTACTTCAGTAATGATTTTCAATATTCCAGTACTTACTTTTTTTAAAATTTGTTCTACGACGCCCAGACCAAATGTAGCTGGAACACCTATATAAGTTTTAATTTTGGACCAAATATTCTCGAATGGATTCAACATCGGCGAATATGGCCCAAGACGAAGGAGTGTTGTTGCTCTGTCTATCGCGTTAAAATTAGTGATCGCACTTGGTCATTGTTTGCGATAACGCTCCGTACCACTCCCGTTTAGAAAGTGCGATCACTAATTTTAACGCGATTGACAGAGCAACGCTCCTTCGTCTTGGGCCATATTCGCCGATGTTGAATCCGATTTACATTTTCTGAAGTATATTTTACATATTCCGAAGTACAAATTACATTTTGTGAAGTACATTTTACACTTTCTGAAGTACAATTTACAGTTTCTGAAATACATTTTACGGTTACTGAAGTACAATTGACTATTCTGAAATACTTTTCGAAGTACAATTAACTATTCTGAAGTACAATTTATGTTTTCCGAAGTACAATTGACTATTCTGAAGTTCGTCTAACGTTTTCTGAAGTACAATTGACTATTCTGAAGTTAATTTTACATATTCCGAAGTACAATTGAATATTCTGCAATACATTTTATGGTTTCTGAAGTACAATTGATTACTCTGAAGTACATTTTACGGATTCTGAAGTTCAAGCGATGCTTTCTAAAGTACTATTGGAAAAGGTGTAGTTCTTTCTGTATTAAGGTAGGTTGGTACGAGTGGCTGTCACCCCTAATCCAGCGGCTCACTTAGGCCATTAGTAGAGGCCCGTTGTGATTCTTGATTCAACGAGTTTTACTTTTGCCTTTGGAATTAATGAAGAAAATAAACGCACCCAGAGAAGAACGAATAGAAAACCGCCACTGGCCCAGACCCAGAGCCGATAGCTAAACATACATTTGATGCCAAGTTCAATGAAAAAAACGGTTGTGCACTAAACTTAAGCCTTCGTTTGCAGATCGGTCCCTCATAATTTCTGTCCCTACAAGAAGACCATCACTACTTAATGTGACAACAAAAGTATCTCAAAAAATCTCTAAAATCTAGCGGAGCAACGTCCAAAACACTGAAATCTTTTTGGCGTTTAAATGCTTCTTGAGTGTTGCATCAGTCCCGTGGCACAACGACACTCCTGGTTAAGAAGAAGCTGCCAGATGGGCTCCGAAGTCAACCTACAATATTTCGCCGAGCAATATTGTAAAGTAATCAATCGTCTTTACCGCCCCTCTTTTAAAAAGAGAATTGGAATACGCAACAAAAAATTTCGGTCGCTGCTGCAGGGACGGGGAGGAGTTGGTGTGAATCGGGCGCCATCTCTGTCACTGTCCCTCTCCGCCCAACCAATACTTCAAAAACTAATTTTGGATTCTTAAGTCGACCTTAATATTGCGAACATTCGATAAACTAATTTTTTTTTTATATAACCCAACGGAAACCCACTTTCCCGCCCAACCGACACGAGGGGCACAATCCGCATAACGTACGGATGTTTTTTTATATATACAAATCTTTGGTGCCAAGTCGTGACAGAAGAAAGTTTGTTAAGCGTCGAGATCCCAAGCTGCTCAGCTACAGAATACGAATTCATCAGCCGAATACAAAATTAGAGAAATGCAAAGTAAGAAAATTTGATCGTTAGCTGTTATTAAGAGAGGATAGAACAGTTCTTTTAATTACAAAAAATGAGTCCGATACATCAAAGGTGCTGGAATGATTGTTAAAGTCTTGGCCTAAACCCCGAAACGGTTAATTCAACTCCAAGTTAGTTCTGCATAGTTTCAACAAAAGTGGTTTAAAGTTTCTCGTTGCACGGGAGGGTACATTAAAATTAATTTGCTCTAGAAGAAATGGACTTGAGATCCATCCAATTTTACCATAAATATTATACCTAACATTTCTCTGCGATTCGAAAGAGTAGGAAGATTAATAAGTTTCAAACGACGTAGTTATTTATTTTGTAGGTGGCCGGCTGAATGGTTCGTCGAGAAAAGCACATGAATTTACATTTGTTAAGGTTAAGCGGCATATAATTAATGCTGCACCAATTGACTATGCTGTCCAAATCTTGCTGCAGCAAGGATCTTTCTTCAGCCGAGGCATAAGTCTTAAAAAGTTTAACATCATCCGCGTACATCAATATTTTAGAATACTTTACTACTGTAGAAATGTCGTTTATGAATAGCAGGAACAGAATCGGTCCGAGGTGGCTGCCCTGAGGAACTCCCGAGGAAACATCGATAATCTCGGAATGAAAATTTTTAAAAACTACCTCTAGCGTCCTACCGGAGAGATAAGAAGACATCCAACAGAGGATACCAGGTTGAAAACCAAGCAGATCTAGTTTACGAATGAGTAAAGAGTGACATACTTTCTCAAATGCTTTACTGAAATCGGTATATGTATATAACATCAGTATCAATGTATTCCCTAAACCCATTTGAAACATTGGTGGTAAATTCAAGTAAATTTGTAATGGTTGATTTGCCCTTACAGAAGCTATGTTGGCAATTTGCTATTATTAAGGAAATCGGATAAGTCATTTGATTGGTAACAATAGCTTCAAACAACTTCGGGATAGAAGAGAGCTTAGCTATAGCACGATAGTTTTCAATAGAAGACCTGCTTCCACTTTTATGATGGGGGATTATGAAAGACTGACGGAAAAACAAGTTAAACAAGTTCGATAATGGCAGGTACAGGTGCTTTGCACATTTTTTTAGTATCATGTCGGGATCATATCAGGGGCGTACTTGAATGATACTTTTAAAGATATTAAATAATGAAAAACATCATCTGAGGAGGTAAGTGATAAAAATGGTATCTCACCAGGTTCTTCGATTTTTAGTCTATATGTGCCTCCGTGCTCTTGTGCAGCCATTCCAATCTAACCTAACCTGACCTTTCTCCCCACCAAAAACAAATCGATTTTGGCCTGCAATTTGTCGCGCATTTGCTATAATGTTAATAAATTCGATTTCATTTATCTCCACTTTAAACTAATTTAAAATTTTCTCAAGTGCCTGGTAAGTGTACTCGTATGTCGTCGACAGTTTTAGGGCTGTTTCCCCTCTCTCTGATCATCCGCTAATAAGAACTAAAAACGTCTGTTAAAACGATACAAGTGTTGAATAATAAGCTGATAATTTTAATCAGACTTGGAATAACCGGCTCTTAAAAACACATCAAATTAAGAGTTTTCTGCCGTTTGTACAGTGTACAAATATGCACTCGGACGAGGTTCACAAGAAGAGCATGATGAAAGCGAAACTTTCGAGAACGAACATAGCGAGAAAATTATCAAGGAAAATCTAGTAAGAACAAAACTCTTGGGAACGTACTGCCAGATAAAAGTACTGGAACCAAGGTTTGAGAAAATTGATATGAGAAAATTGAATTGAAGGCATTTAGTGTATGTACATAATGTTTGCATCGATGGTAAACAATGTGAGGAGGTGTTACACTTTATACTTTATTAATTTTATAGAGAAAGAAGAAGTTAGAGGTGTTTTCAACATTTAAGGTCCTTGAAGCTCAAGTCACTGCGAAGTTTAATATAAATATTTCTGTTTAATGGTCTCAGGTGAGTTTCTATAACTCATCTCCATCGATACTTTCGATTCATACTCTCGATTTAATGGCACTCCCACTTATTGCGTTTCTATAAGAAAACTAGTTATTCTATCTTGCTTTTGAGGAGGTGACTAATTATTTTGATTGAATTCATACGACGTCACTTTTAATCGATAACTTTATCGATTTCTTACAGAAACGCACTACTGATTGAGTGAGCAACTAAAGTTTTACAAAAAAATATGGTACACCATTGCGTATGAGATGACCGAAAAAAACTTTAAGTAAGGCATTTGTTCTTAAATTACTCTTCCGAGTGAACGTTCAAGAAACTTTGGTTCTTTTTAAGATTGTTTGCGAGAGTTTTTTTTTCTCATTTCTTTCTTTAATGGTTACCGAAAGTATTGTTTGCATTTGGTACATTTTGGAAACGTTCCAAAGCATTTTATTGCTATACAATTGGCGTTAAGATCGTTAACCGACAGTTTTGTTCTTGGGGCTACACACCAAAAAGTTTTGTTGTAATTTTAGATAGATTTTTAAAAGTTCTTGGGAATAAAACTACGATAAACTTTTTGTTCTCTTCCCCCGGTTTTAACAACATCGCCCCTAAACTTAAAGCAAGAAGCGGATAAAGCGATATATTATTTTAGAACATCCATTTACTTCTTGAAATTTTCCGCCAATACTTATTAAAAAATTACTCTCGTGATATTCAAATTCACATCAAGTATCAAGTATTGATTGTAATGCATTACCACATCCGGTTGGCTTCTTATCACAATTTCCTCCAATGGCATATTATTTGTTCAACACCTTTTATCAACTTCAAATAAAAAAATAGAGAACGTGTATTTTTATAAAAAAAAGGGCTGCTTCAGTGATTAATTTAAAATCTTTCTTCACTTTTAAAACGTTTTTAATCGATTTATGTGTTAACAATATTTCAGTTTAAAAAAAAGACCCTATAAGCAACCTTGCCTCCTTTGGTTGAGATAAAAATAGGAAAGGAAACTGATCTGTAGTTACAAAATGCTTGAAAACGCATTGAGAGGATGTAGGAAATGCGCACTTCTAAGGGCCAGTTTTTCAGTGTTCAGTCAAGTATAACTCTGTTTTTCGTTTAAACTAAGTTTAACCTATCAGCTGTTTGCTGACAATTTTGTGTAAACAAAGTTCAAAAAGAAAAACTGGCCCTAAATGTATTAGAAATATTAGAAATGGTGGAAAAGCTTAAAATTCAAATATACGAACATCCATCTATTCATTTTTGCACTGAGGCAAACTCATCTAATATTATTATTAAGAGTATATTATGCTAACACAATTGGAGTTTATGGCCCATTCTTGAATTGAGCACTAACTTAGTAGAAAATAAGAAATTCTGTCTTGTAAAATACATCAATAACTGAAGAAAAAATGCGATATGTACATATGTAAGTAACCTCAAATCAAGAAAAAAATGGCGGTCTTTAAAATTAGGGCCTTAAAATATGCTACCATCACAATACGTACCACACATTCATTCGAAAGCTTGCTAACCTTATATCAGAGAACTTATAAGATTAGATTAATATTAGCAGAGAACTTATAAGAAATGGGAAGGAGCAAAATGACTTCGGCTTTCATTGTGAATAAAATTTGCGATTCTACTCGGGGGAACAAATATTGTCGCGATCTTGCAAAAATTTATAAATTTCAACATTTTCGTCTTCAGCTTTGCAAGTACAGGGGCGTTCGCATTTTTTGGCCCAGTCCTACAAATAAGTAGTTGAAAAACTATTTAAAATGTATATTAGTCGTTCCTCACTTAATACGAGATTCCTTTACTAAATTCCTATCTAATATATCAATATTTAATCATTACGAACCATTATTTACTAAAAAACTATTCAAAATATATCAATTCATTTGGGATAATTTCGCAAAAGCGACCTTACTAAGTTAATGGCTCAGCACATCTTCATCACCTCCATACGCGCTGTGTTCATTTGTATGAGCACATACATATATGTATGTAAATATGTCGCCGAATTTTGTCGCATTTGAACAACAGTGTTGGTCATCACTGCATTTGCAACACATTTAGCGCGATTTCTAGTTGGAGTAGGAAATCTACTACCTTGAGAAAAGTAGCAACAAATTGATAATACATTTTGGCTTTCAGGCTACTTAAAAAAGGTATTACCCAATATATTAACTTAATATTTATAATGCACCTAAATATTATTGATTTTATCCCAGTTATATGTCTCTGAGTGATAAAAACGTACCTTTTTGTACTACTACTTGTTTTCCTCGGCCTACCACGAAACAAAAAATAGTTTCACCAAACTCTAATTAATGGTGGTGATTTATTGCTGTCGTCACGCAGCAGAATTGTTGGAAGTCCGGTAGGTATGTACATATTTGTGTTCACATAAATATGTATGCGTTTGTCTTTTAGCTTGCACTCAAGATTAATTTTAGGAATTCATTAGTTTGATCGACTATATTATATGTACATATATTTTCGAGATGCAAAATGCCGATGGCAATTCGATATGAAAAATATGCAGATGCAAATTCTAATTACATACATATTAACATACTTAGGTATTTATACTAATTATTCATTTTTATATTAGTTTAAATAATTGAAATATTAGCTGGAAAATAAAAGCATTCATATGAACATTCTTCATAAAATATGTGCCGAATTGGCGAAATAATTATTTTCTTTTATTCCCCGCATTTTTCTTATAAGTTCTCTGCTTGAAGCTTCTCTGTAATGTACGTTCTCTGCTGCCCCCGAGTAGAATCGCAAATTTTATTCACAATAAAAGCCGGAGTCATTTTGCTCCTTCTCATTTCCTATAAGTTCTCTGGTATAAGTTCTCTGATTCAGCTCTGTTAACTTGCCACTCTCGCTATTTACCCTGTTAGCTCTGGTTATTCCTGTTCTCGTCCGAGAGATGGCGCCTCTCAATAATGTGAGAAAATTTTTGCTTTTCTCTAATTCGCTAATAGCCGAGAGATGGCGCTTCTCGCACATTAAACAGGGGAAGTTGCTCGCTGCAAAAGTTCAAAGTTGCGAGGTGAACTAACCGAAAAAACAAACTTTGAATATGGCTCGCATGTGCTTTGAGCTTCGCAACAGAAATTTAAATTTTAAATTAAATTCAAATTGGCATGGATTGCTTTGGTAAAAACTTTGATTTTGTAAATTTGAAAATTTGATTCAACAAGTCAACGGAAAATAGTTCCATGAGCATTTTTTCCATGCTTGGACGCAAATTTTTAACAAATCGGCAAATTTTATGAAAAGAATATGTCTCAACGTCGTAAATGTCGCGTTAATGGCTGTAACAGCCCCTCTCATTCGCGATTTTTTTTTTCTGCCGAACGATCCTTTGCTTCTGCAGAAATGGAAGGAGAATTTGAGGATGCTGCCGAATGACCACATCCCTCTGCGACATGCATATGTATGTTTGCATACGCCACTTCGAAGAGGATGCAGTTGGGGCGAAATATTCAAAAGTGGCGCTATTCCCACCCATAACTTGGGTAAAGTTATCCTTTTAGTTACCGGTGACTTTGGTAAATGTTTTATAAGTTACCTCCTGCTTGATAATAGAATTTTAAATACTTTAAATAAAACACATTTTACACTTAAAGTGTTTTATTTTACAAATTTTCATTAAGCTACATTTGATAAAATTGTTTAAAGAGTAGTTATTCATAATTTCTTAATATATGTACATATGTATGTACATAACATGTAAGGTATCATCAAAGAAAACTAAAATTAATTAAGTTAAATCTTAGTTAAAGCACTTAAAATAGTTAGCTAACTTTAAGGATTTAAAACACATTTTTGTTTTATAAATACATACATACATATGTATATAGTATATAAATTCATTTTATATTGTTAAAAATTATTTATTGGTAAGAAAGTATCTCTCTGCTCTGACTAATATTTCCTATAATGTTTATTTCTATTTTTAATAATTGATAATTCAATTACAACTATGTAAATCGTTATATATTACATGTACATATGTATATACATAGTATGTATGTACTTGCAATGAGGCATTTCTCAAAAGTTCAAAGTTTTCATAAAAAATATCTATAAAAACAAAAAAAAAATTGTAATGGACTGAAAGATAATTAATTTACCTTTGTTATAACATCCATTGTAGTTTAAAATTATTTAGTTAGCATTTGTTAAAAAATAAGGCTTAGCTAACAACTACGAAAAATACCGTATACTCGTATGTACATACATACATACATATGGAATAATGTAATTCTCAAAAGTTCAAAATATGATACAATGGATTGAAAGACAATTCACTGATCTTTCTTATAACATACATTTCTATTTGAAATTATTGATTATTTTTTAAAAATCAATACTTTACTTACAACTATGTATGTGAAATGCATTTGCAAAAAATGTACATATGTACATATACCTTGCTTACAAGTATGTGAGACTTCAATTAATGAATGGGATGGTGCGTCCTGTTGCTGATTCGATAACCTGTTTCAAAATGTAAGAAAGAATTTAATTTTATTTAGATTTTAAAACACTTTTCTTTACTTACCTTAAGATGTTGAAAGTCAGGTCCATCTTTGTTATAGTTAGCGCGACCGCACATTTTATATTTTTCTTCAAATATCTGCGTATTTTCTATAAAATAAGAAAAAAATACTCAAGAGATAGGAAAATATTTGTTTACTTTTTTTTTTTTTTTTTTTTTTTTTTTTTTTTTTGTATTATAATTATGTTTATTTACTTATATAGTGCAAATATTTGACTTAGCTTTAAATATACAGTATTCGAAGTGCATTGCGAACTAAAAAAAAAAAAAAAATTTTATATTTTAAACTCGAAATAACATTAACGTAAGTACAAAGCATCGGTACCACAATGGACTTTAAATCTAGTCTAAGTGAGCCCAATTCTTGGGGCTACCACCTGACCTAACAAAGCATCGGTAAACATAAGCGCAAAAAGGACGTCAGCAACATATTTGTTGCTTTTAACCTTATTTTCTCCATATAGGCTTCAAACTTCATATTTGAATGCAGTTTTGTATAAAAGATTTACATTGTTTTTTCTATAAAACGCAACTATATTTATTAAAATACGATTTGCTTCTGCCGAGAAATTAAACATTTTTCATTGATCGGTTACGGCTCGATAAGTTTAATTGCATTTAGAGCTAGTATTACAGTGCTGGGTTAAACTCAGTTAAACTAAGTTTAGGTAAACCCAGTTTTAATTTTTGCTCTCAAGTAAATTGTTCCAACCCAAACAAAGTAGTTAGCAAGCAGCTGCTTGGTTAAACTAACCCCCGAATTCAGTAAGCAGTCTCAGTCTCTAATAGAGACAAAATTCACAATTTTAAAGTCTCTAAATTGTGACTTGGTGATGAGCAGGGGGGCAGCACAACAAATTAAAACAAAAAGAAAATACCAAAAGCGAAAGCGAGGAAAGCAATAATCTCTAGCTTAATTTGAGACTTGTGATGATACGAAGTTACTGAATTGGGGCATAAGTTTAAGCGTGCGCTATCGGCCGTTTAAAGTTAACTGAAAAACTGCACACTGAGTTTTAACGACAACAGATTTTAACTTGCGCTGAAAAACTGGCTCTTAATTTGCACAACCATAGGTACATTGGCTAGGCAAGTATAAGGAATTTGGTGACGATGGGGATGTTGGCGGAGGCCCTCTTTATCCAATTCTCTCATGTTATTATTAAAGAAATTCGCGTCTATTTCCTTCACTACCACAACCAAATGTGCAGTCAAAATTACACTTATCTTTTATATTTCGTGCTCGTGCGGTACCTATACAAATTTAGTTTATTTATGTGTGTTATAGTACTTTGTTAACATTTTTTTAAAGCGAAAAACGCGTTTATAAAGTAATGTTTACCAACCAATAATCAATAATAATAAATAATTTCGCACTAAAACGACATACATATGTGCAAAATTGTGCTGCCATAAGTTTCAAAATAAATTATACTACAATTAAAGCATGTGGCGCTTTTCTTACCTGTCAACTCGACACGCAATTTATGATTGAATTCAATCGCAATTGTGTCGAGTTGTGGGGTTAACTAAATCAATACTTCGTATTAATAATATTTCCATAATAATTTAATAAATAAATCAATTAGGGAGTTCACAAGCGTGTTATTGGTCGTATTTCCTTAGTGCGTTATTTAAATAACAGAGGAGCTGTTGAACGCACTGTGTTATTTCATTTACTATTGTATCTGGTATTCAAGCAGTGTCGGCAAAAAATCACTTATAATAAACTTTAGCGGTCGGTTTCGGGTAGGGTTTAGTATAGTGCCGCATAAATTTGGTTTACTGTGGCTAAACGCGTATATTAAATTGAAAAATTCAAATGCACGTAGATGAACAACAAAATAAACTTTTGTTTAACTTTAATTTTGCAAAAATCCGTCCACAAATTTTATCAGAATTTAACTTTGAAAATGCTCTTTTTTGGCATTTTTCACATAAAGACTGTTTGATTTTCATTCACTGCACTTAATATAGAGCCACTAATGCATTCATTTTGGCACACACATATTATTAATACATTGTGCTATCAATTTTCAACGTTTTTAGAATCAACAAATGCTTAAATACTTCGCAATTATTAAATAAAAACTTGCATATTTAAGCCCCGCACAAAAAACTAAATATAATGCCAAATGCAGCTGTCAAACTACTGAAAACAACGAGCGAAAGAGAAAACAGAGCAAATTGATATAACCCAGTAACCTAAAAGTATGCGGAAAAAAGTTCTGCAATACACAATTAAGGCATGTGGCGGTTTCCATAACTAAATCAATACCTTGTAATAAATTGAAAATTTTTAATAAAAAATCGCGCGATTTTTTATTACAAATTTTCGCCTGCGGCGCTTTTCACAAATATATACTTCGTAATATCTTGAAAATTTGTAATTAAAAATCGCGCGATTTTTTATTACAAATTATCGCCTGCGGCGCATTTCACAAATAAATAAATATTTCGTATTATGTACATATATTGAAAATTTGTAATTAAAAATCGCGCGATTTTTTATTACAAATTTTCGCCTGCGGCGCTTTTTACAAATAAATAAATACATCATTTATAACATATGACATGTACCCACATATTGTCTGGAGTTTAACAAAAAAATGTTTGCTGGGTAACTTTGTGTCGATTTTGTATGCAAAAAGTTGAATTTTTGCCCATTTTTAAAGGCTTCCCTAGGGCCTCACCTAGGGTCTAGAGGAACCAGTGAGGGCTTATTAAAAAGTTTATTCTTTCCCCTTTCTAACGGTGTGCTTGGAGGGGTGCCACGCCCCCTCCTTCACCGCCCACTACCCCATTTTTATGCGGCACTATACTAAACATTTCCCTCGGTTTCTTTAAAATATGTAAACGTACATTACCATTTGACAGTCTTTAACATATTTACACATATATACAACTTAAATGATGACAAACACAAACAGCTTATCGAATAACACGCTTAAATATCGCACTAAACATACTTTTTAGAGTTGTATTGAAATACGAAAATTTAACATGTGAAACAATAACAACAAGTTTAAACTAGTTTATTCTATAAGCGATACGAAGAAGTTGTGAGCACAGTATATCAGTAGTAAAACTGAAGTGAAGTCCTTCTCAGGGATAAGAGTTTTCATGTTGGATAATGAAAATAAACTATAGCAGAGTTGCATGCAATGATATTTCATAATAAACTTTGAAAATCACATAAAAAATTTTGCGGAATGTGAAATATTTGCATTAACCAGTGAAGATACACTTTACACTTATTACTTTAAGCCAAAAATGTATAGCGAAAATATGTGACGACTGTTTTTATTTGCATATTTGAATAATTATTCAACGGCTCACATCAATTCTCCTATAACCAATGTGTACAATAAAAAAAAGCAACCCTGGGTAGTAAACTTTTCGGTGGTGAGTTTTCTTCTTCATTCCATTCATTCGTTTCGGTTAAATTTGTTAACAAAAGCAGTTAATTTTGCAAATAAATGTATTAATTTTATTATAACTGGAACATTTTTACATTTACTAGAAGGAAATAACTGCCTGGAATGGAGCGCAAGGGAAACTACATTTGTAAATTGAAGCAGAGTATTCCTAGAATAGTTTAAGTGGCATGCATAATCAAAAAGAAAGTTAATTTTTAATGATTTCAAGGCCAATAAAACAGCTGCGAAAGACTTTTGATACTTCAAGACCTTACAATTTACTTACATCGATTTTTTATAGCTCAATGTTCATGGTGAAGATTCCTTAATATGTACAAAAATACAAATTAAAAATTGCATATATTTGTAAAAACGTAAATAAAAATAAACATACCATCATATCACGATGCTGCGACCAGTTTTCTACCATTGGGCATTGTCACACGTTCAGTATTTATTGACGTGATACAAATATCGTGTTATTTCTTGACCGTGTAGCATGCAATATTTATGGCTAGGAATAAGGATTGTAAAATAATTAAATCCATGGATGAAGATCGCAATACCGTTAATAATAATGTAGCATTTCTTTTTCGTCGATGCGACTAATTTCTACTCCAGTACCTTCTCTCTACTTGTTTTGTTTTTAATGAAAATGTCAGTATTATAGCTAAGCATCCACAAACTTTATTTTCTTGTTGTTCCATTGTCTATTTATGTATATTTCGAACCACGCAGCAAAGTATATAAATACTGACGGGATATATATACTGGGGATCAAAAGAGATTTGTCAGGGATCATTTTCCTTTGAAAATGTGTTTGCATTCTTTTCCGGTTGAAAATTGTAATAAGAACAGAAAACATATAAAAAATGATAAGCATTCGCGTATTAAATTATATATTTGTATAATAAATATCACCGAAAAATGTATTGTATATTTTGCATGCAACTATTTAGAGGTGGGGTCGAAATCCTAGGTATGAATAACGCCTTGAAATGTTAATGAAATACGAAAATTTAAGTATAGTCAGTAAGAACTTATGTTCATTGACTTCATAAAACAATTAAATAAATAATATCATAAATAATATCAAATAAATTAATTAATTTATTACATTTAATGTTGAACCCAACCTGTGTGCGAGTAAGTCTTAATTGCTATCTAAGCGCCAGTTAAAATTCCAGCAGTTAATATTTTGAAGAGTTCATTTTCATTCTAATTATGACAAAAAAAAAATAAAATAACATGCATATGACCTCTAGCACGATTTGAAGATCAATTTAAAAGAAAACAAATTGAAAATTTAAAACAAACTATATGCAACAGAATATTAGTTTAGGAACTTCTCGCACCGTCAACGGTTTTTGTAAAGATATTCCTTCGAACTTTATACAGCATGAACAAAGTCTCGACAGAATTGTATGGAATTTAACGTTCACGAGCTTTGTGTGTGGTCCTCACTTCTGTGAGTTTGTTCTATACACGCTTTTTTTATTTATTAATGAATAAAATAAAACCTGTGTAATTCCTTGCTCCACAAAACCCTGTCGAAAGATTTTTTTCGTTAAAAAGAGTAACACGAAACCCAAGTCCTTTTGGGAGGTGAATTTTTCCGATAAAGGTTGCGTACTGTATATACTGTGGTTGTGAGCTCCCTAAATATATCGATATACATATACTGAAAATTTGTAATTAAAATCGTTCTGATTGGCTGGCGATGTAAACCACCTACTGAAAATTTGACATTCACTCCAGCAAAGCAAAAACAAAATACATGACGCCTTTTCAACACTTAACTTAACGTAAGAAACTTAAGAATCTGTTGATTTTAGATTCTTAAAGGGTCAGTTAGTCAAGACTTTTCTTTACTACTTTGTACTTTGTGTGAACCTGAGATATTCAAAGAACAATATGCAACAAAAATTAAGTTGACATGTTGAGTAATCGTCTCCAATTCTGAAGTTAAGTTAAGTCTTGACTAACAGACCCTTTAGTCGTGTCTTGTAGGGGTATGTATGTATGTTAACATATTCAAATGAACATACATATGTACGTAAGCATGCGATATGTGATATTGAGTTGATTTTCTGAAATTTGTTAGTGTTTTATATTCGAGTTATTCGAAATATGCAATATGTACAATACACCATAGATAAAGATGTATGCTTACATATTTTAATTAGGGTATGACGGTACTGGAGTTACTAAGGAAGGAAGTGTTGTGTGAGAAGTTGCGTTTCGGACCAAAAACGCATTTTGTACGAATTCCTCAAAGATAAAGATGGTTTGAGAATCCCTAGAGAATATAAGTTCTCTGGCAACGACGAACTCGGTACCCAATTGACAGCTTAATTTTTCATTTGGAAATGCTTAATTCATTTTCCAGCTGTCTTCGTGGGTTGTTGAGTTGCGTTGCGTTTGGAAAAGGCTAAATAATAGTGTTGGATGTTGCTGATATCTGTGCCGTGTAAACATTAAATAGCTGTATTAGCTTAGAGCTTGTGTGCGCAAGCAATAGCGGTGGTGACGGCGGCAGTGTACGATCGCGGCAATTTGTTTATAATAAAAGTTTTAGAAGGAATTTCATTTGCTTTGAGTTGTTGGTGTGTTGTGTACGCAAAAAGTAGATTGTATGTATGTGCGTTGCTGGCTCGCTGATTACTCGTTGGAACGCAGCGCTGTCCGCCGACTGTGTTAAAAAAGATAAAAAAAATTCAAAATTCTACAGGGTGTGGTTGTTGTGCAGTGGTCGATTATCCAAAAGATAAAATAAAATTGATTAAATAATTTATTAAAATAAACCAGCCCGTTTATGTGTGAAATTGTTACACTTCGCAGCAGTTTACGCAGTCATATTGCGATGGAAAAGGAAAACGAATTAAAAAATTTGTAAATTAATTTATGCGAAACGCGAACGAAATTAATTGAAAAATTTATGCAAATGTGCGGTGACGGTGGAGCATTCGATTTTGTATAGTTATTCAGGCATTGACTTTGCTGCTTCGGTTAGGAGGGGGGAAGCATCACGTTAGTGAATTGCTGCGACTACCGTGTTGCTCATCATATTGTGTTCACTTCGCAATCAGGAAGAAATTAAAGAAAACACAAAAGATTACATTATTTTTTTAAAAGAATAAATTGGAGTCAACGTTCCAGCTAACTGCCTTCGTAGTGCATGCATGTGTAGTAAACAAAAAAAAACAATTGTGAAAATCCGCCAGCGTAGAAGCTGCAGTGACATTAAAAGTGGTGACGTCGACGTCGTCGTCAGCATCTGCGCCGCTGCACTTCGACAAGAACAGGTGCATAAAGCGCGGGCGTTGTTATTGTTGCGGATTGCCGGTTAATATGCACCAAAGCAAAGAAACATTGCAACAACGAAAACAACGTTGACGATATGTCCCGGCTTGCTGATTATTTTGTTATTGTCGGCTATGATAACGATAAAGAACGTAAGTAATTTGTCACGGGAAAGCCGTAGTGGATGAATGTTTTTTGATAAGGCATTTAAACATACATACATATGTTAGTACATGTGTACATATTATTAATACAGATTAGTATACAAACGGATGGTTGCTATTTTAAAATGCATTCCGGTATTTTTTTTTTTTTTTTTTACGAGGAGTAAGCATCGAAAGCCTTCACTAAACCTCCTACTGTCACGTACCGGTACTACCGTAAAGTATTTCGTCGGGAGGTAGTTTGACCACTAAGCTCTAAGTCCGTTACCGTCTTGATGCAGTCCGTGGAAGTTGCATCTACTTGGCACCACCTCTGGTGGGCTAGCCGTGTCGTGTCCGTCGTCCCCGCCCACTTATGTAAAGTCCGCCTAATTGCGTTTGATATGCCTGACATCTGACACTACTTAAATGTTCCAAGTTAATTTTATTATCTCTATAATTCGAAGTTAACTTCATTGAGGCTGTCGGAATGGACGGGAATCCTGGAGCTGCAGCTGAAGAGCGTTTAGTTCCAGCCCTCATAATTTCCTCACTTTGACGCTTAAGATTACCTACTCAAAAGTAGAGTAATTTTTGTCCGAACGGACGAGATTCCGAGCAACATCTAACGGAACTAAGCTTTGTGTGGGTGGTCCAACGAACGAGATCCAGATCCGCACCGAGTTTGCTGGAGGAGAGCGTTCGGTTCCAACCCGCGTTTTCTTCTCATTTTACCTTACCGTCCACAACCTGGCGAAACCGTTGGAACGGACTTGGTCCCAAGCGGCACCCATTATGTTTTATGCTGTGCAGCCGTAGATCCTGGTGGGCAATTTCTACGGCAGCATCGATTCAGCAGGTAGAGGGACTCGGATGTAGTTTTGCTGCTCATTCGCAGAGAATGTCTTCGATCGTAGCTGTCGGAACGTTCGAGGTTCCGAGCGACATCTAAAGGGGCTAAACTTTGTTTGGATGGTCCGGCGAACGAGATCCAGATCCGCCCTGATTTCACGGGAGGAGAGCGTTCGGTTCCTACCCGTTTACGATGTAAATTACTTAAAATCTCACTAGCTATCGTTTCTGTCGAATCGAATGGTGCAGTACGCTGTTTTTTCGGGACCACACCGCGTACCTTAGCTTTTTGGGTATTTCTGCTATAGCGCCACTTATTGCTTCCCAATCTCGGATAGAGCTAAGCATTGTATCGATTATATTATCCGGACTAAGCGGATCTGCAGATAGAGTACTTATGTTAATCGTAACCGCTGAAAATCGTGGGCAAGAAAATAAGACGTGCCTCGCATCTTCGTCTACATTGCACGTAGGACAGAGGGAGAAATCGTCCTGCCCGGTATTTTCTGTAGCAGCCATGGCCAGTAAGGAATTGGGTTAGGTGAAAGTTGATTTCCCCGTGCTTTCGATTGACCCACTTCTGAATGTTGGGGATAAGGGTGTGTGTCCATCTTTCTTTTTCGGAGTTATCCCAGCGCTCCTGCCATATTTCTAAGGATAACGCTTTTTCTTGGACAGCAATTACCTCTGCGTTGTCGAAAGTCTTTCGCCGCTGAAATATTCTCTCTCTTTCTTCAGCCAGTATAACGAAGGGAGTCATACCCCCCACGACCCGTGCCGCGTCATCCGTAGTTGTTTTATACGCACACATCACTCGCAGAGCGCATAGCCTATACACAGTCTCGTAAGGCTTCCGGTAGTCTTCTAATTTGAATGACTTAGCCCAGATTGGCGTTGAATACAGCAAGGCAGAACTGATTACTTTAGTTAAAATGGAACGTTGCTGCTTCTGGGTCCGCCTATGGAGCATTCTTGATAGAGCACCGTAAGCTTTTGACGCCTTATGTGTTACATAATCTGCGTGTGGTCCGAAACATAACCTATCGTCGATAATCACACCAATATACTTTAACTGGCGGGAGGATCGAATAGTGTGGCTATTTACTTTAATAATAATAAATGTCGGTATGTACATAGATATGTATGTACATACATATGTACATGTGCACATACATTTATATGCACATATGTGTGTGATATTTTATATATGTATGTATCAGCTTGATTTATAAATTTGTTAAAATGTATTGTATGTACTCGTAATCTTCGATTTTAATTTTTTTTTTATAAATTCCAGGCACTGCTGCTGGTAGCAGCCAAATGTCATGCGGCAAGATTGTGCAGCGTTTTCCGGAAAAGGACTGGCCGGATACGCCATTTATTGAAGGCATAGAATGGGTATGTTTCAAAATGTATCTAGTTGGCACTACCATATGAATTGGTACGCAAGTTGAAAGCACTCATTCTCAGTAAACTTTGAAAATTTAAAAAAGTGACAATTATGCAAAGATCCGTGCACAAAGTTTGTCACCTTAGTTGTGCGCAATGATGGAATACGGGTGCGTTTGAAAACCTTCCTGTTATAATTGGTCCTTAAAATATGGATGCAAAAACCGACAAGTTCGTATTTTTCAACCAATTAAACATGACAAAAATTTAAAAGTTGTACTGTAAAATTACTCGTGAAGACTGTTGGAATAGTAAACCATCTAATATACGGCCGTAACAAATCGGATTCGCCGTAATTAGGCAATGATCAAAAACTATAGCCACATGGAAATTCTTACTTCGCAGTATGCAAAAATGTTCACTTCTAAATGATAATTTCGGGGGCGGTGAGAGGCCAACCTTTCTTAAGTAAACGTTAAATATCTTAAACTGAAAACACATTGAACAGGATGGACCACGGATCGCAGCGACGAGTTTTTTTTATCTTCATTATCTTGAAACGTTGTAGATGGCGACACGAGTTTTTTGAACGCGGCAGCGACTGCATAAATTTATGTATATACATATATAAATTTCTCGAACAATAGAAAGAGATTTAATCTTGCCACAGCGACAATTTTATCTTTTTATGTAGATAAGAACATTTGACAACTATGACTCGTAGCCGGTCGATTTTAATGTTTTTTCGGCACCAAAGCTTTGACTGCTAATTTTTACACGAATCTCAGAGCTTCTTGGCCATGAATGTAGTTTTTGTGTCACTTCAGGAGAAAGTGGATAAGCAAAGAATTATTCGATCCGATATATTTAGTATGTAGTTAGCACGAATATGGCATCAATATTAATAGCTTTGGATAATTTTGAATTTTAGTGCTGATTGTTCAAATAATTTAACTCCTTTAGTTTTTTCAATTACAATCGCATACAATTTAACTTCTTTGCGTACGCGTTTTCTTCATTTAACCGATGCAAACCCATTTAAAATGTTTAAGTCGTCAATTTTAGCACACTGTTCAAATAAAATAAGAATTTTGGTTTGATTTCCAGTTGTGTTTAACATTTAAAGTACAAAAATTATCAACTCTTAGAAAAGAGTATGTAGATTTAATAGGTAGCAGCAGTTTAAAAATTGAAAAAAAAAACCTAAAAGCTGTTTGTATTTTGTTTTTGCTTTTATAAGCTAAATTAAAAAAAAAAAATATTTTTTTTGTATGTCTGTTTGATGTACCTTAATGTATGTAGATTGTATGGTAAAAGAGTGCGCAATAATTTCTAATTTACAATCATAAATGACTGCGAGTGCTTCTGTTACACTCACATTCTAAACTGAATGGAACTCTACCATTCAATAGCACATTGGAATTTGTTTGTTTTAAATTATTGTAAGCCACGCAATCAACTTTTTGAAAAGAATACCGAATGAATGCAAACTCAATTAATTAAATTATTTTACAGCTCTGTACAAAACATACACATGTACAATATGTATGTATGTATGGACAAGTGTACTTTTATAGTTTCCAGTAAATTTTATTTAATCATCACGCATTCCTACATAAAAGCCCTTGTACATTTATGTTTGTGTGCATACAAATGTATACGTCGATATATGCAAAGTATAATTTCTTCATTTGTTTATCAGACTTATTTTTTATTTTTTTTTTTTTGTATTTCTTTATGTGACTAATCATCGCACTTGTGTATATAAATATGTATGTATGTCTGTATGTATGGACATGCATAAATACATATGTATGTGCTTTTACTTGAATAGTTTTGTCAACCACTTGGCTGGGGGTTATCGTACGATAAGCAAGAACCGAAATTTTTTACTTCCGTACTCACTGATATCGATGCGAACAAACATTATTGTGCCTGTCTAAGCTTTCATGAAACATTGGCCATCACACTTAATAAGGTCATCGATGAGGAGGATGAAGCGGCGGCGACTGGCAGTAAATTCCAACCGGCCATCGCTGGTAGCAATGCCAGCGGTGGCAGTGGCAGCAACAGCATCATTTCACATCACAGCGTTATGTATGCGCCGAAATGTCTAGTACTCATATCACGGCTCGACTATGCGGATACATTTAAGGTGTTTACAAAAATTTGCTATTTTTATGCATTTCATTACTTTCGTTTTCATTTAAATTTTTTTTTTTTGTTTACAGAACTGTCTCGGCACCATTTACACGGCATATATCGAGAATTTGCCGTATGCATTGGAGAATCTCATTGGCAATATACTTGGCTGTATACAGGTGCCACCCGCCGGCGGTCCACAAGTACGCTTTTCCATAGGCGCTGGCGATAAGCAATCACTACAGCCGCCACAATCGCCATCGCTGCCAGTAACTGGTACAGCTGTTTACTTTGTTTTTAAGCAATTAGGTAAGTATCGAAAATGCGAGAACACAAATTCATGCATGTGCGTGTGTGTTGTAAAACAAACATTTTTTTTTTTGTTTTTAATAACTAATTCATATATTTTATTACGATACCTTTCATACATATATACTCGTATACATAAATCGGTTGCATAATTCAATATACAAACCACAAAACCACATTATTGCCTTCATGCTGCCTGTAACTCGACATCCAAACATCGTCTAGGTATTAAGAATGTACTTATACTGCTGTGCGCCGTTATGACGGAGAATAAAATTCTATTCCATTCGAAAAGCTATTCACACTTGACAGAAAGCTGCAAAGCACTGGTGTCGCTTATGTATCCATTCAGGTAAAGGTTGCAATTACAAAAAAATATTTACAAATAATACTTTCATTCAGAACTTAAACCCAAAACAAACAGAAAAATTAATAACTTTTAATCATTACATTAAATAAGTAATAAACATTAATTGTATATTGCATGTAATCGAGTATAATTAAAAACTGGTCATGATTATTTATGATTAAAAGAAAAAAAAAACGGTAGATATCAAAATTATGGAGTAATTTTATTATTTTCAATTTGATTAGCTTTTATTATTCTTAAATTATCTTTTAAGTACAAATAAGAAAATAAATGTAATCATCAACACTTTTTTTCTGTATTTTAGGAAAGGCTAATAATTGTAGTTACATAGTTTCAGTACATACTACGGTGATTGACTCGGTTTTTTCAAACCGGTTTTCTTCGGTTTTTTCATAAATGATTGGTCGGTTTTTTTGAAATCTTTAACGTAGTTGTAAAATAGCCTCTGAGAAATAATAAAAATACGGCAGCACATCGACTAATTTTACATGCATTTTATTTTTGTTGAAATGGAAACAACAAAGTGCTTATCAATTAGATAAAACCATTATATCATATATTCGAAATACAAATAGTTTGCAGAAAAAAACGCAGCCAATGCATTTTTAGAAGATTTTATATATTAAGACAAATTACATAAAAGCACAGGAAAACCTTGAAAAATTGTACAACGCTTTAATTAATTAAGTTATTCATTTATCAATGTGAAATTCAGTAATTTGTAATAATCTCATGTTTTAAATTTCTTACTATGTATGAGTTGAAGATTTTCGCTTACACGTTTTTATTTTTTGTGTTTGTCTTAATTTTTGTGACCTGCTTATCACCGAATCACAATTGAGAGACTTTGTTTTGAGAGTAGAGGACTGGAGACCAATTAATGCCAACTGGTCTAAAGTTGTGACTTTTGTCTATCAGAGACTGATACTGCTTAGTGAATTCGGACATTAACTACGTTTATTTTCAAAAGATGTATTTCATAGTAATAATTGCATTAAGTTACAAGTATGTACATTGATGTAGTTTTTACTTACTTGGAACAAGAACCGGTTTACCCGGTTTTTTCTTGATTTGAAAATTAGGAACCGATTTTTTAAAAATTGCATTTTTGGAATAATTCGAAAAAAGATTTTACAAAAAGTCGAATAATCGAATCGGTTCAAAGTGAAAATGTAATAAGTATACTTTTTCAATTATTACAGAGGCTACAAAAATAACGAATTTTTTAGGACTTTTTTTTATCTTGCAAAAAAATGTTAAAAAGTGGACTTAGTGGACTTTTCATCCTAACATAGCGATATACAACATACTCTGAACACAAAAGACATGGTTTTTGGTCACACTATAAAAAAAATTTAATGAATCGAAAATTTTTATTTTTATATTAAAAACAAGACATTTTTTTCCTATAGAAATTATAAAAACTGACTTACATACATATTTTTTCACGCTTTTATTAAAGAACAAATTAAAAATGATCGATTCAAATTTTATGTACATATCTTAGCTCCATTCTTCTACTCACATCGTACGAGTTTAAATAGTTCGATGATGTTTAAATTTCTTAGAAGCCGCGTGTAAAAAAAACTATTTCATAAAAAAACAAAACAATCAAATCGAATTCAAATTTAGAACACTTTAAATTGCATTCAGTCTAGTTTGCATACAATAAAATCTTTCGTCTCGACAACAGTTTTGTGTGAGATATTTAATGTCAAGTTTGAAAAGCATTCTTAAACATTTTATCATTTTTATTTCTCTAATTCCAAGTATATATATTAATTGATTTGAGCAAACACAAATGTGGGAAAATATTTTGTGATTATTCGTACAACTATTTTCAAATATAATATTTAAAATTTTTTTGGCGTTTGCCTGCTTTTTGTCTTAGAATTGCTTTTCATTTTATCGCGTTTCATCGCTATTTTCTCACCACTTTAATATCCAGTCACTTTGTTGTATGTCCGTGTAAAATTTTGCGTTCAATTTATTTTTCGAATAGTTCTCGAAAATCAAAGTCGTTCGCTCACCTTAATTCAACTCAAAATATTCTAAATTAATTGAGTGTCATTGATTTGCAAAGTATTTTACGGTAGTAATAATTATTATTTTATGTTGAATAAATATTTAAATATGCAAATAATACGTTTTTTACACTTGATTTGATTTAAAAAAATTTAGTATGAGTAGAAAGCCTCACATAATTAGAATTAATGCCACAATTAAATACATTCAAGCATACATATGTACATAAGTATAACATTGTAAAACACATATCCATTTCTCCAACATCAGATATACTCATGTGTACATTCCGATACTACCGGCACCGCTTACCGAAGTTCTCTCCACACCCACCCCCTTCATAATGGGCATACACAGTTCATTAGTTAGCGAAATCACCGATCTGCTGGATGTTATCGTTGTCGATTTAGATGGTGGCATGGTGACGATACCAGAGTCACTATCACCACCAGTACCCATACTGCCATCACCACTCTGGGAGCAGACCCAAGAACTGCTGACAATGATATTATTTCCAAATTTGTCACAGGCCGATTTGGCATTTCCCTCGCTGGAGAAGCCAACAAACTACCCCAAATCGGATGCTGTTATTGATAAGGAATTGCGTGCGATTTTCATGCGTCTCTTTGCACAATTGTTTCAAGGGTAAATTTGCTTGTGTATTCGAAAAAATTTGAATAAAAATATTTTCATTTATTCCTATAGCTACCGCTCATGCCTGACAATTATTCGAATATACCCGAGGCCGGTGATTACGTTTCATAAGGCCGGTTTTTTGGGTGCGCGTGACTTGATTGAGAGTGAATTTTTGTTTCGCGTATTGGACAGCATGTTCTTTACGACATTCGTGAATGAGCGTGGACCGCCATGGCGCTCAGCCGACGCATGGGATGAATTGTACAGTTCAATGAATGAGATTCTGAAGAGTGAAGCGCAAAATAAGAGCCTGGTAAGTTGAAAATAAATAAAAATAGTCGAAAGTATAGTAATAACTACGATTGCTAATTATTTAGTACACAATTTATAAGCTCCGATTTATTTTTTTTAAATAATAATAATGGTGGACGGTATAATAAGAAATAAGCAGATACTACATGATAGAAGTGAAAATATTGGCACAAGTTTAGTTTATATTTCATCTCACATCAAAATCTCGCACACACTTCAATCAAATTGTGTACTAAAATTCGAGAGTTGGCCTTCGGCATAATCTATTGAACGTTTAAATAAAATTTTAGAGTGCTGACGTGAATTAAGAACATTCTTACTGTAAAAGCAGAGAAAAAACAGTGCTAAAAAATTTTAGTACTCAAACATTTTTTTAGTACAAACGTTGATAAAAAAAATTACTTTAAGAAATTCCAATTGCTAATACTACAACTAAATATAGTTATTAATTATGACAGTCATTTTTAAATATTTAGTCCAAATATTAACACTAAATTTTGAACGCAAATAATAACATATTTTTTTTTTTATTATTCACTTAAATTTTAAAGTTCAAAGCACTCTTCTCCAAAGCACAGATAGATGTAAAATGCTTGCACCAATGAAAGCACGTTGAATAAATAAAAAAAAAAAAAATTTCCTGTTAAGCAATCTAAACGATTTATAACAAGGAAGTAAACTAAAGAAACAATTTCTTAAAATTTACTACTTTATTACATTCCCTTTTTTTACAAAAAAAAAGTATGGTGCAAATAAATCTAGTATAGAATTTTAAATATGTATTAAGCACTACTAATTTGAAATTTTTTAGTACATTCTATTACCTATGAAAAAAGGTTGAAATTCACAAATTTAATTTATAATGATATTGAAAGGAAAATTTTCAAAAAAGTTGATTAATATAATTAGAACTAAATTTTAATAAGAATATTTTATTTTGTAAACAGGAATTTGTAAAAATTTTAATCGTATGTATGTATGTTGCCACGACGTATCGGAAAATCGTTTCAAAAATTTAGTACACAAATGTGTTTAAGGTCAGTTTTTCAGTGATGTTTTAAACTTAGTTAAACTCAGTGTAATTTAACTTCGTTTCCTTGTGCTCAATAAAATTTGTTGCAATCAAAACAAAGTACTCTGAAATCGCTGATAAAATAAATTTATGTTTAAAGCATTTGGGGAAACAAATTGATAAAAATTAACACTTACATACATAAGTATCCATACTATGCACGTTGGATGTACTAAAATTCAATAACAAGTTTTTTTTTTTAATTTTTAACAAAAATAAATCTTTATCCGATTAATTTCATATTAATTGCGAAAATAAAAATTCAAAAATTCCAAATCCCACTTCACAGCCGAAATTGGAATTAAATACAATTCATATTAAACTCGAAAGTTGTTGTACTTTACTTTATAATAATAATAATCCCAACGGTTTTTACCCTTCATTGCCGCCCAACCGACGCGAGGGGCGCATCCGCATGACGCACTGATTTAATATTTTTTGTTTGTTTTGAAGACGAGTCATAAAAACACGGAGTTTGTTGGTTGTCGAGACCCTAAAACTGTTCAGCTACAGAATAAAAGTTCATCAGCTGATTTAAAATTTAAATTCTTTTGGATAGTAAAAATTGAGGGTACAAAGTATATTGTATTATGTTAAAAAGTGAATCGCAAATATTAAAGGCACCGGAGTGAAAGTTAAAGTTTAAATTAATCCCTAGCTTCAAAAACGAATTGAACTCCAAGGCATAATTTTGTTAGACTTGAAAAATTAAATTTTAGAAATAAACTAAAAAATTTTACTGAGAAATCATCAAAGATAATTTTATATTTACCTTATAATTTATCCGCCCGCCTAACTGAAGAACTTGTTTGTATTTCCATAGATTTCCATACATATCCAGGAGTTGGGCAAAACGCTTTACGAGAACGAATGCCCCAATCAGCAGGTTTATGCACAAAAAGTGCTTCGCCCACCGGACGGCTCTTTCCACCGTATTCACCAGCCCGCATTTCCGCGCATTAGCAGCGACAAAGTGGAGCTAATTATAAACGATGGTATGCGCAAGAATTGCATCTCGCATCGTTTAACAGTGTTGCGCAATCAAATGCGCATCATACCGATGGGGCCACGCTTGCCCGAAGTGCTAGACGTGCGTCCGGCGGTATTGAATTCAGCGCGACGACTTGAGGTAAGCACTCAAAGCAATATGAATTAATTTGCAGTTTCTTTTTTTCAAAATAAACCAAACCTTGTTTTCTTATATCAAAGGTGCTAAAAACATGTGTTGCTTACATTTTCGAAAATAAAATTGCCGATGCGCGAAAACTTTTGCCCGCAGTGATGCGCACACTTAAGCATCGTGATGCACGACTCATACTCTGTCGTGAACTATTCGGCTACGTGCATGGCAATAAAGCGGTGCTCGATCATCAGCAATTCGATTTGGTTATAAAGTAAGTGTGATTTTTAATTTCTAAATTTCAATCATTAAAACTATGTATAAATATTTTTTTAATTACAGATTTATGAATAAAACGGTGCAAAACTCTACCGGCGTTGATGAGTACACTGTTGCGGCGGCACTACTGCCCATGTCAACCATATTTTGCCGCAAACTCACCACCGGCATTATACAGTTCGCCTACACGTGCATACAAGATCATCCGATATGGAAGAATTTACAGTTCTGGGAATCAACTTTCTATCAGGATGTTCAGACGCAAATAAAGGCCTTGTATATGCAGCGTCGTCGTCAAAACGAACACAATAAAGAATCAAATATCGTGCTGGACGATGTGCCGTTGGAAGAGCCGACTGCGCTTGAGATAACAGCCGAACAAATGCGTAAAAGTCCAGCGCTTGAAGAGGATAAGAAAGCGGTAATGTGCAAACATAAGCGGAAATTCGACTTTAGTTTTATTAATTTAATCAAAAAAAATCACTTTGTAGGAATTAGCGCAATCGGAGGAATCTACGCTTTACAGTCAGGCCATACACTATGCTAATCGCATGGTTTCGTTGCTGATACCACCAGACGTTAATGCGGTGGGACCAAAACCGAAGCAGTCCTTTCGCTTGGACGATAATCAAAGCGTATCAAATAGGTGAGTGTGATTTGATATTTCAGACATATAAAACGATTTTTTTGGAAGAACAACGATGAAGATAATTTCGCGATAAACTTATGAATATCGATATTTAAGAACGAAATTCGTGTTTAATGCAGGGATTAAGTTAAAAGGGAAAATTATGCGTTTAAAGGCAAAATTATTTTGCAAAAAAAAAAACAGTTCTTAATCGACTTGAAGAAATGATGAAGGTTATCAATTGAGGAGTTCTATAACAAATCGAAATAATTTCACTTTTAAATTTGAAATTTTTTGGGCTTTTTGTTGGATTTATTTCTAGGTACTAAAATTTGTATAATATCTACAATAAATTACAAAAATACTTTAATACGCATTTCATCTGTTTCCGGAAACATTGATTGAGATCAAAATGCAATATTTCATATACAAATTTTTCAAATAAAAATTACGCTTTCTCCTTTATCTACAAAATTGTTTAAGCGCATTTGTTGCGCTTTGTATTGAAACATTTTTTTTGTACAATCTAAAGACCCAGTGTTTAATACAATTTAAATTACAAAAACAATTGTCTATATCCTCGCGTTATATTGAAAACTGAACCGTAGAGTATAATTAATGTATTTGAAATGAATGAACATTTTTACAAAAATTTATAGAGGAGCGACGTTAGAAGGCGGATATTAATAAATTGATTTCTAAACTTTTATACAAATAGAAAACGTATCCTTATTTAAATAAAGGACACATCAATTGTGGGGCCAATCGGTATAAGTTCGGCAAAAGGATAACGTATTGTTTTTTAATAAAAAAAATAAAAATGTTTGTATATTTGAAAATTTTTGATTGTACATAATTTTAATTGTATTTTTTAAAATGCAAAAAAAAAAACAAATATTCAGTATAATTTATAAAATTTTCACTCATAACAAAATCTAAGAAAGTGCATAATTTTAATTATATTTTTAAAAATGCCAAAAAGTTAAACAAAAATTCAGTAAAATTTCTCAAATTTTCACTCATAAAAAAATCTGAGAAAGTGCATAATTTTAATTGTATTTTAAAAAATGCAAAAAAAGTTAAACAAATATTCAGTAAAATTACTAAAATTTACATTCATAAAAAAATTTGAGAAGAAAGTGCGCTACAGAGTCTAAAAAAAAACTTAATAATCAACTTATGTAAATTTTCAAATTTCTGACGTTTATTCAAAAATTTCTTAGAAAAGTTTAAAATTTTTGATAAAAATTTATGGAATTTTGTTCAAAAGTTATTGAAATATCGTTCTTCATGCAAACTACTATTATGGATGTGAGAGCTAGGCGATTTAAAAAAATATCCAGAGATCGGGAATCGGTGCAGATTGATAAGATCGCATTTTAGCGCATTTTTGAAAAATTTAAGAAATGCCTGTTTAGTTTTTTATGTAAAATCTTTAATGTAACTCAAAACTTTTAGTAAATTATCATCTATCTACATATATTTGCGTTATAAGAAGAGCTTGTTGTACGATTTCGCACATTTTCAATACAGTTCGTCGTTAATTGGTATGGTTTAAACATCGTTTCTTTAGCTTTATAAATCTGGCTTCTTAAGTATAACTTGGCAACATTGCATGTGTTTAGAAATATTTTTAGCATTCAGTATTGCGATTCACAATAAATTTGTAGCTATCTACTTTCTCGAAGAAAACATCATAATCGTCTAAACAAGGCATAAAAGAGTAAGGTTAATAGTTTATTTTTTAGTAAAAAGTCTACCATATTTCATATATCGAATATTGTGATTTATTAGTCTTCTACATAACTAATTATTTTATCTGAGCATTTTTATATTTATTCATTTGTTTTATTTTGTGATTGTGCGTGACTGACATTTTTGCTTTGATTTTTGTGTCAATTACAACGTTTTTTTTTTTGTTTACAAAATTTCATACTCAGCGTCATTTTGACCCACACTTTTTAAAGTTACTATTTCCGAGTTTTATCTGAACGTCCACTACTCAACTGTTTCATTTTATTTCTTTTTATTCCTGCTGTGAAAACCTAAGTCTGTGAGACGCATAATTCAATCATAAAAGGTTCTGTACTTAGTGACAGCTGAATTCTGACACTCCTTAATCTATAGTTGTATTTTGGAAGTACGCAGTTAGGGGAAAAAATGTGAATCCATTTTTCAAAAAATTAATGAGAAAAGTTTTAAGTAAAATATATTTTAAAGTAAATATTTAATTTATTAATAACTGTCAGATGTGGTGCGTGGTTGTGTGTAAATTTCAAGAAATATGGTATCGAAAATTCACAGATGGTAACCCCCACTCCTAACCATTAACATAAAACTGATTTAATATTTATATATATTTTTAGGCTTATAATTTTTATATTGATACTATATCATTTGCATTTTTAATTTCTTTCATTTTGTGAAGTAAATGAATTTGTTACCTTAAAGTATATACAGTTGAGTGTCTATAATTGACATTCTTGCGTAATTATAATATTTATCCCAATATTGGCGCAGTTCTAAATATAAGGTGTTCAATTCGTTTGTTGGTTAATAGAATGTATTCCAATGTTTCTTTTTTCAAAAACAAAACACACCAATCGAAATAAAAACTCTTCGCTGAATCTATCGTTCACACTCGCTTTGCTTTGGTCTGAGAAAGGACCAAAGTACGAAGACGGTAGCCTGGCAGTTGGGCAGGGAAACACCAAACCAACGAAGGAACTTGTAAATATAAATAATATCTCATAGAAGGATTCGCTTTCTATCAGGCATGTGCTGGAAATCCCAAAACCGAAATTGTAA
The DNA here is from genome assembly GCA_963971545.1 of Philophylla caesio. Taxonomy (NCBI): domain Eukaryota; kingdom Metazoa; phylum Arthropoda; class Insecta; order Diptera; family Tephritidae; genus Philophylla; species Philophylla caesio. The sequence goes on along the minus strand of OZ020604.1, from coordinate 35,244,070 downwards.
ATGGCACGAATTAGTATGAGGTTTGCTACAATTTATACGATTTCTGTTATGTTCGAAGTTGAGTTCGAAGCAGCTGTTTACAATGCAACATACTTTGCTAGTTAATGGCGAATAAAAGATTTTTCTAAGAAATTAGCGTTTTTACTATTTGTAGTTATCTAATGAGTCAAAATGACTGAAAAAAATAATGAAAAACTCGTGCGACATATTCTGAGAGACCGCTCCAATCCTTTGCACCTACCTGAGGAAGTGTAAGTGCGTATATAAAGTAGTTTTGCCGTCATTCACTTACAATTTAAATTTTTAGCTGTATTTCAAACTACAGAATAAATAAAGAAGCTTTCCAAAATGTTAATAAAACAGTCAACTATACCTGTTGAGCTAAAGCTAGCAGCGACGTTTAGGTTTCTGTATTTAATAAATTTTAACAAAAAAAGCCAAATACTTTTGAGTTTTCCTCTAGCTCTACAGTAATTTCACAAATGGCGATAAAATGACGTTTTCGATTTCTGGCACACGCCAGATCGTTTGCGATTTGATGTTCGAAAAAAATAACGAAACTTTGAAACTCAGCACATGTCTGCACATTTTCGCTGACAATTTCATGCGAAAACGAATTGCAGCGCATGCCTGTATGTGTAGTTTCTATTTACACTGCAAATAAGATATATTATACGTTTCAAAAGAAATATTCTTATATGTATATAAAATTACAAGGCTTTTTTTTCAAAACTTACCCAAATTCACACAATCAAAAAATCAAATGTCAATGAATTTAAAAAATATATCTAAATTGGACAAACGAGTCAGTAATGCCAACGTTTTTTTTTTTTTTTTGTATAAAGAAGTTTACCATATACTAATATTAAAAGTGAAAACTGTGGAATATGCAACATTCTTCATGAGTTAAGTACCGGATTTGTCATGCGGAAAAGAGTAAGCTGCTTTATTACAGAATCATGTGTGAGACGTATGCATTTTTCACACTCTCTCTCGCTCTCTTTATCTCTCTCTCTTGAGTATTGTATTTTTATTTGGTATTTTTCATAATTTTATAAACAGAAAATCTACAAAAACGCAATTAAATATACACAAATATTTTAAAAGTTATATATAAAAATATTTATAAAATTTAATATTCCTATAAAATTAAGCGTAGGAAACTATGACGTGTCTTTCGGACGTATTATTATCTTTTCAACCAATTTTAATAGCAGATTTAAAAACTTTTCGAAATCTTTAAATACGGAACTTATTTTTACAATAAACAACCAACAATAATTACTTAGCACGAAAACGACACTGAAGAGGGCACAACGCCGAAACCGGAATGTCACAAAACCAAATTTGACAATGGACGACGGGAAATCGTTCCAACATACATCAAATTTCCACCCTGTCGGAAATTTAGAAAAAAATTAAAATATCTCATTTCTTAGTTATTTTTAAATGCAGAACAGGAGGATTTAATAAAAAGAAAAAGGAAAATAAAATATAAACTTGTACAAAAGAGCGCTAATAAAAGAAAAAAATTTAATTCCGAATCGACAAAAATGGAAATTCCCTCATCTCTTGATTAATTTAATTACCGAATGGATGTATGTATCTACACAATTCTTTATGGCAATTTAATTTGTCGATGTTTTGAAATTAAAAAAAAAAACGCAGTTTTGCCTCTTCAAAGAAACCTGTTTTGAACATTTTTAGATTTATTCACTTTGTAAAAGGGGTTTCCTTTGAGATGTTAAGCCCATATAAATCATCCAGGCGGTAAGAACACCAATAAACAGAAGAAAAATGGTTGAAGAACATCTGTATCTAAATGTTTCTTGTTTCTAATTTTTATCAATGCATATACATATGTACATACTTATGTAAATATATATATCATGTTTATTTATATTTTTTTATATTTCTTTATGTTTATACAAAATAGAGTTAAATTCTTTAATATCTCTAATTTTTCCTTTTACTTATAGAACAAATACTTTTACCAAGTTGAGGTACGACTTTATACTTCTTATTTTAAGCACGAAAAAGCTTTGTTGACGTTTAATGTTACCAAATTATTTTTAATTTTTATTTTTTAAATATCAGACTTGAAAGTTATTTTTTATTAAACGTTTTAAATATTTTATTTTTACTTAAAGCTTTGTAAAATAAAACGTAACTCGCTTAATGCTTCTTTAGTTATTTTTTAATAGTACATATTTTCATATCCTATTTTTTATCATTATATGTAAGAACATCTATTTTCTACATATTTTGTTTATTTCATTAATCTTAAATTTTTATGAACTTACCTTTAGCTTTTCGTTTTGCTATATTTTCATATACATAAATACTGTGCCGAATAAAATGGTTCGTTACATTTGCGTACTTATAACAACTCAAATTGATTTCTTTGTATTGTAATAGAAAGATTAATAGTGTTCCCGATGTAGATAATTGTTACGAATTGTTACGAAATATCACAAATTTTACCCGGCACAAATTTGCAAGCAAGAAAACAGCTGTTCAAAAGCAGCTGATTGCAATTTGTATAAATAAGGAATTTTTGTTGTAAGAATTTTAAAGGTGTTAATAATAAAATATAAGAGTTAAACATGCAAGATGCAGGTAAATGTTCGTTTGGTTAAGTTTCGTTAGTGAAATGTTTCAGGAAAACACTAATGCAATGTTTTTCATTTTGCATTTTGGGATGCTTTTACTTTTAGACGAGCGGGCCTATTATCAGGCCTTTTCTACATTTCGAATTCGATAAATTTGGTCGGAATCAGAATTATCTTTCTATCTTGCTATATATCGAAAGCTAGCATTTATTTTTAATTTTAGAGTATTGTCTTGATTTCTATGGAAAGCAAATGAATAAGTTTTCGTCCTCACAGAACTGAAGAAAATAACAACAGATTGAGGAGAAAATATTTATACATACCAAATTTGTCGGAATCGAAATACAGAACAGTTGGAAGCGATTTTAAGTAGGTGAAAGATGAAAAGTTTCTCAAAAGCAACCTCAGTGGACTTTAAAAAAAATAGCAAAAAATGCTTAAGGGGGGGTTTTAAAGCAATGGACTGTAGCAAACAAATACGTCCAACAATACCAGCAAGCTATAAATCCTTACAGAGCAAAATGGAATTTTTTATTTACTGACGGATCAAAGTCTTCCACAAGTCTAACATTTGCAGTTGCAAATGAGTCCGGTGAAACAGTATCCGTCGGTGCCCTACCAACATATTGCTCAGTATTCACTGCGAAAGCAGCTGCACTACAGGAAGCAGTTCAGTTTGCCTCTAACTCAGGACCTAAGCTAGTTCAAATCAGATTAGTAATACAAAAGCTTTTTTCATTTTTGTAGCGGACCATTTTATTCAGCGCAGTATCTACTTTGAATGTAAAAACGTACGTTTTATATTTTATAAATAATTATTTTTTTTTTTTTCATTTTGTATGCTACTTTTTAATATCATGTTCTATACACATACATACATATATGATTTTAAATTTTACACACTTGATGCTTTTGAAATTTGCTAAAGCACAACAATAATATTCAGCCAAACTTACAACAGTTCAAAGTTTGTGCCATGAATCTAAACGTAATAAGTAAGGAAATAAATTAAAACAAAAGTTATAAATAACTCGTATCAACTATGAAATATATACATATGTGTGTATGTACCCTTAAAGGTCTAAGAAAATGAATATTAATTGAGCGAAAAATGCACGGTAATTATTTCATCTTAAAAAGGATTCAATCGAAATGGGCAAAATACAAAATTATGTGCGAACCAAAAATCCTCAACAAGTGGCTCATTGTACGGCATACGCACACATCCCGAAACATATTGTACAAGAGCTACTTGTTGCGAATCTCTGGTGCGCACCCTGACATGAAAGCAACGGAAAGATTATTGCTTAATATTTATTTACAAACACAGCCTTCAGCTGATTATATTTTTATATGTTTCCTCAAGTCGTGTATTTCTCTTTCGTTGTCATATATGTACATATATAATACTTATATATTGGCAGTATCAACAAGTGCAGTCAGCAAAGGAAAACCGAGTAAACGTAAGTCAAAAATGAGACTTGAATTCAAAAGAAAATCCAGTGGCGTAGCCTAAAATTAGTTGTCAAACTCTAAATTGTTTTTATCTTTTCAAGATTTTTCGTTTTTCGTTTTTTTATTTTTTATTTTAAATTATAGTTTATTTGACAAAAATCATATGCTTTTAAATTATATACTATGTGCAAAAATTAGAAATCTACATCAAAAAAATAAACAAACAAATTCCAAATGAACGACATTGCGAATATTGTAAAAATATCACTTCCGTTTTGAGTTGAGCCAACATAATGTTTTTTCTCTTTAGTTGAATAGACAATGATTAAATTTTAACTCACTGAAAATGGAAATTTATAAATATGCATATGAATTAAATATTCACATATAAAAAATTGCTTATCAATGCAAATCAAATCGTTTTTGTTTGATTTCCAAGGAGCTACAAAATAAAATTTTAATACTTTATCAGCACACTTTATTTTGTATGAGTAAACTTCGTTAAAAACGGGTATAAGCCCCCCACAGTGAAGCAACCCTCTTCAAATTTATTTTTTGGCGCAACTGCAGATACATGTCAAACACGCTTTTATGTGTTTGTCACATGTATTCACAGATACTAAAACATCATGATTCAATTATAAAAGGTTAGGTAAATAATGACATTAAAATTTTGACACTCCCTTATAAAGGATTGTTTTACGTAGTATGGAAAACAGGTTAAATTTTTTTTCCTTTCTTAAAAAGTAAATAATTAATAGTAAAATGTTATTGATTTTTTTAACTAGAAATTTCGAAGGCATTTCATTTAAATTAAGAAATACAATAGCTACGCTTACAAAACATAATTATGTACGTATTGGTAAATTTTTTTTTTAATATTTAACCAGCGAATAAATTTTAAATTAATTGCCCCATCAACTAAACGACAAATAATTTCGATTGATATACCATTGACATCAGGATTATTCTTAATATTATGACGAACACCTGGACGGCGAAAACCATAATAATTCGAAATTTAAGAAAGTGAATCTTTATATATTACAAGAAAAATTAATCAAACTTCAGAACTCAACAGTTTAGTTCTTACAAATTCATGTTTTTGTATGATTATCACATTATTTTAAGTTTAATTAAACCAATGCCTTCTAGAAATTACAAAACTTTCCACTCTGTCACATCGAATTTATATGCGTGCGAAAAGCATTCAATGGAAAAGCGCGTCATTTATACACATGATTAGAAAAAGGCTGTCTTGAAAAGCCGGATTTGAACTTACCGTTTACGCGGAAAAAGAAACAGAAAGTGTTGCCTGTTAGTTTTTGGTATTAAAAAGTTTTAAGGTTACTACTATTATTATTTTTAAGAAGAAACACGGATGTATGCTAAGGGAGCCGTTTGACAGAAAGTGAGGGAGCTAGCTGCTTAGTTACCAAACCTTTAGTAATTGAATCATGCTAATACATGTAAAACCTGCGCATGCGCACAACGTACATTTGTACTAAAACTATCTCTCTTTGATTGCTGAATTTTTACACATTGCGCAGATAGGTTACTGCCAATATATGAGTATTATATGTATATATGTTCGTTGTCTAAAATTTTTAACGGACAAGTATTTTCACTTTAAAATTACTATCGACAAGTAATTTGGTTTTAAAGCAAAGAAAACAACTCACGCTTCTCGCTTTCCCCTTAAGTCGAGGAGCTATAAAGCAAAACTTCATATCTGAACAATCAGTTGCGGCGGCAGATATAATGTATGATTTTCTTAGTAGATTTTTTAAGCAAATAGTTCACAAAATTTCGCATGTTAAATGCTTGAAAGCAAAATATTGTTTTTTTTTTAATTTTTAGTAACTCAACCTTGAACATTAACATCTTAAACTTTCTTTTCAAGATAAGTGAAATGATCGGAGCAAATATATTGCGCGAAATCTCATAAGTAATAAGCAATCAGTTGTAGAGTTTTATGTTGTAGTGTTCCGATATTGTTGGTTGCGATAAATGATTAAAGCATTAAGGTTTTTTCATGCTCTTACGTTACAATTACGGTTATTTTAGGTACTTCTTGTTTACACTTTCGTAACTTTTTCGTCGTATTTATGTTACATTTGCGGCTTTTTTTTGTTGACTTTTATTCCATTTTCGGTACATTTAAAGTGCTTTTTTCTGCAATTTCGGTCCATTTAAAGCACTTTTTCGGTACATTTTAGGTATACTTTCGGTACTTTTTCGCCTCAGTCCTAAATGGTCGCAAACTCGTTCCGAACGGACCCTGAAATAGGTCTTGTATTAATCCCGAATTGGTCCCGAACTCCTGAACTAGTCTCGCCTATGGGAATTTTTTTCTGCCTATTATGAGAAAACTTGCATATAATAAGGCTCATAAGACTCAAAATTAAAGTCTTTGAATTTTTTAAAGTAATTACCTCGCAGATAATTATTATGGAATGACTTTGTCAATATAATTCTTAAAATAAATGGTACAATTGACTTAAAAAAATTGTAAACTTTGTTTAAGGGATATGTCCACTGTAGCGGGTATAAAATCTTGTCCAGATTCATAAATTTTGTTCGTTATATAATCATTCATTCACAGAACTAATCAAACACTTATCAAGTTTGAACCTCAAGCTGATGAAAAATTATTTTTTGCGGTTAATTTTGTTGACTATAATAAAAAAATCGTGCGATGTCTCTTTGATTGTTTTTTTAAGCGCGCCGCGGCTAGACATTTAGCATCCACAATTGTCCTCCTGGAAGAAAATCAAAAACAACGTCGTTAATCTATATGAGAATAACCATAAAAGAACGTAGGGAAATTTGAAAATATCGATTCCTTCAAAAATTATAGGCATCTGAACTGAAAAATTATATTTTTAGTCAATAATTTCGCAATAAACTGGCCATAAAAAAAGTTTTGAATCAATCTAAATTTGCCTACGTACTTCGATGCAAAATTAAATTCTAAAGATAATCTCAAAATTGTAAGTCGATCGGATAAAAATTGTCAAAGTTATTTGTCTCAGCAATTGGAAAACAAAGGTTTTTGAGACAAACGCGTTTAAAGTTTCACATACTACATACATACATATGTATAACGAATATTCTATAGCTTAGCCGCTTAAAGTCGTTTGAAAAAGTTTTGCTCGCTACAAATCAATTTGAAACTTTTTTTTTATGACTATAAAGCATAGTTTAAGCGAAAAAACAACGATTTTTTGAAAATTTTCCATACCCCTTAATAATTATTGATTTACTTTTATTATTTTCTCTTATAATAATTTTGTCTCTGATTTATTTTTTATAATTTTTTTGAGCTCAAGGCCAGTTTATGGAAGATTTGTTTGTGAAAAAACAACAACAGTTTTTAGTGGTTGAAGTTATAGTACTATTTCGGAAATCACCACATTTCCTCATCAGACTTCTTTTTGATTATTAAATTAAATTATTTTTAATTTAATTTTCATAACCACTTCTCTCAGGCTTTGAACCCGGAAGCTCGGAGTTGCAGACCCAATACGCTACCTATTGTGCTACGCTAGCCGAGTTGGCTGTTGTGTTTATTTCATCTTCCTTAAACAAACCAACTACAAACAAGAGCAACTGATCTGGCGCTATTTAACTTGTTTGTGTGGTTGTTGTTTGTGTTTTTATTTTGCAAATTCTGTTTTACTTTACATTATATGCATTTTTAAGGCGTGCTCATCCTTGTCTACAATGTTTGTTCATTTTTCTGTTGGCCTAGTAAATGTTAATATTTTTTATAGCAAAAATATATCACACAAACAGCTAAACATTAAATAAAAATTTTAGTACAAACTTAGTACATAGTTTAAGTAGCATTCTTCTAAATATGAAATGTGAATTTTTTTATCATAAAATTCTTTCTCTTATATTATAAAAAACTAGTCTCATAAAATGTTTAATCAATTAATTAAAAATTATAATAAAATAAAAATTTTAGTACAATTTTGCGCATATTTTTACGATGACTAAATCTAAACATTTTCCTTATATGAATAAAAACCAGTTCAGTATAAAGCTTAAAGGGTTGTCAAGGAATAGTAAACACAAAACACAATAAACACAATGTTTGTCAAATAAGTTGAGAATAAATTTAAAAAAAATTAGTACCAATTTAGTACACATTTCAACTTTCGCAACTCATAATTTAAATAATTGGACATTTTACAGGTGAAATTTTTTAAATGAATTTATAAAATTTTTAGAACAATTATACAACATTATACAAAAAATTTACTTAAAGTAATTTGTGCGCTGTAAATATGTTGTAGTACATACAGAAACTTTTTAAGAGTGATTTTTTATAAAAAATGTATATATTAACAAATGCTGCAAAGATTTTTAGTAAATTCATTCGAATTTTTGTAGTAAGTAAAGGGTGTGTTTTTTAGACGTGTGGTTTTCACTGAGGCAATACTTTTTTCGGAGTTGGTCTTTTTGACAGCTGTTACTTGGTTTGCAATTTCATAATGAACAGACTTACTCCGGAACAACGTTTGCAAACGTTTGGTGAATGGGCCGAAATCGAGATGGCCATCGATCCCGATTTTCACAAGACAATTTTGTTCAGCGATGAAGCTCACTTTTTGTTTGAATGGGTAAGTTAATAAACAACATTGTCGCTTTTGGAGTGATGATAATCCACAAGTCATTGTTGAGACGCCATTAGATTCTCAAAAAGTCACTGTTTGTTGTGCTCTATGGGTAGAGGGAATCATTGGTCCATATTTCTTCAAAAATGAAGCCGGCCATAATGTTACAATCAATGGGGAACGGTATAGCTAAACGGTAATAAAGCTAAATTCTTGGCCATAGCATTAAATTATATGCGTTTTATTTCTTCTTAAAAACCACATGTCTAAAAAAAACACCCTTTATATATCTTATTTTCTACCCAAAAGGCTTAAACAGGATTTTAATAAAAAATTGTTTACTAGCCTGAATTTGTACTACGTTTGAAATATATTTATTAAATACACATATGAGCTACATACCTTATTCCGTATAAAAAAAAAGTATTTAAATGCTTTGCACTGTCTTTTATTTTCACCAAAACACCTTTTTGGATGTTTTTGTATTGCGTTAAATTAACACAACTGTTCGTACACCGCTAAATAACAAAAATGTACTAAAGCAAAGCATACCTGTACGCGCATAACGTTTCATAATTTTTTTTTTTTTCGCTTCAAATTTAATTGCAATCCTTTGGCTTCCATTTATCTCTTGCAGTATTATGGGCTCGCATAGCTTAAGCGAACATTCGGACGAGGGTTTCGAGGAGAACGACGCACTGGAAGTGGGTGGTGCCGTCGGCAAAATAGTGTCGCGTTTCATCGATCGCGTCTGCACCGAAGGCGGTGTAACTTCAGAGCATATACGCAATCTGCACGACATGGTTCCAGGCGTAGTGCACATGCACATTGAAACGCTAGAATCCGTGTATCTGGAGTCCAAACGACATCCGCATGTGCAGAAACCAAAGATACAAACGCCATGTTTGCTGCCAGGCGAAGAGATCGTAACAGATCACTTGCGTTGCTATCTCATGCCTGACGGACGGGAAGATGACACACAAAGTTGGATACCAGCCGAAGGAGCGTTGTTCTTAACGAACTATCGTATCGTGTTTAAGGGTAAGTGAAATTTCATTTTTTTTTGTACAAATTTCTATGGTTAAACATTTAAGGTTCACCCTGTGATCCGCTCGCTTGCGAACAGACCATCATACGCGCTTTTCCCATCTCCTCACTGCTGAAGGAGAAAAAGATCTCAGTACTTTATCTATCGCATTTAGATCAAACCCTGCCAGAGGGTTTACAATTACGCTCCAGCACTTTTCAGCTGTTGAAAATCGCTTTCGACACAGAAGTGACGCCGGAAATGATTGAGACTTTCCGCAAAATACTCACAAAGGCACGGCATCCGATCGATGAGTTCGAACACTTCGCCTTCCAATCGTACGGTACCATAATGCATGGCACTGCACCATCCAAAACCAAAGAAAAATACTCAACATTAAAGGGTTTCGCTAAGAAAACTATTTTACGCAAATTCAAACAGAAAGCGCCGACTAAACGAAAATTACTCACGACGACACTCGATTTCGGTTCGACCGAAGCCATGGACACACACTCACTAGACGATGAACTCGAAGATGATGAGTTCGAGACAAATGCTGATACAATGCCACGCTTGTTGACCGCCAAAGATGTGGAGCGCATGCGTGAGCGTAGTTATGTGCGCGATTGGAAGCGTTTAGGTTTTGACGATGCACAAAATGGTTTCCGCATAACCACCGTAAATGCCAACTACAGCCTCTGTCGCTCGTATCCAGCGCTGTTGGTTGCGCCTGTGCAGATAAATGATGCGGCACTGTTGCATTTGGGACGTTGTTACAAGAGCCAGCGTATACCGGCGGTGACGTGGCGGCATCGCAACGGCGCTTTGCTGATACGAGGCGCGCTGCCACATAGCAAGTCGGTTATCGGTGAGTTTTGCATATAATGGTTTAATCGAAAACGTTTTTAAAAATTGGAAACTAACGAAAATATAAATAAAAGCCAATAAAAGATGCGTTCTTTTGCATATTTAATTTAAAACTTTATAAATCTTCCGACGCAAATAAAAAGTTTAGTCTTTTCAAACAGGTGACATCCATCCTCCATCATGTAGTAGGTAGTTTTAACCAAATAAAAACCTTCTGAAAAAGCGTAAAAATATTGCAAATGTTCAAGCTAAAGCTTTTTTTATAATTTTTCTATTAATTTAATTTTAATATTTCATATATGTAAATTAAATGTAAATTAGTTAAATTCGACTTTGCAAGCAGGTGGCAACCCATTTTAAAATATTTTCAAATAAAAGGCTTCTGGAAGCGCTTTGGCATGACAACCATGTTGTATTAGTGATTATAATTTCCCAATAAATTAGTTTAAATTTAGGTTCCAAACAGGTGGCACCTCTTTTATATGCGCATACTTTGAAATTAAAGCCCTTTCAAACCTCCATTAGGCCAGTTTTTAATGCCAGTTAAAACTTAAATCACTTTAAACTTAGCTGTAAACAAAATAAAATGTGTCCGCGTTCTGATAAAATTAACCGTCTGGCAATTATTGATTTAACTTATTAGACAATTAAAATTTTACTTTTTTAATAGGTGGCAACTTTCTTCATTTACTTAAAAAAATTGAAATGTTAAAACAAAAGTTTTTCTAAATACTTTAATTTGACACTTTTTTTTTAAATACTTTAATTTTAGACGCGTGGCAACTCTTTTCAAAACGTTTTCGAACAAGATCCTCTTTCATTTAATTGTTTTTGATCTTTAAGGCCGATTAATTTTGTGAAAAATTATAAGAAAATAGAAAAGCTTTTGCCCGATTCCTGCTAAATATTTAAAGTAACTTAATTAAAATTAAAATTCACTTTTAAAACGGTGGCAATTCTTTCAAATTCATTTTAGAAGCAAAGGCTTTTCAAACCTACAGTTTTTGTTATAATCCTAAAAATTTCAATATTTGCACAGAACAGCGAAGCATGAAATCGACATACCTAAAACATATCAAAAATGCTTTCAATTGGTTAATATGTTTTTTTTTTGTTGCATTTAACAGGCATGCTAAAAAACTCCACCGGCTCGAATACGATGTCGCACGATGTCGCTAATTATCACGAACAGGATAAATATATTTCTGCGCTAATTGAATCAATGCCGAAAAATCTCTCATTGGCATTGGCTCAATATAATTTGACTGGCATGAATTTGTCAATGAATTCGCTGTTGCTGAACGCTGGCGATGAGTCAGCTTACCTCAATCGTGCGGACACATCGTTGACGCCGGAAGTAAGTCGCAAACATAAAACGGCACATTCCGTTGCCAACGATTCAAAATCGAACAATTGGACGGAATCTTTGAAACCAAAGTCGAATACAATAAAAAATAACTCATCAGTGACAGCGGCTGCATCGGCGTATCGCAAGTTGCGCTTATATGTTTTGGGTAAATAGAAGTTTCTAGTAGTTATCTTTTAGTACTCACATGCTCCATGCCAATCAAATATTCTCATTCATACTTACATACATATGTAGGTGAAAAATCACAAACGAAATCCGGCATCAACGCCGATCTCTGCGCCGAATTCATTGCTGTCGATTATGCTGACTATCGGCAGTCACGTATTGCTTTTAAGAAACTCATGCGCGCTTGTTTACCCTCGAATACAAATATTGAAGCCGATCAAACATTCGCCAAAAGTGTTGAACAATCCGAGTGGCTGCAACAAATCTCTTCGCTGCTGCAGCTATCTGGCGCTGTTGTCGACTTAATGGATTTGCAAGAGTCGAGTGTAATGCTTTCACTGGAGGATGGCTGGGATATAACTGCGCAAATTTCTTCGATCGCACAACTCTGTCTCGATCCCTACTATCGCACAATGGAGGGCTTCCGTGTACTTATCGAGAAGGATTGGATTGCGTTTGGTCATCGTTTTGCGCATCGCAGCAATTTGAAACCGACACATGGCAATTCGAGCATCGCATTCGCGCCAACTTTCTTGCAATTTTTAGATGCTGTTTACCAAATACAAAAGCAATTTCCAATGGCCTTTGAATTCAACGAATTCTATGTACGCTTCTTGGCCTACCACATGGTTTCGTGTCGTTTTCGCACATTTCTCTTTGACTGTGAAGTGGAGCGCTTCGATTTGGGTATCGCATCGGTGGAGGATAAGCGCGGCTCGCTAAGCACCAAACATCATATGTTGGGTAATAATAAATGTAAGATTTGTGTGTGTTTGTGTGGGGGGTATATGGGCGCTTTACTGCTTTAATAAGAAGTGTGTACTAAAAATGTGAGCGAGTAGGATTTTAACATAGATATTTTTGTTATTTATAGGTGCCACAAAAAATTAGTAAATAATTAGTTCATTTTGTCGGTAATATTGCTAAGTACTAAAAAAAAATTTTTTTTTTCAACCTTTCCAAATGAGTAGTTTTAAATCATTGCTCGTACTTAAAGTTAGTAAGCTAAAAAATGGGAAGTGTATGTCCAAACATCTATTGCTTTACATATAAACTTGGAGTACTAAAAGTACCAAATCCTCATAAACGCTGTTAGAGATATCCAACATTTATTATCTGCTTCCTACTAAAAATTTTTCGTTAAATTATTTTTCGTCTTTGTAGGGAATGTACAATTTTAGTACACAAAGGAAAAATAACGCATTCATCTTTTTGGCAGATACATACATATGTACATATGTACATATGTATACTATTGCTCTATTAATTTAACTTCTACGGTTCCAGTTACTGTATACTAATGTTCTAAAATTGTGAACAAATAAAAAATAAACATTTGTTTTAAAACGCATAATACTAAAAAATAAAAGTGGTAAAGTTTTTAAAAACATACATACATATGTATGTATGTAATATATGTACATATGTAATATGTATGTATGTATGTATGTATGTATGTATGTGTGTACATGTGTCGCCATTAAAATAAAAATTCGAAATAAGTACTAAAATAGCTTCACTCATTTATAATCGAAATGGATCGATACATTTAAAATTAGTATGTGAGTTGTTCTAAATTTTTTTAGTAATCAAAAACTGTGTACTAAAAACATTTAGTATAAAAATTACTAAAATTTGTGTAGTGTTTTATTATTATTTGTAATGCCATGGCAGGTTTTTAGTACAGAAGTACTAAATTTTGTACATGTGTCGCCATTAAAATAACAATTCGTAATAAGTACTAAAATAGCTTCACTCATTCACTCATTTATAATCGAAATGGATCGATACATTTGAAATTAGTATGTGAGTTGTACTAAATTTGTTTAGTAATCAAAAACTGTGTACTAAAAACATTTAGTATAAAAAGTACTAAAATGTGTGTAGTGTATTATTATTTTTATTGTAATTGCAGATGTTTAGTACATAAGTACTAAATATTTTTTTTTAATTATTTTAATTCACTATTTTATTTTATTTTATTCATATTAATATTCATACATAACTTTTTATTTGAATGTATTTCTCTTAAGGTCTCTTTGTACGCCGAGTATTGTTTATTATTTTCTACTTCTATATAAATATTTTCAAGCTAACATTATCGATTCATGTATTAACCTTGCATCGATATAGCGAATGAAATATTATGTAATAAAAATTATGGCAAATGAAAATTTTTCCTATGATCCTGTGATAAATCGACTTTCGTATGTAAACGCATTGACAAGGAATGACGGAAAATCGTTCCAACAAATATCAACATTCCACCCTGTCGGACAAGAGAAAGTAGAAAATAATGCAGCATTTTAAAGCTTAAGTTGTTTCTGTGCTTTTCGGTTGTATTTTTTTCCGTACTGTGCATTGTCCATCTGCATTTTAATTAATTTTACGTAATTCTTGAATTCTAGGCAATGCCGGTTCCGATGACGAAGGCGTCTACCCCATGGACGTGCGCAGCAAGGCCGCGCAATCGTCGGTGAATTTCAATCGCATTGGTCACTCCATCTTCGATTATATTGAGCGGCAGCATGCGAAGACACAAATATTCTACAACTTCATGTACTGCGTACGGGACGATGTATTGCGTCCGCAAAGCTCATTACCAGCGCTCGATCTCTGGCCTTACTACACTAACGAAGAGTTGGCGCAGGGACCACCATACGATTTGGAACTTACGAATGCCGATGATGAAATCGATCTCTCCGAGTTGCGTGGCAAACGAATCATCATTAGCGCTGGCTATGACAATGTCGAGAAGACCAATGCGAATGCATTTGTGTGCTTGTTGAGCGATGTGCGACAAGCGGAAACGGAACGCGGTCACTTGCCGCAAAAATGGTTACAAGTATGGGATCAATTGGAAGTGCCGCCAATGGAGGAGCTCACACGCAAGTCATCGTTAAGTAGCATACTTTTGCAGTCGCACGGCAAATTGGCGCACAAGCGTTCCACACTGGAGATTCTTATGAAGGGACGTTTGACTGGTTATCAGGATAAATTCTTTCATCCACATCGTTTCGAGAAGCATCCATACACCACACCCACCAATTGCAATCATTGCACAAAACTATTATGGGGTCCAGTGGGTTATCGTTGCATGGACTGTGGCAATTCTTATCATGAAAAATGTACCGAGGTATCGTTGAAGAATTGCACCAAATATAAGGCCGTGGATGGGGTGGTGCCGCCAAATGTGAATATCTCACAAGGTGACACCTCCAGTATAGCATCGAGTGCTGCGACAACAGCGCGCACCTCCAGCCATCATTTCTACAATCAATTTAGCAGCAATGTGGCGGAGAATCGAACGCATGAAGGGTGAGTCAAGAGATTTATATTAGACTTGTCTAAGTACACACATATTTGTTGTCTAAAGATAGTTGGTATTTATTTTAAATACTATTTAAATTATCCATAAACCAATTTCAACACCAAAATACATTTACATTTATAAGCGATGATTTCGACCCTTTTTTTAAGCGTCCACAAAGTTATATTTACAAGGACTTACCACAAATAAAGTTTTTATTTCGATAAATTCTTTGGCTACTCTGATCTCTTTGTTATTTTTGCAATTAAAACCGCTTTTTTCCACCTTTGCCCGACGTTTCGCTAAATATTTTAGCATCTTCAGGGGCGACTCTATTTATTTCTAAAGAAATTTAAATGATGGTTGAATATATGTTATGCCTGTAGCTTAGGGCGCCCAGATTTATTCAGTGATCCTAGCTAAATTTTGGTACGAACATGTTTGTGAAATAATTTGATTATAAAAATCCTACTTGTAAATTTAATTTCTAAAACACTTTAAAAAAAAAAGCGATCCGGACTAACCTCTTAAAATGAAACATTGTGGGCTAAGGACTTTATTAATATTCTTTGCCTATATTTCTAAGTGGAATATTAGTTCTTTGGCAAATGAAATACAAAAAATTAAAAATATGATATTTTTCATATCAAATATAGAATATGTAATTCATTTCCAATCATGGGTCGCTTTTTTTGTTAAGTTTCGAAAGTAAAAAAACGTATGTGCCGTGTGTGCAATTTTTCAAAAACCTATTGCACCTGCCTACCGAGCACTAAGTATCGCCTGTTCACTGTCGCTTGATCTCCAGACTGACAATATTGGTGGTGTTTCTTGTAGAGCTTAAGTATACAAAATTCTCCACTACTTCAAATTTGAAACTGCCAACAAAGAACAGGGTCTTTTAACGTGGGGACCCTTTGTTTGTTGCCAGGAAGTACTTCGTTATGACCTCGGTCACTTCATGGGCTTTTTCTCTGCTGCTTTCACTACTGCGCTGTTTTTAAATATTCCATTAAACGTAACCTATGAATCAGTTATGTCGATGCGAAACTTTCCACCAATCAAGTCACAGCAAGTCATGGTATAGATGTTTATTTAATAAAGAATGCGAGCACGGCGATTTCAATATTATACGTATGTGGGATACTTTTGCGCCGTGTTAAATAAAAGAAAGCTTTAACGATTTAGATTATAATTTATTCAAAGAAGTGTATGTAATTTAATATGAGTTGGTCGCGTCCGATATGTTCCGTGTTTCGAATCTGAGTGTTGTAAGTCCGTCCGTCTAACGCCTGCTCAAGGCTCTCTTTGTTCGTTCAGTGATGCCCATTTCGGTTAGTGTTCGTTTATTGTACAGAGGTGCATTTACATTTAAAGTTCAATAGTTATGTCCACTTCTGGTCGTTCTTTGTTCGTCAGTCAATCCCACATGGTATATTCAATTAGAATATTGCACATCAATAGAACACGATCACAGCAAGACAATAGGCGTCGCCTTGATTGGAAGGTGTGTTTTTTGTACTCATTACAATATAATTATTTTCCATTATTTGCTTTCATTTCAAATAGTTAATTAATATAATATGTTTGTACATACATACATTTAAACAGAAATTAAAAAGATAAGCCATATCTTATTACTAAATTCAAAATCAGTAGATTAATACATTTCAATTTAACTATATTTGCTTTAATTCTAATTAAATGATAATATAAAGTCTAAACAAGAAATTAAAGTGAATTACATAAGTAGCATTCCATACTATTTCAATGAAAAATTGATTTTTTTTTTATATTTTCGTATAAATTGAGTATGTTATAGAAAAACTCACAAGATATAACAGAACGACCGGAAATTAAAAAAACATTTTTTTCAAAACTTATGCGACTTAAAAAATGTAAGGTGCATCGGCGTAAGCCATTGTTTATCACTTTATAGCTTGCAAAATATTAGTTCTACCAAACAAAATTTTTAAGTATTATTTTAAAAAAATTGTTTTTGTAAGTAAAATCTTCCATACCTTTGTTAATAAACAAAATCAATTTGCTGAAAAATCATGTTTGCACAATAAAGGGTGTTTATTTTTAGACATGTGGTTTTTAAGAAGAAATCAAACGCATACAGTTTAATGCTATGGCCAAGAATTTAGGGTTTGCCATTATTATTCTCTTCCAAGGCGTCGATCGTCTCGTGCTTATCTGCGTAGAGAAGCGACTTCACATAACCCTACAAAAAATAATCCAGCGTTGTTAAATTACACGCTCTTGGAGCCCACGCCACAGGCCCACGACGTGAGATAATGCGCTCACCAAAAGTTTCCTTCAATAAATTGATTGTTTAGTTGGCTGTACGGCATGTAGCGCCGTCTTGTTGGAACCAAAGCTCGTCTACATCAACATCATTTCATTCCCTCTGCTCATATAGCACACCAAGTAGTGACTTTTTGAGGATGTAACGACGTATCAGCAATGGCTTGTGGATTATCATCACTTCAAATGCGACAATTTTGTTTATTAACGTACTCATTCAAACAAAAAGTGAGCTTCAAACAAAAAGTGAGCTTCATCGCTGAACAAAATTTTCTTGTGAAAATCGGGATCGGTGGCCATCTCGTTTTGGTAATAAATTTGGACGAGTTGCAAACGTTGTTCCGTAGCATGATTCAATTATAAAAGGTTAGGTAAATAATGACATTCGAATTTTGACACTCCCTTATAAAGGGTTGTTTTAAGAAGTATGGAAAACGGGTTAGATTTTGTTACCCTTTCTTAAAAAGTAAATAATAAGTAGTAAAATGTTAGTGACTTTTTAATAAAAAATTTTGAAGACGTTTCATTTAAATTAAGAAATACAATAGCTACGCTTACAAAATTTAAATTATTATGCACTTCTTGGTAGATATTTTTTTTAAATTTTTAGCTAGCGATCTAAACGATTTTATGGTATAAGGAAAATATAAGTTATTTATTCGGTTTATTCCTTTTATTTATATACCTTTGGTATCAGGGTTATTCTTAATGAACCCCTGGACGTCGAAAGGATCAAAAATTTCATTCCGATAAATAGTAAGTGACTTAAGGGAGTTAATGAAGTTGTAAAAAATCCACAATAATTCAAAATTTTAGAAAGATATTCTTTATATATTAAAAGTACCAGAACAAAAAGAGTTAGACCCATCAAAAAGTATACCGATACGATCACAGTGACGAACTGAATCGATTTAGCCATGTCCGTCTGTCTGTGTGTCTATCGGTCTGTTTGAACGCAAACTAGTCCCTCAGTTTTGAGCTATTTTGATGAAATTTGGCAGTCATATGTCTTTTTACATTTTATTAGACATTTGTCGGAACCGGCCAGATCGGATGACTATAACGTATATAAGAGCCGATTATTCAGATATCATATTGTGCTTCATAACTTCTTCATTTAAAAAGCTAGCTGAAATTTTGCAAGAAGGTCCGCTATACTAAGTTCTATAAGACCAGTGAGCTATAATATAACTGATTATTCAGATATTTCATTTAGCACGAAAACCCCTCCATTTAGGCAGCTTAAGTCTTGAAATTTTGCACAAAGAATATGTATAGTGAGAACTAATGTAGTAGTGAAAATAATTAAAATCGGATAAATATAACATATAGCTGGCATACAACCGATTGTTCAGATATTGCATTTTCCGCCAAAACTCCTTCATTTCATCAGCTAAATACTTGAAATTTTCCACAAATATTAACCATTATTGGGACTATTATATAGCAATTAAAATCAATAATATCAAATAAACAAAACATATGGCTCTCATACATTTCTTCCATTCATGAAAGGTATGAAACCTTCGGCATAGCCGAAGACAGCTTTTTTTACTTGTTTTTAATTTATTTAAACCCATTCCTTTTAGAAATAACAAAACTTTCCACTTTGTCACATCGAGATTATATGCGCGTGATAAGCGTTCATTGAAAAAGCGCGCCATTTATACACATTTACATGAAATACGAGTATTTACGAGCCGGGGTCAATCTTGGTAGAATCCGGATTAAACTTACCGTTTACGCGCACATAAGAAACAAATAGTGTTGCCCCTTAGTTTTTGGTATTAAAAAGTTTTGAGGTAACTACTATTATTATTTTTAAGAAGCAACACGGGTTTAAAGCTAAGGGAGCCGTTTGACAGAAAGTGAGGGAGCTAGCTGCTTAGTTACCAAACCTTTAATAATTGAATCATGGTTCCGTAGTAAGTCTGTTCATTATGAAATGGCAAACCAAAATGAGTATAAATCAAGTAACAGCTGTCAAGAAGGCCCACTCTGAAAACAGTATTGCCTCATTGAAAACCATACGTCTAAAAAAAAAAACACCCTTTATATGATAGAAAGATATATCCATAGATATGACCTGAAATATTAATTTTTTCGTGAAACATTGTCTAATAAAATCAACTTCTTCGCTGAGCACATGCATGTGTTAAGCCATAAGTTGTAAAAAGCAACGAGCAAGCTTGTTTAAAAACAAACAAAAAAATGTATAAATCTCTGACTCTTTGTCTAAAGTTTATAAAAGTACTTAATATTTTTTTTGATTGCACTAATATTTTGCGAGCTATGAAGTGATAAACAATGGCTTACGTCGATAGACCTTACAATTTTTAAAGTTGCATAACTTTTGAAAGAAAAAATGTGTTAGCTCTATATTGCGTTTACAGACATTTTATGTCCTCTTCTGCAACGTATCCAAAAATCGCGCAAAAGTTGTTTTTTTACAATTGAAATGGTGTGGAATGCCTCATATGCATGTGGTAGTGAATACAAAAAAAAAATTGAAATTCGGAAACTTGAAAACGACTTGATTTTGTTATTTAAATTTAAACTAATTTTAATGAAAAACTTTCAGTTTGTCTCTTATGTTTTTTTTTTTTTGTTTGATACATGGATGATGCTTATTTCATAGTTACACGCAAATTATATTTCTAACGCTATCGGAGGCTCAAGAACCAAGTTTGCCTCAAGGTCTGCATATTCGCGTTTATGGAGTACTTTATTGTGTGCTTTTTCATGTGCTCGTCATTGCCTCCAAAATTGTTTGACAATTTTTTATTTATTTTTGAGATGGCGCCTTAATATATACATACATAGATCCAAAAAACCAAAGCCTTCCGTTTTTAGTTATCGATTTATTTTAAACTCAACTTGCTGCAGTAAATTTAATCTAATAGAGTTTAAAAATTAGACAAAAAAACTCGTGGACGCTGAAATCTGGTTAACGAGTTAACTTTTCCATGATTCCATAAGGGAATTTTGTAACAGACTGATATATGTTACACACATAAATTTATCCAAAGGCTGTTAAAAAGAAAATGAACTTAAAAAAAGACAAAGGTCCACTCGGCAAGCGTAGCACGTTGGCTCAGCAACCCGAGGTCGTTTGGTACGAACCTGAGAAACGGTGATGAAAAATAAATTTAAAAAAAAAGTCAGGTGAGGAGATGTGGTCCGATCCCGATCTCCGAAATAGCGGCTATTACTTTTTCCACTAAAACTGCTTTTGTTTTTCCAAACAAAAATATTTCATAAAATGGTCTCAATAAAATTGTGAATGATTAGACATTTTAAGGCCATTAAAAATTTAACTTGAAAAAAAAATTAAAAAATGTTCTTCTTTTATTTTCAATTCATTTTTAAAATGTCTGTTTCCAGTCATCTGTATAAACGCGGTGCACTTTTGAAAGGCTGGAAGCAGCGTTGGTTCGTATTGGACTCCATAAAGCATCAACTGCGCTATTATGACTCCGGCGAGGATTCGCAGTGCAAGGGGGTGATAGGTGCGTTATCAACTGTGTATTTGTATATATTTCAATTCATTTTTTTTGTTTGATTTTACTTTTTGCAAATTTCATTCTCAACCAAACAGAACTGGCCGAAGTGCAATCAGTTACGCCGGCGCAGCCCGCACAAATTGGCACGAAGCGCATTGACGAGAAGGGTTTCTTTGATGTAAGTAATCAATGTATTTAATTAAATTTCTCGATTATAAATAAGTAATGCATTTCTCTTGCAGTTGAAAACGAATCGGCGCACATACAATTTCTATGCGATCAATGCGAATTTAGCACAAGAATGGATTGAAAAAATTCAAGCTTGCTTACAGTAGATGCATTTAATACGAACAATAGAAGCAGTTGTTCATACATATTTCCGTGTCTTGCGTGTATTATTATTTATATATATTTTTTTTTTTAATTATAAGTTAAACTATTCAATAAGTTGCATTAAAAATTTGTATGAAACAAAAAAATCGACAAGAAATGAATGGATACAAATTTTTTTACATGCAGCATTGCATTCAATCTTTAGCATATTTAAGATGAAAACTAAAAAATGCATGCATTCATTCATACATACACACATACACACATAAATATAAATATTTGCTGATTTCGTAATAACTTTTGCTTGTGTTTTTAGAAAGACCAATGATTTATTTTGTTTTTTACAATTTAATTACGCTTCCAATAGTAAAAGTGAACAGAAACAAAAAATAAAATAATCGCATCTAAGTTCACACATACTACATAAATAACGACGCTCTCCCATCTACATACGTACATTTGCATGAGCGTGTATGTGCGCGCATTTTGTGTTTGGTGTATTTTCAACTTTTGATTTGTCTACGTTTTTTTTTTTTTACGTTTAAGAAATGCATTAACTATGTATGTAGTAACACTGCGTTGCATTTGTATGTATTGTATAGTATTTGTAGTATATAAACACTATATATGTATGTATGTATGTAACTGAGTTATTGAATTGATTAGTCTAATTATTCTTATTAGAATTATTAATAATTTTTTTATTAAATATATCATAAAAACACTGCAATTAGTAGAAATGTAAATGTATGAATATATTCTTGTTTTTCTACATACAAACGAAAAAGTAAATGCATAATTTAAATATGTATCTATTAAAATATTCATAAATGCATAGAATATTGGAATATTGTGTACCAAAAGATATTTGATTATGCAATATCAATATGCTTACGTAAATAAAAATATATTACATACATACATAACTTAAATAAATAGACTTTTTCAATGTGATCAACTGATTATATATTTACTAATTCATACAACAAGAAAGTTAAATGTATAAATAAATATTCATAATTGTATTGTTTAATATTTAAAATTGAATATGTTGGTAAATTTGAAGGAAAATTGTCGAAAATATACATAGGTAAGTTCATGATTCAATTATAATTCAATGGTCCGAGACTTTTCTGTGGGCTATCACAGTTGGAGGTTTTCTAGAAAACTGTACAAAGCCTAAAAGAAGTTTTAGATAGTCTAGTGGAGAAGTTCAGTGCTTAAAGAGCAGGCCTGCAAACTCTATAAGTTCTTAGTGAGCATTCATAACTCCGAAATCGTAAGATCTAAACGAGCTTCGGGGAGGAAATATTGTGAATACGCGGAAAATAGCCTTGAATCGTCGCGATTCAGACACATTCTCTCCATAAGTCCTGCACTCTTGGGATATCTGAGAGTCATTCTATTGCTAACCCCAAACTGTGTAGAGCTTTTAGCTTTGTTATGTTTCGAGCCTTTGAAGTCACCGGGCCTTGACGGCATAATAGCTGCTCAGCTGCAAAAGGTAGCGGAGTTGTCATGCCGTTGTCTTACTCTACTCTATACGAGCTGCATAGATAGAGGACACGTCCCGAGGAACTGCAGAAAGGTGAGAGTAATATTTATTCTCGAAGCAATAAAGAGCTCATTATATCGCCGAATGACTTCAAGCCAATTAGTTTATCTTTTTTTCTACTGAATACCCAGAAGAGACTGATTATTGACCAGTATATAAGAAACAGGATTCCTTGTGTGAAATTAAGTATCTTTGGACACGCCTTCACAAATTGAAGATCTGTAGAATCTGCTCTACACGCTACTGATTAAACATTGAAGAATGCTTTAAAAACAAAGATTTCGCGGTTAGTGCATTCCTGGATATTGAAGCGACCATTAACAACGTACTACCAGATGCGATGATAATAGCGCTAAGTCGGCTCTTAGTCGAAACTAACCTGATTGAGCTTATCTCCAGCAAGCTTTGCGATAGCACTGTCGTGGCGACCCTGTTCACATCTTGGACGAAGTAGGTCGGGCTCACCCTCGACATACACATCGAGGGGACCCCCGTTCCGACGGTTAACCACCCTAAGATCCTGGGGGTCACCCTCGACAGTCTGGTCTCCTTCTCAGCGCATACAACCGCAACCGTCAACAAGGTACAGAGGCAAGTGTCTCCGCACGACACCAATCACCTATTCACATGCCCGGCCAAACCTACTCAACTAACACCCCTCTCCCTATGGTCCGACCCTGTTGAAAGGGCTCGTTTACTGGACCTTTCCTTAGTTGAGCTTGACGATAATGATTGAGGGAGCTCGCCAACCCAGTGGGGTGTAGCTAGCCACTACAACAACAACAACATAGAACTGTCGTAGCAGAAGGCAAAAAGAGACACTCTGCAATGAGGTGTCCTTCATTTAAAACGATGTTCTAGCGAAGCTTGAGAGGAATGACTGTCGGTTGGAGGAAATATACCGAACAAGGACGGATACATAATAAAACTGACTGATACTTGCGCACTTGCTATAAACCCTGGCAAGACGGAGCTCGTCTTGTTCACCAAAGATTCAAAGTAACCGATGCCCAGCTTCCCTCAATTGGTAGCCACTGCTCTTGTCCTTTCTGACAGTGTACGATATTTGGGGGTTATTTTGACATGTCCAACAATTAGGTTAAAATAACTAATCAGGAGTAGAGCGGTAGATTACAAACTAATTATTTGTCCACTCAAATATAGATTTGGCTAGCTTTGTTTTGATATCGAGTGTCCTGATCTTAAATGCAAATTAAGAATTGAATTCGATCCGATATCTTCGTTGATAGGTTTCAAATGGCGAGACATGAACATGCCAAGATATTATACTGTCACAAAAAGCTCGTATAACTATTTTTAGTCCGAGGAATCTTAACTAAACATGCCATCTGCAACCGATAGTCAAGCTTCAACACCTTATATATATGTAAATACCTTAGAGTGGACTAAAAAAAACATATTGACACAAAGGGTAGAGGTGGAAATACTAAAAGCGCTCTCACACTTCCTCCTCGCGAACCCACAATATCGGCCTGACGAACTTGGAAAAACTCATCTATTAAAAACTACCGTTTTAATCTCGGTGAAGGCAGAAAAATCAGTATTGAACGTATAAACATGCAATTATTGGCCCAACTGACATTAGACATAGCACTTTGGTGCATGAACTCTTTCCTTTCTAGATTGGCTGCACTGAAGCCACATCGACAAGCTTCGACCAGTTGGTACACTGGGACTCCAATCTTCTGACATATACTTTTTAGACCAAATTTTGCTTAACACCTGGTACATGCGTCGCACCAACTCTTCTATCATCTTCTTCGGACGCTTTGTTGTTCTTAAAGCGCTTTACTGCTGTTCACAACTCCCTTTGGTCGAGTGGAGGGATTCGGAGGTTATCCTTAGAGATTGGTCTGCGCTCCAGCGTTGTTTTTATAGGAGCCAGACTCGACTTTCTGTCTAATTTTCTGAAATAATTTTCGTACCGCATTGCTGCCTGCCAACATCCAAAACTCTTCGCACTCACGTCTTTCTGCTTCGCGTTTGTTCTTCTTGAAACAAATTTTCTCATTTCATTGAATATAGCCCAACCGAAATTTTTATTATTATTTCAAAACTCATTTGGTCGGTGGTTTATCTGGTAAAATTTATAATTTAAAAAAAAATGTCTAATGAATCTTTCCTTTTTACAGGTTCTATGATTGAAGTCTCTGTTTGAAGGATCCAAAGTAGAGCATCGGGCAATCTAACCACTGTGGTAGGAAAATTACGTTGGTATTCAGCGACTCCATCGATGATCGAATTGGAAGTATGCTAAAGGAGTATTCAGTACAGATATGGTCGGTTTTATTATGCAAACTTGCGATGTACGGCGAGTTGCTCACCTTACTAGAAATTCGTCAGCAACCTTCGCAATTTATACTTTTTCTTAACTTATGTATAAAAAAAAGATACACTTAGATAAATCTTTCAATCAATAACAATTTTCTTATTTATTTCAGACACTAACCACTAAAGGAATGTCGTCCAATACACAATGTTTAGTATAAAAAATGAGAATGGAAAAAAGAAGCGCGAAAATTTATCAATGTAAATCGCTGTGGCGTGTCCATGGCAGAAAGTATCATACTGTGGCTCAATTATGGATTCGCGATGCAGATTCTAAATTTTGAAAGCGACAATTAAAGTAAATAAGAAAAAGGAACATAACACAATTTATAAATAAGTATGAGCAAATATTTAATTTGAGTAAATTTGTCTACTTCACCTTTCTCACCTTCATATCAACTAAATCGTTAATATTGTCGTCCGAATATCCCTTCATGGCTTTCGTCGCCACCGGACCCATGTAGTTATTCACCACAGCGAATTCCATCAGCGATAGGAATACAAATACCGAACACGATGACATCCAAACATCGATAGCTTTCACATACGAAACTGGCGGCAGCGATTGTTGTGATTGTGTGTTTTGTGTTGCGAGTGTGAGTAGCGAAGTGACGCCGAGTGTGACACGTGCCGGTATCGCTTCGGGTTTGATCCAAAAGGAAATCCATGACATGACCACGATTAGCGCAGATGGTATATAACTGTGCGGAGGGGGGAACGGATAGAAGTGTTGTAAATGAAATGACAACGTTTTAATTGATTTTGTCAAACAGCACTTACGTGTGAAAGAGATGATAGCCAAGACGTCGACGCAGATTAAAAACAATAGCCAGACAGGTGAAGTTGCCTGCAATACAATTGGAAAAAAAAAATCATTAATATGCTTTGTAACCTATGCTGGAATTAAGTGAGCAGTTCAGTCTCTAATAGAGACAAAAGTCAAATTTTTCGACCAGTTTGCATACATTAGTATCAAATCTTTACCTCTGGTGTTTGAAATCGCGACTCTCTTTGAACCTTAATAAGTGTTCACAGATAACCTATTCTAAGATTTGTAATGTCCTGCCTACCAATTACTCGTTTTCGTCTTACGTTCTGAAACGTGTGACTGAGATAAAGGACCTTGGAGTAGTGTTTGATGAACGATTTATTTTCAATAAGCATATTAATCATATAATATCAAAGGCGTACTCTGTGTTAGGCTTCGCAAGACGCAATACCTTGAATTTCTCAGATCCATACACCTTGAAATTATTGTATACTTCTTTTGTTCGGTCGCACCTCGAGTATGCAGTCTTCATCTGGAGGCCATATAACCAGCTTGCCTTAAATTGGGTTGAGCGTGTTCAAAAAATATTTCTTAAATTTGCTCTTCGATCTTTGAACTTTGTTGATCCGATACCATCATACCATTCTCGCCTCATGCTATTAAATCTTAAATCTTTAGAAAGTCGCAGATCTATACTGAGCCTATCCTTCACCTACAATATTATTAAAATTGTTGTTGACTGCCCTTATTTGCTGGAAAAGATTAGGTTTAATGTTCCCCAGCGAACCCTTCGAACATTTTTACCATTTTATGGTGATAATGCTAGAACACTATATGCCATCAATGCCCCAATTTCGCGTGCCACTCGACAATTTAATAGTATAAGTAATGCGGTTACGATCGACTTTTCAGTCCCAAGATCGGTTTTTTTGAATCTTTTGAACTCCATTTTTTAGTTTATAAATTATTTTTAATAGTTCTAAGCAAACTTTATAATCGTTATAGTCTGTAATGTTTTGTTAAACTAAAGACTAAGTTAAATAAATAAATAAATAAATAAATAAAGCTCCTACATATGTCCGAATTCAGTAAGCATTGAGACTGGACAAAAGTCACAATTTTAGACCAATTGGCATTCATTAGTTTCAAAATAAAGCCTCTAGTGTCAAAATTATGTCTCTAAATTGTGACCTGGAGATGAGCAGGTCACAAAAAATTTAAATATAAACAAAAGAAAAAAACGTGAAAGCGAGGAAAGGCTCATAGTTTCAAATTTTGAGAATTGAGGTTATACCAAATTACAGAAAACGAGTATAAGGCTTCAAACATTGTCACTGATATCACTTCCGATGAGTTTGATGTCCATCTGTTGTACAAATTTCAACTCAGCTGATCGGTGGGTGATTGTAAAAAGCAATCCATCCAAAAAGCTCTAAATGGTTTGAGCTTCAAGTTGACTAAAATGAAAATCAATTCAAGCTATAATTGTGATGCTATTAGTACTTTCTATAAAAACGAATCAAAAAAATTGCTGCAGATCTTAAAGTTAGTACTTGTAAGGGATTTACTTTACTTTTGAAATGGTAGAGAAAATAAATTTAATAAAATAAGCTCAACAAATTACAAGCAATGTTGCCGTTTCGATATTATCTTGCCAAAATTGGTAGGTTTTTTGTCGTTGGTAGGATTGTAAGATGTTTAAAATTTTCTCATGCTAATAGTGCGATTGCGGTATTTTTTCTTCAAATAATGAATAAAACTATAAATTGCGCACTCTTCGAATGCGTATTCTTTCATTCCTCAAAATAATGAAAATACTCACATACTTGCAAATTGAAAACAGTGAATATTTAATGAAACAATGAGCTCCGAATGACTGTCATTCGTTGGATGAGCGATCAATATGACACGGCGTTCATTCAGAATTGCTCTCTAAGTCCTCGAAAGAGTCATTTTAACCATTGGAAATGTACGTAAATTTATGAAGGCATTTTGGTAGATTTCGGTTGGAAATAAATTTGTTGAATGACAACTCTGATTACAACCTATCCCATCCAAGTACCACCATTAAGTTGAGCAAAATTATTCAGGAATTTTTTTTTCAAAGGATATGAAAACTTTCCATTAGATCAGTACGCCTTTGTTTCACATTAAATCCCAGTCAAGTTTGTGTCTTAAGTCTTTGGTTTGACGCAGCTCCTTGTAAGCATCCTACACGAAAGTAACTTTAGCAAAAAGCTAATTGCACGCGGTGCATTCAAGTATGGCTATTAAAGTCACATTCAATATTCTCTAAAGCAGTTAACAGTTGTAAAATTTTTAGTAAGCATACCTTAAAAAAATATCAGGGACCGTAAATAATGATTATGGTTGCGATTTTTAAATGAAAAAATCAATCACTTAGAATAGACATACAAAAAAACCGATAACGCCATGTTAATTCTTTTTCGACGATCTTATCATTTCCATGATGATTTTTTAATTTCGGATTTTTATGATTTTCTTCACCGATAATGATTAACTTTGATTAATTTTATAATAAATCATTAATAATCATTATTTTTGAGCAAAAAACAATAAAAATCATTAATAATGATTATTTGTGATTTTTATTTTTTTTGCTCAAAATAAAACTCACTTTTAAACCAGGTCCAAAATATGAAGATTACTCAAAAATCATATATGTATGTCGGCTAATACGGGTGAAAAGAGTTTATCGATATAATAATTTTTTAACAAATTTTTGTGTTATTCAAGTTTTCGATTCTTTTAAAATCAATTATTGTTTTTAAAGTAAGAAAGGTAAGCAAAATATTAAACATAAAGGTTCAATTAGAGGTGACATAACCATAACCATAGAAAACAGCTGATCCAACCAACCTTATGGGTTACACTGTAATCGATTAGTGGTGCCATACCATAACGCCATAACCATAACCACAACCATAGCGACCAACTGAATTTTGGTTTTTGCCGTAAACATAAACAGGTGATTGCTGATTCGCGTCGTTTATTGTGATATTTTTATTCTTCGTGTGCAGTTTATTTTGTTTTGGTGAGTTTTAATTTATATTTTGCGTTCGCGTTTTACATACTTTACTAAATTTTTATTTACTTTCAGTTTGTTGCAAATATCAGTTGTTTATGGTTATGGCACCACTAATCGATTGCTTAAATATGGTTATGGTTATGACTACGATTATGGTTATGGCGTTATGGTATGGTACCTCTAATTGAACCTTAAGCCTCTAAACCAAGTAAAAAATGCTACAGAAGCGCACACGACTATGAGTGACACTGGGCTTTTTAATTATCTATAATAACATTGTCAAATGAAACGTTCTCACCCCAAATGACTAAAATTTAGAAAGAATATAGTCATATACCACTACTTCTACTACCAGCAACATACACTTGTCCTTGCATTCTTTTTTTACCTATCCTACATATCTTCTCACATCTCTTTTTTTAATTCGTTGTTTGCTCACTTGCGAACTTATTATTCCCTTAAATACTAAACGAAATTGTTATTGACAGACCAAAGGTGCAACCTTTCAAGCGAGTCACTTTCAAGACTACTTTTTGTAAAATTGAATAGTAATTAAAACAAATTATAATAATTTACTTTATATTAATTAACATAAATTTGATCCTTTAGATTTGTTCTAAAAGGAAATGCAACGAATTTAGCAAAAAACTTCATTAGAAACCAGTGATTTAAAAGTGAGTTTAATTTTGAGCAAAAAAAATAAAAGTCATTAGATAATGATTATTTTTGATTTTTATTTTTTTTGCTCAAAAATAATGATTATTAATGATTTATTATAAAATTAATCAAAATTAATCATTATCGGTGAAGAAAATCGTAAAACTCAATGTAAAATCATTATTACGTGATTTTTAAAATCCCTGATTAATATCCTACACTATAGTAAGCCATAGTTGTTTCGACGCCTAAGTTTGTTCTCTGTGAACCACTTAATCTTTTATATTTTTAATTGCATGTTAATGTTTATTTATATTATGTAAAATGAACCATCTAGAAAGAAAGAAATTTTGTTAATTGTAAACAAAGTACAATAATTTATTGCTCCACAGAATTGTATTGTCTTGTCACCTTGTCACCTTATTTGCGGTCACCCAAAAGAAGGTATGAACATACATATAATAAATTAACTGAGCTGGTTCGTTAACGAGACATTTATCAGTTTAGATAAAAATCCTAAATATTTTTCTTTATCTTCTTCTGGACCACTCAAATGCGGAGTCTGTGAACCAGTTCAGTTTTTTTTTATCGCAGTCCGGCTTAGTCATTCCGTATCTCAAAAAATTCTTAACCTAAACCGCGATTTTGATAAGTTTGCAAGTCTAATCTTTCCTTCCAGGCATGCCTAAAACATTCCGGAATGTCAAAAGCGGTCCGTTGTGTGCGAAGTAGAATGCTCAGTCAGCCCATTAAAGGATCTGCGGCAAACATATGTTTTTCATAAGTATTTTCAATTGTTTAGAAATATGTAAACAAAAATAAATTTATAATGAAATTACGGAGGCCCAAATCCTGATATCCATTGATATCTTTTTAGTTTTGTAGTTTTCTAATTATTTAAACTTTTGACGGCTGTTTTCCCCGACTGTGTAGCGTGCGTGCTCTAACTCTGTATGTCGCTAAGCTCCAAGTTTAAAATCTTAGTTGGTGCATGTTAAATCTAAAATCATAGACAAGTTTTTCTAAAAGCAGTCGCTCCTTGGCAGGCAATCCCAAACCTCTTAGGGCCAGTTTTTCTGTGCAAGTTGAACTCTGTTTGTCTTTTAAACTAAGTTTAAACTTGGCATGCAGTTTTTCAATCAACTTTAAACGGAGTTTAAGCGGCCGTTCGCGCCCGGTTAAACTTAGTTTAACTTATCAGCTCTTTGCTGACTACTTCGTTTTGGTTGCAACAAATTAAATTGAGCGCAAGAAAACTAAGTTTAAATTTAAACTGAGTTTAACTAAATTTAGTTTAAACTGAGTTTAAACCAGCACTGAAAAACTGGCCCTTAGTATATTACACTTCGGAGTCGGCATAGAACTTAAGCTCCATTTGTGGTAAAAAAAACCAAAACGCGCACCACACATGGCATGAGAAGCTCGACCAAACACTGAGCTACTTATATAGTATAAGCGTCGGATAATTACTATACGTGTGCATATTTAGTACATTTTTTCTAAGATTTACAAAAATTAAAAATCATACCTGTCGAATATTCAATGGTGCAATCAGTTGTATAATTGTTTGATATATCCAATTGTGGCAATTCAATTTCGCTATTAACCACCAGCGGATCGGTCATATTCCAGATGAATACTAAATCCTCAACTGTGTGAGATACTAAAGGATAAAGAAGTATATACTCATATAATCGTATAAACAAAAAAAAAAAAAAAATCGATAAATCATTAATCGACTTATGGTTAAATTAAGTATTTTATTGTAAACTTACAGCTCTCAATCATCATCGAACATATTTGTGTGTCATGCGGATAGGATTCGAATTTCATGGCACATGATAACACCAATGTAAGCCTGCAAGGAAACGGAAATTTTGTAGCGTATTTTGAATTTATTTCTTCACTGATCATAAGCAAGTGATCGCTACTCACTTGGACATGTAGAGCAATGTCTTGTCGTGATATAACCAGAGATAATGATTCGGTATGCTCATCTCGTGGAATGTGACTTTTTTGGCATTCTTAAAGAAGCAATCGGGTCGCCAAATGCTGTGCAACCAATCGACATCCAATATACGATACTGTTCGCTCATGTTCTCTGGCAGTCGCAGGCGTGGATCACGCCAACTTTGTGCTAAGAATACATCGGTGACATATGTCTAAAATTGAGGATAGTTAATTTTATTTATAATTTTCTATACATTACTCATAAGTGTATATAAAAATTTTGCGTTACTACCATGGATTCTTCATTGATGGAATCCAGTGATAACACTGTCACATGAAAGTAGACAACGGTCGGCTGTCCAAGTAATTTTGGTGCACGATTTTTATCATAATTTTTAGATGGTATTGGCAATATATCGGGTAACGATAAACTAGACTCGATGCCGGTGACTAATTCGGCGCTCTCAGTGATATTTCTGAAATGGAGAAATTAAATATTTTAATTAACATTTATTTTGGAGTATTAATGCACGCCTTTACAGCGCAGAGTTTAGCCACATTCAGAGGTTAACACTCAATTTTTGCATTAAAATTATGGCGTCTATCTTCGGATATAAGTTAACTCCCCACTGTAAAAGTGTAATTTTATAAAAGAAATTAAATCCGAAATCCTTATCTATTTTTAATTTTTGTATTTGTATTTTGAAAGGTATGCTTTCTAAAATTTTTGGAATTTTTTTTTTTTTTTTGAAATGCGGTGTACTCTCACGCGCGATTAGATTGATTAAATTCAGCCCCTCCTCTTGCTCTGGCTCTGCTTGAATTGTTTTGTGTTTAATGTTATTCGTCACATTTTTATTTCGTTGACTTTTTATAAGAAAAAAAAGTTTGTAATTCAACAGAAATCATTTGAATTAAAGTCTCTTATTTGGCACACAATTTATAAAAAAACAATTTATAAAAAACAAGCATCCTGAAAAAAATTGAATACGTAATTTTATAGACCAATAGATTTCGTTATTATACCGTGATACAAGTGACTGAAATTTGCACTGACTTCTGACTTTTTTTTTCTCGATTTTGAACACAGTTTTGAATAATACGTACATTTTATATATGATTTGTTTGTGCTAATATGGCAACGCTCTTGTTATGTCATTACAATAGTATAAGGAAATGAACTTTCTCACAATATAAGACGTCAAATCGCTAACATCGTGTTTTTTCTTGGTATAAAAATCGCTAACATAAAACTTGTTTAAACCGCCTTTAAATCGAATATAATCCGCATTTGTATCATCCGCTTTCGTAAAACCCCGCAGTATATTTACGTACGCTCGTTCAATTTGGAAATACGCTTTTCGCTTTCGTACGTAACAAACTGGTCCTTCGAGCCGGATCGCGTAATTTAACTTAATTCAAATACGGTCCATAAAGATACATTTAAAAAGCCCGCTCCGTTCTAGAAGGTTAGAGCTTAGTGTAAAAACATTGTTAAAGGATTTAACAACTTCGTTTGCATAAACTACATTTAAAGTGTAAGTACGCAGCAACAATTACACGTGTGCGACATAACCCTACTTATGTATGTATGTACATACCATCATGTCTAAGGTGAAGGTTCGTGATTCCGCATTAAATGCTATCAAACGATATATCATAGTTAGCAAAAATGATGAATTGGCATTAGACAAAGAAGCAGTAGAAACGTATCTTCAGCTTCTCGAGGAGCAGTGGCTCCGATTCGCAGACGCTCAACAAGAAGTAGAGTTATTATGCGGCGAAGAAAATGCGCCAGTTGAAGAGCAATCTCGCGTACAAGCAGAAGAATGGTACACAGCAGCGAAGGCGAACTTTAAACGTCTCGCCAGAAGCCATGAGCAACCGCGTCTCTCCACATCAACGAGTTTGACGCCGTCACCAGTTCATCTGCCTAAGCTGCAGTTACCGACTTTTAGTGGAGACCCCACAAATTGGCTAGCCTTTTTCGACGCCTTCCAGTCACTGGTACACACAAATTTGAGTTTGTCTGATGGTCAAAAATTGCATTATTTGCGTAATTGCCTGCAAGGTGAAGCGCTCCAACTTGTTAGCAGCCTACAAATTTGTGATGGTAACTACAGCGCTGCGTGGGATTTACTAACCACGCGCTATAAGGTCTTGCGTGTCATGGTTGACAGCCACTTCAAAGCCATCTTTGCGATTGAAAGGGCGCCTCGAGATAACGGTAAGGCCATTAAGCAAGTGCTAAATGCTATCATGCAGCACGTTGGTTCGTTACGCGCTTTAGGTCGTCCAGTGGAGTTTTGGGACGATTGGCTTGTGCATGTTACTGTTGCAAAGTTGGCTTACGAAACCAGGAAACAATGGGAGCTGTCATTGGTGCGGGACGTTCTACCAACATTTGACGAGCTAGTAGAGTTTTTGGAGACACGTGCGCGTTCACTAGAAATGGTACCGACGAGTGGCATCCTGTCGACTGCAGTGCAAGGAGCGCGTCAGCTTGGTAAGGCTTCGTCGAAAACCGCAACAAACGTGCTCCATGCTATTGGTGAACGACACACATCTCCGACTAACCAGGTTAATGCAGTAGCCAACTCCCCTTCCTGCTTCCATTGTAACGCCAAACACAAAATTTATACTTGTCCAGCTTTCCGTAAATTAAATGTTGCCGCCAGATTCGTATTGGTCAAGAAACATAACGCTTGCATTAACTGCCTCAGCCAGGGTCACTTTCAAGCAAAATGTCGCAGTTTATCAACCTGCAATACCTGCCGACGTCGTCATCATACATTACTACACGGGAGCCAGGAAGACTCTCCTACAAACGATGAGCGGAACGTACCCGATTCACCGTTCGTAAAGCAGCAAAGCAATCTTCTCGTACAACAACCTTCTACGTTTTCTAATATAGACAGCGCTACAACGGCGCCTATGATTAATTCGAATGTGGACGCAACACACTCTGGTTGCGTGGCATCTCACGTTGCTGAAGCAGATAAAGTCATTTTGTTGGCTACCGCAGAAATATATTTACAAGATTATGCAGGCCGATGGCAACCTGCACGAGCGTTGTTTGACAACGGCTCACATGCATCCTTCGTGACAGAGGCCTGTATGCAACGTCTCCGCCTACCGCGGAAAACTTCGACAGCATACGTTACCGGGATTGGTTCGGTAGATGGCGGTAAAGCTAAAGGTGAGGCATGCCTCTTACTCGCTCCACGATCTCTTGATCAACACTTCGCTATCAGCTCGTTAATATTGTCGAAGATTACAAACGATCTTCCCACCATTGACGTAAAGATGTCTTCGTGGCCACACTTACGAAAGCTACCCCTTGCTGACCGGTATTATGCCAAGCCAGGTCCTATCGACGTTTTATTGGGGACAGATGAAATGGAAAAATTCTTGCTGGATGGTCTCTGCAAAGGGCCGCCTGGCACACCCATGGCACAAAACACCGTTTTCGGTTGGGTGCTTTTCGGCAGGGCCATATGCGCACAAAGCTCAAGTACAGGAGTGCTATCCCTACATTGTGATGTGCAACTTATACGAATGGTGAGTAAGTTTTGGGAACTCGAAGAGTTTCCCTCCAAGCGTTACTTAACCGCCGAAGAGGAGTTTTGCGAGAAGCATTTTAGCGACAATTACCGTCGCGCTGAAGACGGGCGTTACATCGTTCGCCTCCCGCTTAAAGAATCCGTGCCCATAGGTGAGTCGAGAAAAATAGCTGTAAGAAGTCTGTTGAGGATGGAAAAGCGTTTCGCTGCTGATGATGAGCTACGCCTCCACTACTCAAAATTTATGCAGGAGCTCGTAGATATGGGCCATATGGAGCTTGCAGATGGTTCCCCATTGCATAAAGGTTACTACATGCCACATCACGCTGTAGTAAAGAACACTAGCTCCACCACAAAGCTTAGAGTGGTGTTCAACGCCTCGTTAAAAACGTCGACAGGTTTCTCGCTCAACGACGCATTGATGATAGGTCCGCAATTACAAGAGGATCTGTTTTCTATACTGGTTCGTTTCCGAACTCATCGCTACGCCATAATGGCCGATGTCGAAAAAATGTATCGACAGGTATACGTCGCAGAAGAAGATGTCGACTATCAACGCATAGTTTGGCGTGATACGACGATGGAACCTATTCGGGACTATCGAATGCTTCGCGTCACCTACGGTGTCGCTGCAGCTTCCCACTTGGCCGTGCGATCGCTGCATCAAGCTGCGTTAGATGCTGGCCAAGCGTACAAAGAAGCGACTGTTGTAATTCTACGCGACTTCTACATGGATGATCTCCTTACAGGGTCGTTCTCAATCGACGCACTTATAAAGCTACAAAATGACGTGACTGTCGTTTTGTCCAACGCTGGTTTCGAGTTACGCAAGTGGGCGACAAATTGCGCTGAGCTCAGGGAGCAAATACCGCACGCTTCGAAGCAAATCTCGCACCTATTAGCTGACGGCGATGAAGTACGTACCTTAGGAACTATTTGGAACACGAGCGAAGATTGTTTATCGATTTCGGTGGATTTGGCTCCACTGCCTGCAATCGTCACGAAGAGAGTTTTTCTCTCAGATTCCAGTAAAATCTTCGATCCTCTCGGATTAATCGCACCTTGCACTATACGTTCGAAAATCTGGCTGCAGCGAATTTGGCGAGCTGATGTTGATTGGGATGAACCGGTGCCTTCCGATGTCGCCGAAGAGTGGCTCTCTCATCGTCAGCAGTTGCCTGAACTCGCAGCTCTTAAGCTTAATCGTTGGATCGGTACCAGCGAAATCGCCGACCATGCTGAATACCACGTTTTCACTGATGCATCTCAACGTGCTTACGCTGCCGTACTTTATTGCCGCACGCGACTAGCTAATGGGGCCTTTAAGGTTGTTCTAGTGGCTGCGTGTGCTAAGGTCGCGCCATTAAAAATCACTTCACTTCCACGCTTAGAATTGTGCGCAGCGCATTTAGGTGCCAAACTAGTAAAACGAGTTCAGTTAAGTTTCGGTTGCAACATGGGAAATTTATACGCGTGGACTGATTCAACTATAACACTAGCCTGGTTGCAGAGTCATCCAAGTCGATGGTCAACATTTGTTGCAAACCGCGTATCCGCTATTCAAGAGATTCTAGCTCCCGAGTGCTGGAGACACGTCCGCTCAGAGCACAACCCAGCTGATTGTGGTTCTAGAGGGTTAGCTCCGGCGAATCTACTTGCGCATTCTCTTTGGTGGCAAGGGCCAAGCTGGTTGGCCGAAGGTGAGAATCGTTGGCAACTTCAAGTAACAGAAGGGTTGGCATCGCGGGCTGGAATTGATTCGAATATTGACTACGAACTTCGAGTAACAAAATCCGCATCACACCTTACTGAAACTATAGAAGATTGGGAACTATTTACTAGATATCATTCTTATATTAAACTTAAAAGGGTCACGGCCTACGTGCTACGCTTCATCAGAAACCTTCGTACGACAAGCAGTCGACGCACCACAGGCTGCCTCACCAGCAACGAAATTTTTGACGCTGAAATTATACTGGTAAAGTATACTCAAAATAATGCCTTTCAAAGGGAAATTTCTTCTTGCAGGTCCAGCAAACAAATACCGTTGCGAAGTCGTTTAATACGTCTTCAACCATTTTTGGACACTAATGGTATTCTTCGCGTTGGTGGCAGAATAAAACGTGCTAAGATCTCAACCGATGTTAAACACCCGATAATCCTGCCGAAAGGTTCATCACTGGCCAAACTCATAATATTAGACATTCACCACAGTACGCTACACGCCGGTCCGCAAATTATGCAAACGGTGCTACAACGACGTTTCTGGGTGCTGGGCTCTCGTAATCTTGTTCGCGCAATCTACCACAAATGCGTGAAATGTAAGCGTATAAACCGCCAACCGTTACGTCAGGGAATGTCTGATCTTCCAAAAAGCCGTCTTACTAGCCTTCGGAGTTTCCTCCACAGCGCCGTCGATTTTGCGGGACCCTATTTTATAAAGTTTTCTCAAGGCAGAGGACCCAAATCGTGCAAGGCATATATATGCAGTTTTATATGCATGAGCACAGGCGCAATGCACCTCGAACTCGTTGGAGATCTGTCATCTCCTGCCTTTGTTGCGGCTCTCTCGAGGTTTGTAAATAGAAGGGGTTATTGCCAACATATTTATTCGGATAATGGCACTAATTTTGTTGGCGCCGAAAAAGAGTTATATGCTGCATATCACCGTTGCGTTAAGGACGAAAGGTTTGCTTCGTATATGGCTAACATGCAAATTGTATGGCATTTCAACCCGCCTAGTGCACCCCATATGGGTGGCTATTGGGAAGTCGGGGTGAAGCGGGTAAAATACCATTTAAAGCGTGCTCTCGGTTCATCTTTATTAACCTACGAAGAATTCGCTACGCTGTTAACAGAGGTGGAAGCTTGTGTCAACTCACGACCGCTTTTTTGGCACACTGCTAACGTCGATGATCTGGAAATTCTCACTCCTGGCCATTTTTTGATCGGCGAGCCAATCAAAGCGCTTCCTGAACCTGATACTGAAAACTTTTCTGGTGCTTTACATCAACGTTGGCAAGCCATCAGTGCAATGCGGCATCATTTTTGGTCCCGTTGGCGGAACGAATATCTCGTCAACTTACAACAACGAGCTAAATGGTTTCGCCCTTCCTCGAATCTGAAAGAAGATGACGTGGTTATCATTCACGATCCGAATAGCCCACCCACTAAATGGCGACTTACGCGTGTGATTCAGTGTCACCCTGGTGCAGATGGACTGGTCCGTGTGGTGAAGTTAAGGACATCCGTGGGAGAATTGGTTAGGCCTATAGCTAAGCTGACGCTTTTGCCAACGCGCGATGATTTATTCTCTTAGTAGATAGAATCAAATCGTTTGTAACATATTTAAGTATAATGTATTATGTATTTGAAATATGAATTAATTTTGAACTTGCCCAGTCGTTCAAGGCGGCCGGCATGTTTGTGCTAATATGGCAACGCTCTTGTTATGTCATTACAATAGTATAAGGAAATGAACTTTCTCACAATATAAGACGTCAAATCGCTAACATCGTGTTTTTTCTTGGTATAAAAATCGCTAACATAAAACTTGTTTAAACCGCCTTTAAATCGAATATAATCCGCATTTGTATCATCCGCTTTCGTAAAACCCCGCAGTATATTTACGTACGCTCGTTCAATTTGGAAATACGCTTTTCGCTTTCGTACGTAACATGATTGTTATTTGAAACAATTTAGATACGTCATATGGTCAGGTTATTCCATAAATATTTATACGACGCAGTGCTATTTTTAATCTTATCTTAACTTAATGGAGCGCTTTCATCCATTCGAACGACATGACCAAGCCAGCGAAGCCGCTGGATCTTAATTCGCTGCACTATATCTACATATGTACATATGTCGTTATAAAGCTCGTACAGCTCATCGTTCCATCTTTTACGGTATTTGCCATCGCAAAGGCGTAAATCTTTCGGAGAATCTTTCTCTCGAACACTCCCAGAGCCTTCTCATCAGATATCTTCATCGTCCATGCTTCTGCGCCATACATTAGGACAGGCATAATGAGAGACTTATGGAGCGTGATTTTTGTCCGTCGCGAGAGGATTTTACTGCTCAGTTGCCTACTCAGTCCGTAGTAGCACTTGTTGGCAAGAGTGATCCTCCTTTGGATTTCGAGGCTGACATTATTATTGATGTTAATACTGGTTCCTAAGTAAACGAAGTATTCTACTTTTTCAAAGTTATAACTGTCAACAGTGATGTTTGATCCTAGTCGTGAATGTGCCGACTGTTTATTTGATGACAGGAGATACTTCGTCTTGCCGTCGTTCACCTCCAGATCCATTCGCTTTGCTTCTCTATCCAGTTTGGAGAAGGCAGAACTAACTGCGCGGTTGTTAAGGCCGATGATGTCATTGTCATCGGCGTACGCCAGCAGCTGCACACTCTTATAAAAGATAGTGCCTGACCGATTAAGTTCTGCGGCTCGAATTATCTTCTCCAGCAGAAGGTTAAAAAAGTCACACGACAAAGAGTCACCCTATCTGAAACCTCGTTTCGTATCAAACGGCTCGGAGAGGTCCTTCCCAATCCTGACGGAGCTGGTGGTGTTGCTCAACGTCATTTTACATAGCCGTATAAGTTTTGCGGGGATACCAAATTCAGACATTGCGGCATAAAGGCAACTTCTTTTTGTGCTGTCGAAAGCGGCTTTGAAGTCGACAAAAAGTTGGTGCGTGTCGATTCTTCTTTCTTGGGTCTTTTCCAAGATCTGGCGCACTGTGGATATCTGGTCGATAGTAGATTTACTAGGTCTTATGCCACACTGATAAGGTCCAATCAGTTCATTGACGGTGGGCTTTAGTCTCTCACACAATACGATCGATCAAACCTTATGTGCAATGTTAAGAAGGCTTATACCACGATAGTTGGCACGAATTGCAGTATGCATTCGTCCGACCATACTATACAGATAAGCTGGTGCATGCGCTTTACCAACTCTTCTTCACCGTATTTGAATAACTCAGCTAGCAGCCCGTCAACTACGGGCGCTTTGTTGTTCTTTAGCCGTGCTATTGCTTTACGGATTTCATCGCAGACGGGTAATGGAACATGAATTCCGTCGTCATTGATTGGGGTTTCGGGATCATCATCTTCTCCAAGGTGGTCTCTGTCACTACCACTAAGTAGTGTGGAGGAGTGCTAACTCCATAAACTAAGAATATTCTGAACGTAAGTCACCAGGTCGCCGTTGTCGTTCTTACAGGAATTCGAAGGTCGACCTACTACTTACATACATACATATATGAGCTATAATTCATACATCAAATGAGCCATGTGATCCAAGCTTCAGACGATTCATTTTAAATATATTTTAGTCTCACTTATGACTCTCTATAAATTTGCTTCGTTTTAGTAGCAATATACTATTTTCTAAATAAGACTTGAATCGGAAATATCAACCAGGGTAAGGGTAACTAGGTTTGTCAAGGTTAGGTGGCAGACTACAGAAGGCTCGCTTTGACTTATGTTGAAGGTCCATTGTATCACTATAAGAGGTTCTATCCATAAAAAAACCATAACCACCGGTAGACAAATGTGTTAGGAGAAACGCTGAGTGCTCGTTAAGTTGTTCCGCAACCGACCAATGTCCACAGCAGTGAGCCTCTCTGGAGTGTCTATAAAGTAAGAGCGAAAGTGTTTTAAACTGAGCCTTTCGAAAGCAGGGCAGCTCCTTCATACAGCACCCGCACCTTGGTTCTGAGACGATGTTCAGCCATATAGCGTGTATCCCCATTGGGCAGTGCCCGGTCAGGACTCCAATCAAGGCTGAGAGCAATGGTTTGGTAGTATTAAGTAATTCCCTAGACCGACCGTGGACTACAACTGGCCAAAAGGACTTTGCAACTCTGCAGCGACTGTAAGCGCAAATTTCCAGGATCAGTGCACACGTCCAAAAGAAAATTCCATTGCTCTTTTTCCCAGGAAGAATTTTTTCTCTTGTGTCATTTCAAGCTAACTCTTCGGCATTGTCTGGGACCCAAATCAACCGAAGTCTTCTGAGGCAGCCGACAACTGGGTCAGGCATTCCTCGATCAATTTCGGCCACACCGTCAACGACCTCAGGGCTCCGATTGCTGCTTGAGTGCCGGAACAGAGTTCACCTCACTTTGTGTTGTAGTACTACAATGTAGACATACAACTTCTTCCTTGGTGGCAGCTATTTCGGTTTGAAAGACGCTACATTAATCTGGAAGTTTAAATTTAATGTCAAGCGATAGTTCCTCCCAAAAGACTCCCTCTCCCACTTTGCCTTCCATCCTCGATCCATCCGAGTACATGTTCACTGCGCCTTTGCACCAGAGGTGGTGAAGGATTATCTTGGATTGGTCTTCGGCACACACTTAACTGCTTCTTCCGCAATAAATTCGAAGTGTCTTAAGATCGCTAAGTGTTCATACTTCAGGGTTAAAGACGTACCGCAGCCTGGCAGAGCATGCGGCGGTATCTTTCTCCGCCATGTTAAAGGTACCTACATATGTCACTGTGAAAGTGACAACGCATTTATCGCAAAGGGATTATTAAATAAGTGATCGCTTAAGTGGTTATATACACTTATTCTCTGACAAAAATCGATTTTTTGAAAAATTTTTTTTGCAAAGGCGGGGTTAATTTTTAATAATCAAATACTGCGTGTCCGTTTATATAACTCTGAAGATGTTTAATTTAGTTTTTGAGTTAAAAATGTGCCCATTTGTTGGCACTACAGCTGTTGTGCTGATACACTTTTTTTCTTATACGCTTTGCGGTGTGCATCACACGTAGGCAATGGGTCATCTGCAATAAAAATGTACAACAGTTTCCTTTAGTTTATATCATAACGCCGTACTTGAACGAAGGATTTAGCGAAATACACATTTTTACACAAATGGTGATGATTTTACCGAAAAGTTCCATTATTAAAGGTCTAAAAATTCACTTTAGTTTCAACTAAAAATTTTTTTTTTTTTTGTTTTTTTTTTAATATTTTTGAGCTTTAAGGCCGATTGGTTTATTGGAAATTATTAGGAAAAAAACAACAATACTCAAAGCGGTAGAAGTTATAGTACTATTTCGGAAATCCCCACATTTCCTCATCAGACTTCTTCGTTCTAGTATGAGATATTGCAGTTTGTTATTTAGACTGCAAAAAATTAGATCGATAGGTCAGATGGTTCTTGAAAACCATTGCTCACCACAAAGGGACTTTTTGAAAAACATCATTTTGAGATAATCGCGTGTAAAGTTTTGCACCTACTTGGGTCAGATCTTTATTATTTGGAGGAAATACACTCAAAAGGATATACCTACTTTAAGAAAGTACAATTTTCGATTTTTGTTTACCAACACGAGTATATTTAATCACTTACAAGAGAAATCAAAGAAAATGAAAAGCGCTACACCGGGCTAATATTAATTGAAAACTAAATATGTTTATAAAATATGAGTTTGTAATGAATTGCTGAAAAAAAAACAAATTAAAATCGCAGGTAAATAGGCACCAAAATATAAACGAAGAGCGAAATATAAACAAAGTATCAAATATTTCAAGATTTTCACAAAATGTTTACTCAAATGCAACTACAAATATGCGATTCTCTTGCTGCGTGTTCTGTATTATTGGGTTCATAAGTTCACACTACGCCGATTGTACCGTAATTCGTGAACTAGAATGCGTCTTGACTAGTTTGACACTTACACATACAGTTGTGTACTCGTATGTACGTGTGTGTATGTATAAATATGTTTAAGCATGTGCGCCAAATACGCTGACGTAACACTTAGCATATCAGTTATGCAAATTATTGGAATTATGCGTAGCCACAAAAAATGTTTTTTTTTTAATTAACATTTTATTATAAATCATTGCTCACCTTAAACCATGAACACAATTGCACAGCAATATTGATTTTTCCAACAAACACAAATGTATGACGAAAATGACTAGAAATTTTTGGTGATTGAATTGTTTAAGCACTGTACGCATTTTGTTGCACACACAACGATATGGAAGCGTAAGTTTCATATGCATTTATATAATAAATATTAACGATCTGCGATCGGCGATTGTATTCTACTTTACATTTAGCGCTGCATAAATTTTATATTTAACTTAAAAAAGTCTTGACATTAGTTAGGCAAATTTTTTATTATTAAAGAATTCATTCATTTATTAAATTAATTTTAGATTATTGTACTCAATCAGCAATGCATATACGAATGTATGTTTGTATGTATGTATGTATGTAGACAGCTGTTTTGTTACACTTTTAGCTCTTTAAAATCAATGTGAATTTGTTAGTAACTTTGGTAAGCTAACTACACGCTTCGAATACTCGTAATTTTGTGATTCAAAGGTCGTTATGTTGATTATTTTTGTTCGAACTTTAAATTTATTTGAAAATCGTTGCTGCGTAATGTGGCACATCATCATTAATCTTCAACAATCAATTCGATGCACCTCTTTTAATGCTGAAATAAGACACGAAAAACTTATGTATGTAGCACATTTTCAAGCTGTTCGAAATGTAATATTTCACTTTTGTAATAATTTCGGTGGATTAAATTTTTTCTATCTAAATTATATGCTGATTTGACACTTAGCGTGTGATTTTATGGCCAGGTGTGATAAATTGTTTTGTACGGCTTCATTGAATGAATTTCTGCTTGCGGATTTGCATTCTTGCATTTCAAACGGTTGACAGTTGGGGTGGTAATGGCGCTAAAGCTGCAGTGTGGCAACAACAAATGAATGCAAATAAAAGCAATTTGTCGACTGCATATTTTGTCACTTTTGTTTATATTTTTGTGTTCGTTTTATGTGCATTCCCCGAGCGACTGTAAATGTAAACAAATTGCAAATGCATACATGTGTTATACATGCATACATACATATGTATGCCGGTACATTTGTATGCACCACAAGGGACAGACAAGTTTAAAATCACCTCTGCATGCACTATAATATTTTATATATAAAAAATAGTAAATATGTAAATATTTGTTGTTACAACTCATAAGTGAAATTTTAAATTTTATTGAATTGTGCCGGAAATGCATTACAAATGAAATGTCCTATTTTATATTTGCATATGTTTGAATATCAACGTTAACACCGTACAGCATACAGTGCCATCTCTTTGTGACATTAGCGCTTAGGAACGTAGATTTACAACAAATAACGTAAATTTGA
The DNA here is from genome assembly GCA_963971545.1 of Philophylla caesio. Classification (NCBI taxonomy): domain Eukaryota; kingdom Metazoa; phylum Arthropoda; class Insecta; order Diptera; family Tephritidae; genus Philophylla; species Philophylla caesio. The sequence continues at coordinate 35,199,403 of OZ020604.1, read as the reverse complement.
TGTAATGTCCTCATTTACGTTATTTTATTTATGTATGTACGTTCGTGCGACTATTATTATCATGCAGTTCTCAGTAAGGAATAACTATATACAAAGTTACATAACTAAAACTCGCTTACATTACAAGGAAATTTAATCCAAAACTCGTACAACAACTTATCGTATTAGGATAGCAAAAAATTATGTGTATCGTTATAATCGATAACGCGATAACATTGAATAAGAAAAACTCCCACCTATTCCACATGTGTTTACATTTTCCTCGCGTTAAATGAAACCGGAAAATACCACTGTATTGCTTTTAAAAATCGGAACTGATCTCCGATAGGAAGTCCTAAAGAAGTTTAATTAAAAGTAATGTTGATAGCTAGAAGGATTGTCAGTTTATTGAAGGCATGTGAATTGGCCGCGTATTATGCGCAGAGCCTCCGCAGATACTGTCACACGAACGTTAAATTAACCACTTCCTTCTATCTTTCTTTACAGTTTTCTACTAATATTTCAGTACAGCTGCCAAAGTGTCACTTATTCACAACACTCCCACAAAAACATCCTAAAGGATTTTCAGCCGCTATGTCGGAGGCATTAGATAAAATGGAAGAGCAGGAAGCACAAAAGAAAGTTGAGCGTGAAGCTGAGTCCGTACAATTAAAAGATACGAAACGTCAAAAACGTGAATTGAAACGCAAAAAATGGGTAGACTGGAAGACGCAGGATGAGCAAGCAGATGACACAAAACGACCAGCATTCGATCCAGCAGACCGTGTGAAACGGAAAAAGTGCGCAATGTTGTTAGGTTATTGTGGCGCAAATTACTTTGGCATGCAACGCAATCCCGGCATGCAAACCATTGAAGAGGAGCTATTCAAAGCTATGTTGAAACACAAATGGATAACAGATGCAAGTTTTGAGGCTGCACAGGTGGCGTGCTTTCAGCGAGCTGCGCGCACCGATAAAGGTGTATCAGCGGCGCGACAGGTGTGCTCGATAAAATTGCGTAAGTACTGTATTTGGAATTAAACGAAGGTGTAATTTTATTCAAACTTTTTTTTTCTCCCCCTCCCCGCTTAGCCGATGCATTAGATATCAAAGCATTAAACGAAGATTTGCCTGAGCAAATACGTGTATTTGCAATCGAACGCGTTACTAAAGGCTTTAATGCCAAAGATCAATGCAACGCACGCACCTATACATACACACTGCCATCCATATCTTTCGCGAATTGTACGCAGAAGTATGAATTTGAGAGGTATCGTATTGAAGCTGATCAACTGCAAAAAATAGGAGAAATATTGAAATTGTATGAAGGGACAAAGAATTTTCACAATTTTACAAGCCGGAAGTGAGTTGCATTTTGTAAAGGTGTTTCAACGTTGCAATCCACCTATTCTGTTTATTTTTTAGAAATTTTTTAGACCCATCAGCAAAACGATTCATTATGTCATTTAGCTGCTCTGAACCATTCCTCACGCCACAAGGCATAGAATTTTTAACGCTTCAAGTTAAAGGACAAAGTTTTATGCTTCACCAAATACGTAAAATGGTTGGTGTGGCCATAGCGATTGCACGTGGCAATACGACGACAGCTACATTGGATCGCGCACTAACAGAAGAGCGTTTAGATTTACCAATGGCGCCCGGTTTGGGTTTGGTTTTAGATACAGTACACTATGAGCGCTATAATGATCGTTATGGCAGTGATGGTATTCACGAACCACTTACTTGGGCTAAGCAAGAGGATGAAATAAAAACTTTCATCGGACGTTATATATACGCCAATATATATGAGACCGAGCACAAGGAGCGCGCAATGCTTGAATGGTTGGAGACATTACCATTGCATTCGTACGATACGCGACGCGATGATGCACAGACGGCAACAACCAATGATGAAAGTGGGAAAAAGCAAAATGATGATGACGATGAATAATTAGATTTGTGATTAAAAGAAATACACTCTTTCTATATCTTTTTTTTTTTGTTTTAAGTAAAGAAGAATTTAACATTTTTAGTAACTAATTCATATAAACACTTTTATGTAAATCCATGCTCTCAGTTCGATGGCAATGATTTATTTTTTTGAAATTGTTCAACAATAAAAATGTTCAGCTTGCGTCTCAGTGGTTTTAGCTTATAATTTAAGCAAGAAATTGGATAATTTGGACAGATTGCTTTACTGAATAAACTCGCTCGAAAACGTATTATTAAAATTAAAAACCCCAACAATAGAAAAGAAAGAGAAATGCCTAATGTTAATGTCACTATACTTTAAACCAAAATGCATTTTATATTTCATTTGCTCCACTGATGTTAACACTCGTGCGTGATTACTTGAAAATATGAATTGGCGTATTGGTTTAAAAACGTCCGCCTTTCTTCTTCTTGTGACCACCCTTGCGATGTTGCTGCCGTGGCCCTGGTGTCGCTTCCTGGTAAACAGGTGTGACGGGAGAATTTTTACTAAGATTGGCACGATTCGACATATCACTGAAAGAGCAAAAACCATAGTTAGCATTTAAAAAAAATTTTAATATTACTCCTTAATCTTACTATTGATCAGCTGCACCGCTAGCTATGCCCTGTGAACCCTTAATAACATCCTTAGCACGACGGTCTCGCTTCTTGCGAAAACCGGTACGTTCATATTTGGGCAACCAACGTTCAGGATCTGGTGCCACTTCGGCATTATAGTTTTTGGGCAATTTACCCTTGCGTTTGCGATTGTGACTCTTCTTTTTCTCAACAACGGGTGTGCTTGGCGATTGGTCGATTTTAGCATTCGCTGTTTTTTTAGCTGCTTTGGTGGACATTACCCAATTAGCTGCTTCGAGCGCATCGATTTCGGAGGCTGTAGTCAGTGTTTCAAGTTTGGGCAGACGTTTGCTTAATTCCAAGGCACGTTTTGGATTGAATTGCGCATAAGCAATAACCAACTGTGCCAATACTTTCATATCATTGGCATTCAATTTGAGTAGCTCTTCGAGTGAACTGGCTGCAGTTTCCGATGCGCCACCACGCAAATGGAACTCTGCAGCTTGTCGCCACATATCGCTCAAATCGCCGCTGCTCTCCTGAAAAGAAAATTTTTATTTTTTAAATTGTATTTAATGTTTTAGATAATTTTAGGTGATGACTCACATTATTCATTTTATACCATTCGACAGCAGATTTAAGCAATTCAGATGCTGCTGGTTTATTGTCGGTGCCCAAGTAGAGTGTTACCAATGCAGATATAACACCGGGCTTGTACATTTGCTCACCAACCGATAGTAGCACATCGATTGCCTCCTTGCGACTGCCATGCGAAAGCAATAATTGCACAATAGCAAACTTCGTTGCGAAAGCGTTTTCCTTATGCCCCGCTGCATATTTATTCAACAGTTCGACAGCCTCTTTTTGCTTCTTATCTTTGGTTAGTTGAGAACAGCGAATAAGCAGAGTTTGAAACTCTAAATCGGGATAAGTTTCAACTAACTTCTGGCACAAGTGTTGAACTTGATCACTGGAGTTGGTGAAAAATGCAAGCAAACAATTATTCAATGCGATAGCTTTCTTCTGACGACTGGTCAATTTTGAATCGCACGCCTCTGACATAGCCGAACGTATTTTCTTCTTGGAGTCAAACACATTCTGATCCTTATTGATCACCACCGAATTATTGCTAGCGACAGCAACTAAAACGGCATCTTTCGGTTTATTGCGCAAACATTCAGCATAAATGGCTGCGGCTTCCTTAACTTTGCCTTGCATTTGCAAACAATAGCCCAATTGTACACGTATCGGTTCTAATTCTTCGCGCATTTCTTCCTCAGTTACCCCATCCTCTTCTAAAGTTTCACGACATAACTTTTCGCTGGCGCGTAACTTCTTCTCAGCCTCTGCAAACTTTTGACGATTCGAAGCAATACCGGCGGCATTATAATATTGCTCGTAAGTTTCTTCAGGCAGTTTAGGTATTTCCTTGGTCTAGAAATTAAAAAAGGAAAGGTGTAGTGCGTTAGTATAGTACATAATAAGAAATTTTCCTTACACAATACCTTATCTAAGGCCAAGTTAGCGGCCACAGCACTTAAATTTGTTCGCCTTTCATTTTCATAGTCATCGTTGGTGTTTTTGATAATTTCCTTGTAAGCATCAAAACACTCTTCATAACGTTCCAGCCGATAAAGCACTTGTGTGCGCAACTCCTTCAAGCTGGCTGGTAATGGATTAATGCCCGCATTATCAATTGTTTTCAGTGCCTGTTCCGGCTTGTTTAAACGATATTCGCTATACGCCTTTTCCAATATTAAATTGGAGGAGAGCTTATTTTTTTCGATGAATTTATAGGCCTCCTCGAATTTTGAAAGCTGTATGAGACAAACAACTTTACAATGCAGTGCCGTTTGATCGTCTGGTGCAACGCCCAAAACTAATAAGTAAATAAAAAAATTGTATGGTTATACAAATAGTTAGTGCTTCCTGCATTCGTGTCTCAACTCCTATGTATGTATAAACAATCACACTTACTTCTATTAACTGCCTTTACCGCCTTATCGTATTCGCCATTCTGCCCAAATTTGTTTACATCCGCGTATGCAGCCTTTATAATCGCTTCTTTTTGGTTTGGATCCTTGCTCATTTTCAATAAATATCCTCGATTATTTATTTTTTATGATAAATCCAAATGAGACAAACAAGATAGTAAAAAACTTTTACCAATTGTGAGTGACAGTCATTTGACACCTCAGCAAAACAACTTGACAGCAGTTTGACACCACAGAATGGTTAAAATATTGTAAAAATATATGACGTTTTAAAATCAATATGGGTATTCGTCTCAGAAACTCTCAGGCCTATCATGAATTCCGACGTGATCTCGAAATTCTTACGAACTTTCGAAATTCGGGAGATAGCCATCACGGATTCCGAGTGAAACTCAATTTTGACATGTATTCGTGGGAATAATCTACGAGTGATTTCCTTTATCGGGAGAAGTGAAAATAATAATTAAAATGATCAAAAAAATACAGGTGAACTAAACACTAAGGGCCAGTTTTTCAGTGCTGGTTTAAACTCAGTTTAAACGGAGTTTAGTTAAACTCAGATTAAATTTAAACTAAGTTTAAACTGGACAGTTGTTTTTCAGTGCAAGTTTAAGGCCGCAGTTAACATTGGCCATTTTGTAAGGCAACATTGTTTTTTTCTTTATCTAGATAAGACAACAGCTGATGTTTGTTGACAATTTGATGCCATTGCTAAATAATCCTTTTCGTCAAAAATATCAAAATGATTCGGATGAGTAGATATTACTCTTTTTCTTCTTAATATAGTAATTGTAAGTATTTCGCTTACTTCTGTGTCACTGTAGTCACTTTCACCAGAGGAAATATCCATTTTTTTAAAATAAAAATTCAATTAGAGGACCTTGCGGTCAAATATTTGTTGCAACCAAAATAAAGTAGTTGGCGAACAGCTGATTCGTTAAACGGAGTTTAACCGTGCCAGATCGGCCGTTTAAACTTAGTTTAAACTACGTTTAAAGTTGACTGAAAAACAAGCATGCTGAGTTTAAACTTAGTTTAAACGGCAAACAGAGTTTAACTTGGGCCAGTTTTTCAGTGCTGGTTTAAACTCAGTTTAAACTAAGTTTAGTTAAACTCAGTTTAAATTTAAACTTAGTTTCTTTGCGCTCAATAAAATTTGTTGTAACCAAAACGAAGTAGTCAGCACACAGCTGATAAGTTAAACTAAGTTTAACCGAGCACAATCGGTCGTTTAAACTTAGTTTAAACTCCGTTTAAAGTTGACTGAAAAACTGCATACTCAGTTTAAACTTAGTTTAAACGACAAACAGAGTTCAACTTGCACTGAAAAACTGGCCCTAAAAGTGGATATTTTTCACCAAAGTAATTAAAAATGTAAGAAGTGTTTAATAATAGCTGTAGTGTATAAATTAAAATCTATTTTTCAACAAGTCAAGACCATCCACTAACCTTAATTAGCATGAGACTGGTGAATATGATGGAGGAACGGGCAGACATTGCGCAAGGTTTTTCAAATACCATGCAGCTAAAAAGCCTTGAGCCCTCCAGTTAAGGATATGACTTTCGTAGTCATCTTAGGTCCAGTTTTTCAGTGTTGGTTTAAACTCAGTTTAAACTAAGTTTAGTTAAGCTCAGTTTAAATTTAAACTTAGTTTTTTGCGCTCAATAAGCTTATAAGTTAAACGAAGTTTTTCAGTGCAAGTTGAACTCTGTCGTTTAAACTTAGTATGCAGTATTTCAGTCAACTTTAAACAGAGTTTAAACTGAGTTTAAACGGCCGATTGCGCACACTACGAAGTTTGCGAGCATATAAAACTGTTGGTCTCAAAGTAACGCATCAGCTTTTATTGCCAACAATATATATCAAATAGGATATAGAATTTTGCCTTTTGAGATGGCCAGTCGATTAAAAGTAAAGAAGAAAAGTTGAAAATGCAACGCAATGCTACTTCTCTGCATGAAATGACCTTTATTCAAATTTTGTCAATTTCGGGTATTTTCCCAGCAAACATTGAAAATTTTGTAAAATTGCTGGCAGCGCTGGAACTTTGGAAACGGCTGGCAGCATTGACGATTATTTTATAAATTCTGTTTTCTTCTTACGATCAGCAGCAAAAGTTTGTGGATAATTGATACGCAGTTGGAGTGAATCTCTTGTTTTGTGAAAAATTACCTATTAAAAGTTATAATAACGCACGTCTTTACATTTGCAATTAAAATAATAAGGAAAAAAGTTTGGTAGAGAAGTCTGAGAAACAAAACTGCAGTTTGAAAGTGGGTGGGATTGTGCAAAAGGGGGCTACAATAGCAAGTTTTGACGAAAAAAAGGGTGCAAATCATAAAAGGTGATTGTCACTAGCGCTGGCGTTAGCGACACCAATCAAATGCACAACTAAAGTGAATATAACAAAAATAAACCATATTGTTAAGGTTTCAACAGTGCTTATTCAAAGTAAGCCAAGTTCTGAGGGCAACGGATATGCCGAACCAAAATCAGAGTGTATACTTTGTACTGCTGCTTTCACTGATTTTGGGCTCATTGGCCACAGGTAATCTGAACATAGTACATACCTATTTCAATTAATATTAAAGCATCCTTGTGGACGTATTGCACGCCTGCATTAAAATCTGCTCATTCATGTACTCTTAATTTGCATTAAGATAGTTACATACATATCTATTTAGTTTTGAATCAATAGACGCCCACTAATATTTAATTACATTGATTTTTAGCAAAGAAAAAGCACTTGTTGTAATTTTTACTTCCATCTTTTATCTTCCTACTTGTAGTGAAAGCCTATTATGTTGAAATAAATTGCACCGGCTCATCCGTTATTGGTGGGACTGTCAACTTCAGCGCTGTGCTATATGATGATGGCCAAGTGGCGAACAAAGCAGATTACAAGTTTTACTGGGAAGATAATTCACATCCTGCAAATAATGTGGTGAGTAAAAATAAATTTATTTTAGTAAGGAAGTTAGCAAATTTGTTGTAATTTTAAAACCAATAAAAATTCAGATCGATATGAGAGTGTAATCGGTGGGTTCAAGAAAATATATACTTACATATGTAAATACATAGGTAGATATGTATGTATGTAAGGAAAAGAACGCAGAGTACTGGTTTGGTATGACTAATTCGTATACAAAATGATAAAAAAAACTTTAACTTAATACTTTTATCAATTCATTATTCGCTGAATATAGTATGCGCTATATTTACTTAAGAAGCTTCTTAAGTAATAAACCTATTTTCATATGTACGAAATATCAAAAATAGTACGCGAACGTAAATTTGCATATATTTTTAATACCGAATTGGATTAAAAAATAATTGGTTTTATTTAAGTTCATATGTATGTACATACATACATACATATGTACATACATATATCGAAGGGAAATTAAGTTAAGGATTAAATAATGTCTAGCATTGTTTTTTATTCATTTAAAATATACCTTGAGCGAACTCTAAAATTTAGTTCAAAACCCTTTTTTTCCAAAAGTAATCGTTATTTTTTTTAAATAATAGTTATACATGATTTGTATTACTTGAAAACGATACCGTACGCAAACCTTTTTTTAAAGAGTACACATTTCAAAGTGGGAATAGGATGCAAGTGTTCTATTTTGATGGAAGATTATTTAATATTGTTATTATAATTTTTCAACCTCTACAACAAAAAAAAAAATCGCGTAGTTTTTGGTTTCCTCTCTTGCTCTGATCAAATTTGCGAATTTAAATTTTTTGACTTCTTTACTAGTTTTAGTCCGATAAGTACTTAATTTGCAACTTTTTTCCCGATCAAAAATAAAAGTTTAAATGTGATGTTTGTTTTTTCTATTAAAAAGTTTAAGTTTTTCAATTCAATATATGTAGGAGTTTAAGTATGACTTTAAAACTTGTATACCAAAAAAAAAAGTTAAAAACAGATTTGTTTTCTATAAAAATAATAACTACAATTTCAAAACTATTCGTCAGTAATTTTAAACTAGCACAAGAGTTCCTGGTGCACAAGAGTATATTCACTTTCTTCGCAGAACGGGTATTTCTGAAGAAGCAAAATTAATAGGGATAAATATAGACACACATACATACACACGATGCAGCAAACTAAAGATGACGCATTCCGGGGTACCGTTACTTTGATTTTGCCGAAATTGACAGATTTGACGTCAGTACCCTTTTGTAAACAAGCCATATCCTTGCATGTGTTTCACATGGTTCTACTTGAAATTGTATATCATAATATTTGCTAATTTATTTTTGTGTTATTTGTTTACATATGCATGCTCGCACTTTAATTTAGTTCAAGGCTAAGATTTTGCTTTTTTATGTTCATAAATATTAGGAAAATATAGAGAAATATCGGAATGAAACAATGAAACTTTAAATGGCCCGCTCTATGTAAAAGTGGCTTAACTCTCTGTTCTCTCATTCTATACTTCTTCGCTCTGCTATCTTCTCTATTTGGTGCTGCACTGACGTTGGTATTGTTATCGTTCATTCTTGATACATACATATGTACATATCTACCAAAATTATCAGGTATTGACTGCTATGAAATAGTATTTTTTCATAAATGCAAGAACTTCGCTTTTTCGATCTAATTTAACAAAATGGGTAAAAATTTATATTTTTGTAAAAAATTGTAAAAAGTGTTCCCAGCTTACTTTTTGTAAAATATTCTTATCCCAATAACAGTGTTAGCGATCGTCACTAAATTCCCTACACATCTTGCCTTTGAAATTACTAAGCTAATCTATAAAAGGTTTTGAAATCGGTGAATAACCATGCCCACCTTTTGAAAAATTTCGATTTGTGTATCGAAAACTATTTTTCAATACATTGCTGACTCTATAAAACGAATTTTTGGAAATTGGAAGAACTCGATATTACGAATGCCCTGTGCTTGAATTTGATTTTGATTATATTAAAACAAAAAACCAAACAAATGTACGCGCACTTAAATACCTGTTAGTTTTTGTTATTATCGAGCTATTTTTTTGTAGAGTTCTATTTGTTTTCTGCATGTTTAATTGCTCAAAATGTCAGTTTAGAGTTAAAAGTTATGAAGTGAGGATATTGCATATTTTTTTTAAAAATGCCTTCATCTCGGAAACGACAAGAATCAATACATCCCCAGAAATAAATAAATTTATATAGTAGACGCTGGAGCTCTTGATAAGAATCTATTATGTTCGATTATTAATAATATATTTATGCTCGCCGCAAAAAAGTATATATAATTTGAATTTCATTCGCTCCAAATGAGTTTTCATAAGCGCAGTTAGGTGTGGAGTTTCTTTTCCAAAGCCGAATATGTAAAGGAAGTCAAATGTTTGATATTTGAACAATATGAACTTCAATAAATTAACAATGACGTTAAAGATCGGGTTAAAAAGGAACTGTGGGAGGCATCCATTGTGGCGATCACTGTAAATAGTCTTCTCGAATGCAAATTGCTTACATACCGATCGAAGTGCAATATATAAAAAGGAAAAACTGAAAGAAAAAAGTTATTGGGGAAAGTCGAATCTATGCGGTTAGTCAAATGCAAACAGCTAGTCGATTATGAACGCTTAGTCGAAAGTCAACGTTAAGTCGATTAATTGTATTCGAAATACTTATTGAACTATCTTTTGCTATCCCATTGATCGATTAGTCGATTAATAAGAGCTCTAGTAGACGCCTTGTAGCAAGAAATAGGAATTTTATGAAATTTTAAAAATTATATTAAATTAACACAAATAATTCAATAGTAGCGTCATTATGTAGGTACATAATACGGTTGTCAATTTTGGGCATTTTATTGATCCTGCGATTTTCGAGATCTGAAAACAAAATTTCGGTATCCTGGGATCGTCCCGAAATTCAGGAAGTTTTGATCCGTTATTTTTAATTGGCAAAAAATGTAACACGTCTGTAATCATCGCATTATTGTAATATTTAAAACGACATTAATATAACAAAGTCGCCGTTGTCGAGTGGGTGCTCGTTATGACTCGATATATCTCCGAGTTTGAGGTTCAAATCTCACCGAGGGTATTTCTGCCATAAAAAGGCTTTTCATAAAATACATCTGCCTTTCGGAGTTGGCACAAAACCGGACGTCCCTCCATTTGTGGTATAATATAAAGACGCACACCACAACTGGTAGGAGAAGCTCGGTCAAACACTTAGCTATGTACATATGTATATAGTGTAAGCGCCAAATTATTATTATTATGATTATTATTATTATTATAAAAAAAAGGAGAACAATTTCATGTAGTTCATGTATGTATGTATTTGTTGGTCTTTGCAATCATAAAAAAGAAATAAACGTAAAATTTGAGAAACATACAAAATAATTTATCAATTGCACATTTATTTTAAATCAATGTTTGAGGTCAATATTAAATATTAATATATTAGCATTTAGTAAAAATGCTACTTCATGTAGTAAAAATTAAATATGAGTACATCACCCATTCTATTCTGTGCGATGCACAATTATTCCTTCTTCCTGTGGTGCAGAAGCACCGCTCCGCATAACACTTGTTAGTTGGATTGTCGGCAAAAATTTAATGATTTCGGCAGGCAACGGCCTTAGTCAAAAACTATCAATTTCTTTTACCGAACCTTCTAATAAATTGTATGCCTTTCTTTTATTGGACACTTGCGATCTGCTCGTTAAAACTTGACGCAATTTATCTATCTTCGAAACTTTCTGCCTTATCCACTACAACTAACTCGTCGTTGTAAACTTTTGGTTTTTGTTTCACATGTTAAAATTTTTTTTCAATGCAACCCTGAAAGGTACATATGTTTAGTGTGTTATTTGTGTGTTTTATTGGATCAGCTCTTTCTGTTTTTCCCGGGATTGACATTCCAAGTTCATACATGTACGAGTATTTTGCTAGAAAACATTATACTGCAAAAATCTAATATACTTTATGTACATTTGTACATATGCAAAGTTCATTCAAAAGTCAGATAATTTTTGAATTGAACATTTAAAAATGATTGTTACTTTAGCGATCTTTTTTTTTGAAATACAGCTCGCTGTCACCAGTTTGAAACTATGTTGTGCAAAATTAAAAAAAAAAAACAATCTATTTCCATGGAATTTTTTAACGTTTTTTTTTTAGAATATTTGGAGAAATTGTGAGTAAGCAGTTTTAAATGGTTTTCAATTTTAGTATAAAAATGTGCAAATTTGAAGGGGCTTAAAAATTTGCGTTTATTTTTGAGTTGTGTAGGTTGTTTTTTTGAAATGCAGTTTGCTAAAAAAGAATTAAAACTTAATTCACCAGAAAAACAAAATGGTGAAAACTTGTAAAAATATATAATATTTAATTGTCGTGTTCCGTAAGTTCATTCATACATATGTACATACATACATACATACATATGTACAAAGGTATGTATTCATATTCATAATTCTTAAAGCGAAAATAGTTTAACCAAAACGCGCTTAGAATATAAATTGGAGACATTTGGTGGTAATGAAAGAAATATTGTCGGTAGGTATGTGTGTAATTACATACATACATACACATGTTTGTATCTACAAACAAACATACCCAGCAAGAACGCTATGTGATATATAATGCGTTAAACCATCCATTGTCCTACAAAAAGTTTCTGTGAGAAATTCAAAAAGTTTCCATGAAATTAAACAGGGCCATATGACAATCCTACTTTATACTTTGCTGTACATGTGAGCAACTTTCTTTTTCATTCACATGACACTTTACTATTACTTTTTCATATAGTTGTCTCGTTTCAATCCGATATTAAAAAACGATATGTAATGCATTATTTATGGAAAGTTATGCCGTAGAACTATCGCATATTGGTATGGTAAAAATAACGTTATTCCTACTCCAATATAATAAAATAAATAACACTTAAATTAAAATATAAATTTAATTTCTTTATTCTATATTTAATAGTTTTTATATATGCAACAGGATCAATTCACAAAATGTTCTTTATATTAATACATTAACACTATAAAACATACAGAAAAATTAGGAATGATGAAGACAAGGAGCTTGATACTACCAGACTCCGAGTAGGCGGAGGATTTCTCATCATTGGGTGTATGCGCATTTTTATGCCTTTTGCTTCTGTGGCGTATGTGCGGTCACGTCGCCTTTTGCTCCACCACTAGCACTTGCTGTGGAAGCTTTTGACTCCTGCGCGGTGTCTGTAGTGTCAGGTGGCTCAGCTGGAAATGGTGGCAAATCTATATAAGCTTTAGCACGCATGTTCAGAAAGTGAGAGAGCGATCCTTGTTGGAAGTGATCACGCTCGCAATATTTACTCTCCAGCGCTGGCTTGGGTGTCGAGGAGAGAAAGATTTTAAGCGCAGTTTCCGAAAGAACAGTTGTTCTGCCATTGGGTGGGGAAAATAAATTGACGCAGGAAAGGTGCACGATCACGTATGTATGTATGTATGTACATCATAATTGGGACCGTAGCGTGCTAAAGTAAAAACGTACTGACTGACTCGCGAAGTCGGGGTTGGTTAAAAAGAGCTTTACGGCGAGATTGAGAATTTGCAATTTAACAACATCCTCCTGCAAAAACGAAAGTATGAAATTTTAATTAGTTTACCGAATTTCTAAAATAGCATCAACCGTTTTCTTGAAATTTTTTTGGCTTTTTACCAATTTGGCTTTTGTCATTTTGAAAGCTGCTCGCCTACGATAGTGATGCTAACTTTGCTATTTCAACCCGGTAGTGTTGGAGAAGTATTCGTTTGGTTAACCTTGTTTTGGATACCATTTCCGTGGCGACTTATTTTAAATTTGTAATCAAAAATGGTTCAATTGACCTTAAAAGACATTCTGCGAGTTCACAAAACATACAAAGAAAATTTAATCAAAAGTTCTGTAAGCTTAGGCAACAAAACTTTTCAAAAATTACCGAAGTCGATATATTTTTTCTTATTCTTTAAGAATCTTAACAAACACCAAGTAGCATGATAATATTTCTTAACTTCATGCTATGAAGTAGGTCAGAATTCGTTTCAAACTCCATAAAAACTAACAACTCAACAATTGTTCTTTTCAGATATGTGACAAAATGTTAACACGAAACTATATGTTAATGGTTTTCGAATTACTTCAATTCATTTTTTAAATACATAATTGTTGTAAAATATACACATATGTATATATAAATTTCATAGCGACTACCAGGTTTGTTTTTTCACAGCACTAATAATGAATATCAACTGACATGGTGAATAAGAAATATAATCATCAACTTATTCACATATCGTTTTCTCATTTGCTCATTAAATAGCAATGGGAAAGCAAAATACAAGAATGTTAGTTTTCTTTCAAAATGTTGTTAATGTATTGGATAATGCGTTAGGTCGTTCTTGCTGGGTACGTTCTTATTATAACAGTTGGAACATACATACATACATACATACACATATGTATGCATGCATATTTAAGTATGTATGAAACAATGTTTGTGGATATATTAACAGGCGTAAAATGCAATAAATATTTGCCTTGCCTATCATTTCAAATTCATTTTACTTATTATTTACATACATATATAAATATGTATGTACTCGTATGTACGCAGCAGCTATGTACATTCCTATAAGGAGTAACTTAATAAGCATTTCTTAACAGATTTGCAAAAGTAATTGCATGAAGGTTATAAAGTAAAATTAAATCGTATTTTATATGGCTTTTCGTTCAACGTACTTTATCAGATTTAACAATTGTTTCAACTGCACTTGCCTAAAGAAAGAATTGTTGATATTTCGTCTGTAATTGCATTGCGAAGTTCAGTGGCCTTGCGAAGTGCGAATTTACGATAAATACAAACATATATACTACATAGATATACCATCAAGAATTTCTAAATTTTAGGAGATTATTCTGAGTTGAAGCTAAAATTGAGTAAAAGTTAGATATTAAATCTAACGTGAAAAAAAGTATGGCGCCAATCTTACTACATATTTAGAACCCTAACTATTGCTTCCAATAATATAAATTTTACAATCAAACTGTACATCAAATTTACGCTTTTATATAGTTGTTGATTTTATTTGCAATTGCAATTTCCGCAGTGGTTTCGGGTATTTATACGGTGATATCACTGTTAGTACTACAATGAGTAAGCGGGATTTGCATACATATGTACATATATATTTTGCATAACTACTAAATTGCATGAGTAAGAAAGAGATAGAATGTAACAGGTTCGGGTAAAAATTTCCACTCGGTCATAGAAACTTTACCTGGAATCTTCTGGTAGAGCTCTCTGCTATATCATACCAAAGAACATAAATGTATAAGAATGGACAACACGTTATTATTAGCAACGAGTGAATCTCCAGGGGCGTGCTTTCTTACTCTAGCCAATCAAAAAATTCATTTGAGCAAAAGAGAAAGCATGCCCCTGGAGATTCACTCGTTGCTAAAAGTAACGTGTTGTCCCTTCTTATACATTTATGTTCTTTGATCATACGTCATTTAACCGAGAGTGTTCCTACTGGGCTGTTATGAGTTCCGAAGCGAATGTATTTGCCGAAGTGAACAAAAAAGATCAATATATTTTAAAAATATACAAATAAGAGAACCGTGAAAATGTTTCAGTAATGATGCTAAAACCTTGGAATATTGACTCGCGCTCTTTTGCCGATCTTTCTTTAGCAATCGACTATTGTTTAATAACTAACATGCCTCGAGTCCACAGACTTCACACTGCAAAGCCTTGTCAACAATATTGTAAAGTTGTAGACATCGAAGGAGCGTTTAACAATACAAGTCCGGATATTACTTGAGGTGGTCTTGCGATTACTTGAAGTGGCAAATTCTCTTGGGCAAAGGGATCATGGGTAACATCGGCAGCAAAGCGGTTTCAGGATAAGTGACTAAAGGCACACACTTTGCGGAGTGAAAAAGCAAAGTGCTATGCGATCTTTTCTCGAAACCATGCTCTGACTAGCCACTTTGTTTACGGGGCTCTTATAGTGTCTACCAGGCTGAGTTTGCTGCTGTTAAGTAGGTACCTAGGCATATAAGATAATTGGTGCTTAGATTAGATTACATTTCCAATGAGGATCGCACTGCAAACTGTAGATCTATTGTGCCCTCAGTGCCTTACAACACCTCCCCCAGCCCGAGAGCTTCTATAAAGTTCAAGATAGCTCCTGGGCTTAGGGAGTGTATGTATTCATCCTTAGGCCACATTTGACCCAGCCACCTTTCCCTTCTACGCGCTACAGCCTCGCATTCTAGGAATATATGTGAGGGGGTCTCCGTGTCCATATCACAGAAGCGACATAGGTCATTTCGCCTTAGGGAGGTTTATAAGTATTTTGAATCGTATGTGGTTATAACCTCCCAATAGTTTCTTGGCCTGAACAAGACCTTCTGTATGTTTCCATTGTTGGTCTCTGAGCCGATTTGCCTCCTTCCTGTGTGCTTCTTTTATAGCACTTGGACCTATCGGGAGGAAAGGCTCGGGTCCTATAGGGTTAGAGATGGCCTCCATTCTGGCCAACTGATCCGCCAACTCGTTGCACTCAATGCCTGTATGACCTGGCACCCATAGAAGGCGGATGTCGTTCCTTTTTGCCAGCTCATTTATTCTATTTATACACTCCAAGACTAGTGTCTTGGGGAAGGCACCCATGGGCAGCGACAGTTTGGCCCTAGGACCAAAAACGCCTGCTCCCATACCATCCAAGGTTTGCGAGCCATCATTGTACCACTGCTTGGTGCTTTAATATGGCATTGTTTTAAAGAAGAACGCAGAACGTAGAAGCTGCGAGAATTATGAAGAGGAAGTAACGGCCTTTCATTTTCAGTGCAGTTGTCTGCCTCTTCAAGGAGCAGGTTATGCTTCTTGAGATTACCTTACTTTGACGACCTTGGTTAAATGGTGGATATTAACCTAATACGACGACCTGACGAGATTCGTTAAGCACCCGAAAGTGTTTCGGCAAGTGAAGAAAGTGAACAAACCAGTCATCGTATCACAACGGGTATTTTAACTCATGGCCTAAATGTGTCTCTGCTTAGCGCACCTATCTTTACATAGTTAAAAACTAAAGTTTAGAGAGTACAGCCACTCTAAACTTAACATAATAAATATAAGTTTGAAAAAAAAAAGAAATTTTTAAAACTTTCGAAAACATAGCGCTATCGCTTTGCCATTGTTGTATTCTCCATTGTAATAACACTAATTTAATTTATTGTATGCAAACTAATGACTATCACTTCAATGTAAATGTTCTGAATATATTTAGAATTAGTTTTTACCGAGAATTTCGTGTTCGTTTGTGTGAAAGCATTTTATAAAGACTTGCATGCATGTGCACGATTGATACCGCATTCCTCCATTCACGCCATGCAGTTTTCCATTTAAGTCTGTTTTAGCTGATTTTTTTTTTCATTCTTCTCTTTCATTTAACAAGCTGCTTAATTTTATTGCGCTTTTAGTACAAAGAAAAGCATCAATGATAATTTATTAGTTATAGCAATGTGGCCAGATATTGTATTTTTAAATTACGTAAAATTTAAATGTGTAGTTAAATATGTAAAAAAAATATGGACACATGCACATATGTATGTATGTATTTATACAATTTTTTTTTTACTGACATTCCCTCCATACAACGATGATTTTTTATGTGGAAGGTAGTGTGAAAGGGTGTCAATAAAGAAATTGTCAAAAATCAGTGGTAATTCGTAGCCAATAGAAACTTGCGCTTTATCATACTAAAATTGAATGAACTACAAAACTACATACTAAAAAAACTCTTTTTTTGAAAAGCTCGAAATTTCCATAAAATTTTGTTTAGTCATTGTACTTGCGTACTCTTGCTTGTTAAGTTTTAAAAATGGTTTTTTTTTTCTTAAATTTTATTTTTGTGAAATGAACAGTATTTTAATTGAAAAAATAATTTTGAGTAATACGATGAAAAAGAAATTGTTCCAAAGTGTGCTATAATTTGTGAACGGAGTGTAGATACATCCGTATGTACATACATACAACATATTTATTTAGTTAATGACTACGTTGCTTTGTGCCGTTACTTTGGGCATTCGGCATGTCATGCAGGCTTTTATCTACTGATTACAATGCGTGAATACTATAATTACCAAAGAACTTGTTTGTTTCCAAGACCTATATTTTATTTTTTTAGAGTAAGCATTTCTCTTATGCATGAATATGTGTTACTAAGATACATAATTAATTTATTTTTATACAAGAGTTTTTAGTCATTTCGCAGACTGTTCGGAGCATAATTTTTGTGCGAATTTAAAAAAAATTCCCCATCAAAATGTGTAAAATGTTTAACTTTTAATAAAGAAAATTTTTTTTATCCATTACATTTTGGTTAAAATAAATGCAAGTTGCATGTGACTAAAATATACCGTTGATTTTTGAGAATATTCATCGCCGAGCGTTTTGCGCATTTTCATTCTTTTAAAAACAGATTTCGTTCATGTGTTCATTTAAGAAAAAAAAAAAAAAACTTTTTCACCTAAGCTTTTAAAAACAATGCATGCGATTGTGAGTTTTGAAAATATCGCTATTTTCTTGCCCCATTATTATTGTATTACTAGTATTTACCCGCTGCGTTGCCCGCGTATCTATCTTTATTCGTATGAAATACAACTTTTTGGACCCTCCTCCCCCCAGATTAAAAGTGCTTTATTAAATTAAATTCAATTTTTTTGTAAATTTACCCCCCAAAAGGGGTGCTTTTAATCTAAGAATTAAAAATATAAGATGCACTCAGTTGTGTTTCACAAATGCTTCATTTTAAAAAAATAATTATTTAAATCGGTTTAGTACTTTGAGGACCAAAGCGTGACAAACATTCTCCATATAACCAATTTTTTATAATAGTAAGTTAGTATAGAATTATAGATATAGATGATATAAAAAAAAAATCGTGCGTTTTTCCTGCTGAGCTTTTGGCCCTCACTCATTTCGGACTTTCTTCTTCTCGCGAAAAATGCGTCTCGCTTGCTTACTCAACTCATGTTTACTCCTCGGATCGTCACCCATGTCAGATTGTTATTGTTGTAATCTCTATTTCTTTAATTATAAGGAAACGGCGAGATACATTTTTTTAAAACTTTTTTTGTAGTCAAATGAAGAAGTTAGCTTTCGTTTGACATACATTTCATATTGGTTGATATCTTCCTAATATTTAAATTTCTCAAATGAAAATTTTATAAACACATCCAAACAAATATGTGTGTGGTGTTTGGTTGAGTGTGTAGTAGTGGTGAATAGACGTTCATTTTATTGCATAATTTTAGGCGGGAAAATTTAAGTAGAGTAAAGGCAGAGAAAGCGCTGCCAACTACTGCTTATTGGTGGTGATTTTAGCACAGAAATCATTTCAAATACTAGATTGGCGAAATTTATGAGCGATACGTTTAATTTGGATTATATTCGAAATGATGCTCCCACAACTATTGATAATACTCCATAGTATGGCTTGAATAATATTTTTTTTTTGTTGCGGTTGCTATTTTGTTTTTCTTACTTCATACTCGTAGCTTCACCCAACATTTTTTCATTGGCCCGGTTTCGCCTATTGTGAGTATTGTTCACCCGGAATAAATCTCGCTTCAAAAATTCGAACGTGGAAATTAAAACTCTGAAATGTGTATACTTGGAAGTGTATAATTATTAAATAATTCAAATTCAACAGTATTTTAACAAAAATTATCATTTTCCCGATCTTTAAAACATAATAACCGTCAAAAAAGAACCGTTCAAGTATTTATTAGATCTGTGTTAACTTCTTCAATATCACCCGCGCCACTACAATTTGCTATACCGCCAGTTGGGAAGCGGGCCTGCAATTTTTCGCTGAAATTGGATACTAAAAAGGTGTAGGTAACAATTTTAAAATCGTCTTTTAGTCAGATTATGTAAGAAATGTAAAAATAAACGAGTCCCTTATTATTCTCGAAGTGGGAAAAGCAGCCTACGCTGGAAGACATACCGCTTTTGGTCAGTCCAAGTCTATTTTGCATATAAATTTAATTACCCCTTCCCATTCGAACTAATTTTTTATTGCAGACCCCAAACTATGCAGATTCATCCTTAGCTGTTTTCATAATTCAGCTACATTTTCCTTGTTTTCTTTGACAAATCCTTTTGCAATAGCCGGCTTTTCCTGCATTATACCTGATATTATCCCTCTTTGAACTTTGTTTACTATTTTGTTCCTGGAATAGGCGATCTTACATTTTGAATATGTTTAAAATTTTCGACTCCCAAAAAATAGTGAACAAATTCAATTAATTCGCCAACTATTTCCGCCCGAAATTAGTGTTGCCAATCAGGGGAAACAATGTTCGAAAGCGGAAATTTTCCGCCCGAAATTTATAATAAGCGAACAGTGAAACGTGAACTATTTCGGGCGAAAAAGAAACTTACAATAAGGGTGAATAACATTTAGATTAAATATAAAAGAAGATATATTCGTGATTTTCAGCGTAGGTTTTATGAACTTTTTGTTTGCTTACTTTTACTTGAGAATTGTCAAAATCGACAAAGTAGCGGTACCCAGGAATGCATCGCCTGAAGCAAGGTGGATTTAATATACATTTAATATCAATATTCATAGTCCGCCTTGGCCTGAAGTTCACGGCATCGTGCGTTAGTAATTTAACGAGAATAATAGAGAACAAGTCTTCTACAATGCCACTTAATAAGAGAGAATGGCGAAATGAAGAAGCGAAAAAGTGGATAATGGCGAAACAATGAACTTAGGATCGTTCACATTGTTTCAAGTTTATTTGATATTTCTTCTATTTTTTTTTTTTAATATTTTTCGGTGTGAGACGAAAACCAAATAAAAAGTGAAAGAATGTAAAAGCAAGCACAAAACACAAAGAATTGTGTGTTAAAATGGGTCGTATATAACATCTTGTGACGTCATTCAATGCCAAAAATTTGAAGTAACGGGACCCTGTAAGGCGTCATTTTTGCTCGCTGCATTGTAATAATTTAATTTCAATTCAACTGGAAATTTGGCATTTGTAAAGTTGCCAAATTAAAATATTTAGACCAATATGTATTCAACCAAGGTTTTCCAAACATTTATTTTTATGCAAAAACTGTGAATTTGGCTTTTTTAATCCCGTGCCGCCATGCTGAGGTGCCAGGACCATGAGTTTTCGTTAACTTATTGATAAAAAAAAGCCAGCCAAATGCTCCAAACCAACCATCTTCATTTAGCGAATCCATTTCATCAATTTGGTTTACGTAGGAAGTTTCATTTAGTCGTAACCACTCCTCTGTCCCCCCTCACTAAATTGTTTTCTGTGGAGCAGAGTATTGAAGATGACCCGATCGAGTCCATCCGCCATCGAGCGCAACAATTGGAGCTGTGCCCATCCACTTTATGAAAGATTTTGCGAAAGGATCTTGGCTTGTGGGCTTACAAAGTCCAACTCGTGAAATAATTGAAGCCGAACGACCATCAAGCGCGTCGCACGTTCGGTGAATGCGCTCAAAATTAAATGGCCACCGATCCCGATTTTTGCAAGAAAGTTTTGTTCAATGATGAAGCTCACTTTTGGTTCAATGGGTACGTTAATAAATAAAATTGTCGCATTTGGAGTGATGATAATCCACAAGCCATTGTTGCGACGCCGTTACATCCTCAAAAAGTCACTGTTTGTTGTGTCCTATGGGCAGAGCGAATCATTGGTCTACATTTCTTCAAAAATGAAGCCGGCCATAATGTTACAGTACTTGAATTGGAGGATGTAGATGTGAGCGATCTTTTGTTCCAACAAGACGGCGCTACATGCCGTACAGCCAACGAAACAATCAATTTATTGAAGGCAACTTTTGGTGAGCGGATTATCTCGCGTCGTGGGCCTGTGGCGTGGTCTTCAAGATCGTGCAAATTAACAACGCTGGACTATTTTTTGTAGGGTTATGTAAAGCCGATTGTCTTCGCAGATAAGCCCGAAACGATTGACGCCTTGGAAGATAATAATCATCGCGTTATTGCTGACATACGGCCCCAAATGCTGCTAAAAGTGGTCGAAAATTGAGAATTTCTTTTGGAATTTATTCGAGCCAGCCGCAGCGGTCACTTGCCCGAAATCATTTTAAAAACTTAATAACAAACCCTTATCTTTATAATAATGCTAAATTCTTGCCAATGCCATTAATTTATATGCGTTTTATTTCTTATCAAAAACCACATGTCTAAAAAAAACACACCCATTACATGTGTATAATTATTCCACAAAATCTTTTTGTTAACTTTAGACTTGCAAGTTTCTGTAAATTTGTGTTCGATTAAAAATTTGCAAGCATCTCTCTTTGAGAGTGAATACTCTAATACTCTCAGAAATTTCGTTGCTGGGTAATTCTTGCTGGACTTTTAGACGAACGGACAGTCGCTAATAGTAATTTACACACTTTTTGTTAAATTCACTTTGATTTAGCTAACAATTCAATGACTAATTAAACTTTGAAGTTTCCATTTAGAAACTTTTTTTAGTGCAGTTTTAGGACAAATAAAAAAATTCAATTTGCAGATATGTAAATTTTAATTTTGCCAAGATTTATTCAACTTATTTTTAATGTACCATATTTTAATCCAGACTTAAAAACTTTTTATGTGCTAGATTAAATCCGACACCGAGCAATCACTTTGTCGTGAGAAGTAACATAACATAAATTTGCGTACATTCTCACTCATAAACTTTGACATTTATGTACTTAGTCTTGCCATAAATTCTTTTATAAAGTTTACAATGCATACAGCGAGGACAAATTCGCAGAAAAAAGTGCCGTTATTTTTTTTTTTATTATAATTTGTATGCAATGTCTATTCCTATATAATAATCAGTTCAGTGTTTGCTTTCGCTTATAGCCAAAGGAGTGGAAAGCTAAAGAAAATTGTATTGCGGTGATCGCTTTACATACATATGTAAGTGTGGAAGAAGCGCAAGTGAAATTTATGTGCTTCTCAAAAAACTTAATAACTCGAGAATGTTTGTTTACCGCACTATTGATCGTTTTTCCCAAAAGTCTACAATTGATGACAGAAAGAGAAGTGGTCCTCCTCGCGTGGTTCGAACTTCGAACCAATTCAGCCATAAAAACTGTTCGCGAAGGTATTCGCAGAAATCCCCTTAGAACACATAAAATTATGTCAAGGGGAATGGATATATCGACCAGATCAATGTCAAGACTTATTCGAGATGATCTACACATGAAGGCCCGCCGTCAGTCAACTAGTCATCTTCTGACAACGCACTTGAAGCAAATTAGGCTCAACAGATGCAAGCACCTTTTTCAGTGGCACGCGGACAACGGCCATGAAAGTATGCTTTTTACGGATGAGAAAATGTTCACTGTTGAAGACGTTTTTAATAAGCAAAACGACAAAATAAACGCAAAAAATGTTATTCCAAGGGTTCAACGTGGCCACCATCCAGCCTGTGTAATGGTTTGGTTGCGAGTCTCATGTAAATGTGTTACACCTCTTCACTTCTATGAAAAAGGGGTTAAAACTGGGGCAAAAGTGTACCTGCAGGATGTTTTAGAAGGCGTGGTAAATCAGTTAAGCAATACTCTATTCGATGGAGAGCATTGGATCCTCCTTCAAAATTCTGCTCCAGCACACAAGGCAAAAACCACCCAGCAGTGGCTTTAAAGCAATATTCCTGGTTTCATAGCTGCAGATGATCGGCCGTCTAGAAGTCCAGATTTGAATGCATTGGACAACAGTTTGTGGTCAGCGTTGGAGAAGGTGGCCTGTCGAAAACCCCACAGAAATTTGGAGAGTCTCAAAAAGTCTTTGGTTCGAGCAGCGTCGTCAATACCAATAGAAACTGTGCGTGCTGCTATTGATCAATGGCCGAATCGTTTGAGGACTTTATTAAAAAAATGTACTATTCAGCCGTGCTCCCAGTTTCACATTTCAATTTCACAATGTGATTTAAAAAATTATCCTGTGAAAGTGAATTAGTGTGCTCCCAATTTCACAAATTTCTTCGTATGTCAGGTCATCCCTGTCACACATATCGGTTATCGTTGTGGCAAGTCACAAACAGCTGTTGTTGAAATTTCCCTTTCGGATTCAGCTATGTATGCTTTTTTGAGTAGTCATCAGCAAAACACTTAAAAATAAGCATTTTTCAATAAATAACTAATACAGAAATATCTTAAATGCTTTCTACAAACATCAAAGAATATTTTAAAAATTATTCCAATCGAAAATAATTAAACTTTCACACACTTTCTGTCATTCACTTTTTATTTCACATACAACCAAGCATTCGGATTCAATTCACAAAAATGTATGTGAATGTGAAATTGGGAGCACCAAACATGTGAATCCGAATCCACAGGGAAATTTGCGAATGTGAAACTGGGAACACCTGCTATTGTTTCATTTTTATAACGGCCTGAACTTGTATTATTTAATAAAATTAACTTTATTAAAAAATGTATTATTATTTCATTTTTATAACGGCCTGAACTTGTAACAGAACTTATGGCAATACTAAATAGAAATATAATTAATAGGATTTATTATTTAGTACTTATATACAATGTTTTAATATCGTCGGCAAAATTTCAAAATCACTCCTGCTCTTTTAACATTTTTAGGAAATCGACAGCAAGTATCCCTACAGCAAATGGTCTGTTACATATCCAATGAATACAACCAAGCCTGGCGATTACCGAGTCACACTGAAAGTGGATAAAACTTTCGTTTTTTGGATAAATATAGCCACCAATCATGTTGACTTCAAATTGGATGAATCGCTGGGTGGCGAATTGCTGCTACTGCAAAATAATACCAAACGCAAAAACAATTTCATATCCACAACGAATCCAGTTAATCACACCGTACAGTTGCGGCCAACCGATGCAGAGTTACTCGCCGAAAAGGCATATGAAGTGCAAACATATTGGTTCCGGAATTGCACCTATATAGGCGTAGTAAATGGGCTGAGCTATGTGGCGCAGTATACTGAACCGGAGGAGAGCTATAAAATTGAGGCATTGGTGAGTTAAGGAAATTATGTTATTGCTATAAGATTTAGCTATTTTTTAATGGACATATGTACATATGTAACTACATATAACTACATATGTATTACGCCAGCAAATATAGAAATTTTCAATTCATTTATTAAATTTTTATTATATTTTAACTCTTTTAAAGGAGACATATATGTAGGTACATACATATGTATGTAAACGAAACGAAGCTTAGCATTTTTTTTTTTGGTGTAAGCAGTTTTGCGCCGCAATCAGGGGCGCCGGATTTATCAAACATTTTCCATTCGAGTTTGCCCCCCATAGAAAATTTCATTCCGGCGCTCCTGACTGCAATTAATTTTAGTATAATAAATGGACAAAAAACAATGTTGATTTTTGACAGTGTTATTTTTGGTGATGGTGTTCGACAATTTCTGTATATGGGTAAGTCCCAAATATGGTCTACCGCGAACGAAAAATTCAAAGTGGTCAGAGTTTGTTGTTATTATATTTCAGCATAAGTTAAATATGTACATATATGATATGGATATAAAATAGTTTATAGTTTTCTCTAATTATAGACCGATAAATAGAACTTAAAAAAAAGGCTTTTTCGGCTTTTTCATTTGAGCCTTTTGCAAACAAAGTATAACATATTTTCTTTTTGTATTGAGCCTGTTTAAACTGGATCCATATAATTGCTGTAATTCCGATATTTATAGCCTCTTATATAACATTGAAAAAAACTCTAAGAAACTTTGGAAAATGAAGATTTTCTGATTCGATCTTACCCTTATCCTTGTGTCGCGTCCGTTACAAAAAAACTACACAAGTTGTTCCTATAAGCAAACATGTCCTCCAACCAAAAAAAAATTTTTTGCAGTTAAGTAGGCATATGTACATCTTTCAAAAAATAAAATAATTTTTTTACCGAACTGTTGAATAAAATATTTTACCGTGAGTACAAAAATTCACTTAAACAATAATACATATGTGTATATTAACATACATATTTGTTTATAGATGGAAACAACCATAAAGAAAAAAAGTACAGAAAAAATTAAGAAGTGGCGGGAAAAGATGTACATTACTTTTAAGTCTATTTATTACTTTGTTGCACTTGAAATGTAATTTTTGTTTATTCTTATTAGAATTTCATTAAAAAACTAAAACAGACCTATTTACTGCATATTACTCATTGAGGTGGTCCCCATGTTATATAGTATGTGTGCTGGTTCAAGTCACGGGAGAAATAACATCAAAATTACTAAGAAAACTATTCTGAAGGGAATCGATACTCGGCAGTTTTTTGCCAAACCCTTTTTAGTGCATTTTTGAAAGCTGGTAAACAAAAATTCATTTGGCTTTTCGGATGCCGTTTGGAGTCGGCATGAAGCTTATATGTAGGTTCGCCATTTAAATAAGTATCAGACTGCAAATTTGAGAAAAAACTCGGCATAAATCTCCTAGGAAATGATATACTTTATACAATTTATTATGTATTATTATTATTATTATTCATTGGTAAAAATTTGTCGCGTCCGCAACCATACTTTATCTCGTACCAAACTTTTTATAAAGATATTTTAACTTTCGTAAATCTACAAACGGGGGGCCTTATTTGACCTTACACCACTCATTTAAAAAACATATATTATCCTCTAATTTTCGCTAAGTTTTACATACTTTCGCAAGCATTTAAAAAATTCTTCCGTTTCACGTCGCGTCCGAACCATATTATACATTGATATACATATATAAGGACTTAAATCCTTAAAGTCCCCAAAAAAAAATATATGGAGCGAAGCACCCCGGCAGTGCTTTGCAATTATTATAATATGGATTGAGTTCGCTTCTTTTTCCTGCCTTTTAACAAGAATTAAACACGTGCGAATGTCGCGTCCGTAACCCAGGACTTACCCATATGAAAAACTTGTGAGCTTAAAAAAATTTTAAAAATTCAACGGTAATTTGTAGCTGTTTGGAACTTGCACTTTATTTTACTAAAATTGAATGGGCTATAGAACTGCATACTCATTTATTTTTTGAAAAAAAAAAAAAAAAAAAAATTTTATAAAATTTTAAACTTTGGTGCATATGAGTTTTGTAAGATATGTAAATTAAAAAATAAGTAAATATCTAACTTGAGTTTAAAATTGTAAATTGAATACTTATCTAGTGGCGCTATAAATATGAAATGGGGTGTACATACACGTGTACATACATATGTACATACATACATATGTTTTTTTTTTTTTTTTTTTTTTTTTTTTTCTTTCTAGAGGTGGCACAAAGCATTGAAAGCCGAAGTGTGGGACTTGCCTTTCGACTCACCGCACTAAAAACCCACCCCCGCTCCGTTTCCCTCGCTCCGTGGAACTACCGTTATGTATAACTTCGCGGAGGGGGAGCGGCCTATTGCCTTTCTATGAATTTCTGCGGAGTTGCTCCGCTTGACGCAGTTTAGTTAAAATTTTCTTCGCCATATTGCAGACAACGGACCAATTTTCTTTAGACTCGAGCATAGTATCTACCAAGTTTTTAACCGAAAGCGATTTCCCCAACTTCGTGCTCGAGTCATCCCTTTCAATTGCAAACCGCGGACAGACAAAAAAACAGTGTTCAGCGTCTTCAACCACCTGATTTGCATAGAAGGTGCAGTAAGGGTCATCATCATGTTTAAACTTATATAAATAGGACTTAAAGCAGCCATGACCTGTCAATATTTGGGTAAGGTGGTAATCCACTTCACCGTGTTGCCTCTCTAACCATTTATCTAACGAAGGAATAAGTCTACGTGTCCAGCGTCCCTTACCCGCTCCATCGCCTCTGCCACAACTGCAAACAGTTTCGCCTCACCGCCTCACGTTCTGCAATGTTCGATGGGGTTATCGCAGCCTCTTTTACCAGGATCTCAATTGGGCAGAGCCCAGCCACTACTAGGGCGGCATCTTCTGACGTTGTTCTGAACGCACTGCACACCCGGATAGCGCAAAGTCGATACAGTGATCTGATCTCTCGTGCGTACGAAACTTTTTCAAGCGCCGCCGACCAGATTGATGCCCCGTATAGAAGAACAGACCGTATTACGCTAGCGTACAGTTGTCTACTTTGTTGCTTAGGTCCTCCTATATTTACCATTAGCCTCGATAGCGCTGCTGCAACTTTCTCAGCTTTCTCGACTGCGTATTCTAGGTGGGTCTTAAATACCAATCTAGCGTCAAACATAATGCCTAGATATTTCAGGGCAGTTTTCGAAACAATTTCATGGCCTCCAACTTTAATTTTAACAAACTCTAGTATTTTTCTACTGCTAATTAACACTGCCTCAGTTTTCTGCTCGGCTAACTGCAGGCCATTTTTTTCAAGCCAATTCTGTATTTGCGCAGTCATTAAGTTTGCCTCTCGCTGAACGTCTTTTATATGCTTGGCAACAATAACCACCGCAATATCGTCCGCAAAACCAATAATTTTTGACCCTGTAGGTACTTGTAAGCGCAGAATGCCGTCGTACATAATGTTCCAGAGCAATTGTCCAAGGACGGATCCTTGAGGAACTCCTCCGGATATATTATACTCTTTGCTGCCTTCGTCTGTATCATATACTAGGACTCTATCTTCCAAGTAGTTACTTATTATTTTTCGCAAATATCTTGATACTTGAAAACCACGGAGAGCTTCGACAATTTTCTTCCAGCTAGCGGAATTAAACGCATTTTTAACGTCAAGTGTCATGACCAGGCAATATTTCTTAGATCCGCCTTTCCATCTTACTCCACTTATCGCTACTTCTGCCAGCTTCTTAACAAGCATAGCCGCGCCTACTGTTGATCGCTTTTTTCTAAAGCCGAACTGCGTTTCTGAGAGGTTTCCCCCCTGCTTCTATTTTTTTTATATTTTTTTTTTTATATGTAGATATGTATCTATGTGTACCCGTAATTATGGACTTATGCGCGTTTGTATGTTTTTAATTCACTAAATCTTTCTTAGGTTGTGGCCACTTTTGAGAAACCGCCTGAACCAACGACAACAACAACAACAACAACGCCTAAACCTACAACTACGACAACAACAAAAACCACAACCTCTACCACCACCACCACCACCACAACCACACCGAAACCCAGCAGCAATACGACAACAACGAAGATCCCACCACCATCAACTGCAACAACAATCGCGCCTGTGCATCGCCGTCGACGACGCGGTGCAGCTGCACCCATAGCACTAGCGTCCAACCTAATTGTGCCAGCTAAAGCATCACCGCCCAGTGCGAGTTATCGGTTGAATGGGACGGCCAGCGCAAATACAAACGCAACATCAGCGTCCAAAGCGCTCGCATTGCCCATAGTTATGTCGCCAATGTCGATGGGCGACATACCTCCCTACGATTGTGTCAGTGGACAATTCAAACAGCGTGATCCTAACAAGTTGTATGGCCTATTCAAACATTACGTCTACGCAAAAGGTAAGCATTGGCAAAATATAGAGCGGAACATGAAATATAATTTTTTATTTTATTTTATTTTTTTTATTTGCTGCTTTAGCACCCATCTCCGACTTCAAGGCTAACGGTCAAAATTGGTTGAAACACGGTGATTTGCTGCATTTGCAGGTGAATTGCAAGGGCTCCGCTTCGCTGGAGATGTGCATTGAAGTCTA
Organism: Philophylla caesio; assembly: GCA_963971545.1. Classification (NCBI taxonomy): domain Eukaryota; kingdom Metazoa; phylum Arthropoda; class Insecta; order Diptera; family Tephritidae; genus Philophylla; species Philophylla caesio. Next base: position 35,170,195 of record OZ020604.1, on the reverse strand, counting down.
CAATGGTGAGTGGGGATTAACACAGAAATTTATTGTGTTTTTTGCATTTTACTTTGTTTTAATAAATTATAAAATCTTCCCGTACATCACTTAATAAAGCGCCCTACAACGCGACCGGCAATGAGACATGTCGGTACTATTTTCCACTCGACAAATGTGAATTGAATTTCACGCGTTTCTTCTATGAGAGCAAAACTGTTTTATTTTTCATACGGAATGAGGTATCCGCAAAGATTAATCAAGTCACCATCAACATTTACGAAGGTACGTGATAAGCGCGCACACATTAAAAGCTGCTTATATATATATTTATAAAATTATCAAATACTCACACATTTCACATATTTTAATACGTCGTTTTCTATTTTGTTTAGCAAAAGTGCAATCGCAACTGTCCGTAGTGGTGGTGCCCGTGTCGTTCACTTTAATCGCTGTCATATTAATAGTATTCGGTGTCTCTTATTACATACAATCTCGAAATCGGTACGTATGTTTCTTGGAGTAAAATAATTAAAAAAATAATTCAGGATGATGTGAATAAAATGTTTTAAAAATTGCATGTACTAAAGTATTCGCAAGAGGGAAATTGAAGGCGAATTTGAAACGTGATTAGCCAAAAGTTGTCAAATATACTATATGATATTATTGCTAAAAGCATGACCAAAGAATTTAATATGCAAAAATAATTTTGCATTCGATTTAATGATAACGCGAAGATTTTTCATGTTTAATTTTTGTACTAATTTCATTCTCTTTTCTCTTACAGATTCACCGTAGAGGTAGCCGATTTTAATTTCGGCGAAACACAATCTGTCGACATGGAATACAAAACGTTTCAGCAACGACTTGTCGAAAGCGTACGGGAAGTGTGGCCATGGCGGCGACGCTATACCGAATTTGACACTGACATGGAACCAGAGGTAGATCATAATGGTGGCATTGGCAGTACCTTTGACAATAGTGCGGACCATGAGGAGCATGCCAATGCTGTACGTGAATGTGAAGACGACGAAAACAATGCAACAACAACAACAGCAAGCGCCACTAATGGGAATGCAGCTATCGATAGCAATCTCAGATACAATTCATTGACTTAAAGATTATATAGAGTTAATAGTTTTATTTAATTTTTTAGTATATAAAAGAATTTTCTATTTTCTCCTTTTGATTTTTAATTGTAATTTTGTGCTAAATGAATGATCGCAAAAAGGAGCGATTTGATTTGAGAATGAAAACGCGGGGAAATTTCCATTTACTTGTATTTTTCTGGCGACTATTTAATAATTCTTATAATTTTTTTTTTCTCTCGCAATTGTGTTACAATAGCTGCAACACGAACTCTTTTTTTTTTTTTTTGAAATTCCAGTGAGTTGGAATTTATGTGTATTTATAAGCGATTTATTTTTAATTTTTTTTGGTATTTAGCAGTGTAGTTTGTATATAAATTTATTAACTAACCATTTACTGTATTAATATTGTATACATTATTTTGTTATTGTACCACATAACTATAATCATTAAGCACACAAAACGCATCACTCTCATCAAATGTTTAAAAAATTAAAATAAAAATAAAAAAGATAAATAAAAAGAAGATTAAGCGAAACTTAACTTTACATATTTGCCAAATATTAAAGTGTCCAATCTATTTAAAAATGCGCATTTTTTGCAAATTTAATTGGCTCTAATATTCACTCAACATAAAGTTATTTTACCTTAAATTTCACTTGTTTTAAAGAAAGTATAAAATAGTAATGAAGTTGATGGGCACAAGTGGAGGAAAAGCTGTGACTTATGTAGAGTAAGCTTGTAGAGAAAATCCATTACGCAGCGTACTATTTAATTTTTCCACTGAATATTTTAACTACAATTTATTACGCAATTTCGCTTGTGGTATTAGTTTGTGATAATTAGTAGTGAAGTATTTGACAAAAAGATATTGAAAATATATATATGAAAAATGCATTATACAATATTTTATGCTATCAAGCACATACAATGACCACTGTAGCATCTGTTGATGATGTAAGTAGTCCGATGTTTGGTCTAAGTGCATGCCAAATTCTATTTATGTACATTTGACAATAAATGTACTGGGTTTAGACCAATTACCCATTAACAAATTTTAGACCAAATGGTACCTTTTGTACATTGTATTTGGACCACCACATTTTTTACCTACCAAAAAAAAAAACCCGCAATGCACACAATGTTCGGTCCACTTTTATAATAATTCACCAAGTTTTCTATACATTGCTTTAGTTTTTTGGACTATCATTGGTCTAGATACAAAATCACTACAACTAATATTGCATATTTTCAACAATTGTATACGTTTTTCTATTTTTTTAATTTGACAATGTCTACTCTTATGATACATTCATACATACGCTAAATTGTTGAAATTGTAATAATTTTAAAAACTAAAGACATATACAAATGCAGTTATGTATATGCGAATGCGAACAAGTCTATCGAGAACACAGGAGTACGAGACATTGCAACGTTCAATAATTCAATTATTTTACAAGCAAAAAAAAAAACAATTAGGAAAAAAAAAGAAAAAAAAAATAGAAACGAAACTCACTACACGCATACATAAAAAAGTATTTAAACAAAAAACACAAAAAAAAACAGTGAAGAGAGACTTCGGACAAAACTGGAATAAAAAAAATGATTGAAAAACACAAATAAATACTTTAGAATATTTATACTAAGCATACAATTATACATCTCGAAGCAAATAATTAAACCTTTATGAAAAAAAAAAAACAAATGATCACACATACTGATATCTGAAGAAACTCTTAATAAAACATAAAACCTTAATAAATGCGTACTTTTAAATAATTAATTTAAAAAATAGCAAAACATATTTTTTGTTCAATATTCGAATGTTTCAGTCGTTATGTAAGTACAAGCCATTCACCTCTTTTATATATGTAAGTAACATTACACGGTAAATTTGGGTTTCATATAAAGTTTGATATTTATTATTTTTCAAGTCCGCGTTACAACATATGAAAAAAGTTCAAAAAAAAAAGTTTGCTGCTGCTACCTATTGAATGTGCCTTGCTTTTAGCTACAATGTTTCTATACATTCGCTCTACATGTTTATTATTGAAAAATACGAGAGACATAATGTCACTTGTACATACATATAAAAAAAGTCGTAATATACAAAAGATTATTGTATATTTAATTCATTTTTTATTTCTGTTCCTATTTAACAACACCGGTATGCATATTAATAAGCAGGTTTAGGTGCCGCTTAATACTTTCGAACAAGCTACATGCATGGCGGAATTATACAGGTGACATTTTTAGAACAGCTGATTCGTTCTCTTTTTCGCCGCGGTACATAAATGCCAAGTTAATCTGTTTTCTGAGTGGCTTAATTTGTTTGGTAAACTGTTGTCAAAACAATAAGAGTGTTCGCGGTGCTGATAATTGTTACGAAGCAGCTGATTGCTGTTTTGATAAATGCGAAAATTATAAAATATGTTTATTAAACATGCAAAAAGCAAGTAAAAGTTCGTTTGGTTAAGTTTCGCTGGTGGAATGTTTCACGAAAACACTAATGCAACGTTTTTCATTTTGCATATTTGGTTGCGGACAAAAATTCAATCAACTGTTAGTTAAACTTGCAAGTCTCTGCAAATTTTGAAAGAAGAAAAATTGAAAAGATGGACAAATGTGTGTTATGTGCAAAAATATTGGAAGGGGGAAAAGTTCCCTTTTTTCAAATTTTTTTATGTGCCGAAAAAGGAGGAAAAGAGGATGCAGTGAGCCAAAGTGTTTGGTATAGAGCTTAAGTTAAAGGACAGGATATGTAAGCAAACATTGTAAGTAATCAAAAATACTTGCTTGAGTATATTTTATTTGACCATATTTTATTAAAGCGCGCATCAATTTTTTTTATAACTTTTTACCAGACTGCTATTTTTATCAATGGTGAATAAATGTTAATTACGATTCGCCTGAGCTTATTTTATCAAAAGCGAATTCGCCTTGATTTTGACAAATATGTACCAAAAGCAAAAACAAAACAACGTGTATGTTTTTGGTGTTGTCGTAGCGACACCACCTTATAGATTCGCCTTGGCTACGTGTCAATATTTTAATCTCAAAATTTTGTTCCTTCAATTTTTATTAAATATAATATTTGAAATGAAGTTGTTGATTTGAATTTAAGTTACAGCTTTCGCGAGCTCTTTAACAGACTTCGTATGAAACTGGATTCAAAATGAAAATAAGTTTAGACATGTTAAATCAAAATTTTTTCCAATATGACAATTTTAATAATTAGATAAATTTCTTGACTGAAAGGTAATAGAATGAAGAAAATAATGTTATAAATGTAACCGAAAATGAAATAATTGGCAGGGAAAGTCGTCTACAAATGAATGCATCAGACAATACCTAACTTGCACTTTTCTTCAGAGTCTTCTTCAAGTTAAACAAATATGACTTTTATGAGAGTACATCATCAAAAAGTATTTGCATGCATGAAACGATTTATAAGTATTTTCGCCATTAGTATCAAAGCACTCTGCCGTTTTCAGAAGTTACTTCAAGAAAAAAAAAGACAAAACTGCTATTGTTAGAGGGTCATTCGTGTGTGCTCGTGCTTTGCCTTTCTGAAGCGCCGCAGTCAAGAAAATTCTCTCTTTTTGATGACTAAAGCTTAATTTTTTCCTTTTAAATTGTTGCTGTTGCTTCCGAAATACAATTAACACTTTCTGAAGTAAAATTTAGAGCGTCGGAAAAACAATTTACAGTTTCTGAAATACTTTTCACGGTTACTGAAGTACAATTGACTATTCTAAAGTTTTATTTACGTTTCCAAGGTACAATTGACTATTCCGAAAGGTTCTTAAACTGCAATTGACTATTCTGAAATTAATTTTACCGATTCTGAAGATTATTTGATGCTTTCTGTAGATCAAGTGGAAAAGGTGTAGTTCATAATGCTTTCGGTGCAGGTACGGGATTAGCTCGGAACTATTTAATACTTTTTTGGGACTAGTCTTTTAACTGTTCTGAAAAAACTCTGAACGACATAGTCCCGAAATGGTCCTCAATAAGTCCAGAACTAGTCTCAAAACGGCCTTGAACAAGTTCCGCCAACTAAATCTTATAGTTATTTTTTCTTTTGCATAATTACCAGGGAATAAGGAAAGCACAGTCACGTTCCCAAAGCGAGAGAGAAACACGTAAAAGTACTCGGGAAGGATTTTTTACATACATAGTTAAAACTGGTTAATATTTCTTTGACAGAGTTTAAGTATTTCTCCATGTAATTTAAGAATAGTTTTCTGAAATTTTTTTACACTTCAATTTGTCAAACACGCTTAAACAGCTGTTGATTTGACAGATTTACCACAATTTAGCAACAAATATTCTTCTGGTAAAATTTTTCATCTTCCGACAGCGAACAAAAAACATTTACTCTCTTTCAGTTTTTCTCACATAAGCCAGAACTTTTTCTAGCAAATTCCAGCGAAACTTATAGAAAACATAAAATTGTTACTATTAATAATAATAATAATAATAATAATAATCCCAACGGTTGTATCCCTCCATACCCGCCCGACCGACGCGAGGGGCGCATTCGCATGACGCACGGATATATAAAAAAAAAATGTTTTTTTGTTTTTTTCATTTATGTTGCGCCGAGTCATGAAAGGCAGAGGTTTGTTAAGTGTCGAGATCTAAAACTGTTCAGCTACAAAACAAATGCTCATCAGCTGATCGAATACTAATGTACATATACATATGTAAGTATGTACATATATAATAATTATTGAGAGCATTGAGTATAGTTTTCTTTCTGTAAAAAAGTGAGTCTGAAATATCAAAAGAACCGGAGTGAGTGTTAAAATCCTGCCACAAACTACGGAGTGGCTCATTTAACTCAAAATTACTTTTACATGTCTTCAGAAAGAGAGGCCGGAAATGTCTTGAAATTCGGGAGGGAATGTTTAGTTTTATTTCGCCAAGAAGAGATGGGCTAGATATCAAGCCTGTCAGTAATTTGACCAAAAGTACAATGCCTAGCATTTCTCTGCGACTAGCAAGTGTAGGAAGATTAATGAGTTTTAAACGACTTATATATGGCGGCCGCTGTGGTCGAGTTGTTAGCGGTGCGTGCTATAACTCGATATGCCGATGAGTTCGAAGTTCGAATCTCAGTCAGGGTAAGCAAAGTCTTAATCATAGAACAAGTTTTTTCTAATAGTGGTCACCTCTCGGCAGGCAATGGCAAACCTCCGAGGGTATTTCTGCCATGAAAAAGCTTTTCATTAAATATATCTACCGTACGGAGTCTGCATAAAACTGTGGGGCCCTCCATTTGTGGAAGAATATAAAACGCACACCACAAATAGAAGGAGAAGCTCGGCAAAGCACTGAGCTATAAAGTGTAAGCGCCAAAAGTAAGTCATTTATAAAAAGTAAAAACAGAAACGGACCAAGGTGACTTCCTTGTGGGACCCCTGAAGAAATATGAATACTCATTGAGGAACTATTTTTAAAAAGAACTCGTTGTGTTCTGTCAATGAGGTAAGAAGATATCCAACGAAGGAGATTAGGTTGAAAACCAAAGAGATCGAGTTTATGGACCAGTAAAGAGTGACTTACTCTGTCGAATACTTACTTACTTAATTGGCGCATTAACCGCCTAAGCGATTTTGGCCGAGGTCAACAAAGCACGCCAGCTGTTCCTATCTCGTGCTAACTGGCGCCAATTGGAAATCCCAAGTATAGCCAAGTCTTTTTCCACTTGGTCATTCCAACGCAGAGGAGGTGTTCCTTTTCCTCTGCTACCACCCGCGGGTACCGCGTCAAAAACCTTCAGGGCTGGAGCTATTTCATCCATTCGAACGACGTGACCTACATCGTTCCATCTTCTACGGTATTTGCCATCGCAAAGGCGTAAAGGTCCATAGATCTTTCCAAGAATCTTTCACTCGAACACTCCAAGAGCCCTCTCATCTGATGTTGTCATCGTCCATGCTTCTGCGCCATACAATAGGACGGGCATGATACGAGACTTATATGAGTATGGTTTTTGTCTGTCGAGAGAGGACTTTACTGTGCAATTGCCCACCCAGTCCGAAGTAGCACTTGTTGGCAAGAGAGATTCTGCGTTGGATTTCAAGGCTGACGCTGTTATTGGTGTTAATGCTGGTTTCTAAGTAAACGAAGTCTTCTACTTTTTCAAAGTATACCCGTCAGCAGTGATGTTTGATCCCAGTCGCGAATGCTTTACTAAAATCAGTGTATATAACATCAGTGTGCATAAATTCTCTGAAACCATTTGAAACATGAGTTGTGAACTCAAGCAAGTTTGTAACGGTAGATTTACCCTTACAAAAAATGTAATACTATAAAAGGAGTAAGTTAATTGAATACTCAATTTCTGATACAATTTAATACTCACCGTTTTTTTTTTTTTTTAAATTTAATAATTGTATAAGCGTTTGCATACAATGTAACTTTATAGATTTCGATTTGAGCTAAGGCCTAAGGCTAAGTAGGTCAACTAATGGCACACTACTACATTCGAATGTAAACATGGAATTATTTTTTAATGGGTAAATCAAATTTATTTTCCTTCGTCACTTGATATGTGTGTGTGGTATAAACTTTTAATTAAAATTATGTATGAATAGCTGCTTGGTATGTACGTATGTATGTATGTATATACATATACATATGTATGTATAACAATTTCTAAATGGATATTTTTTTAAATTTATTTAATATACACACACGAACACAGTTTCGCTTTAAGTTTATGTTTATATAACTTTATATAAGTATGTGTGTATGTATGTATGCATTTATTTACGGTTTTACTAACATGATCGGTATATAGTTAGTTACATACATACATATGTATGTATGTATGTATGTATGTACAGTGTTGTGCATAGCAAAAGCAAGAACATTCATATTGACATACATATGTAGCTTGCCACGTATAATTTATTTTTTTATTTTAAAGAATTTTCAATTAAAATTCAGTGCATTTTCTAACATAAATCATAAAAATCAAACTTTTAAAATTTGTAGAAAACTAAAAAAAAAGTAGTTTAACAAATCTGTATATATGTAGATTTTCAACTTTTTCCTCGGAAGTGTTAAAAAATTTTTGATTATACATTTTTACAGTTCATTAAATTTTAGTCTAACAATGTGATAGTTTCGAGTAGCTAAGAACTACCGTTGATTTATTAGAATTTCTTTCGTCAAGGGTGTTGCGACTTTTTTTTTTCAATGTAACAAAAAAAGCAACATTTATTTTTATATGGAGAAAGTCGCTTGAAACTTTCACATAGTTAGACTAAAATTTAATGGGCTATAAAACTGCATACTCAAAATAAATTTAACACATCTCAGAAAAAAGTTGAAAATCTACATACAAATTTGTTAAACATTTTTTTAGTTTTCTACAAAGTTTAAAACATTGATTTTTATGACTTATGTTAGACAATGGACTGAATTTTAATTGAAAATTCTTAAAAATAAATAAGTAAATATACGTCTATGTCATTTTGAATGCTGTTGCTTTTGATATGCACAACACTGTATGTAGTATGTGTGTACGAATGTTCGCCAAACTTAGTATTATAATAAGTTTTTACAAAAATACATACATACATATGTACGTAAGCATGTGAGTACAATATACATATACATATATATATATGTAATAATTGGAATTAATATAGAAACTACGTTTTAGGGGTAACACTTGTGTTATTATACTAAATACATTGTATTACATATTTGAATTTTCTCTGCACTCGCAAGGATTGGTTAAAAAGTTGGAGGGATGTGTATGTATGCAGAGTTTACATACATATTTTCTTAGTTTATGTAATTAAAATATATGCTTGTTTGTATGTAGGTATATATTTAGTACTTAACGTATGTATGTATGTAAGTGCGATTATTCTCGCATTCTCGCTATTAGGTGTGTAATATTTACAAAAAGCAGTATACACATACATACTTATTTTCGTGTGTATATGTTTTAGAATGTTTTGCGAAAGTTCATAAAAAAACAAAACATAAAATTAAAAGAAACATTTATACAGCTTTAATTTTTAATACTCGTTCGAAAGCTTTATACACAAGCACATATTTAGGGTACTCACGAGATGCCGTCAGACGCTACAATAATAAATTTGAACTGTAACTTAAAATGAAGTTACCAATAATAAATAACGAATTGAAATAACAAAACTTTGATTTTTTGTTATTTAAGAATTTCAATACATCAAGTTACAAATTAAGTTACGATGCCGTGTGAATACCCCAATTGTTGATTGCATATTATATTTCGCAAAACTGCGAATCAAGATAGTTGTATACACGTTATAAAACTTTGCGGCTAAATTATCAACAGATTTTGTGTAGCGCAGCAAATAAGCAAAAATAATTTCTTAATGTATACATATGAGCGATTTATTGAAATTTAACAAAAAATTGTCACTTAATTTTTTGGTAGTTAACTGAATACTGAATTTAATGAATTTTGTTTTGATTTATTTTATAAGCATTTAAAAAAATTTCACATTTGTTTCGTTCCTTTTAATATCCTTTTTTTATTTTGTTTTAATTTTTAAAAATCACTAGCAATTTTTAATGTTAATAATATAGCGTACACACGACAAACACTACCTTCCGTTGTTTTTAAGTATTTAATTCACGCTCTTACTGTAGTTGGTTTGATTCACCAATATAGCCATCGAAATATGTACGTACGTTTTACTTTCACTGCAGTTGGGTTGATTCACAAATTTTTTGATTTAGTATCTTACATTTTAACAGTTAAAAATTGTTTGACTTCATATAAAAATGTCCATGAAAAAACTTTCCCACGTAACTGTTTAGTTTCGTTGCTCTTTTTCGGATAATTTTATCAGCACTATTGCCACTCTCGCTTTCTTTACTAACAACTGTCATATTCGGGCTCGGAACTCATTCTGAACAATTGGACAATAGATCCCAAATGACGTGATTGCCTGTGGCTTTAGCTTTGCTTAGCTTGAACACAACTTAGCGTTGACTTACAATTGATCACGACCTCCAAGCTTAAAATTATTTTTTTTTGGAGAAGATGGAGCAAATAAGACTTGAATAGAGAAATGTTAAAGTCGATTACATATTTCCGAAGTTCCCCTAGTCAATGATCGTTTCGCGCCAACAAGGAAATTCCAACTTTAACTTTGGTAATTTCCACTTTATGTTCGCTGAGCTTTTATGTTATGTCGAAGATCAACGAGAAAGTATACAGAGGCGAAGTGGCCGGGAAGTTGGACGTTCTCCGATTCATCTCAAACGTTCTTGCAATCATCCTGTAGATGCGACTGCCAATTTGTTGCTACAATCAATATTGGTTGATCTATCTAAATTATTCAAACTACTTAGCCACTTTTGTCTGGAGCTAAAGAGCTTGTTAAAAGAGACAAGGTCTATTATTTACACCTACGGTTTTGGACTTAAGAGAACATTCTCTATATAACTGAGTAGCTACTTTCTCGAGGTCCAAAGCGATTGGCCAAACGTCAACACGATTTGAAGACGTATGAGGATAGGTTTAAACAGGTTGCCGAAAGGTCGGAAAAAACATTTTTTTATTGGCGTCAAATAAATTATAACAAATAACTTTCACTTTCCTTATAAAATATCTAGGAGCGGTTTTGAGAAAGTCTTTTAGTATGTTAACTGAAAAAGAAATAAAACTTAATTCAAAATTTGTGTGAATCAAACCAAACTGGCTTCGGGTACAGTGAGTGTATATGTATTTTCACAATCGCTAATCCACCCTTTTTTTTTTGTTATACCTAAATTGCCAATTTAACACTTCTTGTTACATATGTATCTGTGGACAATTTACAAGACAACTAATCTCGATTTAGAACTTTTATCGATCAAGCTACTTCCTATCAAATTACTTTAAGAAATTTTCCTTTATATAAATTTGTCTTTTATGAAACCATGTTCATAGAAATCAATTAAAAATATTGATTTTTCCTTGTAGATATCAAAATAAATGTATTTAAAGTAAAACCTGTTAAATTCAAATTAGTGGTTTTTATTGAAAGTCCACAGGTATATATGTATGTACATACAGGGTTTAATGTTACTGCAGATCGTGAGCGTCATTTCACATACATACATATTTCGATTACCCTCACACCAAATTAAAATATTAGTTGTGTTCCAAAGGGGGGTTTTCTTTAGGGTTATCAACTGAGCTTCAGATTTCTGGTAGATTTTTTCTTTGTTTTTGTTTTCAAAGCTGTTTTTTTTGTAGCTCTCACAGTTTTTAAGTATATCCTCAAAAATGTATGTATGTATGTATATCAAATATATTTAGAACTTATACTTATTGATATACCTAAATATGTAGATAAGAATATTTTGTTCATTAATTTTATTTTCTCGTTTTTCATTAATTTTTATAAAAACATAATTGTTACCTTTAAATACAGTAATAATTGGCAATGTTAGCTCTAACGCCAAAAATACAACGCTAAAAGTCGCTTAAGTCAAAATGTTCTTCAATCTAAGCTGAGCTATGGTGAATTTTTATATAAACCTTTTGCCATAATTTAGTTGGAAGTCACTAATACCAAACATGTCATTCTGTTAACTGTTTATCGCCAACTAAGTAGTTCTGTGTTCTACTGTGGTGAAATATGCGAAGAATATTGTCCAGTTTATTCTTAAACTCTCACTTATCGAATGGATATATGGAATTATTCGAATTCACCTACGTCTGTCTTTCTGTTTTAGTGACTTTTTTTAGGGTGACAATGCTGAATTTTTGCCTCCACTTGAAGTACTAATCCAAAAACGAACAATCACAAAATTTAGTAACCTGAGATGAGACGTAAATATCAAATTTCGACTTTACAGCTTAAACTGAAGAAATAAGTATGTTACAGAGATATTTTAACTCGTTTCGTTCAACGTAACAGAACTGTGACAGACAATATCACCACATCAAAAACTGATTGCAAAAAACCAAACGATGTTCTATATTACAAACAAGTAGCGAGTCTCGTTTAATTCTGCTAACAAAATATCTTGGCATATTTCACCATTGCGAAAGGAACGTTGAACAATGAAGTTGCATGTCCGGTTCCGTGCCGCTAACAAAAATATCTCGGCCTTTTTCACCATACCGGAACGAACTCGACATTCGTTTATTGTTATGAGAATCTAATTCGATTTAATTGGATTTCGGTGTGGTGAAATAAGCCGTTATAACTTGCCACAGGGAACGAAACGCCGTGCAACTTCTTTGTAATGTATGTTCTTTGACACACTTATTCGATCTGCTATTTTATCACAGGAAATGAAACGCCGTGAAACTTAATCTTGTTTTGTTATTACTGTTTTCGAAGGGGAAGCAAGTGATGGTTTTTTGGGAACGAGTTTTTCTTCATCCCTTGAGGTTTTTTTTTTGGTGTTAAACCTGTTTGGCGTTGTGTCATGATCAGTGTTTTTTTTTTCTAAAACGGCACAACTCTCAAACAAGTTTGTTACTTAACAAAATTTGACAACGGATGATTTATACTAAATTGTTAAAATTAGTTTTTTATGTGGTAAAATATTATGCCAGAGTTTTGTTACGTCGACAGAAAGGCAATTCAAAATATTTACTTTCTATGGTTTACGAATACCTTTAGTCGAGTTAAAAAATTAACTGTATAGGCGAATATCAAAACAAAGGGTCAATTCTTGTTCTGTTTTCAACTCCGTTTACTTCAACTCAATTCGATCAGCTGTTGGCGCTTCAACGCAACATATGTAGATATAAACGCCAATCGTGTTGAGTTGGTGAAAACAATGAGAATTAACCCCCAGACGTTGGCGACTTTTTAAAATACACTGCAGCACAAAATTGCGTACATAAATCGTATGTTGTAATGTAACTACTTCTGTTCGTAATTTGTTTTCTATAATTATCATTTTTAATCAGTTAATTAATTTATTTTTATTATTTATCATTTAACTGTATCAATTAAAACATTACATAGGCTTAAATCTATTATTAGTTTTTTTTTTATTTTTACCTTTATTTTTGTGTTTTTGTTTTTTGATTTAATTTAAAATTTAGCTTCTTCCTTAATCTTATCTTAATTTTTTATTCTCGATTTTGTTTCGTTCTTTTGTTTTTATTGGGCTCTATTACTACTACTCATTGTAATTATAAGTATATATAATTAAATTACCACCGCACGTTCCTGCCTACGATTTGTTCAATTTGTTTTGTTTTGTTTGTTTTTGTTTTTGGTTTTAGTTTGTTGTTGTTTTTTGTTTTAGTTACTTGGTTCGATTTTGTGTTGTCATTTTTGTTCTTTGCTATCAATTCAATTAAATATATTTTACTTAAATTTTTGCTTATGTTTTGTTGCTGTTGTTTTTGTTGATGTTGTTCTTGTATGTTCATGTCTAAGTTTCACTAATATGTGTAAGTATGTACATATGTATGTAAAAATGTCTGCTTTTTGGTTTTGTCTAATTGTTTCAATACGAGTGAAAATTATAACAGAAACAAATAATTTTAACAAAACAAATTGAATACCTGCAGTTGTTATAGTTGAAGTGGCTTGTTTTTAATTTAATTTGTAATTTTTAGAAAAACAGCTAGAAAAAAATATAACAGCTGTTGAGCATACATGAGTAAATGTAAAGTGTATTTTCGTTTAACGAAATCCAAGTTAAAGTTCCAAACTGGCCTGGGATTTTTAAGATATGTGTTTATGTATGTATGTACATATGTAAATATGTGTTAATTTTCGTGGTCGCATATACAAATTTGTATTTGCTTACCTTAATGCAATTTTAATTATTTTTACTAACTTGTGAAAATAAATATTGGAAGATGGATTGATTTCTTTATCTTTGCCTAATTGCTTACTGTTCGTAAATTATTACTTTGGAAGAAGTTGGGTTAGGTCAGATTTGCGCAGAGGACATTTTATGCTGTTAACCGACGATTATAAATATTGTTTATGTAATTGTTACTTAAGTGGACAGTTTGCCAATATGATTTGGCATGCTTTCAGACTTATTTTTGTTAGTCTGTTAAATGCTAGAAAATTTAATTATAGAACAGCTAAAGGAATTACTGCCTAACAAAGCACAATTGACGAGCGCGGTCGAGCATGATCGATGAATTTCAAAAGGGCAAACCTGAAATTAATTGAATGCTCTTGGACTAATATTAGTTCAACTGCGTAACCAGTCACATTTATGGTAAACACACAAGTAAAGAAGTAATGAGCTTGGTAATGAATACCGTTAACAAAAGGGTAAAAAATAATGAAAATATGAAGAAAGAGTAAAGCACCTGTTTATACCCAAACTGGCAGATGCTGACGGACCTATTACCTAGTTATTTTACCCACAGTTCTATTATGGTTTGCAGTACTGTATTTCGATCAAATACAAAGTGCAATAAAAGAAATATTTGAAAAACCTAACAGCCAATTTAACCGAACAGGACTGTCCTGACAGTGCGGGGCATTCCAACTAGAAGTTTAGGGTTGCATTTTTGAGTACGCTGTTCGACTTTAAATTAAGAAAACTTGAGAGATTTTCTGAAATAATTTTGGAAGATAAACACAAAGTGTGTACTCTTTAAAACGACTTCGCGCACACTGTTAAATGTAAGCTTTAGCAATATTTGCCACGAAATTTTGGCTCACAAAATGCATCCAACAAGCGCATCATTCAAATCTGGATTAGGGTTAATTCTTGCGAGTCCAACAAAAAGTAAACTCTTTATAGAAACGGTAATTTTATACTTTTGTAATATGAAACGATTAAATTGTATAGAATATATTTTTTTTTTCAATTAATTTGAAAAACTTTCAACAATTGTGGTTGTTAATATTAACTGATTTTTCAACTTGATCTTATTTATTTTAAAACGAGTTGTGTGTGTTGAAGTTTCCAATTAAAAAATGCACTCAAATAAAAATACAAAATAAATTTTTGATAAATCAACATTGTTTATATTAGTTCAAGAAAATCAAAGTTTTACACAAAATATGTTTACAAAAAAAAAAATAAACATTTTTTAACTTATGAAATAAATAAAAATAAATAAGTAAATAGCGTGCGTAAATAACTGTAACTAATTTCAGGTCAATTTACAATATTGTTATACAATTATGTTGACTGTTGACTCAAATAGAAGCAAATTTACCAAACAAAGTTGGTAATCAAGTGCCGACTGTCGCTTGCTATTTTTTAAGAACATCAGTCAATGTACTTTTCATATTTATAGAAGAAAACAAAAAAAAAGAAATACTAAAAATTCGTCAAGTATAAGTTTGTTAGTGTTAACGTTGAAAGAACGATCTTAACAGGTTTAGAAAATGAAAACCTGTAGGAACACATAAAATTAAAAAAAGTCTCTATAGTCAGTGCGTGATTTTTGAAGATCGAAATCAAATACAAAAATTATAAAATATAAAAATACATATTAAATTGTACAAATTATACATAAAGGCAGTTAAATTAGATTAGATAGTGGTGTGCAACTATTTGCTTATTGATATGTTTCTTAGGGGGGTTGCAGTGTCATTTAAGATAATAATAATAAATATTAACTTAAAATCGTCCGGCTCAAGAGTTATAGAAGAATTTTTGAAGAGCTGTTCAACTTTTTAGTATTTTCACACTTTTTGTTTGTTGAAATCATAAGTTTAGCAGCTTGAAATTTAGATATTTTTACATTAAAATTCGCTATAAAAAAGAGCACATTTACAAAACTTATGCGGACAGACTAATTAATTATATATGTATGTATGTATGTAAATATACGAAGCAAAAAGCCATATACAGGCTAAAACAATGCAACAAATAGGCTTAACTAAATCAAACAATTCTATATATTTAATATTTTTTTTTTTTTGATTTTGTTTAACTCGCCCTTGTTAACTTAGCTTTTACAGATAATATTTAGAAACATTAAACAAAAAAGTGAACAACAATAATAAACAATAAACTTACTTTTAATTAGTATGTTGTATGTATATGTACTTTTGTGTGCTTTTCGTGTAATACAATGCGGTTTTGTGTAGCATTTTTGTTCGCTGCCTATCTTTTTTGTACGCTTTGTTGGCGATTTTACTGCTTAAAATTATTGCTCTCGTACATGTTGTTATAATAATAGGACGATGTCAGTAACTTAATCTCACAATTTCCGGCAGCACTGTGAATGTAATTTTTTTGTAGTAATTTTTTTTTGAAAAAATCAAAATTACAACACGTGACAACTGAAATCATCTTATTATTATAGCATCATAACTTTTACAGACATAAATACATGTGAGCAAGTAAAATCTAACACAAATAATATCAAGTTTGAGGTTATTATTCAAATCTTTTAGATATTTCGAGAAAATATACTACAAAGTAGCAAAAACTGTTCGAGTTACTGTTCGTTTAAGTTAAATAAAAAAATAAAAGTCGAAATTTGCGCAAAAACCTACAGAATTGACGGTTGAATTTAAGGGTAAATGCGCATTGTACGTGTTGGTGTATGTGTGTGTATGCGGTAAATGTGTATGTAATATGAAAATTACGTTCCGAGCACATGAACTGGTTTGGCTAATTAACTCTTAAGCTGTTGCTATTGGTTCAAAGGGGCCCATTTCTACATTAGATACGCTTTTTTTTTTAATAGAAAATGTATTAATCGAAGCTTGAAATTTTTTTTTCTTACGACTTTTGTGTTGCGGTTGGATTCTTATTTTTATTTAAAATAAATAGAGAGAGTAAGCTTAACATTTAAAAAAAGTTGAATTAAAAGTCAATTTGAAAATTTAGAACCCTTTTTTTTGTTGAATTTAGACCGCGTTCAGCCGTTAACTCTATTATAGTTTTTGTAAATTAAAAAAACGGTAGTTAATAAAGTGAATGTGTAAATAGCGCAAGGAAGTGTGATGGTTTTCGGTAATTGAAAACGTTCTCTATACAAAATTTGATTTGCAAATTATGGAAAATTTTGAAAAGTAATTTAAAACAGAAAGGCTTTGGCTGCCACACAGTTTTTTTTTTTTTTTGAAGTGGAAAAAATATTGAGAGCATTGACGATAAAAAATATGAATTTACCCTGAACATTAAGAAGCCCTAAAGCGAGTAAACTCCTTAACACTCACTAAAGTGTTTATTGTTCTTAAAAAAAAAAATTGATATAACGGCCCAGTAGACGCGATGGCAACCTCTTAAGGGTTAATTGGTGCTTACAAGCAATTAATACAAACATACACGACGTAGTTTTCATTGAATTCTCATTAAATATTTTGTGCTTCTAGAAAACTAAGGAAGCTAAATGATTCTAAATGCTATTCTTTTAAGCCAACAGAAAGGAAGCATCATGTATTTTTTTTTCTCTCATAACTTCTATAGCTGCCTGCAATTTATTTGGTATACGCATGTACGCTTGTAATGTACATATGTACATATATACTATGTTTGTATGTATGTTTGTAAGTGTGTGTGTGTATGTGTGTGTGTGTGTGTAATATAAATGTAAAGTGTTTATATTTTTGCTTGTGACTATGCATTTATGATTCGGTTCACGTATTCATCGTCGCTGGATTCATTTGAATTTGGTAGGTTCATGAACATGATTTTACATTAAATTTTCAGATTTTGGTTCATAATATTTGCTTTTAACATTTAACTTGTGTTTGTTTTAGTAACATTTCTTTTTTTTAGCAATTTCCATTTTTTTTTGTTGTGGTTAGCTTGTGTTGGTACATTTTTTTAACGCTTACATTTAATTAGAATCTCTTATGGTACATTTATCGTACGAATGGTATTTAATTAATTAATTTTCTTTACTTTTCGTGGAGTTTACACCGATGTGATTATTTGAAATAAACAAAAAAGAAAGCAAAAGTGTATGTATGTAGGTGATTTTGGGTTAAGTGAGCTACATATAAGGAGTGAAGGAAGGTATATATACTCGTATGTATGTATGTTTGTGTGGACAAAAATGTATGCACCATTGAAAACCAATTCAAATATGTGTGTGTGTGAATATATGTTTTTTTCTGTGTAATGATTATGTATGTATGTCGATTATACATGAATATTTATATAGAGATATGTATATGCTTGTGGATATGCAATGCTAAACGGTTAAATACGATCACCACGAATACATGTGTGTGTATGTAAGTTTGTATGTAATAGTTTTATGTTCCTGTTTAATTGTTTGTTTAAAATGTTTTCCTCCCAAAACATGACTGTTTTATGTATAAATTAATTTTCAAATGTATGTACATATGTATGTGATGTATTCGAGTAAAGTGTGAAGTGTGAGTATTTTCACTATAGCTGCCACGGCGCCGTCAATGCGTTTCAAAAACATGCGAATTTTAAAAGTACAATTCGACTTAGCATTTCACTACACAACAGTAGCTTGATATGCACGTGTGTATGTAATTTAAATAAGACTTTGATGGAATTTCCAAAAAAAAAAAACTGCATTTGGATGTTTTAACAAGTATGTAAATTGCCATTTGATAGTTTTTTGTCCAATTTCTTTTTACTGCCGGGTAGAATGTGTGACAGCGCCCTATTTTCAATTTTTTACTAGTGTAAGTGTAGCTCGTTAGTTTGTATGTATGCGTATTATGTATTTTAGTGTTATAACTGACATTTGTTTCATTTCAAATTGCTCTCCTTTAAAGAAATTTGCATGTTAGTATGTATGTATGTATGTATGTTCCTGTCTAGTATTTTGGTTGACGGCAATGCTGACCTTAGTACACATTTAATAACTTGTTTCACTTGCATTCTGCGATATATCATGATTGCTATTTAATATGTATTATTATTATTATTCTTTTTTTTTGTTTATTACTTTTGGTCTTCTTGCGCTTTGCTTTCGTTCAATTTTTTTTTACTATTTACGGTTTTGCTGTTGTTGAATTTATAGATTTTGTTGTTCTTGTAATAGTAGTAGTTAGTAGTAAGTATTATATCAGTAGAAATCGCATAATTTACTTATAAATCTAAAGAACGACGTCAGGCAGGTCGTGCGGCCTGGCCTAGGCGCGCATTTGGTTTTCATGTACAATTTTTCTCTCCTTATAATAAATCTCCTCCGACTCTTTATCGCATAGCAGTAGCACAACGGCACCGAATAGGAAAATAGCTGCACCCCAGCCAACACCATAGGCCCAACCAAATTCCCAAATCGGTCGATTCGCTGTAACAAAAGTAATGAAATATTTAAGTTTTTTTTAACATTCGTTCGTACGTGAAGTTCAATGCAATTTCTGTAAAGCTTACCTAAATTGAGTTCGCCAGCAAAACATACTGGATATATTATTAGCGCAGACAAGACGGCCAGCACTACAAGTAGAAAAAGAAAGCAAAAAAATTAAAATTATGTTTTAAATGTGTTTGCGATAGTTGTCGCCGATGGCAGGACCACTCTTCTTATGGAGTGTGTTAAGAAACCAAATTTATCAACTATAGGAAGTCCAGTGTAAACGTGAGAGCATGCAATACCTTAAACAATATTTTAAACCCTTACTAGAATAACGAGGTGAGTTCTAAAAGTTTGGTGCTTTTATTTTTATGAAAAAAAAAAACTGTACCTATTTATCTATATTAAGGGGTTATATACACTTGTGTTGGTCGGCAAAATCGAAAATATTTTATTGCTTTTTCTTAAAGTATTTCATAAAGTTCTAAGCACTAGAGTCAAAGTTACAGCTGTCAACAGCGAGCTCCTCCCGAATGCCCCCCAAGTACGTGCAAAACTTTAATCGCGATTATCTCAAAATGATGTTTTTCAAACAGTATCGATCTAATTTTTTGCAGGCTACTTAAAAACTGCAACGAAGGAATTTTTATTTGAAACAAAGTTTTTTTTGGGGAAGAAAAAAATGAATTTTTTGACCTTCAAAAATGGAACTTTTCAGTACAATCATCACCATTTGTGTAAAAATGGCGTTATGACATAAACTAAAGAAAACTATTGTTTTGCAGATAATCCATTGCCTACTTATGATGCTCACCGATGCAAAGCGTGTAAGAAAAAAAGTGTATCAGCACAAGAGCTGTAGTGCCAACAAATGGGCACATTTTTAACTCAAAAATTAAATTAAACATCGTCAGACTTGCGTCTTCTTCGTTTACAAAGAATATTTTATTTCCGTTGTAATCTTTTATTCATTTCAGTGCGGTTTTTATTTGGAAATATGAAACGTATGTATTTTTGATAACAAAGAAAGGTAGCAAATTATATTTACAAACATTTTTTTTTTGCACGGTTAACGAAGTTATTAAGACATGTAGGTCTTGATTCATTACCAAAAATTAGGCAAGTTCAATTTCGGTTTCAACTTTTTGTGTTTAAAAATATATTTTAATTTTTATGTACTCGTATTTCGGTCTTCTACGGCCCAAGTTTTCAGTGCAAGTTTAAACTCCGTTTATTTTAACTAAGGGGGCTTTTTTTGTAGGAAAAAATATTGTTTCTTATGATCCCTAAAAGTTATGCAACTTTAAAAATGTAAGGTGTTTTTTTTTAAGTAAAATTTTTCATACCTTTGTTAATAAAAAATTATCTATTTGCTGAGAAATCATGTTTGCACGTTTTTTAAAATTAAAAAAAAAACATATGTGATAGAGTATATCAAAGAATACACCGACCTTACATTTTTCGAGTTGCATAACTATTGAAAAAAAAATATATATTTTTTGTTCTATATTGCGTTAACAGACATTTTCTCCTCCTCTGCAACATATCCAAAATTCACCCAAAAAAATGCCTCAAAAAACTAATTTTATTCATTTTTTTTATATTAAATTTAATGAAACAACATTTTAATATATAAAAAGAATAAAAAGTTTCATTTTTGTATTAAAGATATTTCTTTTTTTTTTTGTATTAAGAAGCGATTATATCGATGTGTGTAAAACATATTCAACTAATGCGTCACGTTTAAATACTTAATCCAATAACCCTTGTTTTTAATTACTTCTTCACATCTCTTTGACGTAGAGATTACTAATTTTTCAAATATTGTCCTAGGAGTGCTCTCCTGACGAAAATCTGTTTCCTTTGACTCGCTGCTTAAGGTTGCCACACAAATTTTCTATAGAGTTTAAATCAGGTGACTTTGCTGGCCAGGCAAGTACTGCATTTTTTTTTATCGCTCGACCATCAGTTGTATTTTTCTTCTTTCCAAGACGTTTCAAGGACAGTATGAGGTTCGGTATTCCTCGAATTGGCTTTTGCCGTTCCTCGACGGACTGTTACTGAGGCAATGCGATTTTCTTTAACGTAGACTACCTCCAGAATACATAGTTATAATATTTTACTTTGTTTCCTCTTGGGTGCGGTTAAATAATTTTAGGTTCAATAGATTTATAAACCCTCAGCCTTTCGGAAATTTATTTTAGAGAATATCCTTATCGCCAACTCAGTATAAACGTTATATTTGTCCTCTGCCATAGCATAGTGATTATTACTATACAAAATGTCTGACTATAAAATGTAAATAGTTTATAAATATTCACGATTTAGAATAGGTGGCGAAACCAAAAAAACACCACTTCAACTAGTTCCCTATGTTTTGGGCAGTTACAAAACTAGTTTAATTCGCAGTCGGCAGCATAACTGTACTACTGATGTACGGCGAGCTTCATTTGTCATGCTTACCAATGCTGATGGACTAAGGATTTAAATAGCATTTACAAATTCAAAGTTTAAAAGGTTTTAAGAAAAAAGAAATAGCGTTAATTCACAAGGCATCCCAGTTGCAAATGTTTTGCACAATATTGTACATGATCATACATATGTACTAGGGTTTTCATAAACTTTTGTACGGTTTTTATTTTTGTAATCCTGATTTTTTGAATATCGAATAAATCGGTTTTTTTTAATCTCCAAAAACGGTTTTTTACCTAGTTGTAGACTTTGAGAAATATGTGTGGTATATATGGGCAGTAAATCAACAAATCTTACATGCATTATATTTTTGATTGAAACAGCAACCACAAAGTACTTATCAATTAGATGTTATACATATATGTGGCAACACAGCTCCTAAACGTCATAAGAAGTGCAACGCTGTTAGTAAAGGAGAAAAGGCAATAAGAAAACAATACAACCATCTTGGTTCTTCTTCCGGTTCTTTTCTCTGTCTTTTTCTGGTTCTTGGAGCATTGGCGGAACAGACAACCTGAATTTATTTATCCGTAATCATCAGCTATTTTTAGTATATAAATTTATATAAGCCATTCTCATTTAAATAAAGTAAATTCTAACCGAGTTGCTGCAAAGTAAATACCAACATCTAAATATATGTACATTCGAAAGCCACATAAAAAACGACAACGCAACAAAGGTGTTTTAGAAAATTTTATTTATTTATAGACACAAATGTCATAAGAGGAAGGGAAAACCTGGAAAAATTGTATAACGCCTTACTTATAGTAATAGCCGTATTCTGTAATTTGGTATTATTAAACAAATTAAGACTATGCCTTTCCTCGCTTTTTAGGTTTTATATTTTGTGTTTGCTTTGACTTTTTCTGCGCTGCTTATTAGCAGGTTTCATTTTGAGACCAATTAACGCCAACTGGTCTAAAATTTAACTACATTTTATTTTCAAAAATTTATTTCATAAAAATAATACCATGTATGTATGTATGCATGTACTTTGATGTAGCTTTTTTCTTACTCGGAAAACGAAACAGTTTGGCCGGATTTTTCTTGATTTAAAAATTATGAACCGATTTTTTTTAAATTGCCATTTTTCAAATAATTCGAATATGTTTAGAGGCTGATAATATTATTATGGATAATCACGGCTTGACAAAAATTCCACACGCAATTTGATTTCTTGTAACGTTGCAGGGTATGACGATAAAACGCTTAGTAAGTGTGAAGTTTCACGATAAAAGAAAAAAAAAAATATTGGAAATACGCTTCAAGAATGCACTGCTGGAAAGTACTCTCAACCTATTACAATCGTACTTTGGTAGCCTATTTAGTCTGTAATCATAAATTCTCTTAAACTTTTAATTGTACTAAATTTAAAATATTTCGCATAAATTTTTTGTTTTTACTTACATGATAACAGCATGACCAGTACTGCGATTCTATAGAATTTATATTTCACATTGTGATTCTGCGATCTCAAGCCCATACCGGTGAGTATGGTGGCAATCACATCTGTTATCAAAGTTATTATGCACAAAGCGGCCGTGGCCTTGATGTACGCTGTAACAATTAAATAAATATTTTTCATTTTAAATTAATTTTATATGTTGTAAAAACGTATGTTAATGGGTGCACACAAAATATGAATGCATTCAAACCACTTACCCACATCTCGACTGGCATAACAACCCGGCGGATCGTGCAAGTTAAATGGCAGCGGTGATTCCACGTCATCTTCAATGCAGTGTACAAAGAGACCCTGACGCCAGCCGGCAGCCATCAACCAGTCCGTGGAAGCTAATGCCATGATCATCAGTATGACAACGATGACACCACATATAAATGCAATGACCTAACAAAGCGAGAAAGAGGAGTTTGTTTTTACAATTCAATTAAATGAAATCTTATAAAAATTGTATGTATATGCAAACCTTTAGTGGCCTTGTGATTGTTATGGTTTCAATAGTTGTCGTGGGCGCCATTTTTGTTGGTGATGGACGCTGCGAGCTGTATGGAAATAAGGGAGTGAAAGAAGATGTAAAATATTATACCTACATACATACATAAGCAATGCATTTCGAAGGGATACAAGGAATTTAATTTATTTTTTGACAAGGATAGTATTATTTTTTAACCCTTGCGAAACACGGTGTATATACATATATATATATAATACGTACCTGTTAGGCCAATGATTTGTGTGTGTGTGTGTTTGTTAGAAGCAAGGAGATAAAAAGCACCCTTCTAACAACAATAACAACGCAAGCGTAACAATACTTTGGTTTGCTTGCATCTACAGCTCCAAGCTCTAAGCTTTTTGGCTTAGTTAGCACGCTGACTTTTTTTTTCTGCTACAGTTTTAATGGCGTTTACGTCTTTTCAATTTCTGCAACTTTTTTTTTCTTTTTGATTTTCTTTCTTTGTGCAAACAACTATATTTTGGTTAGCTGCGAGTTTTTAAGTTCTTTTTTTTTAACGAAAATTTGCGCTTTATTTTGGTTGCGATTTTAAATGCAGACGGTTTACTTGATTTAAGCTTCTTAAAATCTGTTTAGTTTGAGGGAAGAAAAAATTGTAAGTAAAAACAAAACGATTCATTCAATTAGTATTGTCGAGCAGTGAATGCGTAGCTCAATAAAATATTACAAAAATGCTAAGATGAAATTATGAGACAAATCATGCATTGGTTAAAAATAGTTCAACATAACACACACACACACACACGCAAGCAAGCACATAAAGCTCAATTAAAAAAACAATTAAGAAAAACTAACGTATTTTATATATTTTCACGATTTTCTTAGGTTATGTGAATTTTCTTGTATTTTGGAAAATTGCCGATACAAGACAGACGAACTTGAATAAAGCGTAAAAATATCTTGCGAATTTTTTGGAATGATTTTGGAACATCAAGATTGAAACACCTTTATAGCAAAAACAATTCTTTACAAACTTATTTAAAAATTTTTAATTTTTAATGAACTGTTAAGTGGGAAAGTTTTAAATTAAAAAAAATGGTTTTTTAAATAGTTTTTTAAACAACTCTTAAGTAAAGGGTGGACAAACGATTTGGCTCAGAAAATTTATCATTTTGAAATTTTTGGTTGTTAATAGAACAAGATCTGTTCTCCTCAATCTGTTGTTAGTTTCTTCAGTTTTGTGAGGAAAAGAAATTATTCTTCATTTTTGGAGAATTATAGACAATATTTTAAAACCAAAAATTAATGCTCGCTTTCAACGATCAAACTTGTCGCAATCGAAATGCAGAACAGGCCTGAAAGTGGAAAAAACGATTTATGTAGCTCGAAGTTATGAACTTTTTGTTCTTAAATATTCCTTTCTTAAATAACCTCTAAAGAAAGAATAAACCAAAATGTTTCACTTAAAATTTGAAGAATGTTTGCCTAACGATTTTATATGACAATGTTTCAATTACTAATGTAAAGAAACTGTTACGAAAGATACGGCAGCACCTGACTGCGACACGCCACCCTGTTTACGCAACTGACAAGCGAATTGCTTGACGTTTGCATAACGGCTTTACTTCTTTTCTTCTTTATCTTCGACGGACAAAGAACGTGCAAATCAACATTTATATTAAAGAAATCGAGAACCATCCCTTAAAATACTAAAGTAAGAAACATTATAAACTTGTAAATCATATGTAGTTAATTATATGAATTATAACCAACAGATATTTCAAACATTTCACCATAAGTAAGTGTTTTGCAAATTTGGGCGTGGGATCATAGGCTCCGATAACAAATTTGAAATATTTTATGTGTGATTTGCTCAACTTGCGAAATGCTGCACGCCGATATATCAGAAGGTCACAGCTGTAAAATTTGCTCAAAGGCAGATGACTCGCAAATGGTTTGCTGTGACCACTGCGATCAATGGTATCATTTTGGCTGTGTGGGCGTTACAGCCTCAATCGAAAACGTGGACTGGCGCTGTTCGGACTGCTCGACATCTTCACGCAGTACCATGAAAGGAGCGGAACACCCAAGTGTTAACACAGGTGCTGGTCCCTCTGCCAGGGCGACGGCACGCAAGCCAAATATTCCCAACCATATGGAAGGTGCTGCTTGCGTACACTTACCACAGGAGGCGGATCTTTCTTTGCCTACAGCCGCTGCCCAACAGGGTGGTACCTCTATACGCAGTAGTATTGGTAGTAAATCAGCAAGAGCCCGGCGACTCCGTGCAGAAGCGTCACTACTTGCAGAAGAGGAGCATATTCTTCGACAGAGAGAAGCTCTAGTAATTAGACGTAAAAAGCTCCTACAACAAGTAGAGACTGATGATGACTGCTCCGATGTGGATGAATGTTTCGACACGGTCGCAGTGCAGAAGTGGCTAGAAGCTACAGGGCCTACCTTGCCCACCACAGTATCACCGAATAAATGCGAAGAAATCCAAAAAAATCAACATGCTGGCTTCTCCGCTGCCAAGCAGTCAAAGGAGGCGCCAGACAACAGTAATATTCAACACCAAATAAATTTGTTGCAAGAAAAATTCTCTAGCCTCGCACAACGAGTGCAAACTCAAGTTAGTCCTTCAAGTGGTATGACCTGGCTTCCGAAACTGATACCTGAGGGCGTCACACGACCTACAGAGTCACGACCGTTGCTCGCGGAACGGACCAACATGCAGCCGTCCGAACACCGTTGTCTTACAAAGAACCAAATTGCAGCGCGTAATAGTGCTTGTAAGGAACTGCCTAAGTTCAACGGCAAACCCGAAGAATGGCCTTTGTTTCTGGCTACCTACCAACAAACCACCGAGCTATGTGGATTTTCTGAGGGTGAAAATCTATTGCGCTTACGTCAATCTTTAGAGGGAGCGGCACGAAACGCAGTAAGAAACCTGCTCTTGCACGCGTCCAGTGTCCCGCAAATACTCGACACACTGCGAATGAAATTTGGGCGCCCTGAGCTCATTATCGCCGTGCTACTTGTTCGAATTCGAGAAATCCCAGCAGTAAAAGAAACCCGCCTTGAGGCCCTCGTCGACCTAGCCTTGGAGGTGCAAAACGTATGCGCGACAATGAAAGCTTCGAATATGCTGTGTCATCTTAGTAACCCCGAGTTAGAACAAGAGTTGATAGCCAAGCTACCGGGATTACTTGCTGCCTTTTGGGGCATGCACAAATTACAGCTGGCTTCGTCGAACCTCGAAACTTTCGGTAATTGGCTATTCCAATTTGCTCAAGGGGCGAACAGCATCCTCGTGCCAAACGTTACCTTGAAAACTTCCACCAAACGCGGATATTTGAATGCCCACGCAAGTGATGTCGGGACTAGGAAGAAACCCGCTTGCATTGTTTGTCACGGTGACTGTAGCTCGGTTGCAAGCTGCACTCAGTTTAGGAGCGCGGACAGGACTGGGCGGTGGCACTTAGTTCGAACACATAATTTATGTCGTCGCTGCTTAAAGATGCATCATCGGCTTAACTGCCAATCTACCGCCACTTGCGGTATAGATGGTTGTACCTCAATCCACAATCGGTTACTTCACAAACGTCCTCAGGCCGTTAACCCACCACTCGCCAGTTCAAGGTTGAACGCTCATCGCAGTGACGCCGACTCCATCATTTTTCCGGTACTGCCCGTAACACTCCATGGTAATAACACCAAACTTCAGACTTATGCATTCTTCGACGATGGATCCTCGCTTACGCTAATGGATGCCGAGCTTCAAGAAAAATTGAATTTAAAGGGCACTGCGCAACCTTTATGCCTTAAATGGACAGCGAACACCCACCGCTATGAAGATGACTCCCAAATTCTTGATTTGGAAATCTCCGGGGCCAATGCCCGAAGGCGCTTCGCCTTGAAGGATGTGCGAACTGTGAGAGGGCTCGAGCTACCACTGCAGACACTCGATGCTGAAGGGCTTCAAGCTAGATTTTCTCATCTTAGAGGTTTACCGTTGACCTCCTACGTAGATGCCACGCCAAAACTTCTAATAGGCTTGAACAACAGCCGACTAGCCCTAGGTCTACGTTACCGTGAGGGCCTTGACAATGAACCCGTGGCCGAGAAGACACGCCTAGGGTGGACGGTGAAGGGGGTCCTTGCTAAGCAACACCCACTCGCTGCTTATCACGCGTTCCACACCTGCGAATGCGACGCCGCTGCCAACGCTGAACTGCTGCGTACCGTCAAAGAGTACGTTTGTCTTGACAATCTCGATCTTTCACGTAAGGTGCCGAGCCTAATGTCCAGAGAAGACGAACACGCTCTCAAACAACTAAAGGCGACAACCAAACGCGTCGACGGTCGCTTTGAAACCGGACTGATCTGGAGAAACAGTAACGTCGCCCTTCCTGATAGCCTCCCGACCGCTCTGCGGAGAGCTCAATGCTTACAGGCGAAACTTAAGCGGTGTCCGGAGCTTGCCGAGGTACTGTCGTCCACGATCGCCACTTATGTAACGAAAGGATACGCCAGACCCTTGCCAGCTGAGTCACTACTGGACAAAGGATGTTGGTATCTACCGATATTTCCTGTGTTTAATCCAAACAAACCGGGAAAGGTCCGAATAGTGTGGGATGCGGCCGCTAAAACCAAGGGCATATCTCTCAACTCGCTACT
This sequence comes from Philophylla caesio, assembly GCA_963971545.1. Lineage (NCBI taxonomy): Eukaryota > Metazoa > Arthropoda > Insecta > Diptera > Tephritidae > Philophylla > Philophylla caesio. The sequence continues at coordinate 35,141,860 of OZ020604.1, read as the reverse complement.
TCTAAAAGGACCCGATCAGTTGACCTGCCTGGTGTCCATATTGCGGAGGTTCCGTCAGCGAGCTATAGCCATAAGCGGAGACATAGAAGAGATGTTTCACCAGGTCCGAATCCGATCCGAAGACCAAAACTATCAGCGTTTCGTGTGGCTCGGGCCTGGAGATAGCAAACCTGCGGTGTTCGTCTTATCCGTGATGACCTTCGGGGCCACCTGCTCCCCTAGTAGTGCGCAGTATATAAAAAACCGAAATGCCGTCGAATTTCACAACCGTTATCCGAGAGCCGTCGAATGTATTGTCGAGAACCACTATGTTGACGATATGCTCGACAGCGTAGACACAGCAGAGGAAGCTATCCAGCTTGCCAGCGACGTAAGTTTCATTCACGGTAAAGGTGGGTTTCACATCAGAAACTGGCGGTCGAATTCCGAGGCGGTGCTGGACACACTTAAAGTTAAAGCTAAAGTTTCGGAAATACGCCTCGAAAACCCTCAAGAATTACCAGCCGAGAAGGTCTTGGGCCTGTGGTGGCTCGCCAAAGAGGATTGTTTTACGTTCCGACTCGCTCAGCACCACAAAAATTGTGACCTGCTGCGCAGCCATCGCCGTCCAACCAAGAGGGAAGTATTGAGCGTTGTTATGAGCATTTTTGACCCCTTGGGGCTGCTTAATTTCTACACTGTCTACGCCAAGATAATTTTTCAGGAAGTCTGGCGTTCCGGCTGCGCTTGGGATGATAGCCTCTCTGACGAGCACCTTTCTAGCTGGCTGACATGGGCCAATCTGCTTCCTAAGGTGGAGGCCTTGAAGATACCACGATGTTACTTTCACAACTTGGGGCGCGAGTCCGAGCTGGAGATGCATGTGTTTGTTGACGCCAGCGAAAACGCGTATGCTGCCACATGCTATCTACGCCATACTCGTGGTGACGTTGTAAATTGCACCCTAATAAGCAGCAAGGTGAAGGTGGCACCAATAAAGATGCTTTCTATTCCGCGACTAGAGCTTCAGGCCGCTGTCATAGGTGCGCGATTGGCTGCAGGCGTAATCGCTTCGCATACGCTTCCTATCAGACGTGGGACCTTTTGGACCGACTCTCGTACAGTACTGGCCTGGATTCGCTCTGACCACCGACGCTACTCGCAGTTTGTAGCCTTTAGGGTCAGCGAAATTTTGGAGCTAACAGAGATAAACGACTGGCGCTGGGTTCCCTCAGCGGAGAATGTGGCAGATGACGCTACAAAGTGGAAAAAACCACCGGATTTCTCAAACGAGAGCCGTTGGTTCAAAGGGCCGCCATTCTTGAAACTCGCGCGTTCGTACTGGCCGAGCGATACAGAGAGCAACCAGACAACCGGCGAAGAACTTAGAGCCAAGTACGTAGGTCACCACGGAGAGGTGTACCCGCCTCAAACGTTTTTGTCAATATATGAACGTTTTTCTCGATGGTCTCGCCTCCTGCGGGTAACGGCCATTGTTGTACGAATCGCCCGTATCTGGAGGATCTTTCGCAAGGGGAGCCAACCGAATATTCTACTGTTAGAACAAGACGATCTTAAGCGCGCTGAAATACTGATCTGGAGAGAAGCCCAAGTTGACGCATTCGCCGATGAGATCGCCTTGCTACGAAAAGGAAAGCCGGTCGCTCGTACGAGCGCTATACGCAAGCTTTCACCGTACTTAGATAATACATCACTGCTTCGGCTCAGTAGTAGATCAAATCTGCAAGGGCAGAAAGACCCAGTCATATTGCCTAAAGACCACCAAGTAACTCGACTTATCGTTTCGCACTATCATGTAAAACATTTTCACGGTAGCTCTGAGACAGTGGTTAATGAAATTCGCCAAACTTTCTGGATTCCCCGACTACGCACAGTTGTAAACAAAATACGCCGTGACTGCCAGGTTTGTCGAAATCGCAGTGCAGTTCCCCGGCCACCGAAGATGGGCGCTCTGCCCGCGGCAAGAGTGACACCCTTTGTCCGCCCATTTTCGTACGTGGGCGTTGATTACTTCGGGCCGATATTGATAGCGGTACGTAGAAGCACTGAGAAGAGATATGGCGTGCTCTTAACCTGTCTTACAACGAGAGCGGTGCATATAGAGATTGCAAATTCACTGTCCGCAGACTCATGCATTCTTGCTATCCGTAATTTCATGGCCCGGCGAGGAGTACCCCACGAGATTTGGAGTGACAACGCCACCAACTTCAAGGCCACACAACGGGAATTAATCACTGCCTTCAACGCTATGGACAAAGATAAGCTCGTACGCGCCTTTACAAACTCCAACACAAAATGGAACTTTATACCACCGGCGTCGCCACACATGGGCGGTGCATGGGAGCGACTTGTTCGCTCAGTAAAGGATATCCTTCCACGGATCCTACAAACACAACGTCCTTCTGAAGAGCTGCTACGTGGTGCCTTAATGGAGATCGAGGCGGTCATAAACTCTCGGCCGCTCACGTACATACCTATCGATCACGACGAAGATGAGGCTCTTACGCCGAACCACTTCCTGTTAGGGAGTTCAAGCGGCATGAAGCCAATAGCTGAATTCACCAACGATGCAATTGAACTGCGCAAAGGGTGGAGACGTGCCCAACAATTGGCTGATATATTCTGGAGACGTTGGTTGCGAGAATACCTACCAGTGATAACGCGACGGACCAAGTGGTTCGAGGACGTAAAACCTATCGAGGAAGGCGACATCGTTTATATGGTTGATCCTAACGGACCCAGAAACTGTTGGCCCAAGGGACGGGTTATATCCGTAAGAATGGGCTCCGGACGACAGGTAAGAAGCGCAGTGGTGAAGACTAGCGCCGGCATCTACGAGAGACCTGCCACGAGACTCGCCGTACTTTCTCTTACTGCTCCGCCTTTAAAGGTAGATCCAAAGGATATACCGGGGGGGAGTGTTACGAAAGATACGGCAGCACCTGACTGCGACACGCCACCCTGTTTACGCAACTGACAAGCGAATTGCTTGACGTTTGCATAACGGCTTTACTTCTTTTCTTCTTTATCTTCGACGGACAAAGAACGTGCAAATCAACATTTATATTAAAGAAATCGAGAACCATCCCTTAAAATACTAAAGTAAGAAACATTATAAACTTGTAAATCATATGTAGTTAATTATATGAATTATAACCAACAGATATTTCAAACATTTCACCATAAGTAAGTGTTTTGCAAATTTGGGCGTGGGATCATAGGCTCCGATAACAGAAACGTTAAACAAAATTTTAAGTGTGGAAAAAGGCGTACTTTCGTTTTTTATTTTTTGTCCTAATGTAAATATTTTATTTGTTTAGTGAGCTTAATAGCTAAACACAATTTCGGCGAACGACGAATTTTCACACAGCTGAGCAACGCCCTCAGCGACGCTCGCGTTGAAATTCGCTCACTAAACACAATTACGGCGACACTTATACAGCTTGAGTGTCAGTATTGAATAGATACATACATACTCGTAAAACTTTTTGAACATAAAATTAGAGAACCATTATAATAATTACTACATGGTGGAGTTTTAAAAGAGTCATTTAAATTTTTTGTAAGAATTATTAAAGTCGTTTGATAATAATTATCATAATAATTATGAGTGTGAAGCAATTTTGTAAGGCTCGTAGAACGCGACTATTTCAAGACCATTTCGAGGTTAACTCGGAACTAGTTTCGAGACTAATTTCGGGACCGGTTCGGGCCTACTTTAAGACCGGGGTCAGTTTGTGGCTATTCACATTAAAAAAAAATTTAGTTCGTTAAGTCATGAATTAGTCCCGAACTGATCCCGAAATGATTTCAACTAAGTCCCGATTTGGTCGCAAAATGGACCCGAACTAGTCCCGAACTAACTGAAATGAACATTGTAAGAAAAAAAAAACGTTTAAGATTGAACATATTTTATCTAATTTATTTTTAAGAATCTTCAATTAAAATTATTTAACTAAAATCTTATAAACTCAAGTTTCAGATCAGAGTGGGGAAAAACTCGTGATTTTCTACGTGACTTTTCATGAGTGTTATGTATGTACATACTCGTACATTCATTTGTATGTATTTAAATTGAATTTATACCAGGGCTGCTCAACAAACGAAACGATACCATTTTCATCTCGATTGACAGACCTGCCAACTATGTTGCCTCAGACCGCCACACCTATGTCAACTTCAAAAAAGCTGACTGGGAGCGGTTTGAGGATTTCACTGAAGACGCCTTCAGTGCTCTCTCAACTCCAACCGACGTTCGCGTAGGTGAGCGCTTGTTCCGCAGGGTGGTGAAGTCCGCTGCAGCCCGTTTCATTCCGGCAGGGAGGATCCCTATGATCCGTCCTGACTTCCCGGGTGAAGCGGTGTCTCTAGCGGATGAACGCGACCACCTCCGGCAGGCGGACCCCGGTAATCCCCGTATTAGGCAACTAAACGGGGAGATCCAACGCCTGGTCAACGTTCACAAGCGGAACAAGTGGAGGGAGCACCTGAAGTCCTGCAACATCGGTGCCGGAGTGGGCAAACTATGGTCGACCGTGAGGTCCCTGTCCAACCCGACGAGGCGTGATGATCGAACAGAAATCTCCTTTGGAGACCACGCCTCGTCGGACCCGAAGCGATGCGCGAACTATTTTAGTCGACAATTCACATTGCATCCTTCGGTCGACAGAACCAAACGGTCAGTCACCAGAAGGCTGCGCAAGTCAACACCAAGCGCACCAATTGTCCTCTCTACCACTGAGGTGAAGGAAGCCATCGGGAAGGCGAAAGCCTCCAAATCCATTGGCCCAGACGGGTTAAGCATGTTGATGCTGAAAAAATTGGGCACCGCGGGAGTAGCATATCTCACCAGGGTCCTCAATCTGTCGCTATCCACCACGGTCATTCCGGATATCTGGAAGACCAGTAGGGTGATACCACTGCTGAAACCAGGGAAACCGGCCGGCCAAGGCGAGTCCTATCGGCCGATCTCCCTGCTTTCTCCAGTGGTCAAGACACTTGAGGCCCTGCTGCTCCCGCATTTCAACCACCATCTCAGCCCGGCGAAGCATCAACACGGCTTCCGGAAAGTGCATAGCACCACAACGGCACCTAACGCTATAAACACTAAGGTTAATCGTGGTCTCAACGGCAACCGCCCCTGTGAGAGAACCGTCCTCGTGGCTTTGGACTTGTCGAAGGCCTTCGACACAGTCAGCCACTCCATCTTGTTGAAGGACGTGGAGGCCTCACCTCTCCCAGCGGCGTTGAAGCGATGGACCGCGAACTACCTGTGTGGTCGTCAAGCGTCGGTGTGCTACCGTGACTCAGTGTCAAAAGCGAGAAGAATCAAGCAGGGGGTACCACAGGGTGGCGTCCTATCCCCCCTATTATTCAACTTCTACATCTCGCGACTCCCCTCCCCGCCAGAGGGAGTCACACTGGTCTCGTACGCCGATGACTGCACGATAATGGCCACCGGCAATGGAATTGATGGCTTGTGTTCCAAAGTGAACAGCTACCTCCCAGACCTTGCTCACTACTTTACAGGACGGAATCTGACGCTGTCTCCTGCTAAGTCCACGGCGACCCTTTTCACATCTTGGACGAAGGAGGTCGGGCTCACCCTCGACATCCACATCGAGGGGACCCCCATTCCGACGGTTAACCACCCGAAGATCCTGGGAGTCACCCTCGACAGCCTGGTCTCCTTCTCAGCGCATACAACCGCAATCGTCAATAAGGTACAGAGCCGCAACAAAGTCTTCAAGTCGCTCGCCGGCAGCACTTGGGGCAAAGACAAAGAAACGTTGTTGGCAACATACAAGGCGATTGGCCGGCCGGTTCTAAATTATGCCGCGCGCGCCAATCTGGTCGCCTGGAACTAGCAGGACTCAGTGGTTAAGACTGGAGACCTGTCAGAACGCCGCACTCAGGACAGTGACGGGATGTCTCCTGATGACGCCTGTGGATCACCTCTACCACGAGGCTAACGTGCTCCCAGTGCAAGAGCACAACATTATGCTCACAAAGCAGTTTCTACTGGGATGCCACCGTCCGGGGCACCCCAATAGAGACCTGCTCGCACTGGAGCCGGCACCCAGGCACATCAGGGGACATCTCTCACAACTGACGGACGAGGTCCAGACATACGTACACCGACCGCTGGACCCAAGGACGTACCGACAGGCTCTGGACAGCATCCACAGGGAGTCGGTGTCCAAACACATCGACAGCCGCCCTGTGAGTGCAGTCCTGGGAGTCCAACCACCACCCATTGCAGCTGAGGAGCTCCAGCTGCCTCGTGAGACCCGCGTAACTCTGGCCCAGCTCAGATCTGGATATTGTAGCAGGTTAAACTCCTACTTATCCAGGATCAACCCCGACACCCCCAACACGTGCCCGGCATGTGAAGAGTCTCCGCACGACACCAATCACCTATTCACATGCCCGGCCAAACCTACTCAACTAACACCCCTCTCCCTATGCTCCGACCCTGTTGAAACAGCTCGTTTCCTGGACCTTTCGTTAGTTGAGTTTGACGATAACGATTGAGGGAGTCCGCCAACCCAGTGGGGTGTAGCTAGCCGCTACAACAACAACAACAACAACATACCATTTTGTTTTGTTAACGAGCAAAATTAACTTAACGAAATGAGTTTGTTGCGTTTCGGCGCCATGTTATCAAAACGAAATCAAATCGTTAATGTTGCAACGTTATAAAATTTCCGTTTTCGTTAATTTTAATGTGCCTAAAAGTATGCAGCGCTTCTGTTTGCGATGAGTGAATCTCCAGCGTTTTTCTTAACGTTTTAACGTAAACGCCAGCTTTTCGTTTCGGTTAAAAACGTAATGAAATTTATTATGATAATTGCTTTAACGATAATATTTTGAAATGTTTCAACCGAAACAAGAGAAAACATTTCGGAACGGTTAAATTTAACGTTAAAATGCATCCTTGATTTATACATAATTAAAATGTCTTTAAATTTTAAATTAAGTTTTCATTGAAAATGCGTGCATAAATTTGCGTAATCAAAAATTGAGCGTGTGCTCTCGCTCTAACACGTTGCAGAAAACTAAAAACAAATTAATAAATCTGAAGTGTATACACGATTGAGGTAATTGGAATTGGAAAGCATCAATATATTTTTTTTTTAGAAGTTCTTAGGGCCGTTTGCGCCATCCATCTCCGGTTAAGCGCTAACTGGAACTTTAAGTGCCAGTTAATTTTTTTTTATTTACTTTTAGTCAATATGTATCCAAGAATACGCCACAGAGAGGATTTCGTAGAAATCACATTTCTTAGTATGCTTCTGGGCTCCGTAATGTACCCGTATCCATCAAGTTAAACCCCGTAATTTATCTTTAAACGCGTTTTACCGACAGTAGTGTTTTTTTTTAGCTGCCGAGTAAGACTTTTCATAAAAGTATTGGTCCGATTTCAAACATTTTTTTTTTAATTATTCAGTGAACATACCGCTGTGTTTTCCCCGAGTACGATTTGCAAAATTAAATATTCTTCTAGTATTTTTAGAGTCTCTAAGGTAAAGCACTTAAGTAACGACGCCTGCCTATCCTATTAGCGACGATTTGTATTTTATTTGTTATATACATATACATATATACATACATACATATATGCTATTGAATATTACAATATTTTACTTTTACATATGTATTCTACAATGAAAATATTTTACGAAATTTAGTGATTTTCCCGATATTCGGATTTCATTCCAGTGGTTTTTTAAATTTGAAGTCAATCACTGCGCTTGGTCGCGCCGCCGACGCGTGACTTTAGGCCTTTCTTATAAGAAGTCTCGCAGGTTATCTCTCGTTGTGAAAAGTGTTTTAAACTTGAACAAGCAATTTATATAAAAGGTAAGTTGACAAATGTGTATGATTGAACAATGCAGTCCAAGTGAAAACAATGAAAAACTTGCTAAAAACACGCAAAATTAGAACGTCGTTAAAACGTACCGAATTTAATGTGTCGCGCTATCACTTTTAACTAAAATTTTGTAATGAATAAAACAAAATGAGTTCAATTGTGAATGCACATGTCCTCTGCTTTGCTTTTATTAAAATTTTCAAGCATTTAAAACAATAGAAACTTTTTAATTAACGAGTTTTTGGCACAATCCAAAGAAGCTGTTCCTACAGTTGCAACTTGTGCTACGTGGATCGAGTATTATAAAAATAAAACAGGCCGAAAAGAAAAAACACAAATTGCATGTTCAAGAAAGAAAAAGAATACGCCATGGAAATGAGATTACAAAAAAAAAAAAAGAAAAAGTACAAAAAACATTAGAAAAAAGAATAATAAAAGCTGAAGCAGCAGCAGCAAAAGCAGCAAAAAAAAGATTGAAAAATTACTGATTCTCAGAAAAAACCATGTAATTTAAAAAAGTGAAATATTTATAAAACTTTGAATTTTTACATTAATAATCGCATTATTTTTACTCGCTTTTAAGCCAAATTTGCAAAAAAAAAAAATAATTCAATTTTATTTAATATTAATAATTAATATTATTTTTACTCGCTTTTAATTTGCAAATAAATTATTATACTTTGATACTTCGAATTATCACTGAATTGATCGCTGCTCTGATCCGTCGTTAATATGGTCGTACGGTAGTAGCGTCGCTAATTCGGTAAGACAATATTTCATTCGTCGTTAATAGGTTCACTGCAGAGTGTTCGAAAAAGCGTCATATTATCAATAATTACATAAATAAAATTCCATAACCACTGAGATTACATGCAAAAATGATAGAACTTCTTATTTCAACAGAGATTTCTGAGCAAAATATTTATTATATCTCTGAAAATACGTTTACTCTGCAGCGAGATCGTAAGATCGTCGTTAATTGGGTACTTTACCTTAATATGTCAAAAAATTTCGTGAAAATTGAAAATTTTCTCAAATCGTTGCATAAAACATAGCCAACGTAACTGTGATTATCAAGAATATTTTATTTCTGATTACAGATTACTCAACTGGCCAGAATTTTACTTAAGCTGGACCCACGCAGTTTCCACCTTTTTCTTCTTTCTTTCATTGGGTCGATAACCACCTATGCGATTTTGGCCGAGCTTAGCACAGCACGCCAGTTATTTCTCTCTTTCGCTAACTGGCGCCAGTTGGAAATACCAAGCGTACCCAAGTCCTTTACCGCCTGGTCTTTCCAACGCAGAGGAGGCCTCCCTTTTCCTCTGCTACCACCGGCGGGTACCGCGTCGAATACTTTCAAAGCTGGGGCGCTTTCATCCATTCGAACACCATGACCAAGCCAGCGAAGCCGCTGGATCTTAATTCGCTGCACGACTGAGATCGTTATAAAGCTCTTGCAGCTCATCGTTCTATCTTCTACGGTATTCGCCATCGCAAAGACGTAAAGGCCCATAAATCTTTCGTGGAATCTTTCTCTCGAACACTCCCAGAGCCTTCTCATCAGATATCTTCATCGTCCATGCTTCTGCGTCATACATTAGGACGGGTATAATGAGAGACTTATAGAGCGTGATTTTTGTCCATCGAGAGAGGACTTTACTGCTCAGTTGCCTACTCAGTCCGTAGTAGCACTTGTTGGCAAGAGTGATTCTGCGTTGGATTTCAAGGCTGACGCTGTTATTGGTGTTAATGCTGGTTCCTAAGTAAACGAAGTCTTCTACTTTTTCAAAGTTATAACTGTCAACAGTGATGTTTGATCCCAGTCGTTAATGTGCCGACTGTTTATTTGATGACAGGAGATACTTCGTCTTGCCCTCGTTCACCTCCAGACCTATTCGCTTTGCTTCTCTATTCAGTTTGGAGAAGGCAGAACTAACTGCGCGTTTGTTAAGGCCGATGATGTCAATGTCGTCTTATAAAAGATAGTGCCTGACCGATTAAGTTCTGCGGCTCGAATTTTATTCTCCAGCAGGAGGTTAAAAAAGTCACACGACAAAGAGTCACCCTGTCTGAAACCTCGTTTGGTATCAAGCGGCTCGGAGAGGTCCTTACCAATCCTGACGGAGCTGATGGTGTTGCTCAACGTCATTTTACATAGCCGTAAAAGTTTTGCGGGGATACCAAATTCAGACATTGCGGCATAAAGGCAACTTCTTTTTGTGCTGTCGAAAGCGGCTTTGAAGGGGACAAAAAGTTGGTGCGTGTCGATTCTTCTTTCTTGGGTCTTTTCCATGATCTGGCGCACTGTGGATATCTGGTCGATAGTAGATTTACCAGGTCTAAAGCCACACTGATAAGGTCCAATCAGTTCATTGACGGTGGGCTTTAGTCTCTCACACAATACGCTCGGCTGATACCACGATAGTTGGCGCGAATTGCAGTTTCAACCTCCATTTAGTTAATGGCCGAAATTTTTTTTTTTTTTGGTATTCAATACAAACATTTTTAAGTCAAAACATGTACCTTTAAAATTAAAAAAAAAAAATCTCTTAAATCCATTCAGTAAATCCTTCGCAATTTATTTCCAATAAACTGCTCGATTTCAGGCCTTTGGGGTGGACAACCCCCTTAAGACCATCCGTCAGACAAGTAAGCGCTGAGAAGAAAGCTGAATTTTAATCAAAGAAGGTGCAAACGTCCCTAAAATTGCTGAAGCGCAAAACACTCCACGCGAAAAGCATTGAATTCAGCATTGGCATGTCATACCGATTAGTAGTTTCTCTTCTCGATTCCTTAAATGCGCGTTGATTCGAAAGTCTTCACGCTGCTAACTCCAAAGCAGCGCTCTCGAATTTCCATTCGAACTTCTATTGGGAAGTATATAGCATACATATCTATGTACGATTACATATCTAAATTAACATATATACATATGTAAGTGTATGTATTGTAGTAGATATGTATTTATATGCGACGTTCAAAAAATGATTTAAGTCGCTTAATTCGTTAATAGGTGCAGCTTCCGCCTTTCATACCCTCACCTTTTTTTTTAATAACCATTTGAAATACACAGAAAAGTCAAACAAAGAGTAGAACAAATAAACGGAAGCCCTCGACAAGCATACGTACATACATACATATGTAAATACATATGTATATATGTATGTATGTACACACATTATGTTACAAACTGTAAATAGAACTTTGGAGAGTGCTCATTGAGAGGAGCACACTAATAAACGGATGTGAACAACAAAAACTTCTCTAAGCAATGCACAATAAAATACATAGAATGAACAAAAATTAAAAAAAAAAATGGAAATATCATAGCCACTTACAAGAAATGTGTAACATCTCACATAAACAAATGAATGTAAATGTACATATGAACATGTTTGCTAAATATAGAATAGGGGCTTACATTTTGTGTTTTTATTTCAGCACAATTACTAAATTCGTATAAAACTTGCCAAATGTGGCGCGTATGTATTTGCAAACAGTTGGCAAAAACAGCAACAATGCAAAAGAATAGTACCCACAAAGCAAAAAAAAAAAAAACACATGCAATGTTAATTCAAATGTTAATTCAAAAGTTGCACTCGAGATGTGAATTTTTCATATTGCCGATAAAAAAATATTTGAAATATGCACATACAAACATGTATACAGTGGCGGCCGCATAATTGGGAATACTTTGTATTACTTCTTTTTTTGCTTGTTTAGTTAGCAATAAAAATTAAAAAAAAAATTTGGCTGATATAATAACAAAAACTAGTACTAACAAAAAACTTTGCAAGTAGCAAAATGTTGTTTTTCAAATTATTTAATACAATTTTTTTGAATTTTTTGTTGACGACGTTATTATCTTTCATATAAAATAGATACATTATTAGTAGGGAAGTGAAAAAATAATCGATTTTTATTTTAATCGATTTTTTATTGTTATCGATTTTTTATAATCGATTTAATTAATGGTTAACTCGATTTTTAATAAATCAATTATATGAATTTTAAGTTTTAAATTGATTTTTGTAAAAAATGCCAACTGTGCGATGGATGAAAAGATTGGTATATATAATTGCCTACGAACCGTCATATCATTATTGAACTCTCAGTTGAAATGAAAAATTTGCTGTCAAATCAGCAAACTAACAGTTCATTGCAGGCATTAGTTATCTAGATAAAACCTATGATATTTATTGCTTGATAAGAGCAATACGCGGTCTAAATTGCCTAATGTGAAGTGCTTTGTTTGGTATTTTAGTTTTAAGATCGAACAATTGTCATTATATTTCTTGATCTTATTGTTTTGTACTATTTTTACTGCAATAAAATATTTAACAGGACTGAAAATGTGTTTTTAAATAATTCTATTCTGTATTTATAATCTAAGTCGTCTTTTTGGTTATTCTGTTATACTTATTATTTTAAAACGATTTTAATTTGAATCAATTGTTCATCATATATATTCACTAATATGTCGAATAACCATTTTTCGTATAGGAAAATTAAAGTATGTACAAAAATCGATCTATATTAAAAAAAAAAATTTGATTATTAAATATTCAGAAAAAATCTCAAAAATCGATTTATATTCAAAAAAAAAAAATTTGATTACTAAATAACCAGAAAAAATATCAAAACCTGCGGTATTATTTAAGCTTCTTGAAACTTGCATATTATTATATTAAAACTGCATACTCAAAATTTTCCTTAAACTATTGATTAAAAAGATTAAGATTTTGATGACAATTTTTAATAAAAACTTTGAATTTTTTAAAATGTTTGTTTATTTATCAAGAACACAGAATCGGGCAGTAAATGTATTTAAAAAAATTTAATTCAATAAAACAAAAAAGCAAGAGAGAAAACTCATTTAAAGTAATATTTCTAATTATGCAGCCCCCACTATTTATAGATATGTATGTATGTAAGATAAATATGTACTTATGTATATTATAGCGAAACAGTTTGCAAACAAGCAAGTAGTAAAAAGTTAGGAATTGTATGTACATACATATGTATGTATGTATGTATGTAAGACAAACAGGGAGTTTATATAGTGCATATCCCCCATGGAGCATATCATATGTACACACATCAACTGTCGAAATAATAAAATCAAAGTTCAAACTACTTATGTAGTATGTATGTACATAGCATTGTTTGCACCTTTTGTTAAGCAAAATCAGCCGTGTTGTGTTTTCATATAAAATAAAGTAAAATAAAAGAAAAATACATAAATTGCTACAAAAAAAAGTCGGTGGAAAGTTTGGAAGAGGAATGTATTCTAAAATTGTAAAATATGCCTACGTATTTAGGATGAAATTTCTTAATAAAATAACAAAAAAACACCGATTTTCATTAAAGCATGATATTTTGCTATTTACCCTTATTTGCGTTTTAAACTAAAAAGTAATGAATTCAAAAATTAATAACTCGCAGTTCTGAGATACTTAAAAATAAGAAATAAATATCTTTAATCACATAAAGGACCGATAATTAATTTCTTATTTAAATAATATGGCGTTTATGCTAAATAGTAGTTTCAAAAAGAGTTTTTCGAAAAGCGTTCATTCTTCATCAATTAATTATTGCAAATTAACGAGCAACGCTTGTTGCAATTGTATGCATACTGACAGTGGTTTTTTATAAATTTTCCAAGGATTTACTACCATTTGTGAAAGGAGAATAAACCTAAGGCCTTAAAGTATGCAAGTGGTAAAGTCCGTAGTGCAGTGTTGTAAACTATTTGTTTCATATAGGTATGAAAGTTTTTTTACGATAATTACAATTCAAATTCTGTGAATCCGGTCGAATTTTACCAACTATATTTAATTTTCCTTCGAAGTGTGTGTTAAGTTCATTAAAGGCATACGAGCTTAAACGATATATTTCAAAAATTCTGTATAAAAGTTTATAATTTTGCAAGTTTTGAAACTTGAATTTTTACAGTTTTAGCTATACTATATTTAAAATATAAATTACAAAAAAATAAATAAATAGATATTTTTAAAGTGCAAAAAATACCATTTGGAATTTTGATTCTATTATATTGATCGTAAGTGTATGTACATACATACATTTGGACTATAAATATGTACGTTTGTATGTACTAACATGCCAAGTGCACCTTCATACATACTATATCTGTACATACATATGGATATATATTTGCAGATACAAAGCCTTGCAGTACAAGCAATTTTCTCTAACCTTGTCGATATTCGCTATTCAAATTTTCATGCTTTCTCAAAGACACTGCAACTATTTCGGATATACCTTTCTTTGTAGTAATCCAATGTAACCGATTCTGTATCAAATTCTGAGCATCCGGTGAGGGAATCACTGTCGAAGGAACTAAATCCACCCAGATTCATGTTGCCAATTGCATTATTGCTGAAAACTGATTGCAGTTGTTGTTGCTTCAGCTGTGACTGTTGCTGCGCCAACTTGTCTCCAACCGCGTCTATGCTAGACATCGTCGTTATTCGTACACAAAAATTATGTATGTACGTATATGGAGACACATAAAACTATACGAAACGTAGCACTCTTCAGTAGATTTACAGTTTTCCACTTTGTAATTATTGTAAAAAGCAGATTATAGTACCATTTAACACTTTCTTTTTCAACTAGTAAAAATTTTGTATTGTTTTTCTCGCACCTCGGTTTTCCCTATCGAATTTGCCTATTTCGATACACACACATTCGTCAACGCACACACACACACACCAAGATGGCGACAACATCACTAGCGCCCCTTTGCTATTGTACGTCATATGTACATACATATGTATTTGCAATTTTTACACAAATATTATTCTGCATCCTTACATTTTCAATATCCACAAGTCGGTTTATATTATATCAAGTAAATAGTAAATTTAAATAAAAAATTAAAATATAAAAAATTTACGTTTTTCTACTTTTGCGTTCGCACATAAACAATTGTCTTCGTTTTCGTCGAGAAAATTTCTTCACTTTGCTGCTTTTGTTGTGTCCTTCTTGTCGAATTCGTCGCAGTGTTGTGCACAAAACAGTGAAGGACGGCGAATTAGGGTGACGCGATTTACCGAAAAATTCATTGCATACGCCTTACTTAAAATTTAGCGTACTTGTAAAAATGCAAATAGTAACAAAAACAGAATGAACCAAATTTGCATCCGAGTATTTAAACCATGAAAATCGGTTCTATGACATACACTATGGTTGTGTCAGGACACTTGATCCCACTTCTTTTTTGAGGTTTAGCAGACTGAGGGCCAGTTTTTCAGTGCAAGTTGAACTCTGTTTGTCGTTTAAACTAAGTTTAAACTCAGTATGCAGTTTTTCACTCAACTTTAAACGGAGTTTAAACTAAGTTTGTGCTCGGTTAAACTTAGATTAACTTATCAGCTGTGTGCTGACTACTTCGTTATGGTTGCAACAAATTTTATTGAGCGCAAGGAAATTAAGTTTATATTTAAACTGAGTTTAACTAAACTTAGTTTAAACTGAGTTTAAACCAGCACTGAAAAACTGGCCCTGAATGTCATGAATTCCGTATATTTAATAGAATTTGTAAAGCACAAAAATAAAATACATATAATTATTTTTACTTATATGTATGCATTTGATTGCTACCATGTTCAATGAGTTCAACTTGCCAGTAACCTTCAGTGATGTCATGTACACACTTATTTGTTTTAAGAAAAAGTTGGTTGCTGTTTTCCTGCGTTTATACTCGCGATATTACATCCTAACTTATTCGATGATTGGTTTAAACATTTAATTATCACACGTGAATTAAAAAATATATTTTAATTTTTTAATAGTTTCTATACTTTAAATTGAATATATTTATATACATTATAATAATTTGAGAATTCGTTCATAGTTGCGTCCAATTCCCACCAAAAAGGGTGTTTTTTCAGTATAGAATAAACCACATCTTATCTTGAGGCGTGTAAACTGATTCTTATCGCAGCGGCATGTTCAATTCGCCTCGATTGGGAGCTGCCTTTGACAAACCAGCTGTCAATTCTTTCAATCGCAGACGTCAACAAAGCGAACGTCGCTGCCGTGTGCTTATGTGTGTTGTTGTTTTTCTTTTGTTTGTACCAAAAATCACATCCGAAGCTTCAACTTTTGTTTTCTGTTATAAATCGAAATATTTTTGAGAAATCGCGCTGGTATTCTGCAAATATTAATTGTTAGCAACAACAGTGATGGAGGCTACACCAGAAACAATAAGGCGATCGCGATCTGGCGGCGTGGCCGAGGAGTACCTGCAATGTCCTACGTGCGAATGCGAGCTGCAACATTGGGAAGTAAAGTCTCACTTCGAACAGGAAATGGAAAGGCTAAAACAATTACAAATGAAAGCAGTAAATGAAGGCACTGCTGAGTCAATACAGCAAAGTGCTAGTAATGCGGCGGCGCATAATGAGGAGGGACGGAAGCCATGGACAGTATTTCAGCGAGTGCAACGAAACCGGCATACACGTCTGAGGGTTTGTTATGAGTAAAAGGTAAACAAATAATTGTATTAACGATAAATACCTATTTATAGCGTAGGACAGGTAAGCGTCTACCACCACCTGCTGATCAGCAATGTCCAGTTTGTAATGCACGCTTTCCCTTAGATGAAATTCAGCATCATGCAGAGCAGTGTCTGCGCCGTAGTAATGGCCACAGCAATGGGCGTGAAGGTGGGAGTTCTAGCAATGAAGACGACGACGGTGAAGAATATGAAGAATATGAATGGGCTGGTCAAAAACGCATACGTGTTTCAAGTTTACTGCAGGGCGGTTATGCTGCAATTGGAATAGGACAAATTGTAACAAATCGCAGTGGCAATAGTATTCAAAATCACGCCGCCGCTGGCGACGAAGAGGAAGAAGATTTGAATGTAGACGAGGATGATACACAAATCTATGGCCCAGCACAGTACGCTGAAGCTGATGTTATTCCATCCACGGCGGAGGAAAATGGAAACTGTGCAGATAGCGATGTAACCAGTTATATGCGACGGCTTATAACTGGCACTACAGAGACAGCTATTTCAAATACCAATGTGACTGACATGCGTCGCACAAGTGATGCTAATGCGCTAGTTGCAGTTACAGAAATATGCAATTTGCATGCCGAAGCCACTGCCGGCGTATCAGTTAAAGATACACAAGAAAGCACCACTCCCATATTTGCTAATAGTATACAAAGAAATAACCCGCAGATTATAGAGGCGCTAAAAATTAAATTACGGCTCTATGAAAATCAATTGCAGAACAAGTTTAAATGTTTGATTTGCTTGGACGATTACCGAAACCCAGCTATATCGGTTGCTTGCTGGCACGTGCATTGTGAAGAGTGTTGGCTGCGTTCGTTAGGAGCACGCAAACTCTGTCCACAGTGTAACTTGATCACAACACCAAAAGATTTACGCAGAATTTATATGTAAAGGGAAGGTAGTCATTACTAGCAGTACGTAAATAGGTATTTTATACATTAATAGATTTTTAAAGAATTTATTTAGGCCATTCAGATTAATAATTTTGTTTAACCATTTTTGTCACATTTTATACACATGTATGTATTTATATGCATAAATTTTTTCTGCAAATTTATTAATTTACGCTGAGTTATATAAGCGTAATAACGATAAAATATTGTAATTAGTATTTAAGAATAACAGATCCTAAGCTGTGTTGCAGTTACAATAAAAATTTAAGACATACATAGTTAAGCTATTAACAATAAGCTATGGTATACAACAGAAGAAATATACATATATTTGATTTGATTTATGCGTTCGGGTGGTGAACGATCAAAAAAAAAAAAAGTAAGGAAAAGTCGAAAGTAAAAAGGCATTGCTACAAAACTTATTAAAGACGCCAAGAAGTTAATTTTGAGCTTCGCCATGGAATGACCTGCTGTTGTTTTTGTAGCAGCATAAAACATTTGCCGTAATTCCGATCGCCTAGGTTCTTTTCTGCATTTATCGTGATACTACAGCAATTTTCTTAAAATCGACCAACAAATTATTACAAAGTTGTTGGGAGCATCGTCGGAAGGTAGACAAGGTAGAGGAACTTCGGGTATTGTGGTATAGGAGTGCAATGTGGTATGGTCACATATCTCCAACTCTAGCAAGTCTACAACGTTTATTATCGCCTTAGGGCCAGTTTTTCAGTGCAAGTTGAACTCTGTTTGTCGTTTAAACTAAGTTTAAACTCAGTATGCAGTTTTTCAGTCAACTTTAAACGGAGTTTAAACTAAGTTTAAACGACCGATTGTGCTCGGTTAAACTTAGTTTAACTTATCAGCTGTGTGCTGACTACTTCGTTTTGGTTGCAAAAAATTTTATTGAGCGCAAAGAAACTAAGTTTAAATTTAAACTGAGTTTAACTAAACTTAGTTTAAACGAGCACTGAAAAACTGGCCCTTAGAATGTGATGACTTAAAAAAAAACAGGGTTGTTATACAGCTACGAAGTAAACCCAGCTGGTTCTCTTTCAGTTGCACATACCATGTTTTTTTTAAGTGCAAGAAATCTACTTTATTTGTTTAAACAAAAAAACGATTTAAAAAGAAAAAACGGTTAATATTGCAGAAGTAAGTTGTATATTTTATTTGTCAAGTGTCGGATAATAGAAAATATATGTTTTGTAGAATTTATATGTGTTTGTTTGCAAAGTTTTAAAATCGGCCATTGTGGTACACATGAGGTCGGCTAATGTGGTATAATACCACATTACCCTCCATACATAATTACTCGAACACTAATTTTATTCTAGATGCCAAAAAGGGGAGAAATCCGAAAGTGGACTCAGCACAACATGAAAGAGGCGATAACTGCTGTTCGGAGTAATGAGTTAGGGATACTGTCTGCTTCTAAAAAATACGAAGTACCGCATACAACACTTCAAAGGTTTGCTAGAAGCAAAAAATCCATTCAAGAAATATTTTCCACAAAGTTGGGTCGTAAGCTAGTTTTTAGTAAAAATTTTGAGGAGGAACTTGTAAAGTATCTGCTAGAAATGGAGTCAAGGTACTGGGGTCTCACAGGGGAAGATGTGCGCTCACTAGCTTTCCAGCTAGCTTTTCTAATTGTTTCTAATTATAAATGTTTATGAATTCATGTTTATGTTTAATTTCAACGATTTCAAAATAAATGAATCCAGTATGACTTTGGTTAATGCTAAAGATTTTTTTACCTAAAAATCAAAAGTAAACCATAAAAAATGTGGCGTTTGGTAATGTGGTATAGTATACCACATTGCCCGAACCATCTATACCATATTACCCTCCAATTTTTGAAGAAGGTACTTTTTGGGTTATGTTAGATTTTTTTAAACAACTCTTTTATTTGTGCAAAGACGTATTTCATTGAAAAATATTTTATAACTAATGTTTCGCTTTTTTTGAATTCTAAAGAATGGTTACAATAAAGCTCGTACATTTGCTACAGATGTCAAAAAACAAACACCTATACCACAATACCCGAACTTTCTCTATTTCAATTTGTGACTCCCTAGAAAACCCCATCGCTTGCTATTGAAACTATAAGTAGGAGTAAGCGATAAAAAATGTTTGCTGTTATAAATTTATTAATTTTTTTAACTTGAGTACTACATTGCGTACCCCTTTTTTTGCTCCCAATGCGGAATCGCAATTCGCCAAAGTTGCGAAACATAAAAACGAAACCAAGACTTCAAAATATACCGTGTTTGTGTTTCCTTTTTGAACTTCCATTTGTTATTTTCCTTTCCGTTCGTTAATCAATTTACTTTGCAATACAAGGTTGCATTTTCCTTATTTTTTATAGTAAAAAATGTAAAAAAGAGGGATTTTCACACCCTTTTCGGTTCACTATAAGTTTTTACTTATAATCAATCAAACAAAGAGAAAAGAGAGTTGACAAAAAGAAAGAAGTAAAGGAACACTAAAATAAAGTCAATCAAACTTTTCTGTTTATAGTATACATTTTACTAAGTAATGTTCAGTTGTTATTTTAACAGTTTAAATACCAAATACAACCAAAACAGTTGATTTACTGGCCCTAGCTATTCGTTAGTTGGCCTATGTTTTAATATACCGTTAATTTTAATTTGGGAACTTGTTTTCTGCTTGACGTTGTTAAATAAGAAACACCACAGCGGGGCTCTTATTTGACAGCACGCTCAGCTGTTTCTGCGCCGCTCCAATATACAATTTCATCGCCGTTATTAGTAGCCAAACGCACAGCCACATAATCTTTACTTTCGACAACGCGGAATTCAATGTATGTAGTTTCGGAATCGGGAATAAAAACAAATTAAAAATATATAGTTTTTCTTAAATTTTGGTGTACAATTTTATGATAACATGTAATTTAGTGTATAAGTGATATGTAAACACAAAGTGCAAGTGCATTAATACAAAACTGTAAGATTGTAAAGGAGGAGGAGCACGTACATATGTATGTATGTAGAAGAAACGGAAATAGTTGAAAATTGCTGGAGGCGATAGAAAAGCAAGCAAAAGAAATGGCTGGAAACTCGTAGAAAGTGGGAGAGGTGCAAAATAAAGCAAAGCGTTGGTAAAAGCAATAAAAATACAAACATATACCTTTTAGTTGCGGAGGAGGAGGAGGATCTGAACGAGTACGGCACGAGCGAAGAAGGAATTGAAATTGACGCAAGCAAAAAAACCATTAATACCAACAAAGAAGTGAGTTGAGAGCAAGTGAACGAAAAGATAAACGTGCGGTTGTAGGAGAATCGCGCAAAATCCACCATTCAGTTGAAAGCATAAGGTGTGCGAAAAGAAGTTTTTATGAGCACAGGAAAACTAAGAAGACAAAACTGCATAAGATAAATTAATAAAAAGTTATAAAATTATAATAACACGCAAAGTCAATTGAATTCAACGAAAAAGGAGCTGGTAAAGTGGCTGGGCATTAACGCAGTGGCAGTGTATTGCAGTGTCGTGTCGTGTCGCCGTATCTGTGTGTGATAGGGCGTGTTCATGTGTTTGTGCACCAACGGCAAGCAGCAAGCAGTAGCAGAGAATACGAGCAAAGGCAAAAGTGAAAACTTGCTTTTTTGTCATCGTTGTTGCCATCAGCGTAGCCGTAGCCGTTGCCGTTGCCGCTGTCGTTGTGGTCGTCGTCATCGTCCGTGTATTTTCGCATTTTTCGCGACGGCAAAACTATGAGTGTATTTAGCAAAATAACCAGCCAGCGAACCCACAAACCAACCAACCAAAAAGCCAGCTAGCCAGTTTTGGCCGCGGCAATAAAAAAATAAAGTCGAATTCCTGGAACTCGAATTCGCGAAATTGAAAGGCGCGCGATTGTTTTTCGCACACCTAAAGACGAAAACTTTACAAGAGGATATCTGCGATCGGTTCAAATCGACTTGAAAATTTAAAAATGCAAGCATTTGAAAACATTTTATAGTTCTGCTGGCTAGTGAATTGGAAACGCTCCAAAGTTTTATGTATATTCGCACTGAGGGGGGCCTTTCGTATCAACCGTCGCGTTTGCCACCGCAGCGCTAGACCACAGCGGCGGGATTATGTCATTATGTAGGTGTTTGTGTTTGTGTATGCACGAAATTCCAACAAATTAAAAAATCGGAGTGCGATGAAGCGCCACATAGTTTGTGATCTGTGAACTAACTAAATTTTCAAATCAAGTGTTATAGAGTCACAAGCGCAAAAAAGTTATCTGAGAATGTAGCGATAGCTTGTTACAAAAGTTACAATTTCAAAACCCCTTTAAAATCATAGTGTAGCGAAAAGCTACCTTTTGAAAATGTATACTGCAAATTTGCGTCGCAATTCCGTCGCTAACGACGCAGGTCAATGCAAAAGTTTCTCCAACAAAAATTGCAGTAATAATATTAGCGATTTGCATTTTTGCGACGGCATTCTGGCACGAAGTCACCAACCCCGTCGCCAACTGCTTGAATGTTACAAAAACATTTAATTTTACTAATAATCAAAAGCAACATAATAAGAAATAACAAATCAATCAAAATATTGAATATATTTAATAGTAATACTACTAGTGCACGTACAAGTTAAATGGCAACATTTAATGGCCATAGCACTAACACTGCTGCTGAATTGCTGGGCTCATCAGTTGCCGTCGCCGCTGCCACAGAGCACTTTGAGCGCAGCACTGCTGCTGCCACCACCACGTTTCTAGTACCATCCACGGCGACGGCAAATGGTACGCCGTTGCATTTGGAACCTTTTAGTCTTGCTGGTGGCCCACATTTTGTCACAACAACGACATCACCACTGGGTGGAGCAACATCGGCTCATCATCATCCCCATACGCATCAACAGCAACAGCATCACCATCATCAACAAACTAATTCCACATCGACCAGTTATACATTTGTACAAATTAAACGCGAACCTTGCCAAGTATCCGAGGTAACATCCGCCAATTGCCATCAAACACAACAGCAACAGCATCAACATCACCAACAACATCACGTGACCACATCATCAACGACAAGTGGCGGCGGAATTGGTGTTGGTGTTGGTGTTGGCATGGGTGTTGGTGTGGCCTCATCAACGTCCAGTTGTTCTGCTTCCATATCCGCCGCTTCCAAGACAATGTCCTCATCTTCGACGCTGACAACGCTGGTAAAGATTGAGGCTTCCTCGCCAAAGGTGAATGAAATGGATAAAACAGCTACCACATTGAATACACTTACCGCAGCACCCGCAATGGCAAACACAAGTATGTTATCATATAAATATGTCTGATAACGTTAGTTATGCATATGCTATCTGTGTGTATACATACATACATACATATGTAGATATGTACAAATAGATGTATATACGCATATATGTATGTACATATACCTACACTGTTTACCACTCATTTTACTCCATTGGTTTGATGAATTTTGAGTGGATCCTTGTTTGGTATTGCAACTACAATTCAGCGTCTGCCTTTTTGGCTTTCTTGCACTTCTTTATTTTTTGCTTGCAGATAACACGGTACCGATTGGTATTGCCGTGGCACGTAAGCGACCACAGGAAACAGCGGGTACACTCTCCAATTCCACAGCGATTCCTATGCAACAGACACTTAACAAGGATTTGAATTGTTTCGGCATACGTGTAGCGGATTTGGGTAAGTTATTTTTAACCCTTAAATGTGTGAATGCCATATTTATGAGGGAGGAAGTGAAGACTTTGTTTAAAGGTATATATTCAAAAATCGGTACAACTTTGATAAGATAATATCTAAAGTACGTAGTTAAATTGAAGTATTGATGCAGAGAATGGTTGAAGTTATCAAAATATGTTAAATGAATTTAAATATAAAACACTTAGCTTCAAAATATAAATTCTGAAGCTATCAAGAAATACCAAACCAAGATGGCAACTGGTAAAAGCTAATTCAACAATGTGAATGAAATATAATCTCTTATGGAGTGTTGTCGATGGCGTTCTCATTGACCAAATTTTAGAAATACTCTGCGAATGTTTCTTTTAGTTAATTTCGATTGAATTTACGTTAGTTGTTGGTTGTAGTAACTTTGTATTAGTTTGTTTTGTATCGCTGGGTTGGGCAGAATATCATTTATATTGTTTAAGGAGCTTATTGATTCGTATGAGAAGAATACTATTTGAGTAAATTAGTCGGAAATTGACTGACAGTATTTGTTCGACAGGATTTATTATATTGATGTACCTAATTGAAAACAAATTTCTGCGATCCATTATTTTTTTTTTTTTTTTTGGAGACAAACCGCCTTTTGGTGTTTTCTCAGTGTCGTGTTTTGTGAATTACATAAACTGAATTTACTTAAAATCTTAATGATATTGATAAATATGAAAATTTAGATTTTTACGTCGCCAAAACAATTTTATTGAAGTAAATAAATAAATTAATTAATATAATTGCCCTTCCTAATCAACGTGCAGGAATAGCATTTGCAGTGTTTGTTGTCGAAAGTTCAAGCTTTACTGAGATCCTTAATTATTGCTCGATTATATGGCGCTACTAATTTTCGTGTACGTCTATTAAGGAATGTTCTCAGCGGCGTACTGAGTTATAGCACGCGCCTCTAACCACTCGGCCACAACGGTCATTAACAACTACCACACTAAAATTTCTTTAAATTTTTTTGTCCCTACAAATTTTTTGCAGACGATTTGCGCATTTTCTTCGCTAGAGCTCAATTTTATATGTAAATAATGCGCACTCCATTAAACTCTAAAAATAAGTTAAATTTATTAAATTCTCTATTAAATTTAAAACATTGTATATACAGTAGAATCTGGATATAGTGAACTAATTTTTGCAACGCCTGTTCACAGTATCCAGATCGGTCACTATATCAAGGTTGACATTTTTTATTGAAAAACTTGCTTTATTTACTCAAATTCATGAACAAATTTATTCTCAGAAAAATAAAAATTAATATACATATGAATAGTTATTGAAAGAATTCGAGAATAGATGTCTGCTTCTTGCAGCTAATAGAAGCATATGTTTTTTGTAGTACAGCTTAGTTAAGCGAATAACATTTTGATCCATAGGCTGAATCAAAGGCGTTACATTTGGAGGCATATAA
Source organism: Philophylla caesio (assembly GCA_963971545.1). NCBI lineage: Eukaryota > Metazoa > Arthropoda > Insecta > Diptera > Tephritidae > Philophylla > Philophylla caesio. The sequence goes on along the minus strand of OZ020604.1, from coordinate 35,117,410 downwards.
ATCGCGAATATGGATCCATCAGCCGTTTTAAGTTCATTTTCTGGCGGATGGCTAGGGGCGTTATCAAGCAATAGGATAGCTTTGGTTGGTAATCCCTTTTGTAGCAAATACTTTTGAACCTAATAACAATTACAAAGAAGTAAGTTCCGTAAAACTGTTAGGTGTTAAAAGTGGATTTTTCATGTACCTGAGGGACGAAGCAATGGTGAAACCATTCTTTGAAAATGTTTGCAGTCATCCATGCACTCTTAGAGTTCCGGTAGTCTACTGGTATGTCATAGGCCTTCAAACAGCGCGGTTTTTTGGCCCGCCAAATTATTAACGGTTTAACTTTATGCTGCCCATTTGCATTTGTACACGCCAGAAAAGTAATCCTGGCTTTTTCCGCTTTTCTCCCCGGAGCTGTTTTTTCGGTTTGGCTCACGTACGTTTTTCCAGGAAGCATTTTCCAAAACAAACCGGTCTCGTCTGCATTGTATACCTGATCCTCGCAAAGCTTCAACTCGTAAATAATATTTCTGAGCTTGTGCTTAAAGGGATCAGTTGCCTCGGTATCTGATGGTAGTTTCTCACCGCACACTTTCAACAATCGGATTCCAAAGCGAGATTTGAATCCAGATAGCCAACCGGGGCTGGCATGAAAGCTACCCTCACCTGCCTGAAAGTCAGCGTGCAGCTTTATTGCCTTTTGCCGAAGTATTTCTCCAGTAACTGGACAGTTTTTTTTTCTTTGAGCTACAAACCACTTGTATAACATCTTCTCCATGCGGGGATACTCGCCTTTTCGAAGAGTCTTCCGTTTAGAAGCTTCAATCGTCTGTTGGGATATAATTTTACGAGTATTTTTTTTTATTCCTGATATCGTTGATTTGGCTACACCGTAAATCTTTGCCAAGGATGAAACACCTGCGCCTTTTCCGATTTTGGCAACAATTTCAGATTTTTGCTTTATCGTAAGGAATTTCCTCGCAGGCATTATAACACTGAATTTATTAACACAAACTTTTAAAAACACATAAAACAGCGCACATTCACTAAGAAGTGGTTTTCACCCGACAAGAAACAACCAAAAACTAGAATCAAAAAGCAGCAGCTTGCAGCTTTTCCAGGAATGCCTTAATATAAAATTGTCAATTTCGGGGAATTCCCATTTCTGGTTAACTTTTGTTGCTTGCCGTTGCGTTCAAAATATTGTTCACTATTTAGAGGCTTTCGATTATTCACTATTTAGAGTGCTCCATGTAAAAATTTTGGTGTTCACTATATCGAGGTGTTCATTATAGAGGGTGTTCACTATATCCAGATTCTACTGTACATAGATATACACACATATGTACATATATCTATTTAAATTTTCTATAACGTAAGCAATATTGTTATAGTTATAGAGTGGACTGCATTTTATTTGAAAAATAATGAAAATTGAATTATCAAAACTGTTAATATATAAAACCGCTATTATTTATACAACAGTTAAACAAGTCAAATTCATAAAACTAAAATAAGTTTAAAATGCTCTAGAAGTAGAAAAATTGTAAGAAATTTTTTTTAAGTATGCTTAAATATGAACACAAAATTAGTTTTAATAAAAAAAAAAGTGTTCACTATTTTTGCCTGTGGCTTCATTATTCGTTTATTGTGAGTGAAACTCCGTAAAATTTTCAATATGCAAATATTTCGGTCAATAAGTTTGAATCAAAATGCCAAATATGTAAGTACTTTTCCAATAAAGAAATTTCAGAATTTGCTAGCAAAAATATGCAAACTTCACGAAAAGCTGATTGGGTTCTAGTCTGCAAATTGCAGTCTACTAAAGAAAATTTACTTACCCCTCGAATTCAGTTAGCAGTCTTAGACAAATTTCACAATTTTAGACCAGTTGGCTTTCATTAGTTTCAAAATAAAGCCTCTCAGTCTCAAAATAAGGTCTCTAAATAGTGACCTGGTGATGAGCAGGTCAAAAAAAATAAAATAAACGTGAAAGCGAAGAAAAGCAATAATGTCTAGCTCATTTTGAGACTTGAGATACGACTGAGTGACTGAATTCGGGTGTAAATGTAAATATTCATTGCTCTTTATATTTCTTTAATCATATTTTATAGTTTTCATCTTTATAGTTTTAAAACACATATTTCCTTTTTACCAAAATTAAAATCAGCTGTTTTTTCTTACATAAAATTACTTGCCATGCGAAATTTGTTCCGTACAAATTTGCAACTTCCCCTCCAAATGAAATGTCGATCTTCGATTTTCCCCTCTTTGCAAGTATTTCGGGTACAAGAAAGTCAAATCGTGGTAATTTATTAACATTTATTACAAAAAGAAAATGAGAGTTCAGAGAAACAGGTGATCTCAGCTGTGGAAAAGCTTCATAAAACTTCCGATTCTTTCCATACTTGCCGGACTGTTCTTTGGGGTATAAACACCATTTCACGAATTTCCGTTCCTTACACAAGTTGTCTAAACATGTTTGAGTATTTCATATGTTAGAATTATAAGTTAATCTGACATTATACATATGTTTCCTAAATAAAAATCATAAAATTTTGATTTTTACTTTAACTCAAGCAATTTGTACACTCGTGTCAGCTGTTTTAACTGAATTTAACGAAATTTTGTTATTATTTTATTGGAAAAATAATCTAAAAAAAAAAATATAAATACTCGTAACAAGGAAAACAGAATATTTGGAAATTTATTATGTATTCTTTTAAATATTCCGGTTGAATTTTCTTCGATTTATTTCCATTGTGTAAATGGGCAACCGAACAGCACGAATTTCGATTCAATAATGCCGATTTGTGCAATTGTAAATGAAATTTCTTTGAGGGTCCATTACACGATTCGAAGAAAGTCGCATGATGCAAATAAACTAAGCATTTTTTATTTATGTTGAATATACACATACATACATACTTATCTTTATTTTATATCATATTTGTTGTAGAAAACTGATGAAAATTGGCAAACATTTTAACAAGCGCATTGTTAAATGTCAAATAAAACGATTTCGAGATGCGTTATAAGGGCCATGCGTTTAAATATTTTTAAGTTCTAAGTATGACTATAAAAGTTTGAATATCGAAAAATTTTGTTTAAAAAAATTACTGCACAAATCTCTTTCAAAAAGTACTACACACTCTCTGCACATACATATATTTAGACTTCTTCATCAAATGTATGTACATACATATGTATGTACTACGGCAATTTCTACTATGTTTGCCGTCGGGAAAATTTAAAAAGGCAGACAAGGCGAATTCATATAAGGTTGTAGCGATACAACACTTTGATTGGCTATTGTCAAACTTTATATTCTTTGTATTTAATTTACGCGAAATAGTTTTTACACTATTCTTTTTGAATTTGCCTTGCAGGCAGTAAATTTTTGGAAAATTGCAAGAATATAATATTTTTAAATTAACGATTTTATTTTGCCTATATTTTTTTTAACGAAGCAGTAAAAGTCAAAGAGTATTTTTTTTGTTAAAGCTCACTTGAAGTATAATCGAATTATCTGCGAAGACTAACGTTCGCTTGCTTAGCTGTATTTCTAAACTAGTTTAATGAATATAACTTTAAAATTAATAAGTTAAATGTTAGTTAAAGAAAAATATATTTTACAGGAGCTAAATTATTTTATTTTTTTAACTTTAATGGATAACCAGATTTACTGACTGTAAAACTGAAGATATTATACTTTTACATTTTAACTTTGTTAATTAGGATTACTTTTCCTTATCATTTTTTAAATTAAATATGTATGAAAGGAGATATTCGTTCAAATAAACCGGTTATGTCCTTTGTTTTGTGTTCACTAACTACAAAGTTCTGAAAAGAAATGTGCGGCATTTTTACGACGTATTTGATGTTAGGTTTGTGTGTGCGAGGTATGCTTTAAAATAAACCTTTTACGCCCATTTTTCTTTTATTCTTGATTTATTTTTTATAGAATTTGCACCCCTGCCCCGGTTCACCAGCTTTGTTTGTTATCATACTCTTCCTAATTCAGTTGATTGTCAGATCTAAAGATTTTCGTTGTTGACATTTCAATATAATTAGCGTATTCACACTACTTTTGATACTATGGCCTTGTTTTGGCAATAGTGTTTTTCTGATGACTACTTTTTTGCGCTTTCGATGGTTTTACAATAAAATAAGTACCAAGTTAGAAGTTAAGTTTGAAGGCTCCTAATGGAGGAATGTAATTTGCTATATAAACATTTTAAAAAATTCTTAGGGTTTCTCGGATATAAGATGAATTTATTGTTGCGGGGTGGCAGGGCTGCAAACCACTCCAAATGTGGATATGGTTCGGTTCAGTGATTCGAACCCCTAAGAAAAAACGTAAACCGATGCAAGAACCGGTTAGTTAGCTTCGCTAGAGCAGCGGTTTCGTTCAGCTCAAATGACGATTTGAACGATTTTTTACATTTTACATATATGTATGTACTTATGTTCGATGCACATCCAGACAATTATGTATGTATTTAAAAGATTTAAGTTTTTTATTCAAATGTGTGTATGTTTGTATATATTTTGATTCGAATATACATTTGAGGTATGTCAGTGGTTGAAAACAAAAAAAAAACATGAAAATATAATAATAAATTCTTGAAATGGAAATTTTTTTCTTACCTTACCTATGTATGTACATATGTATGTATGTATGTATGTATGTAAATGTAAAAAAAAATATTTATACATCTTTCTATTAAACACGGTTGTTTTGTTAATGTAACGCAATGAAATCTTCGCGAATTCAAATTTAACTTTCTCATATAAAGTTTACGTGGTTAACATGGTTAAGGAGTTTCACTGTAAATTTAAAAAAATTAAAATGTTTGAATATACATACATTTCTTTGATTAAACCCATAACGATTAAGGTTCCTTAGTTTTAAAATAGTCATATTTATAACCTACAAAAATTATAGAAAATTAAAAATAATTAGCATTTTTTAAGTTTTATAAAACAATCAGGCATGTTTCGAAAATCGTACGAATTAAATTCGGTCTTAGTCTTTTCATTACAAATAACAAAAATACCGAAAATCGTACGATTTTCAGAACGTGCTTGAATATTTTCTTCGCATCTGATCTTGTGGTGATTACAGAAGAATTAATTTTGTCACTCTACCAGATAGATATCCATTACCTCTCATCCATTATTTAACTATTGATTTAAAGAATAAAAAAGTGTTTTTAGAAATTGATCTAATTTATGCATATCACTAAATTCCAATGGCTTTGGAGTGTTTCGAGTCCCGCCCATGCATTTCCAATATTGCCACAAAATTAACACACGGCATCGCTTCGCCTGAAGAAATTTTTCCAGCGATTTGACTTTGTTTATGATTAAAATCGTGAATTTGCCCCGAATGGATCTCTAAACAAGGTTTGAAACGTTCTGAAATAATCGGCTGTTAGTCCCAAAAAAATGGCACAATTTTCCTAAAAAAACCCCAAACCGGTTCCGAAATGATGATAGTGTTAAAATGTTTCTTAAAAACACCTAAAATTGGCTCGAAAATATCTCTAACTAGTCCCGAAATTGTCGTTCAAAACTCGTGAATAAGTATGGAAAAGAACTTGAATAAGTCTGGAAACCAGTCCCGCAATCACACTCGAATTTATGCACTCCAAAAATTGGTAAGCCTTGGGAACACAAAGTAGAGAATCGTTAATGATTGCTACTGTTTCTTCTGAAACATTCAAGTGTAACAGACTTATTTGAAAACACTTTCCTGCCCGACACAAAGTATGACCCCATTTTCTTTCCTTCGTGTATATCCATTTCAATTCGACCCAAGTTGTCACAGTCTAGCTAAAAGGGTTAAGTGATTTTAGTTATGCGGGCTGACTTTGCGTACCAACATATAAAAATGTCAACGATTTGTTGCTGTTGTGTCTGTTGTCTATAGAATGCGGGTCCCTTACACACACACACACACACACAAACACGTGCGTGTACAAATGTATGTATGTATGTATGTATATTCTTTTCGTTTTCTTTTGCTTCGCCACTTCAAATGCCAGCTTACTCCCTTTCATAACATTTACCTACACTTTTTTGTTCTCTTGTCCCTTTTGATATTGTCAAAAAATATTGTACTTTAACTTTTATTATTAATTTCTGCTACAATCACAGCGATTTTAATATCTACGCATACAAATATTTTTGTATATGTAGATGAGTATATGTACATAAAAATATATGTATGGATGTACATATGGATAATGGTGGTTGAATTAAGCTTCTATGGAGTGAGCGTGTTTGTTCCCGGATGAGCTTGTAGTACAATGTACAGTGCAATGTACATACATACGTGCGGGGCGGTCATAGTGTTGTTTAGTTGAAATGGTGGTGGACTGATGAATGGACGAGTATTTAGTCGTTTGGGGTTACCTTTAGTTGATCGTTTGATTGTGGTGCCGGCACGCGGAGTAGCGTTAAGAGGGGGAGGTGGAATGGAGGACGATGGGTTGTAAGCGTGTCTTTTAATAAGTCTCATTACCGTGTTGATTTAAAGCACTAACAAGATTATACAAGTTCGTCATGGGAATTCCTCTATCAGCCATCGCATTGTTTATGGTTTTTCGGACAGTGGGTTTATGCTGCTTCCAAAATTTTACATCAAGGTGATCAGTTTTCAATATACATACATACATATGTATGTATGTACATATATCTTTTTTGTATGCTTTTATTTCAATTTACAACGCAAGTAAGTTGTACAATATTGAAATAAATTCTTTAGAACATTCACTTACATATTTGGATAGGCGGAAGGGTGCAGGTGGAAATTAGCGCCGCCGGCAGATTTGGTATTTATGTACATAGTATGTATGTAGATATGTTGGTATGAATGTACATACATATGTATGTATGTATGTACTACATTTGTATGTTTGTCTATTCATTACATTATATACATATGAATGAACAGCGTGTGATCAGCAACCAGCCGTTCAGCTGCTATGGTAATTCTGCCATGGCAAGTGTTGCACTACCACCCTAAGTTGCTTTCTACAAGAATTCCTCCCTCAGCGCACTTTGACACTCACAGCCAATACATCTTATTACTTAAGCAAAAATTCTTATGGGTAAAATTGATATGTACCTTTTTGTTGTTAGTATATAAAGGTAGATAACTGCATTTGCAATTTCGCGATTGCTTTCTTCTTTGTAGGTTTGTACTATACAGGGTGTACAGTATGGAAAATACGTATACGTACGCACTTTAAGAAGAAGCTTAAATAAGATGTGCATATGTAGTGATGAAATATCATAAACATTTTCCGTTAAACTTGTATTTTTTGCAGTTTTCTCGTCCATCTCGTCCAATTTTTTGTGCAAATTACCCATTTTTAATTGATTATTTTTTATTAATTTTTTTTCAGTATTTGTAAAATTCCATGTAACAGATAAAGCATTACAGTAAACTTTTAAACTAAGGTTGCAAACAACATATCGCACTTGTTCCTCAAAAGCGTAACAACTCAAAATTCATGAATTTTCAGTAGAGGCCAAAAACTGTTTCCGTTGATTCTAACGATATATTACAGCAAAAAATGATGTCATTGTAAGAAAATACCATTAAAAAAGAATATAACGGTTTCTTTCTTTTTATTGCTAAAGTAATTTCCAAAAAAAAACTACTTTTTGAGTTGTTATTCTTTTTCTGAAATTTTTTTGTTTAATTAGTAGTGTTATTTCGAGTTGACCCAGTTTAACTGAAAACTCACTCTGGATTACATAAACATGTTAATAAAACACAAAAATTTTAATTTATTAAAAAAAAAATTTTATTTATTCATATTTTATAAATTAATTCATAAATTATTGCATTTAAAAAAAAATGACAATGAAATGTTAACGATTGTTAACAGCAACAAGTTATACGAAAGGCCAGGAAACCAAAACATTGAAATGTTTTTAAATTAAGTATTTGTAGTATGACTCGTAATAATTTTTTGGAATAATGTTTTTTTTTACCAGATCTCCTATATCTCGCTTTTTAATTTCCGATAATGGCAAATTATCCGAATAAACAGAACATAAGCTGAAATAAATAAAAGTATACAAAATAGATTACGTTTTTAAGTTAAAAAAAAGGTCAAGCATCAATGGTAAATTAACAAAAAATTATGGGTCCATGGCCCCTTTTTTAAAAGTTAGGGTATAAAAAACTTACTTCAGACTATCCCAATACTCATTAGGCTTTAAGTTGTGTTTTAGTACATTCACTTTTAAAAAGTCTGCGTCCTTATACGATGTGTTGTAAACAAATGAGTCAATGTTTTCCTTATCCACGCGCAGAACTTTAATGTCGCGCCATTTAAGCTTTTGGTTGGCCTCATTTATAACAAAATTTTGACCCCATTCCTCTTGTAGGGACTTCAGGTCGTAAAAGGCATCATGCGATAATTCGTGAACTGTATATGGAGGACCGGTTTTTTTAGCTGTTGCGATTAAGGTAGTATACTGATCTGGAGTATATATCGGTTTGCTACCTAAATGTCGTTTTACTTGTTTTTCTATTACGCTATGCACATTGTCTCCTTCATTTTGATAGTGACCTTGAATTAAATATTTATGTGTAATGCTTCGTAAATTATACTTCTGAACGGCATAAAAATACATTGAAAGTAGGTATTTATTTTTCTGCTGTCCACAACAATTATCCGAGTAAAAAATTAAGTCTAAATCTTGAAATTTTTTTTCCTTTTCCACAAGATTTTTAATATATAAAAGTACACAAGTTCCAATTTCATTAGCACCACGCTATCCTTCTACTTCGGTCCAAAAAAAGCATTCTACGTGTTTTGCTTTAAGGTCACTAATGGTAAAATTGTAGCAATTTATTTTACTTTTATAATAGAAGCTCGACGTAAAACCTTTTGGCAATTGCAGAACTGCCTGTAGATCGTAGACAGCTACATTAGGTTTTTTTTTATCTAGATCTTTTTCTTTTCTACATAACTCTTTTTCTTCTTGGTGTAAAGTGTAGGCTTCATTCAACTCAATTTTTCCATTTTCATCTGAATTTAAAAACGATTCGCAGAGGTCACACTGATCTTTTTTGGGCTTAAAAAACGAAATATTAAATTCTTTGAATATCCTGTAGAACATAATTCGACTTCCTGTAGGTAAATTCTCAGATTCTCGATATTCTTTATAGTCCATGTATAGGTCTCCAATACTTTTACCGCTTTCAATATACTCACGTGTTGTTTGGGAACGTAAGTAATGGGACTCGACTTTCGTTATATTTTTTATAAATTGCCTTATGCTGTTCTTAATTTCTGGGTTTACAGACACATGGTTCTTATGCTTCCCACGAAAGTCAATCTCAACAAATCCCTCTTGGGTTTTTTTTTTAATTACTGTATCTATAACTGTATTATTGATATCAAGAGTTGCTTTGAAAAATGTTTTGCATACTCTAATTGGTTTTGATTGTATCTCAAAAAAATAGGTGTTATTTAGTCTACGAAGATCTTCAGTGCAGGAGTACCTGTATTTTGGTTTAAGTGGATTTGTATGTCTGGCTATGAACTCTCGTTGTCTCTGTAAATCACCAGTACACCAATATTCATTAAAGATTTTAAGGCGTGCAGTTTCTGATATTTTCCCGCTGCATCAAAAACGACAGTTTTTTGGGCAAGGGGGTTGCAATCTTCTTTCTTTTATTTTTTTCTTGGACTTAGATAGTGATGTGTATGGAAGCCCAGAGTTTCTTAAAAGTTGTTGACGTTTTTGATTGCTATTATAAGATTTGTATAAAGAAGTTTTTCTTTTTTTACCAATAGCTTCTTGTGATTCCAATTCGGATGAATTACTCGAAGTAACTGCAGACGGATAAAAATCGTCCTCAGAATTTTCGCTGAATGCATTTAAAGAGCTTTCATCCCTATAGTCAGACGATTGGTGCTTAGCATTAGGTGTGTCATTGAAATACGAAATTGTTGAATAGTGGTCTAAGTTTGGACACGTCATATCGTCAAAACAATAACATCTAAAAATGAAGTATTTCATATAAAACCAGCTAAGGTAACATTAATAGAGCTATAATTCATGAGTTTATGCAGGAAAACAAACAATAATTAACAAACAACCGTACATTTGAGCTCAGAAAACTAAACCAGTTACACAAATTACCAACAAAAAAAATTTTTCATCAAAATGGCAACAACACGAATTTAAACACTGAACTGAACTTACCTATATCAACTAAAGAGTAATGACTCAAAATTAAAACACAACTTATGCAAACAGTCGAAAACAACGACAACTCGAAATGTCGTTTTTTGTATGAAAAAACTTTGACGTTTTTTGCTCAAGCACTTGCAAACAACTAAAAATGTCTTACTTTAATTGAGACGAAAGTAGTTATTCTAGAAACACAAAGAGGGTCATAACGGTTTTTTTCACGGAAGAGAGGACAAATCAAAGGGTGATTTTCACAGTGGGTAGATATGACCTCTGTGGTTTGGTTTTTTGGAAAAAGTGAAAATTTGTGTGGTCGAGTTGGTAGCGGTGCGTGCTAAAACTTGATATGCCGGTGAGTTCGAGGTGCGAATCTCAGTCAGGGCAAGCCACATCTTAATGATAGAAAGTTTTTTCTAATAGCGGTCACCCCTCGGCAGGCAATGGCAAACCTCCGAGCGTATTTCTGCCATGAAAAAAGCTTCTCATTAAATACATCTGCCGTTCGGAGTCGGCACAAAACTGGAGGTCCCTCCTTTTTGTGGTATAATATAAAGACGCACACCACAAATGGTAGGAGAAGCTCGGCCAAACACTGAGCTACATACATATATAGTGTAAGCGCCAAAATTATTATTATTATATTATATGTAAAAAATATGCATAAATAGTTTTTCATGAGTACTTGGTACTTTTGCAAATGAATGTTTCCAAAGTGTACAATATTTTAAGAAATTTACGAATGTCTGCAACCTTTACACCGGTCCCTGTTCGTAGAGAACGTGCTTTACAATTAATAATGCCGATCATCTGCTACCCTGAACTAGTTTACAGTAAATTAAATTCTCACTCTGCTCATAAAATTAATGTACATAGTATTCAACCATGTAACACGCTATGTGTTCGGGTTAGCAAAATTTGATCACATATCCGGCTGGAGATCGCGTTTATTAGGCTGTGAAATTACCGATTATTTGAAAGCCAGAAACTGTATTTTTCTCTAGCGACTTATTATGTATAAGGAACCGAGCTACATATCTTTACGACAAGCTTATTTTTCCTAAGTCAGCTCGAATTAATGACTTGATAGTACCGAGTTATAATTATCTATCATCCGCACGGCTATTCTTTGTCAATGCCATTCGTACGTGGAACTCTATTCCAATGCACATTCGCAGTAGTCTGAATAAAAGCAACTTCAAGAATGTCTTATATATGTATGTACTTTCGTTAAAATAAAATAAATATATGTATTGTATTATTATGAGTTTCGCTATTCCTATTTCCTACTTTCTGCTCAAAATATAATCCACTGCTTTATTTATAATTTTCTGTAGTATATTTTTAAAAACTTAGCTTTAACAACTACTATACCTTTATTTATTTATTATTCTAATTTTACCTATGATATGTTGTACTATAAAAGATCATATATCTTATTGTACTAATTTTTGGAAATAAATGAAAAATGATAATATTAGGCTCAACGAAACATAAGCCGATTCACTTATTTTCCTTTATTTATTTTGTCGTGACCCGTACACGCCTTTTTTTTTAAACACTTCAGGAATACATAGTTCAGACCCATTTGGCTTGTAGTTTCAAACACGACTCGAAAACGAACACGAACTAGTCCCTAATTGGCTTCAATAGCCAAATAGTCTTGAAAATGTTCCGAAATGATCCGTATATAGCTCTGAACTATTCCATAAATGTTCATTTGTTCATAAGAATATATTAGATGTAGTCAAGTTTCACAAATCAAGTGATTCTTTTCATAAACTACGTTCGGACCGACATCGAAAATATACATATGTTCTTGTCTAAAACTGGTTTTCGGCAAAACTCTTCGTCTATGTTAAATCTGTTAAACAAAAACCAGCTTTTTGTTAAACACTATTCAAACACTCAAGTTCCACTCGTTCTGATCGGTATCTTTACTAGTTTGTTTGATAAATGGAAGGCATATTTCATACTCTTATTTCTCACTTTTACTAAAGTAAGATATAACAAAACGAATTAATTGGGTTATACCGTCAGCAATTTATTTTCAGTTAAGTTTTGAAACATAAATTAAAACTAAGTCTTTCAGATATGTCAACAAGAACACTTAGTGCCCACAATCCACAAAACGAGTTTTTAAAGTGGTTTCGTTGTCAGTGTCAACGTAGTAATGTTTTTAAATCTTCATGATGGCGTTAATCCAGAAATGTTTGGTGATAATTTATTAATAACGAAGGATAATTAAAATATATGGAGCTGTTCATAGATCAGTTGATTTTCGGGCAGTTGTTATTCATGAAGTGGTTGCCTTGCTGTTGTGTTTTAAGTTTCGAACTTGCAAGGATATTAAAATATATAACTTTGAAAGCTTTCACCTTGGTTGGTTTATTGGTTGATGTGTCGAGTGATGAGGAATATAAAAGGACATTTAACACATATAATAACAATAATATAATAATTTAGCGCTTACACTATATAGCTAAGTGTTTAGCCGAGCTTCTCACACAGCACCTTATAAGCGATATTAAGACTAATCCCGCGATAGTTGGCGCAAACTGCCGGATTTCTCTTCTTGTGGATTGAACAAAGTACACTTAAATCAGCAGGCATGCGTTCTTCCGACCATATTTTAGAAATGAGCTCGTATATGCACTTAACCAGCTCCTTGCCGCCTTCAATAGCTCAATTAATTCAAATTGGTTGCAGCCACTACCATTAAGCAGTATAGTTCCCACCATAATTTAAGTATGATTTGGACATCAGTTACCAGGCCATCGTTGTCATTCTTGCAGGAATTCGCCCCGGTCTTAAAACCTTCTGCTAGCCGTCATACTTTTTGAACAAAATGTAAGGCGCTTTTCCGGTCGGTACCTCAAGCTCTTCGCCCTTACACATTTCGGCCTCTCTTTTTCTCACGAAAAATGCATCTTGCTTCCTTCTTCCACTAACGATATCGCTTGCGTTGCGCCCGAACGCAATAGGGCCCTGTCGGCAATGTCTTTACGTTTCATAGCGGCACGGCATTCCTCGTCATACCAATTGCTTTTTCGTCCTCATTGATATCCGATGGATTTCTCATCGGCAGTACGTAGACAGTAAGAAAGTTGGTTCCAATGCTCGGAAATATCGTTCTGCTGATTTTTGCTCTTAGAGTGCTGGAGTGCAAGTCAGGTGGGAAATTGGGCTGTCGATGTTAGCTTCTTGGATCGTGCGCACATTAAGGACACTGGAAGCATGACCAATAAAATGCACAATAATTCCCAAAAATAGATGTAGTATATTTTGAAACATGTTTGCGATTTGTACGAAAACGAATTTCGCATACTGTTCGCCTGTGTAACCTCTTATGCATGTTTGGCTTGCTTTGTGTTATTTACTTCTTTTGTGCTCGCTGCTTATGCCGAAAGCCATCCCCCGCCAACGTCGTTCGTTGACTTTACCCTTGTGAAAGTGGATAAGTGAAAGTCTAGGTTTCCTTTACCTATCAAACATCCTTACGATTCTTCGCCACAACTTTGCCTTCTTCGCTGTCCGCAGAAACAAGTGCTTCCCCCAAACAGTTTGTATCTCCATTGAAAAAGTCATATGGCATCGCCGTAATTATTTGCACAGGGGGTGTTTACAATGATGTACGCCAAAGTTATTTTGTGTTTTGCTTCAGAGTCGCCACCGTCGCCGTCGCCGGCATCGTCGTCGTCGTCGTCGTCATCGTCGTCGTCATCATCGTCGTCGTCGTTGTCGTTGTCGTTGTAGTTGGTGTGTACATTGATTGTTCCCGCTTACCGCTTTGCAAGGTGGGTATGTCAACAAAATATGGTAAAAGCGAATAGTACTCGTTCGCGACGGACGCAGCATAGCGTGAATTTACTCGCACTTGCTGAACAATATTGTAAGCTCGCTCGCAGAAGGGATGTATTGATGCTGCCTTGCTGCATATACATACATATGTACGAGTATGTATGTATGTACATTCTTGGATTACCACTTACAATTCCTGTTCTTCACAATTCGTCGTTCGTCCACCCCTTGCATTGTATTATCAATTGCCGTGGCCGTAGGTGGGATGCGATGTTGCGACCATATGGAAACATAACAATTTATGTATATTCTGAAACATATTTGCGATTTCCCTCATCGTGCACGATACTCAAATTCTATTTCGAAAACATTTAGTGGTAGGCAATTCGAGCCATTGAATGAAATTAAAAATTGCATTAATGTCTTTCTTACTTCCAATTTTCCTAAAATGTGTACTAATGAGCTCATAAATTAATGGTGGGTGAATTCTTGTAATGTAATACAAAACAAAAAATTAAAAAAAAAAATTTGATTGGATATTTCCTTTCGAATTGACCGAAAACAACAAAGAAAATACTTAGTAGTTCCAACGATGATGATGAATGGTAGTTCCCGTTGTCCTGCAGTGTAGGCGATTAGTGTTATTAGTGTCTACAATGTACTTTCATGTATGTACATATAGATATACATACATATGATATGAATATACGAGTATGTAGTATGTATGTTTATTGTTTAGTGTTTGGGTGAGCTTCATGTTCAAATAGTACTGGGTTTCCGGTATTTCCTCGACAGCAAATGGCAGATGAATTTTGTGAGCAACTTTTTCATAGCAGAAATGCATTCGAAGGTTTGCTTTTGCCGGTATAGAGGATCTTCGTTGACCAGGATAAACCGGTAAATAACAGCAATATATTCAAACAGTTTATTTTACGAAAAAAAAAAAATATAAAAAAAACGTTCTTTTAGTCAAGTCATTAGCGATCTTCACACGGATTTCGTTGCTTTTACAGTCCGTTAGTTGGCAAAGGCATTTTGCTGTGATTGACCCTTTTCGATTTATTTTCTTAATTACTATGTATTGACTGATGATTTATAAAAATTTTAATATAAAAGTATGTATGTACATATAAGTTTATTTTACAAAACTTTTAATAAATATACAAACTTTGCTGCGTACTTCGCGTCTTAATTTTCAACTATTTGCTATTTTGCCGACTAAAGAGAAAATTGCATCTGGTTCCCCGCTTCTCTGCTTTGCAGCAGGCGCGGGTTCGGTGTGCTGCTGGCTATGCCCGCTCTTCCGTTCAGTGGCGGGTCGGTCGGCTCACGGGTGCGCTTTCGTTTCCGTTCTTCCCTCTCGACTTCCATCCGAACACCCGCCATTGCTCGAGCCTCTTCTGTGGTTTTCCCCTGCCAGCAAGACTCATTAGAGGACACGTAGCCAGAACGACTGCGCGACGTTTCCCGTCTGCACGTACGATCACCAGCTCGGCGTTGGCAAAGCTGTGTGATCTAAAAATTTTATCGGGTAACTCTGTCGTCCACCGCGCCAGCGCCCCATAGCGCGGAAAGGCCAAGTTACTCCTCGATGCGGCCCGGTGTCAGGCGACACCGTGCCCATTGGACGGTTTGCCGCCAGGAGGTTAAACCGGCTGTATTAGAACGGCGCCTCCTCGACAATTAGGAGATGGTAGTTCTTGGTCATCGCCCCCAAAGCGGAACCGACCACCCCCACATACCCCGCGGAGACCGCGACGATACAAGCGGACGGCCGGCTCCGCCCTGAGGCGCGACTAAGCTCCTGCACCAACGTCAAGGTGCCTACCCTAGCAGAGGTCTAATTGATAAGCACTTTGTGGTTTCCGTTTTAATAAAAATAAAATGGATGTAAAATTAGTCGATGTAATGTTTTAATTATTTGTCAAAGGTTTTAACTGGTAAACAACCGGTTTTGGAGATTAAAAAAACCGATTTATTCGATATTCGAAAAATCCAGATTTCAAAAAAACCGTACCATAATTTATGAAAAAAACCGAAGAAAATCGGTTTGAAAAAACCGAGCCAATCACCCTACTAAATATGCAGATTTGAAATATAAATTTAATTTAACGAAGTGTGTATTTCTTTATCTCTATATTTATAAAACTAAGTTCCGTACGTATAAACGCCGATAACTCGCGAACGGATTGTCCAAATAAAGTAGTCTTTGCCCTAGAAAACATCTTACTTTCGTATACGAGTATATTTATATGTAGTAGACGGGGGAAGAAAAACATATCTGCGAAAAATTTATCAGGTAGGTGGCGTTCGAGTCGATTTGTTTATAAAAACCGTATTTCTAAACCGATTTTGATGAAATTCATATTGTATTCTACTCGCATAATGAAAAATGGGGTTGCGAAAAATTAAGTTGCTTGGTTGCATTACATATACGGCAGAGTTCAAAAGTGTTTAATTTACTTCTAAAAAATTTTGTTTGCCTGGTCTTCTAGTTTTATATAAAAAAAACGTAGTCGACAATTTGGAAACTAAATAATTATAGATAAGTAAATGCGTAAATGCAGATGTTTATACATTCATATGTATGTATGGATGTGTGTGATATTTCGTTTGATATTAGCAACCAGCCAAATCATTGATTCCGATTGAACTCCCGTCGCGACGTCGTGACAAAATCTCCCGTCACGAATTCGGGAAAAATGCTATAAGCTATTCCGACGTTATCGTAGTTTGCGTTGCCAACTGTTACGCTAAGTTCGAATGAGTGTTAACAACTCTACACGAAATTCAGCGGTTTTTTTTACTTTTTTGACAGCAGTTGAAGGAAAAACAATATATTTTCAGAGGCAAAGTTTACAATAATTATTTAAATACAAAAAATAATTAAATAAGTTCCATTTTGGAAGCTGTTTTAATAAAAAAGCAAGCGCGAAGCCCGAAATAGATGTTTCCAACCCGCAAATCCTTTTTACCGTTTCCTCTAAATTATTGAATGTGTTTATGTGGTTGCTTTCTTTTTTCATTGCTCTGGGTTTAATTTTGTTTAGATATGGCTTCCGTTGTACTTTGCTTTTCTGGTCCAACCAAACCTCTAAAATTAAGAAGAATAACATAAACAAAATATTGTTATAATTTTTATAATAATTTAACAAATTAGCAAACGAATTTCGAAATTCCGTAAGAATTTCGTGATCACATCGAAATTGATGATATTATTTTCCGACGGAATTCATGATAGGCCTGAACATAAATGTTTTAATTTTCATTCGCTACACATACACACAAAATTTTTAATTACGACGATAAAAAATGTCTGTTTTTTTAGACTTGGTGCAAATTTCTGGAAAGTGAGCGTATAAACGAAATGCTTTCTCTAGGGATAATAAATAGGGGACGCAAAAAACATAATATTTTTGTTCGAAAAAAAAAAAACGGGGAAGATATGTACCATTTCATTTTTGATTGTAAACATTGTTAAAGTGGTTTGGTTTCCAATATTTTAGTATTTTATTGTTTATTTTATAAAATTAAAATTTTTTTTTACTTTTTTTGTGGTTTGACCTAAAACATCAGCGATTAAAAATGTATGTATTTTTAGTTTAAGCCATACAAAAAATTATTACCTTTCAAACAAGCTTTAAATGGAGGGAATCGGAACAATAGATCAAGGCCTAGGCTTGAAATTCTGATGGAAAACATGGTTCCGAGAAAAATGCATTTAAAGTTTCTAAAAAGTTTTCCGTTTCCACTACAAGTATGAATTTTAATGAAGATTTGGGACTGGTGATTACAAATGTGAAGTTAAATGCACAAAATTCAAGATGGTGGATCGAATATGACGGATATTCGTTGACGAATGCATAATGATTCTCAACCCTATTAAAATATTTCAAATTTGAAAATTGTCAAAGCTACATACATACATACATACATACATATATTAAATTTTATAATATTCGAAAATATTTTAAAATTCCTAAAATATGAGACATTTTTAAAAAGTTTGATAATTCTTTGACTGTTTCGAAGTTCCAGATGTACACGTTTTAAAAATATACGAATTATTCATAAAAAAATACAGCAAATGTGCAATAGCTGAAAAAATTTTTCGAAATCACAAAATGTAGCAAATTTCCCAAAATTATCAAAAAATAACCAAAATTTCTAGAAATTCTTGAAATTCTCAAAATTTAAATTTTTTTTTAAGTTTTTCTTAAAAGTCCAAATTCTCAAACACTTTCGTATTCTATTTCTAAAAATCCAAAGGTTTTGAGATTTTTACGACCGCGCGGTGAAATGGCGCATAAGCGTCCATCAGCGAGCGCGACTTAGGTAAACCCTAGGTGACGCTCTAATTCTATAAATATCGATTGTATCGAAAAATCCTTTTATACGCATATCGATTTCCTCTACCAAATTTGAAAGAACCTCCCCTTAATTCGTTATTCTTCCATTGATCTTCTTAATAAATCGATTTGACAGTTTTCACAAATTCGATCGGACTTTTTGTCGTTGTAGTGTGAAACAAAAATTACAAAGATTTCCCAAAGTGGCTCTCAACTGCCCGAACTAGAAAAATATTGACAAAATATACAATGTTTAGTCAAATATTAAATACAAAGTATTAAATTATTTTGTTTTATTAAATCGAGTTGTAGCATTATCTTGCTTGAAGTTCTTATCAAGAGCGTTAAATAGTTCAGAATAGATGTCTCTTATACTCGTCTATATGTAACTGAAAGATTCATGTTATGTCAATCGGATTTGATCTTGGGAACTTAGTCGCAATTAAGCGTTTGTCGGGTGTGGATTGTACTTTAGGTGAAGATTTAGCTACTTACTAACTAGCATGTTACTTTTTAAACCGCAAAAAACCGGGTTTCGAATTATTTGAAAAACGCTACCTTTGAAAACCCTCAAAACCCGAGTAGACCGGAGTTTTTCAGTTAAAGTCAGTATGTAATGACATAATATACCTTAACAGCTAAAAATAATAACCGGAGATAACAAAAGCTTAAGGCTCGAATGCCAATTAAAATTTATCAGACCTATTCTGCATTTCGATTTCGACAAATTTGGTTGGAATCGGTATAAGTGTCATTGCGAAAGCGAGCAATTTTTTTTTGGTTTTAAGTATTGTAATTCTGATCCTCGAAGAACTGAAGAAACTAGCAACAGATCGAGGAGAAAGGATTTATACATTCCGATTCAGATCAAATTTCTTGGAATCGAAAAGCAGAACAGAACTATATATCTTCTTATTCGATTCTTCTAGTGCCTGTTTAAAAACGTACTATGTCGTCGTTGAATTGAACAGCTGCCAGTTAAGCAATGTTGACTTAAACAGGTAGTTGTGAAAACATTCCTAACATCCTATCCTAATAATCACGCACTCCGGCAGTTTTCTGTCAAAAATGTCTCATGCTCATACAACTTGTATGGGAGCAACTGAAATTGCATGATGGAATAATGAAAGGTGTTGTACGTTTTGACAGCGCCAGTTTGAACGCCCTTAGCTCAATGTTGTATTTTGCAAGTATTAGAGAAACGGGAATAAAAAAAGGCCGTTCTTAGGAAAAAGTACAAATGAGTGAAGAAATTTACATACAATTTAACCACAATGATTGGAATATTATGAATTTTATATGAAAACTGACAAAAAAATGAATAATATAATTTGTATTTAAATTGCTGGTAAAACCTGCGCACGGTACGAAATTTTAGTGTTTTTGGATGCCAAAATTAAAAAAGACAAACTTCTTCGATAATGATTATTCTTTAGTAATTAATGTAAAATGTTCGAATATAACGCAAATGTATTCAAACCGTACCAACAACTTAACAATGTTTGTTCAGCGATTAACTTTTTTTCGGAAAAGTTTTCCCACATTAATATAGTTTATTGGTTCATGAAGAAACTGAAGGTAATCCTCAATGATTATGAGCATAAAACACTGAAGGCGGGATTTTTTAGAAAGAAATCCTAATTGATAACTGGAAAAGCATAAATATACAGGTTCATGGAGTTCCTTTAGCCTTTATGGTATAATTATTAGAATACAACATCTATATGTTAAATAGAATATAAAATTAGCTTGTTCCAAAGAACTATTTTTGATACTTTAGCAAAAAACGGACATTTTTTTCTTGCCAATAAAATATTGTATTGGAAATGCCAATAAAATGGTTTATCCTGTCTTCCGAAATGAACCCCACTTAATAATTTAACAAATAATGTTTCATTATACAAATACTTGACTATTTATACAAAAACTTATTCAAATTATCGCTTTTAGAAAACCAATTTTCAACAAATAATACATATTATAAATTCCAGATGAAAAACTTAATTTTCTGCTACAATTAAAATTTTTTTTTGTACAAAACTGGTAACCAAATTCTGCAAAGAAACAACACAGTTTCTAAGGGCGTTCAAGATGGCTGATTTAGAGCGAGAAGTTGCCAACGTACAACTCCTTTCATTATTGCATCATGCTGAAATTGAACGACGTGCGCCAAAAGCTAACTCAATTTCCAATTTTCATTTTGCGTGACATATCGATTTGACGTTTATCCCACCGTTGAGGGTGATGCGCATTGTCTCAAATATAACGAAAACGGACATTTTTGTTTGGATGAGCAAAAAAATTATCAATAAGCTTTGAATGAAAACTTTTTGTAAATTTGTACATTGTTTGAAACTTGGGATGAAGATTTTTATGATTATTATTGCTTATATAATATAAAAGAGGAAACAAATCAATTGCCAAACTTGTTAAGAAGTTTCTGTGTTGAACCTCTTCATATAAATTAAGATAATATTTAATGTTCAATTAAAAATTAATATGTAACATAAGGTAAAGCAAATCTATAAACCAAATAAATAAATTGAACCAATGCTGAAAACTTCCACCTTGTATTGTTCTCAAACGAAGTTGACAGCCATGCAACTCTGTAGAGTAGACGCACGCAAATCAATTTCTGATGGACGTGGTTAAAAATCTTGCGTGTTTGCTTCCAAAAACGTGAATATTAGGTTAACCTGTAACTAATATTATATACATTCGTAAACTCGAGTTTATTGGTCGTTTCGGTGTTTAGCGTCAAACTCCATTCACACTTTCGTTTAACTCGTTTTAAATATCTCGTATTTGATGTTTATGGACATGTAACTTGCACTGTTGAAAATTGTGGCCTCAGTAATGGGAAATTTTGACAAACTGCTGAAAAACTTGGTCGCATTGTTGACAGCTCACATAAGAGAAAGTATAATGGCGGAATTCAGTAAGCAGTCTCAATCTCGTAAATAGACGAAGGGCACAATTTTAGACCAGTTGGCAATCACTAGCATCCAAATAAAACCTAGAAATTGTGACCAGGTGATAAACAGGCCACAAAAAATTTACTCAAACACAAAATAAAACAAATAAAAATCGAGGAAAGGCGAAAGGCTATAATTTCAAACTCATAGTCTCAAATTATGAGACTTGAGATTATACCAAATTAAAGAATGCGGGCATATGTAAGGGTATTTAAAAACAAAATCGATAACATATATATTCAAGATTTGTAGAAATAAAAGAAAGTTAAAAAAGGAAATAAGATCTCAATAAAAAATAAAATTTTTTTTCAAATAAGAATAATACTCCTTTAAAAATAAAATGCTATCTAAATGTTTTGGAGTCAATCTGTTTTTTTTAGCTTTTATAAAGCTTGATATTGAAAATGCTTGTTTGCTCAATGCGCTAGTCGGACTTACTGTCAGTTGGGCGTTATCTTGAGATTTTATAGATTTTTTGTCCTCTTTTAATATTTGTTAAAATATACAAAACACGTTTTCTCGCAAATTGTTTTAGACTTTTAATATCTCTAACGATATAATCTAAATTTGTCGCTAAAAAAAACGTTCAAAAATATATGAAGAACAACCTGTTTAGTTAAATAAAACGACTTTATAATATTTAACTCAAAACTCAAAGGCGTTTTGAAATTCTGCAAAATGTCGTAATTGATAATTGTGTCGAAAATTAAATTTGCTCTCCGGAAGCAAGGCTTATCCACTCATATAAAATTATCGATATTAGACAGCGATAAACTTTTTACTCCACAAGTAGTAGAATAACAAAAACGCATCAAAAAAAAAAAAAAATTTCAAATAATTGAAAATAATCAAATACTTAATTGAAAATTGTTTTTTTATTATTTTTAAATAAATAATTCGGAGAACTCTCTCTGAATTCTTTTCATTATTTCTTTTATATCTTTTATTTATTTCATTATATTTTATCTTTAAATTATTTCATTATTTAGGTTAACCATCAAATATTGAATAATACGAAATTAAAAATAATTACATAATTAAAAAGTATTTAAATAACTACAATTAATCAAACAATTAATATTTTAAATTAAATTATTGCTTGCGTTTATTTTAATTTTTATGATTATTTTTGATAAATGTCGAATTCTGTTCAAATCTTAAGTTATAGAGGGTTTTTTAAGACATGTACTT
The DNA here is from genome assembly GCA_963971545.1 of Philophylla caesio. NCBI lineage: Eukaryota > Metazoa > Arthropoda > Insecta > Diptera > Tephritidae > Philophylla > Philophylla caesio. The sequence goes on along the minus strand of OZ020604.1, from coordinate 35,094,882 downwards.
CTTAAGAAGAATAAAACGCATATAATTTAATGCTATGGCCAAGAATTTAGCTTCATTATAAAGATAAGAGTTTGCCATTATGTTTTAAAAATGATTTTGGGCAAGTGATCACCGCGGCTGGCACGAATAAATTCCAGCCGAGAGCCCCAATTTTCGACCCCTTTTGTCAGCAATAACGCGCCGAATATTCGTTTGGTAGAAAAAAAGCTTTAAATTTGTTGTTGATTACTCATCTATAACTTTATGGATACCGGTAATTCCAAAATAATTCAGTCGTAGTTTAGTCGATCCTGAATTTAAAAAATATCTCGTGGTATTTAATTGGACTAGAGCGATTCTTTCTAATTTATTTTATTGATTTCTATATGTATAACCAGTTCCATGCAAACAAATTATTTTCACAAATTTATAAGCTTTGTAATTAATTTATGGAAATATTTGTTCACGCCATAGAGTTGAAATTAAAACTTTTTTTTTGTAGAAAAAATAAATCTAAATAAAAGAAATACAATTGCAATGAAATCACATTGAATATATGTATGTAAATACAGCAAGTATCATTGAGTGCTGGTTTTAAGAAATTTGCATTTATTCCAGCAATATTATTAATGACGTCATACGCGCAACTCATATTATCTTTGAGCTTGTTTTTTTTTTCTTTTTTGATTGCAGATCTGTGTGCTTTACAAACTTTTTTGTTTTAGATAACACGAATTAAAAATTCCCTTGAAATGGGCAGCGCCAGCAGTGTTTCTTGTTTTTGGTTAAAACACAAATTTTTTACTGTCGTCGAGCAATGCGAAAAACTGGAATTTCGTTTTATTGCACGCGAAAATTCACACATAAATATTATGTACATACATACTCGTATTTGTTGGTTCACATATAATTTTTTATTTTTTTTGCGTATTGTTCATTGAAGTTTTAGAAGTTTTGACCAAAAAATAGCACAGAAACTTAAGTGGCAAAATTTGCAATTCAACTTTAAAAGTGAAACATTATTATTTATTCAATTCATTTGTAATTTCAAATGAATTTGCAGCTTTTGGCAAACTCATTGTGAATTTGGCAATGCGACACTGTGGGATATTGAATACAACTTGTTGCTTGACTTTTTAAGTATACCACGCTTTTATCAATTTTCGCTCTCCTGTTTTAATAATAAATCTGCCATGCCATGGTAGCGCAATTAATGATTCTTTGTCGCGTTGCTAATTTCGTAGGCTTCTTGCAAAACTTGTAGGTTTATTTGAAAGATTTTCAGAATATCTGCAAACCAATTATCTTATCAATAATATTTGTAGAAATTTGCAGCTATTTTTTTAATAGTTTTATTACGTTATTGATAAAGCTGTTGTGCACACTTGACTTGACATTCAATATACATAAGCAAGAAAGTCAACTATTTAAACTTATGCACAAGTTATTGACGTTGCTTTTGTCACTCAAAAAAATTGCACAGTGAAACATCGATATAAGAAAGTTGAAAAAGGAGGACAAATATTCCGTTATACTTACAGTTTTATTTTATCGAATTCTCGATACAAGTAAGATATTCAAGAAAACATTTAAAAGCTGCTGAGATCATATTCTCATTCTTATGTCATTCATTCTGCTTTCTTTTCACTCCAATGGCATTCGCAGCGTCAAAATATGTGCCTGTCAAGGCGAATTGAATTAGGTGGTGTTGAGCCAAGAACGATAGAATACAAGATTGCGCCTTCCCGACGAAAAATGATGTGAAGCAAAATGCGTGCAACGTCACCAACACGGTTTTTCTGAGAATCGAAAGAAATTGTAAACAAAAATGTGAGGTTAGGTTCTGCTAGGATTTCTAAATTTTAAAGTTTTTACCAATTTCGGCACTTTATGCAACATATTTATATTCAAATAACTTCATTTATGCACTGTGCTTGATTGGATGCTTTGAAAAAAACTGCATTGCAGCATTAGGAGACACAAGAAGCTTAACTTGCTACCAAGTGCGCACAGCTACACTTTCACATCACTTTTGGCGAGTTTTATAGCCCCGTATCATTGATAGACTCTGTGATTTAACACTTAACACTGCGCACTTCATGTTTAATAACTTTATTTTAAATAAAATTGCTTTTAAGCATTGAATTTAAGTACAAACAATTGTATGCTTACATACATACAAACAAAACTAACCGGGTTCGTGACGTAGCATACACAGCTGATTCTGTCAAATTTGCTGAGAGCGAATAGCGGTTTGCGGAAGGCGCAACCTCTGTATTTTCTAGATCGTGGTGTTGAGCTACATCTATGTCAAACTGTTTCGTTCTGATTGGCTGGCGATATAAATGTCTCATGGAATCAACAACAAAATAAATGTAAGTTTTGTGTTTATATGCGGTTGCCGCTACCTATTAAATTCGCCTTGGTGCCTGTCGAACACTGCAGCCGTAATGCTTTGTTGAAAATAATATACAAGTACGATAGACAACGAGATTGCGCCTTCCAATTTTTTATGACGTCAGAGTAGATTATAAACACAAAAGATGCGAAGAATCTAAGGATAGTTTAACGAAGAAGCGAAGAAGTGAATAATGTCGCATTAGTGAACTTATGCGCTTTCACATTGGTCAAGTCGTTGCAAGTTCTTTTGATATTTCTGTATTATTCCGATTTTTATTTGTTTTGCGAAAACAAAAAAAAAATCTTGGAACTACAAAATCGACTTTACCCTTCTAAAAGAAAATATAATAGTTAAAAGAAAAGGAAACACAATTATTTTTTTTTTTAATTACTGATTTATTTATTTTTTATCGATATGTTAGTTTTTTTTCTTAGGTTTCTTTGCTTAAATCACAATTTCCTTTTAAATTTGGATTGTCTTATGTCTTGACCATTTATACGGCAAAATATTGTCTCCAGTTCCTTCACCTTATTTAAAAATTCGCCCGACGCTTATGAAAGACACTTTTTAAAACTTGGTCGCCCCGCAAAAAATTTACGCTTCGTGCTTTTACAATTTACAATTTCTAAATTCCGAATTGTTTACCCCGCCGACATCTTCATCAAGAGTATTTCGATGGAATTCCCAACATAGAAATCGTAATCGTCAAAGAACGAAAGATTACAAGATCACGCATTCCCGCAGAATTTGACATTTCTGGATCAAAGTTAACAAAGAACATGAGGAGAAGGAAAACGAAGAGAAGCTGATTTTCAGTAATAAACATGTTTTGATTTCGAAAAATTGTTAAAATATACGTTGTAGACAGCGGTTTAATATTCAAAAATCTAGAAAGAAATGTGTTGTGTTAGCCGTAATATCGATTTTTAGTTTATTTACAAACTGCCAGAAATGTAAAAAGCGTCAAAACCAAAGTAGCGTTACCCCGAATTGCGCCATCTCAGGTTCGCTGCATCGTGAACACAGCCATTGGATTTCGTCTTCTTCAGCATTACCTCGGGTGTCCAAGCTTCTGTATTTTGGCCGTTTTAATATATTTACGAGGAATATATTGGATACTTTTATGTCTTATTAATTTTTGTTTTATGGCCAGATTTTCCATTGCCGTTTAACCGCTTATAAGAAAAATAAGAGCCAGTAAAAGCCAGAACTCTTTTCTTGGCTTCACAGACTTCGAGGGTTTCGTAGCACAAGCCCGTAAAGTAAATTTAGGGCATTGGTTGGAAACCTGCTCCACGACTGAAGTTCGAAAAGCAATGTTCAATTAATTAGCTGGCTTTTCAAGGATCTTACGACAGCTCACTCGAACATAAGTAGCGGTAACCAACAACTCCGATCATTAATATATACATATAACATATTTTAAGATAATTTGATGATAGTTATATTAAGGCAACATGTCACAAGGAAAACTTTATATCATTCTTATGTCCGTGTAGGTATAAGAGTATAAACAAATTTGACTTGCATTCAATTCGTGGAACGATTTTTGAAGTAAATGAAGTTATGCCAATGAAATTTATGAAACTGATAAATCTAAAGAAGTAAAAACGTTCACAAATCTTTGCTGTTAATCAAAAAACTACGAGGAAACTTCAAGCGCAAAAAGTTTGTTGTGGACTAAACTTCATCTAAGTAGAGCTTACGATTTACTCAAAAAACGCAAAATCTTACATCCTTGTATATTTAACTAAAAAATACTTGGAAAATCGGTCCTAAGTAGCCTATCTACTAGATATAGGAATAAATATGAATAAATTTATAAAGTTGGCACATTTAAAAAATACATCACTTGTTTGCTAACATTTATACGCATCGGTCCTTATACTATGTTCTGATTGCGCCGTTAAATCGAGTTTATGAGCAAATTCGGAGTTTAACGTCAAACACTTCTCATAAACTCGGAGTTTACCATACAACAATTTTTTGTCTAACTCGCTTTAAACACCACTTTTATTTGGTGTATATGGACGTGCTGTGCTGCAACCCTTATTTGCCCCAATATTAGGCAGCACTGTCGACAAATTTTGGCATCATTGTTCAAAAGTTTTGCTGCACTGTTTAGTGGTTTGACAGTTCATACAAATACGAGGGCGGTTTGCTAGGTCATCGTCTTTAGGAATTTTCCGCCCAGAATCTTTAAATTCATCATTGCTGCTTTTAACTGCCATCTTATAATAAACTACTAAGTAAGCTGATTAAGCAATATTTTTTGCGTAAAAAAACCATCACCTAAATCAAGCAAAGGCTTGATAAATACTATAAGGACCTTGCACCAACAATTTCAATAGTTAAAAATTGAAGTACTGAGTTCCGTTGTTGGCGAGGCATCACAAGTGGCGCCGAACGTTCAGGTCGCCCAAAAGTGGCCGTTACACCAGAAATCGTCGTTAGAATCCATGGAATAATATTAGAAGACCGGAGAACGAAAGTGTGTGAGGTGGCTGAGGTTGTGGGCAACCAACTGAGCGGGAACATCACATTTAACACGAATATTTGTATATAAAAAAGCTATCCGTGCGATGGGTGCCGCACTCGACCATAAGCGTAACCGGTTGATCTTTTCAAGGCCATGGCAAAAATCCATATATTGGACCACGAATTGCTGCCCCATCCAGCATGTTCTCCAGATTTAGTCCAATGCGACTATTTCCTATTTTTAAACTTGACGATATGGCTGGGTGGTAAGAGGTTTGGGTGAAGTGAAGAGAATATCACAAAAACCAACGCTTATTTTAAAAGCCTTGAGAAAAGCTATACATAATTTGGAAGGAATAAAAAAATGGTGTATAGAGTTGAAAGGAGATTATGTTGAGAAATAGAACGCTTTTTTGCCGATAAAAAATGTTTTATTCAAAAGACAATGATTTATCAAACCGCCTTCGTTAGTTAGTCAAATTTCACAAAGAAAAATTTCAAATAATGATGCAAAAACACCGTCACCACAAATCGCCGTCTACCATGGAGTTGTCTTTGCATTCACCATCGCAAGCATTATCCAATTATATGCACTTTTTTTAAATATTTGTAAATATAAGTACAAATATATTTTCATTTTCATAAACAAAATAAAATTTGTATTTGAAAGTAAATAAACAAATGTCAATTAAACTCAAAGTTTCTTAAACACCTCAATGAGAACGCTTGACATACAAGTCCTTTCTATGCAAAAAATGTTTTCCTTTCACAGGTTTTTGATAAAAATAAAAAAAACTTAATTGCGCGCGGTTAAAGAAAGCTTATTACTTTACCGTCGACTTGTAGTCAATAACTCAGAGTTCGTAAATACTTCTCACTGAAGAATATAATTTTCTCCTCATTACTATTCAATCCAAGAGGTATGAATCTTGATTTTCTCTATTGTGAGTACCAAAAGAAGGAGGGCTCTTTAACTAAAGTTAACTTAAATATTTATCCATTTTTTCGACTCAATATATTTTTCAGGCTTCCATGCTAAATATTACTCCTCATAAAATAACGTTCTGTCAAATTTGTTCATTCAGTTTTTATCATTCACAAGTTTCAAGTTTTCTAATTGAATATTCATTTTCTACGTCGTTTTTCTCTATTGTCACTTGAACCGAGTCAATGATGACACACCTTTTCCGGGTGCAATTTCAATTCCCGTATTAGGTACAGTTAGAAAAATTGTGTTTCATATTTTAATTGTGGGTACACATTTGTGTTTTTCGGGTAAATTTTTTCTCAAATTAGATAAGTCTTAAAAATTGAATTGGCCATCACTGGGCCGTAACAATATTAGTCTTCAGTCAAATGTATGACTGAACGAAATATGTGAGCACGGCGAAATTGAGTTTTTAAAATTGGAGTGCTTTTAAAAAATATATCTCCTCAGAGCGAGAGCGTATTTTGAAGACTTTACGAACTCCGCTACACCACACGCCAATGTCTTCTTTTTAATTTTCTAGCCTTTCAAAAAAGTTAAAACTTTGGCTAATATTTATTTCTAAGAACCTAGCTCCTTGCATTAAATCAGCATTCAAATTAAAAATGTACTCATTCAAAAATAAGGAAGTTTTTAAAACTTTTCGCCCCAATAACATATACGAATAATAATTATAATAATAATATTTTTTGTTGCGTATGCAATTTTGTAGCTTATTAAATTAAATAAAATATTTTCTTTATGCATTTCTAAGCGAATTGAACAGCTGTGTAAAGTTGAAATCGAACTTCAAAAAAATATTTTTTTAATATGACAAAGGATTCTACTCGTTGAGTACCCAATTGTACCATCTTCTGTTCAATTTGTACCCCTTGGAGCAGGAGGAAAGGAACATTTTTGCAGCATCGGAGTAATGTTGTAATGAAAAGGTTCTACACACAATGATTCGCCAAGGATATTACCTTTATGTTTTTTTTTCTTTCTGCCCTCCCCATTTAAGCGTTAAAATTCATTGAGTACCATTTTCCGTTTTCTTTACATCTCCCACTCAAGACGGTGGAGCGTGTAAATAATCAATACAATCGAATCCATTAACATCAGGGTGAAGGCTAGACACCGTTTGATCGGATAAGCGCATGTACTAACGTTTTACCAGTATTTTAGAAGTAATAAAAACGTTTTGAGCACCACTCAGGTCGTTCACAGTTGCTTCTTGTTACATCAAAAGGTGTCTACTAGCCCTTACCCTGATGTTAGTACTTTTGTGGCTTTAAGTCTATCGGCAGCTACATACAGTTAGTGAATTCAATTGTACTAATCAGGAAACAACTGTACATGACCTGAGTGGTGCTCAAAACGTTTTGTACAAATTCTGAAATATTGGTGGGACGTTTGTACAGTTAGTAGACTCGATTGTATTGATTACACTATGCAACAAAGTAAAACTTTATTTCACTGGGTTCACAGTATGTAATTATAATTCGCCATCTTAAAACTATTTGAAATATTGAAATAAAATTATTCTATCAAGTCAAGTTTAGTAGTGAAACGTTATTCTACATTAAAAAATCTTTTTTTTTTTGAACGATTGACTTTCCTTTTGTAGTCAGTAGTGGGAGCATCCCTCCGAAGGCCCCAACAATAGTCTGCAAGCATGGCTGACTCCCATCTACCCTGATAACGCTTCTCGTACTCTGCAATTTCTTGATGAAAATCTTTCACCGTGTTCATCACTTACTGAACCCATGTTTTGATATATGCTTGTGACCTAATGCTGACATTAATCCATCAATTATATTGCAGAACACAAATCCATCTTCTTTTGAATAAAAGGTAGCTAAGGTAATGTGACTTTTTCGATAAGCTGTAATTTTAACTTCAGTTTGCAATAGATTCCTTTGTTTTAATCTCGAGCCTAGATTTTTTTTTGGTCAAATCTAAATTTCTAACAAGATCATTTAGTTCTGATTGACTAATCAAATGTGGTTCTGCATTTCTTTCATCTATAAATACCTCTTCGCTTTTAGAAGAGCCTGCTTCATCTTCTTCTTTAATAGGTCTCGATAAACTTGACGAAATACAAAATCTTTCCGGTACTAGAATGTCTGGAGAATGTGGTAGCGGCATTGACACTGATGACACAGTAGCATACTTCACTGAGTGTTTGGATTTTTTTTTTAAAACCTTTCACAGTTGTGAAACAGAAGTAACAGTCGTCTACTTGATTTTTGGGTTCACGCCACTGCGTTGGTACCCCAAAAGGCATCTGTTTAATATTACACTTGTACGAGTTCCAACCCGCCAAATATTTATAACATTTTAAACACGAAATTTTCGGCACCCATTATTTGTCTTGATTTCTAATGGCAATTTTAAAATAAGCTTTATAACAAATTTGGAAACAAAGGCAAAATTGGCTTTTCGCGCTCCACCGTCACGCTCACTTTTGTCTTTTGGGATCATTTGGATATATAAAAATTAAAATTTGTTTAAAAATTACTAAAACGAAATAAATCAATCCATTGTTCAACTAAAGTTAAAATATGTTGTCCCATATTTTATTTGATTTTTGAAGTGGACCTTCTCTCCTTAAGTTTTATTCCGTGCAGAATGAGTGCGCACAGCTTCTAATAATAATCACCCTTATCGGGAGTTTCGCCCGAAATAAAATCCACGCGAAATTTTTTCATTCGCCCGTATTGAATCCGCCTATTGCGAGTTTCACACAAAATAACTTTCGCTTCGAAAATTCGAACATGGAAATTACAACTCTGAAATGTGTATACTTCAAATGTAAAATTATAATATAATTCAAATTAAATAGTAATTAAACAAAATTTTCCAGGTCTTTGAAATATAACAGCCAATAAAGAATCGTTAAAGTATTGATTAGATCTGCTAACCTCTGCAATACCACCAGCACGCCAACAATTAGCTAATGCGCCATTTGGGAAGCTTAGCGCGTGCCTGTGATTTTTCGCTGAAGGTGGATACTATAAACGTTTTGCCATTGCCTGGCGAAGGGTGACCGCTATTAGAAAAAAACTTTTCTATGATCAAAATAAATAACTACCTCCTAGAACATGTAAACAGTTTCGTTGACCTGGGTGTTGGTATGGATTGTAAACTCAATTTTAATTTTCATATTAATTCCACAGTTAATAAAGCAAGAGTTGTGCTGGCTTTTGTAAAGCGTTGGTCAAAGGAATTTCGCGACCTGTATATAACTAAAACAATTTTTACTTCATTGGTAAGACCAATACTGTAGTATGGTTCCATAGTTTGGAATCCTCGTTATCAGGTCCACTCAGACCAACTAGAGTCAATACAAAAACAATTCTTACTTTGTGCTTTGAGAAATCTTCGATGGAAAACAATAAGCTCCCTTACACTAGTCGTTTGAAACTTATTAACCTTTCTACTCTTTCGAGTCGCAGAGAAATGTTAGGTATAATAGTTATGGTAAAATTAGTTAATGGATGGATCTCAAGTCCATTTCTTCTAGAGCAAATTAATTTTAATGTACCCTCCCGTGCAACGAGAAACTTTAAACCACTTTTCTTGAAACTATGCAGAACTAACTTTGAGTTGAATGAACCGTTTCGGGGTTTATGCCAAGACTTTAACAATCATTCCAGCACCTTTGATGTATCGCACTCACTTTTTATAATTAAAAGAACTGTTTTATCCTCTCTTAATAACAGCTAACGTTCCAATTTTCTTACTTTGCATTTCTCTAATTTTGTATTCGGCTGATGAATTCTTATTCTGTAGCTGAGCACCTTGGGATCTCGACGCTTAACAAACTTTCTTCTGTCACGACTTGGCACCAACGATTTGTATATATAAAAAACATCCGTACGTTATGCGGATTGTGCCCCTCGTGTCGGTTGGGCGGGAAAGTGGGTTGCCGTTGGGTTGTAATAATAATAAAATAGTACTTGCCCTGGGTGAGATTCGAACCTCGAACTCATCGTCATATCGAGTTAAACCACGCACCATTACTCACTCGACCACAGCGGCCACTCAAACGAATTACATAGGCAATAATTTGCGCAATATGACGAAATTTCTCAAATCATAGTTATTATGTCTAATTGTCAAGATGTGAAAATAAAAAAAAATGGCGGCAGTGTTACCAACTCTCATGCATATACATTCTACTTTTTTATACCGACTTTGTTACAAAAAAATATGAAATACTTCTTTCACGACGCAGCACAGTGCCTTTCTAAAGAACGCAAACGGCCGAATTAGAGCGAGAAGGCTGTCAATGTTGAATGTCAAGGGTGAACTCAAGCTTCCTAGAAATTGTACTATCAAAATGTATTAAATATGTACTAACAAAATCGTCTAACGGCAACGTGTCCCAAATTTGTCCTTGACCGAAAATAGATTCCGGACTGCTAACTTCTTTCTGCATTTATTTTGATTTATGTCAAAACCATTAAAATGCACCAACGCCCGCCCCTGGCCGCTATTATTTACACCTGAAAGTACAGTCACATTATGCAAACCGTCTATGTACGTATGTACATATATTTAATGATGAAATCCTGTGCGGGCAGCAAGGATAACAGCGTTGACCAAATGAGCCAATGATAAAGCAACAAGACAAACACAATTTAAACAAACAAAATTTGCCAACAACAACTAGTGAAATTCGCAACAAATTCTGTAAAATAAATGTGTGTTGTGTGTGTATGTGTGTGTGTGTGTAATATCGATGAGAATTTGCAAAAAAAGCAGAAACAAGAAGAGCAGCAGACACCAGCAGCAGCAGGAACAACAACTAAAGCGCTGGCAAATAGTTCAAGGTCAACGCATACACGCACACCACACGCACAAACACCACACATACATACATATGTACATTAACTCACACATATACACATTTGTGCTAATTTACATATACATACATACATGTGTGTGTATGCGTGTATATATGTATGTATGTATGTGCATGCGAAGTATTGCGTCGCGAATTCACAGAATCTTAGTTGATTTTTGGAAGTTGTGGCCTCAATTGCAGCCTATTAAATTAAATTTTACAGTAAATGAATTGATTTCATTTTTGTAAAAACATTCTTAAATAAAATACACTTGTTGGCAAGAAGGTGTGTGTAGCAAATGTGCTAGTTGGTATTTGTTTTGCGTTTGTCTCACAATTTTCGCGCATTTATTGTTAGCTTTGCGGCGCATTGGCTTATTCAGGTGTTGTATATAGCAAAGTTTTAGGCGCGTTTTTTTCACTTTCTCTCACTTACTCATTTTCGCGAAACTTAGTTTCTTTCATTTTAATAATTACATTTTTTTTTTTCTTACTATCATTTTCTTTTAGGTGGCGTTAGCACAGGTTGCAGCAACATCTATTTTACAGGCAACGGCGACTTGGTGGCCGGCTCAGCGACCGCCGAGGAGTTGGCTCTTAGCGCGGCAGGTGTGCAGAGTGTAAATCGTGCACCATCCACATTTTGGCAATATCAAAGTGAGTACATAAACAATTTCATTTATTAATTACTTTTTAATTTATGTTTTTGTACTTTTTGTTTGTTGTGCTTGTTTAGATGCTCTACCCATTGAATCGGTGATTTCAATGTCTCCAGCCACGGTGGGTTTACAGTATTCGCGCGATGCAAGTCGTGGTCAAGTGGTGCTTCTACCGGCTACACCCGCCGCCTTAGGTAAGGATTCATTGTATACAAATTAACTTTAAATACATATTTCATTAATATACTTAGCATGTAAGTAAATAAATATAAATGTATTTTAGTAGTGCGCTTTACTCCACTTTCATTCTTTCGCTGGTCATCTTATATTCATACATATCGTTACTTTATGCATTCTGATTTATAAAAAAAATTTATCAAAGCTCTAACAAAATAATAATTAATATAAAAAATATCTATTAGCAATTGAAAACAAATATAACAGTATTAGATTAAGTCATAATAAAATCGACTCTAAAATTTGAAGCGGATTTTTGATATCGTCAAAAAAAATATTGCTTCCAACCAAAAGGTACAAAAAAGAATTTTTTAAGTTTCATAAATTACCTTGCCCCACGGCTTTAATATTAAAACAATACTTATTTGGTGATTTTTTTCACCGTATTTATACCAATGTAATACAATTTGAAGTCTTAGCTTAGTATACAAGAAAATCTAAATATTCATATACTTAGAATGACACTCAAGAAATGAAGAATAAAATGCTCGCCCGGCACACATTTAAGCCAGAGAATGATTAGAGAACAAGTCGAACTGTAATAAATTCCTCTAAGGAAGAACGTTGAAAAACTATTAGGAAAATTGTCGGGAACCATAGCATTTTCTACAAAAAGGGGACTTAGTTCTTGATATCGAGTATAATAATAGTTATCGTAATCTAAAGTTGAATTCAAATTTAATTCTAATATTGATTTTTGATTGTTTAATTAAAAACAGCTCATTTTATGATGTACCCTTTTTTTCGTATTGCCTCAATTGCCTTTGTATTAATTGGTAACATTGTAAAAATATTTAAAATTCTTCATATTAGTGTTTCAAACGCGTGTTTCTCTACTCATTTCATAATAAAATTCTAATGTGGTTCTCTATGCTCGTTTTTGATTCGAGAAACATAAGAAAATTAGATTATAATTCTATACAATGTTTTGAGTCGACTTTTTTCTCTAACATTAGATATTGTGTTTTAAGATAACTTCACTTGAAGACTCGACGCTGGCAAATTTAAAAATAATTTACTTCAGATACATTTAATGTATCTAACGAATTTTCTAATTCTAGAAAGCCGCTGAAGATATTTTTTATTATTTTTATAAATTTATAAACCATAAAACCGATTTTTGGTATTTTCTGTAGGCGGAAGTTAAAATATTTATATCAAATACGAGTAATCAGCCCTTAACCGCACTAAAGTTTTCAACGTCTCGGATTTTAATATAAAAATAAATGGCTACAAGCGAACATACACATCCGTAAAAAATTATGTACATAAAAAATTTAGTATAATTATGTTATGAAGGGAAGATTTATTTTATTATATGCTAACTAAAGTATTATTTCATCTGATTTCTAATATTTTTCCTATAACTTTCAGTTAATTCTTTAAATTAAATATTAGAATCTAAACTATAAACTTCAAATGAAGTTTATAATTTGTTAGAGAATGAACTGAGTTTTAGAGGAAAAATATCATAATTTAAATAAAATAAAAAAAAAAACATGGTCAAAGCTGGCCAAACAGCCATGCTCCGTTTTTCACTTTCTTTTGCGTTTTGAAATCGTACGTTTTCATTTTAGGTGCTCCTGTAAACGCGACTTTATGTTATCTATATTTTCCACTTTTCACTATGTTTTATGTCAACATAAAATATATGTTTTGATAATTTCACTCGATAAAGCGGCAAAAAAGGTTTTACGAATTTTGCCATTTACTTTTGTTTTCACTGCTTTAAGATCATCCGATTTTAAAACGTAAAATCTTTGCGATTTACGAATGTTGGAGTACGAAAGTTGGGTTTCAAAAAGTGAATCGCAATATTTTTGGAGTACGAAAGTTGGGTTTCAAAAAGTGAATCGCAATATTTTTGCGATTCCGAAAATGGGAGCATAGCTAAAATTGTTCGTGTCCTTTTATTAAGTCGCTGAATTTGTTTACTTCTACATATACATATGTATGTATATCTGTGATTTTATGAGGTTAGGATTGAACACCGATATAATCTGTATCGCATGAATATCCGATCAACATCCATGCATTTGATCACCTGCAATCTCAAATAAACGGATATTCGATTTATATTCGTATGTTCAGAAACTTTAAAAATATTAAAAAATATTCTTAAATCACCGATATCAAACGGATTGCAGTATAAAAAAGTATTAAAAAATAATTACTTTTCAACTCACATAAGAGCAATGAAAGAAATAATAAACTTTGAGCGCGTTAATGCTTTAATAGACAAACATAAAATTTCTCAGCAATCATTTTCTTGCTATATGCCAAATGTGAAATCAAATTTACGGAAATCAGATGCCTACTAAAATTCATTTTAATTTATTTAATTTATAATCCGAGTCACAAATTTCCAATTGAGTAGATATAGATTGGATATTTAATTAAATTAAATTCATTTTTTTTATATCCTGTCACCAATTAAATATCCAATAACTAGTGTTACTACAACTTGTGTAGTAATTTTTGTTTAAAAAAATAAAATAAAATTAAAAAGCCAAAAATTTTGAAATCATGTCAGACTCATTCGGAATCTTCTATCTTATACGAAAAATACTGAGCTGATAAATGCTACCCAAGTTTTTACCATTTTATTTTTATTATTTTTCAATTAAAATAAAGTTCATGCTATTCATGAAATTCAATAAATGTTCATCATGATTTGAATTTTTTTTAAACATAAGCTTAGAAAAATTTTAGTATGCAGCCGCACCCTGGTTCACATGTCTTACACAAAAGTGTTGCAATCAGAATAATATCTCAGATGTTTTGAAATTTAAAAAGCTTGCAGTGTAGCGGCATTTTTCATCAATACCCTCTACATTTTTAATTTTAAGAATATCGATCCACAAATATAGATTTTAACATATATGCAAGGCGAATTGATGTAAGGTGGTATCGATTCTAAAAATGCAACCCTTTGGTGAGTTATTGTCAAACTTTTCCCTCCTTTGTATTTAACTTTCGCGAAATAATTTTTAAACTATTAGAGTCACCGCAAAAAGTTATAGTGAACCATATCTTGAAATTTCCTGTAGTTAAAGGGAACAATTGATTATTTTGCAACTAAACAATTGATCTTGACAAGCAACCACCAATCAGCTGATTGATTAACACCACCTTTTATGAATTCGCCATGCATATATGTAATACTTACATATATATTGGCAGTATCAACAAGTGCAGTCAGTAAACATTACAATACAGATATAGAAATTTAGAAAAGGAAAACCAAGTAAGCGTAAGTCAAAAATGATACTTGAATTCAAAAGAAAATCCGGTGGCGGTACGCTTAGAAAGTTTTGGAATTTTCCCTTATTTTGTGAAATTTTTGAATACAATAAATTGCAGATATGTACATATGTCGCACAGATGCTTTTTATGTAAAAAAAAACAAGAGATAAAGCAAAAAATATAACTTTGCATGCGTAAGTGTTTCGTTACAAGTGCATTACGAGAGTTTCATTGCTCCACATATCTATGTTGACAATGTTGTTCGCTATATCGCTGGATTTGTGGCATCAAAAATGAATGCAAATGAAAATAATATGCCCAATCTATCAGGACCAATTGCTATGCCATGAAATGCCATCGCTCGTAGCACATAAAAATATGAGACCATTTCTAAAACCATCTAGAGACGTCTGCAATATTTGTATAACATCAGAAAATATTTGAGACAATTACTGAACAAAAGCCGGGTCAAAACTGCAAAATTAATTTTGGCAAAAAAATTTTTCCAAAATATAGGTAAATCCTTTTCAAATAAAATAAAGGAGGATCACATAGCGATTGAAATTTATTTACCAATGAGGTACTAAACAATAACCTCACTCAGTTAATTAAAAAAGTTTTAAGTTTTTATCTCGATATTCGTTGGTTTTTTGATAGCGAAAATTCTACCGAACAGATAGATGATTTACATTAGAAATAAATTCACAAACATTAAATTAAATTAATATGTTAAATAAAATATTGCAATATGGCTGTCAAACAAGAGAGATTTATGAGAACTGAATTTCAAAAATAAAAAAGTGTTGGCACCTGTTTACATCATTAAATTAAAATACAATTATCAGGGTATTAACAATAAGAGTTTCCACCTGAATGACATTGCGAATATTGTAAAGGGAATCTGTACAATTTTTGGCACTATAGTTTTTTGTCTCTTTTAGTTGAATAATCAATGAGTAAATTTTTACTCAGTTTAAACTGAATTTATATACACACGAATTAAATATTCTTAAACAAGAAATTGGTAATAATTATAAATGAAATTGTGTTTGTTTGATTTCCAAGTAGATATGAAATAAAATTTTAATACTTCATCAGCCCTTTTCAAATTTATTTTTTGACCCAATCGCAGATACATATGTCAAACTCACTTTTATGTGTTTGTCACATTTATTCACAGATACTAATACATGTAAAACATGCGCATGCGCACAACGTAGTTTTGTACTAAAACTACCTCCCTTTGATTGCTTAATTTTTACACATTGCGCAGATAGGTTACTGCCAATTGATAAGTATTATATATATGGATTTTAATAACACCACAACTTAAGCGCCATCTGGCGGATAGTTTTCTCACTCATGTTTTTCTCTTCGTTTTTTTTTAGTTATTTCTAATTTGAAACGAAACATTTCTCCTTCTTATGTGAAACTCCAACCGTCTGTTGGTTTGGGATGGCCGTTAATTTTAAGCCATATTATTTCTTGAGTAAAATTGTCTTATGGTTGCGAAAAAAAAAACTCAACGCAACACAGGTTTTGAGCAGCAATAAATGTCCTCTTACTATTCCTTGAATTGTCTTCCCGAACCTTTTTAGTAGTTTTTTGTCAGCTTAAATTCTTCGGGAAATTCTTCTTGGAAGCTGCATACTCAAAAACTTTCTAAAATGGTTTGAAACGTGGGTGAACATTTGTTGATTTTTTTTTTAATTTTCTCAAACTTTGAACTTTGGATTACATGATTTTTGTAAGGGAATTGCAAAATAATTAAAATAAAAATAAAATGAATAAAATACAAAGAAAATTGGTCTAAAGCTTTGGTTCCAATTTTTTGCGCACTGCTACTTATCTATCTCCCTTTTGCTATATACTTTATTTACGTATGTACATACATATATACTTATTTCTTATTATGCTTATATAATTTTAATGCTTTGCTTAGTCTCATTTTCACAAAAAGAGTACTTTACAAGACAAGAAAATAATAATAAAAAAAAAAAAAAAAAAAACAACCTGCAATTTTCACATTCACTAATTCGCTTTGGTACCCTCTTTTTCCATCCCATCTCCCACCAACACCACAACCACCTGACCGCTACAATTGATATGAAAAAAAAAATTTAAAAAAATCGAAACTGCATCAAAATTATGTTGCCTCGTTTGAACTGATTTGAAAACAAAAAAAAAAAAAAAATAAACAAAAACAAAAAAACGCTTCTCGAAATTAAAAAAACCCACATAGGCATATCAAATTTTCCAATCTATACACCCACAGATCCGTTCCAACAGGCGGCGGCTTTCGTCTGGCCATCATACTTACCGCAGGGTACAACGCCGGCCGCAGCAGCCGCGGCAGCCACACTACAGCCGCCGCCCAATTTTATATTCCCTTCAATGAGCCCACATTCGACGCTACAGCCGCAGTCATACGCCACGTCGCTCCAACTCTTCGGCTCGAATTACTTAACCGCAGCCGCAGCAGCAGCCGCGGCAGCTGCCGCCACTTCAACACTTTGCCAGCACAATCAACAGCAAACCAGCACACAGCAAACCACAAGTTCAATCAATTTGAGTTTAGCGGGCGCGGGCCCAATGCCACCGGGTAGTGGTGGTGGTGGTGTTGGCGGTGTCGGCATGGGCAGCATCGGCGGCAACAGCGGTATGCACAATATGAGTAATAATCTTCACAACAGCAACGGAAGTGGTGGCCGCTTTTTAAGTCTGGCAACAACTGGTCCACCTGTCGCCTCAATGCTCGATGCGCCGAAACCACAAAAAACACTCCAGCCTACGTTGACGCTACAGCAGCCCGTGCCACCGCCACCACCGCCGCCCTCACTCCTGCTACCACCTAACGCCATGAAAATCGAAGAGTGGAATGCGGCAGATTTTATGGCAGCTGCAGCTGCAGCGGCGGCCAAAACTTCCGCTCATCCAACAGCTCAGCCGAACGCTTTGCATTACAATAGTCGCGAGAAGATGAGCACAACGTCGTCTTCAACTACAACGAATCATCTGTTGGATTTGCAAAACGCAGCGGCTGCTGCTAATGCGCAGGCATTGAATTTAATGCGACTACCGACGCCGCCCACATCGGCGACCATGGAGACTGCGGCTGCCGCTGCTGGCGGGCAACAATTGCAACCACAGTTACTCTTTCACACCACATCGACGCCGTCGCCTGCTCTGCTCAATTTGTCGGCCTCATTGCCGCGCGGTACGGTGGGCAGCGTCGGAGGCGCTGGCACTACAACGGTAACGCCTACCGGCATCTTTATAAATGGTGGTGGGAACGCAACGCCGTCAGCGGCACTTTCGACAACGATTGGACAACCAACGCCGCTGTGCGATGAGCCGACCGCCATTAACTTTAAGATTAGCCCAGTAGAGGCGCCGTCGCAACCACCATTGGGTGGTGTTGTGGTGGGCGTGCCGCGCGTTAACAATAATAACAACGGGCAGTCGCTGCAGTCGGGTCCGCCGCCACAAATGCAGGACGTGAATATACAAACTGATACGCCGGTGTGTAGTGATGATGAGAATTCGACGTGCCCACTTGCCATACAACATCATCAACAACAACAGCAACACCAGCAACAGCTGCAACAACAACAACTGCAGCAACAATTGCACCCGACACAGTCCAATGCGGCGGAGCCACCAAGCTACATGAATGAAAGCGATGTGCAACAGCCTTTGGAATTGACCAAACAAAATTATCACAGCGGTTGTTCGCGGAATAGCGTCGAAGTTGCTGGTCAGTCCTATGCTGCCACTAAAACAACAACAGAAACAAATCAATATGAGTGCCATAATGAATCGGACGCCACAACAAGTAAAGAGGCTGAGTATGAAGCGGCCATGTCGCAACAGCAGCAACATACCTCGCGGCCATCAACAGTCGCTTCAATAGGCGAAGCGGTGCTTATGCATCCAGTGCATCCAGTGCATGACGCATTACAGCATTGTGATCAGCAGCAATCTGGTGCAGAGGACTTAACTGGGCTCGAATTACTCTCGAACATAAGCGCCAGCACGCTGGCGAGCAAAGGTATCGGCGTGGGTGTCGGCATGGCGATGGTGCGTGTCAAGCAGGAACCACTCGATCACATGGACGTGCCCGTTGCCACAATGGGCGACGCATTACCGCCACCGGCAATGTCACAGTCGATAATGGCGCAGCCAGCCACGAATAACTGCGACGCCTGTATACCAAGAGAGGCTGAAATGCAGCGGCCACCAACACCGTTGCCTCTGTTGCCCACTGCGGTACCGCCTCTACCGCCTGTACCGCCTGCTATCGCAACCACGACTGTTGTGGAACCACTGGGCGGATTGAAGTTGCTTTGCGCGCTAGCCGAGCAGCGCATCCAGGAGGAGGTGCAGAGCAGCAGGGGTAATTTGTTTGATGACAGCGAAACGGCGCCGCCACCGCAAGGTACCACAGCTTCTTTTGATTTTCAAATGCCGCAGCCACAAAGCCAATCTCAACTGCCGCAACAGCAGCAAGAGTCGCCCTATCGTTTGGAGCAATCTTCCTTTCCATCAATGGAAGGCATTGAGCTGCCTTCGACGAGCGGTCTGGGTCTGGGCATAGGCAGTGGTGGCGATCAGCCGGTGAAGCGCAAGAAGCATAAACATTCCAAATCATCAAAATCCTCTTCGTCATCTGCGTTGGGTGGTGGGAGTGGTAAGAAGTCGCAGCGTTGCTCGAAGAAGAGCAAGAAGAAATACGCCAAGGAGAAGCGCAAACACAAGCAGCAACAACAGCAATTGTTGGCATCTGCGGCTGCTGCCGCCTCCGCCTCTGCCTCCGATGATGTGGACTTCGAGGACGAGCAATTGCAGCAGGAGCTGAAGAGTGCCTTCAATCGTGTGGATCCCAACTTCCAGCTGCGTTTTGGCCAATGGGCCAATGCGCAGGAGATATTCGAGTTGATGGAGAGTGATATGCGTATGCGCTTAGCGGATATAACGCGGCAATATCGTAAGAAAAAGCGAAAGCTCGACGAGATATCTAAGAATAAGAAGAAAAAGAAATGCGCAAAAATGCTAGCCGCACAACAACAACAACAACAACAACAGCCAACGCTCTCGTTGGCATCACTCAGCGCGGCCGGCAGCGGTGGTAGTCTCAATTGCGGCACCACCACAGGCACCTCTTTACCACTCTGTGATTATAAATTTCCGAAATTCTCCACCAACAGTGGCGTGGGTGCTACGTCAACCCCCTACTTAAATCGTTCCAGTTTTCTGCGTTTCGGCGAGAAGGCGCCATCAGCGACGCCAGCGCCACCGCACGCACAATTTCCGCCCGCCGAATGTGACAATTCGGAAGACAACAATGCGCTCTCGACAGCCAGCAGCTCCACCGGTCCATCCATGGCCATTTACAAACCAGTACGCTTGGGTCCCAGCGCCTTGGCGGGTGCCGTTGCGGCGGCATCAGTCGGCGCCGATATGCGCAATGGCGGTACACCGCTGCGTCATGCACAAAAGCACACTTCCTCCGATAAGAGCGCCAACACGGCGATTATATGCAAAGAGCCGAAACTAATGGCTGTCGCGGCGACTTCATCGTCTTCGCTGCAATCTTCCAATCGGCGCTCGAATGAGGCGCTTTCTTCCTCGACCGATGAACAGCGACCGCCTAGCGCGTCATTGCCGCTAGAACATAAATTGGCAGCAAGCGTACAGCAAATATCAAAACATACACCACTACAGCGACAAGAACAGCTGTCATCAACGGCGGCGACGCAATCGCAACAGCAGCAGCAGCAGCCGCAGCAGCAACAAAATAGAACACCCACAGATGCGCACGATTTTCAGCTAATGCTAACTAACGAACATTTATATCGGAAGGAGACGCGCGTGCTAACCGATATGGGCGGACTTTTTTACGCGGGCGTCATGAAGCCGCTGCAGCCGCCTGACGTTTACGCGATCACCTTGGATGGTGAGCGTGGCAATAAATCACATATAATGTCGCGTGAGGAGATTTTCAAGGACACTGTAAGTAGCTGCATTGATTTAATTTACTTTTATAACTTTTATCAAACTTATAACTATTTAGGGTATTCACTCAGTGCCGTAAAGTGTAGTAAGTTCTCAAAAATTCGAAGAGGCTGTATTATTTCAATTCACTTTTCTGTGCAAGGCATCCAAAACATTACAAATTAAATTTAAGCTCCTCAGAAATTTTATGATCTTATAATTTTACGACTCCTTGTGAATCCCCTTACTGTAAATGTGAAAGTTTATGAGTGGGTGAGTGAGTGTTTGTTGAAAATTTCAACCCGAAACAGCTAAACAAATATGCATAAAATTTTTAAAATATATTTGTAAATAACTTAAACCCTAAAGAGAGTTGCCACCTGTTTAAAACGTTTATCTAAATTAAATTAATAAGTATAATCAAAATTTGCAATATGGATCGTGTTTAATAAGAAATCGAAAAAAATTAAAGCAGGTTTTTTTTAAAGAAGGTTGCCACCTGTTAAAATGGTTACTTTAATTTATTAAATACGTTAATTGAAACTTTTCAATATTGCTGTCACACAAGAGCCGTTTAATGAAAGAAAATTATATTCTAAAATATTTTCGATGGGCGCTGCCACCTTTTCATAAATTCATTAAGTTAAACAAAAGATAACTGTTAAGTTAAATTTAAAAAAAGGGGTAATACTCCAGTATTGTGTGAAACCAAACATGTAGACAATTTTAGATCCCAAGGGAATTGCGTCTGCATTCCATCTCACCATCCCCTAAACAGCTGCCACAAAACAGATCTGGTCGCTCAAAGCTCCTGAATCAGTTCACTTTAAGCAAAATGCTGCTCATCCCTCATTTATCTCCTAATGAGCGGGTAGAGAAGGCTGTATCGAGAGTCTAGCTAGTTCTCTTTGGTCTCCTTGTATCTCTGCCTGCTAAAGAGATTTGCATTGTCTTTCGAAATGTGGTTTTTTCTTCTTTTGTGGCACTTCAGCCGTTTGTCTCGTTTGAGGCAAGACTCTCTCCCTTTTGTGAACTTATGCCAGTTACTCAAGCGTATACAGGTTCACTTGCATTTTGGTCCTTCCATTGTTTTCGTATGCGTTATACACCCATGGGTACTGAGCCCCAGCATCTTAACACCGTAACTTCATCAGCCACATGTTTGACTATGGCCGTGTCATTTTATAGCTATTACAGTTCATCATTCCGCCTTCTTTGGTACACGTCGCCCATGCGAACGACATCGTCTTCGTTGTTTTCAAGCCATATAAGAGCGATTAGTAGAGCGAGATTTTTGTTTGTCGAGAAAGGGTCAATTGCCTACGATCCTTGATCTCCAGGCTGACATTATTGATAGTCGGACAACTTTATATATCCTAGTCTCACTACGTCAAAGTTGTAACTGCCAAGAGTGCCAAGTCCCAATACGCGCACGACTTTTTCTTTGCCGCCACAGAATACCTTGGTTGGTTCTCCCTTCACTGCCCGATCAACCTCTTTCGCTTTCTTTTCTAGACTTTTATTACAGAGGTGTTACTCTGATTCAGATTGTCAGCTCATATTACGCTTTCCAGCATCGACATAAAACCTCGTCTGGTCTCGTAAGGCTTGGGGCGGTCCTTCCCCATTTGGACGTAACTAAAAGTTGTGCTATTAAAAATTCTCATTTTAGCAACAGAGGTTTATCCCTAAAGCTGGACATTTTACTACATATTGAAAACCAATAACATTACTGCTGGCGCCAACAGACTCTATTCGATCAATGAGATCCGATTGTCTCGATTATCATTGGCACATTGGTATTCCGCAAATGTTGAAGGGTTACATAAACCCCTGCCTATAAAGAAGATAACTCAATGTTCTAAACCAGATTTCGGCACGCCATAGCTCACTGAGCGCTCTCTGACTACGTACATACATGCGACCGTAATAACAGAAAAGCAAAAGTTTAATCAGTTGCTGTCTGACTATTGAGAGTTCTTAGTAGCTACAACAACAACAAAAATATAGCCGAATATTCAAGTCTACAATTAAACAATTAGCATTTATTTTACCGAACTTTTCGAGTGGCATGGGGGATGATGCCCTCGGGTCTTGCTGTATTGAAATACTCAAACAAGTCGTTCGCTCATAAAAGGCGAAGTTGGCCATTAAGAAGACCGAGACAAATAAATGATTCCACCCCGATCGTTTTTTTTTTACACTTCTTCGCTTCTTTGCTTGATTCATCCCTCATGTAAACCAAGAGAAACCGTACTCCTCGTGAGAATGAGTATGAATTTGGAAGGTAAACTTTCACGGCTTTGCAGATGCTTTTCCATGTAACCTGTTTGGTTTTTTATATGTTGAAGTTATATATTTCCTTACATACCCAAGTCGGTGTGTGTTAACTCTTGTAGAGAACCATTTAGTTCAGAGAGCGTTCTCCGTGGATACGAGCTGTCAATCGCTCATATGAAATTCACCATGATACAGATTGTCGCCCGAGCTTTTAGTTACCTAATTATGTTTAAAACCTTTAAGTTTGTTATGAGAATTCTTTTATTGATTGTAACTAAATTTGTATAGTTAGTTAATCGAAAACTTTTACACATTTCAGATACTTGAGGTGGCGCCAAAATCTGTAGATAGTATACCTGTCGGCACACGACTCTGTGCCTATTGGAGTCAGCAATATCGTTGCCTATATCCGGGACGTGCTATCGAATCTGAATCCTCCGATGATGGTGAAACTCCAAATGACTCGGTGAGCGTGGAATTCGATGATGGCGACAGTGGACGTATACGTTTACAAAACATACGCTTTCTACTTAGCGATTATCCCATTGTGGGTAAGTGACTCAGAATGCAACAACAACGACGATTATTCATATTCATCTCTTTTGCGACCATTCATTTCAGTTTCATTAAAAAAGGGATCGGAAATTTTGGGTCAAAGTTTATTGGATGATGAAGAGATTTCTTCGCTTCCGCAAAGTATGTGTCACCTCTTTCTTACATACATACAAAAATACTTATATCTTGAAAGCCATTGCCACTGTGTGATATATGTATATTCGTATATATGTATGTATATACTACATGTTTTTTTTTTTTTTTAATTGTCCCTCAAAATTGTTACCATAAATTTCCGATCAATTTCAAATTCGTTCACCTCCATTCATCTATGATTTTCAATTGATCGTCTATTCTGTATTTCGTGCGTTTTAATTTGTATCCCTACTTTTTCCGTTCTCTTTTCTTTTTGAACGTACGTTCCAACTCCTCAGAGTACAACGATAATCCCCTCTACTCTTTAGGCAAGCACAAGAAATCTGGCACAGCAGCGCGCAACACAAATGGCTTTGGCAACAGCCACAATTCCAATGATGCGCATGAACACACTTCCATATTCGCTCTCACCGATGCGCCGACAGCTGCGCCATCAACATGCGACATTGAACCGCCAACACAGAGTGCTAAAGATATAAGCGCCCAGCGCAAGGAGAAAAAACGTATTAAGAATTTGAAGAAGAAGACCCAAGCAGCTGCAGCGTTGGCGGCGAGCGCATCAGTAAATGGTAATGCGTCCACGGCGACAACTAATGGTGGCGGACTATCGACCGTCGCCGTTGTGAATGGCACAAGTTGTGCGGTTGACGATGTCGCTGCCATCGCTGAAAACAATCGCAAACACCACAAGCACAAAAAACGCAAGAAGCATAAGAAACATCATCACCGCAAGGCGAATGGCGAGTGCGAAGCGATAAATGGCGTCAACAATACGTTTGTCATCAAAAACGCTGGCGTGGCGCCAAGTGCGGGGTTCTTGACGTCAACGCCGACGTCCTCGTACAAGGGTAATAAGCGTTGTGAATTTTCTGCGGCGCTCGTTGATAATCACAGCAATGGTGCGCGAATGCTAGGAGACGAAGCTGTAGCTTCGCTTGAACAGCACGTTTTGGAGGAGGTGGTACAAACACCAGCTGGCGCTTTCCAAGCAGTGGCTGGCCACAACAAGTCGCAAGCGCAAAGCGCAACTTCTTGTATGAGCGCAGCTGCGACAGCTGCGACGATTAAAATGGAGGCAGCTGCTGCTGCTGCTGCTGCTGCAGCGGTAAATGCTAAAGTCAAAACTGAGCACTTAGATTTGGAGGAGGAGAGCACCTCTAATATGATGTCTGAGTTATCAGATGAGGTAATCACAGTGATACTTAAGTTTGCGCATCGGTATTTAAATTTTTTGCTGCTATTAATTTGTGTTTTGTTTTCTTTGAAACAAACAGAACAAATGCGATGACGATGAAGTGGAACATAACAATTCGAAGGGCAGTAAAATTGCCGCCTTCTTGCCGGAGCGACAGCTATGGGGTTGGCAGGGCAAAGCGTATCGCAAAGCTGGTGTTAAGGGCAGAGCCCGCAAGCAATTCTACAAAACAATCAAAAGGGGCAAAGAAACAATAACTGTAAGTTAAAATACATAGAAGAGAAAAAATTATATGCCAATATATTTTAGCATAGAGCTTCTAAGTGTTAATAACATTTAAAAACTTTTCTTGCAGGTTGGGGATTGTGCAGTATTTTTATCGACTGGTAGACCAGATAGGCCATATATTGGACGTATTGAATCCATGTGGGAGACAACGTCTAGCAATAAAGTTGTGCGTGTTCGATGGTTTTATCATCCTGAAGAGACCACGGGTTGTCCAAACCTTAAATATCCGGTAAGTCATAAATGAAAAAAATATACTTTGCGCGTTTACTTTAAAGAAAAAAAGGGGCCTTAGGTTTTTAATCGGATTTCGAAAATCAATTGCTAATTTTGCTAAAGGTTTAGCAGCTATCTGAAGTCTGTATGTAGTAGAATTCACTAACGTTACATAATCCGACAATCGTTATGTTATAACACACTTACATTGAGCCCAAATGCGCATTTCGAATGAATCATTTAAAAACCGTTTATATTCTCGTATTCGCATTTCCTCTGCCAGTTTATTTGAAAAATCTATTTTATACGAGGGCGTTTTGATAACTCATTAACTTTTTGAATTTTCCCGCGCAGAAACTATTAGTGTCTATTAGTAGACTACTGTCGAATTTTGAACAAGCTGACTTTTATCAAAATTTTAATGAAGTGAATTTCGTTTGCTGATTAAGCATTATTTTTTGCTTAAAAAAACCATCAGCGAAAACAAGGATAGGCTTGATAAATACGATAGGGACACTGCGGTAAAATAGATAAAATGATATTGGATGACCGGAGAATGAATATGAAAAAACTATCCGCGATTGCTCACATCCGACCATAAGCGCAACACTGTGACCCCTTCAAAAGATTGGCAAAAATCTATGAATTGGTCTACGAACTGCTACCCCATCCAGCATTTTCTCTAGATTTAGCTCCTTGCGACTATTTCCTATGTCCAAATCTGAAGAAATGGATGGGTGGTAAGTGGTTTGGGTGAAAAGAAGTGGTCATCACAGAAATAAACGCCTATTTTGAGAGTCTTGAGAAAATCTAATATTTAGAAGAAATAAAAAAATTGAAGGTTATGTTGAGAAATATAATGCTTTTAGGCCCAAATATTTGTTCATTTTTCTGTTGGCCTAGTATATCAAAAAAATATTTTTTATTCAAAAAGTCTCTGACATAGCAAACCGCCCTCTTAATAATTGTCTTGACATTCAATTGTAAATGGCAAACAAAAACTAATCGTTTGTCAGGGCATTATTTTTTTGATAAGTTCGAGAAAATCTGTCACGTTAGAACGCATTTCGTATATGAATTTGTTTAAGTGCGTTGAACTGAGTAATTTCGGCACTGCACATTTCTATGGAGAAATGCATGATTTGGCTTCGCATTTGAGATTTTATACCCAAATGACGCATTTGTGTTGAGTGTAACTGTAACTCTTTTAGCGATAACAGACAGCGTTTTTATTTATACCCCTTTCATGTATGGAGACTAGTAGCCGCTATGCAACCAAATTAAAATTTCCATTACGCATGGCAACCCACTACTGTATTATTAATGAATCCATCAGTCTCTTTCGTCGATATCTTCTAACACGAAGCCAAAGCAGCGAGTTGTTTCAAAAGTGTAAAAAAACCATATTGCAGGAAATAATGACAGGCCAAAAATGTGTACGATTAAAGTGAGAGGGGAGCTCGCGATCCTAATCTGTAAAGGTGTTAAAAGTCAGTCAGCTAATTTCGTTTAAGGTTTGGCTTTATACTTAGAGGCTGCATGAATCGTTCGTCCTACTTATCACCATCATCCATATGCGTATAATATATGTAGTTTAAAACGAGCAGACGCTTTTTTTGCTCATCTGGCAAGTGAACGTGGTTAGTTAGTATCAACTCAGTTGCCCGTTGACTCGCTGGCATGAGTTAGGCTTAGAAATATAACAGGTAGAGAGTTTTTGATACGAAATGCAAAATAAGTGAAATGTTAATTTGTTAATACATCTTGCTAAGTATTATGTACAATAAAATAATTAAAGGGCCGTACACATACAACTTTCCTCGCTTTACTTGACAATTCGAACTTTAACAACAAAGCATGAGGTGTAGAAGGTTTGCTACATAGAACGCTTTGACAGTTTCTGCGATGACTGTTTGTTTTGAATTGCGATATGTGCTGATTCAGAGTATTTTGTTTAATAAAAGAATAATAAATGTGTTTTACAGCTACTTATGTATGTTTGAAATTCGCGAGTGTAATAAACTTTATTAAGACTGAGAAGTAATAAGTCTTCTTGCAGCATCTTTCGACAAAATAAATAAAAATCGATCCAAGGGAGTTTAGGAAAACGACGAGGGTGGTTAACAAAGAGGTGTTTCATTTGCTATTTGTTCATATTTTACTTATTTTTTCTTTTTAAAAGTAATTATACCCGCAAAAATTACGAAATACTAGTGAGTTTTCTAAATCGTGTGTATATGCACGCAGAAATAAAATGGAAATGTAAACAGTTGGTTGTCAAAGTGTACAAAAGTTGAGAGTTCGCCATGATTTTGCTTCGTTTTGCTTTGCTTTACGTTTTTCGCCTTGTATTTAGCAGCACTCGTATAACATCAGGTATTCAACTTTTCTGTCAAAGCGGAACTCTGAAGCAAAGCAAAGCCAAAGTCTTATGTGTACGGCCCTTAACTCTTTTAGCGATAACAGACAGCGTTTTTATTTATACCCCTTTCATGTATGGAGACTAGTAGCCGCTATGCAACCAAATTAAAATTTCCATTACGCATGGCAACCCACTACTGTATTATTAATGAATCCATCAGTCTCTTTCGTCGATATCTTCTAACACGAAGCCAAAGCAGCGAGTTGTTTCAAAAGTGTAAAAAAAACCATATTAAGTGTCTTGCAGGAAATAATGACAGGCCAAAAATGTGTAAGATTAAAGTGAGAGGCAGCTCGCGATCCTAATCTGTAAAGGTGTTAAAAGTCAGTCAGCTAATTTCGTTTAAGGTTTGGCTTTATACTTAGAGGCTGCATGAATCGTTCGTCCTACTTATCACCATCATCCATATACGAATAATAAAACGAGCAGACGCTTTTTTTGCTCATCTGGCAAGTGAACGTGGTTAGTTAGTATCAACTCAGTTGCCCGTTGACTCGCTGGCATGAGTTAGACTTAGAAATATAACAGGTAGAGAGTTTTTGATACGAAATGCAAAATATGTAAAGTTAAGTGAAATGTTAATTTGTTAATACATCTTGCTAAGTATTATGTACAATAAAAGAACTAAGAAATTGCACTTGGCTTGAAGCAATGGGTTGAATCGGCATGATTGAGCATTAATTTAACTAAATATTTAGTTAGCGAATTATAAGTGTACAAACTAATATAAGTCTGTCTCGCTCGTCCGCCTCGCTCGATTGCCTCACTAGCTTGCCGCACTCATCTGCTCGCTCGTAGATCGCGCTTATCTGCTTCCTCACTCACAAGTACGTTCATGTGAGGCCGTAGTAAAAGCGACGATACTCTGCTCCTGCTTTTGTCTCGTTTGCCTACTCGCTCGCTTTCTACTCACGGTGTGCGCTCGTGCTTATGAGTGAGTTGCTCGTTTGCTAGTAACCTCGTCTGCCGCTCAGAGTGGAGGCAAATCCTTGGTCTGTACTAAAGGGTTGCAATAATGAATTCACGCTATGAATGCAACACAGAATTTATGAATTCATCTCATAACTCGAGTTGAGCGCCGATGCTGAAATTATGTGAATGCAGAGAGAGAGAAGACATTGTGGGTTGTTGTTCATCGCTAGAAGGGAAACTCAGTTTATTCGTCTCATAAACAAACCCGCACTCATACCATCAACTAGCTGTGAATGCAAAGCATTGGCGTTCGCTTAGCAGTGGAATAGTGTGGGATCGTCACTAATTGTTATGTGAATTCATTGTTTCTCTCATTATTTTAACAGAACAGGGTGCACTCATAGTTTTCAGCTAGTCAAGCAAATAGAGAAGATAAACGAAAGGGTTTTTCCCCGCAACATGTTTGCCTGTATTGTACCGGCTGTAGACGCTTGACCGATACAGTTTATTAAATATTTGAATTTGTCATTTGTTTTGTGTATACGGAGATAAAAGGAATTAAAATTGTTTTGGCAGCATGTTTTTTTTTTTTTTTTTTTTGTCAACGATTTATCAGCATAATAATTAGGTATATTTATACATGAGTTTCATTGGACTGGAAATGAACGCGAATGGAACTAATAATAATGTGATTCTTTGGAATTGAAAGTTTTATGTATGTACATATTTTGTGATTTAAAAAGTGTTTTTTAAATTGTTCCAAAGAACAGATTTTTAGTTCTAAAATATTTTTTATTTATTATAATATTTTGTTAAATAAACTTCATGAAAAATCGCAATTAAATAGAATATTGGAAACATTTTTTTGATCCACATTCATATGTACATACTTCTGTCTAGTCGTGCGACTAGAATAACTTGAATGCTCTCTTAACAGTTGTTAATTCACACGAACATCCTTCACTCAGGCAACCTCCTTCTTGCACATAATTAATTCATACCACCACAATGAAATGCTTTGATAGACCAATCCTGCACAGAGTGGATCGTTACTTGTGAAAGTGCTATGAGTTGAGCTAACTCGTTGTTGTTCTCACCAACGAGGTTCGGTCGGTATTTTATCCAAACATGATAATTAATTTTTACGTTGTGTGAGTAAGTGCAAGTTGAAATTTTTGGACATAGTGACTCAAAGTTTGCTTTTTGAGCATTCATGCAGCCCTTTAGTCTGTACTTTACTGTAAAATACAAAAAGGACAAGCCGTCGGTATGAATGTGAAGCTTAAATAGGGTCGGCCGAGGACAAAAGAGTACGGGAAATTGTTTGATTTATAATGTTAAGAAGCGAGCAAGGTCGGATAGATAAATTATAAAATGTACAACGACTAAATTACCAAATTAAAACAATGAACTCATAATTGACTATTTCTTCTTTTAAAACAGGGTGCTTTATTTGAATCACCACACGAGGATGAGAACGATGTCCAGACAATATCGCATCGCTGTGAAGTACTTCCGTTTGAGCGCTATTTTGCCAAATTCGGAACCGATTCAAAGCAATATCAATCGATTTATGATAATAATGACACTTACTACTTGGCGGGCTATTACAATCCGCGTATACAGGTGCTCAATCTGCAAGACGAGATACCGACGCTTAAAGCAGAACAACAACAACAACAACAGCAACAACAGCAGGCACAACA
The DNA here is from genome assembly GCA_963971545.1 of Philophylla caesio. NCBI lineage: Eukaryota > Metazoa > Arthropoda > Insecta > Diptera > Tephritidae > Philophylla > Philophylla caesio. The sequence continues at coordinate 35,064,342 of OZ020604.1, read as the reverse complement.
ATTGGAAAAGCAACAGCAACCGCAATTAAACGGTCAAAGCATTGATAATGAAAATGCGTGTGTTGAATAATTAAAAAAAATATATATAAAAAAAAAATAGAAAGAAGTAGTAAGTGAAGTCGGAAGGAAGTAGATTTAAGTACTAATTAGTTTTAAGTTAAAAATTAAATTAAAAATTATGTAAGTATGTACATATGTACATATGTATATGTAAAAAAAACACATTATATGTATGTGTGTATGTTGATAAATACATACACATAAAAGTATATTTACATACATATGTACATTATTCAAAATATGTAGATTTACAAAAACAAAACCGCAATGACAAAGCTACTAATACTTAAATACCACTGTAATTTAGTTGTATGTACTATGTATGTATGTTGTATCCGTGAGCGCGGGTACAGACAGGCAGTAGAAGACGCAAAATGTCACCTACATATTTAACTAAGCTGGCTAAGTTGTGCTGTATGTTTATACGATATGTGTAAGTACATATAATTGTGAAACGATTTAGTTTTAGAGGAGAGAGAGTTAAAAAGGAGCTAATTGCAAAACCGAGATGATACAAAAAGAGAATCACTATATATATTAAATTGAATATATTATACTACATTATATATACATACATACATATATATATATATACACATACATATATACTAAAGCGAAAGAGAAAATGCGCTAAAAGAGCATAGCAAGCTAAAATTCGAAGAGCGACCTTTATGAGATAAAGAGATACGTTTAATTTTATTTAAAAAAAAAAATCACTACTATATACATACATATATACATACATGCGTATACACATAAAGGTATACAACTAATTATGCACCGTTAAAAATATGCGGACATACTATCTAACGACAAAATTGCAAAATTTTTGAGAGAAAGCAAAAGATAATAAATAAAATGAGAAAAGCAAATTTTAGTAAATATTGCAACACAAAAAAATGCTATTTTTTTCGGACAGAAAAAAGGACCGTTATACAACAGATATACTTATATATACTATATTTCAGATGAAATTTAATATTAAAATTCAGAAAAACTTAGAAAGAAAAACAAAAAAATTAAAAAAAACACAAAAAGAGAAACTCAAGCTCCAGCAACTAACGTAAAGAAATAAGCAAACAAAAGAAGCATATAAAAATCCTGTGAAAAGCAATTAGCGTTTGTCGGGCAGCAGGGGGCGGGGGTGTATTTGTTGACATCGTAACAGGAAACTACTAAAAAAAAAGAAATACTATAATTGTAACAATTTAATGTGATAGTCGAACGATGATAATTGATGATGATGATGATGATGATGATGATGATGACGATGATGATGATGATGATGATGATGATGAAGATGATAATGATTTTGATGATAATTGCTAGCAATGATTTTTTGATGATTATGACTATGAAAAGAATGCGTTGTATATTTACATCTCGTTTATTCAGATTTAGAAATAAAATAAATATAAAAAAAAACAAGATTAAGAAAAAAAAAAAACAAAAATGCATACAAAAGTAAAGCAAACACACAAATGAAGAATCTTAACTAAAATCAACAAAAATCGCAAAAATAAAGAATCAAATAAAAATAACAAAGCAATAAATGGTGTTTTGGTTTCAATAACACACACACGCACATGCGCACATGCACACTCATACAAATACGTTAAACCCAGCAAACAATTGGAGACGAGTGTAAACAAAGCATGCTTGAAGGTTAGTTACAACTTTTTTAAGAAACAAAAAACTGCAATAAAAAAATTTAGTTTTTAAACCATAACAAGTTTTAAACATTCGAAAAATTAAAATTTTCGCCTTAGATAACTATGCCCATGTACTCAAGGATTATCAAATGCACTTTTGAATTGTCAAATGTACAGCTGAAAGTATCATTTTGTTTTTGGATATCATCAAGTAGACTATATTTATTGCTTTCTAAAGTATGTCTGATTAACTGTAAGTGCATTTATGATTTCTTAAAGTGCAAAATAATGCTTTCTAAACTACATTTGATAATTTTAAAAGTACATTTGACTTGTTCTTAAGCACATTGTACTTTCTAAAATCCATATAATATTTTCCAATATCGAATTGAAACTTCCTAAAATTTAATTGAAGTTTTCAAAAATCAAATTGATGTTTTCGAAAGTACATTCTTTAAAAAAGTGGTAGTCCAAGCGAATACATAAAAGTTGGTATATTCTAATCAGCTTGTTCTATTTTCACCTTGCCCGGGGAATATGATGGTTTCTTGTTTCAATATTCACTTTATAATTGTGTTCGTGTTGGCAAATTCGATATATTCTGTTAAGTTGCTCGTCCCATCACAACATTTATATATAAACTGATTAAATTGTTTACACAATTCCACAATTTAAGAACAAATTTGTTGTGCAACCCTAAAAATAATTTAAATTTTTTCCCTACCTCAACGATATTTGATAAAAGAAAAAAAGGTCGATAATAATATATCAATAAAGGTCACACAATATATCAAATAAAAGATAATTAAATTTACTAAATTACTCTATTCCTGAAAATTATAAGTGCATTGAGATATTGAATAGTTTTTTTTTTGTTGCAAAAATCTGAAATTTTTCGATTTATATTCACCTTCGTCGTAATTTTGTTATACTGTACGCTTAGTATAAATTTCGGCTGAATTTTTTTTTTGGGCGAAACTCACGATAAGAGTACATAATTGCTAAAAATATAAAAAAATATATTATAAAATGGGATTTTTATTCTAGAAGCTAATACTTCTGCAGTCCATTGGTGTTTCTCGATCTCTTATCAAATCATTTGAGTCATCTTGGGTGAAGAGTTTTGGGATTATAGACGATATTCGTTCGGAATCACTGTCACTGCTTACTTATTTAATGATTTCTTTGGATGATGACGCGAGCTCTTTGAATCGGCACTTCCTCTGAAAGAGCCTCAATAAGTAAATAAACACAGAAGAAATGACAGTCAACAAATGATTTTTCTGTGCTTTCCATTGCATAGACACTACAAACCTCATACGATTTCTTTGACCAGTCAAAGCTCAGGCTTTTTTTGATCCATAACATTCGAGCAAATTCGATGTAAGTTTTTAAATATGATACGTATAGATTTTTCGGAAGTCGTTAGCTTATATTTTTAACAATATTAATATGAAATTGTCATAATAAAATTTGTTTTAATTTTTGTCTATATCGCAAATGCGTGTAATTTTAATTAATAATAAATGAGAGAAAATTACTTCCTCCATATGCCAAAAGCATGAATGTTCAAGTTTTCCACTTTTGAGTTAATGGGTTGACTTGCCTTAACCTTTTGATGCTCTAAGTTACACCAAAATCCAGAAAAAAAAAAATGCTTGCAAAGAAATCTTAATATTTCATAATTTAAGAAAGCAAGTCTTAAAATTTTACAAGATAAATAAACTTTAAAATGTGATCATTCAACATTTTAATTTTTACACATTCATGTTTTTAGCATTCGGGGTCCGATTATATTTGTTTAGATCGGTTTCAGAATTCTCCAGACATTGGACATTTTCATGAACCAGTAGCAAATTGCAAAAGAGTAACACAATTCTCTTTCAAATAGAAAAAATATCTAAAGATAAATAAACGAATGCAAAACTTGCAAACATCTGATTGAATTATGGTTCGCATCCAATTGTGTAAAATGGAAAAAATTTCAATTCAATAAGTCTTGTATTAATCATTTTAGTTGATTAATTGACATTTAAAGTAGTATTTTAAAAATACTCAAAACTGAGTTTAGTTGTTATTCCTTGTGGCCACAGATTTTTTTTTATTACAATCAGCTGTTTTCTTGCCGGCAAATTGCTGTTGGCAAAATAGTATCCAGTCGAAACTAGCAACTTCAACTCCTAGTAAATTGTACTCGTAAATTCTCGCTCTCAATTTCTACTACTTTGTTGGATAATCATTACGAACGCTAAAAGTTGATAACACAAGTCTGCAAAAAAAAAAAATAATTGAGAGCTGTTTTGGTTTTTTTGTGTAATTCTTATGTTTTTGGGTGCTGAATCCGAAAATAACTTTAATTTTGTCATAGAACGTCACGTTTTCTGACAATGTAGATGTCTATGTTAAACAAGTTATCATCTTAAAATTAAAATTAAAAGATTCTTCCCTGGTGTAATTTTGCCATCTCCTTAATATCTTGGTGAAATCGTTGACCTTGTTCGTCACTCGCGTCTCCTAAATTTTCTGGTAAGTAGTCGAGGTGGGAATGAAGAAAATGTACTTTTAAACTCATCAAGCAACCTAAAGCTTGGAATGCTTTTAACATTCTTTTGACGATTTGTTTGTAGTTAGGATCTTTGTTATTGCCTAAACATTTCTTTATGACCTCTTTAAAGGCGGTGGATTGCCTTCTCTTTGAGGATCCGTCATGGTTGTGATGAATATTGGATCAGCCATAAGCCGTCTAATATCTGGTCCAACGAAAATACCTTCCTTCAACTTTGCCTCCGAGAGGCCTGGAAACTTTGATATTAAGTATTTGAAGCAATTGCCATCTCTTGGAAGTGACTGGTAGAAGAACTTTATCAGGAGGTACCAAAGTTTCGTGCAGAACATTCTTTTCGCCAACTTTAAGCTCCCTCGGAGGCCAACACTTTTTGGTCCAGTGATTTGTTCAGTCTCTACTATCCCATAGACACAAAAAGCAAGGGAATTTGGTAAACCCAGATTGTTGTCCGAGCGCCATGCCCAAGATTTTGAAATCACCGCACACTTGCCAACCGTGTACTTTATATTTTAATTTGCAAAGAATCAATTCCAAGTTCTTGTAGGTTTCCCTGAGGTGTGTCGGAATGACTGACAGGAATGGAAGTATAGAAACCGCCGTTGTGAAGCAGAACTGCTGCTTTAAGGCTTCTTTTTGAAGAATCTATGAAAATACGCCACTCTGCTGGGTCGTATGAGATCTTAAATGTATCCATCAAACCTTCAATATTTGTACAATAAACCAACTCGTCCTCTTGGCCAAAGTAGGAAGTAAACTGCTTCTCACGATATCTAAACCAGGAGGAAGACACTCCCGGCAAAAGTAAGTTCCTCATTTAGAAATTAATGATAGTTATGGTAAACATATAAAAACAGTAATCAAACGAAAATTATACCTATTATTAATGCCTACAAGTTAGCCCAAAAAACCCGTTTTTATAATAAAATTTTGCGTTTTGCAAAATAACCTTACGTTCTGGAATTTTTTGAGTATTTTTTTAGTTTTCAGAACACCTAAATACATATAAATCAGTTGCAAATATCCACACAGCATTTTTGTTGCAGACCTGTATAATTTATCATAATTACCAACAGTTATAATGGTTATTTTCGAATCGAGACCTGAGCTCATCTTTTTTTTTTGTCATAGTTCTCAAATGTTCTTATTTTAAATATTACAGAATATGGCTGACTTCAATGCCAATTGGGTTTAGTTTGAAGAAGGGTTATAAACCAAAGCAAATATTACTTACTATACTTCTTACAACCTTGTGGCGTTGCCATGCAACCAGTCAGCCCACTTGGCTTTCGAATAGGCGAATTGACAGTCACCTGCGCATCGATCCAACAAAATGTTCGAATGTTGAGGATTGTGCAATTGTTTCGATTTGTGGAAAGTTTGTGCGTTTTTTGTGTACTTTTACTTACCAATTTAAATAGAAGAAGCAGTTATGTGAGTTTTGCTATATAAATTATTTAATCTTAAATCTTTGCTGTGCGCCCTTCGATGAGCTCCACACCAAAGTGGTATTGTCGCAACAAATCAACACCGCCTTTACAAACATTTACGGAAATTACGAAATTGTGCAAGGAGTTGAGGCGTGTTACATATCGCATTGCCGTTGATGTGAAGGTTGATGTCTTCGATGAGCACGTGAGTAATTGTAAATATGTATGTATGTATGTATAACAAATTGAAATACAACATTTAACAAGGATGCAATTTTTAAAATTTCGACATCGGTCTAAAGGAAGGCCCTGGAAGTTTTCTATTTTTGGATGAATTATAAATTTGGGTGGTGAATAAATTTTCCATTAACCATTAAATAATACTTGTATATTGTAATTCTTCCAAAGCGAGGAACGGTAGAGTACCCGCAGAGCAATCTAACGAAGATCCCAAGTTCTACTGGGTACACTCACACACTGTTCACAAATTATAGCACAAACACATACTTTTTGACACACATTGAAAGTTTATATGTCTTCTAATTATTTCTAATTATTTTTTCAATTGGAACATTGTCTCTAACAAACACCATAAAAAATAAATTTAAAAAATTTTTCTTCCGTATAAAAAATAATCGCGGTTTTGCGTTTGCCAGTAAAAAATTGTTAAAAATCAGTGATTACTTGAAGACACTTGAAACTTGCACTTTCTCTGACTAAAATTGATAAAGCCAAAAAAGTGCTTACTCAAAAAAGTTCTAAAAACGTTCTTTAAAAAGTTAGAAATTTTGATGAAATTTTTGAAAAACCATTGTACATTTGTAAATAGTTTTAATAAATTAGAAGAAAAAAAATTTTTCCCAAATCTGCCAATATGTGATTGTGCTATAATTTGTGAACAGAGTAATTTGGCTTCCTTCGTTCTTTGTTCTTCTTTATGATTTATGTACTAAATGCAACCGTGCACGATATCTATGGATTTTAAAATTCATCGTAGGAGAAACATTTATTAACAAAGAAGCAGATTTAGAAGACCAGCTGTAAATGTACGTCCTACAAAAATTTATCTGGCAGTCCTTTTACGGGACGCAAAAGCAGAAAGCCTTCAGCTTGTGCCACTCCATACAAAAAATAAAAGAAATGTGAATGTACAAATCAAGATTTCCATACTCTCAGGGTAGCTTTTGAATTCATGAAATTATCTACTGGCACTCCAACTGTAAAGACGAGTTCTTGTCTTGGTTAGACACCCATTGGTGCCTTACCGAAAGATTTTTCCACCGGGGCATGGATACTGGATAAGGTGTTTCTGTTTAAAAGTTTTTGCGAAAGCATTGTCTTAAAAGCTCGACTGATCTCGAAAAGCTCGGGACAAGGCGTCATATAGGCAGCTTCTAATCGTGCTATTAGAAGCGTTTTAAAAGTCGACAAATAGATAGTGTGCGCCGATTTGCTTTTCAGATAAACTCTGATGTGCTGTGATTTTCTGGTCAAGAGTGGATTTATCAAGGCATACTGATAAGGTCTGATTAGTTGCTTCAAATAAGTATTCGCAATCATTGACAGCAATTTTTATGCGATAATAAGGATTGGGCAAAGCACAAAGGTTCCAAGTAGTGCTACAAGCGGCATACTAGCTCTTAGCCGCCGTCTTAGAATAACTCCGCGGGTATAACGTCTGCTCCGGGCGCTTTGTTGTTCTTAATCCGCTGTTCTTTTTTTCAAACGCGTCATCCGAGTTTTTATTCAAAAGCGCTGTGGAGTATTCCTTCCACACCTCAAGTGGAAAGACATAAGAGCGATAAGCTTTAAAAGCTGGCATCCACAAATGCGGACCAAACATTTTATCAGGAAATCAGTTAGCTTAGCAAATACTTCTGCGATTTATAAGCTTTCGCTCCTTTTCTTAAATCCTTCCCAGAATACGCTTTTGGACGAAGTGGAACGTGTTTGTGAACTCTACTGGAACCTGAAGGACGAGTCACAGAACAAAGATATACATTCATTGAATAAGAAAATAAAGCGCAGTCCCTACAATGCCTTACTACTGCAGAAATACAATATGCTTGTGGAGGTCAACGATCGACGCTTTGGCCAACTGATGTTCGTACTTAAGCAGACGGTAAGATTTTGAAAATTTTGGTACATAATTCCTTAACACTTATTGTCACACAGTAGGTCACACAATTACTGCGCAAATCTTCTCAATCGGACATGTGGCTAAGCTGGGCATTACAAATATCGAATCTTTACAACAAATGGTGCCGCCGCGATAGGCCCAATGAAAACGCCATCGTCGATGAGGTCGGTGGCACGAGTCAAGTTGGTGAGAAGAAAGAACAAAAAACAGGTGATAATGGTGGCGGTGAATCCAACGCCGAATGGAATGCGAATATTTGTAGCAATATGTATCCAGCATTGTTGTTGCCACAGAAAACTATCGATTTCGGTTTTGTTTTGCAGGTAAATAGCGAGAGAAAACACGAATGAACAATTCAAGTAGGATGCTCTGTTTTAAAATTTAAAATCAATTTCCTTTCGCTCAGCACGCCTCACAAACGCGCATTGAACAAAATGCACTCGATCTGCTTTTCGGGCTCTTCAATCTGAGCGAACAGGAGCAAGCCGAGGCAGCAGCTGTAGCTGCGGGCACTTCTTCCGGAACTATGGCGCCAGTCGTGAATTCAAGTGCCGCAACTCTTGATGGTCCCACAAGCGCAATAGCGGGTGAAAATTGTGAATCAACTGCTTCTAGCTTGGAAATTTTACGCATACTTACGCTCAACATCCACGGTGACACAGAATTCCACAGCTACAATAATGGTGTGGGTAACCCAAATGGCGGACGCAAAGATAAAAGCAATTGTCGGAAATATGCTGAGCACTTTTTACAACGTGAGCGTGCCAATCTAACACAACTCATAGCGAAGGCATACGACTACTGTCCGAGCGTTTTTGGTGCGTCTGTGATAAGAAAATTAAAATCGAAAATTTTATTTCAGAATATTTTATTTTTGTGCAGGTAAATGCTGCGCACGTGAGGAGTTGAGTGATTTTATTATGCGCGGCATGCGTTTGATGTGGTCAAATGTTGGACTCATTTTAGATCACATAATTTTGTGGTGGATCGATACACCACTTGCTTGCTACCCGTTGACGCATGTGGAAACTATGAGAAATTGGTTGAAGAATCATACGGAGGAAGGTTAGTAGAAAAGTGTTTTGGAAACATAGGTCCAAGAAAAAATAAAAAAATGGGAAAAATTGTGCCTGAACTCCGACCACTGGCACTGAACAATACACCCCACTTACTGCGAGATGCATATCTCTGTTGCTGGTTGGATTTTGTAAATAAGGGGTCATAGTATTAGCGGGCTTTAGGGTTTGCGGGGTAGTAGATGTACGAAGTAAGGTTTTCGGAATTAAATTGGAGTTTGGGCTTAATTTTTGAGGTTATGAAAAATCGCGACTAGATTATAATAATAACAATCCCAACGGTTTTCACCCTCCATTCCCGCCCAACCGACACGAGGGACGCATCCGCATGACGCACGGCTTAAAATTTTTTTTTTTGTTTGCATGCCGAGTCATGAAAGACAGGAGTTTGTTGGGTGTCGAGACTTTAAAACTATTCAGCTACAGAATTAAAGTTCATCAGCTGATTTTAAATTTTAATTATTTTAGATAGTAAAAATTGTTTTAAAGCGTAATTGTGTATGTAATCCATCATCTATTGAATGAATGAAAGTAAAAGTCCTGGTATAAACCACGGAGTGGCTCGTTTAATTCGAAATTATTTTCGCAAGGTTTCAGAAAAGAGGCCGGTAATGCCTGGAAATTCGGGAGGGAACGTTCCAATTCACTTCGGCCAGAAGAGGTGGGCTAGACGTCAAGCCTGTCAGTAATTTGACTAAAAATATGATGCCTAGCATTTCTCTGCGACTAGCAAGCGAAGGAAGATTAATAAGTTTTAAACGATTAATATAGAGTGGCAGGTTATATTGGGAATCCCAGCGAAACTTTCTTAAAGCAAAAAGCAGACATTGTTTTTGAATTGACTTTATCCGGTCAGAATGAACTTGATAGTGCAGGTTCCAAACAACAGATCCATATTAAAGTATGGGCCTCACTAACGTTGTGAAAAGAGCTTTCGTAATATAGGGATCACTGAATTATTTTGACCATCGTTTTACATACAAACGCAAAAACACCCTTAGCTTTGTTGATTGTACCAATGATATGAAGATTGAAGTTAAGTTTTGGGTCCATTGTGATACCTAGTCAACAAAGTTAATTACTTGTCATAAGAAGCTGATTGAACCGCCCTGCGAGAAAAGCACATTACTTTACATTTTTTTAAGATTTAGCGGCATAAAAAAAAAATCGGATTCAACAATACCAACATTGTAATAACAATAGTAAGACTGGTCTGGGTTCTCACACTTTTTCAATTTGTTTTGAAGAAATTTGAAATAATGGTTTACCGAATTTATAACTCCATCATTCTTCTAGATATTCCGGAACCCGTTTATTCTACGCTGCGTGGCGTTGCTGAAAGCCTCACGAACTTTGTTTCCAATAACATCTGGGATCAATTATTTCGTTACACTTTGCTATCAACGAGATGTCAGCCGGCAACGATGGAGCGTGCTCTTCAATTATATCGACCTGTGGGACAAGAAGAGGTACATATACATATATATAAGTATGTATGTATGCTGATGGCTCCGAAGTTGTCATTGAGTCAGGATCTGGAGATCTTGATGAAAAGATTGGCGTAAGGCTTCACATTCCTCACAAACATTTCATTTGGTTCATAGTTTATCTGTTATGACTATTGAATAGTATAAGTAGGTAAGAGGAAAGGCATATATGTTCCTACGATTTGTTATCCTTGTCGTCTCATTCGGGTACACTTTCATTTCCTTCCAAGTAAAGCATTTAAGCTCACAACCACAGAACGTATGTAGATGATAAAGCAGCAGCAGTTTCGTTTTGCAAAAAAAAAAAAATTTTCTTGTCGCTCTTTGTTTGATTTCAGAGTTTAAACGTATCCATTTGGTTTTCGTTGTGGAGCATCAGGCGAATATTTCTTGCCATAGGAAACTAAACCGTTTCTACTTCTTTTTTGTGTATGTTTGTTGTTTGCAATTAACTGCAAATTTTCTATATTTTGAGAAGAAACGAATGACAGTTCATCGGAATCTTTCTGGCGGATATTTTAAAATGTAGATCAACGGGAATATATCTAATGAGAAGGAACTCAAGGAAGACTTCTTTCAGCAATTGATTCCACAGTGTTTGTTACAATTACGGCCTGGGTATCTCCGTAGATAGTGATATTTTCTGTCGAACCGTTCTCTCCTGCAAGTGGCGAATTATTTAGATGGTTTTCCTATGACATTGGTTAGCAGGAGGTTTGCCAAACTGATCTGAAGCTAATATCAATAGATACAAGCTCCGGTACCGTCCTTCAACTTCAAAGCATCGGTTGCGTTTCTTATTATATTTGATTATTCCTTTGTTTGCGTGATGGAATAAATCTTAATTCGGAACTCCTCGACGGGCTTCTATTCCTTTTAGTCATCTCGGGGTGCACATGAAACCACTGATTACTTCTTTTGTGCAGCTTTTTGCAACCGTATTGAGTTTAACGAAATACCTTTGGTCCAAATACTGCAAAACTAGAACAATGGATTGATCCAGAGGCGAGAGAAGATATCTTCAAATATGTGGCAACCTTTATAGGCCAGCATGCCTTAAGACATGGATTTCCTCACAACAGAGCATACCGCTGTTGTTTTTTTAGACGACAGAGAGGAAAGAAATTGTTCGATATCTGTCATGCGAATAGCCAAGCCACGCGTCGAAAGGAAAAAAAGTCTAGGAGCCTATGTTATACCCCAGGAAACGAATCCACGCCATCCGCAAGTTATTAAATGGATCAAAATGGTTTGATCAAAAATGGGTTAGTTAAAAAGTTCTACGCTTCACGAGAAGTGCAACGCAAACTAATTGACTGCCGATGTGTCAACCAATTTATGAATCACTTTTGTATATACTCGTTTAGCGTAGAAAATGTGCGAATTCGTTACTTATCTTGACATAGTGAAGAAGCGGTGAGGTTATTTTGCCTAAATAGTCGCAGAATTTTATTCATCTCAATCATATCTTCATTGCATAGCCACTTAATGGAGACGACGACATACTTTGAGGCTTGGACGAGTTTTGGCTCTCTTAACTGTCAACAATCCTTGAGTTAAATATAATCCAGAGCAACAAGCACAGCCTGCGTATTTGCAACGCAGAAAATTGAACTTTAATGATTTGTTATTTTTTTTTTTTTAGCACCTAGGCACTTACACTGGCGGTTTTTGGGAATTGGTTTTCAAAAATTTGATAGATTTAAGCAATAGTTACTTTCCCAGCAGCGAGGCACAAATGCAGATTAATTCTTTGCCTGTGGCCGAACAAATTCCCATCTTGCATCGCATTGGTGAGTTGAGAACACTCGTGTATTACTTCAGCTTGTAGTCTAATATTTTTTTTTACGTATCGATCGAAGATCACTCTGTACACTCTATGCGTTTGTGGGTGAAGGAACAAGCCAAACAACTTTGCTGCGAATGGCAAATGGATCGCTTCTTTCGCATTCTGGAGCATGATGTAAGTATCTGTTTGGGCGGTTTCAGTGCTCACAAACTGCCCAAATTAACTGCCGATCTCACAGATATACTCATGCTGGTCAATGTGGCATTGCGCGCCAAATTGATTCTGGAAGTTAATACTAATATTGACAAATTAAAGGTGAGTACCAACATTGGAGTGTAATTTTTTTTTAAAAATTTTTTTTTTCACTTCACAACACAAATTTCTCTACAGAAAACCAACGAAGAATGCGTACAAATCATGTCCGAAGTATGTCGCATACTAAGCCTTGCCAATTTCAAGCTCGCCTTTCCATCCGCCTCGCATTGGCAACAGCGCGTCTTCGATGAAGATGTAAAAAGTGATTATGTCGATTATGTGTTGGATCAAATATTTCTGCCTGCCATTAAAGCCACCAAAGATTTAGTTATTTTGAAGTTGATTTTAAAGATTATTTGCGAAGCTTGGCTTGATTATATTTACATGAAACGCATCAAATTCAGCGTGAACGGCGCAGTGCAATTGTTGAGTGATTTCGATTGTGTACGCGAATGGATATTGGCGTGTACGCTGTTGGACGCTGAACCCTTGGAGAAATTGAGTAATCACGAGGTGTTGCGCATGTGCAAGGGTGTTGGTAAAATATTATTGCGTAAACCGGAGGATGTTATATCGATAATTCAATCACCGAAATTTGAGTTTGATCGAAAGGCAGCGGGTGGTAAGTGAGCCGTTGGTGCTAATTGATGGATTTTTATATGAGAAAGCTATGAAAATATTACAATAGCACGCGTGTGTGTACAATTTCTCACATGGCTTTTGTCAATACTTCTGGGCCTAAAACCATGCTGGAAAATGTGAATTTTAAGCGGTCATCACAATCAAGCTCTTATGGGCATAGTTTTGGGCGCAGTGGTGTTGACAATAGTCATGAGATGCGTTTTATCTAAGAATAGAGCTGTTTTATTCTATTCTCGAGTTTCTTTTCTGATATAATCACGATAAGGCATGTAAAAAGACGTTAATAAGATAAAAACAATTGTAACAGGAAAAACTAAAAGTGCGAAAAATAACCGAAATTATTATAAAAAAAGAACGAGTGTACAGATATTGAAATCAAGCATTTATTATAAAATGGGAATTTTTTGCCGGAGCGTTTAAGAGTTACATTACCTTAGGTTCTACTTCCTGTTCAACAAAAGGCCTTACTTAGGACCAAGGCACATCAAATAGGTAGCCGCAGCAAACTTTTTTTTTTTTACTCTTTTCATATTTCATTTTAATTTGAATTGTCAAATTTTTAATTTCGTTGTGATAAGAATGCTTTCAGTACAATTCAAGGTAGTTGATAAAATATTTTAGATATTTTAGCTTTTAAAAGCAAATTATTTTTTTTAAATTTTTCTACTGCTGCTACCCATTGAATGTGCCTTGCTTAGGACCACTTTTTCAGTGTAAGTTGAAGTTTGTTTTTCGTTTAAACTCAGTACGCAGTTTTTCAGTCAACTTTTAACGGAGTTTAAACTTAGTTTAAACTGTCGATCGCGCACGGTTAAACTTAGTTTAACTTATCAGCTGTGTGCTGACCACTTCGTTTTGGTTGCAACAAATTTAATTGAGCGCAAGGACACTAAGTTTAAATTTAAACTATGTTTAACTAAACTTAGTTTAAGCTGAGTTTAAACTAGCACTGAAACAAAAGTGGACCTTAGCTTGAGACGCCCATTGTCTTGTCTTGTATTGTCAGAAACGAAGGTGACCGCTATATCTTTGCCTCTTGCGCTCTTTGGTGGACTAAATTAGATTTTTTTGTCTGCAACTGCAGACCCTGAATTCTAATTATTTGAAAAAAATTCGTTCCACTACTGCTTCTATATATACGGGTATATGTATAGGGTGTTTTTTTTGACGAGTGGTTTTCAATGAGGCAATACTTTTTTCGGAGTTGATCTTTTTGTCAGCTGTTACTTGAATTATACTCAGTTTAGTTTGCCAATTGAAGACGCCTTGGAAGAGAATATTCGGCGCGTCAAAAGGGTCAAAAACGGGGCCTCTGGGTTGGAATTTATTTGAAACCAGCCGCGGCGGTCACTTGCCCGGAATCATTTTTAAAACATATTGACACACCCTTATCTTTATAATATAGCTAAATTCTTGGCCGCTGTGGTCGAGTTGGTAGCGGTGCGTGCTATAACTCGATATGCCGGTGAGTTCGAGGTTCGAATCTCAGTCAGGGCAAGCAAAATCATAGAAAAAGTTTTTTCTAATAGCGGTCACCCCTCGGCACAGGCAATGGCAAACAACCGAGGGTATTTCTGCCATGAAAAAGCTTTTCATAAAATACATCTGCCGTTCGGAGTTGGCACAAAACCGGAGGTCCCTCCATTTGTGGTAGAATGTAAAAGACGCACACCACAAATGGTAGGAGAAGCTCGGGCAAACACTGAGCTATATTGTATAAGCGCCAAAATTATATTATTAAAAATTTTTGGCCATAGCATTAAACTATATCCGTTTAATTTCTTTTAAAAAACCACATGTCAAAAAAAACATCCTATACAAACAACACCGTAGGACCTTCAGGCTAAATTTTAAAGGAATATTCGTTTTAGCATTACTCTTAAGTGAAAGAACTAAAAGTCACAATACAATCATAATTTTTTAGCAAAAAAAATTTAGATCAAAAAACATTTATTACTTTCGATCGTAAACATTGGAATCAAGAAGTAATAATAACTCTTGATCGAAAAGATATAAATCGAGTTATAATAATTACTTTTGAGAAAAAAGAAAAAAATAAAAAAAACTATTATTAATTATGAGAAAAAAATATAAATCAGGAAATAATAACACTGGGGAACAAAATGAAAAAAGTGGTATGCACCTTTAAAATGGCATTAATTTTTCGATTTAAAAGGGTTTAATGATAACAAATATTATATTGGTTTGCCAAAGTTGGTGTTTGGATTTTATAGCGTTTTTTGCACTTTTTCAGAACATCACTTAGCTTTTGGCCTTGTTGCTCAAAAACTTAACATTCTATATTTAATATACATACATATGTACTTATGGTATATATTCTAAGGCTAGATACTAATACGTTTAATTTATAATATTCTGATAATGATACTTAAAAAAAATGCATTTTTAAAGACATTTTGGCTTCAATTTTTTCGTAATTTGCTTGCATTTTGCCTACAAGAGGTGAAACATTCTTGACTTCTTGCTCATTTTAAAGGTATAAAAATCGTGTCCTCCAGTGTAATTAGATGGTGATTAATATTTTTTAAATTAATTAATTTAAATAAACTAACAAAAATGCCAAGTATTAAAATCCGATTCGAACGCTTGTATTTTCCTCTATGACTCCTCTATAACGGTTCTTCTCTTTTCTGCATTATTTTCTCCTTAGCCGATGCTGCCGCCCAAGAGACCCAATTGCCGTCGGAAATGTTTGTGTCAAATCAAAAAAATTGGCTTCAACTGCGCGCCAGCAAAAGAGATATCTTCAGTTGGTGTTGCGGCGATTCAGCGGTATAAATAAGTTACAGACAAACATATAAAATTTCAACATAAATAAAATATAATAAATAAGTCACAGCAAATTGTAATAAAAACACCAAAAAAAAAAAAGCGGAACTGCCGCCAAAAATTTGCATTCAAGCTTAAATTGTTTGATATTTTTTATTATAAAAATTCGCTTGCATCGAGTACTTTAGAAAAAGTGTGCTTATGTATGTATGTAATGTAAATTTAAGTTTTCAAACGCATTATATTCAAATTAATAAAAAAAAAATATTAATTAAAATTCATTGTGTCTTGCAACAGCGCTTCCTATGCGTAGAAAAATGTCTGTGACAATCATTAATTCTGCAACAGCGTTCGCACACGTAATGTTCAGCTTTAAGCCGGCACTTTGCGACTGATTTGGTTCACCAACTCATCGACGCGCTCACTCATGCCGGCGAATTGTTTGGGATGTGGACCGATCATTTGAATAATGGCCGCCACATCGGCGGAGACCTTAAATAAAGCAAAGAAAAATTCAAAAAAAAAAAAAATAGTAATTAAACGATAATTTGCGAATTCTTTGCTTACCTCCAAGAAGCGCGCTAAAGCCTTGAGCGTACGGAAAACTTGTTCCTCCACTGGATTGCTTTGGAAGAATTGCAAAATTGCCATCGCTAATTCTACAGCAACGTCATCGAAGACCTGAAAATAATGCATGTAGATATATGTATACTCATGTGTGTATGTATGTAAATATGTAAACACTCTGTTTAAAAATTATTGCACAAACACATACACCCTTATCGTGAGTTTCGTTTTCGTTCGAAATCGTTAACTTTTTACTGTGGGCTTAGTTTAAATTTCGGGTGAATTTTTTTTCGGACAAAACCCACGATAAGTGTGATAATGCAAAATGTATTTATCATCAAATTATTTTAAATAACTTTTCAATTAAAACATAGTCAATTCTCTAACAAAAACCAATAAAAAAATGTATAAAAGGATGAAATTCTAATAAATAGAAATTGTACAAAACAACAACTACACAGTCAAGTAGAAATAGAGGCAGAACATCCGCACTTGATTGGAGTAAGTTGTGAAGGGAAAGCAGGAAAAATAACAACAGCTCACACAGCGTAAGCTTAGCTGAATGCGTTTAGTTGCGGGTTCGACTCCCGCAGAAGCCAAGAAGAAAGAAGTCTGATGAGGAAATGTGGTGATTTCCGAAATAGTACTATAACTTCTACCGCTTTAAGTATTGTTGTTTTTTCTTAATAATTTTCCCAATAAACCGATCGGCCTTAAAGCTCAAAAATTATTAAAAATAAAATAGTTTTATGGCCAAACAATAACAAATAAAAAAAAATTATATTTTACCAAAAATATGGTAAACATTTATCAAAACTTTGAATTTTGAATTGGGGTATGAATTTAGTTAACTCATTCAAATTGAGTACAGCAAAGTGCAAGTTTCTAGTGGCAACGATTTACCACTGATTTTGGACTGGCGCTCCTTCGTAATTTCTTCGATATAAATAAATATAGTTAAAAAACATCATAAAGCACATCAAATTAAAAAGTGAAAAATAATTGTTAATATACATACATATGTACATAAGCTGAAAATAATATAATAAACGAAAAATACTAGGATTATTGTGAAAAAAAAACATGAGCCATATTTTTCGTATATCGAGCAACCCACGCTTTTTTCACAATAATACAATTATTTTTTTTCGTTATATTCTTATCAACTTACTATATTAAGAATTGTTTTTCCCTTTTTACTTTGATGAGCTTTAAAACCGTGTTTTTTTAGTTTTTTTAAACTATATTTATTTTTCACTTTTTAGTTTGATGTGCTATGAAAGCGTGTTTTTTAGTTTTATTTTTTTAACTATATTTATTATTTTTGTTTTCTTTTTATGCTTTCTACGTAAACTACTGTAGCGCCTGTGGTATTATTAAATAATTTCTGAAGACCTCACAATAATTAATGCAGGTTAGTAAAAGCAGTTAGATGAGCGCTAAAATCGTTTCGTATCCGCTCCGGTATGACAAATTCGAGTTAATTTACTGCCGGCTGCCTGTGCTATTAAATTCAATATAACGAACATAAACTTATAGAGTTATTGTATTGTCATCGCTACTTGTTAAGTGTACAAAGTTTAAATTGAATCTGTCCTTTGAAAGTGGATCAAAATTGAGCCCAAAGGAGTTGGTTACAAACGTTGTTAAAATAGTCGCGGTTTTGCGTTGTATGGAGAAAACACCCAATAAAAAATTATCAAAAATCAGTGATTACTTTTCGGCACTTAAAACTTGTAGTACTTTTGTCGGAATAAAATTTAATGAGTCAAAAAACTGCATACTCAAAACAATACTAAAAACATTTTTTAAAATTTCAAAATATCGATGAAGGCTAAATCATTGCACATTTTGTAAAAAGTTTAAAAAGTGGGTGTTTTTTGGTATTAAGATTCTTAAATTTATATTATATTCGATTTTACCATAAAAGGCGCAGATGTTTTAACTTTTGTAAGGTTACTATATTAAGTAGCTAAGTTATTCGAAGTATTTAAATACAAAAAAGAAAAATTGTGGGTAAGTCCACTTCTGCTCTGCTCTCACGGCTTTATCTACGGTAAGTAATAATTTCTTAAAACAAATTTTCTCTTCAGTGCACCGAAAATCTTATGTCAATTATTTATTATTTACATCAGCGAAAAATATTGAAAATTTTAGTCATATTTTATAAAATCTATTGGCGTTGAACTTTATGCTTTTAATTGAAAGACTCAAAAAACACCTGATCAATTTCAATAAACCGGATAGTTTTTGTTCGCTTTCTTGTCTAAATAACTGATTGCATTCTTTTTAAGATCTTTCGTATTTCACCTTCAATTAAGTTTCTTTTTGTAACATATTTGTAACATATTTTGAAAGTCTCTAATAAATCTCATTGTCCTAGAAATATATAAAAAAGAAAAGCAAAAGAAGCGAATAAGACAGGAACGAAAAATAACACTGAAGATGGCACAACGCCGAAACCGGTTTGTTTCAAAACCAAATTTGACAAGGATCGACGGAAAATCGTTCCAAAATACATCAACAGGAATAGGTACTAAAAATCATAACAAAAGCAATGCAAGAAGAAATACGAAAGAAGAGTTGGTTTGGCAAACTTGAGTAGCTCCCTAGTCAGGTACATCACTAATTACTCCTTCTTCGGTGATAACATTTCAAGGGTACGCTTTAATGCCAGATCATCAGTCCAGCGAAAGGTGCCTTCAATATCACTTATGTCCGGAACATAATGTTCATAACGATCAGTTTCGAGTGCAACGTCATTGGCCTTAGGGCCCTAAACGCCACCAAGATATCTAAGGCAATGTTTACTTCCTTGATTAGCGTGGCACTTTTGAGCAATAAATCCACTAATTCTTTAATCGCTGTTACTTTGGACTGTAAAAAACTGCAGCAGTCCGGAAGTCTGAAATCATTTTTAATTTCCCGACAGAGTTTTATTAAACTTTTGAAGTCGGATATTTTTTTATATAACTTGTCTATCCTTCCATTATATCTTATTTAATCTATTTTATGAAATCTGTGCTGAAACTTTACTAAATTTTAAGCAAATATTAATTTTAAGGATTTGCTTTACTCACTTTTGATGGATTGTGTGGGTAGTGCTCTTGAATTTAGAGTATATGCTTACGTGTTTACAAGGCTTGAGTCACATTTGCACCCAAATAAAATATATCTACATACTTACCACAGTCTTCACTTCCTTTATGGCAATATTGTAGAGTATCATTGAGCCAGTGTTCTTTAATTGTGGACAATTCGATAGAATGCAATGGACAGCTACTTTTGTTGTAACGCGTATATTCGATATCGTTTGACCCATATAATCCCATTCAGAGATATAAAGCAACCATTCGGAGGGGCCAAGATTCTCAAACAAATTGCACATCTAAATTGTGAAAGGAATATTTATTGATTACTCTTTTTTTATCAAATATTATTATTAACACTTTGCATTGTCTTACAAACATTGCCCACGCTTGTTGTTCTTCCGGTGTATGCTTTTCAATGTCTTGTGCAAAATTCATTAGCGTATGATCTCGCCGATCTTGATGTAATATTATGATGACATCATCTTTGAGCGCCGCAAAGGCCAATGTACGTATTAAATGGACGCGGGTATCGGGTGAAAATGTTTCCTCACGCAATATACGCTGTACGAAAATTAGAAAATTATCGCCTAACACCCAGGAGCCTTCATCTTCGATCAGATACTGATGCAATTCCTCCATAGCAGTCTCCTCCTCTTTGTAGATTCTGCCATCGAGTAATTTGACGAGGCATTCCAATTCAGTCTTTATCTGTAAGCAGATGTAAACATTATTAGGGTGGGTCATCTAGAAAATAAGATCACTAAAAATGTAGCTCAAAGTATGTACTGAAAAAATTGATATATGTATAGCTAATTGTTTCTTTGACTTTCATTATATAGTAGCGAATAATAGAGCTTCATTGTGTGGTTAACTCTCTTCATAGAAGCCTTTTACTGCTGTTTTACGATCTTTAAATCCCTTCACTTAGATTCCTTTATAACCCCAAAGTTTGCAGTTAGTTTTTTTTTTATCGGAGATTGAGTCGCGTTTGCTTGTTTGGTCGCTATGCGTCCGGAGTCGCCAGTACATCGATTCTTATTCTGAGGATTGTAATTAGCTTGCTACATCGCAACAAAGAATTGCATCCAAACTATCTGTCAGTCGAGGAAGCCAGTTTATTCGTTTTTGTTTTTGAACTCGCTTTCACGATTCAAGTTAATTCGCTCCGCACTCTATTCGCTATTTGTCAAGGTAATAATTAATATTCGCGCCTGGTTGTTCGGAAAAAAATCGCAATACGTGTCGAATCGTTCTTTGTTGTGATTATTTCACTGACCTCTCTGATGGCTAAAAGTTTTGATTGAAAAATATTTGCTGTGCCTGGTGATCACGCGTAGGTTAACTAAATACATCCCCGTAACTAATTACACTTTTTAAACTTGAAAGGGTCTTCGGATTTCACACGTTCCAGGAACTGAGAAACTGAGTGATTTATATTTATTTGATTTCAAAATCAAAGATGTAAAAATAGTCTCATACATTTAGGAGTTTTCATTTGTTTATAAGGTCTTCAGAAAAATATCATATTAATGATTTGAGTATTTGCAATTTTTTTCCTTATTTTCTTTAATATAATGCTCGACCAAAAATTATATTTACATAATACATAAAATGGAAAAAACCTAACGCCCTCGACAAAACAAAAAAATAAAAATCAACAGTAATCTTTTAGCCACTTGCATTTCACTTAATGTAAATAAGTGGACTTGTTAACATTTGGATGTGCTACAATTGTAAATTAAGTAAAACTAAATTCTTATACAAAATATAAACTTTATTTAGTATTTGTAGTTAAGAGTTATATTAACACGGCTCATAACAAAGTTGAGTATGTTAAATCACTTTATATTCCAGAATTTTACTGAATACATATTTGAGCCGGAGAATTTTAACGTCAGTAAGTTTAAAAACCGTACGCATTAACAATTAATCCAATGAAGCAATTTTAAGGCAAACGGAGTAATTTATTTATTCAGTTCAACATATCTTATACTATTTAAAACAAAAAAAAACGAGTTTGATTTACGCATAAATTAAATGAACAAAATTGTATCCGTATTTAATCAAAAATAAAAAAGAGTATTACAATAAATTAATAAATTAACGATTTATTACAAGCGATTAAAAAAAAATATATATATATGTATATGTATATATGTACATACATATATGTCTCTTTCACACTAAACGTGTAATTACTAGGGTGTTCGATTATTCGACTTTTTTGAAAACCCGGTTTTCGAATTATTCGAAAAACGACAATTAAAAAAAACCGGTTTCTAATTTTTAAATCAAGATAAAACCGGGTAAAACGCTTCTTGTTCCAAGTAATAAAAAAACTACATCAAGTCCTCTTCTCTTTAAACAAAGTCTCTCTATTGTGATCAGGTGACAAGCAGGCAGGGGCGCATCTAGAACGTTTTTTGAGAGAGGGACGTATAATCATATGAAAATTATCTTATTTTTTAAATTTCCTTCAACTGTAATTGATTTGGGTGTGCAGTAAGTTTAACTGCTAAGCACACTGAGATAATGGTTCACTAACGTAACAAAGGAAAAACATGAAAGTGAAAAGGTCCTACGAGTTCTGTGACATGCTGGAGACGTCTTATGTTACTTTATTTAATTTGGTGACTTTGAACTCACTTAAACGGCCTTATTAAATAAAGTACATTAATACACAATTCCTTCACATGTTCTCAAGCCTTGTGCGATGGCAGGTCTCGGGTCTGTCTTCTCCTGCCAACACGCACTTGGCTCAAAACCTGTGAAGAATTCGTTCAATAATGTACCTTTTATGCTTCGGATGGAACAAAAGTAGGCACTATTCATAATGTATACTAAAAATCATTTGAATTCTATTGTTTTCGTAAAATTTAAAATATGGAAAAAAAAATTTAGAAGCGACCACTTCTTCGCCCACAAACAAAACGAAACAAAAGAGAAATTCCTATAAGAGGCGATTTTACTTACGTCTGTTCTATCTGGTTTTTTTTTTTTTACTTATTTTGATGTTTAGCGAAAATTTTACAATTTCCCTTGGTACTTTCAAATGATTATTCACAATAGCATCACTTTCTCACTTGCAACACTTTCAATGAAGTATGAGGTTGGCTATTTTTTAAGCGACTTTATTTCAACCCGCTTATTTCAACTCAACTCGCTTATACATATTTGTTGTTTCTTTCCACGCTATAC
The DNA here is from genome assembly GCA_963971545.1 of Philophylla caesio. Classification (NCBI taxonomy): domain Eukaryota; kingdom Metazoa; phylum Arthropoda; class Insecta; order Diptera; family Tephritidae; genus Philophylla; species Philophylla caesio. The sequence continues at coordinate 35,041,601 of OZ020604.1, read as the reverse complement.
GATAAGCTATCTAGTGCTCTTTAGCAAGTCGCTTACAAAAGATGAGGCCTATTATAATAAGTTTTTACATGTGTAATTCATGTTCCATATTTCCTGATATTGTTGATTTTTGTAAGCAGTTTGCGTGACGTTCATTCTCGTATATGTAAATAAACCATTTCCTTGCAACCAATTTACATAGATCAAGTAAATACTTCACATTGTAATTCGCAATGCTTTTTTAATTTTGTGTTTTTTTTTTCTGTAGACTCATACATTTTTTTAGCTTTCCGACACGTTACCACATTCTGTGAATCACCTAAGTGCCAGTTTTTTAGTGCTAGTGCCCTGTACCTTACAAAGCCTATAGCTTTTATAACATCAATCATTGCGAACTACAAACTAAGTTTTAAAGCTTGCTTGTTTTTTTCCAATTCTTCGCTGCTATTAAACCGGCAATCAGCTGTGCAAAAAACTTGCGTTTTTTAGTTTTTCTCAGTGAATTTACTTGTTTGCAAACCTTTGGGAATTCGTTAAAAAGTTAAATTAAATTTACAGTCGGGAATCACTTACTAAATGTAAGTAAAAACGAATGATCAAATATAATTTCAATATCTCAATTATAATTCGATAAAAACCTATTATATTTTTAATATATTAAACGACACCTGGGGCAAAAGCACATTATTTTACTAAGTTGTATTTGATTTTAATTTATTATCAAAAGTAATTCTTGCTACTATATTTGTGTGAAATTGCAATGATTTATACACAAAATTAAGTTTATATGGTAATAAATGTAATTAAATTTTTTAATAACACTTACATTGATGTCTTTGTGTACCAGAGCAGGTTCGCGTGGGATTTCCTTCTCTTCAGTCGATTGGGAACGTTCTGTGCCATTTGCGCGCTGTTGTTGGGGCGGTGCGGATGTTTCGCTGTTATTGTCTGACATCTTTGACCTAAAAATATCATAAAATTTTAAATGCCGGAATGTATTTTTATATACATACGAGTATATTTGTATATGTGTTTCTACATGCAAATGTTTGCATACATACATACGATACAATAGACTTATGCACATATGTATGTATGTATGTATATAAAATAAAGTAGAAATGCCTCATTAAAAAATGTAAATTTTCTTGTACTGTCGTAAATAAAATAATTTATATGAATTAATTGTTCACATGGAAATGAATTCTGCAGTGTAAATAACCGCGGAATTGCAACAATTGAGTGTAGAATTTGTATCTTTGCATGAAAACGTGTTTATTATTATTCATTTGATCCATTTAACTGTTAATCGTTTATGTATGTATGTATGTATGTATAAAACTTCAAAATATATACATATATTTAAATTTATATAGTAAATTTTTTGTGGTAAATGCAAACATGTGTATAAATTTATACTTCATTGTTAAAATGTACTTAAAGATTTTTTTTCCAAATATACATTTGTGCGTTGAAGTATTCGATTCGTGTTTTTTTTTTAATTAATAGAAAGCATGACTCATTCAAAATTTGTGCACATAAAAATGTCAATAGCCTCTGAAAGAAAACTATGAATGTATGTAGATGATTTTATCTTTATTAAAATATATTTATTATGCCTTGAAAATTGCGTGATAAAAAATTAAAAAAAAACTAAAATTTCTGAGTGTGTTTTTAAATTGACTTCATTAAATATTGTTAAATTATGCATTTAAATTATTTTATTTAAGCCACCTTGAATATTTTCCTTTAATATAAAACTCTTTTAAACTCTTTTCAACTCAATTTGTTTCAGAATGTTTTTTAATTTTTATTTGGTGGCACGATAATAATAAATTTCCTTAATTGAAGCGTTAAAGCTGGGCTGTGCCTCTGCTTGAAAAAAATTTAATGGTTCTGCAGTAGTCTAACAACCAGCGCTTTTTATCGATTTAGACTTATAACTTCTTCTTAAATGCTGGATATTGCATATTAATTTTGACAAATTTTTTTGGCAACTTTAACTATTTGTTTGAGCAGTTCGTTCACAATTAATTTTCGGTTTTCTTACTACATCCACCTTACCTAATACGTGGTTAAGAAACTTAAGATTATTTTTGAAACAGAATTTGCAATCATCTTATATTTATTCCACTTCAGATGTCAGTAAAACCATAGACCATTGTTTACTATTTTTTTAAAAAATTTACCTCTGTCAATAATCAGCACTTTTAAAATCAATTTTGCTAGAAATTATCAACTTTAATAATCAGCTGTGAAGGGCCGTATAAAAAAGGAAGTGAATCGTATTCATCAAATTTTTGTCGTAAATGAAATTTCAATTCAGAACCCCACCTTATAAGCCTGTTCGATGCTCATTAACGATAAAGCTTAAATTTGATGTGTGATCTTAAATGCAAATTTGGAATCGGAATCGATCCGACAGCTAGTGATTTGCGCTCAGTTAATTTATAAAAATACTACAGTTCATGACATTTTTTACCAGAATGCAAGCGTTGCTGTATGCGGTTCTCTGACGTTTTCTCTAGTTTCGAGTTAGTTAACTTTGTGCAAGAACCGGTAAAACAGCCAAATATTTAGCAAACTCACTTGAAAGTAAGTGACGAGAACGATGAGGAAGAGGAATAGTTACATAGAATGCGAAAAAAAACACCTCTCATTCAAATGTTTAAATGTCAAAATATTTTCCAAAAATTACGCGAACACGCAAAAACTGACACAAACGCTCTATTTACTTCGCTAAGATTTTTGCTCTTATTTTGAAATTTTTTTTCGAAATTTCTGCGTATGAGAGAAGGAATGTAAGTTACTTTCCCGAGAGCGCTCTCACTTCAAGGTTTTTGTCATCTGAAATGATTTCTTGTAACTTCAAAGTAAAATCGGTAAAATCTTATTGTAACTAGAACAATTATTTTTTGCCAGGAAAGTCTGGTGAACATGTCGAATCAGCTGCGACAAGATATTTAACAAAGCAAAATCAAGATTCAAAAAACTATTAAACTACAGTCTTAAATTAATTCTAATGAAGCAATAATTCATATTGTAACAATTCTAGTTTTTGCAAGAAAACATCGTAAACAAAGCCATAGTTTTGGTTCTAATGGTATGGAGTTTTTTAATTAAAAAAAAAAAGCAGAAGCAAAAGAAAAAGAGCGGAAAAACAATGGAGCTATTACTCAGCATCAATTTAAGTCATAGAGAAACTTATATGTACCTTCTTTGGTTACTTTTAAGCATTTTTAGTATTTAAAAAACACAAATTAAAGATGCACTAAAATAAATTAACATTTTTATAAATTTTTAAAAAATATTAAAATTAGCTATGAAAATTTCTTTGCTAATTTTTTGCCAGTTTTTCGTTTCGCTAAAACAAAGCATACGTTCAAAATAAGCAATAAACACAAAAAAAAAACTGCAAAAAATTAGCAACAATAGCACTGCCTCTCTTTACCTTCAGTTTAAATAAGAATGGTTTCAAAAACAGCACAAATGAAACACAAAAACTTAAAAATAAATTTTAATGTCATTTACCTTTTTTTATTTGTAACTGATTCTAGCACCGAAAAAAATATCTATTGTATGTTACTAGAACACTTTTTGACTTACTTGAGAAATTGTGGAATTTTTTTTTTTTTTTTTATAGAGACATAAATCACCTTAATGTACGTACACTCCGCGGCCACTGCTCTTTATTTATTTATATGACAGTTTAAATTACCACGCTGTCAATCTTCGCATGAGCTATAATTGACTGACAGCATCGTGTGTTTAAATAAAATCACGCGAGAATATTTATACTTTTACGTGATTTACTTCGAAAGTAGGACAAATATCTTCCATTGGCGGAAGTGAACTATTTCGACTTTTAAAATGAAATTTTGAAGTTGCTTATGCTCTTGCTTCTTAACACTTTACTTCTGCAATAAAAAAAAATGTAACTCATACTCGTACTATGACGAAAGCAATAATAATAGTTGATATTTACTGCTTGCAGCAAAAATCGTTCAAAAATGTTATTTCCCGTATGATATGTACATTTATCCTAAAAAAAATTTAAAATAATATACATACTTGAAATTTTAGCTTATTAAAGGCGCTGCAAAGCATTTTAAAGGGTCAAGTATTTTTTTCAAATTGTCATTTAGTTATTCGAAAGTGTTGATTAAATTAATTAAACTATTTGAAATTTTCAGAAGAAATATTTTTTCATGGTTTTTTTGGCAAAGCGTGCTGCAAATCAATTAAGATCGTCAAGTTTTTTTTACTATTTCTGTGAAAAAGTCATGCAGCTATTTAATGTTTGTTAAATTCACCCATTCACCAGAAAACATTTACCGGCAAGCAAGCGATTACTCATACGCCCTCGTGTTCGCTCGTCATTGCATGTTTTACTGCACATACCTACATATGTATGTGTATAATGAAACTTCAAATAAATCCAAAAATTGTTCTAGTTAGAAACTAATGGAAGCGCCAGACTTTTGCGGGCATTAATAATTTAGCTTTGTTTCACACGCTTTCCGAGCTGATCCGCTGACTTATTAAAGATTGTTTTGGGCATGTGGTTTTTAAGAACAAATAAAAGGCATATAATTTACTGCTATGGCCAAGAATTTAGTTTCATTATACAGATAAGGGTTTGCCATTATGTTAGTAAAATGATTTGGGGCAAGTGACCGCCGCGCGTGGGTCGAATAAATTTCAGCCGAGAGGCCCAAATTTTCGAACACTTTTTGCAGCAATAACGCGCCGAATATTCTCTTCCATGGCGTCTTGAAATGGCAAACCAAAATGTCAAAAATACTAACTCCGAAAAAAGTTATTTTTTTTGCAACAGAGTAACCGTGTAATATTTTAATACACATACTTGAGTAAAATATTGAGTTTTTTTTGCACATAAAAGTTTAGGGGATTCCAATGAATCTTTATATCACAAACGAAAATCCTAGAAGTCTCATTGCTTGATTGCCTATGAAAATGTGCTTTATTATAAAACTTAACTATATCAGTACTGAAATTTGAACCGTCATCATCCTTCCGCCATTTTTTTAATTATCAATTAATTGAATTTTCTTTTTCAAATGCTTTAAACATGTTACATTTTTACCGAAGGCTTAACTTTTAGAAGACACAATTCACCACTTCAACTGAAAATTTTGCTAATTTAGTTAATTTACTAATTTTATTAATAACATTGCCATCTAAGTTTTATTAGAACCACTTTGAAGAATATCAGATATTCCAAAACAATAAAGCGATCTGACAAGATGTGGTTAATATTTTTGATCGGAAATACTTATGAACATACAACAATTGCTTCTTCTGTGCACTATACCTCAACTCACCATACCTTGACTACTCATATCTCAACTCACAATACCAAAACTCAACAAACCAATTTCAACACTCGTTAAATCAGCACAATTACAGTCCTCATATCCAAACTGACTTCATTTGAACACACCACACTTAAACTCACCATATATAAAATCACCACATCAAAAATTAACACACATATACTTTTATCTTCTCAACTTAACTCATTTCACTTCATCTTATCTTTTCTTACCTCACCAAACTCCACTTCTTCTAACCACACACCTAACATCGTCTTACCTACCTACAATCATCATACTTAATACCTCACCACACCTCATCTGTGATTTTTCAATATGAAATTATGCAAACCATCGTTACGTTATGTTATGTCTAATTTCATCTTATGTTAAGTTCAGTAGAACGCAATCTATAATTTTTTGTAAAAATTATGGAACGGCAGAAATTATGAAGCGAAGAATGACACTTACTACTTTTGGGTTCGGTAGGCAATTATAAAGCCAAAAGTCTCGGTCTATAATGTGCAAAAACATTTAGGATGTCGATCAATGATCAGACGACCTTTTGGGGCTTACGAGAGAATTGTATAGAACAGTTTTTATTAATTTAGATTTATTTCCTGTTCGCTGGGCAAGAGGAACCGAAAAAGTTGAATATGTCGTTAGTATTGATAAAGATGCTTCGGTGGAAAGACATATCAATCTTAAAACGTTCTCTACATGAATAAAAATCGACACAATTGCAGACAGAATTACACAATGAAATGGACCTGTGAATGGGCTCATTGTTAGCAAACTCTGTTTTACGCATATGAACGTAGAAAATGTATTTCTCTCTAAGATGCCTTTCCGGCGCATAAAAAGGTAGAAGCGAAAGTAGATCTGGCGAATCAACTTTGTTATCACATATATCTTTGATGAAGAGAATAGCACAAATTTTCCTCCGATTTGCAAGGGATTGTAAGTTCAATATTTTACACCTCAGTTCATAAGATGGCATAGATTCAGAAGAAAACATGCGCCGAAGGGCGAATTTGGTAAACCTCCTCTAAACTCTTTCTATTCTGTCGGAATGTGTGAGAAAATCCGAGTCCCAAACGATGCACGCGTATTCTAAAACAGATCTCACCAAAGATGTGTATAGACTTTTAAGCGTAAGCGGATCTAAAAAGTCTTTAGAGTTTCGCTTGAGAAAGCCAAGTTTAGAGTTTGCTGCACAGACAATATATTCTCTGTGAAAGTCGAAATTAAGTTTCGAGTCTAAGTAGACCCCTAAATCCTTGACGGTGGTTTTACGGCTAAAAGTATCGCAGTGGTTAAAAGTGTAGTTATTCATTAAAGAGAGCTTTTTCCGAGAAAATGAAATAATGTTACACTGTGAGAAGTTCAGAGAAAGACCGTTGCAAGTACACCACTCTATTATAGATAGAATATCTTGCTGTAGTTTAAAACAATCACCCATGTTTTGGATTCGGTAATACAACTTCAAATCGTCGGTATACATCAAACAGTTGCAAAATTTCAATGTTTGGCTGATGTCATTTATAAATATAGAAAAAAGCAAGGGACCCAAGTGACTTCCTTGTGGAACCCCTGAAGTAACTTTTATAGATTTAGAGATATTGTTGCCAATTTTTACCACCAATTTTCTGTTTGTCAGATAAGATCAAAATAATATTTCGAGTCTATTCTAATAAAAAGGTTAGTAAGCTCAGAGCGTTAGTTTAAGAGGGAAAAAGCTGCTTGAATGGATAAATCAGATCCCACGATTTGAGGCATTTAAAGTTTTGTTAATAATTTATTAAATAGCTGCAATGATAAATAGACTGTGGTCAATAGACTTGTCAAATTATTTTCTCAGAATTTGTCACAAAGTGACTGCGTTCATTTTATAAATTTCAACAACGGCGACAAGTAAAATTATTCCGCCATTTGTATTTGTATGTATGTACATATGTGTACCGAATAGTTTATACAATATAGTGTATATTTAAGATGTTGTGATAAATTGGGAGATGTTGGAATGTTGAAATGATTTTTCATAAACAAACGTCGACGGTTTTCGGAGTTTGTACAAAACGCGCGCGAGCAATTATATGGAATTTCGAGAAATGGAAATAAACACTTTCTCACCGCTCTCTTAGATGCTCATATGTATATCATTTCATACATATCTACATACATACATACATACTTACTATATATATTTTATGTATATACATATGTAAATATGCAATGCACTAATGGAACTCAAATGCAATGCATCTGCGGCCAAACCACTTTCTTTACTTCCACACCTTTTGGAGCGAATTTAATAAATTTAGACAGTAAAAATCAAGTAAAAAGCGCATATTTCTTAAAATAGTATTTGTATTTATAGACAAGAAAGTGGGAAGAATTTGTCACCGCCTCACAACTTATGTATGTATACTCGCCACTGTTTGCCTTATTTTGTTTTCGCTAAAAAGGTAGTACGGGGAAAAAAATGCAATGTGCGTTGCTACGCGGTCGTCACTGCGGCTATTCTTAGACAATTTTGGTTTTAAAACTTCAAAATTTTCTTTTTTATTTTACAATTTTAGTATCTATTTAAGTTTGTTAAAAAAAAATACGTGACTCAACAATCACCACATTACACTTTATTTCTTATTTAATTTATTTACTCACTTTTGTGGAAAGCTTTTTTTTTTGGATTTCTGTTTTTTTTTTAACAAGTTTTCTGCGCACCTTTGAGTTTGTTTTATGACTTCTAAGTATTTCACAACTATCGTTTACTTTCTTACACAATTTTTATGTTTATTTCTTTATTTTATATATGTACATATATATTTTTCCAGTTCTATCGCTTTTATACGATCCCGCAAAGCACCCGTTCAGTTCGAAAAGAATTTTCACATTGCCGCGGCGAATCGAGCACGAGCGTTTATGGTTCGGTTTCCCGAAACATGTTTTTCCCACAATTGAGTTTATTTAAATATAAATAGACTCTGTTACGTCGCGTACCCGCAATGTTGTGGCGCTTAGCGGCAATTTCGAAAATGCGAAAAGTTGCCGGTTTGATGAGAGCGAGATTTGCTCTTTAGGCGTAGCGATAGTTTTTTTGTTTGGGGGCTGAAGTTTTTTGGGTGACCAGTGAAATTTTTTTTTAAGTTCCATACAAGAATCAATATCAGGTTTCTTTTGAATTTTAAAAATTTTGGTGGCAGTCGAAAGGAATAAATTCTTTCTTCTCAATTTGATACTAGTTTCTGCAGTGCTGTGTGGTCAGAATTTATTCTTTTCTTTCCAGCGAGTTTAGGACAATACTTTTAATACAAGAAATTAGTCACTTTTGACATCTGTGCAAAAAAGCTATGCATTTTTATTCATTTCAGTCCAGCACTTGACAGTGCTATGAAAGCTACGGTCGCCTTAGAAATTTTTTATTAGAATCTCAAGGCCATCCTTTCCCTCCCTGCGAGACTGCGTATAACTTCCGTCTCTGCTATTGAATTTCCTAAGCACGGTTTCAATATCGTGATGGCAGCAGCAATCGTTCAGTGCGCTCATAGAAGTGCTATAAATTTGTTAGAATTAATAAACTCTACCAAGAATTCTCAACTATTATGTAGAAGGTGTCTTAATGCCATACCAAGATCGGTTTTACAGTATATTTACAGCGTCAATGTATGCAGTTTTGCGCATGATTTGGGAACGCGTAAAAGCTCATATTCGACAAACAGTACGTTGCAAAAGTAATTTTTTACAGTTTATAAGATGATTGCTTATTGGTGGCACAGTTGGGTTTTTTTTTAGTAAACATCCTACAAGCAACTGGCATATATCATTGATCTCGGTACTCTCATCCCAGCAAAGAGAGAAATATTTACAGTTTTTAAGTCTGTTCTTGGTCCGAGAAAATAAATATGAATAAATTTGTTCTGTTCTACGGGTATTTTTATTTCATGATAAAGAAGGTACTACCACCCTCACTTCCTCAATAACTTAGTATTTCATTAGTGAGCTCTTTAAATAAATATGCCATCGTCAAAAGAGAAACAGCGCTTAGACAGTTAAATATAAACTAAAAAAGAAGTATATTCAACAGAGATTTCCTCAATATAACAACTTTCTTCACATTTTTGTAACAATTTTTTTTTTTCAAATTAGCAAATAAAGTTGTTCGTTCGTCATCGTGAATATTATAATATTCTTTACGACAAGACCTACAAGACCTTTGGACATTATATGTATTTGTGGTTACGGTTAACATTACGTTAAAATACCAAACATACTCGCTCCCCAACGTTGTTTTGCATAAATAGAAATAATTTTTCCTAATATTTGCTAAAATTTTTGTAGCGTACTGTATGCTGCTTTGTGATTGGCGTAGAGAACCTACTCATACGAAGTCTGATGAACGATTGCTTTTTAGCTTAGCACGATTTGTCATGTACATATGTATGTGTAAAAGCACATAGGGCCCCACACAGAGAACAGGATGGTGCTGCTCCATTCCAAATTCCCGACTTCAATGTAGCCTATAAACAAAGAAAAGGAAAATCCGAAGAATTTGAAAATATCAAAACTAAGAAGCAAAGAAGGGGAGAAACCCGAAATAATGAACTTAGGGCCAGTTTTCAGTGCTGGTTTAAACTCAGTTTAAACTAAGTTTAACTCCATTTAAAGTTGACTGAAAAACGGCATACTGAGTTTAAACGACGTACAGAGTTCAACTTGCACTGAAAAACTGACCCTTAGCGGCACTCGAATTCGTCAAGTCGCTTAAAGTTTCTGTGATCGTTATTGATATTTCTGCTTAAAGCGGAAGAATACAACTTTGAGTTTACACTTGCAAGTTTTTAAACAATTAATTAAAAAGTGTGAGAATTTGAAAAATAGAAGGAAAAAATTCTATGGAAACTCGAAACGAAGGCAAGCCGAAAACACCAAGAGAATATAACAAACATTTCAAGCATTTGAACATTGTAAATTGAGAACAAAACTGATTTGTTTACACACTAGACTGACATCATACAAATCAAAAAAGTGATGGTAACCCGGAAGCCGTTAATTCTGTTCGCCTGTTCATTGTGGGTCGGAATAAACCCAAAGCGTCTGGGAATTCCGGAATGACCACAACTCGATTCAAGCCATTCATTTGTACATCCTTTCTTCTATGAATGCAAACTCATCGACCCTTAGCGATCGAAAAAAGCATTTGTTTTAATTTCATAAAAAATGTAGAAAACATTTATCAAAATCTCGAACTTTTCAAAAAAAAAAATTTAGAATGTTTTGGGGTTTGCATATTTATAGCTCATTCAATTTAAATGCGACAAAGTGCAAATTTCTAGTAGCTACGAATTACCACAAGTTTTTGACAATTTTTTTACTTACGCTCCTTCGCAATATCTTCCGTACAAAAAATAATCGCAGTTTTGCGTTCTTTGGAGAAAACTTCTTCTTTTTCTTTTATGGCGCTACAACCGTTTGTCGGTTTGGGCCGAGACCGAAATGCTTCGCCAGTTCCCTCTCTCCTTCGCTAGGTTTCGCCTATTATTCACACCAGGTGAAGACAGGTCATTCTGCACTTGCTATTTCCAGTGTATTCGCGGACGTCCTTGCCTCCGTTGTCCACCCATGGGTGCTGATTCGAAGGATCACCGGAGCAGCATCATCCAAGCCAGCGCAGTCGTTGAATTTTTATACGCTTGACTATGTCCATATCATTATACAGCTCATACAGTTCATCATTCCATCTTCTTCGGTACTCGTCGTTAACGCGAACAGGACCATAAATCTTGCGACGAACATGTCTCTCGAAAGCCCACGAAGCTTTCTCATCGCTTTTTATTATCGTCCATGTTTCTGCGCCCTATAAAACGACGGGAATGATGAGGAATTTGTAGAGCGAGATTTTCGTTCGTCGAGAAAGGGCTCTGCTTTTCAATTGCCTACCGAGCCCAAAGTAGCACCTGTTGGCAAGTGTTATTCGTTGCTAGATTTCGAGGCTGACGTTATTGGTGGTATTAATGCGGGATCCAAGGTGTACGAAATCCTTGACTACTTCAAAGATGTAACTGCCAACAGTGACGTGGGTCCCAATACGCAAGGATTTTTTGTATGTTGCCACAAGATACTTTGTTTTGTCCTCGTTCACTGCAGGACCAAACTCTTTTGCTTATTTTTCTAGACTGGAAAATGCTGCACTGACGGCCCTGTTGTTAAGGCCAACGATGTCAATATCATCTGCATACGCCAGCAGCATCGTACTTTTGTTATAAATAGTGCCACTGCGATTTAGATTGAAGAAGTCGCACGAAAGTGAGTCGCCTTGTCTAAAACCTCGTTTGGACTCGAACGGCCCGGAGATGTCCTTCCCAACTTGGACGGAGCTAAAAGTTGTGCTCAACGTCACTCAACAATGATAGATATTAGAGATTGCGATAATCCTCTCCTCGTAGTTTTGACATTCGCTGATATCACACATCCACAAATGAAGAAAATGAAGGAATAGAGCTGGGAAAAAATCGAGAGATTCTTATAAAATGACGCCCAAGAAATGAAAAATAAATTTTCTTTTATAAAATTTTCTCAAATCAGTTTGAAGCTCTGACGAAAAAAATTACAAAAAAATTTACAGCAATGGCCAATGCGAATTTATCAAGGTGATGGTAAGTAAAAGGCCTCCATGTATTTTGTTGCTGCTTTGCTGGACTGAATGTCAAGTTTCTGTAGGTGATTTACATCGCCAGCCCTTCGCAAGCCAATCGCCAGCCAATCAGAACGTAGCCCTTTGACGTTCAGTCCAGCAAAGCGAAAAAAGCGAAAAAACCAGTTGGCTCATTAACACAACCTTGTTAAATTCGCCTTGGTAACGGCAAAGTACTTTTCAAGCAACGGACAAATTAGAAAATATTTCTTTTGATTTATTTTTTTAAGCAGCATATTAAGCTTTCATTGCATAAATATATGTATCGCTAAACATAAGTAAAGACGTGCCTTAAAAGGAAATTTAATTAAAATAAATTGCGAACTTTCATTTTGTTGAAAAACAAACAGTATTTTATCGGCACTTGAAACCTGTTCTTTTGTCCTAAAATAAAATGGGCTACGACGAAAGAACAAGGAAATTCTAATTAAATTAGTTGCTTTTTTTAATTTTGTTAAAAATTTTATAGATATACGATTTTAGTTAAATAAAATTCTATCCTAAAAAAAATATAATAATAAGTAGATAAATTTAAATACATTGATTAAATAAATAAGAAATCAAAAGAAAAAACTCGTCGATTGTATTATTTTATCGCCGAGAATTTATTATTAAGTAAATTTAATTTAATAATAATTTTAGCATCGACAACCTTCAATGATTCAAAGGACGTAGTAGCAAAAATGATCGTAGAACAAAATAACCAAGCAAAAGAGAGACAAGTATTAGCGTTCCAATTAAACAATAACAGAGCAAATAATTTTCGAAGTAATTTTCAAAATTTTAATAGATATAACAACAATGGCAACAACTTTGGGTACAACAATAACGCAAACAACTTTAGGTACAGCAATAACGCAAACAACTTTAGGTACAACAATAACGCAAACAATTTTAGGTACAACAATAATAACAACAACTTTAGGTACAACAATAATGGCAACAACTATAGATACAACGACAACGGCAATAATTACAGGTCAAACAACAATGGCAACAATACTAGGTACAATAACAACAGTACTAGGGGTACCGTAAACAATTTTAACAACAATACGCAAAACAGAAACAACAACACCAACGGAACTAACAATAATAGTGGAAATTTTTCTAATGTGCGGACTTTAAACGCCCTGGCCCCTCAGGCGCGAACACTGGGGGAGCAAGAAACGGACATCTAACCGATCTGTCTAAAACAATAGGCATTTACTGTCTTAACTTAAATTATTCTGACTTTATCCAATTAAACTTTACCGGATGTAACAAATTACGTACGTTTTTAGTCGATACGCAAGCCGACATTTCTTTAATCAAAATTTCAAGTTTAAACAAACATTTTTCAATCAATACAGACGATGTTATCCGCATTACTGGTGTCACTTCTAATAGTGTTTCTACTTTAGGTAAAATAACCGCAAATTTAAATTTTTCGAACTTTTCTATAAAACATAATTTACACGTGGTGAATGACGATTTTAATATTCCATCCGATGGTATACTGGGTAAAGATTTTTTAAAAACAAACAAGTGTGTTATTAGCTATGCAAACAACCGTATTTCCTTCTGGGTAGGCAATGAAAAAGTCGCGATTCCGATTCTTCACGGGACAGAAAGCGATAACTGTGTTATACCTCCCAGATGCGAAGTTTTTCGACTCTTTGATTTAGGCAAGCAACCGGAGTCACTCTTCGTAGACTCACAAGAAATTGATAATGGTGTATTTACAGCTAGATGCATTGTTAATGCCAGCAACCCAATTATCAAGATTATAAATACCACAGACGATGTAAAATACGTAAAGAACTGTAACATTCGGACAGATAAACTTTCTAATTACCATATTTATTCCATCAAAAAGACGACGAAGGACGATAACCGGACAGAAGAACTTAGTAAAATTTTAAAGAAACAAATCCAAAGCAATAACGCAAGCAAATTACTCGACTTATGTCTAGAATATGCAGATATATTCGCTCTGCCTGACGACAAAATGACATTAAACAATTTTTACGAACAAAAATTAAGACTGACAGACACAAACCCCGTTTACATAAAAAATTACAGATTACCATATTCTCAGCGTGAGGAAATAAATAGCCAAGTGAATAAATTGTTAAACAATGACCTTATCGAACCAAGTTACTCAAATTACAACAGTCCTTTAATTATAGTTCCAAAAAAAAACAATGATGGGCGAAAAGCATATCGTATGTGCGTAGATTTTCGTGCAGTCAATAAAAAATTAATTGCAGACAAGTTCCCTTTGGCACGTGTTGATGACATTTTAGATAACCTTGGTCGAGCAAAATATTTTTCGACACTAGACCTGTTCTCTGGATTTCATCAAATCCCCTTGCATACAGATTCACGCGATATTACTTCTTTTAGCACCGAACGTGGAGCATTTAGATGGAAAGTTTTGCCTTTTGGCTTGAATGTAGCGCCAAATTCGTTTACACGAATGATGACAATCGCTTTTTCAGGTATTCCGGCTAATGTAGCATTTTTGTACGTCGACGATATCATCGTCATAGGCTGTAGTGAATCACATCACATTAAAAACCTTTCAAAAGTTTTCGATACATGTCGATCTTTTAACCTAAAACTTAATCCAAATAAGTGCAATTTTCTAAGGCCAGAAGTAACATTTTTAGGACACAAATGTTCGGCAACGGGTTTGTTGCCAGACGATTCCAAAATTAACGCAATTAAAAAATATACAAAACCGACTGACAAAGACGCAGTACGACGATTCGTTGCATTTGCAAATTATTACCGAAGGTTTATACCTAACTTTGCGTCTCTAGCCGCACCCTTGAATCGTTTAAACAGAAAAAAAGTAGAATTTATTTGGGACAGCGAGTGCGAGAAAGCTTTCGAATCACTAAAATCAGCGTTAATGTCACCTAAGTTGCTACAATATCCAGACTTTTCCAAACAATTTATTATTACAGTTGATGCTTCAAAAACCGGATGTGGCGCTATTCTTAGCCAAGAACAGCAAGGTAGCGATCTGCCTATTTGTTTCGCTTCTAAAGCATTTAATAAAGCAGAACAGAAAAAACCAATTATAGAGTTGGAACTTTTAGCCATTTACTTTGCCATAAAACAATTTCGTCCATACATTTACGGAACTAACTTCCTTGTCAAATCAGATCACAGACCACTAGTTTTTCTTTTCAATATGAAGGATCCATCTTCAAAACTTGCGAGAATTCGACTCGAATTAGCCGAATATAATTTCATTATAGAGTACATTAAAGGTAAATCAAACGTCAGTGCCGACGCACTTTCACGCATTTCCATTGACGAGATTAGGGAATCAACGAAACACGTTCTTGCAGTTAAAACCAGAACGATGACTAAAAAACTTAACGAAACAGAAATACAAAACAGCGACATAGACAATTCAACGCAGACTTTAAACGTTTATGACAAATTTGCATTTAATTTTTCAAAAAAAATACCGCGTATTAGATCAACAATAAATCACGATAAAAATAACAAAATTTCAAATTTACAAATATGTGCACATTTAAAACACAAAAAAATCGATTTGCTTAATGTCGAGGTTGTTAACGAAATAACGAATTTAGATGACTTACTTTCGAGGCTCGAAAACGAAGCCGGCAATCGCAACATTAAACATTTTGAATGGCCAAAAAACGATATATTTTTCAAATATTTTTCTATATCAGAATTAAAAAACAGCGGAAACAAAATTTTAAAGAAATTACAAATTATACTAACAGATCCAGTAGAGACTGTAGACAACGACGATCAGAAACAAAAACTAATGACAATTTACCATACTGACCCGCTTGCAGGAGGACATTGCGGAAACAAAAAACTTTATGCAAAAATACGTACAAAATACTATTGGAAAAACATGACTCGTGACATTGCTAAATTTGTAAAAAGTTGCGAAAAATGTTTATTAAACAAAGTTAAGCCTAAAAATAAAGAAAATCTTGTTCTTACACCAACACCTTGCAAACCATTCGACATTGTAGTAATTGATACAATAGGACCCTTACCTGAGTCGAATAATGGTAATAAGTTCGCACTTACCATTATATGCGATTTAACTAAATATTTAGTAACGATAGCTATTCCAGACAAAAGTGCTAAAACAATTGCATCTGCCATTTTTGAGAGTTTCGTGTTAACATATGGTACCATGAATTCTATTAAATCCGATTTAGGTACAGAATTCAAAAACGATATTTTTCAAGAATTAACGAAAATTTTAAAAATCGAACATAATTTTTCAACCGCATACCATCATGAAACCGTTGGTACAATTGAACGGAACCATAGGGTATTTAACGAATATTTGCGTGCATACTTAGAAGAAACATATTCCGATTGGGACGTATATCTAAAATATTTTACATTTTTGCATAACACAACAAAAAACACAGTTTTTGATTACAAATTTACTCCATTCGAATTAGTATTTGGTAGAAAAGTTATTTTGCCAAATGAATTACAAAAAGAAAAAATCGATCCAATATATAACGTTGAAAATTATGCAAAGGAAGCAAAATATAGAATGCAAAAATCACACATACTCGCAAAAGAACTTATTAACAAACATAAAACGCGAAATAAAAATCTATATGATAAAACCGCACGTCCTTTATCAGTTAACATAAATGATTTGGTTTTAATTCAAAAAGAACCACGAGATAAACATGCAAACATATACCAAGGCCCGTACGTTATAACAAAAATTGACGGTGTAAACGTAACAATTTTTGATAGAGAGAAAAAGAAAGAAAAGACAGTACACAAAAATCGTATACACAAAATGAATTGAATAAATTTTATAGATATGGCTAATGCTATACTTCACTATTGATATATATGTTAAAACAAACAAAATTAAACCACACCTGTACAAAACAAAAAGAAAATTCAAAATTTTTTATAATTCTTATATAAAAATTGGCTACAAAAACTTTAATTATATTAAAATCAAAATACAATGAAAATTAAAATATGTATGAAAAAAAATATATTTAAAATATAAATTTAAATTTACACTTACCCTAAGAATGGTAATGTAAAACTGAATAAACTTCATCTTTTAAATGTAAGCCTATATTATTCCAAAATACACTTAATCATACAATATAAACATCTACATACATTTATATACATATAATATTATGGCTATTAAAATTAGAATAATTACCTAATTTTAAAATATCTTTTAAAAACTTAACTTATAAGACTAAAATTATTGTTAATTTTAAGTTTATTATTTTCTATTAATTACATATGTGCAGAAGGATATAGCAAGACTGATCACCTTGCTACATCCTTCTTTTTCAAAGGAGGGTGATGTAATGGCAACAAATTACAAGTTGCAACCCTACCTAATAAGATATTTAATTTAGTACTAAGCTTATAAAATACAACCCTACACCTAAGATCTATTACTTTTAGTACTAGTTTGTAATTACACCTAAGTTTAGGATCTAAGTGAAAAATAAAAAGAACGCCATTCATTGCGCGCACTTAAAAGCGAATAGTTCGGTTCCTATTTTTTCTTAGAAACATTTTTAAATATTTTCTACCGGCAAGTGGCCGACATACTATTTTTTGTATTTTTTGGTTTGTGGACGCACCGGAGCGCGACGACAGCAACAACACCAGTGCGTGGCAGCGGAGCCCTGGCGCTCCACATGGCGGCAGTAGCCGTAGCAGCAGCCGTAATAACGGCAACGGCACCAGCTAGTGACAGCGGAGCCCTGGCGCTCCACACTATATAAATTGTAGCTTTGCTCCAAAATAATTGGTATTATAAAGCGTTAACGAAGTGCAAAATAATGAAATTTCCAAAACTCAACGGTATTTTGTCGGCACTTGAAAACTTTTATGTACTTAAATTTTATATTCAATTTCAAACACTTGTCACCGGGAGAATATCGTTTAATAACCATAGCGGGGGCTTAAAATTAACTAAACAAATTTACAATCATTTGCTGCAAATAATTGATATTTTTAAGTGATAATTATGTGCAAAAATCTATTATATACATACATACGTTGCTTCTAACCCCTTATTAGTAAAATGCTTTAAAAATAAGATTTAATTTATTAATGGAATTCGATAGTTATATCGATTATAATTGCGGTAATTTTGAAAGCATCGAAAACTATCGATAGTTAGAGTATCAGTAGTTTTCCAGCTCTATTTATCATTCTTGTCTTTACATCACATCAATTATCGTTGTTCGCTTCACATCATATGAATGTGTGACGTCACGCGAACATTTTTCCTCTCTCGTTGGCGCAATCTCTAAAATCTATAATTCTTGAACGTCTCTCTACATAGCCGTATTAGTTTAGCAGGGATTCCAAATTTAGACATGGCGTCTTACAGGTAGCTTCTATTCGTGCTGTCAAAAGCGGCTTTAAAATCGACAAAGGGATGGTGTGTGTCGACTTGTTTATCTAGGGTCTTTTCCAGGATTTGACGTGCTGTGAATATCTGGTCAATGATGGATTTACCAGGCCGGAAGCCGCACTGATAAGGTTCTATCAGACGGTTTCAGTCTTTCACACAGTATAGTCGATAGCACCTTGTATGCGATAATTAGAAGGCTGATCCCACGGTAATTGGCGCAAACAGCAGGATCACCCTTCTTAAGGATTGGGCAAAGTACACCGAGCTTCCAATCTTCTGGCATGTATTCGTCAGAACAAACTGTGCTTAAAAGCTGGAACATGCTACCTACCAGCTCTTCGCCGCCGGCTTTGAACAGCTTAGCCGGTATCCCGTCTGCCCCAGGCGCTTTGTTGTTCTTGAGCAGCCTTAGTGCTGTTCTCACCTCGCCTTGGTCGAGTGGAGTGATTTGTTGTTCATCCCTATGGAGGAAACTGCCAGCAAAAAAATGTCAAAAATCAGTGATAACTTCTAGACACTTTTAACTTGCACTTTTTCACAATTAATTTGAATGAGCCAAAAAACTGCTTACTTAAAAAAATTCTAAAAAATTTTTTTTTTTAATTGAAAGTTTGATAAAATTTTGTTAAATCATCGTACATTTTGTAAATAGTTTAAAAAATTGGTGTTTATGCTTTTTAATAAAAAAAGAAACATATTCTACTTTAAAAATAATTTTAATTAATTAGAAGAACAATAAAGTGCAAAAACTGTCAAAATGTGGTTGTGCTATAATTTGTGAACATAGTTCACATTCTTAGCTCCAAACTAATTTTTTTTTAACTGTTTGCAGCCCATTAAGGCACTTTTCGTCATAAATTAATATATTAATATCTTTTTTCAAAATTATTTTTAATAACTTCACTTGCATTGAAAAACATTGGCATTATTTGTAAATATATTTTTTGCATTTCATTGCTTAATACCTACATAAATAAATTTTAATCGCGGATCTTTTCTAATTTTACTAAATATGTGCATTTAATAACACTTCATTTCAATGAAAACTTATGCCAAAAACCATTTAAAAATAACTTTAGAAACACTTAACGCGGCGTACATCATAATTTAAGTAGCCCCACTGCAAAATGCGATGAAAGCATTCTGACTAAGAATAACAATAAAAAAAACAAAAACAAAATAGTTAATAAAATAACGGATAATAGAAACGAAAGGCAATTATGTTATGAGGTCCTGCATAGCTAACCACGAAAACCGCTTTTTCAACACAGCAGTAGGTCCTGTCGCTTACAAATATTGTATATGCATTAGTCTTTTCGCTTGTTCTTACTTGTATATATACTCGTATGTATGTATGTATGTATGTGTATAAGTTCAGATATTGCAATGCAGAGACAACACTTCCACAACAGCTGTTGCAATTTTCAGTAGCGCGTTGGCGGTTCAGGGACAATTAAAAGTTAAGTCGTCCACTTTAACGGTCAATTGTACACCGAACGTTGCACGGAGAAGTTGTTCAAAGAAAGCTATCGAAATACAAGACTTCATAATAAATTACCATATCAAAAACAAAATATTGAAGAAATAAAATTACGTCAAGTGGCAGTTCTTTAAAAAAACTTAACTAAGTTGTTGGTTAAAAAATTTTTTTAAGACTTGTATAAACATATTTGAAAATGGTTTCATGGAAAGTATGCTCATTCATTTGTTTGCTGTGCGTACATTCAACTCTGCAAACTGAAACGGATGATAACTTTTTGAATGTAAGACTATTTTTATGGAAATGTATGTGCTACATAATTTATAATGCAGTTTTGTAGATAAATAGATACATGTGAACAGAGCCACAGCAATTTCAAAGTTTGATAATTGCCAGAATTCAAGATTTTACACCGTCATATATTTGGCAGGCAGAGAAAAAGTGTTTAAGGTCGGGCTTCTGTATAATTCTTCTAAAATCTCAAGTCTCAAAATTATAATATTTTTTTCTCGCTTTTACGTTCTTTTTACATTTACTTTAAATACTTAATTTGTGACTAGAGACTTTATTTTGAGATAATGTAGAAATATAATAATTGCAGTAAATATATTTTACAAAAAAAATCACTTTGATTTTAATTAACGTAAGAAATGACCAAGTGAGCAGTAGGAACTGATCCCTAAAAGTGTGTTGACCAAAGCCGAGCAGGCGCTGATTTGTGATAGTGTTGTGTCCCATTTCCATAAGGGCAAGAATTAAGTTGAATCCAATTTCAATTCTAATATGAACACACCAAATATTTATTACGTACAATTTGTAATATTCTCTCCTAAACTAAGGATTGTCACAAAATTCATAGCATCACTCTTGTAATATTTACTGCGCCTACAACTTGATTGATGATGTATTAAAGAAAATTACTCTGCATTTATTGTGCGTTTAAGAGAAAATTTTTTAGCATATTTTTAGGCGCAGTAAACATCACAAAGTTGATACTGTAGTTTTTGCGAGAATCGTTAGAATAGCGAAAGTTTTGTTGTAGGAACAGAACCAAGAATGATAAGAGTATAAGATTGCGACAAACAAGCTGACGCAATAGTATCCTAAGAACGAGAGAGCAAAAAAGAATTTGTGAAAAAGAAGAGCAAGACGGGAACGGTTGATTAGCTGCTTTCACACAGCAATATTTGTATACAATCATTGTGCGATGTAAAAGTATGCGATGCAAAATTTAACACATTTTTACATTAACGCAAACTCATGTTCCGGCAGCAAAAAATCAACCAATTTTTGAAAACTGTCTAATATGTATAATTTACATAAATTTTTTACTATCATACGCTCATATTTCTCACCCGTCACTCATGTTTGCAAACAAGTGAGATGTTGTGAAGGCGGCTTATTGCATGAAAATACAATAAGTATGTTCGTGTAAAAGTCCAGCAAGAATTATCCAGCAACGAAATTTCTCAGAATTGTAGATAGAGTATTCTCTCTCAAAGTGAAATGCTTATTACGCGAACGCAAAATTCGCAGAAACTTGCAAGTTTAACGAACAGCTGGGAAAACGTTGCATTAGTGTTTTCCTGAAACATTCCTTAACGAAACGAACTTTTTCTTGCTTCTAGCATGTTTGATACCCACATTTTATAATTTTAACCTATAAAACTCTTAAACAAAAATTTCGTATATATCCAAATTGCAATCAGCTGCTTTTGATCAGCTGTTTTCTTGCTTGCAAACTTTTGCTGGGAAAAATTTGTACAGCAAGAATTTTCAACTTCCTCTCAAAATAAAATGTCATTTTGCGCTCTCAATTTCGCTTTCTATTTTAAATTTTTTGGTCACCTCGAATGCGATTTGACAAAAATCGTGATGTATTGTAACAATTCGCAATAATTATCAGCACCGCGAATACTCTTAATTACTACGTCATCGAACGGGTAGATGCTGTCAAATTGACAAATAGCTGACCAGCGGTTCTCGGATGTCGCAACATTAGTTTCACTCATCCGTGGAACAGAACGGTAAATTCAACTTGTTTGGATTTTACGTTCATTGAGAGGACATTTTTTACGATATAATTTGTCGAAGTTTTATTTATTTATTTAGGTTTCCGACGACAAACAGCTCTAATTAAAATCTGGTATATGTATGAATGAATCTAAATGCAATGAGCTTTTCAGACTCCGTTTAATATTTTCATTCGTAAACTCGCTCTAATCCAATCGAGCCATCCAAGAAAAAATTGCTGCAAAGCAATTGTGACCGTTTTGGTCACATCAAATATGCTGAAATGTTATTTCTTACGTATATTACAGCAACATAAGCCAAAACAACATTTTTTAGAATTTTCGTTTGTCTTTCTGTTTGTATGCTTGTACGCGCGTTAAGCAAAAACTACTGCATAGAATTGAATGCAAGTCTTGTTTAAAATAAAGGCCCCAATTTGTAGCAGGAAAATATTTGTTTTACACTGTTTAACTCGCTAGGTGACGCTTGAGTCAATTTGTTTATAAAAGTCATTTATATGAATCGATGTAATCAAAATAAAAATTTATAAATTATTACTCGCTGGGTGGCGCAGAAGTCGAGTTGTTCAAAAAAGTCGTATTTATGAGTCGATTTTATTTGCATTCCAAATTTTCATTACAAGCTCGATGATTAATAAGGCAACGAAAAATGAATCCGCTAAATGGCTCTGGGTTTTAGTTATAAAGAAAAATGGGTTCCATGGTCCAAACTGGTTCGAATTTAAATTGTAAAATAATTAGGTAAACATAATTATAAATCCATTAGTAGTCTTAGTGTATGTAGTCATAATTTTTATGTATTAAAAGTTATGAAAACTTTAACGGGGACGACACTTTAAGCAAATGGATATATAAAGTCCTCAATATATTTAAATAAAGGGTACGCATTGTAAGGGCAAATAACACACATACATATATTTCTTTTTTATTTCTAGGTACATATATTTTTTTTTAGAATGTAACTACAACCTTCTACAAAATTTCCTTGCATAAAACAACTATGTATGTACACCGAATATAATCAACCATCTGAATATATTAGTTAACTGTCCCTTCTGCATAGCCTCTAAATTGTGAATCAATTCGTATTCTACTTAATTAATAAATATTCTGATTTTAATTTATACATCTTTATTAACACATACACATCTACTAATATTAAATAAACTTATTTTCCTCTTTCTTACAGCACAAATTAAGTGGCATCATACAGTGGAGATATGAGAAGCGTCCATTTTGTAATGCCTTTACAGGTACATACTACTTATTTGCCAGTATTTATGTATGCATGCAAAATTCAAAATTGAAAGGCTTTCAAAGTTTAACGATTTCCCAAAAAAATTATTTATATAAAAGGTTTTATTTTATTATCATCAATTGAGAACAGTTCACACTCGGTATTACCTACCGACTAATTAAAAACTGAAGTTGTCACGGAAACTAATACCCGAATTCAGTAACTCAGTCTCATCTCAAGTCTTACCCCCGAATTCAGTAAGCAATCTCAGTCTCTAATTGAGACAAAAGTCACAAATTTAGACCGGTTGCCATTCATTAGATTGGTGATGAGCAGGTCACAAAAAATTGAAATAAAAACAAAAGAATAAAACGTGAAAGCGAGGAAAGCATTAATCTCTAGCTCATTTTGAGACTTAAGATGATACGAAGTTACTGAATTCGGACATAAAAATGAGATAGAGATTATTACTTTTCCTCGCTTTCACGTGTTTTTCTTTTGTTTTTATTTTAATGTTTTGTGACCTGCTCATTACCATGTCACAATTTTAAGACTTTATTTTGATATTAGACGCTTTATTTTGAGTCTAATGGATGCCAACTGGTCTAAGATTGTAACTTTTGTCTCTATTAGAGACTGAGACCGCTTACGGAATTTGGGGGTAAGTTTTCGAAGATTTTAAGCAAGTTTTATTGGCAAGCTATTTTTTTTTTTGAAATAACGACTAATTTACGTAGTTTATATACAGTTGTAATTTGGTAGGCACTAGAAACTTGCACTTTATTATAATAGAACTGCATACTCTAAAATATTCTATAGTTTTCTTTAGGTTCGAATTTTTTTTTAATAATTGTATTTTGCATATACTTTAAATAATGGGTTTTTAAGTCTTTAGAAAAAAAAAATCAGTTTTTTAATTGAAAAATAATTTTAAATAATTTAAAGAAATAGGAATTGTTCAAATTTTCCAATATCTGGTTGTGCTTAAATTTGCGAACAGAGGGTATATGTACCATATATATTTATCGATGTGATATCATTTTCGACTTTAGTTATGAGTTCTCCGCTTTCTGATTATTCTACTTCTAGTCACTCCCTTTTATGTTAATGACAGTTCCCTTTTAAGTTATTACAATATGAAATATAGGTGCGGCAGTGATTGAAAGCTCCGCGTCTTCCTTCCAAATTTTAGTTTGTAAAAGTCTTCGGGCACAGTGTCGCATTAATTTGGCCGTGGCAATAATGTGCACTGTAGGGAAGAGTAGGGTAAAACGGGGTGGCGGGTAAAATGGGATACAACCCTGTGATGGGGGAAAACGCGCTGCCATCTACTTTATACTATAGTTACTTGTTGCCTGTGTCGGTATCATGAAACTATGTGAATATCGTTGGCAATTGAGCACTTAGACTAAGTTCGAAGCACGTAACGTTTTTACAGTCTCAGGAGGTTAATATTTCGGCATCAAACTTTGTCGTAGTATACTACGACCTTCGCGAAAAGAAAAAAAGTAATTATTACTTGCGAATCTGTATTCTATTACATGTAACTTGAGATGATGATCGCTCAGTTAGATAAAGTTGTTAATTAATTACGGGATACCCGATATCTCAATCTTATTCGTGATTTTACTCATTTGTAAATCTACTAATATGGGATTTTTTCAAAAATCATGAAATCTTGGTAAATCACAAGGTTCAATACATTGTAAACTTTTTAAATTAAAATGATTTTTTGCTTTATTTTTGGGGGTACCCCGTTTTACCCGACCATTTTTCGATACCCCGAAAATCGTCACTCTAATTAAATGTATTTTCAAAAAACATAATATTTCGTAAACTTGCTGATTATATATATGTATGTACATATTTCTTTTCTAAACACATTGTAACTGTTCTTTAAAAACTAATTGACACATTTTTTGTTGCTTTAAAAAAATTGTATACGGCAATTTGTCAAGGTACCTACCCCGTTTTACCTTACTCTCCGCTATACCAATTTTTTACTCATTTTAAAGTACAGTTTTTATTTGATGAAATTTGGTTAAATAACTTAATTGAAACTGAATATTATTATGTCACAATTCTCGACATCATATTTCTACGTTTTACTTATTTTAGGTGAGGTCAAAGATGTACCCCTTTTGCACAGTTTTATACTAAGATTTCTTACAGTAGACATGAGATTTTTTTGCGAAGAAAATTTTTTTAGAGCATTTAACCCTCTATTTCCGCAACAGATGTGTTTTTTTTTAACCTTTTCTCCAAAAATGTCAAAAATTCCTATTCAAACGGCTGTCACTCATACATTTACATAAATAAGTTTCAAAACAATGCTTATTAATTAGACGACTTGTAACAACAACAACAACAAGAATTGTATTATTTCAGTACATTACATTTTTAGAATTTAACTTTTTAAGAAAACTCGAATTTCGAAATCTGAAAAACTTTTTATTCTACTGGATGACAATTAAATTTAGTAGGCGACGTAAGCTTTGCAACTTTTAAAGATAGCTTTTTCTATTCAAAGGTTGCGGCAAAAAGCGCTCATCTATCCCGCCCTACCCCCTGTGGAAGCGCGCCGATATTGAAGATGCCAAATTATATAATAACGAAGACATTGCCGAAGGATTAAGCGATCTCATCGATATAAACGCCGAGCCGGCTGTGGAAAATGTACAAAAACAAATAATGTCACAAGCGAAAATATTCGAGGCCATCAAAGAGGCCAGCAAGGAGATA
The DNA here is from genome assembly GCA_963971545.1 of Philophylla caesio. NCBI lineage: Eukaryota > Metazoa > Arthropoda > Insecta > Diptera > Tephritidae > Philophylla > Philophylla caesio. Next base: position 35,015,682 of record OZ020604.1, on the reverse strand, counting down.
TTCCGACAGAAGAACAAACAAAAAATGCGGCAACACGAAGCAACACAAGAAGATGCCATCGAAGGAGTTTAGTCAAAAGTACGAAAAGTCAAAATCGAAACAAACAAAAAAAAAATGCAAAATAAATATTATGTTAACAAACACTTGAAAGGATGCCAATCATTATATTCACTTATGAAATACTTACAAAACTTATGAAAATGAGTAATAAGAAATAAAGTATAATCCACTTAAAATAAAATAAAATAAAATGTTACAAATGTACGCTGCGTTATTACGCCTAAATTTATGTATGAGTATGTTTGTATAAAACTTATTACGCTAGTTTTGTTTTTCTTGAGAGGCGCACCTTAACGCCACCCTTCGGCTGAATGCCCACAGAATGATTGTCCAAAATAATTTCACGTCTACTCATAATTTCAATATTGAAATTTTGTAGAATTTTCACAACACCCAACTTTGAATTTATCATGCCCATGCGCAGAGCAATACATTGACGCGGACCAACACCGAAAGGCATATAAGCATTAGCATTATAATTGGCACTCGTAGGCGAGAAGCGATCCGGGTCGTATAACATTGGATTTGGAAAGTATTTAGCATCACGATGAATACCAAGCAGTGAAATAATAATGGGTATGCCCTTCTCGATGACATAATCGGTGCCCGGAATTGTGTAGTCTTTTGTGCATTCACGATTCAAAAACGGAAATGGATATTTGCGATTGGTTTCTGGAAATCAAAAAAAAAATATAAAATATAGTATGGAAATATTTTTTTTTACTTGTTTTAAGTAGTATTTGACTAATATTAAATACCTTGCAGACACAATTCCAAAAACGACATTTCACGCAAAGCATCATAACTTAACTGACCGTCGTGGCGCGCCAACACTTCGTCCACTTCGTTCTGTGCGCGTTCTAGCAGTTCGGGATATTGCGCCAATTCGAAAATAGTGAAAGCAGCCGTTGCACTTATAGTCTCCTGACCGGCAATATAAAAAATATAGCCTTGTGCGCCAATGTGATCCCAAGTAAATTTCATTTGTTTGCCAGAAGCTATGGAATCAAACATACATTATCAGTCTTATCATGAATTTCGTATGAACAATTCACTCACATCAATTGACTGGCAACACAAAAACAAATTGAAGAAATTGTTTTCTGTAAAGCTTTGTAATTCATGTGCATGATGCAATAATGAAAGCTGTTGTACGTTGGCAACTTCTCGTTCTAAATCAGCCATCTTGAACGCCCTTAGAAACTGTGTTGTTCCTTTGCAGAATTTGGTTGCCAGTTTTGTACAAAAAAAAAAAATGTTGAATTGTAGCAGAAAATTTAGTTTTTCATGTGGAACTTATAATATGTATCGATTGTTTTGACATTTTGGATAATTTTTCTCATTTGTTGATAATAAATTTTATTGGCATTTCCAATACAATATTTTATTGGCAAGAAAAAAAAAAGTGCGTTTTTTGATAAAGTATCAAAAATACCTCTCCATAAAATCATCGTCATAGCAGAACTCCCATTTCTCTCCCGCCTTCAACCGACTCGATCGTCTCGTCAACGTCAATTTTTCGTTTTCTCCGCTCGTCTTTGGAACAAGCTAATTTTATATTCAATTTAATCTATGGATGTTGTATTCTAGTAATTATACCATAAAGGCTAAAGGAACTCAATGAACCTGTATAATTATGCTTTTTCAGTTATCAATTAGTATTTCTTTCCTTAAAATCTTCAGTGTTTTATGCTCATAACCATTGAGGATTACCTTCACTTTCTTCATGAACCAATAAACTATATTAATGTGGGAAAACTTTTCCGAAAAAAAGTTAATCGCTGGACAAACATTGTTATGTTGTTGGTACGGTTTGAATGCCTCTGCGTCATATTTGAACATTTTACATTATTTTCTAAAGAATAATCATTTTCAAAGAAATTTGTCCCTTTTAATTTTTACATCCAAAAACACTAAAAATTTAGTACTGTGCGCAGGTTTTACCAGCAATTTTAATACAAATTATGATGTTATTAATTTTTTTTTTTTGTCAGTTTTCTTATAAAATTCATAATATTGTAATCATTGTGGTTAAATTTTATGTAAATATCTTCACTCATTTGTACTTTTTCCTAAGAACGGCCTTCTTTTATTCCCGTTTCTTTAATACTTCCAAAATACAATATTGAGCTAAGGGCGTTCAAACTGGCGCTGTCACAACGTACAACACCTTTCATTATTCCATCATGACTCATGTGGACAAATGTCACGATAAGACTGTACTATATGCACATTAGGGGATTTAATAAGGTATTGTAAGTGAGGTTAAGTTATAAAATGATAAAAAAAATTTCGGCAGCTTTAAAATTTATATTTCTTGAATTGCATATAAAAAGCAATTGAAATCATAAAAACCGTGAAATTGTAAAATAAAAATTATTTTACGATATTGCAACATTTTATTACATTTTGTGAATATGCCAAAAGCATTTTTTTTGTTAAAGTATTCCAAAACACATTTCATACCTGTGGTGGGATTTGCACTCCAATTATTATCATCCTCGTTGATTTTACCAGTATTTCGCAGCTGCATCATTAATTTCAACATATCCTTGCGTACAATGTTATGCTTTTCACGATATTCAATTGTTTCTCTCATTATATCGCGCAATCCAACAGCTGTGCCATTTTTAAAACCCAAACGAACCAAAAATTTTACAATGCTTGGGAACAAAAAGAAGCAAAATGAAATACATAATTTATTTTCAATTTAGCGTTTAAGTTTTTGTTTTTGGGAATGGATCATGATGGGAATGGATATGCCTTCCTATAGAGTTTCAGAGTTGTAATTCATTGCTTTGAGAGCAGCTTGACTAGCGGAATTGATGGAGGTACTTGTATACTTCCCTCTTCTTAAGCATTTAAGCCTCTGCTGTATAACAGCGACTGCAGCTTGAAAGACTTTGTAGAGATCAGGTAAACGGAATAGTATTTGCTTCTTTTTTTTTTAAAGAAATATTTGGACACTTTTTCGTATTTTTATGAAAATATATTTTTCAAAAAAATCGTTCATTTTTATATGAACATACATATGTAATTATATAAGAAATATTGAAATCGCATTTATTAAGTGAAACTTTTTAAGCGACGGCTGTAACCATAAACATTTACGGCGAACGGGACAGAAAAGGTGAAGACAAAAATGGTGTCGACGGTGCGCTGCTGCTTATGTTTCTTCTCCACTCATAAACGATACGCAAGACGACTCAACTGTACATGTATCAATTCTAGTTTAGTAATGTTGCATTATGTTAGGTTAAGTTTAATTATTTTATGTTAAGTTATGTTATGTTAATTTATGTTATGTTATATGACGTGATGATGCGATATGTTTTTACATGGTAAAGTGATGTGACACGATGTTAGGTTACGTTTAATTATTTTATATTGAGTTATTTTAGCTTCCTTATGTAATGTTATATGACGTGATGCTGTGATGTGATTTTACATGGTGATACGATATAACGATGTTAAGTGATGTCGTGTGATATGATTAGTTTATGTGATATTGGGGTTTATGTGCAATATCGAATATATATCAGCTTGTAACCAGCTGACTTAATTATCTTCTATTCTTTAATGTCCAAAAGTGCCGATATAACTAGGTATCGATATCGATAATGACTTTCAATAATATTCCGCTGTAAAGGAAAGGCAAAATGGTATCTCTCATACAATATATTCCGAATCACACCAAAACTCGCCACGTCTATACCCACCACAACTAAACTCACCACACTTAAGCTGACCTCACTTAAACTCACAGCACTTAAACTCCGCTGTAATGGAACGGTAAAATGGTAGCTTTCATAAAATATGTTCTGACCTTCACATTATGTGGATAATCACATTAAAACTCGCCACGTCTAAACCCACCACAACTAAACTCACCACACTTAAGCTGATCTCACTTAAACTCACAACACTTAAACTCACCACAACTTAACTTACCATACCTAAAATCGCAAGACCTGAACTCACCAAAAGTCTTATCTCTATATCTACCTCACCACACTTTACCTCCTCGAAATTCGTTTCATCGAACATCACCCCACATCACCTCACTTCATCTCACCACTTAGTGCAACAAATAGTAAATAAAATTTATTCTTTTAATTCAGATTTAAGAAGTTTCATGGAGCGGCCATTTCTCCCGTTTTGTTTTTGAAGGAAAGTACTTTCTAATATCTTTTTTATTGCTTTTTTTTGCTGTTGTAGCGTTTTTTTTACCGCTCTCTGATAATTATAAACCCATTAAGTCAATTTTATAAAATTAGATTTAGGCGAATGGTGTCCAAATATGTTGGTCACGCTATTACTAGACATATGATATTCCATCTCAAAGTTATAACCGCACCACATCTTACAATTTTTAGCATCTTAATTTTATTTAACTTTCTTTAAAGACTTATTTTGACACTTATATTATGGACATTTTTTTATAATAATTATGAGGGAAGAAAAATGTATAATCCCTAACAGGTGGGACTATTTAACTCAGTATTTGGCCGAGATTCTCCTACCATTTGTATTTATTTTGTACCACAAATGAAAGGACCTACAGTTTTATGCCGACTCCGAATGGCAGATGTATTTTATGAAAAGCTTTTTAATGGCAGTCTGGCTGAGATTCGAAAGCCGAACTCAGCCGCCTGTCGAGTTATAGCACGAGCTGCTTCTCAGACAAAGCGAGCAAAACGTCGAGCGTAGCGTCGAAAGAGCATCGATTCGCTCAAAGCATAGTCGAGCATCAAGCATAACGTCAAACGAACAAAATTTATCCAAAAATTCGCGATTGCCGAGTGAAGTAATAAAAAATCAATGAAAAGTGCAAAGCCATGCTCGACGCTTTGCTCGCCGCTCCACTATGCGGTTTGCTTCACTCAACCACAGCGGCCACACTCTTGGGATTAGGTCGGTACTATTTCGGAACTTTTCTTGGTATATTTGATGCACAGTTTTAATATATTTTCGGTAATTTATCGATTGATTATACGTACTTTTTCGGTAGTTTTTTGATACATTCTCAGTAAGCTTTCGGTATATTTTTGGTACTTTTTCCCTTATTTTTCCGTATTTTCCCAAAACTTAAGTCACGAAAAATTCCAAAACTAGTTCAGAAATGATCCCGAAAATTTTCTTTAGTCACAAAATAGTCCTGATCAAGTCTCATTTATTGAAGCTTGTAATTTTTCTTTCTCTCGTATAATTATTGTGAAAAGGCAAAAAACAAATTTTCACAACAGAAGTTTTAAAAAAAATAATTATGGATTATTTTTTCTATTCAATTAAAAGACACCTTAAACTTTCTTTTTCTTTTACTTAAATTGAATTGCTGAAAAAATAAAATAAGTTTTTATGAGAGGAAAAATGGCACTAAAGATGGCACACTGGTGTGGTTATAACTTTGAGATAGAGTGCAAATGTACATACATATTTATGTATGTATGTATGTATGTATGTAAGAGTATGTATGTGTTTATGCAATGCAATCGCTTTTCGTTACTTACGATGGACACAAGAAGATTAACATTCCGATATTGACATTAATTATATTGTTGCGGCGTGCTTTGTGTACTAGATTTCTAAATTTATTTTTGGGATCTTCAAAGCTGTTGATTTCCAAACCAAAGATAACAGAACCGATTATATCGAGAGCAAAGCTGTTAAATGAAAAAAAAAAAAAAGCAAAAATTTCAAACATTCATGTAAAGCCTTCATTATTTTTTCCCCCTTTAAATGTATACTCACGTCAATAGAATATTTTTCAAGTCCAACTCTGCGCTACCCTCCGCCGGCAGCACTTTATTCAAGTGACCAACCATTTTATTGCCAACATCATCGGAAGTCTGGAACATAGCCTTCAATTTGCCCGAACTGAAGGTTGGCGTCAACTTTTGCCGCAACGTACGCCAACTTTGACCGCGTAAACTAAACAAATTGCAAGACAAAGGATCATTCTTCTCATCCACATAAACGCCACGATCGTGGAAACTACTAAAATCTTGTACGAGTATTTGTCGCGCCAATTCTGCGTCACGTATTAGCACAGCTGGCCGGAAGAGTAAATAAATGCCCACAAATGGCGACTTGGACTTGAGGTAGGCATCGTAAATTGCTACGCCCATAGACTTTTCATGCAGAACCACGGATTTCAAACAACCGCAAGGTATATTCGTAGCTAGATCGCTGGGAAAGTTACGACATTTCCAATAAGAATACTGTTGTTGGATCAACCAATAAAGTGTTGTACTCAGCAATAAAAACGAAATAAACACAATCATTTTTACCACTTAATATTAGTTAAGTAACTATAAGCGTACTGTGAACAAGAACAAGAATAAAAAACAGAACGCTTGCTCTTTACGTCCAATTTGTTGCATTGCTTTTTGTAAACTGACTGTTGATACTCACAGTTCGCTGTTGTCGATAATTTTATAAACAAACAACGCACATTCACTTTAAAAGTGAACTAACTCAATAACTCACTGTTTAGAAAACGCAAAAATTTAAGTGTTAATTATATGAAGAGAAGGCGAATATGACGTAGATAGGCATTTGCATGTAGATAGGTAGGGAGTAGGGATGTCAGTTTTGGGCATTTTGTTGACCCCGGGATTTTCGAGAACTGAAAACGAAATCCCGGTACAATCCCGAGATCCCGAATTTCATAAAGTGTTGATTCGTAATTTTTAATTTGCCAATGTAACACGTCTGGAACCGTTGTATTATAGAGATACATATACAAAATAACATTAATATAACAAAGAAGAAAAAAGGAAATAAAAGTAGTATTTGACACACATACATACAAAATAATTTATACTTCAAGTAGAAATATACATATTTGGTACAGAAGCAAATGTAAATAAATTTATATGTATTCACTGTTTGCGACCAATATTATGTGTGTGTATATTATTATATTATTGTTATAAATCAGGCCCGTGGGCAAATTAAAGTACGTACGTACATACATATATGTAAAGAAATGAATCGTATTCAAAAAATTTTATTCGTAAATGAAATTTCAATCTTTCACCATGTTCATCACTTACTGAACCCATGTTTTGATATATGCTTGTGACCAGAGAACACTAATCCATCTTCTTTTGAATAAAAGGTAGCTAAGGTAATGTGACTTTTTCGATTAGCTGTAATTTTAACTCCAGTTTGCAATAGATTCCTTTGTTTTAATCTCGACCCTAATATTTCAGATTTTTCTTTGGTCAAATCTAAATCTCTAACAAGGTCATTTAGTTCTGATTGACTAATCAAATGTGGTTCTGTATTTTTTTCATCTATAAATATCTCTTCGCTTTTAGTAGGGCCTGCTTCATCTTCTTCTTCAATACGACTCGATAAACTTGACGAAATAGAAAATCTTTCCGGTACTAGAATGTCTGGAGAATGTGGTAGCGGCATTGACACTGATGACACAGTAGCATACTTCACTGAGTGTTTTGATTTTTTTGAAAAACCTTTCACAGTTGTGAAACATAAGTAACAGTCGTCTTCTTGATTTTTGGGTTCACGCCACTGCATTGGTGCACCAAAAGGCATCTGTTTAACATTACATATGCGAGCTGCTGCTTAAAACTTGATGCAATTTATCTTTGAGACTTTCTGCCTTATCCACTTCAGGCACCTCGTCGTTAGTTCTGTTAACATTGCTTTCATAGTGAGCCCCATTTTCTAGTCGAATGGGATATACTCCAGCTCATTTATAATGGCAAGGACGAAAAAAAGCCTTAAGGGAGTTAGCAAGCTGTGTTATTTGTCGATTGTGAACTCTCTAAAAGCTTTGTTTTGCCCTTGAATGGGAAATTTTTAAGAATGATACAAAATTGCTTCCCGGAATTGATATGCCTAGTAGTAGGTGTGGCTGCCACTCGCGACACTTTGGGCCATTCGATAGAAGCCCATTACCACCATCTAAACGCTCATTCCCCCTTGCTGAACCATCTAGACTTTTTGACGAATCTCGTCAAGCATTTTGGATCTATATCACATAATTGTCCTAGAAAACGTAGCCTGATTTTCGCCAGCGCTGGAAAAATGCATAAGAGGTGTAGAACCGTTTCCTCCTCTTCATAACTTGTCATCATTCCGTTTTAAGGAACACAGACTACGCGACCATTTACGATCCCATCTGGGCCAAGTGTGTCTAGAAATCCTGCTGGTCGTAATTTGTGCCCAGCTGTCATTTGCACGAGCATAAACAAACCATTGATTTAATCGTAGCGATCTCACAGCTTTCGCTGTCACTAAAGATAAAAATGTCCTTTTCCTTTATAGCGGTCTTTAACATACCCATAGCCTTCATTATAGCTGAGATTTCAGCTTGAAAAACAATACAGTGGTCCGGCAGCCGAAAAGAGCAGCTCAGAGATAGGTCCCGCGAGAAGACCCCTCCTCCTACTCTGCCATTTAGCTTCGAATCATCAGTCAATATTGTGAGACTTCCAGGCTGAGTATAGAAATTTATTAACCACTCCTCCCTGCCTGGGATCCTCATCGCGAATTTTCTGTCCGGGACCACTACCGGTCTAACTACCGCTGTGTAGATTCAGCTTCATACGTCGGGGTTGAGACCCCATCTCCTTCCAATGGCTCTTTTACAAGAGCATATGGTCACGGAAGCATTCTGGTGTCGCTGAATAATATTACTCTTTCAGCTAAGTTTCATGTCTAACTGTATGCTTTAGATTCAGCCGAATTCCATTTAGTTCCGGCGGAGTTACCTCCGGCAACATATATTTCCTAGTAAAAAGTACATGCTCAACCTTTCCCGAATTAACGCTGAGACCACATCGCGCGGACCACCTACCTACATCGCGGAGAGTTCTTTGCATCAAGTCGCACAAGGTTTGCGGGAACTTGCTGACCAAGGACTGTAGTGCAGTGTCTGTGGACCTTTCCTTAAGGTGTGCATGTTGGTGGTTAAACAATAAGCTTTTGTCGATGGATAGAGAGAGGTAATTACTAATTAGCCTTTCTAGGGTTTTAAGAACAAATGATATAAGCCTGTCATCAGGGTCTGGGATCCTTCGGATTCGGAAGTATCAATCTCGGCAGCCAACTGCGCAGGTATAATACCGTCTGGTCCTCCTCCCTTATATGGTTTAAAACTTTTGATCGCCGAAATACTACTTTTTCTTCCAGGAAAATGCGTGTCCAGAAGCAATTAGACCGTTTCTTTACTCGTTGTTGTCCCGAAGCCATCCTGTCTTTGTAGAGACTTAATCGGGTTTACTGCGCCCGACAACATTTTTCTTAGTATGGCAGTATCGGTGACGCTCTCAATGCCGGTACAAAAATCTCTTCATGAAGACCTTTTCGCTTCAAGTAAGATTCTCTTGTACACCCGCAAGAGCTGCTTATAGGCCTGCCACTCAGACTCCTGACTTAGTCTCCTTGTAGAGAACCCAGTCTGTATTCCTCAAGTTCTTTCGAACCTTAGGAGCACCCGGGGACAGATCTTAAATCGGTTCAATATATCAGTTCGTTAACATATCATGCAGATTTTCACTACACAAAGTATGGTCGATGACCTCCTGTCGGTTTTTAACAATAAAAGTGGGCTCGGTGTCCCTATTGCATATAACAAAGCAAAGATCTTCCATCAATCTGCAGCAGAGTGTCTCCATCATATATTTAGATCTTTCTTTGCCAGTACACAGGTTCTAATTTTACCTTACCCACCGCCCATAGCCCACAGACCCCCGATCTCCTGGGCTCCTGGATAAGGGCGATGTCCACGTCGTCACCTAGTAGGCGACTCAGGAGAACAGCAGACGCTGCCCTAGAATTGTGGAGGTTTATCTTCATAACCCTCATTTGAGGCCCACGCCATCTCCTACACCGCAAAGACAGTAACGTCAGCGCTGTCTTCCCCCTCCTCAGCATACATCCTCTGCATTGCAGATGCCAAGTTTAATTGCAGAGAGGCTCCGTTCTCCACATCACAGAAGTCAGCCTCCGGCTCAGGCTCCTCATTGTCAACGTCCATTGAAGTGCCTGCTCCGGTAGCACGCTGCGCGTCATCCTTATAGATTCTCAGGGTCACTTTGTCTAGACCGTAGTAAACACGGCCTTGCTTCTTCTCCAGGATCTCCAATATTTTAAGCAGTTTTGAGTCAAAACTTTTGACTATTTATTTCTCTGCTAATATATTTCCATTATTTCTCTGTTAAAATTGCGTTCATTCTCCATTAAAGCCGCATTAATATAAATTTTCAATAGAATTTTTTTTTTTAATATGCAGTTTTGTACCCCACGGAATTTTAGTAAGGCAAAGTGCAAGTTTCAAATTGCTGATATTTGAGACTTCTAAGTCAACGCAGCAGATTTTTCCATAAAAAAAACGTTATATGAAAGTAAATAAAACAAACAACATCAAAAATAAAAACAGCAGACAGTTTAGGGGACTTGAAACTTGCACTTAACTTCACTAAAACTTCATGAGTTACAAAACCCATACTCAAAAAATGTTTTGAAACGCATTTTAAAAAAATTTCAAATTGCGACAAAATTTTCTGGAATTACTAAAACTTTTTTTTTTTTGAAATTAATTTTAATAGAAAAATATTATAATCTAAATTAGTAAAATATGTGAGTTTTATTTTTATTTGCCGCGAACAAACAAAGCTATATACATACATATATATCTCGACTTAGTACTGTTTTCCCATCAAAGCTCTAAATGTTAAGGTTCTTATACGCTTTTCAAACAATTAAATATCTTTATCTGTCATTTAAAACGCAATCTAGTATTTGTCTATGAAAGAACAAAATTAAAGATAAGTATGTTTGAACCCACATAAGTGTTCGTATGAATGTATGTATGTACATATGTGTGAGTGATAACGCCAATTATAAGCTACCATTTCTTATCGAAAAAAGAGTGTACCTACTATTTATTAAACTTCCAAGTCATTGAGTAAATAAATTGTGTATGAAGGAGTGTCAAAAAACTTTAGCTGCATACGAGTATATTTCACAACCAGTGAATTTTGGCATTACTCATAATCTGAGTGGATGCATTTTTTTTTATAGAACGCAATGAATTTAATAGCTATTTAGTTTTAAAATTTTGTATCATTCTTAAAAGTTCCCCTTTCAAGGGCAAAACAAAGCCTTTAGAGAGTTCAGAATCGACAAAAAACACTGCTTGTTAACTCCCTAAAGGCTTTGTTTTGTCCTTGTCATTATAAATGAGAATATCCTTTTTGATGTAAAAAATGAAACTTTCTATGAAAGCGATATTAATAGTAATAACGACGAACAGCTCGTAATTGTCCAATAATCGAAAGGCATACAATTTATCAGAAGGTTTGGTAACAGAAATTGATAGTTTTTGTAATGAGGCGATAAAAAGGCTATGTCATACAGAGAGCATTTAACTTTTTGTCGACAATCCAACCAACAAGTGTTGAGGCGCAGCAGTGCTTCTCCATTGCAGATTTTAAATACAACAAATTTAAGTCTAGGTTGGAGGATAACACACTTAAGACTTTTATTTCGTCAAGATTGCGTTTTGATTAAAATAAGGAACTATTCTACCTCTCTCAAAATGGAATGGGTGATGTATTTAATTTTTACTTAATGTATTTCTTTCTTTACTGAATGGTAATATATTAATATTTAATATTGGTATCAAACAGTGATTAAACATAATTTTATTTTTATGTCGGAGCATTTGCTTATATTCCAAATATGTACATATATGTACATATATGTATATTTTTACTTAAAGTATAAATTATTTTGTATGTGTGTCACATATTTCGTTTATTTCCTTTTTCTTGAAAATACCAATAAATACATACATATGTACATTACAACAAATCGTTCTTCTTTGTTATATTAATGTTATTTTGTTTACTTCTATACATAATACAACGATTACTGACGTGTTACATTTTTTGGCAAATTAAAAACTACGAAACAAAATTTCGTAAAATTCAGGATTATGACGGGATCTTGTTTTCAGATCTCGAAAATCCCGGCATCAACAAACTGCCTAAACTTTACATTTATGTATATTTAATTACACTGTAGCGGCGTCCTTACAGAATGACTATGCAAGCGATTTTTTTTTTTTGTGGCCTGATCTTCGCTGATCATCGCAAACGCTAGTCGAAAATATATACATACAATTAATAGACCAAGAGTCGGCATTTTAGCGTTGGGAAGTAAGTAAGTGTGCAGTCAATACTTTTGGTACCGCTACAACTGGTGCCGATTTAGTTTTTAATATATTTTAAATAAAGCACAAAAACCCAAATTTTTTTTTTGATTTTATCAAAGTCGTGGCCGCTGTGGTCGAGTGGGTAGCGGTGCGTGCTATAACCAAAGATAATATGATACGAAACTCTTTGTTTCGAGAGAGCGCTGTCAAAAGGCGCATTTTTTATAACATTTTCCAAAAGAGCCACTCAGTAGAAATATTATCTGGGGCTTTTTATTTAATTTTTTTGGAGATTTTGCAGTTGCTTCGCCACAGTTGAGGTTTGCTAACAGAATGAATGAAAATGCAATAAAAATAAGAGTAAATAAGAGATGTTATTTACCTTAATGCCAAAAGATAATATATATAAAATAAAAACAATGAAAACAATTAAAATATCGCAGAAATTCATATTTCGCAAAAACTGCTTTATATAAACATTAAACATAAATTTAAGATATAGCGTGTTTTCTTATAAACATACATGTTTATTCATGTATTTAAAATGCAATATTTACCTAGTTCGCTTTGAAAAAATATTTTTGGAATATATTTTTAAAATAAAATACAATATTTGTATGTAAATCAAAACCTTCATAGTTTGCTAAAACTTATATATATTAAATTAAACTCTTAATTTAGAGATTTCAAGACACATTCCATAAAAAAATAACATTTACTCGCTTTTTTTATCCAAATAAAAATTATAGCTATTTCCACGCATTTGCCTCTGGTAGCCCACCTTTTTGCGTGCCAGCTGTTCAGTAGCCCATGATTCGGCTTTGTTGCCAGCCCAAAATTTGAGATCATGGGCTCTCGCAGCAAGCGAAAGAGAGAAGTTTCGTATCATATTATCTTTGCTATAACTCGATATGCCGCTGAGTTTGACGTCCGAATCTCAGCCAAACTTTCGGAGTCGGCACAAAACTCCAGGTCGCTCCATTTGTGATAGAGAATGATGCACACCACAAATGTTAGGAGAAGCTCGGCCAAACACTGAGATATACAGTGTTAGCGCCAAATTATTATTATTATGCAGTTATGTTGCATATTAAATTTTTTTACATTACTTACTGTGTAAGTTTTTATTACTGTTGATTTTAACAATTTTTTTTTTTACTAACGCGGATGATATTTTTTTCATATAAAATACAAATTTTCTATATAAATATATACAAAAAAATTGCTAAAGAGCGTAAGTAAAAAATAACAAAAAATCACCAGCAATATTTAGCTACTTGAATATTCTCCACTTGAAGTTACGAGTATAACACGGGTTAACACGAAATTTTACCTAGACTCAAAAGTATTAAATTTCGGTTTTTTAGTTTGTAGTTAGACGAAAAAAAATAGATAGCATGAAAAAGTTTGCTTTTGTATTTATCATGTTTTCATTGTATTGGCCTTGATAACGTTGTTTGAAGCTCAAAATGTCCTGTTGAAAACGTTCTCCTTGCCATCTAGAAGCAAACTTTATACGGAAAAAAGGTATTTTCTTTTCGTTTTTGTTCATAATTAACCAGAAAATCATAAAATAAACTTTAGGACGAAGAACGAAAATTTTTTTGTAGAGCCGTGTAATCAAAATACCAATCACATTGATTTTCTAGCTGACGATTTTTTGGTAGGTGGCTGTTTAAATTCCTTATAAAATTCAATTAATAGCGTTTAATTTAATATTTTTGAGTTATGCCGAAGGAAATTCATACAACATTACGATTTTATTACAGTTTTTTTCTTATAGCATTGCCCATCTAAAATTTTCATCTGCAATCCAATATGACATTAAGTTTAATAAGAGCAAAACTAATTTTTATTTTTTTCTTTTGACAAAAAAATTTTTTTTCGTAAAATTGATAAATTTGCAAAAAAAAATATAATTGGGCACAAAATTGTCAAAGTTTTATTATGCGTGAAAATACCATCGCTCGGTTGCGAAATGTCGAAAATAAGCATAGTATAAATATTGACGCTCAATACAATATTTATACTATGCTTTGTCTGCGATGTCTATTATCACATATATAATATTTCGAAAAATATTTAGAACTATTACTTCTTTTGATCAAATTAAAGCATTAAGGGTGTTATCCTGCAACCTGGACTTAAATTTGTTACATATAAAACCTTTATCGCACCCATTATAATAATTTCTTTTACCAAACCTTCTGAAAATTGTGAATGACATTCTATTCTTGGACACTCGCTCGTTAAAACTTGATGCAATTTATCTTTGAGAATTTAGTCTTATCTACCTCAACCACATCCTCGTTAGTGTTTTTAACATCGCTTTCATAGTAAGGCTCATTTTATACTCAAGGCGGCTGTTCTCCAGCTCCTTTATAATGACAGTAAAATTAAAAGCTTCAGAAAGTCATACATATATAAGATTATTTACATTATTTGTATTAATTAAAAGTGTACACATCTGACAGGATTATCCCCTGTTCATTGATTCTTGAAACGAGTTTATTAAAAATTTATTACTCAAAGTAGATTTCTTAACTTTTATTTCCTTAGTATAAAACTTTAAGCGATGCCAAATGTGAAAAATTCCATGTTGCGATCACATTAAGCTTCAAGAGTAACTTTGACTAGGCGGAGCTGTTTTATCAAATACTCGTAGTGTTACAAATAATGCTTTGTTTCGCCCTTGAAAGGAAGATGTTTATGATAAAAATTTTATAAATTTAAATTTCTATTAAATTAATTGTTTTGAACAAGTCTATTCAAATTCAGGGATATTCGGGAGTTAAAAAAGACCGGGATCCCGGGATTGGCATTCCTACTTTGTACATATGTATATTAGCATGGTCCAGAAATGATAAGTCGGAGTTTAAGTGTTCTCACCCCTAGTATTGTCCTATATCAAAAAATTAATATTTTAGGATATAACAGTTCGTTAAGATAATTTGAAAATCATTTTTTTTTAAGAAAACATTTGTTTTCGTTAAGAGACTATAAACACCAATATTCAATAGTTTATTTAATTATTTACAACGAATAATTAATAACGAAACATTTCTAAATAAGAAATTGGTTATTATTCTTTCTCCGAAGAGGATTCTACACAATTTCTCCGAAAAAAATTTTCTGGATATAAAATTCATGAGAAGTTTTGAGCGCTTTGGCTGACCTCTACGGCCAGTTTCCACCATCCCTTACTTTCGCTGAATGTTTCGAAGTACGAGTGAATATACACTTTTAGAACATTTCAGGTTCAAAATTAATTGTGTGGGGTTGGGTTTTTAGATAGACCTCCAAATATGAATAATCGATTATCTAAACGTTTAAGTATGAGTATATCAATAGCCTCAACTCTTAATAATAAAAAAATTAGACCAGTAGCAAGTGGAGGAACTTACAATTTTGCAGGGTATGCGGGAGTTATGTGGCAGTTATTCAAGCGCTGGTTAGAAAAACGAGGTTTCAGAAGAAGCCTTTTGTCGTGAAATCGGCAAATAGGCTTCGGAATGGGAACATTTAAAAAAACTTTCGTTTCAAATAAATAGTGTGAATAAAAATTTATTTTTTATCAATTTCATTCAAGAATACAAGGTAATTAATTACCTGAACGTCTCAATTCTGCAATGAATTCACATACATACATATCTTCTTTTATGTACACAAGTGAAGAAAAAGCGAAAATAACTGAATGGATAATAAATATGTGTAAGTGGGGGTTTCCTTTAAAAAAGGATGACCTTCTAAATACGGTCCAAAAAATGATAAGGGACAGTAATAGAAACGAAATCCTGTGCTTTCTAAGCGTGAAGCAGAAACTATTAGTAAGGGTAGAGCAGTTATTACGGAACAGTTTATAAGACGTTGGTTTTGTGAGCTGTCTGACTACCTGAAGAAAAATAACCATGAGGACGTTTTAGAGGATCCAGCTCGTATTTTTAACGGTGATGAAACCATTTTTTCGCTTTGTCCAAAAACTGGAAAGGTGATGGCACCGAAGGGATACAAAAATGTGTATCAAATTACATCTGGTCCGGAAAAGGATACTATAACAACGTTAATCGTTTTCTCCGCAAACGGTAGCATAATTCCTCCAATTGTTATATTTCCATATCTCAGGCCACCAAAAGAAATAGTCAACAGTATACCGGAAAATTGGTTTCTCGGCCGTACCGAAAGTGGTTGGATGAGAAGCGAGACTTTTTTCGAATACATTGCTAACTGTTTACTTAAGTGGCTAAAAGAGCAAAATATAAAGAGACCTACATATCTTATTATTTGTAGATGGCCGACATTTTTAACAGATTAAATATGTTTGCCCTAAGAGTCGATTTCTATTACATATGTATGTATGTATGTTTATGCATATGTGCATATTGAAAACCATAGAAATACACTTTGTTTGTTAGAAGTTACATGATCACAAGCTGTTTTGGCCGACGGCATTTTCCATGCACATTTTCAATAAAATGAAACGATTTTCTTTAAATTATGAATTTTAAACTTTATTCATGTTCATAAAATATGTATGTATATAGATTGACAATTAGATACATATGTATGTACATACATACATGTGTAATGTGCGTACTAGGCATCAAGGCACATCAAATAGGTAGCCGCAGCAAACTTTTTTTTTTAAACTTTTTTCATATTTTATTTTAATTTGAATTGTCAAATTTTGAATTTCGTTGTGATAAGAATGCTTTCAGTACAATTCAAGGTAGTTGATAAAATTTGTTACATATAAAACCTTTATCGCACCCATTATAATAATTTCTTTTACCAAACCTTCTGAAAATTGTGAATGACATTCTATTCTTGGACACTCGCTCGTTAAAACTTGATGCAATTTATCTTTGAGAATTTAGTCTTATCTACCTCAACCACATCCTCGTTAGTGTTTTTAACATCGCTTTCATAGTAAGGCTCATTTTATACTCAAGGCGGCTGTTCTCCAGCTCCTTTATAATGACAGTAAAATTAAAAGCTTCAGAAAGTCATACATATATAAGATTATTTACATTATTTGTATTAATTAAAAGTGTACACATCTGACAGGATTATCCCCTGTTCATTGATTCTTGAAACGAGTTTATTAAAAATTTATTACTCAAAGTAGATTTCTTAACTTTTATTTCCTTAGTATAAAACTTTAAGCGATGCCAAATGTGAAAAATTCCATGTTGCGATCACATTAAGCTTCAAGAGTAACTTTGACTAGGCGGAGCTGTTTTATCAAATACTCGTAGTGTTACAAATAATGCTTTGTTTCGCCCTTGAAAGGAAGATGTTTATGATAAAAATTTTATAAATTTAAATTTCTATTAAATTAATTGTTTTGAACAAGTCTATTCAAATTCAGGGATATTCGGGAGTTAAAAAAGACCGGGATCCCGGGATTGGCATTCCTACTTTGTACATATGTATATTAGCATGGTCCAGAAATGATAAGTCGGAGTTTAAGTGTTCTCACCCCTAGTATTGTCCTATATCAAAAAATTAATATTTTAGGATATAACAGTTCGTTAAGATAATTTGAAAATCATTTTTTTTTAAGAAAACATTTGTTTTCGTTAAGAGACTATAAACACCAATATTCAATAGTTTATTTAATTATTTACAACGAATAATTAATAACGAAACATTTCTAAATAAGAAATTGGTTATTATTCTTTCTCCGAAGAGGATTCTACACAATTTCTCCGAAAAAAATTTTCTGGATATAAAATTCATGAGAAGTTTTGAGCGCTTTGGCTGACCTCTACGGCCAGTTTCCACCATCCCTTACTTTCGCTGAATGTTTCGAAGTACGAGTGAATATACACTTTTAGAACATTTCAGGTTCAAAATTAATTGTGTGGGGTTGGGTTTTTAGATAGACCTCCAAATATGAATAATCGATTATCTAAACGTTTAAGTATGAGTATATCAATAGCCTCAACTCTTAATAATAAAAAAATTAGACCAGTAGCAAGTGGAGGAACTTACAATTTTGCAGGGTATGCGGGAGTTATGTGGCAGTTATTCAAGCGCTGGTTAGAAAAACGAGGTTTCAGAAGAAGCCTTTTGTCGTGAAATCGGCAAATAGGCTTCGGAATGGGAACATTTAAAAAAACTTTCGTTTCAAATAAATAGTGTGAATAAAAATTTATTTTTTATCAATTTCATTCAAGAATACAAGGTAATTAATTACCTGAACGTCTCAATTCTGCAATGAATTCACATACATACATATCTTCTTTTATGTACACAAGTGAAGAAAAAGCGAAAATAACTGAATGGATAATAAATATGTGTAAGTGGGGGTTTCCTTTAAAAAAGGATGACCTTCTAAATACGGTCCAAAAAATTATAAGGGACAGTAATAGAAACGAAATCCTGTGCTTTCTAAGCGTGAAGCAGAAACTATTAGTAAGGGTAGAGCAGTTATTACGGAACAGTTTATAAGACGTTGGTTTTGTGAGCTGTCTGACTACCTGAAGAAAAATAACCATGAGGACGTTTTAGAGGATCCAGCTCGTATTTTTAACGGTGATGAAACCATTTTTTCGCTTTGTCCAAAAACTGGAAAGGTGATGGCACCGAAGGGATACAAAAATGTGTATCAAATTACATCTGGTCCGGAAAAGGATACTATAACAACGTTAATCGTTTTCTCCGCAAACGGTAGCATAATTCCTCCAATTGTTATATTTCCATATCTCAGGCCACCAAAAGAAATAGTCAACAGTATACCGGAAAATTGGTTTCTCGGCCGTACCGAAAGTGGTTGGATGAGAAGCGAGACTTTTTTCGAATACATTGCTAACTGTTTACTTAAGTGGCTAAAAGAGCAAAATATAAAGAGACCTACATATCTTATTATTTGTAGATGGCCGACATTTTTAACAGATTAAATATGTTTGCCCTAAGAGTCGATTTCTATTACATATGTATGTATGTATGTTTATGCATATGTGCATATTGAAAACCATAGAAATACACTTTGTTTGTTAGAAGTTACATGATCACAAGCTGTTTTGGCCGACGGCATTTTCCATGCACATTTTCAATAAAATGAAACGATTTTCTTTAAATTATGAATTTTAAACTTTATTCATGTTCATAAAATATGTATGTATATAGATTGACAATTAGATACATATGTATGTACATACATACATGTGTAATGTGCGTACTAGGCATCAAGGCACATCAAATAGGTAGCCGCAGCAAACTTTTTTTTTTAAACTTTTTTCATATTTTATTTTAATTTGAATTGTCAAATTTTGAATTTCGTTGTGATAAGAATGCTTTCAGTACAATTCAAGGTAGTTGATAAAATTTGTTACATATAAAACCTTTATCGCACCCATTATAATAATTTCTTTTACCAAACCTTCTGAAAATTGTGAATGACATTCTATTCTTGGACACTCGCTCGTTAAAACTTGATGCAATTTATCTTTGAGAATTTAGTCTTATCTACCTCAACCACATCCTCGTTAGTGTTTTTAACATCGCTTTCATAGTAAGGCTCATTTTATACTCAAGGCGGCTGTTCTCCAGCTCCTTTATAATGACAGTAAAATTAAAAGCTTCAGAAAGTCATACATATATAAGATTATTTACATTATTTGTATTAATTAAAAGTGTACACATCTGACAGGATTATCCCCTGTTCATTGATTCTTGAAACGAGTTTATTAAAAATTTATTACTCAAAGTAGATTTCTTAACTTTTATTTCCTTAGTATAAAACTTTAAGCGATGCCAAATGTGAAAAATTCCATGTTGCGATCACATTAAGCTTCAAGAGTAACTTTGACTAGGCGGAGCTGTTTTATCAAATACTCGTAGTGTTACAAATAATGCTTTGTTTCGCCCTTGAAAGGAAGATGTTTATGATAAAAATTTTATAAATTTAAATTTCTATTAAATTAATTGTTTTGAACAAGTCTATTCAAATTCAGGGATATTCGGGAGTTAAAAAAGACCGGGATCCCGGGATTGGCATTCCTACTTTGTACATATGTATATTAGCATGGTCCAGAAATGATAAGTCGGAGTTTAAGTGTTCTCACCCCTAGTATTGTCCTATATCAAAAAATTAATATTTTAGGATATAACAGTTCGTTAAGATAATTTGAAAATCATTTTTTTTTAAGAAAACATTTGTTTTCGTTAAGAGTTTGAAAGTTTAGCTTTTAAAAGCAAAAACAAAATATACAGAGCTCAAATTTTTTTTTTCAATTTTTCTACTGCTGCTACCTATTGACTGCGCCTTGCCAGGCATGATTCAATAATAAAAGGTTTTGTAATAAAGCAGCCCTCTCGTTTCCGCATGACAAATCGGCTCCTTAACCCATGACGAATGTTACATATTCTAAATTTTTCACTTATAATAGTAGTATATTGTAAACTTTTTCATATAAAAAAAAGCGTTGGCATTAATTACTCAATCGTTTGTCTAATTTCAAATTTTTTCACTATTGACATTTGATTTTGTGATAGCGTGAATTCGGGTAAGTTTTACAAAAAGGTTATGTTATTTTGTAATAATTTAGCAATTTTTCAAAAATACTTATTTGCAGTATAGTTAACCATCACTTATAAAAAGCGAACTCTTATGTGGGACATTATTTGCATTTTCCTGAGGATCTGGTGAGTAAATCTCAGTTTTGATTGGAGTTGTTTACATTATGATAAATACATTTATTTTCAGAATATATGTACATTTTCCCCAGTCAGCGCAGCGGAATATAAGTAACTATAAACATACATTTGTGTATACGTTTCCATCGTCAATCGCTTGGTGCTGTTTTAACTGCAAAGCGATTACATACACACGTAAGTAAAATTAAAAAAGAGTAACTACAACTAAATTTAAATGATTAAACCTTTTTGTTTACAGGTTATTTCGGAAGTTTGGTGCTGCAACTGCAAAGTGAACTTTGCCGAATGCATTTTCGAGTAAAGTATTTAAACAAATGCATGAAAATAAAAAGGTTAACCATTAATAGGTGTTAAAGCTACAGTTATTTTAAAGTAAGCTACTTTTTGAATCCTTAATTGTAAAACGTTTTACCTAAAATTAACTAATTATAATTAATTTTGTATATTTTTGTACCTTTACAGAAACCCTAATTTACCAAACTTGCCAAAAACTATAAAATTATATAACTAAGTAACAATAATTATAAGATAATATATTAATTAAATCTCAGCGTAATGCAAATCAATATTTTGCACATTATTCAAATGTATTCATATTATAATACATTATATAACTGACTTATGTATGTATGTATATACATATGTACATCACAATGCCAAAATACAAATTCAAGGGCAAATGACGTCCGCATACATACATACAATTATACGTACATACATATTGAAACATATCGACATGTGCACACTTCTGTCCTCACTTCCCTCACAATTGCAAACTCAACAGTTACGCCGGCGCCATTAATCCTAAACGTTTTCATTCATAAACTACGCGTGCGTAAAACTCATTTCATTCACAAATTGCAGCACAACTTCAAATCTGCCAGCGAAGCACATTTTTCGCGATCTTGCAAAAATTTATAAATTTGAACATTTTTGTCTTCAGCTTTGCAAGTACAGGGGCGTTCGCTATTTATGGCCCAGTCCGGCAATTATGTAGTTTAAAAATAAATAAAAATATGTATATTAGGCATTCGTCACCTAATACGAGATTACTTTACCAAATTTATATCAATACTTAACCATTACAAACCATTCTTATGTAAAAACCAATTGAAAATATGTCAATGCATTCAGTATAATTTCGCAAAATCGGCCTTGCCAAAATAATTACTTCATCACCTCCATACGCGCTATGTAAATATGTCGTCGAATTTTGTCGCATTTGAACATCAGTGTTGGCCATCACTGCAATTTTCACACATTTACTGCTATGTCTAGTCGGAGTAGGAAATCTACTACATTGAGAAAAGTAGCAACAGAAATTGATAATACATTTTTGCTTTCAGATTACTTAAAATATTTATTACCTAATATCTAAACTTAATATTTATTATGCCGCTATATATTATTGATTTTCTCCTAGTTACATGTTTTTGATAGTGAAATAGTACCTTTTTGTACTACTGCTAATTTTCCTTGCACATAGTGCGAAACGAAAACTATTTGCAACCAACTCTTATTTATGTTGGTGGTTTATTGCATTTCACAAATTTATTTTTATCGAATGCGAATTGCACCTTCTCATTATTATACGTTCTTTTCTCAATTGTTTATGGAAAAATTAATTTTAATCCTCTATATCACCTTGTGGTCTGCTGTCACTCAACTGTCCTAAAACTAATGCAACGCTGCTTGCATGACTCAATAATAGATACATCTTGCGCTGCTTGTTGTTGCTTCTTGTGTCAAAATTGACATTGCAGCTGATCAATAGCGCTGTTGGCAACGCTGTCAGTTTCTTTGGAAATCTCTCGTGATAAACTTGTGTGCGGTCTTCGCAATTTTCTCAAAATCTTTTTTCGGTGACTTCATTTCATGAAATGGTTATATATTTATTGAAATAAAATTCAACGTTTGATCAAAATTATAAAATTGTATTGAAAACAAAAGAATATGTTGTGAAAAGTAGTGTATAAAAGAAGAAGTGTGTCCAACAGAGAGGAAAAGAACGTGCGTAGCGCTAAGGAACTTTTGGATCCACCGACGTGCTTTGATTTTGTTTCCAAGTGGGAGGAGCGAAAATTCAGCGACATTTCCAAATAAGGCAAGTAAGTAGGCACAAGTAAATTTATAAACAGATACATTTTTGTGTATGTTCGTAATTAGTAGCCTAAAACTGTTAATTTATATAAACAAATGGCGCATAAAATTTACAACTGAGTGCAATAATTTGAAGGCATCGAGTCATAAGATGTTTTAATAAATTACATGTATACTAAATAAATAACAATGGCTGTTATTCTATAAAATAAAAACAATATTAAACATTCGCTTACAATGTCATGGATACGCATATTCTATGTATGTATGTACATATGAATAAATGTACATACATACATACTACGTACTTATATGAGCGGAAGTATAGGCATTCAGTTAAAATATCCTGAAAGCCGGTTTGTGGCACAATCTACGCGGAGCTGCACTTCCTTGTTCAAGGCATTTTACTTTCGCCGCCATGTGATCGACGTTATTTCGTTTATCTTTTAAATTATTGCCTATTCAATCAAAACTCCAACAAAAATCACATTTAAACGCTTGCGTTAGTTGTATGCGCTATCCTCCCTCCTACTACCATCGCTTTGTGCTGTGCGTACATACTCGCACTACATATATACATATGTATGTATGTATGTAATTGTATTTTTGTATGCTAGTCGTCCCCAACTACTTTAGCCAGTAGTTGAATTGGGTCAACATAATTTCTTGATGTTACCTTTGTAAGCATGTGTGTTGTTGCTATTGTTTTGCTTACAATGTACTGTTCTTGCAGCAAACTGGTTTCCAATTTAAAGTAATTTTTGGCCTTGTTATTGAATTTGTGTTGAACATATTTTGGTTGTGTGCACAGTTTTTAGGAGTGATGTAGAAATTAGGTCATTCAGCCTTTTCTTTCTAATTTCATATTAATACTAAATATTAATTTATTTTAATTTATTGAGTAAATGTGTCAATTGAAATTGCAAACTTTTTAAAATCGCCTTTACTTACCCCCAAAAAGCTACTTTACCTAAGCCTTAAAACATTCGACATTATAGAAGAAATTTGAAAGGAAATGGTCGTCACATCAAAGGCTGGGTTCGATGACTAAATACAAAGAAATCTTGTCACCATTTTTCTTTTTTTTTGCAGAAGTTTAAACAATTCAAATATGCAAAATGAAAAACATTGCATTAGTGTTTTATACAAACATTTTGCTAACGAAACTTAACCGAACGAACATTTACTTGCATCTTGCAGGTTTAACACTCACACTCATATCTTATCTTAATATTTTTATTTTATCTTAATAAAAATAATAAAATAAGTTAAAATGAAAAATGCACTTTACGAATGGGATACAAAACTGCATACGCGAAACTTTTTAAAAATTTCTGTGAAAAAACAGTTCTCAAATTTCAACTTTTACATTAGGCTGTCTGTCTTCCTGATAAATGGCTATATGAGAAGAAATTGTGGCAACTTTGATTGGTCAGAGTCCAATAAATTGGGGAAACGGGACAACAATATTTCTAGAAAATTAATGAAAATGAAAAAAATTAAAGTTAATGCAAAGAAAATAAATTTAGATATGTTTATGAAATTCAACATATGAAACTGTACATCAAGGCGAATTCATTAAAGGTGGTGTTAATCTATCAGCTGATTGGTGGTTGCTTGTCAAAATCAATAGTTTAGTTGCAAAATAATCAATTGTTCCGTTTAACTACCCGAAACTTAAAGATATGGTTAACTAACTTTTTGCGGTGACTCTAATAGTGTAAAAAATATTTCACGAAAGTTAAATACAAACGAAATAAAGTTTGACAATAGCCCACCAATGCTTTGCATTTTTAGAATCGCTACCACCTTACATGAATTCGCCTTGCTGTACATATACATAAATAATATGTGACAGTTTTCTTATCGATTTAATTTACCATTGAATCTTTCTAATTAATATTGTCTCTTAGGGCACATAAGTCATTGACCTGCACTCGTTCAAAGTATGCGATCAATATTTTTATTATGTAATTTCTTTCTTTAAAAACATACACAAAAAGCATACTCGTACATATGTTTGTTCCTATGTACTACAATATGTAGGAGTTTTGGACTTATGTAAATATGTTTATCCTAAAAGGAGTGTCGTTCGACAGTTTCGCTTAGCTGGGTTGGGCATGATTCAGAAACAAAACGAAAACAACTTGCCACCAATATATTGATGACATTTTGCTCCTTTAAGTACGGACGTGTCCTTTCGTGAGTTAAAATAATTTATTTTTATTTGTGATATACAAACCGAATTAAACTAAAGATAAACATTTTTAATGTACTCGCACGGTTACATACATATGTACATGTGTATGAAAGTGATATGCAATTGAAATTCTCATTATTAATCATTATATGTATAATTTCCCCTTTTTCATACGAAATTTACAAAGTAAGTATACAATTTGATAAAAGCGCTAAAATGTAATAATCTAATTTTGTTTGCTTGCAGGCCGTAAAAAAAATACATTGCAGTGCCGAAATACATGTTGTAGGAGTTAAAAAAAAAAAGTATTTGTACACTTATCGCAAAGTGCAAAGGTCGGTTGCTGCGCAAGACGGATAAATAATAATGCCAACGCAGAATTTTTATGAAATTTTGAAGTGCGCACCAACAGCAAACTTCGAAGAGTTGCGTCGCAATTACAAGCAATTAATACTACAATTTCATCCCGATAAATATCAACCTGCTAACACCAATACCCTAACAACAACCACAACTACTTACAATACTAATTTTGATAATACCAACCATACAACTAATACTACAAATGCTGAAATCCCAATGGTTACGTCTTCAAATCAGCACTGTAGTGAATTTGTTGCAATAAATGAAGCTTGGAGTACGCTTAAAGATCCCACCAAACGACGCCTTTACGATGCCGAATTAATGTTGACAAAGTTTCAAGCACACAGTAATATTTTTGCGCGTTTAACGCTGGCGGACATGAAACGTTGTGCCGACACAACAGCGACACTGGCGACACCAATAACAACAACAACAGCAAAAAGTGGCAGTGGCAGTGACTGTGATATTAGTGGCACATATTATTACTACACATACGATTGTCGATGCGGCGGTCAGTACATTGTTGATGAGTCAGCGGATAGTGAAATACTTCACAGTAACCACAACAGCACGGCAACCAACGACAGCAAGAGGCACAACCCACCACCACAAGAAGAACAAAAAATGCAAGAAAAACAAATGAGCCACGATAATGACAACGATAAGGCCAGTAACCAAGCTGTTGCGTACGCAACTGAACCGATTATTGGCAGCGGCAGCGGCAGCAGCAGAAAAAATGAAACTACTGGTGATGATGAAGACATTCGAAGCGCTGTCGACGCAGATGACGGCGACGACGACGATGGGGAAGTGCTTGTCGAATGTAGTGAATGTTCTTTGGTGATCGTATTGACTTAAACGCACGAATTGTGAACTGTCACGAATTGTCTGTCGAAACAATAAGACACAAATACAAACTTATTAATACAAACATAAATGAATAAGCAAAAATAAAAAATTGAATACAATAAAAAATAAATAAAATTATGAATATAAATGCGCTGATTATTGCGTACACTTATACAACCAATATCGACCGATCGGCACATGCCAGACAAAAGATGCGAAAGTCAGCAGAAGAAACAGAACGGGCACAGAAATTGCTTGAACAGCGCGCTTATACATACATACATACATACAAACATACAAATGTATGCGTTCATTAATAGCTTTCTGCGATGTATTGTAATTTCTTGAAAAGTTATTTTTGTTGAAACTGTTGAAAAAAAAATACACAACATTCATATTTTTATACGACCTGATATATGTGCATATGTATGTATGTATGTAAATAAATGCATATGCAAACAGATAAAATAATTTTTATTATCCATTGTTAATTTACTGAAGAAAATTGTGTATTACTTGTACAAAACCACGCGGCAAAATAATTTACGAAAATTTTACAAACACTCGCCAAAATCAACATACTTCTGAAACCAGGGATTAAACATTGTTTGTGAGTTTAACGAAAATACCACAACAGGATGGTATCAATGTTTTTGTGTTATTAATATACATATTATTACATAATCGCCCTAAGATTCTAAGGTAGTTAGCGAAACGTCGAGGAAAAAGTGGAGAAAGTATTTTTTTTTAAACATCAACTAAATATATCGATTAGCTAATTACTGCAATAATAAACATAAAAATTGTAAAAGTGCATTTTTTAGTTTTTCATCCTGTCTTAGGACAGTTTGAAATGATGGGTTCACGTTATTTTTGTTATTGTCACAAGGCTATAAAAGCATTTGATTTGATTGAGAACTTAAATATGTTTATAATGTTTCCAAAATCTTTGCAGACAAGTGTGAAAAAATTATTGTAAAAGTTTTTAAAATTTGCATTTAGTTTTTTGATCAGAATTGCTATGAAAAAAGTAAATTAAAAAATTTCATTGCTCCCCTCTTTTATTTCATAATCAAGTGTTTATGTCATACATACATACATACATACACTTTGTTTACAAATCATAGCACAAACATATATTGACACATTTGGACAATTTATTTATCCTCCAATTATTTAAAAATTATTTTTCAATTAAAACATCGATATTTGTCTAACAAACATTATTAACAAAAACTTTTTAAATTTAATAAAAAAAATGTAGAAAATATTTATCAAAATTTCGAACTTTTTAAACAATTTTTTTTTAAATTTATTTGGCGCATACAAATATGTAGCTCATTTAACTTCAGTATGAAAAAGTGTAAATTTCAATTGGCTACCATGCAATACCTTGCATTTACAAAATAATCGCTGCTTTGCGTTGTATGGAAGAAACTGCCATTGAATTTTTTTTCAAAAATCAGTAATAACTTGTAGCGACCCAAAACCTGCACTTTTTTGCATTAAAATTGAGTGAGCCAAAAAACTGCATACTCCAAAAAAATTTTAATTTTTTTGAAAAAGTAAATATTTTACAATTTTATTGAGCTCAAAGCCAGTTTATGGAAGATTTTTGTGAAAAAACAACAACAGTTTTTTAATGGTAGAAATTATAGTAGATACTATTTCGGAAATCACCACATTTCCTCATCAGACTTCTTTTAATTAAATTAATTAAATTTAATTTTTTAACCATTTCATAACCACTTCTCTCAGGCTTTGAACCCGGGAGCTCGGAGTTGCAGAGCCAATACGCTACATATTGTGCTACGCTAGCCGAGTTGGCTGTTGTGTTTATTTAATCTTCCTTCCACTTCAACCATTAAAAAAAATTGTTTTTGTTTTTTAACAAAAATCTTCCATAAACTGGCCTTGAGCTCAATAAAATTGTAAAATATTAACATTTACTAGGCCAACGGAAAAATAAACAAACATTTTTTGAAAAAGTTCAAAATTTTTATCACATTATGTAAAATCATTGTACATTTTGTAAATAGTTCAAGAAATGGGTGTTTATGGTTTTTCTTAGAGAGCATAGTTTAATTAAAAAATAATTTTTATTACTTAGAAAAAAATGAAGTGCCCAAATCCGCCAATATGTGGTTGTGCTAAAAACATAGTTTGGTTGCAGCAAATACGAAAATAGTATCTTTTGAAAATTTAATCTAAATGCAAAAATAATTATTTCTTGGTATAAAACTTTCAACTTACTTTTAATTAATCACTGGATGCGTTAAGTTAGCAAAATTTCCTTCTATAAGAAAACGTTTTCAGGTTGCTGGTCAGAACGGAAGTGTCCAACCATTATTTATTTTCTATCTTTAGGGTTATCATTACATGAGTTTTTTAATAATAATCGATAACAAGGTTGTGTTTTTTTATACCCGAGCGTACTTGTTACAATAACGTTTTTATAATAGTGTGTTCATACGTACTAGGCTTATGGCTAAATATAATGAAGTTGCCTTAGGGCTTTACATTGGGCTTCTCTTTTTTTTTCGACAGGGTTGTATGTAAGTATATTGGAAAAAATGTCTCCAAACCATACATGACAAGGAATGACGGAAAATCGTTACAATATACAGCAAAATTAATATTCTACTCAAACACATGTTGTATTTAGAATATTTTTTTTTCATTTTTCAGGACTACCGTTAAATATGTGAAAATCGATCGTATAATACAATCGGCCCAACATATTTGTGCATATAAGTGCATTAGGGTGGTAATTAAAAATCAAACGATTTCAACACTCACTATTCATTACTTCATTGTTAATATTTCGGACTTGCTTTCAACGTGAAAAATTATACTGTCCTCTCTAAATAAATGATTGACCATAATATTTTTCTGACATGCAGCTAATGAAATTTATACTGTTGCTCAACAGTCTTGGATCTCGACGATTGACAAACTCATTAATAAACAGGATAATGCGAAGAAAAAAAATATACTCATACATATATTATATATACATATGTACATATACATATACATTATTCAATTAATGTGGTAATCTGAACTTTGCCCCTCTGTGGATACGCCTTAACCTAAACGTCTCCAATCAACATCAAAATTTGTATTTTATAAATTTGACTGTAGTAGTATGGACGTAAGGGTTGACTTATAGGAAATCTGATTTACAAATTGTCTGCCTACATTTAAGAACCACCCTAATGTATGCACATGGCAGTGTATGATTTTTAATACAAGTAACGCAAAGTGTACTGGGACATTTAGGATTATGTGTTAGTCGCAGCAGACGTGGCATAATTGACTTTACATACACACTATACATACATATATGTACATATGTAAGTATGTAAAACATTATTTGTTTTATATTAAGTAATTGTTGAATTAAATGTATAAACTCGCGGACAAAAAAAAGTCCCTTGTGCCTTTTTATGACAAGTTCTGACTGGTTTCTTTTTGTTTATTCAATTTAATTTTTTTTTTTTTATAAAACTGTAGTTAACAATGGGTATTTCAGCCATGTAAAGCTTCTCATAAAATACATCTGCCGTTCGGAGTCAGCACAAAACTGCAGGTCCCTCCATTTGTGGTAGAATATAAAGACGCACAGCACAAAGGGTAGGAGAAGCTTGGCCAAACACTGAGCTATATAAATAGTGTGAGCGCCAAATTATTATTATTATTAGTGAACAATGCAATTAAGTTTGGCAATAAAAGTTTTAAACTTTGTAAATAATAAAAAATTAAAAAAATTGCCAAAAATCGTTATCAGAATTTCAAACATTTTATTCATTGTTTTTTTTTTTTGTTTTAGAAAATGTTTGAGTATGCCATGTTATAGTCTTTATAGTCCATTCAATTTTACTACGATAAAGTGCAAATTTCAAGTCACTAGAGTTTATACTTCTCAATTTGTATAAATTTTTTGCTAAATTTTTAACTTTTTTATTGATATTTTATTTAGTTGCAACGTTAACTATAGTTTCATAGATAATTCATTAAAATAAAAAAAAGATGCACACATAAAAAATCTTATATTTTTGTGATAAACTATGGAATAAAAGCTTACTTAGAGTGTATAAAAAAGTAGTGGTTAACTACACTGGTACCGTCAAGTACTTCCCGACCTATTGTGTTTTGGTGGTTACATTACAAAATTGATCTCAATTGCCTTGCATTGAAAGCAAATTTTAATCGTAATAAAAAGTATAAAAAAGCGCATTTTTGCACTTGTCCAAATAAATTGACCTGCCAAAATATACTCGTTCTCGATTACTTAATGCAGTTCTATGTACGAGTATGCTGGTCACTCTGCGACCGAAGATAAGCTCGAAATAACTTGTGTTTGCGCTGGACAGCAAGTTGTCTTGGGGGCTCAGTATGCAAAGAGAAGCACTATGCCTACATATGTAAGAGGATGTAGGGTTCTTCTTGGTAATCGTTAGTGTAGTGGACGAATAAAAAACTTTAGATACCTAAAAGGACTGGGGAGCGTTTTTTTTTTGTGATATTTATCACGCCTAAAACTTTGCCTGTCAGCCATAATTATCAACAGAATAGGGGTATTCGGGATTTGTTGTGTTCGTATTAATATTTACTATTTTTACAACGAATTCGGAATTACACAATTAAATCGCGAGCACACCATGCTGTAATATGTGTCTTCGTGTCATTGTAAAACTTCCCGAACGGCTGATTTACGAGTTCATATGTATGTGCCACCAATAAATAACCAAATGTGCGTAATAATGCCGCGAAAAAACGAGAATATTAGATTTTATTACTAATAATTGTAAAAATCAAATTGCTAAGATAAACGACAAATTTTAATACACACAAAGAAATATCTATTTATTCGACTAACGTATTTGTAGATGATTCGACGATTCATCTTTTTTGTTGTGATCGGCTGTGAGAAATTTACAAAAGAAAAACCACATTTACAGCTGGGTCCACCCATTGTATTTGCTTGAACTTTTGTATTTGAAGTGGAACGTATATTTTATTGTTGGATTTTTACTAAATTTGCTATAAAAAACACGGAAACCACGAATACAAAATACAAAGGCAAATAGAACAGATCCCGAATACCCCTATTGATTTTTGTTCTATTATAGTATGTAGTATAAGAAAACAGGAGGTGGCATTATCGTAAAAATTTGACTATAGTGATGTCACGATCATGCTGATCGAAGAAAAACGAGTGGCAGTGCATTTCGATAAGTCTATTGAGTCTGAAATATAGGCTGACGTTCATACATACTACATATACACATAAATAAAGTGATGTGAAGATTTTACTGTAGAAGATAAACATAACGGGTGTTTTTTTTAGGGGTATAGAACTTTGAATTAAAATAAAACACAAAAAAATCGTTTTAAGATCCATCAATTTGGCTTTATTGGAAGGATAATTTTATGCCATTAATGTTTAAATATGATTTCGGGCATGTGGCCGCCGCGGCTGGCTCGAATAAAGCCAATTCTACAGGTCCAATTTTCAACCACTTTTTCGAGCATATGGGGCCGTATGTTCGCAATAACGCCACGAATGTTGGCTTCCAATTCCCCTAACGTTTCTGGTTTGTTGGTGTAGACGAGCGACTTCACATATCCCCAAAGAAAATAATCCAATGGTGTCAAATGACACGATCTTGGTGGCCAATTGACAGGTCCATTCCGCGAAATTATGCGCTCAGCGAATGTTTCCTTCAATAAATCGATTGTGACGTGCGCTGTGTGGCATGTAGCGCCGTCTTGTTGGAACCACAACTCATCCACATTCATGCCATCCAATTCGGGAACAAAATAGTCGGTTATCATGGCTCTATACCGGTCTCCATTAACGGTAACTGCCTCTCCAGCATTATTGCGGAAGAAGTATGGCCCAATGACTCCACCAGCCCATAGAGCACACCAAACAGTCAGTTTTTGTGGATGTAATGGCGTTTCAAGGGTCTCATGTGGATTCTCTTCACTCCAAATGCGGCAATTTTGCTTGTTGACGTAGCCATTCAACCAAAAATGAGCCTCATCACTGAACAAAATTTTGCGATGAAAATCAGCACCGAGATCAATCTCATTTTCGGCCCATACACCAAAATAACGACGCATTGCATGGTCTCGCGGCTTTAATTCTTGCACAAGCTGGATCTTGTAAGGTCGCAAGCCAAGATCTTTGCGCAAAATCTTCCATAAAGTTGATGGACAAAGCTCCAATTGCTGTGCACGGTGGCGAATCGATTCATTCGGGTCCTCTTCAACACTTTGCTCTACAGCGGCAATTGTTTCTTCGGTGCGCACTGTTCGACGTCTCTGCGGATGCGTATTATCACATAGAGTAAACGTAGTGCGAAAACGATCCATGGTTAACCGAATTAATTGCTCTGATGGACGATTATGTCGACCATAAAATGGACGGAGCTCACGGTAAACTTCGCGAACTGAACCATTATTTTCGAAATAAATTTGCACGATTTGCAAGCGTTGTTCTTTTGTCAACCTGTTCATGATGAAATGGCAAACCAAACTGAACATAAATGACATTAGAGTTGCCAGATTTGACCACAAAATGTCAGTTTTATCTCTATTCGAAAAACAAACCTGTAAAAAAAACACCCTTTATAAGAAGTAGATATGTGACGAAGATGACAATCGGCAGATCAGTTAACTTAGTCCTCTTTTACATTCGTTTAGTGGTTTTTTTTTACTGCTTTTGGAGTGAAATTTACAAAATCAAATAATAAAAAAACACATTTTTATAATTTCAAATGATATGGCCACCATTGTAAGTACATACACCCTTTTTCACAAAAATAATAGTGAATGTCGAAATGAAAATTCTTGAAACTTATATTTATGCACGAATTCAGTAACTTGGTATAATCTCAAGTCTCAAATTAAACTAGAGATTAATGCCATTCCTAGCTTTCATGTCGTTCTCTTTTGCTTTTATGTTGATTTTTTGTGACCTGCTCATCACCAGGTCCCAATTTTGAGACTTTATTTCGAGATTAGGAATGCCAACTAGTCTAAAATTGTGACTTTTGTCTCTATTAGAGACTGAGACTGCTTAGTGAATTCTGGGGTTAAATGAAATTTTGATGACAGGTTTTTAAAATTTGTTCAATTTTTTCGAATTTCGAATAAGCTTTGAAACTTTTATTTATATGGCTTCGGTTATATGTTCCACTTAATTTTAAAAGAAAATTGTCAAAAATAAATAAATAAATATAAATTTCAAGAAATATAATTTTCAAATTCTCTTTTATTTTTGTATTTCATATTTCGTGAGTATGTGCATATTTATGCCCGAATTCAGTAAGCAGTCTCAGTCTCTAGTTGAGACAAAATTCACAATTTTAGACCAGTTGGCAATCATTAGTTTAGAAAAAATCGTGAAAGCGAGGAAAAGCAATAATCTCTAGCTCATTTTGAGACTTGAGATGATATCAAGTTACTGAATTCGTTCATTTAAAATTATATATTATTGTTTTTATTGAAGTACAGATTGGCAAAAGAGCTTAAGACTTGTTGCCGGTAATGAGTCAGCCGCTTTCACTTAAAGCCGGTTTCACCTAACAAATATTTTTAACTGGAACTTACATTCTTATTTCCTATCAGTTTTTATACAACAATCAAAAAATTTAAATCCTTTTTACTTCAAATTACTTTTACTTAAGTGTATTGAATATTTGTAGTAGGCAGATAATTTTTTTGTTAACATACACTTTCCTACATTGCATTCGAAAACAAAAGATAAAGCTAACTTTGTTCACAACGATTCTATGTTTATAAATAATTAATAAAAATACAACTATATTATCGTCAGCCTATTGGCTAGATCGTTGATCGGGATTAACGAGCTAGTTCGAATTATCTTGAGAATTGACAGTACATAGTTGAGTCACATAACGTTCTTCAGTAAATCAGCGAAAATAATGCGAATCAGGGGAAGTTTCGATGACAAAACTGCAATAAAAACAGGGTGATCCAGATGAAATAAAAATATTATGTATGGTGAAAATTTGGTATAACGCTTTATAACAAAAAGTCAAATAAAGAATTCGGTTGAATCCTGTTATGTTAGTAACACCATTTAACGATAATAAAAAAAGTGAACAAGAAGGCAGCACAGAACTAGTTCCATACAATATAAATTCTAATTCTGAATACAATTGCGGTTACCCGAAAAAATAAGGAAAACGCGCCAATACAAAAGTCGAATTGGTTTAGAGAACGAAATATATACATACATACATATATGTATGTCTTCGTTATTTTCAACATTTTTGTTAAACTTTTATGGTAACATAGTATGTTAACAGCTGATATGCAATTTGACATGTTTAAGCTTAGTATACAGCACTCGAGAAACTCGAAAAATTCATATAAAATGCACTCAAGAAATAAAGAAGAAATTTTATTCCATAAATTAGTCTGAAGCTCTCAAAAAACAATTTTTCGTGTATTTACTTCTTCAAGAAAATTTACAGCAACGGCAAAGTCCATTTCAAGCAACAGAATTAATGAAAAATATTTCTTGTTATTTTTCTTGTGAGCTGTATTCTAATATTTTCTATTGTTTTCCTCGAAATTCACAAGGTCTCTTACATATTTGGTGCTATAGTTTTAAACCTCATTTTATCACTGCTGCTATTTTATATGCAAAATTTGAAATAACTTAAACAAATATTTACACGTGTTTATTTTGAGTGTGTTATTTGGCATGTGAATTAACAATGATGCCAATAATACAGTTTACCAACAATAGCACGCACAACAATAATACCAAAAAAGAGATTTGTGAATTGCCCAAATATTTTTAATTTATACCACAAAAAAAAACCTGCTAGTTCAACGCAATATTAAAAAATCGAAAAAGCAAAAAACTGCAAAGTTACACAAACTCGCATAAAATAAACGTAAAAACAAAATTAAATTTTTTTTTTTGTTAGTTAAGGCTATAGAATATTATAAAGTTAACCAACTGTAAATTGGATTAACTCCATAAGCTTAGAATACAGCTGTCAAGAAAAATCACAAGAAATATGTTTTGCTGCAAATTTCTTGAAGAAAGGCATAAGTATACGATCATTTGTTCTTGAGAGCTTCAGACTGATTTAAGAAATTTTTATAGGAGATAATTTTTTTTTCATTTCTTGAATTTCATTTTATATCAATTTTTCTATTTTTTTTTAGAGCTGTATACTAAGCTGTAGGCTGTAAATTAAAAAAATGATATGTAGTTTTTTGCTTAGTAGTTTTACACTTTAAGCTGATTACATACATACTTACATATGTACATATGTGCATACATATATAAATATTTTTTTGTGCATATTTTATGTGTATGTACATATGTATTTACATTAATAGAATGTATTAAAACAATTTTTTTTTTTTAATTTTTCATGCACGTAAATATTCGCCCTTATGATGAGTGCGAATGAATGAGTACCTGGAACAAGTTTTTATTCGCAAATATTTTTTTATTTTATGCAAATTGTTGAGGGCAAACTTTTATATTTCATTAAATGAAACTAAACTATTAACTTATACTCGTAATACAACGAACTCAACTGGCAAGTAGTCGTAAAAATCAACTGGTTGGTTAGTCAGTTGAAAAGAATACGAGTATAAATAAAAAGGTCAACAGATTTTTAACATTTCACAAAGTACATACATATGTACATACATAAATACATAAATATATGAATTTTATGTCAAAGTTTTATTGTTTCGCTTTAGTTTGGTTGGTCTTACTTTAAACTTCCGACACGCGAAGTCAAGAAACACTTTCATTTATACACTTAAATGCATACACACATACATACAAACATGTATGTACATACATACATATGTACATATGTAAGCCACATTTTCGCATGACGGCAACATTAATTGCTTTTCACTCGACAATTTAATGCGTTTATTGTTGCGGTTTTTCTTTCAAGCTTCTTAATGTAAATAATTGCCCTCTGAGGTGCAACTACCGTGACCACACCGAGACCACACCAAGAACAAGAAAAGTTCATAAATGTGGCGAACGAGTGCATGTCAATGGCGAGAAAAAACTGCAAAAAAAAAAAAAAAACAAGCAAAGACATTTTGTAAAGGCATCCACAGCTTGCGGACTAGTCTTATTCGTGGTGTTGTAATATAAAGTTTAATGCCTTAGTTTACTCCCACCTGAAAGCATCCGTACGGGCGCCTTTTTCTATTGACGTTGTGAATCAGTAGCCTGTAAAATTTGGTGAAAGAGTTGTGGACGGAAATCTACATACATATGTACGTACGAGTATATAAGTAGATGTATAGTATACATATGTATGTATGTATGTATGGTTTGTATGCAGATAAGTGAGCCCACATAAGCCAAGCTGAAAAGAAAAATCGCATTAACTGGAGCAGAGATTTTTCTTAACTTTCGTTTGCTTTTTGCTAGTAAATTGCTTTTCATTTTTATGCGCCACTAAAAGGCGCAACTTCTTTTTTTTTGTTTTTTTTTTAATAGACGCAGTAAGCATTAAATGTTTAACCGAATTCAGCATGCTGTTGGCGCCAATTTGAAACTTTTAATGTTCCTTAAATTTGCAGCACAAAAAGAAATTTGCTCTGTAAGAGGTGTCAGATTGAATGCAAAAATGAATGACAAACTTTTATTCGTTAATAAATCATAATAATTTGGCGCTCACACTATATACATACATACATACTTACACACATAGCTCAGTGTTTGGCCGAGCTTCTCCTACCATTTGTGGTGTGCGTCTTTTAATCTGTGCCACAAATGGAGGGACCTACAGTTTTGTGCCGACTCCGAACGGCAGATGTACATATTTTACGAGAAGCCTTTTCATGGCAGAAATACCCTCGGAGGGGTGACCGCTATTAGAAAACAACTCTATCTATGATTAAGATTTTGCTTGCCCTGGCTGAGATTCGAACCTCGAACTCAGCGTCATAACGGGTAATAGTACGCACCGCAGATTTTTATATACTCGTACATACATACATACAGTCACTCAGAGCTTATTTCATGCAGATACGTTTTTTTTTTTTTTGTAAAGTGTGCTATATTACTTAATATTTTGCAAAAATGGAAAAACGGAGTATGCAGACATCTAATTTATTTTGTTTTATTTCAAAAAGTGTCCATTCATTTAATTTTAATGCAAAAAAAAAACAAAAACTCACGCCACAGCTAAAATGATATAACGCAAAAAAGAGAAGTCTAATTTTAAACATTTTCAGGTATTTAGTAATTTTCTGCGTGTCCTTTGTTATCTATCACTGTCTGAAGTCTATTTGGCATGGATTCTGCTATCTTTTTGCGGTATTCTAGGCTAATTTGATTCCATTCTCTCAGTATAGATTTTTTAAGGTCAAATTTTTTATCAAGGTCATGGTTTCTTATATTTGTCGGCAAAATTGACCAGAAGTCTTCGATGTTGTTAAAATAAATGATGATAAAGCCAAATAAATTAGATGTCTACATACTCCGTTTTTTCATTTTCGCAAAATATTAAGACATTTAGAACACTTTACACTATAATATACATATGTACATATGTATATCAAATGGAAGGGGTTGATGTGCATTTTTGCATCAAATTGGAAATATGTTTTTTCCTAATAGTTTTCCAATAAACCAATCGGCATTAAAGCTCAAAAATATTTAAAATAAATAGTTATATGGCCAAACAATAACAAATAAAATGTATAAAAGGATGAGCCAGCCTTATACAAACAAATTCTAACAAAATAGAAA
Source organism: Philophylla caesio (assembly GCA_963971545.1). Lineage (NCBI taxonomy): Eukaryota > Metazoa > Arthropoda > Insecta > Diptera > Tephritidae > Philophylla > Philophylla caesio. Next base: position 34,977,465 of record OZ020604.1, on the reverse strand, counting down.
TTGTACAAAACAACAACTACACAGTCAAGTAGAAATAGTGGCAATACAGCCGCACATGATTGAAGTAAGTTGTGAAGGGAAAGCAGGATATTCGGCTCACACAGCGTAAGCTTAGCTCAATGCGTTTAGTTGCGGGTTCGACTCCCGCAGAAGCCAAGAAGAACGAAGTCTGAGGAGGAAATGTGGTGATTTCCGAAATAGTACTATAACTTCTACCGCTTTGAGTATTGTTGTTTTTTCCTAATAATTTTTCTAATAAACCAATCGGCCTTAAAGCTCAAAAATATTTAAAATGAAAATCTGTGTTTGTTACTAAATAATTTGCGTGGAAATATACATACATATACATATGTATGTACATAAATTTTCATATTGTTTTTTTATATTTTAAAAGAAGGATTGTAATTGTTCTTAAGAAAAAAATAAAATCGTTGACTCAAGCACAACCGATTATCGGGGATTACATACTAGTTTTAATTAATTAAAAAAAAAAATAATAAATTGTACAAATTTGACGATATGTAAACGTACTGTTAAGTAGGTAGGTATATGTGGCTGTCACCGTTGCTTCAGCGACCCACTTAGGCCATGATTGGAGGCCCGTTGTGATACCACTAGCTAAGCGTTCATTCCCCTTTGCTGAACCATTTTGAGCTCTTGACGAATCTCGGCAAGCATCTTGGGTCTATAGAACCTAATTCTCCGAGGTCTCCACAATGTGGTACCCCTAGAAAGCGTAGCCTGCTTCTTGCTAACGCTGGACAATTGCATAGAAGATGAAGAACAGTTTCCTCCTCTTCATAATTTTTGCAGCTTCTACAGCATCTGTGAAAGGGTACACCGAGACGCCCCGCGTGGTTGCCTATGAGGTAGTGCCCCGTAAGGGCTCCAATGACCTGAGATATATCATCCCGTTTTAAGGTGTACAGACAGACCACGCGACCGTTTACGATCCCATCTAGGCCAAGTCTGCCTAGATATCCTACAAGTCGTGGTCTGTGCCCACCTCTCATTCGCACGAGCATAAGCATATTCTTTTAAGAGCAGCCTGCAAGTACCAAAGGGCATACCAATGCGTTCTTTACCAGGAAAAATCTGCTTGGTTGTCCCTTCCCTTGCAAGTTCATCCGCTATACAGTTACCCTCGATGTCCCTGTGGCCTGGAAGCCAGATGAGGTTTAGTCTGTTCTGCTTAGCTATCTCCTGAAGAGATCGGCGGCAATCCAGTACAATCTTTGAAGTTATCGGAACGGACTGTTACTCATAAACTATTTCATCACTGTACTAACTATGGTGTACATATTCAATTTGAAACCCTTAATAAATAACATGAAAATAATCACAATGAGACAATATCGTCGTTTAAAGTACAAAACCGCGTAACAAGAAAATGCAAAACCGCAATTTTGCAAAAGCTAGTAAAAAGGGTATTATTTCTTGATCAGCTGATTTACCGATTTACATATTTTTCCCATATATTCATTCAAATCCAATTTTTCGCGATTGCCGAGTGAAGTTACATTTGTGTTTAAAATTGGATTTGCTTTTATTAGAAAATTGCTTCTAAAGATTTTTATATTTAATGAAAATCAATGAAAAGGGCAAAGTAAAGAGTCCCATACATATGTATATCGATATTTTCATATGAATGGATAAGCCTTGACGCCAGTAGTTTCCATTGAGGAAATTTAATTATATCACTTACGAGGTTTTGCAGAATCACTATACCAAATTTTGTACCATAAAGTATTAACGACGATATGCATGAAAATTAAAAAAATTATTCGCATACTAGTTCATTATTTGCATCCTCAATATTGGATTTAAGGTAGTTGCATAAATTAAAACAAGTCAATTAAAATAATATATTTTCCCAACGAAAAGCTTATTTATTCATTAAAAAAAAATTTGTTATTGTTTTTTTTTGTTGATTAAATGACCAGGATAATTTGTATCCACAAATCGCAAAAATGTACGAGTATTCAACCTGCTCATTACCAGGTCACTATTTAGATGCAGTCTCAGTCTCAAATAGAGGCAAAAGTCACAATTTTAGACCAGTTGGCATTCATTAGTTTCAAAATAAAGCCTCTAATATTAAAATAAAGTCTCTAAATAGTGATCTGGTGATGAGCATTTCACAAAAAATTAAAATAAAAACAAAAGAAGAACACGTGAAAGCGAAGAAACGCAATAATCGCTAGTTAATTTTGAGACCTGAGTGGGTACGAAGTTACTGAGGGCATGAGACTGCTTACTGAATTCTGGCATAATTCCAAGTAGAACAAGTGCTCATTGTTTTAAAATTCTTTATATTCCAACACTCGTTTGATGATTCTACCGCCAAAAAACTTGGTGGATCAACAAATTTCAGTTCAGCCAGATCGGATGTTTCTTATAAATACATTTGTGCAAAAAATTGTGTGCAAAAGTTTAATATTGTTTTTGGAATTAATTGAATAATTGAGAGCTATCAGCTGTGAAGCTCATTTTTTCGAACGAATTCAGAGATAAACGATTAATTTATGGTATTCTTCAGAATACAAAAACTATATTCGAGTGAATAAATTACATACATTTTCATAATCACTTTCACTCCGATTACATAATCTGCGTATAAGAAATTCTGTTTCGGCCGAATTTAGCCCTACTTGTTTTTTTCCATTACCCTACATATGAAGAATAATATACTTTATTGCTATTTTACTTCTACCCAATTCATTCTTAAGAATTAAAATTTTTTTTTTTTTGGTATGTGAAGCAAAATTAAATCTGGCTATAGTCGTTTTCAATTATGCGGTCACCACTGTATGTACATATAAACATTTGTTTGATATTTGCGGTTGTTTTCAAGATTTTCTAGAGCATTAAATTTTATAAATAAAAGCAAACACATGTTTGTAGCTAAGTATTATGATAAATACACTCGTGGGTGCCAATGACAAATCCATGCGCGAATATTGCCATACCAATGTCATATACTGTGTAAAATTAAATATTTTAAAATAAACAACAGCTTCACACAACAACAACAGCAAGAACAATACAAAACTGTCTTTTTCTGCTTTTACTCTCAATACACAACTTAAATTGCTTATAATCTTAATGATTTCTGAATTTTTGTTTGGAGCATTTAGTTATAAAAAAAGTCTGTTTCACATACTAAAACTACATTTTTGAATTCTCTTAAAAAATATATGTATGGATGTATCAACATAAATAATAGATAATAATGTTTTTTTTTTTTAATTTTGCTTACAGTAGAACACAAAACGCCGCCACATCCCGCTACCATACGAACAAATAAACGTCACCGTGGCTAAAGAAAATCGGAAATCGTACACCTCCACAACTGCTGGCATCACAAGTAAAGCCCGTAAAATGGCATCTACCGGCGATATTTGGCTACAATGGTTCTCCTGCTGCTTTCATCAACCGCAATCACCGTCACGACGTCGTCATCAACGCCTGCACATCGATCGCTCAATGATTGGCAATCCGACGAATTTTGTGCATACAGGACATATCGGCTCGGCCGATGTAGAACTCTCCACAAATCATTTGAATGCGTTGCAAACGCAAATGCAAAGCAAAGGCGGCTACGAAATGAATTCGATACGATTGCAGGTGAGTAAACAAAAACAAATTTTAATATAAATTGCACCAATTTATACTTGAGTTTTTTGGTAAAATATTCGAAACTCCGTTATACCCAAACGTGAGAGAAGCACATTCGTTCTAATTGACACCACATACGATGGTTGAACGGTAATCATTACTTAGTTCACGGAACGTCGGTAGCCAATTTCGAAATTGTGAACCGAGAGTTCCTCAGGGTTGCTAGTTAAGTAGATACACAAAAGCTGTGCAGCTTATAAATAGAGAGTGCTACGATAGTCCCCCCTTTTATACTCCTAATACTTGATAGGTTCGACAGAGAGGATCGGACAATACCAAAAGCGATAGTTAGGCATCTCCAACTGCGCCCTATCTAGTGTTCGGATACAGACGCTTGGCAACTAGAATGCATGTATGTATGTATATCTCCCGGATTGCCTTTGCTCTATTCAGCACTGAATTTATTGAATTTTTATGGCTGTCATTTCTGTCATTTTACTCATTAATTTTTCCCGTCATCTATTCGTACACAATCAAGGTTAAAGTTTAGGTCCTCTGGAACTCTGTAATAGCCAATCTTGAAACATCTCAACCATCGAGGCTCCCTAGGCCTTGAACCTGAGCGGTTCAGCCTACAAGTTTATGTTCATTGTGGAACTTATATTATTAAGAAGGCTGTAAGTTCCGTTCCGTTCCACTTACAAATTATATCGCCATTTTTCACCATACCGAAACCAATTAGATATTCGCTGATTGATATCAGAATCTAGTTCGATCTAATTGGATTTCGGTGTGGATAAATGAGCTGGTTCACATCATTCTTCTAAGCAGTTGCCGCCGTGGACTGTTCGCTCCACTTATTCGCCCACATTTCGTCGCATCATAAATATGCTGTCTATCAGCGAGGGCCCGTAATCAACAAAAAAAATCATATTTTATTTAGTTTTCATTTTGAAACCTTCGAACCAGAAGAAAATACGACCACTTTTCTGAATTTCTAATACGCTCCGCTTCGAAGGGAATCAGGTTTCATATTCTGAGTTACGATTGAATCGAAAGAAAAAAGCCTTTCCAACTTACAAAAGCATAACTGCGACAGCAATGTGAAATGCATGAAATTGTAAATTTAGAAAATTAATTGAAACTCAGAATATCGAAATTGTCAAACTGGCGAACAGTCTTGTGAGGCCTTACACTCTGACGACGTAAATTTCGCTGTTATGTTTCATCGGTAACTCTGATTTTTTTCCAGCTTCTGCAGAAGTCGTTGCAGGGAACACCTAGTCTCTCTGCGTGTCTGCCGATCAGTACATGACCTGTTATGATTCCTAAAACTAAGGACAGGTTTTCTCTGCTCAGCATGAGAAGACCTTGTGATCGCTTGACGTCCCACTCCGGCCACAAGAGCTTGGACTAGATACAGGTGTTACCGTTTTTCCAACGGTCTCCTGCTTCCTTAAGGGTTGAGTCCCTTAGAAAGAGCTTGCAGCGAGCGGCATACCTAAACCGTTCCAGCGTGATGAAAGCGGAGTGGATGTCCAACTTCTTGCAAGCTCATCCGCTGTTTCGTTGCCTGGTATGTTGCTGTGCCCTGGCAAGCACCTAGACCAAGTGAAAAGCAAACTGCTCCGCCATCTCGTTTAGAGATTTGCGACAGGTTACTACCGTTTTAGAATTACAATTGACCGAATCAAGTGCCTTTAGTGCTGCTTGACTGTCGGAAAATATGAAGATAACTTTGAATTCAACCTCTTCTGTTCTTAGGTAGTCTACCGTCTCCTGTATAGCAGCGACCTCAGCCTGAAAGACACAGCAGTGGTCAGGAAGACGGAAAGATTTTTCTAATCCTACTTGAGCTGAGAAAACACCCCCTCCCACTCGGTTCTCAAGCTTTGAGCCATCAGTGTAGAAGTGGAGTGAATTCTCCGATCCAGGGAGTCCATCGTACCACCAGTCTCTTTCAGGAATTAGTATGTTGAACTTCTTTGTAAAGCTTTGAATGAGAGCGTAGTAATCTGTAACTTGCGAGCCTAATTTGTTTGCGATTGTTGCGTGTCCTACTTGACTAGACTTCCATACGGGCAACTCCCGTAGTCTAAAAGCGGCACACGCCGCGAATTAATTTCCTGCGATATTAATCGGGAGGATATTTAGTATGGTGTCTAATGCTTCCGAGGAGGTTGTACGTGGAACGCCACCTATGTATATCAGCGCCGATTTTTGCAACCAGATGTAGATCGACGCCGAGCTTCGCCAGAGCACCTGTGAAATGGTGCGCATTCGCTTCACCGCCAAGAATCAGCGTAACAATTATCAGCACCGCGAACGCTCTTAACTTCGAGAATACCACTAATTTCTGTTAAACTAAACACAAAACAGCTGATAAACAATTTGACACTTCATACATTTTTCACCGCCGAAATAAGTTCTATCGGTTTGGAGCTAAAAAAACGAAGACACTTTCATTTTTCGCTCTCTTTTTGAGTACGAAAAAGATTTCTGACCTATTTTCAATACCCGTGCCTCCGCTTTGAGTTAAGTAAAGAACATTATACGACTAATTGTAAAAGTAGAAATTTCGAGAACAATATCGATATCAGTGACGTTAATGAAATCTAAACGGAATTCGAATATAAAAATGTAGGAGAAATATAATTATCTGTTGATCATTAAAAAGCGTATAATTTCATAAAAAACTTATGGGAATTGTATTTTCTTCCTACAGGCCTGCTGATGCTAATGGACGCTGCCGAAGCCCTTCACATCACTTGCGGCATAGTTATTACCCTTCGCCGGGTTTGCGAACATCACTGAATCGGGCGCCTTACATGCACAATAGGATATTAGCCCAATCAGCGCAGTGCAATCATTTGAATCTCACATATAATTACATACTACTTATATACTATTTAAAGCATGCATGCAATGATTAATGGTGTTTAATTAAATTACCTACCTATGTAAATTTTTACTATTGTATGTATTGTAAGAATTCGTAAATCGAAGCGCAGTTGTAATAGGTATTGAAATCGTTTATTTAATCTACTACTTTTTGAATTTGATTAGCATATAACTGGGTAAGAGCACAAAGCGGGTTACTCTCATTTTCATTTCTCAAGTAGTAGATAAGTGGCGATAAATGGAGAGCCAGGAAAAATTAAATATTTGAAAAAAAAAAAATTTAATACATTTGTCAATAAATTTTCCTTTCACTTACTTTGACGAATTGACTATACATAAGTAAATGCGAGTATTTTTAACACAGAAATGAGTGGACTGAAAATGAAGTACGTAGTATACATTAATGTTTAATATGTACATACATACATACACACATATGTAAATCGTATGTAAAAAGCTTTTTTTTTTAATAATGCTTTTAAAAGTATGTAGGCGAAGTATGTAACAGATTATGTATGTACATGTGTATGTGCCTTTCATTTTTAAATGAGGTTAGTTTATTTTTATTTTCATGCGCAACAAACTCAATTATTTATGAACATCTTATGCATTTTTGCGTTATTTTTTTTCGTTTGTTTTTTAATAGAAATTCTTTAAGAATTTTGAATAACCAAAATCAATGAAAATATACATATATAGTTTATATTTTAAGGTTATGTTTATTGAGCAAAAATCGTTTGCACTAAATTGTGTACTTAATAAAGCATTTTAGATTTGGCTGCATTTAAAAAAAAAAAAATGAAATACGTAGTATGTGTATAAGAATACAATTTCTTGAATAAACATTTACTATGTACAATAACTAAATAACAATTTGCATTTTGACAGGGCCAAACATTAGAGAAGTTACATATATTGAAAGAATTTATAAAAGAGAACAACAGAAAACATGAAATAATATATAAAAATGGCGAATTAAAGCTTACTATAGAATTGTTGAATTTTTTTCAAATGCATTTAAACGCACAAGCGATTATAAAGGAACAGTAAAGAACACTGCTGTAAGAAAGTACATACATACATACATATGTATGTACATATGTACATGCATGCGTATGTAGTATGTGTGTACGAGTATGTATGTATCTTCAAAGAACTATTTATGTATATACATACATACATACATATATAGTATATTTATTATCAACTACGTAATTGTAAATCTAATAATAGTAAATAAATAAAAATCGTATGTATTAACTTAAATGTAAGTTCTATACTTTTTTTTCACGGAAAATTGTCTTAATATTTTGTATTCTAAAATATGGATTGTAATAAAAGTAATGAACATTGTAGTAATTGCAGCATCCAATATTGTATTAAATCTGCTAAGAAGATAAATAAAAATACTCCATTATATCTATGTACATACATATACATATGTATGTATGTATGTAAGTGAGAAATTTTTAGAACTATCAAAAACCCCAACTTTCGCATTAAAGTATTTTATGGATTACGAATTATTTGGACTCGAAATTATTGTTAAGTTATAATGAACGCAAATAAAGTGGTGTAACAGAATTGTGAACAAATTGTTTTTTTTTTTTGTCTTTATTCATATTTATGTAACTCACCAAAAACCAGTTAAAAACAAAAATTTTGAATTTTGTTGCTGATCAATTTTGTATTTAATTTTCAATTTTGTTAGCGCAAATTTGTGGCAAAATTTAATACAAAGTAACCCAACTCTCTTTTTACACGGATTTGAAGTTACACGGTTGAAAACAATTTTTTTTGTACAAATTGTTTTAAATAGTACGGTTTCAAAATCACTGTTTTGTAATTATGTTTGTTTTTACAACACTTGGCACCATTGCTGAAATGAACAAACATACATAGCAGCGACGAATAATCATGTAGCTATGTAAATATTTTTTCTTTATTTCTATTCAAATTTTTCTGTTCTTAATTCTGGATTAACAGATTTCTTTTGTTTTTTGCTTGCTCTACCAATTTTTCACCAGTATGAATTATGTATTTTAAGTTTTAATGCTCAATAAAATGCCATATGAACATACAATTTGTATGCATATCTGAAATTCTATGGTTTTCAACATTTTTTACACGGTTTTTCGAAGTAAATATACTTCTTTATTTCATCTTACACGGTTTTCAAATCACATGGAACGTATCCCCCATTTTACTATAGGAAACGCCTCTTTTTTTACACGGTTTCTTTTTACACGGATTTCTGAGGAACGTATCTACCGTGTAAAAATAGAGTTGGGTGTATACAAATTTGGGACATTTCAATTCGAGATTCATAAGTTTGTGCTTGAATTTTTTTTTTTTTTTCAAAAAGAGTACAAGCAAGAAACCAGCTAAACAAAGCAAACTATTTGCAATGTAAATAGTAAATGACAAACATTAGATGGATTCTCCAAGTTTTTGATGGATTGCAGCGAATGCAAAACTTAAAAAATACCCCTAATGTTTCTCATTTATTTAAAATTGTGTATGAAAGAACCAACTTTCTTTTCATGATGTTGTTTAATAGATATAAAATGTTTAACTTAAAACAAAGCTAATAAAACTTTAGAGAAAAAAAATAAAACAGCGTTTCCTAAATCGTACTTTTAAATGTCAACAATTAAAATTTAAATTTATTACTCTGTGAGAAAATACTTTAAAATTGATATGAATTTTGTTGCTTGCTAATTCTTGCTGATTTTTTGCATGAACAGAATTAGATAATAAACAGTTGTGGTCAAAATAATAGCAGTGATGCATATTTACAAATTTCTATTAATAAGAGAATAAATTAAACTTTGTTAATATTTTAAATTGCGATGATAGATAATCTAACAAAAACCGTTGAAGCCCAATATTTAAACTTTGCACAGCCTTCACAAAAACTTATGAACCTAAAAAAAAACAAGTCATTATTTCCACCGTGCGTTACGGGGCATTTTCTTCCACGTACAAATATATTCCGTTTCATTCGTTGTCATGTAGCTATGTTCTTGGATTGAACGTAGTAACTCAGTTCGGAATTCGATTTTCAGGAAACCGCATTCGACATGCGTAAACTTCGTAACATAAGATTCGAATTGTACCGAGTGATTACTCGAAGACAAGTGTTGCTATTCGAACCCTGTCGACTTATTGATTTTTATCAAGAGTTCCTACTTTTTATACACGAGCGCACTTGTACACAGGGGTATTATAACTGTGTTCACATAACGGTTGCTAGTAACAGCAAAAAATAATCGAGATAGATATAGACATATAAATACATATGTATGTATGTATGTATGGACATAGAATATACCAAAATGCTCAGAACGAAAAGAGAAGTCGATTTAGCGATGTCTGTCTGTCCGTCCGTGCAGACGATAACTTGAGTAAGAATTGAGATATCTCAATGAAATTTGGTACATATATTGCTCTCTGGACCGGGCAGGTTAGTATTGAAAATGGACAAGATCGGTCAATAACCACGCCCACCTTTCATATAACGAAAGTTTTTGAAAAATGCATAAACTTCGTTTTTTCGGTATCCATTAAAGCATATTGAATGAAATTTGGTATTTGGAGAGATTTTGAACTAAGAAATTAGGTATTTATGAAATTTTGAAAAATGAGCGTTGCTACGCCCACTTATCAAAAAATGTCTGTATCTCAATAACGGTGTAAGGTATCGGCACAAAATTTGGTGGACATATTTTTCTTGATATCGCTATTATTATCGTAGTAAATTTTTGAAATCGGATTATAACCACACCCACCTCTCATATAACGGAAATTTTGAAAAATGCAAAATATTCGTTTTTTTCTTTTCCTGTTGGAACATATTATTTAAAATTTTTTATTTAGAGTAGATTTATAGAAACTTGATTTTTATGAAATTTTGGAAAATGGGCTTTACCACGCCCACTTATAAAAAAAAATCTGTATGTATCTCAATAACGATGTAAGGTATAGCCACTTAATTTGATGAACATATTGTCCTTGACATCACTAGCATCACCTTCAATCATTTTTGAAATCTACGCCCAACTTCCATGTAACGGAAATTTAAAAAAAAAATACAAAAAAACTTCGTTTTTCAGTATTTATTGGAAGAAATTTAGTTAAGTTTAATACAAGCTGCGATTTGAAACAAAGAAACAGGAATTTTATGATATTATGGGCACCGCTCATACAAAAATACATCGCGAGGGTATATAAAAATCGGTTTCGCCCGAATTTAGCATTTCTTACTTGTTATTAACTGACTTTAACTTTTTTAACTTTTAAACTGTCAAAAAAAACTTTAATTAGTGGTGATGTGCTTACAAAGGTGTAGCTAACTCATTTATGGTGGATTTAAGTGTGTTGAGTTCAAGAGTGGCAATTTAGATGTGGGGAGTTAAAGTTAAAAATAGTTGTGACTACAGCGCAAACCGTTTAGGTGCGAGGAGTTCAGATGTGGTGAGGTTAGGTTCGGCGTTTTTAGGTATGGTGAGTTGAGGCAGCTCAATTGTTATGAGTTTAGGGTCGGGGACATTAGTTGTGGTGAGTTCAGTAATGGTGAGCAGAAAAATTATGTTCATATTGACGTCTCTCAAGATTTCATTGCGCACCAATCCATTCATTACGACATCCATTGATTTCAATTTACTACTGCCACTTAGGAAGTGTCCTTTACAATAAGGCAATACATAACTATTTATGCAGCGACATTTCTTTATTTATTAGCGTTTCAACTACATGCTGAAACGAACATTTATCAAATGATGTGCCTAACAGTACAACAAAAATGTGTAAAATATTGAATTTTTTTACACATCTTATTCTCTTTTTATAGTATATCGTTGTACAAATACAATATTTTCTTATAATTATTTGTCAATTATTCATCATTGTCACTGCCACTTCCGCTGCCGCTACCAGAACCCCCGCCGCGTTTACTGCCGCCACCTTCTTCACCACTACCATTGCCACTGCCGCTGCCCTCGCTACCGCTTTCGCCTCCACTTGCCTTGTGACTGCCATGCTCTTCATCAGATTCGCTGTCAGAGTCCCGCAGCGCTTTTACCGATTTTGATTTGTCCATTTTCTTGCTGCGTCGTCCTTCAAAATCAGAGCCATCATCTTCATCTGACGAATAAATGGCTGAACCTTTTTGTTCAGACGTCACCGATGGCGCACCACCACCTCCACTGCCCTTTTTATATTTATTCTTAATAGCGCTGAGCGAAATGGCATTTTCATCGTCGCTACCTTCGTCGTGCTGGTATGATGAATTGGCGCCACCATGCGCTTCGTGTGCTCCACCTTTCTTTTTCTTCGGTTGCGGTTTTAGCTGTGTACGCATCGCTTGACGCAGCTTTTCCTCCTCCTTTTTGAGATTGTATTTGCGATCGGTTGTTGGATCTTTGCCGACTTGCGTGAGAATCTTAATACCGCTTGTCTTTTGTGAACGATCGGCCAATGACATCGTCATCTTCTTGTGTGTAAATGATTCAGTGGAGTGTGGCCGGAAGGTGAGCTTAGTACGGAACACAGCCTGTCCTTGTAAGCCTGTACCTTGCCGAATGAACATATGGTTGTGATCGCCATGCAATGGTTGACGATAGACATCGAAAGTTTCATTGCCCAGATGTAAAGTCATGCTGCCATCGGACCACCGCACGAAACGGGCATTCGACTCTTTGACCATATCACCATTGTTAGCCATATATTCGCGCCAACGTATAGTATTGCTTACTTTCAATTTGATGCGCTGACGACCCTCTTCATCCATAGTTTCCTCCTCGTCAATTTCATCTTCATATGTATCCGTGTCGAAGGGACGCGTATCAACTGATAAAAAGTTGGGAAGCTTTACAAAATGTATTTCTTTACCCAAATCCGTTACAATGCGTGGAATTTCCACATCAATGCGTGTTTCGGGTATTGGTTCCGGTTCGTCTTCTTTCTGTTGTTGCTCAACACGTGCAGGGCTTTTGGAGCGTGATCTTGAACGAGATGACCGTGAACGTGATCGGGAACGCGAATGGGAACGAGAGCCATTGCGTGAACTGGATTTTGATTTAGAACGCGAACGAGTACGAGAACGACTCTTACGTGCACCAGCATCAGATTTTTGACCTTCATCCTCGGACAAACTTATGTCATCGGCATCGCCAAAAATATCATTTGCGTCAATCTTTTGGGATTGCTGAAACGTATATAATAAATTTTATTACTGTTAATAACAAAACTGTAATCCTAATTTATACCTCTTCATTTTCGCTTTCGGAATCTATGATCCGTGCCTTTTTTGCTTTTGCCGCGGCACCGCCTTCATTCTCTTCTCCACTCTCATGTTTGTCCTGGCCACCTTCAGATTCGGAACCACTAGATGCGGCCGACTTGCGCTTCCTTTTTTGACGTGCACCAATATCGCTACCTGACTCTGAACCGCTGGCAGTTTTACCAGATTTGTGAGAGGCTGGAGTGCCCGATCTTGAGCGAGAACCAGAATGCGAACGCGATCCTGAACGCGATCTTGAACCACTCTTTGAACGGGAACGAGAACGCGAACCTGATCCAGATCGCGAAGAACCGCCAGATTTGGAACGTGGTGTGCCGGAGCGCGAGCGGTGACTTTGACTACGTGAACGTGAACGCGAATTAGCACGATCATCTATTTGCAAATTTGGTGATTGCGAGCGTGTATCGTCATCGATGGGGGTTTGATTGGCTGATGTAGGTGCATTTTCTTTGGGAGAAGGCTCATGCTCAATAGGGGTGTGGGCGCGGCTGGTAATAGGCGTATGTTCGCGACTGGCTACTGGAGATTGCTCCCGGCTACCAGCGGTCGAATGTTCACGGCTCGCCACCTGTGAAGGTTCGGGATTTTCAATAGGACTATGTCCGCGACTGACACCTGATGTAGCGGAATGATGGCTTTTATGTGAACCCGAACGTCTGCTATGCGGTGAACCGGATGGTGAATGTGAGCCGGAACGTGAACCGGAGTTGCTGCGCGAACCTGAACTGGAAGATGAACGTGAACGCGATCGTGATTTGCGGTCACTTGCACTACCAGCCGAATGGTGACTTTGTGGTGAACTGAAAAACCAAAAAAATTATTTGAAATTTTTATTTTTGGTATATTCAAGTAATTCATTACGCACCCTGGCTCAGGATCATGATGATCTAAAGTAAATCCCGGTGTCTGTACTGTCTGAGGCGACGGGGTTCGGCTGGGGCTGCCTTCAGTTTCAGAGCCTACGTCAAAAGAAGTATGTAAGTGGCTACACTATTGTGATTGTTTTTGAAATATATTTTTTTACTTACCGCTACCACCATCGGATTCATTGCGACCCATTTCAGCAAATTATTATTAAATTAAAACTAACTCTTTGCAATCACTATTAAATGTCAAACTAAAATATGCTGATGGTTTGATTAGAAGCAACGCTCCGTGAAACTTGTAATCGATATACATTGAAAATTTATCGGGATTCCTGTTGTGTGCCAGAAAGCGAATGCATTTATCGTATTATCGCGGTAAATGTAATTGTTTGACAGTAAAATTATAAACAAAGCAGCTGAAAGCGATAATTCACAAATGTACATGTGAATTAAAAAATTTTTTTTTAAATAACAAACATTTTACAATGCCTAAACAAGATTGCAAATACTGGGAAAAATGTTATCAGAAAAATCCGGCTCACTTAGAAAAGTATAATCATCCGACAAAAGAAATTGATAACGATATTGCCACAGCTTCGTCTTCAGAAGCCAGCTCAGTCAAGGAAATGGAATCGCCAAAACGGAAAGCGTCATTAATGGAATTTAAAAATCAGCGACTGGTTGATGACTCGCAAAAAAATAATGCAGTTGCAGCTGGCACAAATACTTTATCTGAGGATCTCAAAGAAATTGAGACATCTGAACTGCGTGCGGAAGCACTCGGTAACATTGCGGGCAAAAATTATATGGAAATACTGGCTAAGCGCATAAAGTTCTCAGTCCAAGCTGAATACGATGAATTATTGCGTAGCAATGAGTTCATACGTCACAAATTCCTTGTAGAAATGCCACCAGACTTCTATGCGTTTTGGAAATTTGCGTGTAGCTTGAAGAAAGACAACACAGGTGAGCAAATTCTGCAGTATTTTGAGAAACAGTTCCAACTACAGTTGGTTGGACCGTTCGAATTTCTTGCCGGTCGTTTTCATAAAGCTACCATACGTGAGCCCGGAGATTACTTACGCCACTGGCGCTTCTTCTATGATCCACCTGAATTTCAAACGATTTTTGTACGTCGTGACACTGGAATGCATTACGGTTATTGGCGTGATTTACCAAAGGAACACGATTATCTCTTAGTGGCACGCAACGATGCTGCAAAAGGTTGCAAATTTGAATTCATCGCTGGCAATGTATTTGATGCTTTTCTGTATTATCTTGAAAAGGACTTTACAACCACACCTTTTACTGCTGCGTATGTGGCATCGGTCCGCAAGTCATTGCAACAGTTTATCAACCTAAATGAAGTTGTACTGGAGAAACTGGAACCATTGCGTAAACGCCGTAATATAAAAGTTGTTGCAAAGACTCTTCATGAAGCCGGGATTGTGGTACCATATGATGGGAAAACTCAAGTCGGTTATAGACCGTTACTCGTATCAGATTGCGAATTAAAAAAAATACTAGATTTGTTTGTCAAGGCAGGTGCAGATGATGATGGAAATAACAATGAGGATATTAAAGCAGCTGTAATTGCGAAACTACAGCCAATTGCCACAGCTGCCAACATTGCTATGGATGAGTGTGATTTTGGCACTACTTTAGAAATAGGTATCGACCTTTTTTGTAGTGGACGACTTGAGTTGCATTCGTTGGTACAGTCATTACTAGTGCCAGCTTATTCACTACTAAGTCGACCACAATTTATTGCTATCTCAAAAGCGCACATGGAGCAACGTAGCAAATCTTATAAGCTTAGTGTTTTCGATTTGGATACAGGTAAAGCCGGTGATTGAATAAAAAAAAATTCTTAAATTATGTAAAAAAAAAAAATAAAAGAAAAAAATTCACATTTCAGTATATTTTCCACATACCTAATCCCCGCCGTCGACTTTTATTTCCTTTAACTACCAGCTTAATATAAGTACAAAATTGAAAACTGATATACAGTTTTTAGAATTGTTTAAACCCTCTTCAGAGAGCACTAACCCTTATAAATAGAGGTGCGAGGCTTCTTTATAAACCGGTTTATAGGTGTCGTTGCAATTTACACCGAGTTCCTGCAACAATTTAATTATAGGTTTTGCTGCCAACGTATCCAGAGATACATTATCGGTATATGCAACATAGGCTGATACTGGCAACTTCGCATTGTGCCGCCAACAAGCAACTATGAAAATATGTTTTACAGATACAATGTCATATTCAAATTACAAATACAACTTACTTCCTGCTGACACGCCAGCTACAAAATTTGGTGCTTCTAGCTCTTCTACTTGAGGCAATTTCGAATTTATGCCACGCAAAAATGTAATATCATCACGAATTTTGTGCAAGTTCTCACTTTGATATTCAATTTTTGATTTTACAGTTATTGTTATAACCGTTTCCGCTTGCTTTGCATATGGCAGTAGCAACTCCGTCACTTCACCGCTATTTGTCAAATCTTCTTGCAGTAGTGCAATTAATAGTTCTTTGTCTTTAACATAATGTAAGAAGGATTTCGATGTGGGCATCTTACAGATTTTTTGTGCATCTTGCAGCAGTGACGCCTCCACGAATTCTGACACATCGGTGCCTTCAATGAGAAGAAATATCTTGCTCGGCAAAGGAGCAGCCGTTTCATTTGGTTCGTAAAGCAGTTCTAGGCTACAAAAAGAAAGCTAGTTATTTGAATAATGTTTTTCAAACGAAATGTAGTATGAATGGCAAGTTACCTTTTTATTTCCTTATCCTTCTGCAACGATTCATCCTCATCGCAGTCATCCCAGAAAGCGCGTGATGATGGTATATTTAACTCACCGAAACCCATTGGACAACCCATTTTTAAATAATTTCACTTCTAGGATGTGTTATGGCAGTAATTGTTCCGGGCTCAGAAATGGACTGTGATTTCTGCTTGTCATCTGGTTCTGTAAAGAGTGTGTTCGCTAAAACTGTTTTTAGCCGATTACTTACACAGGGTTGCATTCGGGTAAAAACTTCCAACTCAACTATTTGAATTTTTTAGCAAAATGTACCCAATAAGACACGACTAACCGACACTGCAATTGCCACAGTTGTTTCGGGTATTTATACCGTGATATCAATGGTTGGTACTACAATGAGTAAGCATACATACCATATTGCATAAGTTAGAAAGAGATGAAATGTAAGAGTTTCGGGTAGAATTGTCTACTTGGCCTTAAGAATCTCATAGAAAGTTTACCAGAATCCTCTGGTATATCATAAGTAATTTAACCGAGAGTGTTCTTGCTGGGTAATTCCAAATAAATAATTAAAAACTATAACATACAGGGTAGGAATCCACTTAATTTCTTCGAACGAAAAGCGACTCCGACAGATGATGGAAAATCTTTCCAAAATTCAGTGCGTCAGGCACATAAAAATTAATTTTTAAATTTAAGAAGCTTCTTTAAACATTACCGACCGGTTGTATCACAAATTTATTAAAAACGCACACTTTTCAGCAGCTTTTAAAATTAATGTACAATTTAAATTTAAGCTGGTGCAATATTTTTATTTCGCTTCGAAAAATGCCTTTTTCAGATATTCATACACACATACATGTATCCAGAGTGAAATGCAATAATTTGAGGCATAAATTTGTAAGTATGTATTTTAAATTAAAGTTAAATTTGATTTGCGAACATTACGTTACAAAAGAAAGTATTAAATTTCAACCAGTTTTTCTACTCCTCTACAGCTACACCAATAGCTGAATGAATGCATTCTTCCTTATTTATAAGATGACAAGTCTTGTTCACCAATGACATCAGTTGACTCACGTCATTCGCCCAGTTATTCAGTATGTCAGAGGCGCTCTTTTTGGTGGTGAAATAAACAATTCCAACAGGGCGATCAATTTTTACGCGTATGGTGTCGCTATTCGCTAACTTTGAAAGATATTCTTCGCAGCGGTTTGAAGGTAAGTTAAGTAACTCGCTCATACGTTTTAGGTCAATGCGAGAGTAGTACATTGCGATTATGCGAATATTCTGCAAGCAAACAATAAATGTAAATACAATTTGTTAATAAAACTCTCAAATTCCTTACATGCTCCATTAAACGATCTTTTAGTTCAGCAATACATTTGCGACCATGCTTTGTGCTTTCCAGAAACATTTCATTTTCAGCCAACACACTGCCAAAATCAATATTGAATGTTTCAAAGTTTATAAGCTCTTTTGACATGAACAAACGCAAAATTTCACTGAAAACGCGTAAAATATTAATCATTATATAAATTATATTATTATATGCAATACTATTTCTAGGCAACTTACCGATAAGCGGATATTTCCTCGAGTTTCTTGTTTTTCGACAAATGTGCCATCATATTACTCTGTTCGTTGTCGTACGGCGCTAATACACAATATAGTACTGCACATATAAGCTTCTCCTTTTGTTCCTTTTCCTGTTCGGGCGTCAACTCCACAGGTGCTGATGCGGCTGCTGCAGCAGCAGCTTTAATTTCATCTTCTCGTTTCTTTCTATCTTCTTCACTTAATTTTTTCTTTTCCTCTTCAGTTAGTTCCGACACTTCAGGTGCTGGACGTGATGGTTCCGCAATCGCCTGATAGTGACGTGAAGTTTTTAGGAACGAACTATCTCGGTCCAGCCGGATCATTAAGTTGTAGAATTTCAATTTCAAATCATGTTGCGCTGGATCATCGAAGAATTTTATGCTGATCTTCTTGGCTATGATCTGTGTGGATACAAAGTCCTCTTTCAGCAGGCACAGTCGCATTTGCTCCAATATCAATTCAACCTTCTCACGCTTATCCATCGAGCCATAGGTTTCAACTTGCAGTTCCTCCATTGCACTGGCAGCGCCAGCTACATCGCCATCAGCTTCCTTGATGTCAGCTAAGATTTTGGTTAATCGTGCACGTTCAATTTCTACATAGATTTTGCCTTCAGTGACAGTGCGCAGTGTGTCAATCAGTTTTAATTTGGTGGCCTTGTCAGGCGTTTTATCTACGTAAGTGCAGCATTCTTGTATCATCTTCGAAACGGCTTGTTTCAGTTGCGAACGCCGACGCGCCAACAAGGAAACATATTCATTTAAAGCATTCCAATTTTGAGCTTCGAAACAGATTTGACATATTGCTACAAGTACGCGCGAGCAAGAGACCATATCGGCGCCCTAATAACATTTATGAAAGACAATCTTTAGTCAATAAATTATGTAGGACATTTTGTAAGCTTATGTACTTACTATGCGCGATTGCTTTTCAAGTTGCAAAAGCAGCTCGATGGCGTCATGGAAAGCTTCAGGATTTTTCTTGGCCATGTCTTTGGCTAGGGGAATTTTTTCATCACATGCAGGTGAATAATCAACCTCCATTTTGGTGATGCGACCTCCTTCAAACAAGTAATTATCCATTTTATAGCTCGATTGTAACTAAAAGAAAAAAACAAATGGTCACAAATACTGATTATCGTTTGGAAAATAAACCAAATTGACGTTTCACTAAATTTCCAAAGACGAGTTTAATATTTTTTTGTAAAACTCACGGTTTATGAAAGAATTCAATGCAATGTTTTTTGTACAATTGTTAGATTTCTTTTGTTAATTACAAAATATTAAATTTGTTTAATTGAATTTTTATGAAAATAATGCAAAATGCGGCTACAACTTTACTTCGGATAATTCTGCTTACTAATCAATTAAGTTGGTTGTGGTTGGCTAAATGTCAACTATCAAAAAGTTCCGAAACAGGGTGTACTGAAATAAGTTAAGGAAAATTATTGTACAATTGCGATCACAGAAGTTGCACTGCATCATACCAAACAATGAAAAGAAGTGATTTTAATAGCATTTCATAGTTAAAATATTTTTGAATAATGTCCTTTGTCGCACATATGGTTTAGCAATTTTTATATGAGGGTATTTCAATAATAAGTTTCTCATATTGATTGATAGCGTTTGCTAAATTAAATAAACAAAATCCTGTCAAAATTACATATCACTCTGAATTTCGGAATTACGATATTCAAATAGAACCCAATTCATATGTACATGAACGGTTAAAAAGGAGTTGCTATGTTGATGTGCCAATTATTTACACTTGCATATAATTGTTATCGGTGAATTGAACACAAAGTTTCATAAAATTAGTTTTTTGTTTTAGTTGTTGAGCATTGATTTTGACAAATCAAATACGATAGAATCAGAAAACGAACATTACGCAAAACCGATCGGTTCAATTTTGATTTCGATGGAAATCGGATTTCAGAACCCCTCTTTTTTTATCACTCAGAGCACTTTATGCTTATGAAACACAGATCTCGTAAATGTCAAAACCAAATGTGAATTGCTTGCCAATCGCATTTTGCGCCCGAATTTTTTTATCAACATTACAATATATTTAATTTCAGTTCATTGTAAATTGTTTGTTAAAAAATAAAAACGCAACTATAATTAAGTTTCGGAATAGTTAGATAGCATTGACTGCAGAGCGCAAGAGTTTTGGTGAAACGCGGGACGTGATAATATCGTGGCGCATTTGGTAAGATACAATTCGGCAAACCTTGGAAGCAAGCACCTTGGTAACTACCGGCATGGCACACTTACACGACTTTGAGGAACTTGTTTTAGATGCCCTGGAAGTAGTTGAATTTAAATTAAGTAAGTTTCTCAAAGATTATCAAATGTATTTGAGTATATTATCACGTAAATTTCAGTACGCCGAAGACAAGATCTGGAAGATGATAGCTTAATTTTCCCCCCCATGATGGCACATCAAATATTTGGCGAATCGGAGAGCATATTCGGTTATAAGGATTTACTTGTGCGCATTTTATACACAGCCGGCCCACTACACATTTACATTGGCACTGAATATGGTAGCCGTGTGGATGAATTATCAGGCGGCGATATAAAAGCGGACAATGTGGTGAAAACAATTGCGGAAAAATTGCCGGATGGATGTTTCTTCATCAATATGGATGAGTTTTTAAAGACTCTCGACAAAGCAGACAAATTCCAACCTTTTGGCGATAAGTTATCCGAACATAAAGTAACCGATGCGCAAGGAAACACACGTTTGTTCGAAATATATCACTGTGATTACAAAGTATCGGCATTCTTGAAATTTTTCGGACGTTTGCAAACATTTATACTTTGGTTCGTTGATGCGGCCTCCTATATTGATGTCGATGACACACAGTGGAGTTTTTTCGTGTGGTATGTAGGAACATAAAGCAACAAAACAATTTTTGTTAATATAATAAAATATTGCTTTCATCTTTTGACAATAGCTATGAAAAGTATAAAAATGATAATGGCGACTATCAGTATGCAACTGCTGGCTACACTACTGTGTATGAGTACTACGCATACCCGCAACATATACGGCCACGCATTAGTCAAGTGCTTGTGTTACCTCCATTCCAAAAACTCGGTATTGGATCGAAATTCGTTGAAACTATATATCAACATTACCAATCACAAAAGAATGTCATCGATATGACAGTGGAAGACCCATCCGATGACTTCCAGCGTTTACGCAACTTTGTGGATGCACGTCTATGTATGGGATTAAAGAGCTTTGGAGTCGAATTCATAAAAAAGGGTTTCAATAAGGAAATGGTCAGAGAGGCACGCGAAACATTCAAGGTAGATATTTTTTCTCTTTATTATATACCACGAAGGTTGAACAATTATAATATATTTTTTAATGCAGTTAAATCCACGTCAATGTCGCCGCGTCTATGAAATACTCCGCCTCTATTATACGAACGTGCATGATAAAAATGATTATTACGGCTATCGCTTGGAGGTGAAAAAACGTTTGAACGCTATACATTATAAACAATTGAATGATATTAAAAAAATGGAAAAAGCAAAAGTAGATACGGAATGGTTGAGAGCGCGTTTGCCAACACAAAGTCAACGCATCGAACAATTGCAGGAGGAATACGAACAAGTGGAAACTGCATACAAGCAGATTGTTGAAAAGTTACGCACAAAATAGAGTTACAAATTTATGTATTTTAGTTGTAAATGTTACCCAACAGTTGATAGAGCAGCATGTCCTTTATTTTGGTTACTCATTAAACTTTTTTATGTAATAAAATTTAAATTATTTTAAGTGATAATGTTTGTTATGTTGCAATTGTTTGATATGATTATGTTTTGAAGGATACGTAGAGGTTAGGTAGGTTTTTGGTGGTGCGTGATTTTCGTGAAGCCAAATGTCGACAAATGTATACATATTTATATGTATGTAAGTCATTTCACTTATACCTTGCAGGTGCAGGGGCAGATACAGAAAGTAGAAAGTGTTGTGAACAAATCATATCTGTTACATAAATTTAAATTTTTCTGCGTGTATGGTTCAGATATTTCGTGGAGGGGTTGTGTCCGGACCCCCAAAAACCGCGCCTGCATGTGACCTCGCCTGTGCGGGTGTAATATTTGACAATTTGTAAACTCTGATTAGAAGAAGGATTGGGTTAAATGTGCAGCTTAATATTTGCTGTGATGAAATTCTTTGTATGTATATACTTATGTATATGCATATGTATATTGAAAACCTGTTTTCTTTAAAAATCGAAATACTATGTGGAACATTTTCTAAAACTTCAAATATACAGCATCACCTATGAATTCGTCTTAAATATTATCTGCATAATTTAGAGCAGATATCTCTAAATAAATTTCCGCTGCTATTTAAAAGCTTGTGTACATATTTAAAAAATAATTAATATGTTGTTTGAATATAATTTAAAATATTGAAATTTGAAATTCCAATAACATCTCGGTATTACAAATGGCTCATATTCCGACCTTTGGGGTTCAAAATTCATAATTAAATAGTTTAACTATTGCAACAATGCACTAACAAAGAAAACCTTCGAAAATCGTTCCTTTTCGCCGATTTCCGACATAAACTTTTTCTAGTTGCCAAATGTGCGCAACGAACGATTCGACGATTTTTTCTACATCGCAATGATTTTAATGCGTAGATTTATTTACTAGAAAGATGGAATAAACACAACAGTCCACGCGACAAGCGTACATATGTAGCACAGCACGTAGCGTGTTGGCTCTGCAACCCCGAGGTCCTTGGTTAAAAGTGGTGATGAAGAATAAATATAATTAATTAAATAAAAAGAAGTCGGATGAGGAAGTGTGGTGATTTCTGAAATAGTACTGTAACTTCTACCATTAAAAAACTGTTGTTTTTTCAAAAATAAAATCTTCAAAAAACTGACCTCGAGCTCAATAAAATTGTGAATTGTGTTATTTTTAATTAAAATAATAAAAATAATAAATAAATTGAGATCACATAAAAAAGCGCACTAAAAGATACGTTTAAATGATTGGGAGTCAATCTATTTTTACTTTAATTATTAAAAAATTTTACTTTAATTTTAGACATTGCGATTTACATATGTATGTTTCGCTCAATATGTAATGTTTCACGATTATCCGCCCTTAATTGAGTTTTATGGAAATACACAAAACCTTCAACCACCTTATTTACGTTTTCCTCGCAAATTTATTGAGTTTTGAATATATCTAACGGTCTTATCTAAATTTTGGAACAGCTGTTCGCCTTTCAGCGTTGCCAATTGTATAAAAAAAAACTTCCAATATACAATTTAAAGGATGCTGCCGTATTTTGATTATTTCTCAAAGGTTTTGGTGATCAAAGAAATTCCTATTCGAAATTTGGCTATAACAAAAATCAATATTTCAATAATACCATAAAAAAAACTGAAGAAACTCGATTTAAAAATAAACGAGTAAATCACCATATTGTTTACGCCCGAAAACTTACAACGAATCTTTTTGGTGTTGGTGAATTTATTTTTTTGATTATAATATACATACTACATACATTATCATATATTATATTTATAAATTTTGTATATAAAATGATTTGTTTATCGACTAGCTGCTTATAAATGGTTATCTAACATTCACATCGTTTTTTTTTTTATCAGATAAGGCGATGCTCTAGCGTTTAAATTTTAAGATAAAATGCAGGAGTTCATTTCCGGATAGAGGGGTGGGTCTTTTAAAATTTGAGCAAATTCAGTTCGAGTTAACTACTTACTAGTGGCCAAAAAAAAAAAAACTATATCCCAACATAAACCAATAAATAAGCAGTAGGTGCTAACCATTGTATATTGGACATTTTCTATGGAAGTTTTATAAATTTTTATATTCACGCCATCTATTGATTACACATGTATGTATGTATGTATGTACGTATTTACGAGTTTACATAAATATTGCACTTATTGTAAACGCGATAGAAAAAGTTATGATTTTTTCTTACGTCATTCCCATATTTCTTGTAGCATTATTACATTCATCGAAGCTTACACTTTATTGCTTATTGTTTTAAATATTTTTACGCATTTTAATGAGCAATAATTCGCCCAACTACCCGAGCAGACTACTTTAACATGAACCATAGACTTCCATCCATTTTTCGAAACGCGAAACATCGTCTGCGGAAACAGATTGCTTAGTTCGTTCCATGGCATCTTGAAAGTCCTGCAACGTTATCGGCTGATCAATTTCCTCGCGACGTATCTCTTTAATTTCGGTTGGTGAGCGTCCCGCAATGAGGCGACGCATTGCCATCATGGCGGCATCACGACACACATTACTTATGTCTGAACCCGAGTAGCCCTTCAATTGATCGCCAATGAGATTTGTGTCCAAGTTGGGTGAGAGGCGAACATCTTTGAGGCAAAGTTTGAGAAGTGCTGAACGAGTCTCCTCTAGGAAAGAGAAAATAGTTTAAACAAATTTTATGTCAATATGTCTTTGATAGTCGTACATATGTATGTACATACATATGTAAAAAATACTAATTATACAAAATAATTAAAAAAAAATTAACAGTTGTACCAAAACTCTGAAATAAAAATCGGAAATATTAAAAAAAAAATAATTTCAAGATTAAATACCGCCTTTAATAATATATAATCAAGACTCGGTCTCTAAGTGGTGTACAGGTTAGGTTGGGTTTAAGTTTAATATTCGGAGAATAATTATCGATTTCTTTAGAAAGTTGATCTCACTTTGCCATTAAGTACTATCTTATCTACTGATATACTGGAGTGACCGATATTCTCTTAGCGAAAAAGCCTGTACACAAATGCTTGACCGAATTGAGGAAGGTATCCGAAAATCGAAACAAAAAACCTTTAATGGGTTCCTCTTCCTTTCTATACTCACTGCTTTTCTATGTTTTTTTATTCTCACGTTTTTTTTATACTTAGCCCAAGACCACACGAACCTTTCGTTTAATCCACATTCAATTTTGGGTGATTAGCCTTTCTGGCTTCCTTGAAGATGCATCCGGAAGTACAGAAGAGAGCGGCTTTGACAAATGTGCATTTATCAAGGTGGTGGTAAGCGTATATAAGTAAAAGGCGTCCATGTATTTTGTTTTTGCTTTGCTGGACTGAATGTCAAATTTCTGTAGGTGATTTACATCCCCAGCAAATCGCAAGCCAAACAGAACAAAGCACTTTGACATTCAGTCCAGCAAAACGAAAAAAAACCAGCTGGCTCTTTAACACCACCTTGTTAAATTCGCCTTGAGTAAAGCTTGGTTGGGAGCGAAAATGCTACCAGACATTTGAAATTTCAATTCACACCTGTCGGAAGTTACGCGATCCCCGATTATTTTCCAGGAAATCGTAAAGGTAATCAAAGCCAACATCTAATTGAACTTTGATTCCAGTAATTTGTTTTTGCTTGATTTTTTCAAAGGATCGCTTATTGAACATTTCTGGCTCAGCTTCACTTTCAAGATTTATATAATCTTTGAAGATTTATACACTTGGATGCATCTTTTACATCTTTTACATTGAAGGCTTCTTTTTATCTAGTGTTTCCTCTCAGTCCAAAGCTGCATAAATTATAATACGTCTAGTTACAGTAAGGAACTAGCCAATGAATAGCCTCTCTTGGCAACATTTATTACACCGAACTGAGTAGAAAATTGATCAGTTAAGTCCTCGGCGTACAAAAAAAAACCCTATATTAATCTCTTATTATGAATCTTGCGAGGGCAAAGACATTAGTAGTGTAGCGAATTTAAATATAAAAACTTCGCTGGCTAGGTCAGTCCTTCGAAGTTTTTGAAGCAGTACGCTCAGGGGGTGATATAAGAAGAGGGAGGCCTCCACAAAATATAACTAATGACAGGGGTGTACAAACCATGACTCACGTACTGGGATTGTGCGAAAGTGATTTTTTTCCACTTTTTTTCATCAACTTTACTTCAATAGTAATATATACTCGTCTCGGTTGAGTTATCTCACTTAACTTTGGTATAGAAACATTCAGCAATCTTAGATTATTTTGTAAAAGTGCTTTAAAGATCTTTTCCCTAAGCCAATTTGTTTCACTAAAAAATCAAAAATCTTAACTTACCATTTGGAAGTGCAATATATATCCTTTTTTCGAATCGCCGTCGAAAAGCCTCGTCTATGTCCCATGGATGATTGGTCGCAGCCAAGACCATAATGATCTTATCATCCTGCAGCGTCGCATTCAATCCATCCATCTGTATAAGCAGCTCTGCCTTGAAACGTCGACTGGCCTCATGCTCGGAATCACTGCCACGCGACGTACACAATGCATCGATTTCGTCAAAGAAGATTGTACTCGGCGCATAGAAACGCGCCATCTCGAATAATAAACGTACTAACTTTTCACTTTCGCCACGATACTTTGAGGTAAGTGTCGCCGAAGAGACATTAAAGAATGTGGTGCCACATTCGGTGGCCACTGCCTTTGCTAGCATAGTCTTACCGGTACCAGGTGCACCGACCATCAAGACACCGCGCCACGGACGTCGTATGCCCTTAAAGAAGTCGGGCATAATGATTGGCAATACGACCGCTTCCTGTAGTATGGCCTTTGCTTCATTCAGTCCGGCAACATCGCTCCACTTGACAGCGGGATTACGCTGCAGTATATCCTTTTCCAACGTGTCCACCAAATGCGACTCATAACCAATAGGTGAGAATATTTTCGTTTTTGTTTTCGGCGAGCTCTTCGGCGTATTTTGCGATATAGAGTTCTCTTCTAAAGATGTGATTTCCTGGTCGTCCGAATTGGAATTTTCATCAATCGAATTCTTCTTCGGCTTGTCCTTCAGTTTGATTTGTGTGGTGAGTTTGCGTGCACGTATACGTTCCACACTGCGACTCTTGCGCGTCGCCGCCATGGCTGAGGCCTTAATGCTACGTGAATTGCGTCCCTTGTCGGTGCTGTTGCCTAGGCTGGCGCCGACATTGTGTGCGCTACCATGATGACTGAGATTAATAGAGGGCAGTGTTGGTTGTAGTTCAGGATCGCGTGATCGTCGTAGTGACGAAATCCAACGGTTGTCATTATGATTTGGGAATTGTATGTGAGCGCTATTACTAGCGCTAACAGCTCCGCCAACGCCACCACCATTGCCATTTTGATAAAGTGGATTTGTGGCGCCACTGGTGGGTGGCAAATTTGTATTGGGTCGTGGTTGTGGAGGCACTTCTGAAAGAAAGTTATAGCATATGTGTGAAATATTTAATACTGACTGCTTGGTATTGCACATCATTACCTTGTGTTGGAATACGCGTTTTTCTTAGGCCTCCTGTCGCAATGCCGCTACCAGCGCCCAATGTGGCCGCGCTACCCGGAGAAAGGCCACTCAAAGTGGTTGTGCGTGTGGTTTCTGTTTTTTTGATATTACCAGCCCGTGTTGGTCTGTGTGTAGTTGTGATCTTAGTGAAGGCAAATGGTGGATACTGGTCCAGTATCAATGAGTCCATCATGCGGGCCACATGCGAGAGTCCAGTCGGCGGTGTGGTTGAGGTACTGTTCAAAAGTAAAGAAAAGTATTGTCATATTAAACAAATGACTTGCAAACTGGCGTATAAAGGTTAACGAACAAAAATCTAAGCAAGTTACATTTACACTAAATAAGAAAAATTGTCCGCCCTTGACTTTGAACAACGTTCAAATACCACAAAGCAATAATGTCACATACCTAGGGGTCCACCTGGATAGGCGACTTACTTGGCGCAACCACATAGAGGCTAAACGGACTCATCTTAAGTTGAAGACCAGTTCTCTACACTGGCTTATTAACTCTCGCTCACCCCTGATCCTGGAGTATAAAGTGACTATATACAACACGGTTCTAAAACCCATTTGGACCTATGGATGTGAGTTACAGCAGCAACATCGAAATCCTTCATCGTGCGCAATCTAAAATCCTTCGAACAATAACCGGAGCACCATGGTATATCCACCACGACTTGAGGATCCCGGAAGTACGAACTGAAATAGTGCAGCGGAAGGCGAAATATGCATCGAAGCTTTTAGTGCACCCTAATCAGTTAGCAAGAAATCTATTGCATGTAAACAGGAACTCAAGATTACGTAGGAATGACTTTCAGCCCAGTCGTAATATTTCTTAGGGCCAGTTAATAAAAATACTCATCCCGACTATGGGATGTAAATTATGTGATTAGAATAAGATTTGAAAACTTGTTGTTAGGCTCCTTAGTTGAGCAGATTCAATAAATAAAAGTAACAGTTAAAAAAAAAAAAAAATATTAAACAAATAGTACATAACTTCACAATTAAGCAGTGGTTTTAAAATGAAGTATTTAATAATTATAAAAATGGTTAAAAGCGAGTTTTCCTTTAATGGATCGCTTTTAAAGAGAAGAGTTTTACAATTTATTCAGCTCTACCAAACTTACAGCCATTTCTGTATTTTATTCCAAGCTTTCACAGAAAGTTTCTATTTTCCATAGCTCGGTGAAACTATCGGACACCTTGGATTCGTACGTACTATTCACACAAATTTGTTATTTGTTTTTTTTTTAGCACAGAAGTTGAACAAAGTTTACTGCAAATCTTGCTTAAACACATCGCAATTCAGGGAATAACATATCCTCAACGACTCAATCAAGTCGAAGTTCTTGACGCAGACCCGTTTTCCTTCAAAGGATAAAGAGCATAGTGGACGATTAAGCCAGTTTTTCCGTATGTACTTAGCAGCTTACCTCCGTAACCCGGTAATTTTAATAAATAATTTATATACAACAGCCGAAGGCCTTGCAGCTAGAGCTGTTGACTTTCTTGTAGTATAATTATTTATAATTATATTTCATTTTATTTTTCCATTCTAAGGCAAAGACTTTAATTCGTCTCGATTTGGAGCGACGAGTGCTGAGCCGAGATAAGTTGTTTCAGAGTGATCATCTGGGCTATTGAGGAAATGGGAGCCCACATATTTGCCCAAAATGACTCCACCTTATCATCTGTTTCAAAAGTAAAATCAGAAGTCGTATTTAAGTAGTGTCAGTGACGCTGTGTCACCGCCTGAGTACCAATCTAAAATTCCACCAAGAATATCGCCTTTGAGAACCTTAGAAACTCTCTCCACAGCTAAGATCCATTGGCGACCAGAATAAACTTACGGTTACATTTATCTAGTTATACTACTTCCAGGGCTCGCTGAGTTGATATAAGATAAGGTAATCAATATTTCAACCTCTGCCTTCTCGGTGAGATAATCTTAAGAATATTCTTGAGCCAAAATATGTGTTATGCAGCTCTATTTAATGTCATTTTGGCTAGTTACCCAAATGAGTTCTATTGAAATGCAACTATTAGGAAGGTGAATGGCTCCAGGGTAAATGTTGTTTAACTCCCATACCATCAAACCCCTACCTCGCACAAAGTCAACTATTTTCTTTGCTGCAAGTTGATGAAAATTTCGTTTTTTGACCTTTCCGTTTATGTATGTGCAAACTATCTTCACAAAATAGGTTTTAGAACATTATTTAATTCAACGTAACAGATATTTGCTTTAGTGCAAGTATGTATATACTCGTATATACTTTTCCAGCGTAAATAATATTAATAAAAAAATATATAAATAAATAAATAATACTTTTCCACTTGTACATACCCTGCAGAAAACTTTTATGAACAAAAAACTAGCTTGAAACCACTACAAAAGTCATGCAAACGAGCCTCATGTAATTGAGTCAAGACTAATGAATGGTACCTGGTATAAAATTGTGACTTTTGTCTCTATTAGACACTGATGCCCGAATTTAGCAACTTGGTATAATCTCAAGTCTCAACATTTTTTCTTTTCTTTTTATTTTAATTGTTTTTGACCTGCTCATCATCAGGTCACAATTTAGACACTTAATTTTGAGATTAGAGGCTTTATATTGAAACTAATGAATGCCAACTGGTCGAAAATTGTGACTTTTGTTTCTATTAGAGACGGATGCCCGAATTCAGTACCTTAGTATAATCTCACGTCTCAAAATGAGCTAGATATTGCATTTCCTCGATTTCACGGTTTTTTATTACAATTTAGAGATTTTTTTTGAAACTAATGAATGCCAGCAGTTCATAGCCGAATTCAGTAACTCAGTTTCATCTTAAGTCTCAAAATGCGCTAGAGATAATTGCTTTTCCTGGCTTTCACGTTTTTTCCTTTTGTTTTCATATTAATTTTTTGTGGACTGCTCATCACCAGGTCACAATTTTGAGACTTTATTTTGAGAATATCGGTTTTTTTTCGAATCTAATGAATGCCAACTGGTCCAAAGTTGTCACCTTTGTCTCTATTAGAGACTGAGACTGCTTACTGAATTCGGGAGTCAGTCTCTAATAGAGACAAAAGTCACAATTTTAGACCAGTTAATAATAATATAATAGTTTGGCGCTTACACTATATAGCTCAGTGTGTGGTAGAATTTAAAGACAAACACCACAAATGGTAGGAGAAGCTCGGCCACACACTGAGCTATATAGTGTAAGCGCCAAACTATTATATTATTATTAACTGGTCTAAAATTGTGAATTTTGTCTCTATTAAAGACTGAGACTGCTTGCTGAATTCGGGTTTAAGAAAAAAGTCTCTAAATAGTGACTTGGTGGCGAGCAGGTCACAAAAAATTAAAATAAAATAAAAAAAGAAAAAAATATTTAAAGTGACTTTTAGTTGATTACAAATCAGTTGCAAGTTAGTTTAAATATAAAATCATCTCCAAAAGGATAAAAACAAAAGCACTTACGAAAATAAGTACATATATTTTTGAATTTACATAATCGACTTTGCGATTAAACAAAACAAATTGACAAGCGTTTCAAGCTCAAGTCGATCGACCGACTTGCCGCTGGGAATATGGAGTAAGGCTGACCAGCATGGTCTAGACACTAGACATGGCGTGGCCGGCAAAGAAAGAACGACAATACAATAACAAAGCATACAAAAACATACCAGAGAGTTGCATGTTTTAAGCCAATATGACGGCGAATGCTTTCCGCCGAAGCAGAGCAACCGTTGGGGACTTGACATGTGTGTCTACATAAATATGTGTACATGTTACTTTGAATATTATGTATAATAAAATAAGTAGCTAAGTAAATTGGACAAGCAAATGTTTTTATAAAAATATCACGTATGGAAAGAAGCAATTTTGCAAATAAGCAAAACCAAAGGTAAATACTCGTATTTTAGGAAAAAAGTTTAATAAATAAACAAGCTTACTGCTCAATGATTTTATTCTTTCTAACAAAGATTCGACTATTTCCATGATTGATGGATGAAGAGTATAAGCGTGGGTTGCTCAATAGCTTATTTGTATTAATATTATTATAAAGCGATTAGCGCAGATTACATTTTTCTCACTCTCTTCCGATTGCTAAAAAAGTTTCGAGTGTTTGAAAAGTACTGGAGAAAGGTCGGGTAGATATCATCATTCGAATTATTCAAAGTAAACGAATCAAGGTTACTGGGTAAGTTCGCCACTTGGTTCTATTAATCTCGCTTTAATATAATAATATATACACCTTAGTACTAAATGAATGGTAACTTATGTCTTGTGGTCTGGGCCCTTGATTCATTTTATAATCGGTATATAATTCTGTTTACGATCTATTAAATTTCACATAATATAAAAAAATCGATATGTCATAACGTTGGCTATCGTAATAATAAATTGATCAAATAATTGTGTGGTGAATGATTTGTTTCGCTGATGAGTTATGCACATAGGTGAAGTGATGACAGGTATGGTTAAGCGAAATCAGGTTTAATGAGGTGATGTAATGTGAGGTTAGATAATAATTTGGTGAATTATGGTGTGGTGTGTTAAGGTGTGGTAAATTTCGAGGTGGGAGGGAGGAAGATTTCATTGTAGGTTTAGCCGTGAAGAGTTTATGTGAGAGTAGTTCGAGTGTGGTGAAAATGTATGAGGTTAGATTAATCTAGTTGACATGTGGTGAGTTTAAGTCTTTCTTGTTTTTATATGGTGAATATATGTATGTTTGTTTTGATTTGGTATGGCGAGTTCGTGTGTGGTGAGTTAAGGTATGGTGGTTTTCCGAACCTGCGTTTGGTGTGTTATGCTACGGTGTGCTAAGGTGGATGAGTTTAGGTGTTTTTGAATTAAGGTGGGACGGTAAGAGTAGGGCTGGTAAATAATTGCAATAAACTAAATAATAAAATAAATGATTGCGGTTATTAAAGCAAAATTTTGAAAATGTTTACTCTTATTCTCGCTGGGCACCATGTCATCAAACAACTTTCTACTGCTGAATTTTCCAATGATTTTAAAAATGGAGGATGTTATCGATTCGCCAAAATTTTTTTCATATATTTTTTCTACTTTGTCAGGTATTTTACTGCAAAAAAAGGTCAAAAATGTATTTGCTTTATTTCCGATCGTTGTGTCATAAAAAAACCAACGATACTCCTACTGTTCATGAGTATAAAAGTAAACTGAAGTCGATTTGTTTTTGTTCAAAAATTGCCTGTGGTAAAATAAAGCAAGCATTTTCATGTGTCCCAAAGTTATGTGGTAACATACAAAAAACAAAGAAAAGCAAGAAAAAAATTTTGTGACGAAAGTGCAACCTCCTCCTTTTTTGAAGTCGATTCAAGATAAAGTAAAAATGATTAAATACATATTTTAATTAATTGCGTTTGATAGCAGTAAGTAAAAAATAAAAAACACATTTTAAAAAGAAAAACTAAGTATAATTCGATATCGAGGAACTTTGGTTTTGTGTTTTTTCAGTAAAACCAAAAAAAATGTGTATTATTAGCGTTTATAAAATCACGCGATTAATGCCTATTACGTAGAAAGTTAAGATTGAAATTTTAAATGTTTCACCACTTTATGTTTATGAAATTATCGAACGCAACTTGAAAAGGTCTTTTGATGGGTTAATTTTTATAAAAGCAATTCAAATTGAATACTTCCACTTTATATCTTTTGCATTGAAATACCATAAATCGATTTTATTATACCATGTATCTGAACATGTGCATAAGTACATATGTATGTATGTAGGTATGTACACATATAAGGAAAGTCATATTTACATATAATTACATACATATGTATGTATGTACGTACATATGTTTGTATTCCTATGCAAGCGTATATGTAGGTACATACATAAGTGTTCCTAAAATTATATATCTTTACATTGCGTCGAGTTCAATAAACTCGGCTACGTATTGGCAGGTTATTGAGCTTTTTCGCTGAGCCTTTTGTTACTCTCAACTTTATTGTTGCTGTGTACGAACTGACTTATGTTGTTGGCCATAGGTTTGACACGAACATATCAAGTGGCTGCACAATTACAATGCAGAACAATAACAACAAGCGATTTCTAAGGCATATTCGATAGCCACTTTCGGTTCGCGGCCCCCTCACATTGCGTTCGCTGCTCCGCACCAATCAAGCAATCAGCGGTTGAATTTTATTTGCAACCGGCATTTGACTTAAATTTTTTCTTCCTTAATGGCACATCGCGTAAAGATGTACCTAGTTCGATAAGGTTTTATAAGTGTTGCGCTTAAATATTAATTTACAAACGACTTCAGTACATTTACACAAATAAGCTTCTTAAACATACATACATGTATGTATGTATGTATGTGTATGTGTAAATTTGTCGTTAGCGTTTCACCTAAATCCGTCAATAGGCATTGAAATAATTGTGGTACACTCGTCTACAAAATTCAACGTACAAGACGCAAAATGCTTAAGGTAGAGCTAAATACTGGAAAGTGGAATATGGTGGAATTAAATTCGAACAAAAGTACTTTAATTAGAATTTAATTCAAAGGAAATTTTTTTTGTATAACCACTGCTATTGAGCTCGATACTAGTTTTTATTATTGCAAGGTTTTTGTTTGGAAAAACAATAACAATTTAGTGAAAGAAATTATGGTTGCCATTTCGGAGACCACAACAACTTCTCATCATAATTCCTTTTATTTTTTAAATAAATTCGAGCATACATATACTATATGAGAAAAATTGTTTAAAAGCGCCAATGAAAAAATTTACAAAAAAATTATGTCAATTGCATACTCCAAAAAACTCAAAAATATTTGGTATGCTCAAAAATTTGTTTAAAAACATTTTTTGTAAATAGTTTTAAAATTGGACTTGAAAATGTTTTGTTAGCATATGAACTGATTTTTAATTGAAAAATATAAAAATTTAAATAAAAGAGAATAAATAATCAAAACTTGTTAATAGGTACGTTCGTTTACAATCTCCAACAGAAAATATCCAACAGCAAAATTCAGTGGAATTGTCTTCTCTGCTCTCACAAAAGAAAAATATCCAAAACAGTACGCGATCGCATAATTTGCAGAAACTTGCAAATTCAACGAACAGCTGATTGAATTCTTGTTCGCATCCAAATATGCAAAATGGAAAACATTGCATTAGTGTTTTCTTGAAACATTCTACTACTAAGGAAACTTAACCAAACTAACATTTACTTGCTACTAGCATGTTTAACACTCATATTTTATAATTTTTACCTTTACAATTTTTAAACAAAAATTTCGTATTTATGCAAATTGTAATCATCTGTTTTTGATCAGCTGTTTTGCAAAAATTTTTCCAGCAGAAACCAACAGCTTCCCTTCAAATTGAAATGTCACTTTGCTCTCTCAATTTCCCCTACTTTGTTAGTTTTTGGAGTACGCGAACGCTAAAAGCTGATAGTTTTCGAAAACTTTCAATAATTATCCGTACCCGAACTTACCTCATATATGAAAGTCGTGCTGGCAAAAAAAAATATTAATTTAAAGAGAGGCATATTTCGGCGAAAGGATTAAGTTCAAGGCGAATTTATTTAAGGTGGTATACTCCACATATATGTAAGTAAACGATTGGGAGGAACTCCAAATTTAATACAAAAAGCAAACGTACTGAGGCTTTATAGTAAAAATATTCAAATGATGATATTTGTTGGAATGATTTTCCTTGTCAAGCTTGGTTTGGAGACAAACCGGTTTCGGCGTTGTGCCATCTTCAAAGTCAAGAGCATCCCGTGTTTATGTCTGTTGTTCCGTATTTATTTAATTTTTTTTGGTCAAGCAGGTTTTGGTGCATAAGAGTAAATGTTAACAAATGTTAAGTGTTAGAGTCCAAAAGGGTATATTTTATCTCGAATCTATGTACATACCTTCGCGGTAGATAGTCAATAATTTTAGTTCGTTTGGGTATTGCAATGAATTTCTAATATTATGTGCTGCTTGTCTTACACATGGAATTTTCCATCACGAACATAAATAGAAATTGTTAATGTGAACACTTTTACCGCATACGGCGTAGATAGAACAAGCAATCAGCTGTCCGGAATATACCACCTTCTATGAATTCGCCTTGATTAAGTTGTTCTAAAACTTCTATGAATTACAAGTGTAGTTATGAGTAATTTTGAAAAGGTGACAGACACGTGTGGAGTTTTCTAAACTAAATGTAAATTGGAGAATTGCAATTCAAAACGTTTATCTGGAGTATTCTCTGTGGTAATTAGGTATTTAAGAAAATGATAATCAATATAATAGAATCAATACAAGCACACGCAGCTTCCAAGTTAAAAATAACACAATTCAGCTACCCAAATTTTTCACATTCTGGAATGCATTTTCATTATAAATAAAGTTAAATTAGATTCCCTTAATGTTACACTAAGTGACGAGTGAGCTTGGTAGACGATTTCTACTGTACGTAAAAGTTAAATAAAATTTTACTGTTTTTTTTTTAGAGTAACAGAAAACTGAGACGAAGTATTATAGGTTCGAATATTCCACTCAAGTATGAAATTTTACTCAATATAAAGGAGGACTGCACTTTCCATTCAATAGTTAAGCTTCGAAAGTTACGTGTAATCGACCGACAACAATAATGATTTAGACAATTTTATCGATAAGAAAAATAAGAAAAACAACTTATATAAATGTCTCGCAACAAGTAAATATGGTATGCCCTTCTAGTAAACGCAAATTTTTTTGACCGTTTAACGTCTTCCATATGATCTAAATTTTTTTCCACGCAACATGGGCTCTCTAAAGGGAAATCCACTATTATTGACTTACTTGAGTTTACAACTCATGATTCAGGTCAGAGAAACTATGCATACCAAATATTATATATATTGATTTTAGTAAAATATTCGACCGAGTAAGACACTCTACTCGATATCCTAATATTCTTTTTTGGATATCTTCGTACCTGAAAGACAGAACACAAAGAGTATTTTTGAAAAATATTTGACCGAGCGTTATTCGTGTAACTTCAGGGGTTCAGCAAAGAAGTCACCTTTGTCCGATTCGATTTTTACTTTTTATAAATGACATTTCTTCTGTAATATAAAATTCTAAAATTTTATTGTATGTCGATGATGTAAAACTTTTTAGATCGTATTGCACTGTTGATGAAAGATCTTCGCAACAAGCAGGTTTAAATGGCATGTCTTACTGGTGTAAAGTAAATTAGATGCCATTAAACCTTAAATAAATAATAATAAGCTTTTCTTACAGGGCTTGTTATGATATACATATGTAAGCATAACCTTGTACTCGTACAACTTTGTTGATATAGGAATTACAATGGACCCAAAACTCAACTTGAATCTTCACATCCATGTTACAGTTAACAGAGCTAAAGGTGTTTTTGCGTTTTTTAAAATGATAGTCAAAAGAACTCAGTGATTCTTACATTAGGAAGGCTATTATCACAACGTTAGTGAGGCCAATATTTAAATATGGATTTGTTGTTTGGAACCCGCGCTTCAAGTTCATTCTGACCGGATTGAGCAAATTTAAAAACAATTTTTTCTTTTTGCTTTAAAACTCTCAGTTTAACCTGCCACCATACATTAGTCGCTTACAACTCATTAATCCTCCAACCCTCCAAATAATTTCAAGGCATTTCCAGTTTCGTTTTCTGAAGCCATGCAAAAATAATTTTGAATTAAACGAGCCACTTCGTAGTTTATGTCAGAACTTTAATAATCACTCGGGTGCATTTGATATTTCATACTAATTTTTTTACGTTAAGAAAACTATACTCAATACTCTCAATAAAGATACAAAGACAAATTGTATTATATAATCAAACGAACTCCCGTCTTCCAGGACTCGGCACAGCATATATGTATACAAAAAAATTATTTATCCGTGCTTCCCTCGCGTCTGTCCGGCGAGTATGGAGGGTTAGCCCGTCGAGATTATTATTATTATTATTATATCTAAGATTCGGGTGAATTTTTTATTATAACATGTAAATATGTAATTAATCGACACGCTTATCTGGGTTAAGCTGAAAAACATTGCAGAGAGAAAAAGTTTATATCCAAACCTATTTATTTTCGCAGAAAAAGAAATTATATCTTTTGAAAAAAAATATATTTTATTCGATTAAATTAAACAAGTATGTAACTCCAGATTATCGCGTGTGCTTGACTCAACGATTTTACTTTTTTCTTAAGAACAATTTTAATCTTACTTTTGCAGAAGAATGACCCTTAGAATTATGAAAAAAAAAATGTTCAACCAATTAAAAATTAAATTTCGGTTCCGTTTGAAACTACACAAAATAAACATTTTTGCATGTACAAATAATTTTGCTGCCATATGTGAACATTAATGCTCCTTAGCGGGTGACCGCAAATCGTGAGTCGTAACTTTTGTTCTATTACTTCCTCGCATTTCCTCTAATTCCGTTCATAAAGCATATATATGCACATATTTATGTAGGTATATAAATTGATTTTATGTATAAGAATTTGTTGGTGTGTAACAGTCCAATAGCTGTAGCAGATGTGATGAATTTTAAGCACAGGGTGTTACATCTGAGCAAAAAACTTGAAGTTTCTGTTGCATTTTGATACACTCGATTTACATTTATTTTAGAATAATTTTTTCGAATTCTAAAGAAAAGCAATAATTAACCTTATTGAGTTGTAATTTTTCTTATTACGTTGTTCAACTAAGTACGTTACTTATATTTATGAAGTGAGTAAATGTTCGAAATAATTGCCTAGTCGTTTTGCCCTCGATGGCATTTCCGTTTTGGGCAATTTTCATTGCTTGGTGTTTGCTCACAAAATTGGGTTAATTACAATTCTCAAACCAACCAAAATTTTATTACATTAAAAACCAATACCATTTCGGTGATTGCTAAACCTGCATGTTCGAGTTAATATATATTTCTAGCCTATTGTACAAATATACCAGGTACGCTGCCGTTGAAGTGCTTTTACAATGGGGAATTCTTCATTTGCTGCTTATCAATACGAAACTGGCGCTACGACTGTCGTTACTATTTTAATGCAACCATTTGAGTGAATGCCTGCCATGATGACGTATGCCATTTGTTCCCACTATGAATTCACTTGTGTGCTTAATGTAATCCTTCACTAAATCTCGCTCTTTACTCTCGTTTTGTTTGATTACTTTTGTTTTGTTTGTTTTTAAATCCAGTGCAGTTATTTGTTTCTTCTTGTTTACTCTCAGGTTTATTGCTGGCTAAGCACTGATAGGACTACTGATGCTGAATAATAGCACGTCCCTGATAACTATTTTTATCGATTATAAATATAATGTGATTGAATGTATTAATAATATATGAATGTTCAGAAAAACATAAAAACAATAATATGTGATATGTTTGTAACAATTTTAGGCTAAAAACGACAGATTCATAAATGAAGCGTACGGTATGAGCTTAGTTGCAATCTAAAAGGATTTTTTGGGAGTTAGTGACCTTTGACATTATTTAATTTTCATACATTCTGTTCAAAAGTTAGTGACCTTTAAAATTATTAAATTTACATACATTCTGTTCAAAAATTAAAGCACAAACAAATATTGACACATTTGAACAATTTATTAATCCTCCAATTATTTAAAATTATTTTTCAATTAAAACATCGATATTTCTCTAAAAAATTTAGAAAACCGACATGAAAATTTTATAAAAATTTTGGACTTTTTAAAAAGATTTTTAGAATTTTTTGGGGAACGCTGATATGTATGTAGCTGATTCAATTATAGTACAAAAAAGTGTAAGTTTCAAGAGGCTACGAGTCACCACTGATTTTTGACATTTCTCAAAAATTTTTAATTTTTTTGTAAATTCGAAATTTTAATGAAATTTTTTTTAATTATTGTACATTTTATTAAACCATTTACAAAATGCGTATTTATGGTTTTTCTTAGAGAATGAACCATATTTTACTTGAAAAATAATTTAATTAATTAGAAGAAAAATCTGCCAATACGAGTATATGGTTGTGCTATAATTTGTGAACAGAGTATACATATTACACCGGTCAACACGATTTTTGGGTCTGACTTCTAGATGTTGAATTTTGGTTTCTCCTACGACACAAATAAGGTGAACAATTATTTTTTTTTAACAAAGTTTGCTCTAATTTTGCTAAATTTAATATAAATTAAATTAAATATGCATAAATGTAAATGTTATGTAAATGTAATGTAAATGTAATGTAAATGTAATGTAAATGTAATGTAAATGTAATGTAATTGTAATGTAAATGAAATGTTAATGTAATGTAAATGTAATGTGAATGTAATGTAAATGTTATGTAAATGTAATGTAAATGTAATGTAAATGTAATGTAAATGTAATGTAAATGTAATGTAAATGTAATGTAAATGTAATGTAAATGTAATGTAAATGTAATGTAAATGTAATGTAAATGTAATGTAAATGTAATGTCAATGTAATGTAAATGTAATGTAAAGCAATGTAAGTCAGACAAAAGCAAACTTTAGGAGCAAGAAAGAAAAATTCAAGTGTTTTTTACTAGATTCCGAATTTAAGGCCGAGAACAAAAGCAATAAAAAAATGTTTTTGTTGACTGGTGTTATTTGCCATCAAACTTTTTTCATATTTATATTTATTTATTTATTTATTTTTCGGAATTTTCAATTAAAATGCAGTCTCTACTCAAATTAAAGCCATGTTAATCCAAGTTTTAAACTTCGTAGAAATATTAAAAAATCGCAACAAATTTTCGTGGAAACTTTAAATTTTTTTTTTCAGAGAAGCTGTATTTTTTTTTTTTAATAAAGTCCTTTAAATTTCAGTATATTATTTGTGTGCCAGTTTCAAGTCGTTGGGTGTAAACGCTGATATTTTTTAATTATTTGCCGCAATAATTGCATTTCTCATTTATTTTTGTGTTTTTGATAAAATTAAATTTCAACTATTAAAATTAATTGTCTCACTTCTGCATTTTATCGGTTGCTGGAAGTTACGTTTGCTTTTATTATATTTTCATTGACTTTCAATTATTGTACACTTCTTTCTATAACAAAAACCAAGCAAACTTAATTTTAAAACATTGCACAAAACCTTAAAAAAAGCTATTCGAATTTTTATTAAAATTTCTAACATTTTCTCAGAGTCTCGATTTTTTTTGAGTATGCAATTGTAGAATTTATTTTGAAGACAGTGTTGGACATTACCTTTTATAAAGAAAATGTTTTTTAAGTAAAGAAAAAAAGAAAAATGAATAAAAATGTGTAGAGCTATTGACATTAACACGCGCTTAGATAAGCTGACGTTTATATAGTCCACCATAACGTTTACTTTAAAAAAAAAACACATCTGTTTCAACCAAAATCGGGACAACTTAAGAATTACTGTAATTGTAAGCACCTGCCAATGCGATTCAAGAATGTTATTCGTACGCCCGATCACCTTAATGTACAAATCTACTATTGTGTACTGTTTTTTCTATTTGCTAAGAGGAACTCCTTTGTTTTGCATTTCTGAGTGGTATTTGTAAGCGGTTTACATAAATAATGCGGCGAAAATATTTCAACGTCGCAGTTACGGATTAAAATGGTAACACGCCATTCTCAGCTATTTTATTATAACATACACACTTGCAAAATGTAAGTAAATAAAGTCAAAAGTAAGTAAATAAATAGTGCTTATTCGTAACTTGAAGAAGAACGTTAGTATGAAGTTAGCAATTCTTTTTGTGAGCCTAAGCCTTTACTAGTCCTTGTAACGTCTAAGTCTTCACTGAGTACTTATTTGCCCAATTTATGAAATTGTTGAATTGATCTTTTAAATTTTAATATAAACAAATTAAGTTAAACTTTTATAAATAAATAAATTAAAAATTATTCAACAAAGGAAAATCAGTTAAAACTTGAATAAAAATAGAAACACCTTTTTTTTGTCGATGAGCGTATGTAGAGGGTGTTCCTTTTAGACATGTGGTTTTTAAGAAGATATAAAACGCATATAATTTAATGCTATGCCCAAGAGTTTAGTTTTATTATACAGATAAGGGATTGCCATTATGTTTTAAAAATTAATTCGGGCAAGTGACCGCCGCGGCGGGCTTGAATAAAATCCAGCCGAGAGGCCCAATTTTCGACCACTTTTTGCAGCAATTGGGGCCGTATCTCAGCAATAACGCGCCGAATATTCTCTTCCAAGGTGTCGATCGTCTCGTCGACTTCACATAAACCCACAAAAAATAGTCCAGCGGTGTTAAGGCGCACGATCTTAGAGGCTACGCCAC
Organism: Philophylla caesio; assembly: GCA_963971545.1. NCBI lineage: Eukaryota > Metazoa > Arthropoda > Insecta > Diptera > Tephritidae > Philophylla > Philophylla caesio. Next base: position 34,935,815 of record OZ020604.1, on the reverse strand, counting down.
AGGCCCACGACGCAAGATAATGCGCTCACCAAAAGTTTCCTTCAATAAATTGATTATTTTGTTGTGTAGCGCCATCTTGTTGAAACCAATAGTCGTCCACATCAACATCCTCCAATTCAGGCGCAAAAAAGTCTTTAGTCATGGCTCTATAGTGTTCCCCATTGACTGTAACAATACGGCCGGCTTCAATTTTGAAGAAATATGGACCAATGATTCGCCTCCGCCCATAGAGCACACTAAACAGTGACTTTTTGAGGATGTAACGGCGTATCAGCAATGGCTTGTGGATTATCATCACTTCAAATGCGACAATTTTGTTTATTAACGTACCCATTCAAACAAAAAGTGAGCTTCATCGCTGAACAGAATTTTCTGTGAAAATCAGGATCGGTGGCCATCACGTTTTTGGCCCATTCCCCGAACGAACGTGCGACGCGCTGTAAGTCTGTTCATTATGAAATAGCAAACCAAACTGATTATAAATCAAAAACACCAACTCCGAAAAAAGTATTGCTTCAGTGAAAACCACACGTCTAAATAAAAACATTATTTACATACTTATGTATGTTTGTATGTAAATATATATTGTTAGTAGGAGTAACTTATACGCCCCGTCCAAGACCAACGTGGCGTATGAGTAATTTAGGTACTTTCTGTAATTGGATATGTAGCTCTTGTTCACAGGGGTATTAGATATAATATTATTTACAATAAAGTTGTTTGTAACATCGGCACGAAATCGAGTTATATATAAATAGTTCATTCAGAAAGCATACACTCGAATTATCGAAGCGTGCCAAGTTTCGGTCTGTGAAGCCGGTTGGTGTTCTCATTAACAAAAAGTTCATCAAAAAGCAAATAAAAATAATAAAAATCTGCTCAACACATCTTATGAAAACCACACACTTTTGTCAAAAATTTTTTAAAATTTCGATCAATTTCAATTTAATTATTTTATTTATTTTTAACTTTACAATACGTTGCTTGACGCCGCGATCCTTCCTCATTTTTTCCTTAAGTCTTTCTATCATAAAATAAATACATTTTGTATGAACTTGACGTAACCTTTTAAAAATAACTAAGCTTAGTGTTATCGTAGATCAATTGTTGTATGTGTAAATTGACTTTGAGCGACAAGGTTGCGATAGCCTTTACTTACCTACTTGAGCTGTATAAACAAGACATAAGTAATAATTGCAAAATAATAATCAGCATGCTTTGTAAATATGCATCTGGCCATGTCAATCAACGTGTTAAGGCAATTGAATTAAATTAACAATAAACATAAAGAATTTATATGGAAGTTCATAAGCGAATTAATATCAACTAGCAATAGATGACTGCAATGAATTATGAACTTGTTTTAACTTTGCACATTTTCACATTTTCATACAAAAGTAGTTATGTTTGTGCAATCAAATGGAATGATATGAATGTGTTGGTAAAGGGAAAAATGCTTGGAATTTCAAACGAACACGAAGGAGTACTTTAACTTCGAAGTAGTGACTGCAAGAGTAATGCAAAATTATACAGTGGTAGAACAATAAATGTCTGAAAATTTAAATAATAAATTACAAAATTACAAAATTAAATTGCTACAATTTTGGTGCCATTGTCTGGCGCCGCAATGATTTGAAATAAGGTTTAAAGTTAAAATCTTCATTTTTTGCATTTAAAGTACAATTTTTTAAGGTCATTTTAAAATTAAATAAAAATATATTGTTTGGGTACATACTTGCATGTATAGTAAAATTTCACAGGTAATTATTTTATAGATTATTTTAACCTATTTTGTGAGACGTTTTTTTAGCACCTCTTTTAGTGAGCCCTCATTAAATGGCTTTTAGAAGGTCGCTAGTGGGCAGAGGTTGTATCAAAGAATGTAAGAGTTCACAGAAATTTAAAATCAAGAACATACTGCCACATTTTTTTATGCCCTCTACTGGAGCACTTACTTAGCGTTGGAAAATACTCAATCACTGTACAGAATTTGGAACTTGGAAAATCTAGTAAGGACACCTTGGTTTTATTACTAACATCGCTGGATCTCAGTTTTGTAAAAGCTTCCGGATTGAGAATATACATTATTTTAAAAAGAAAAAGTAAAATGAAAACCTAAAAAGTTAACTAAATTCTGTTAAAAGAGAGCGCAAGAAACTGTTGCATATTTCAAGGGGCACATTTGTTTTTTTTTTTAACAGTGGACTTTGACGTATTTTATAGAAAGATTTCGTCTAGTTACATTTAATGGGGGCTCAACAGAAAAAGGGTAGAGCTAATGGGTTAAAATGTACATACAAATTATTCCTTGTAAGATATTACTTTACAAATATTTCGCTCTTTTATTAATTTACAAACTTTTTCTTAATTACCTTGAAAGCATTAAAACAAAAAAATTTTATTTCCATAAAAAAACTGAGCTAAGCATGCAAAAACAATTGGAGTGTTAAGGTTTTCAATCGCCTTATAATATTATTATAATAACTTCACCCAAAAATGCCTCAAATAAATAATTTTTAAACAATAAAAAATTCCAAATTTTTTTTTTTTCAAAATCTTGTGTTCTATAATTCTCGCATTAATGATTTTTTACTGTAAACGGTGTTTTATGCAAATCGTGACAGTGCGAGCAATTGAATTAGAGTAGCTGGTAAGAGTGTATTTCGGGACTCGCTGAGGACCATTTCGAGGCTAGTAAGGGAGGGATATCGTTTCGCGATCGTTTTGGAATCTGTTCAGCACTTTTTTGAGAATATTTCAAGACCACTCCAGAACTATTTCATGACTATTTAACGAAAAATTTCCCTCGACCAGTTTTGGACTAGTTCGGCCTTATTTCGAGACAGGTCACAGACTATGGCAGCAACATTGCGGAACTAGTTCTGTACCATTTCAAGACACATTCATGTCTATTTCAAGACAAGTTTGAAATTATTGTTGCACCAAAAAAGATCCATTTCAGGATAGTTTCAGAACTGGTTCAAGATCATTTCCGAGCAAGTTGACGACTTTTTCAAAACACTTTAGTGTGTGGCAGAATCGAAGAAAATTAAGACCCAAACCACACCTATTTGTTCCTAAACCGGAATTTCTCGTACGATGTAAATAATTTCAATATATTTCTGGAGTTCTCTTTAAGAAAGTCTCCCTTGTTCAATATCACTTACTTAAACGATTGACGGCTCTTTTGAAGCAAGAATTATATGAAATCCTAAAGTTGACTGTTAAATGTATCAAAATTGCTAATTTTTCCGTCTAACTTTCAGTGACTTATTGAACCAACAACCTCTTGAATTATTCACATTTTTATGCAGTTTTTTTCTTTGCACGCTAACTTCTTTTTCTTTCCCTTACACAGCGTTGCTTACTTTCTAAAGTGAAAATAGCAAATGAAGTATTTACGGCAATTTACCAATCATGTAGATCCCAAAGCGAGTGGTAGGGTGTGTGCCGAAAGGTGGACACAAGCGGCACAGCAACTTCATACTCCACATGTATATCGTTTGTGGGCGGTGGACGTTCGAGAGCTGGATGTGAATTGCCAATAGAGCGTTTACGTAGAAAAGCATGATGATTGTGAGCGATGGGGGGCGGTGGCGGTGTTGGTATATTCACACCACCATTGCCGTTATTCCCATTGAACAGCTGTGAATTGGCAATGTGGATGCCGGAAGCAGCGGATTGCACGCCGAGCGGATGTTCCAGCGCCATGCCAAGCCAGCTCTGTGCATTCGCGTTGAACATGTTTTTTTTTTCTTTACAACTTTAATTTTATTTTATTATTATTATTTAAATTGATGTTAGTAAAATAACACACTAATTAAATTTTTATGAGGAATACATATTTTTTTTTTTTTTTTTTTTTAATACACTGCACTATCAAGCTCCCACATTGCGTATCGTTCAATACGATTGATGCAGTCGCGTCTTATGGAAAACTTAGTGACCATTTGCCGCGAACGCTAAACACTAACTGACCAATAGTCTGCGCGAAGTAGCGGTCATTGGCGGCTCGCAAACAATGGGCATTTGCACAGGGTTTACCTTTTTTTTGTTTTGTTTTGTAAAATGCTGGCGGTTTGAAGGGCTGAAGGGCAGGTTGCGTTGCGTTGCGTCGCGTCGCGGTGTGCCACAACAAAAACGCAGATTTTTTATTAACTACACAGTCAATTGTATGTGTGTATGTATATTTGTATACTTCTCTATATGTAAATATGTATGTATGTATATACATTTGTTCACATACACCCTTGCACAATACTACGAAAATGCCACCCTTTAGTTGTTTAAGATATTTAGTGTGGCAGCACTGCCAGTGAGTGGTTTGGAGCAGTGGCGACATTAAAGACGCTGACCACTTGCTTGTTGTTGTATTTTTTTTTTTTTGCAGTGCTTACTTCTTTTTGAGACGTCCTCACACACACACACACACGCGCTCGTGTATTGTTTTCGGGGGCATAGTCGTGCTCAAAACGTAACGTTTCGAATTTGTATTGAGGTTAAAGGAAGTGGCATTTGTGCTGCTTTTGATATATATTTTTTTTTTTACTTGTTTTTAACCGTTAACTACGCTTGAACCTTTTCAAAATGCTGTTTGTTTTATTGTTTCGCTTTGCCACAAAGTCGGAAGTACTAATGCTGCTCGTGCTATTGCCGCTCGTGTACTTAGCTTTGTATGTATGTATGTACGAGTGTGTAGATTCGTTGTGGCTTTTGTTGTTGCTAATAACTATTATTGTTTGTACTACATACTACTATATTGAGTGTTGTCGTGCATGTTTTTTGTTTTTGTATAGCATGTTGTTATTTTGTAAATGTTGTTGGCATTTTGATTTTTGTTTTTTTTTTTTGCAATAAATGACTGTTGAAATCGTTTAAAGCGAACTATTTGTGTGTACTAAAGTGAGATTTTTTAAAGAGAGACACTGAAGAGGAACGTTTTCTTTGTTGTTGTTGAAGTTTCCGACAAGGTAGGAATCTAATGAATTTTAAAAAGATTCATCCTCAGTCTTTTTCGTTCTGGAAACTACACTGAAGATGGCGAAAGCGGTTTGTCTTAAAACCAAACTTGACGGAAATTCGTTCCAAAATTCAATCGTTTTCCCATTAGTTTATAACTTTTCAAAAACATTGTGTTCATGAATGTGAATATCGAATTGAGAATGTACTCAAAACAAAACCAACATTAAATTTTTCAACGTTCATAATATTGTACTGGATCATGATTCAATTATAAAGGTTTGCCCACTAATGACAGTAGCGCTTTGACACTCCCAAGTAAAAGGTTGCATTTAAGGAGGATGGAGAAAGGGCAAAATTAAAATCGCTTTTGTTAAATTGTAAGCAAAAAAAAAGAAGTTTCGCTAGTACGATGCTTTCATGTTAGCTAACAAAAAATGTCTATGCTTCGAGAAGTGCCACTCGACAATTTTCTCTTTAAAAGTATTTACTCAGTTTGGGTTCAAGCATCGAAGAATTTGAAATGATTGTTATTTATTTCATTCTAATCGCAAATAACTTCAACGGCAGCAGGCACAGCATTTTGGAAGGCGAGAACAATTCGACACCGCAGGTTTTAGACCACTTTTTCTCTTTACTTTGTCTTGCGGAACCTGAAACATATTGATATTTTATTGTTTAACTGATAATATTTAAATATATTAATTAATTTACTAAAACTAATGTTATCATAACATAAAAGCGCATTTCGATGAGGCTTCAAGATGCAAAAGACACAACGGGTGGGTTTGCACTTGAAAGTAGCCAAAATAAAAAACGTAAGCAAAAAGATTTGTTTGTTAAATATTCGCCTATTGACCATTTTTTTATGTTTGAATTCAACTTGTGCGTGTGTGTGTGCTTTTGCGGTCCACACTTCCAAACGGATGTCGCTGCACTGGAACAGGTAAAATGAAGACCGTACAAGAACGCTGAAATTAATTACTTTGCAATTGATGAGGTATTATATGTTCGAAATTCATTATATTATGGAATAAAACCAATTTATTGAAAAACTTGCACGCAGTCAGAAAATGAAATTTCAGCCATTCGTAATAACGGAGCAATTGATTGATTTTGTTTTTCCGTTTGACAAAGAGCAAGCGAGCTAGGTGCTTATGGAGCAAACCTTTTATAATTGAATTAAGGTACTGGATGAGAAGTACGGAAAATCGCCGTCTTGTTCGAGAAACGCATGTGACCGTCATCCGCCAAAGATTTAACACGGTGGAAAGAAAGATACACATATACGGAATAGTATGCTGAGATACCGCTGTGCAAAGTTGTAAAATGGTTAATCATGCATTGAAAATACTTTGAAATTAATTTGAAAAAACAAAAGTATAGTTAGAGCAACGAGATAAAGAGACATTCGAAGTGTCTCATTAAAGTTTTCTTTCCTTTCTTTTCTTTTCACTGTAATTTTCTTTCACTTCATCTCCGAATTGGCTCTCAATAACTTCTTCTCCATTCACATTCCTCCAACGGAAGACTGAGTCGGGTGAAATAATTGCGGGTGATGTAGCAGCCATGGAATCACTACTCAAGATGTTATGACAATCAAGGAAGTGAACATTCTCTCAGGCAGTCAAGCGGCTTTAAGAGCACTTAGCAGAATTTATGTCTGGCCAAGGACTATTATTTCAGCATGTTTTATGCTGCTACAACAACAACAACAATGGTGCACCTGAGACGGGCTGAATAATGTCTAGCACTACTCTGAACTACAACGCAATATTTTTATATAAATCTCAAATGGAAATGGTAATATTGAAGTGCATTGCTTGATTGATGAGCTAACAAGAGCAGGTACCCCTGAAGAGGGGATCGGAACTTCGTCGACTTAGAAGTGTTTATCGTTCAAACTTACAAAGGAAAATAGTATTATGTCTCAGCGTGTCCGTCGGAACAGCCACCTAAACATCAACTAATTTACGTTTAAACCCAAGCAGAGTTGCCCTCTCAAATAAGGCCAGTTTGGTGTTCCACAACTGAAACATTTTATAAATTATAGTTCCAAACTTGGCAAAAAATGTATAAACAGCTGAAATAAACTTAAGAAATTTGGGGTATTCACAAGACATCGTTTTAAATATGAAATCGCATTTATTTCAATTTCTTTTCCTACCTTAACAACGCAAATAAAAATGTTGGCTACAAAGAACTTTATTGATTTTTTAACATTGCGACACGTTAAGGTGACATGTGAACCCCCTTATTAAAAAAAAATGGTTTTAAAATTATTAATAAGATTAAGATGCTTTATTAATACTCGTATTTTGCTTTATCTTGCGCTATATCGTTACTGAATGGATCCTCAAACAATTCACATTTTCCATGAATATGAATTCGAAAATCATAAATATGTATTTCGGAAAATTCTAAAAACTTGCGAGTACACTGCACCTCGGAGAAAAGACAAAAATTCATGAGTTCTTAATTTTTTCAATGATATAAAAAAAAAACGCCAATCGCTCAGATTTGCTGACTACACATTTATTGTTTGATTAAGGAAAGTATGATCCGCATGACATCTCAAGTACAAGCACAACCAACAATTACTACTTAACCTAACCTAATAAAGATACCAAAAACACTCAATTAATATATCGAAAAGGACGGCAGAAGTGATATCGATACTACGAAGATTACGATGAATAACCGTTATGCTAGAAAAATTGAAAAAGGAATAAAAAAAGTACAACTTTCCTATGTCCTTTACAAGTGACCTACGCAGAACATTTTTCTCATCGGAGACGCGGGAGTGTTAAGCACACGTTTTCTTTAGTCATTTAATTTTCTATATTCGAATAGAAATACATATTTGTGTACATAATTTTTGCTAGCATATTTAATTACATTTTCACATGTAACTATTTAATATGAATATAAGAAATTACATCAAAATGAATGACTTGCCGGCTGGCAAAAATGACGTCTTTGCGTCGTAGTTAGTTTTATTACAAACACATTTTGTTGGGCCGTAACCTCTCGACTACACGCAGATTAGTATCAATGTAACAAATCATATATGTATACAGGTACGAAAATTACAGGGTGTCACAAAAGTCAACTACCTATTAGCAGACAAGAATGATAGAATACAAGATAGCGACAATTGAGCAGAGAGAAAAAATCACTGATGCAATGGTATCCTCAGAATAAGAGAGCAAAGAAGTAATTGTAAAAAAAAGAGGAAGATGCGAACGGTCGATTAGCTGCCTCTACACGGTAATATTTGTATGCAACCAAGATTGATAAATAGTATATAAATAACGATATTGGCAATCAGCTGCTCAAAATGACGCCACATCGGCAAAGTGTTTATACCACAACAACAAAAAAAAAGATGTTTACAAAACAACAACGCGAATGAAGTGCAAGTGAATATTTGATGTTTTATTTATTTTCAACGTTTTATTTGCGATTCACACCATTAAACTTTATTTAAACTTATTATTATTATTAATTCTGCAATCAAAATGAAGTGTGTGGTAATAAATTGCCAGACTGGATACAAAGGTAAGGCATCAGAGTACAGTTTATTTTCTTTTCCGGTGGACCCCTTTTTCCAAAGAATGCTGTAGATCATTATTTTTTCTGTCTTTATTTGACTAATACATACAAGCAGTATTGCAACAACTCTGCTTTGTTTACAAATTGTATGTGAGTTTCAAATATCGTAGTCTCTGTTTATCGTTTTTAAATACGTTATTGAAGGTGTGACGTACATGCGCAGATCGTAAATTATTTTTGTTTGCATTCGGCGCAATCTCTTCTACATCAATCTTATGTATGCAACCATAGAGCGATGTAAAAGTAACTCATGTTCCGACAGTAAAAAAAATCAGTCAATTGTGAAACCCGTAAAATAAACATCATTCGCTAATACTACTCGCCTTGTCATTCATGTTTGCATACAAGAAGAACCGTGTGAAGGCCGCTTATTGCATAAAAAGAGTTTTACTACGACGCCAAAGAGGTAGGTGCTGTTTAATCGACAAAGAGCGGACTAGCCGTTCCTCGGATGTCGCAACCTCTGATACACTCGACCGTGAAAAGAAGATGCTATAGTTTTTGCAAATGGTTGAAAATTTCATTGAGAAACGCTGAGTTCAGACCTGACACGTTGCAAATTTTTTCGGTAAGAGACCTAAAGGTGTACCCTAACAAAGTGCAGATTATTTATAATCAAGCCAACTTGTGCGCACCTTGTATATACTTGCGAATTCCAAGTAAGCGAAGAACATAACTTACTTTTTTGATAATAAAAATGCGAAAACAACTAGGCCAATATTGCTAAACACTTTGTCACAAACTTTCGAATCGTTAGTGAATGTGTGTGTGTGTAGTTGCTATGCAGGATTTGCGCTTTTAATCAAATAATTTCCAAGCTGAATTTGTTCTTATGCAACCGCAATTATTTGCGGACAACATGAAGAAGAATTGGGGTGGAAAATTGGAAAATGGCGGCCGTACAAGTATGTGTGTATGTATGTATGTACAATTAAGAATAGTATACAGATAATTACCCTCCAGTTAAATTAAATTGTGCTAAACTAGTTTATTTTGCAGTTTAATGCGGTACTACGAATATTCAATTGACAGTTTAACCATTAACCAATGAAGTAACTAGTCTGCTTCGGCATAGATAAGATAACTAGTTCGAATTTCGAAATTTTGTATGTCGAAGCATAAGAAACTCACGAGTTTGTTGCCCTCGCAATAGTCGATGGGGATTCGACACTCAGCAGCATGAGCGAGAGTCTTAACATGACGTCATGCCCGTTATTTAGGTTTTGAAATTTTAAAGTTCCTCAAGCAAATACACTGAGGACTTTTTTATGCGATGTATGCATTCCTCAGCAGGTCGCATAAAAAAGTTCTTTACATACAAGCGAAAAGGACGAACTCTTTCCAGAACTTTTAAAGACAACATAAATTTAAATACTTCGTGTAAAAAGCCCCAAAAAAGCATATAAAAATTCAAAGACGCAACTTTAAGGAAAACGAAACAATTTATTTCTTCAGCTAAACATATCTTATTCAATTTATAACTGAAAAAACGAGTTTGATTTAAGCATAAATTAAATCAACAAAATTGTACCCGTATTTAATATTTAAACAAAAACAAATAATTTTGTTACAATTAATGAATCAGGACATACGAAAATTGTCTTTGTAAAGATATCAAGATAAGGAAAAACTGTTATCTACTGCAAGCAAGAAGCTCTATCCTCACTAACCCTATAATAAGAAAATTTTCTGTACATTCCTTGCTTGCGGTCTTCACTTGCTTTCAATGCTCGCTTACTTTTGAAAGCAAGCGACATGTCGCACGTGAAGACCCCAAAAAGTTTAAAGTATGCTTCGTCTCGCAAACCGATCGGTAAGCGAGCGCTCGCTTGCTTTCAACTGTCATTTTTGTAGTTTGACAGCCATCTTCGCATTTCGTAGCATCTTTCATTGTGGCACATCGCTCTTCGAGCACAAAAAAGCCTTTTAATAAGATATATTGATAAAATCGAGTGTCGCGTTACTGATCTTTTTAAATTAATTAATTTTTACCGACAATATGAGTGGGTTTGGAGTTTGAATAGCACGCAGGACATGAACTTTCTTGCTCTACGACATATTGCAAATGAAAAAGGTATGCTTTCAAAATGCCCAGTGAACAAATCTCTCTCCCGCTTGCGACCACAAGAAGCAGAAAGCAAGCGACAATTGCAAGCAGGTGAAGACCGCCCGTTAATAGCATACATATGAGGACGGTTTGATAAGTCTGTGACTTTGTGAATAAAATAAATTTTTTTCTTTTAACACTCTAAACACTTTGTCCAGCGCTTTTGCAATTTTTTATTCATCCAAATAACGTCTTTTCTCAAGACACTAAAACTCTTACTACCCAGCCATTTCTTCAGGTTTGGAAAAATAAAATAGTCGAATGGTGCTAAATATGGAGAATATGCTGGATTAAGTAGCAGTTCGTAGACAATGCGATACCTACAGCCTCATCCACCTCACGCACTTTCTTTCTCATTTCCATTCCAAGGATTTTATCGAAGATTTCTGGTGTAAAGACTTCCTTTTGGCGACCTGAACGTTGGGCGTCACTTGTGCTGATGCGACCACAATGGAACTCAGAAATTGACTTCTTTAACATTGAAATTGATGGTGTAGTGTTCCCATAGTATTTTTAAGGGTGTTCGATTATTCGACTTTTTTGAAAACCCGTTTTTCGAATTATTAGAAAAATGGCAAGCGGTAAGCAGGTCAAAAAAATTAAGGCAAACACAAAAAATAAAAGGCTCTAAATTTATAACTGGTAAAAAACCGGTTTTGGAGATTAAAAAACCCATTTATTCGATATTCGAAAAATCAAGATTTCAAAAAACTGTATAATAATTTGTGAAAAAACTGAAGAAAACCAGTGTGAAAACACGAAATCAATCACCCTAGTATTTATTAAGCCTGTCCTTAGTTTCTGTGATGGCTTTTTTGAACAAAAAAAAATTCTTTTTGTAAAATGTCAATGGCAGCCATTGATTAAATGACTTAGCTTGCTCAAAATTTGACAGTAGTCTATTAATAAATAACAGCTAAGAGCAGCAGTAGTGAATTTAAAGTTTCTGCGCGAGATATTAAAAAAGTCACTGACTTATCAAACCGCCCTCATACACTAAGTGAAATGAGGCGCTAGATAGAAAAGATATACAGATTTATACATCTGCGCAAATGAATACAATCGCTGCTACAAATTTTATCAGCTCAATCAGCAAAATCCGTAATTGATTGAAAACTTAAATTCAGATAAAGTAAAAGAAGAGTTTCAGGATGCATAGCTCTCAATTTGTCGAAAACTTGATATGCCGAGGGAGCACTTAAGGGGAGGTTCTTTCAAATTTGGTCGGGAAAATCGATTTTTTTTATTTTATAAAAGGATTTTTCGATACAATATACATTTTTAATTGTTATTTAATTGTTATTGTTGCAGGTCAAATTACAAAAAAATAAGGCATAGAGAATTTCATCAATTTCTTGAAACAAATAACATTTTTCCATTCAGTTCACTACAAGAGGCTGGATAATTGAAATTCAGGGACAATGTTTTGCGTTCAGAGGCAGACAAGAGCCGCCGTTTTTCAGCCGTCATTTTGAATTTTGTCGCGATAAAAATGTCTAATTACTGTAAAAATAAAATCGCATTTAACAATCAAAATCGGTAGTTTGTAGGTTTTTTCATCATGCCACAAATAATTCCCAAACTTAGCCTTCTTTTCGGCGAAATTTGAAAGAATCTCCCCTTAAATGGACCTAAGAACTCTAACAACAATGGAGCAGGTACTTACCTGGCTATACGACGACGTCGTTGGTAGTATTTTTAGAGCTCACAACGTCACTGAAAATCTTTGAACAGTCGCTGAATATAGCTTAGGTTGAGTTTCAACAAAGTATGGTCATTTCATAGAAAATAATGAAATCATTGAGTTTGTGAATTTCTTTCCATGAACTTTTGAATTGAACTATTTACGGAAGCAGCTTTAAGAGTGCATACTCTCTAGAGAAACAACTCTTGCAGAACGCATTGAACTGGTATGCTAAAGTCATAGCTCTAAGACGATGAATGTCATTGTGTCAGTATTCTACGGTGAAATGACAATGTTTTCAGTGTTTCGGTTGCATTTCATAGAAAATCGATGTAAAATAACACAACTTGAAATTTTAAAAATTTTTTGACTTTTCGACAATACGACACTTTGTGAGTCCCCTGTATCTCCACAACTTCGCTGCAAAACGGTTGTATAAAAATTGAATAGAAAATGGGTATCAAAAATTCCTTTGATTGTTAACTCTCATTCGCCAATTAATTGTAAATTTTAAATATACAAATTGACGAAAAATTGCCAAATGAAAGTTAACTCCCGCTGTGAAAATACGCCTGAGAAATAATTTTATTTATTTTGCTTATCGGTCTTTGAATTTTATATACTGAAAATTTATTTTAACAATTTAAAAAAAAAACTGTAATATTATTTTTAATTGGTCATCATACTCAGTGGCTGGTCGACAACACAAGCAAGAGTTCCTGAGGATGAACTCAAACTGAGGTCAAAATTGCGACAAACTTGTATATATTGACTAATTATATTAAAAAATTTTAACGATTTATATTTTTTCTCGTTTTTTTAAATAAGTTTTCAATTAAACTACCGTTCATTTTCTTGCAAAAACCATAAAAACCCATTTCAAAGTTTATGTGAAATTTACAATGATTTAACAAAATTTCGAAATTAAAAAAAAAAAATTTCAGAAATTTTTTGAGTGTGCAGTTTTATAGTACCTTAAATTTTAATGCATAAAGTGCAAGCTTCAAGTGTCTACAAATTTGAACTGATTTTTGACAAATTTCTTACTGACGCTCTTTCCCGATTCCTTCCATATAAGAAAATGTATATTGATGAGAAACAATTCACATACCCATAACTCTGAAACAAACTTTTCTTCGGCTAAACCCCGATATACTTATGTAAGAGCTTAATTGCCGAGGAAGGGAAAAACAATTATTTTGATATCATTTAAAAATATGAAATACAAATAAGCAGAGATTAGAAAGGCAGTTAGTTTATATTTATTTAGTAAGTTGATTTAAAAATATCTAAAAGTTGGTATTTATGTAGAAAAAAAAAAAGCAAAAGTATGCAGAAAAAACTTGTCGCAACACACCCACCCACACACACACACACAAATTCTCTATTTATATTTTATTCATAGGCACAAGGATCTCTTACGGCAAAAATACGATAAATGCTTGCTGTAAGACCTCCACAGCCGGTTAAAGGACATGTTACTCTTTGAGTGTGTATACATGTGTGTGTGTGTATATGTTTGCGTGTGTGTGTGTGAGTGCTTGTGCGTCCTTTGCCTTGTTGATATGGGCATGAAAATGATGTTGCAGAGATGTTGAATTTGTCAAAGAAGAAGAAAAAAAATCAATTTTTTCCTTCACAAACACATCGTTTATTTTTATGTTTGTACAAAAATATATATTTTTAGAAATGCATGCAGAAATGTTAATTAATTTGCATTAAACGATGAAAATAAAGAAATCTTAGTACTTTGGCCAAGTACAAGTCAGTACTTATCACTTTGGCCTTCCAATTGCGGCACTCACCCAGGCAGCAGCGGCAAATAGGATGTGGTGGAATCCAGAGTGCGAATGGCTGTATTGCCACGTAGCACCAGCTTTTCGCGTGTGATGCGTCGATATGTTTCCTCACCGCGTTGCTTTGAAGACATTTTCGTTTAATATTTGCACAATTAGCGTTTTTTTTTTTTTAGAATTTTCACTTAAAGGATAGTTTTGCTTTGAAAAATTTTATAAATATCAAGCAATTAATTGGCGCATTTCGCAAACATACATAAATACTTATGTATTCATAAACACAAACAACACAGATTTTAATTTGAAGCACATATTTATTGCAATTTTATTTTTGCATTTCGTTTTTTTTTTTTGTTTTTTTTGCAAGCGCTCACACACTCGTTTATGTCCTATGACCCTCGAATCGGCTGCAACACTGTGCTACTGAGTTTGCACCACCAGCCGCACAGCCACTCGGTGCTTACAAATCTCGCTGAGCGTATTTGGGCTTTTGGCCAAACAATAAATTCAACAAGAACGCTTTGGCTGCGGATGCTGCACGACGAAGGTTGCTGGTTTTGCTTGCCGGCAGTTGAAAGAAACAAATGAAATAAGAAGAAGTGTAAAGGAAAAAGAGGCAAAGTCGATTGCGACAACAACAACAACAAACACGAACTATACGGCGTTAATGCGCAGGCTTTTTCCAATCGAACGATTTGCACAAAAATTAAAAATTTTTCGCATTTAAGTTGCAAAACTGAGTTTGGCGTATTTTTTAAAAATAATTTTTCTTTAATTTGGTTGATATGCCCTTTATATAAGTATAATTTTTTTCAAAATTATTTTTCTCTATTGTGCATTTTGCGTTGATGCACCGCGGCACGTGTCGTTGGCGACTGCTGCATTTCAAGGATTTTTTTACTGACCAAACAGTCGAAAAGGCGAACGCTATTCTCGTATGACCAATATTTACGCTTGTAGGAATTTACATAAATACATATTCATTTATTTACTATTTGTATATAGAGTATAGAGTGCGTATCACTATTATAGCGTCACGAAATATTGAACAATTTATTTATTTTGCATTTATTTTTCTATTATTTTACAAGTAAAATTCCAAGGAAATTTTATAAAACAACGTATTTCGAGTTAGTGATCTTTTTCTCATCAAGCTTTTGTACAATTTTTAAACAAATAACTATATAAATTTCTCGTTTAAGAAGCCATACTAATGCAAATCGATTTAAAAATATGTATTTCGTCTTTAAAGCATCAAAGTAAAATCTGCTTTCAAAGTAAAATCTATTAAAGCCCAAAAAGTGTTTTTGTCATTGAGACGCATTTCGTTTTGGTTTAAAACTGCACGAGAACAATATATCTCGAACGCAACCGCAAAAAGAACAAAAAGGAAAAAGCCGCTACGGAACGTTCTTAAAAAGAAGAAAATGAGAAAAAAATGTTCCTGAACGAAAAAACATAATCAGAACCGAACTTTACGAAACGTTCTCAAATAGATTTCAAGAACGTTAAAAAAAGAAAGAAAAAACTGTCTAGCACGATCCCAAGAAGAAGAGTATGAGAACAAAACAAACTGAGAAAAAAAACCTTCGGAAACGTTTCGAATGAGAACAAAATGTGAATGAAAGTACGAAATGAGAACGAAACTCAAAGAAACAAAGGCGGGAACAAACGTTTTGGGAAGTAAACGTTAAGAATGACAGGGACGTAAGTAATAACTTGAGAAAATGCTTTGGAAAAACGTCGTTATGAAAATTTAAAATTAAAAATTTAAGAGCGTTTGGGGTCTGTTATATTTGCACTTACGATAAAGAATATTGTGAGTTGTTCGGTAGAACTCGACAAAAGAGCCAGCGTCTACTGGATTGGAGTTAGAGTGACCTTTACGGGCCTATTACAATAATATAACGATCAATAAAAATCACAACCAACCTAATTTTTTCAAGATGTAATACATTTTAAGTTCTATCAATATGCCAAAGGCAGACATTTTTGTTATGTTATTCGTTTTTAGCTAGTCACTTAAAATTATAAAATATTTAAGTAAAAATTTGAAAGCATTCTTGTATATCTGTTTTCACTGTTTTTTTTTTTGCTCAAAATTAACTTTTTCCCATTATTTTTAATACAGCTAAAACTCGTGATATTCTTCTCAGTATAGAAATTTGAGATGAATTCGAGAGAACATTCCTGAAACTGTCTTCCTTATTTGTCCTTTAAGAGTTTCGTTTCTGAGGTTTTTGTTTTCATTTTGTTCTTTGCCAGAAAGTTCCGGAGACTTGTGTTCCCGTTTTATTCTATTTGAGAACATTTCCGTTCTTTTGGTTCTTTGCTGTAATATTTTTCGGCGTTTTGTTTTTATAAAATTCATGTTGACAACAGTTCTGACCGTTTTGTTCTCTCTTTCGTTCTTATGCAATTTTCGTTATCATTTAGTTTTAAGGTTTCTAAAAGCTCATGGGTATAAAACTACAGAAACCACGTTTATTTTCCTTTAAACTTAAAATAAGTTCATTAAATTTCAAACATTTTCATTCGAATTTTTAAAACATTTTGCAGTATGTAATTTTGTTGTTAATTTAATTTTAATACAACCAAGTGCAAGTTTGAAGTGATTAGGAAATGCCGTTTTTTCTGGAAAAATGTTTTTTCACGGGGGCGTTGCGGGTTTTTTTTAAATATTTCGACTTTACTCTTTATTGCACTACTCAAATTTAATTACCTATTAAACTATGTTATATACTCCAAAAATTCTAGGAAAAAGGTTTGAGTCTTATAAAACTTGAATTGAAGTTTAAAAAGACTGTTTGGTTTTAATTAGAACTGCATTTTAGTTTAATAATAGTGAAAACTGAATCAAACAAAAGTAAATTGTGAAAAGTTGTCGATCTATGGTGACGCCATAACTATGACACGCACTATATTCATGTATACACAAGTATTCAAGTACATATGTATTTGCCTGCTACCAGTTGGGGTTGCAAAATATTAATTTATTTGAATTGTTTTTGTTTCTCACTTTACTTGACCACTACTCTCCCGCTGGTCAGCTAAAAGCCGAGCGTATGAGAAGCGGTGATGCGGAGTGGGGGATTCGTTTTTTGGTGGTGGTCGCCTGTGCATTCGTCAGTCTGGCGCATTATGTCATTTACCATAGAAGTGTTGTTGCATATTTAGATAAACTTTTGTACAACAATCGCAATAGAAAGTACTTGTCTGAGAATACAGTGCGTAATGAAAGTTTTGTGACAAAAAAAGTAAATGTGCTAAGCATATGTGTTCAGATTTCATTACTTAATTTTAGAGCAATTTCGGTTATGGCAAGAAATTTGAAATTTCATTGTTGGTGCTTACCCATAACGCTCTGAACAGGACAATATCAAAGGTAGAAAATAAGTATATTGAAAAATATGTACATATTTCTAAAACCCCTTCTTAAAAGATTTGCAACTAATTAAGCAAAATGAAGCAGCTATTTCTTCTGTTCTCTTAGATTTTCCATTGCGAGTTGATCCATTTTCTGCGACTTTCTGCGCGTCAATGTACTCGCAGGGATAATAGACTACCTTTTCTTTACTGCCCTTGAAATTGCAGCCCCGGTGGCCCATCATCGCGGAAAATATATATTCTTGATATGTTCAGAAGGTCTTCTTTCTTCCATTTTATAATATAATAAAATTTTGGCGCTTACACTATATAGCTCAGTGTTTGGCCGAGCATTTGTAGTGTGCGTCTTTTAAATTCTACCACAAATAGAGGGACCTACAGTTTTTGTGCCGACTCCGAACGGCAAATGTATTTAATGAGAAGCTTTTTCATGGCAGAAATACCCTCGGAGGTTTGCCATTGCCTGCCGAGGGGTGACCACTATTAGAAAAAACTTTTTCTATAATTCAGACTTTGCTTGCCCTGATCGAGATTCGAACATACATATTTGTTAAACGAGTTTGCTGGTGTGTAACTTCTCTCTGCTATTTTGGCGAACGTATTTTCGTTTAATAAACCCTTGTAACCAGCACAGTACCTCTGGTATTCGTCAATCCGCCCTAGGGAATTCGTCAATCCGCTTTTTATCAGCGGCAGTATCCCTCAGACACCGGACATCTCTATGAGCCTCATTGCCATTGGTTCGACCGCCAAGCTTAATGTCCGCATTTCTTGACTATCCTGGAGTTTGCTGCTGGGTATGCTAGCACACGAAGTGCTAGTTGGCTATCCGAAAAGATTAATCTGCATTGGATTTACCCCCTAGCAGTTCATCCTGGAAGATGTTTGCAGAGTTTGGTAGTAGAAACGAGCCAGCATCTTCATATACTCTTCAAGTCAGGCGAGTAAGGACTATTTCTGATTCCATTTCTAGCATAGAGAGCTGCTATGACCGCAGTGCTTCGATTTCCAGCCACCCAGCTCGATCTAATCTAACAGTGTAAGTTGCTTCTAGTGTGTCTCAACACGACACGTTCTTTCCAACATACATACATGATGCGTTTTTCCGACAGTACCAATATCCAATTAGATTTATTTGTAAAGCTATAAATATTTATAAGCTCCTCGCTGGCCTGCCCAAATAGAAATGAGATTTTCATCAGAGTCATATTGATGGAATACTTCAGACTGAAAGATAATCAGTACAAGATGAGAATCGGTAATAAAGCGATAGATATCACAGACTTTGCAGCATGTAGCCAAAACTTGGTATTGCACAGCCGAAAGCTGCTCAAAAATCGACAAACTGATGGCAGAGCTCAGCTGGCATGCCATCAGTCCTAATATTTTTCTTATTTTTCAGAAGCGTTATTTCTATTCGAACTAAGTTTTCGTCGGACAACAAGATTTAAGTTATAATTCCTCCCCGCGGTCACATTTTTCGTGCTCCATATTTTCGACGAATATTACTGCTATCCAGTGTTGCCACTGCGCTAGCCCTTATAGTATCCGCCGTAAACATTAAAATGTATCCAAATGTATCAAAATCTAAAAAAAAAGAGTATCTCGCATTTATAACTCCTTCGACAAGTTTCTACAGTATATATAAGAAGTTTTCATTACATTTTAGTCAAATTATAATTTAGAGACAATTTTTGTACAATGTAACAAAAATGTTATTTTAAACTTTCCGCGTTTGTACTTGGAAATTCGACTTTATGTAAAAACCTTAATCTTTCTACAAGTATAATAACACAATTAATGAAATAAATATTGCACTTAAATACATGAAAAAAGGAACATAAGTAATTCAGTACGTATTTTTGGTTATGTAAATAAATCTGACAAGTCGTATACACCAATGAATATTATTTGTTAGTAGAAATACCTTAGTTATAACAAGTATACTTGCCTCTCGAATTTTTTTTTGCTTGAAAAAAATTGTAAACAAACGTACCTTATTCTGTGTTAAAAATGTATTAAATATTATTCTACATCCTGGTGTGTCAAAAAAAAATCAAAATAAATGTTGGTATAAAATATCTTTCATTGCAATTTTACAACAATAGGATGTTGCCAGACTTTGGGTAATTTTTGAGTGACAAGATATCACTTATTTTTAAAACAAATTAATAATAATTGTGAATCATAATTAATTCTAAACCTATGTTATAGAAGTATAGATTTCAAATCATATGAAAATGTATCCAAATTTTTACTGAACCACAATAAGATGTATCCCGCAATATTTAAGGCTAAAATGTATCCATTTGCATCAAAACGGCAACACTGCTGCTATCTTCCGTTCTGTATCCACCACCTTTTCTTACCCCGTTGCCCCTTGCCATGTTAACGGAATTATCCTTGCACTCATTTTTGAAGTAAAACCCATTTTACTGTCATCATTTATAACTTTGTAACCGAGTGACTAATTGTAGATTCATTATTTGTGTATATGTTATTGATTATTTACTTATACCTTGGCATTGATCCCAATTTCTCATTAGCGAAAAAACGACAAATTCTAATCACTTGTAAATACTTTTCCATGTATGTACATACATTCACACACATTTTAAGCAATTAACTCTTGTTTGCACCCATTGAATGGATATACCATACCATATTCCGGGATCCTGGCGTTTTTTTATTCCCAAATATCCCGGGATAAGTCTATTGAAATCCCGGAATTGCAGATAACGGCGAAATGAATAGCCATTTATTTTTTTTATTTTTTATCATTCATAAAAATGTCCCTTTCAAGGGCAAAACAAAGTCTTTAGATAGTTCACAATCCGTGTTATTTCTCGTATTTCCATAGTCCGCTCTTTAAATAACACTGGAACGTGTGAATGCACTGTGCAAATTCGTTTACTATTGTATGTGGTATTCAGGCAATTAATCAGCAATAAACTGCTTACACAAAATTTGAGAGTTCGCCTTCTTAAAAATATGTTTACGCAAATTTCCCTTTAACTTTAATTTAAATTTTTTCAAACAAACCTCAAATGATTTAAAACATAAAGAGCTTATCGAATAAACATACCTTTCAGAGATGTATTGACATAAGAAAATTTCACATGAAAAACAAAAACAACAAGTTATAACTTTTGTATTACGACAACGCAATACGACAAATATGACCGCTGTGGTCGCGTGGGTAGCGATGTGTGCTATAACTCGATATGCCGCTGAGTTCGAGGTTCGATCCTCAGCCAGAGCAAGTAAAATTTTAATCAAAGAAAAAGTTTTTTCTAATAGCGGTCATCCCTCGGCAGGCAATGGCAAACCTCCGAGGATATTTCGGCCATGAAAAAGCTTCTCATAAAATACATTTGCCGTTCGGAGTCGGCACAAAATTATAGGTCCCTCCATTTGTGGTAGAATTTAAAAGACACACATCACAAATGGTAGGAGAAGCTCGGCCACACAGTGAGCTATATAGTGCAAGCGCCAAATTATTATTATTATTATTAATACGACAAATAACCCGGCTTGTTAACTTCCTACAGGCTTTGTTTTGCCCTTGCTATTATAAATGAGCTGGAGAATATCCTCCTTGAGTACAAAATGAGTCTTACTATGAACGCGATGTTAATAACGGTAACGACGAGGTGCTCCCAAGTGTCCAATAATCGGAAAGCATAAAATTTATCAGAAGGTGTGGTAAAATAAATTGACAGTTTTTGTAATGGGAGCGTTAAAGGCTATTTCCTACAGAGAGTATTTTAACTTTTTGTCGACAATGCAACCAACAAGTGTTGAGGCGTAGCTGTGCTTCTCCACTGGAGTTTTTATATGCAAAACTTTAATATAATGGTAATATATTAATATTTAATATTGGTCTCAAACAGTGATTAAAAATAATATAACTTTATGTAGTTGCTTTTACTTCTATACCAAATATGTACATATGTAAATTTGTATTTGAAGTATAAATTATTTTGTATGTGTGTCAAATTTTACGTTTGTTTCTTTTTTGTTCTTGAAAAGACCAACAAATCTCTATGTACATACATATGTACATGAATTACAACAAATCGTTCTTCTTTGTTCTATTAATGCTATTTGGAATTATATTATAAAAAACGACAAATTAAAGCTTACGAATCAAAACTTCCTGAATTTCGGGAAGGTCCCGGGATTTGGTTTTCAAATCTCGAATTTCCCGGGTTCAATAAAATGCCCAAAATTAACATCCCTAGTACATATGCATTATATATGTACATACATACATACATAAGTACATATCTTTGTTGTGTAAATGCCAAATTATTTCTGTTTATCGACAATAATACAAATTCCTTTTCGTTTTACTGCATTCACCAACTATACGCCACCCACAAATGTACAAGTTTCGACCATCTTATTTAATTCAATATTTTCCAATTAAAATACAGCAAATTCATTAGCAAAACTCATTTAGCAATTTTTTCTCATTAAAAAACTTTAAAATTTTTTCTTATGCAGTATTGTAGTCTACAAATTTCCGTTGTATATAAAAAAAATTTTACTCAGGCTCTTTTATCTAATACAAGTGGGTTCTCAAGTTTGGGCTTCTGCTCTAATCCTACCTCAACCGAGCTTCGTATAAGGATTGTCAACGCTTCGCTAGAAATCAGCGAGGTTAAAAGGTCCCTAAATCGAAAGACCATCCTCTGCTGTGGGTTTGTTTTGAGTGAAAATTGTTGCATACAAAGATAATTCTGCGGAAATGGTATACGGGCTGTGTAAAAATGTGGTCAATGAAATGTTTTAACGAGCACCAACAGAACTGTGTTCTTGGGTAGAAATATGTGGGCTTAACATGAGTCCCTCCAAGATCAAGTAACTTCTTTTGATCAAGAAGAAAATCATTCCCAGCTTCCACCTTCCTTCTCTAAATAGGCATACCCAACTTCGTGTACTGAGGAAACAAGCAAGTTTCACTTGCGGAAGACAATATTGTCCAGTCGTCGGCATACGAGACTAATGGTTAGGGCTCGTTTGGCGGACAAAGGATGAACTGCCAGCTAAAAAATGAGATCACTATAGAAGGATCGTATGTGTGGCTACGGACGAAATTTCCACTCTTTTCGTAATCCGAGTATTCGTGTAAGATCCGATTATATACGCTTTTATTCGGAAACAACTTTGACACAAGACAAGAATGGAAGAAGACAGCTTTCACCGAATGGTTTGTGGTACCCATTTTCACAGACGGCTCAGAAATGAGTTAGGGAGTAAGTGCGATCTCATTTGTTTCAATTATCGGACTCAAGCAAAAGCCTAGCGTTGCTATCTTCTCGGACAGCCAGCCAGACGTTACACAGGCGTGTTCAATTATTCGGCTCTGCAGAGAACTATAATGAGGGTTTTGGCCACCACAAGTATTTAAACTCAACGGGCTCATCTCAGCTCATCTTGTTTCTTTTGAGTTACAGGTTTATTTTCGAGTTTTGCTGCTGGTATTGCTGGGCACATATTGGCCCATTGTAGTTAATTAATTCGCTACATCAACCAACCAACGCAGCAGGAGTCAACATAGCAGCTACACTGCTCGAAACATCTAGAAAACTCTTCAAAACTGGAGGTCTAACAGCCCACGATTAAATGTTTTATGACAATTATTCTCCTTATCAGCGAGCTGTACACAACCCAGGGAAAGAAATAATATTACTTACAACTCTTATTCGTTAGGAACTCATTTTGAGATTACAAATCTACGACTTCCACATGAAAGTCAAAAGCCATACAACTCCAACCTTGTACGTACACTTAGAGAAAGCCCTTCAAGGTTTCGGGTCCAGAGGTTGCCTTACGTGATTGTGGAACATAACCTTTAGTTCTTAGAGATACCTCTTCACGTGGGAGGTGGTTCGGGCAAGCTGCTACAACGTTGCCCCCCGTAGAAGATGCTGCTCAAGCGACATCAGAAGGCATATCGTGGCTATCCAGAGTGAAGCGGCTTGTATAATGCCAATAACATCTCTCTATACCTTGCTGATGATTGCTATTGTGTGCGCCGAGGAAGATACCGAGCTGTCGTAGGTGTCTGCTAGAATCTTCGGTTGGTTAACTGCCAGAATTGGGGTACCGTAGACATGGATGTCAGGTTCTTGCTTGACTTTCTTTGTACAGGTGGTAAATTCAGTTGCACAATTCTAAGAAAAAACTATTTGATTTCGAGTGAAGCTCATCAAATGGATTAGCGGCCGTCAGTATCGAGCAATCATCTGCATTTAAGGCTGCCTCTGGTGTTGGAAGGACCTTCGGAACACGGTGGAAAACATGGTAAAAAAGACAACCGGTTTTTCATCCAAAAGTAAGTCAACGAGATTTACGCGGTTACGAGGCATTCACGCATTTAAACGAATACCTACATATATGTACATATGTATACCCAATGATTTTCCATAAATTTACAAGCAATACCAAACAAAAAAATTGGTGTAAGTTGTTTTTGTATTACATTGTAATTTATGGGAACATTTGTTCTCGTCTATATAATTCAAGATAAACCTGATGTACCTAAAATGTTTTAAGTAGTTAATATAACTTATGCCCGAATTTAGTAACTTGGTATAATATCAATTCTAAAAATTCAAGACTAATAAGCTAGAGATTAATGCCTTTCCTCGCTTCCACGTTTTTCTCTTTTGTTTTTATTTAAATTTTTTGTGACCAGCTCACTACAAGGTCACAATTTGGAGACTAGAGGCTTTATTTTAAGACTTACAAATGCCAACTGGCCTTAAATTGTTAGTTTTGTCTCTATTAGAGACTGATGCCCGAATTTAGTAACTTGGTATAATATCAAGTCTCAAAATGAGCTAGAGTTTTTTTTTTTTGTGACCTGCTCATCACGAATTCACTATTTAGAGACTTTATGTTAAGGTTAAAGGCTTTATTTTGAAACTAATGAATGCCAACTGGTCTAAAATTGTGACTTCTGTCTCTATTAGAGACTGTGACTGCTTACTGAATTCGGGCAAAAATAAATATATTTTTTAGCGAACTTACGTTTTATAATTTTTTTCCAATTCCAATTTTTTGCATAAAGTTATTCGAATAAAAACTGCTTTAGCGAAATGCCTTTAACCCACTCAGAACATAGTATGTTTATTCAAATTTTTCTTGATTTAATATTATTTGAAATGTCATTAATTGAACAGTACAACAATATTTAATTATTTATTTATTTTTTTATAAAAATAGGCAATGAAACTAAGAACTTTCTATTTTTATTATAAGTACATATAACTTTGTTTTATAAATATTTCCGCTACTACACCTTCGCTGCTTTCTAAGTTTTTATTTGTTGCTTTGTCAGTACATTTGTACTTATTCCCTAACTGAATAGCTGGTATCTTGGGCTACGAATAGTTTATAGTATAAGTACAAAAAAAAAATATACCCACTGGCCCTCGACTGGAACATACATACATAGGTAAGATGTTAGGCAGTTCAGTGTTTTATACTTATAGAAAATAATAAAGCATAAGTATGTACAGATATTTGTACATATGTATGTATGTACATATGTGTCTATATGTATTTTGAAAATGAACTAAACACTAAAATTTAAACAAAATATAAAAACCAAACGGAAAAATAACGTTGCGAGTATTTGTTTGTGTGTGTTTTTAATGACAATTCTCATTTTTTATATAAACAGAAATCCATTCACCAAACATGAGGCACCTTGAAACTATGCACGCCTTAATAGGTTTACAAAAAGTATAAATTCCGATAAAACTCTTTGAAATCGTATTTACTTCGAGTGTTTCCTTTAGAAAAGATTAGATGCACTATACAATCACTTTTTTCGTGCCATTCCTTTTAAATACAATTAAAACCTTAAAACTGATAGTCTTATTTTTTATATTGCGTCTCTAAAATTTCTCAAGATCTTTTTTTTTACAAATGTGTGTGCAAATTTGCGTGCCATTAAAAAATGCATGTAAATACAAATATTTACAATGTGCCAACTATCACACAACACTGTGGCGATTAATAGCTTTCTTTGTCACCCACAAGTATGTATGTATGTATGTATGTATGTATAGAGTATGTGAATTTACAAGCATATAAACCGATGTGATTTTTGGCGATTCGATTCTTTATTGCTTACCAACAGTAAATAAGTTTTTTTTTTCATCAATTGCCTTACAAGTTTATACAGATGATCAAATGCTGATAAAGTTAAAACAAATTAAAATTATGTACAATGAAATGCGATCGAATGTCAAACTAGCATGGTACAGAATCAAACAAATAAAAACCAATTTCTTGTTTGTAAATTGCTCTCAAATCGTGTATATACAAAGCACATAGCGCGTAGTACATTCTCGGTTGCATGG
The DNA here is from genome assembly GCA_963971545.1 of Philophylla caesio. Taxonomy (NCBI): domain Eukaryota; kingdom Metazoa; phylum Arthropoda; class Insecta; order Diptera; family Tephritidae; genus Philophylla; species Philophylla caesio. Next base: position 34,909,886 of record OZ020604.1, on the reverse strand, counting down.
GAAAAACATCGTACCATCAGGGAACATTTGAAACTCTTCTCAAATTATTTTGCTTGGATGGAGAACGAAAAAGAGCAAGGAATATTGTAAATTAAAATTTACTCAACCATCATTTGATCATTTTTATAAACTTGTTGGCTTGTTGGTCACAGTTTGCTAATGGCAAAACGAAATAAACTTTTGTGCGCTTTCATTTACTGATACTTTCTGGCAGCGCTGCGTGCACGCCAAGCTTGGATGCAATTGTAAGCGAAGAAAAGCGTAAAACCATGAACTTGAAAAGCAACCAAGCAGAATGCATACCACAATAAGCCATAAGGCAAACCCTGTAATCAAACAAAATAAAAAAAACACATTATCTAGTTTTGTTGCACATATCTCATAATCGTGATTACTTACCCGCCAAATAAAAATATCCGTCTCATCGATATCGGTCTTCTCATCCAAACGTATGTATTCCCACACATCGCTGAAGTAGTAGGCCACGCAGTAAATCAGTGGTAGAATGCCAAATACAACCATCGCTATCATATATTTTTGCATTTCACGCACCTTATTTCCCCTCGCTGCCGCTAATCCGATAAAGGACGTCAACAAGGATGCCAGCCAAATATATTCCCACCACAGCGGTGTTGGCACTTCAAGTTCCTCGATTTCGAGAACAAAAATATCAAGGCGGTCCAATATATCTGAAGTTAATTTGGCCATCATGCAGAATGAAAGTAATGCGTGAAAGAAAATACAACATTTAAGGCGCGATTTATTCAGCAAACTGTAAAAGGTAAAATAAATTTGAATGTAAAGCTTTTATTGTAAAAGACGCAAATTGTGTAGCTTGTGTTTAGGTGCAGTTTAAGAAGTTTGAGACACAGCTTTAAGGAATCTTTTTATAGAATAAAAATGACAATTAGTTAAGATAAATTTTAACTGCCAAGCCATTATGTATGTATATAATCCGCCGGGAGAGTTTTATCGAAGATGATAATCCCCTAATTGTATATCCTCTTTATCAAATGGAATGCTCAAGTATGTTTGTATATAGATATGTAAATTTGTATACAAACGGAAATAGTCGGCGGCGCTGTCGATATTATTCCCATTACTGCCTGCATAAAAGGAACCCATATAAGTTCCTAAATGAGCTTCCTCTTTACACGTGCTACACATGCCCTTTTTCTGCCATATTTTCTTATCAGTTGCATTTTAACTCGGCCCACTTCACGCATGCACGCTTAAAGCACACACGCTCGTACATTGTTGGCGGGTCCACGTCACTGAATATGTGGGCGAGTCGCCGAGACGCTATCGACAGTTTTCTACTGTCTCTTGTCCATAAAATCGAAATGTAAACACAAACTGGCAATAAGCCAACAATGAACACAGTAATCATAGATAATAAGAGCAGCGCCCTGTAAAAGAATTCGCCCGCGACCGCTTTCGACGCACAAGTACAGACATTTACTTGCCCGCACACCGCTCATCCAACGAAATTAGCAAACATTTGCTTCTTTTTGCAGATTGATGAATTATGCAAAGCATTTACTAGCCATTAACATTTGGATTATGCTATTAAACCAATACTTCATTATTAATTTTTGACTACATCAATAGGGTTTAGACAGTTCATACACCACCACTGATTGCATTGCTGGCATTTTGAATGTAATATATGTATATTAATTCATTAACATATTGTAATTATATTAACCTAATATGATGAGGTGCTGCCACACGCTGTCTGTATTCGAAGTCAGCGCCATCGGAGCCAGCCACCATCGGTCCACTGCGAGAAGCCATTTTTACTGTGCTCAAGCACTACTACGTCCGGGGGTCTCCACGATTTCCTTTGAAGTTTTTTAGCACTTTGTTGTCACCTGGTTACGTTCGCTACACTGGTGCAGTCGTAATTTACGCTTTTATCATTTCACTTTCGTTAGTTATTGTATGAAAATCGGTGGTATTTAACGCAAGGTATACAATTAAAATATACCCTGTTTAATGGGAAAAGAAAAAAATATCACCGTCGTTGGAAAAAGAAAAGAAAAATTTACTGACGGAGCCGTAATATTAATGTTAATGCGATACTTGGAATGTTATGGGAAAAGACGAGCACAGGGTGCAATTAAAGTTTGAATTTTAAGTGTTGGAAAATGTTAAGGAGTGTAAGTAGTTTTTGAATTGCTAATTTTGTTTTACAAATAATGACATTGCATTTATATAAATTTGTTTTTATGCTTGAATAATTAATGAAATAAATATGGCTTTAATAACTTAAAATATCTACACATCGATTTTCTTAAGATAAACATATGTATGTAAGGTGCAACAATTTTTTGTTTTTAAGTTCCTGTTTCCGTTCTATTCTACTTGGTTTCCGTTTAACTGTCATTAACTATTGCGCGCGTTTTCTCTAGTAAACTACAATAAAATCGAGTCGGTTGTGAATATTTGCTTTAAAAAATTAAAAATTGCTATTTAAAAGCAATGAAAAAGTGAATGAAATGTGTTTTTTAATATCAAAAAGTGTTGCATTTATCGCTAAATCTGCAAAAGCTGACATAAAAGAGCGTTTGAGGTGGTCACTGCTGGCACAAGTGTCTGTATGCATTTATGTATGCACATACGAGTATATCGGGCGTGATTATAATATTAAAAGTGAATTTAACTAAAGAAAATAATTTGTGTAATTGAGTTTATATTGAAAATTAATTATTAAAAACTTATTCAAGTTTTCCATAGCAAATAAGTGTACAAATATTCATCAAGAATGTTAGGCTCAACTCATGGTTGGCTTCTGAACTATTCTAATCGAGTGCTCAACGCAGAAGCGGGCTGGATTCCGAATCAATACAGAAGTTATTCCCGTACTTAAAAATGCGGCAAAAGAAAGCGAAAGTTGGAGCTTTGAATCGTAAGTGTCTTGCTCTAATCACACCGAACTTTTTACCTAATAAAAAATACTATCCCGGTGCATAAAAAAATACCGCAAAAATTAATTTTGAGTTGATTTTAACTAAATGTGATCTGGATATTTTTCAATTATTATTGTTATTACATCTTAATATCAATTCAATTCAATTTCAATAACTTTTTCACAAAATTCGATGCTGGTAAAAAATACAATAAACAAACAAGTTGGATGGTTGTTGTATTTCCTCATTCCGCTGATTTTTAGGGCCAGTTTTTCAGTGCTGGTTTAAACTAGTTTAAACTAAGTTTAGTTAAACTCAGTTTAAATTTAAACTTAGTTTTCTTGCGCTTAATTTAATTTGTTGCAACCAAAACGAAATAGTCAGCACGCAGCTGATAAGTTAAACTAAGTTTAACTGTGCGTAATCCGCCGTTTAAACTCAGTTTAAACTCCGTTTAAAGTTGACTGAAAACCCGCATACTTAGTTTAAACTTTGTTTAAACGACAAACAGAGTTCAACTTGCACTGAAAAACTGGCCCTTAGTATCTAAGGCCTGAACTATAGGCTTCAAAATGTTGTTTTTAAAATATAAAAATAAAAACAATAATGTATGTACATACATACATATTTGTTAGATGTTTGGCGAGATGTTTTACATCGCTCTCCTTAAACCAAAAGAAAGCGTACAGAAAATGTATAACTAAATAAATAAGATTGCATAAAATCTTTGTTAAATTCTGCATTGAATAGGAAAATATCCTAAGAAATATTTTGTCTTCAGAAAAAAAATTGTTTTCAGAAATATACAAATTTGAAATTAAAATCATACCTTGCAATAAATTTAAAAAACATAAATATCTTTCTTTCGAAAACTCCTTCCTAGTTGTAGCTAAGGAGAGGTGGAGTTAAGGGAGATGGTTCACAGCTAGATCCATAAACCAATTACTACTGATCAGGCAATCAGCCAACCGGGTTTTTGTAATCAAATTTGAGAAAAACGTTTGTGACACACTTTTTTTTATTCGGAGTTTTCTTTTTACATTTTATTTTTTGATATTCTGATCTTTTGTTGTAGTTGCTTCCGACAGGGTGTGAAATTATTGGTTTTGGACCGACTTTTCGTCATCTCTTGTTAGGTTTGTTTTATTTTTTGCTTACATTTCGTGGTAATTTGCTAGAGATTAATTCTTTTCAGTAGACACAAATCTATATTTCATAAACACTTATTTTTTATTTTTTCAATCATTTTTATTTGATAATTAATATCATTAACAATAGCAACGGTTTTTTTTTTGTTTCTCTGTGTTCTCTTTCTATACTTAGTTCCCATAACGTTACGTCACTTTTTCGATCTCTTTTAAATTTCTGAACTTCTCTAGTTTGCTCATGGCCAACTCTTTGCACATTCGCCCAACAGAAGAGTGCTAAATTGTGAGAGAGGAGAAAAACTTACCTGTGCAATGCGTAACCTTTTAGCAGGTAAAAGAAATGGGAGAGTTCTTATTGTACTCACCATTGTTGCCAACTCAAAAGCTCCAAAAATCCCATTCTTTTCGAGAAAACGCTTATTTTTGCCCATTTTTAAATTCAAAAATTCCCTTATATGTTAAACGATTTTAATAATAATAATATAAATATAAAGTATTTTATTTTTAAAAGCAGTACATTAAATATTAAAAAAAAAATTAATTTTTATTACAACCATTTTGACTTTGTCTAAGAATCTTAAGTGTATATGAAATCATCTTCTGAACAAGAAAAACTTGTACAGTTAATATTTTTATTTTGAAAACGTATACTGCATTTAAACTCTCCCCTCCGATTCTATTTCTTTTTCAAGTTTAAGTTTTATTCACAATGGAAAATATTCTTTCGGAATCAGTGTTTGAGTGTGACAAAGTTGCAACAACATCGAAAAGGTTGGTTAGATGTGGAAAAAGTTTATATAAATTTAAATTTGTTTTATAAACTACGGCTTTCTAGAAGTCAGAAACTTTATAATTGAAAAAAAAAGTGTATTTTCAGCTTTATTGAAAAAAATGGGAAGGTTGTTTTTTACTCTTCTTGCAGCTCATTTTAACTACAATGCTCACATAACTGGCTGCCATATTAAGTGATCTTTTAGCATAAAGAAGTGAAATAATGAATGAAAAGCAAATTGGAAAAAATTAAAACAAAAAATCGAATAGAAATGTTGGGGCTGTAATATCCCGGATAAATTTGTGGTTTATTCAGCAATGTAAATAGATCCGCTTGAATAAAAAAAGTGCAGATCGAACAATTTCCGAAAATAAAATGGTCACAAAAAAAAACCTTCAAAATGAACCGCTGTCAGAGTAGTCATAAAATGAAAATTGTTTGCGGCTCTGCTTTGGTTGTAAAATACAGATTAAGCTTTGGAAATTACTACTGAACTATATATTTAGATGAAAAGAGACAAGAATAATTAGTGTATTTTTTAAAAAATTTTCATTAAAAGAAAATACATTTTAAAGAAACTTTTTGCGTTTTTACCATCTGTCATAACCATTCGTCTACGCACCATTCATGAAGATAACATAAAGAGAAAAGAAAATTAGTCTTTGTATTTTCATTTGTATACAATTTCTGATCGCATCTTATGCGGTTATGTTCCACTGTGCTCAGTCACTTAATCGCTGCGATGATTTGTTTTAGTATTGGGCACCCAACAGACGCCTAATCGGTCGTCTGCGCGTTGTAACTCGCCGCTATTGCTGAGTAGCTGCAACATACATACTTTGCTTATCGTACATAAATACATACGTACATAGTCACTTGAATGTGTACAAATGTAAGTAACACAGGGCGTTTGGACGCAAAGACAGACTACAACGTCGTCGTCGTCATCGTTCTACGCTTCTCAACTTGAGCATTCAGTACTTTTGTAAACTCTGTGCCGTCGAGAACTGATCGCTCTTGAAGAAGTGTAGATCGTGCGAAGTTTTGCTAAAAATATTTGAGGAAAAATCGAAAGTTTTAAAAAATATTATTTTCCATGATTTTTTGAAATATTTGTTTCACTGAAAAATCCTTGCGAAGCACAACTTTTGATGATTTGATGAGATGTGAATTTCGTGTGTAAAAAAAATTCAAAGTGGTTTTTATTGTTAAACATGTTTTCTTGAAACAAAAAAAATTAATTAATTAATAAAATTTAAAAATAAAGTGCAGTTGCGTGTTAGCAATATTGCAAGAAATTGTGTTTTATAAATAAAAAAAAATTAAATAATTTTTTAATATACAAAAAAAGCCTTAAAAGAGATTTTTCTTTCACACAACTTTATATAGGTAATTCACCGCATACATATTTGTTAAAAATGCTCAATATAAATTTAAAATTAAATAAGTTTTCATTAGCTTTTAGCAGTTGTTGACAAATTTGTTTTTACAAACGCTATAACAAACTCTTACCTAAATTCAGAAAAATATATAGTTTTACAAATATAGCGCAAACTAAATTTCACAATCATAATATTTACATAATTTTCAAAATTCATGTAAATTACATCCATAGCTTTTGCCACAATGCCAATCGTGCTATGTAGGTAGCACCTTGAAGAAAAATTAAACAAAACAACAACAATGTACAATGTCTTGCCTGTGGCACGCGGAAATTAATTAAATTTTCTAAGCGTCGCTTTGTGGACACTAAAATATTTCTAAAAATATTGTTATTTATTTACATGTTGTGTGTTTTATACACTTTCGTTGGCTTTTTCTTTTAATTTTCTTGGTTTTTTTTTGTTTTGGTTTTGTTTTTGTTTTTGTTCTTCTTTCGCTTGACATCTAAGTTTTTGTGCAATGTGATTTTTCGTTGCATTGCTTACAAACTTTTATTTTTGTTTTGGCCGTCAACGAAAGTCGCGATGGTAAACAGACATTTTTCAGACGCTAAAGCGCATAGACATTTGTGTTTGTATGCGTGTTTAAGTGTGTCTACGACGGGGAGCTGACAAAAGTTCGCTTAATTGGTAAAAAAGAAATGAAATTGTACATCTTAATCGGTGGTTTTAAGAAATAACGTCAAATGGCCTGATAGTAAATAATGTTTCTTTAGCGGGCGCGTTTTTAATAAACATTTTGGGTAATCTAGAAGTCTTTCAAAATTAGGTGGTCCGCGTTGGCAAACGTTTTTGTTTCTCATTAAAGTTAAATGTTTTTTCTTTTTCTTCAAACAGGAGTTCATTCCTTCATAATTTTTAATTAATACATATTTTGTGTAATCTAGAAATCTCTCTAAGCTCGTCCACGATTAATATCGGGTCTCCTATGGAAAAGTTTTGCATACCGGGTAACCTGTTCAGGGGTTCAGGGACTTTGAAACACCACCAATATATTTTTCAAAGAATTCTTGGTATAACAACAAAAACATTACACCAAAAACAAG